>OY986438.1:155791792-157096792 GCA_963920525.1 Dichetophora obliterata
GCATAGACCAAGCTTTCGAAACAATGAAGTTAACACTTACTTACTTACTTAGTTGGCGCTACAACCTTGGCCTCATCTAAGAATTTGCGCCAGCCATTTCTGTCTTTCGCTTGCTGGCGGCAGTTGGAAATTCCAAGCTTCGTCAGGTTGTCCTCTACTTGGTCTTTCCAACGAAGATGCGGTCGTCCTCTTCTGCGTTGACCGCCGCTGGGTACCGAATTGAATGTTTTCTTCACTGGAGCATCGTCTTTCATGCGCTGAACATGACCAAGCCAGCGAAGCCGCTCGATTTTAATGCGCTTGACTATGCCGATGTCAGCGTACAGCTCATACAGTCCACCGAGTACCGTATTCCACCGTTTTCGGTACTCGCCATTGACGCAGATTGGTCCGTAGATCTTGCGAAGAATCTTTCTCTCGAATGCTCCTAAAGTCTCCTCATCTAAACTACTCAGCGTCCAGGTTTGTGATGCATAAAGTAGGACGGGCATGATGAGCGATTTATAGAGCGTGATTTTCGTTCGTCGAGAGAGGGCTCTGCTTCTCAATTGCCTACTGAGCCCAAAGTAACACCTGTTGGCAAGAGTTATTCTTCGTTTGATCTCAATGCTGATGTCGTTGGTTGAGTTTACGCTGGATCCCAGATAAACGAAGTCCTTTACTACTTCGAAGGAGGTATTGTCAACTGTAACGTGGATTCCAAGACGCTGGGACTGTTTGTTTGTTGACACCAAGTATTTCGTCTTATCTGCATTCACTGCCAGACACATTCGACTTGAGTCTCTTTCTAATCTGGAAAAGCTGCACTGACTTCGCGCGTATTATGGCCAATGATATCGATGATCTTTTCCATCATTAGGTTGAAAAAGTCGCACGATAAGGAATCACCTTGTCTGAAACCTCGTATGGTAATAAATGGTGGGGAGAGGTCCTTCCCGATTTTTACTGCGCTGCTGGTGTTGCTCAGTGTCATCCTGCAAAGTCGTATTAGTTTTGCAGGAATACCAAATTCAGACATGGTGGAGTATAGGTGCTTTCTTATTGGGCTGTCGAAGGCGGCTTTGTAGTCGACAAAAAGATGGTAGGTGTCGACTTGTTTTTCTTGAGTCTTCTCCAAAATTTGTTGTAGCGTGAAAATCTGGTCGATGGTGGACTTTCCAAGTCTGAAGCCACACTGATAAGGTCCGATCAGTTCGTTTACAATGGGCTTCAATCTTTCACATAAAACGCTCGACAGGATCTTATATGCGATATGAAGAAGGCTTATCCCACGGTAATTGGCACAGATATTGGGATCGCCTTTCTTGTGGATTGGGCAGAGCACACTGAGATTCCAATCGTTCGGAATGCATTCTTCCGACCATATTCTGCATAGAAGCTCGTGAATGCATTTAAGTAGAGCTTCGCCTCCGTTCTTAAAAAGCTCAGCAGGTAAGTATCAGCTCCCGCGGCTTTGTTATTTTTAAGCCGAGCTATAGCTGCAAGAACTTCATCATAGTCGGGCAGCGGAACCTCAACGCTGTCACCCAAAATTGGTGTTTCCGGAATATCATCTTTATTGGCGGGATTGTTGTCAGCGTCGCCATTTAGAAGCTTAGAGAAGTGTTCCCTCCATAACGTCAGTGTACTCTGGACATCTGTCACTAGATTCCCGTTTTCATCCTTGCAGGAAGAGGCCCCGGTGTTAAAACCATCGGCAAGGCGTCTTATTTTTTCTTAAAAAATTTTCGGGCCTCTTTCCTGTCACCATACATTTCAATCTTCTCCTGCTTGCGCTTTTCTGCCTCTCTTTTTTCCGCCTGAAATTACGTCTCTCTTCCCTCCTCTTTTCTTTGTATCGCTCCTTAGCAGCGCGCGATACAACCGACTGCAGGGTGGCTTTGTAGGCGGCGTCTTTCTCTTTAAACGTACCGGAAAAATAAAAATTACGGAATGACCATATCCGATTTAGGTCAAATTTTTCACGGAGCATTACTGAAGGAAATAAAAAATTCATTTCGAGGAAAAAATTTTGGAGTTACAGGGTGCACAAAATTAACAAAAATTGGCTTTAAGAAAAAAAAAATACTTTTATATATTAAATTAATGTTCTTTGAAACCTTTCTTCGTCCATATATATAATTGAAATGTGACTGAAAAATTGAATGTTGCTGAAAACTCTTTCAAACTTTTATAATAGAGAAAAAATTATTAAATTTATATTGTGAGAGTACTGAGAGCTGATTTCAATTTGAATTAAAATATGGCAACAAAAATGATGAATGGCAACATAAGTATAATAAATACTAGTAAAAGACAAAGTTGAATTAATTTTTTTTTCCCGTTTTCAATTTTTCCGGCCTTGTTTCGTTTTTCAATTTCATATGTTTTTCTAGTTCAATTGAATAAATAAAACAAAAAAAAATGTGTACGTTTTTAAAGATTTTTCAACGAAACAATTACGAGTATTAGAAAATGAGATTATTCCAGATTATATTAAAACCACTTTAGTAAAGAAAAGCTCGTGCATACTTCAAAATTTTTCGTTTATATTGATACAGCAAACAATTTCTTTGTTACGGAACGCGTCCTTTTTTGTTTGCTTATATCTTTCGACAATACTTTCGATCACTTCAACCTTTTCGACTTAGTATAGTACTACAGTGCTATCCAAAAATCGTTACGTGAGTGACCTTGGAAATGCCCATACTACTTTTGATAGTGACTCTTTGAATCCTACATTAATTTAAGAAAAAGTGTTTTGAAATAATTTAAAATAGTTTTTAAAAAAGTTAAGCTTATTCCATGGGGACAAAAAGTGTTTATATCAGCTTATGGCGTTTTCGTTTCTCAAAAAATGAGAAAAAAAGCTACATTTTTTCTGCTCTTTTTAGAAATTTCGCCCTCTATAGAAAAAAAAAATTGTGACCTCTGAAACTGTATCATGTACTTTTTTTCTAAAATATTGACTTCAAAAGTAAAAAAAAATCAGAATTCTCAAAAATCGCAGAAAGAGGGCAGAAAAATGCAACGTTTATTTCGAGAAACGAAAACACCATTAGTGTTGTTTTAATAGAAAATCCTTACAAATTAATACTTATATCATACAAAATGCGAAAGAAAATTAAATCAAAGATCCGAATGCAATACCAACTCGACTTAGCTTGGCCAAAACGAGGTGAAATATGTCTGAGTTGAATAGCAACAGAAATAAAATCAGAACAAACGACAAACACAATAAGACAAATAAATAAACGTACGATTTGTAGCAACTCGTCGACACTCTACACGCCCCATTTTGCACCATAGCTTGTTGCTGTTGTTGTGATTCCACCATGAAAACCCAAGTTTCATCAGTCCGTCTGTTCGAATGCCTTCCTGACTTTGCGCATGCGCATTTGCTCAATTCACTGGCTCGAAAGCTGATGCCCGCGTTTGTTTTTTGTTGAAGTTTGTTTGGAGTCTGTTCGGAGAGTTGGAGCTCACAGTGAAGTGAGCAGCATTTAAGTTGAACATAAAATCAGTTGACCTCCGATGACCTCGTTATTTTCAACATCATTTTGCTGTTGATGTTGTTGTAATTTTATTTTATTTTATTTGTGCTTTTGAATATTGTTTTCTTTCCACTCTTTTTAATATGTAGCTGTTTTTGTTGTGCTGTTCTCTTTGTTATTGTTTTTGGTTTTTTTTTTCCTTGCTTTTAGCTTTGTTGTTGATTTAGTTTTGATTTTTACTATTTTTTTTAATATTCCAACATAGCGTCTCACTGCCTTGACGCTGGCTTCTTCCCCGACTGCGATCGCGCCCTCCAGCCAAACTCTTGCCTTGTACGCTTCCGTTCATCTGTTAAACTGACTGACTGGCTGACGTTTTTAGTTGTTTGACTTTGGCGCGCAATTAGATTTTATTTTACTCTATGATGATGATTTTTTTTTCTTTTATTTCGATTTTTAATTTTTGCTATTTGTTGTTCATAGTTCTGGCTGTGCTGTTGTTGTTGTTGTTGTTGCATTCTTATGTTTTATTTCATTTCGCTTCGCTTGTTGCCTGCACTGGCACTGTAACTGGCCATTCTGACTATCCCCTGTACTGCGTTGCCGCCAAGTCTCCATGAATTGTTTTTGTTGTTTTTATTCAATTTTGCACCGAAGTGACCAGCCAGTGTTGCCCATTTGAATGACGCTTCGCTGCAGTTCTCAGCTTTTATTGCATTTCATTTGTTTGTTTGTTTTTTTTTATTTTGTTTAATTTTTATCGTTTCTGTTTAGTTTTTAATTTTTCTTTTGTTCAGCTTGGCAGCACTGCATTTTTAAATCATTGCATCTTGCTGTTGTTGTAATTGTTTTTGTTGTTGTTATTTTTCTTCTGTTGTTGTTAAATTGAATTTTCTTAATGGAAATTGAAGATTTGTTCTACGTGACGCGCTGTGCATGAAAGACTACAACGAGTTTTAATGCTTCTGTTGATTATGGCGTTGCGGACGTTACGTACTCAACAACGTTGCTGTTGTCATTTAAACGTCATATATTAAATGCATATATGTATGTATGTTTTTGTTGATTTTTTCTTTTCTTATTTCTAATTGGCAAATTATTTGCTAAAAAAATAATTTGCTAAACTTTACATAATAACGGCTAATTTGGACTGCTGTGCTGAGAACGTGTTTTTCTGGGTGGTCGAGGCTTCAAATAACCACAAACTATTTTCTCTATTAATTTTTTTTCTGTGCCGTTAAGGACAGGCTCTCATCAAAAGCACGGTGATGTTCTTGATTTTTTTTTTTTCTTAGAAGGAAGTGTTAATCATGATCTTCTTTTGAAAGAACTTCACCTTATTGGGTTTCCTGTCACATTATTAAATTGGATAAATTCGTATTTATCTAGACGTACTCAGAAGGTTTTATGCAGGATTAGCCATGTCGGGGCTCATAGGGCGATGTAATTTTCGGGGCCCCTTTTACCCTTTTCTAACGCCTTCAAATAAATTTTTCTACCACAATTCAATTATATTCATAACTAGCTGATATACCCGGTGTTACTCGAGAGTCACTTATATAAACATTTTAACATAAACTTCTCGATTAAATGTTTTTTTAAAATCGGGAATATTGAAAAACATGTTAATTTTATTTGAATTTTATTTGATTTAATTTTATTTATCTACCGTTAGAAAGGTAATTGAACGAACATTAATCCAAAAAAGTTTAGGAAAATTTTTGTTGTTGGTGGTTCCATCTCTTGTGGTGAGCTAATTGAATTCAAAGGGGTACAAAAAACATATTTTAAAAATTAAAAAGAATTTTTATATTTACTTAAGCTTAAAGCAAGCACAATTACCTTTTCAACAAAAAAAAAAAATTATGGTGGGACTCAATGCGTCCTTGAGATATGGACATTTTAACGTTTAAACTAAGATTAATATTAAAAAACATATTTAACTTTTTAACAAAAAAAATTTTAATGAAATATATTAAAAACAGCAGAGTTATTGGCATTAAAAGTAAAAACTTTGATTTTCATATAATTTTATTCGTTGTGCTAAAAATGATTGTACCTACTAAAATTTTTATTAGCTGCGTTTTTTCATTGGAGATCAGGATCATATAATCGCATTTGCAAGCAAAGCAATAACAACAAAAAGTCCAGCAAGTGAGCTAGACATTTAAATTTATCCAATTCTATGTTTTTAAGTGTTAATGACGCTGCGACTGAAAAAACTGTCATTACTGCATTATTTTACTTTTTAAAAGTTTGGTAGCAATAGCATTTTCGCAAAATATTTCGCAAAACTTATCTGCTAGCTGTATAAGAACATCAGATATTCTTCTGTAAGCAGAAAATACCGCCACCTGTCTGTAATCCCAAACGTGTGGGGTTAAATTTGAAGAAACTTTTGAAAAAACAGTATTCAGCTTTTCACCGCAAGGTGTAAGTATAGTCTGTACCCACACATCTTACAAATGTGGCGCCATCTATCTGTGAATTTAACGCACAGATCAAAACTAATGAAATAATTGTGCTGACCAGATGCACACATGTTTTATTATATCGCCATATAGCTAAAACTGATTACATGAAAATATTTACTTTAACAGCATTCTTATTCACAGTCATTTTTTCGATAAAATTGTGACATATATACAACATTTAAAGTACCATTGATAAAGAACTAAGTGACAACGGTGACACAATAGTGAGAAAAAACAGAGCCAACAAAACAAATTTAACAGGAGGGGGGGGCGGGGGGTGGGGAGGCAAAAATATAAAGAAGATTTTATTAAATCCAAAATAATCGTAATTACTTTAGACACACAACTACATTCTTAGAGATAAATGGGGACGTTCAAACTACATAGAAAATTCTAACACAAAACTAAGTTTTATTAATAGTCTGGTATGAAAAAATAGATTTTTAGCCATAACTTTTGATTGGAAAGAGATATTGGGGTAATTTTTTCACATAAATTATTTTTGAGACTTGACTTTTTTGTAAAAAATATAAAAACAACATTTTGGAAAAAATAAATTTCGCGAAAAAAATCAAAGGGGGTACCCTAGTTTGATGACAAAAACAGTAAAATAATTTTTGCGCTTAGCTGGAAGAATTTTTGCAAATAAATGCTATGTCATATGAAAGGTAGTCAGATTTGCTGTTTTAATTGATTTCATTTTTACAACAACAACAATTTTGAGTCATTTTTTGAGTAAAAAGTCAATATTTTGGACCTTTTTTGGCATACTCATAAAACATATATGCACTATTTTAACGGTACAGTTCGACCTATTTTTGTAAAGTGATTTTATTGAAATTTTGAACAAAAAAAATTTGAATGAAATATATTAATGGACAGCGGAGATATTTGCATCGAAAGACCAAACTTTGATTTTCATGTCGTTTTTTTCTCATTCTTAGGTAACGATGTTTTATGAAAAAGTCGTTGTAGAGAAAATTTCTCCAATTTTGAAAATATGTGAATGTTTTTGATGTCAAAATAACAAAAAAATTTTAAAATTTAATATAAAAAATCTCCGATACTAAAAAGTTTTATAATAACAAAATTACCGTTAGTTGAAAAATTTCAGAGGGGGCGTGGCAAAAACTAAGTATGTAACATTTTAAGTTGGGATAAGCTTAATATGTGTACCTAGTTTGAGCAAAATCCGTTGAGCCGTTTAGATTTATATAAAGGCCAAACAAACAAACAAACAAACAAACAGAAAATGAGTTTTATTACTATAGATTACGCTATTAATACCCCTACGCGTACTGTGTCAGGGGTATTTTAACTTTGTCACTCTGTTTATAACGCTGATATCTGAGGTGCGGCAGGTGTAGAAAAGTATATATATTCGTGATCAGCATCACATCCTGAGTCTATTTCGCCATGTGCGTCTGTCTGCCGACAAGATTACAGCCGCAATTTTAAAGCTGTCGTATTGATATAAAGTGTATCTGCTTATAATCAAATAACGAAGATCAAGTTCGAGAATGAACATATTCAAAGCTACTTTATTAAAACAATAAAATCTCTAAAAATGCCATAATTCATTAATTAGCTTTGAAGTAAAAAATACACCACATATTTGAAATGTGTTAAAATCGGATGAAAACTACTCTTACCTTCAGTACAAAGTAACTTTAACAAAATGGTAACATATTTTTAAATGCAAAAAAACTAATGCAATGACTTAAAATTTGCACAAAAGCTTTGGCTGCAAAAGTTTACCATATATTTTAATTTTGCTAAAATAGGGTGAAAACCACTCCTAGCTCCCATGCAAAGTAAATTAAACAAAATGGTAAAATATCTTTAAATGCCACAAAAACTCATGTAATTACTTGAAATTTTGCACATAAGCTTCGTTCTTCAATATTCACCATATAATTCATATATATAAAAATAGTCCGAGTACCTAAATAAAAAAAAAATAAACTGGCTATTTCAGCCCTTGGAAGGACTTTGACCTAGCTTCTATTGATCAATTGTGTTGTGCGTGTTATTAAATGTTTGATCACAATTGACGACTCCGAACGGCTTATGTTCTCAAGAAGCTTTACATGGCAATTTTTACTCTCTGAGGTTTGCCATTGTCTGCAGAGTGGTGACGACCGAACAGAAAAATTATTTCAATTGAAAAAACTTTCTGTCTGAGCTGGAACTGAACACGGGCTACCGCGGTTCTTTAGCTTAGGGGCCACGCACTCTACCCACTAGGCTACGGTCGCCACCGAGTACGTAAATGCATTATTATAATTTAGTGGCAATGGAAAATTTTAATGGTAATGAAAAAAATTTTCATTGTCACTAAAGTTTTAATGGTAATGGAAAAAATTAACATCATCATTAAAATTTCGGTACTTTTACACCAAATTTCAGTATCCTAATGTCAATATTAACTTAGATACAGTCTTTTTCTAACAGCCACAGGCCCTTTTTCAAATTCAGCCCACTTCATTCATCTGGTTTTTTAAAAATCATACCCATTCGTATAACGAACTCTTCTACCTTAGTGCCAATATAAAACGAGATACAATATTGTTTTATTATTGTGTTTTCTACGCCCCTTTCTCTAATAACGCCCACTTTATTGACAGTCATTTTTCAAAATTCTGCCTAACCCTGTACAAAATTTTTGTTTTTTTAATATTGCCACGCTCCTTTTTCCAATAACTCCCCACTTTTAAATTAGCATCTTCTGTTGACAAAAAAGTACGGCAATCGGACAAGTGTGTTAGGAGTTATTGTTGTACATTAGAGTGGAAAGATTTTTTAACCTCACCGGCTCACTAACCTCACCTCATATATTTTTATGATATGAAAAAAAAAAAAATTGGTATCGAATTTTTCAATTTCAGATTAAAAAAAAAATTCAGTGGAAAAAAATATGGCAATGAAATACAAAAACCCTCGGGCAAAGTCAAAAGTTATGTTTCAGAAAAAAACCAAGGATGCAGAAAAATTTGTTTTGACGAGGAGTTTTCAAGAATATATGAAGCCGATGAAGATTTTTCGCTTCCATACATTTTGCTCCACTCTACTGTACATACATTAAAAAAAAAAAAGAAGAAACCAACGAACCTTTGGGAACTTGGGAACCTCCTCCTTATTGAAGTAGGTTAAAAAAAGAAAGCAATAATATTGTCATTGAGGATACAAATCTTCAAATTAAATTTTCACTCGATGAAACATTTTCAAATTTTTTTCTCGATGAGCGGGGCCACTCGTGATGCAGGGCCACTACGCAGTTGCCTACACTGCCTTATGGATAATCCGTTCCTGATTTTATATACGAATTCTCTTTCAAAAAGTATTTAGTTTAGTTTTGTTTAGTTTAGTTTAGTTTAGTTAATTTGGAAGTCTTTGAATACATAAATTCTTACAGACTATATAAATTTAGAGAAAAACTAAAATTAAAAATTTATAGTAAAAATATAATCTTAAAACTAGGTTAAGTAAATACTATTAACACAATTCTTAAACTTTTGTTTCAGAACAAAGAGATCAAAGTCATTAGATTCATTCAATTCATTATACAGTAACAAAGCTCTTGTAATTGGCTCATTTAAGGCATAGTTAGTTCTACATTATTTTACATAAAATAGTTTGGAAATTCTTAGATTTCTTAATGGAATATGAAAAGGTATAAGTTCCAAGAGAGATTGACAGTCAATTAATCCAGAGATAATATCATATATAAACATCAATGATGCAATTTTCCGCCTGGAATCAAGCGATTTAAGTCCTAAGAGCATTAGACGAGAGTTATAGGGTGGCGAAGGGTCACAAAAGTTAATTGACCTCAGGGCAAACCTCGTGAAATTTTTTGTATTTTTTCCAGTCTAAAAGAGGTAGACATATAATACGGGCTCCAAACAATGGATGCATACTCCAATCTAGATCTCACAAACGCATTAAATAACATTATTAGAGTATGTGGATCAGAAAAGTCATTGCAATATCTTCGGACAAACGCAAGTAGAGAGTAAGCCTTAGGAATTAGGAAGTTGACATGGTCAAGAAATGAAAATTTTGCATCAAAAATTACACCGAGGTCCCGATATGAAGACACAGTTTGAATTTTTGAGTCAGAAAGAGAATAAGAGTTAAATAAGGTATTAAGAGAAAGTTTGGATAGAGTAAGATGAAAGCATTTAGAAAAGTTTAAAGGAAGGCCATTTGAAACACTCCAAGCCAAAGGTCTGTTAACGTCATTTTGTAAGTCATCTATATCTGAAGAAGATGATATTTTTTAAATAATTTAACATCATCAGCATAAAGTAGAAAATGAGAGTTAAAAATATGTTTAGAAATATCATTCACGAAAAGAATAAAAAGCAAAGGTCCAAGGATGCTACCTTGAGGGGCATCCGAAGAAGCAACAAATTCGTATGAATTATTATTATTTAAGCAAACAAAAGAGGTTCTATCTGACAGATAAGACTTAATCCAGCTCAAAAAAGTTGAATGAATTTCCATATGTGATAGTTTCCAAAGTAGTAAATTATGTGATACTCTATCAGATGCTTTGGAGAAATCTGCGTATATTACATCTACTTGGTATCCCTGCACGAAGGAAGATATACAATGCTCAGAAAAAAGAGCTAGATTTGAAAGAGTAGAGCGCCCAGATACAAAACCATGTTGTTCAGGGCAAATATAGCGCTTTGTTAAAAAGCTAAGCTTTACTTTTATTATTCTTTCAAAGAGTCTAGAAATATTGGATAGTTTTGAGATTGGCCTATAGTTAGCGACATTATTTTTTTCACCCGATTTAAAAACAGGAGTAATGCAAGAAATTTTCCAACAATTTAAAAATAAGATAGAGACTTTATTTCGGTCACTTCCGGCTTTCCTCAGAGCAGTCATCTTGGACCGGTTTTGTTTTTACTATTCATTAATGATCTTCCTTCGGTAATAAAACACTGTAACGTCGTACTGTATGCTGACGACGTGAAACTTTTTCCTTGTAACAAATCACCCGAAGAAGGACATCTTTTACAATCTGATCTAAATAGACTAGTGTAGCTTAAATATATTAAGGCTGTGTGCGAATTGATCTAAATGCGACCTAAACTAAATTGGGTCGATAAGGCAGTGCTTCCTAAATATATTGGGAAAATCTTACGAAGCACTGCCTTATCGACACTATTTAGTTTAGCTCGCATTTAGATCAATTCGCACACAGCCTAAATCTTAACTTAAAAAAATGTAAGCAAATGAAATTCTAGCGTAGATCTGCTAATAACATAAATTACACTATAAATATCACTAACTTGGAAATAGTTTACAGTTTTCTCGATCTTGGTGTTACTATGGATTCAAAACTTCGCTTTTATCTACACGTTAATATGGTGATAAATAAGGCAAGAGGAGTCCTTAGCTTCACTAAAAGATGGACTAAAGACGTCAGTAATCTCTTTGCTACTATTTATTATATACCTCTCTCGTAAGGCCAATTCTTGAATATGCATCAGTCATATAGAACCCACAATATAATGTCTACATCGACGCCATTAAATCCGTTCAAAAACAGTTTTTACTTTTTACTTTACGTCATAGTCGTTGGAATCCCAATATTATGCTTCCATCGTATGAAATATGCCTTAAGATTATTTGACTACCTTCCCTTAGATGCAAAAGAATGATGCTCAATGTCATGTTTCTGTATAAATTACTTCTTGGCGGGATTAATTCGAAATATCTCATCTCAGCTCTAAATTTTAACATCCCAAGGAGAGGAACTAGACATTTTCTGTTTTTCAAGTTGAGTCAGTGCAGTTCTAATTACGCTGTTCATGAACCTTTACGATGTATGTGCAGTGATTTCAATAATAACTTCAACATGATAAGTTATTCTGATTCGGTAGACGTCTTAAAACAGAAAATTATATTACATTTAAATAATAAAATCAATTTAACTTCATCCTATTATACCTAACGCAGTTTTATAACAATGTAATATCGGTAATTGAGATTGTTCTGTTTCTCCGTTTTATCTCAATATTATTTTTTATAAAGTGAGCACCATCATATGTGCATCGTTTTTCAAAACATGCCTTTTAATTATTCAATATTTTAATTTTAAATCGAATTGTGATTTACGTGCTCACTTGGCTTCCTGATTTGAAATTAAACTGAACTCGCACTATCACCTGGATTGGTGTGCCAGAGTATATCTCTTTTCCACACAAGTTTATGCCTGCGTTGGCCCAAATGCATATCCAACTAATTGGGATTTTGATTTGGCGGATATGAGATTTATCTCATTTCCACGTAGGTCCTTGGGTTGGACAATGGCTGCAAACTAGTTAAAATGAGTATAGTGTTTTGGATTGCTTTTGAACTCAAAATTGTTATTTCGAGTACCTTAAATTGATAATCACTATAATTTAATTCGATGTTGCTTATTTATAAAGAATTAAATATACTTAAATACGCATTTGATATATATTAAATTTTTAAATTCCGCTGAAAAGCCAATTAACGTGCTTATTGGAAAATCCTAATTGCCAGTAGGGGGTATGTTTTAGTACGTTGGTGCATTCTGTCTGTCCCGGCCGATCCGGGCAGGATCTTGGTGTAAATCGTGCATGCGTATAGGACGGGAATACGTATCTTTGGAAGATTTCATAAATCCGGGCGAAACAAAAAAAAAAGTAAATGAACACCTCGATTTTTTTGGCAGTTACTTGTTGATTCTTAAAGTGTATGAAAATTTTTATTTCGTAGCTTTCAGCTTTCAGATTAGTACATATAACGATTTTTTTATTCGTTTTCGTATAAAGAAAAATATATATTGCACTAAAACATTTGTTACATTAACGAATGATCCTAATACCTAATAACGAAAAAAAAATGCATTCTGCCTGAGTTGGGGTTTCATGCTCGGCTCTTTAGCTTACAAGCCACGCACTCTATTAGTAGGCTACAGCCACCTTGCCATCATACATTTCCTTATATTCGAAAAACCCGGCTGAACGATTTTGGTTGAAAATTTTTTCAACTAAACTATGTAATAATTCGTCAACCTACGATTGAATTTTTTGTACTAATACTAGTCTTACTTCTTAAATATTACTAAGCCATTAGTAAATACTACGAAGGCTAGGTTCGGTTAAGGTGGCGGCCGCTCAAAGACCGGCCCCCATAGAATAGATATTTTGTCCGTTGTGATACCACAGGAGATCTGCTCCTCCTCTCCTGCTCTCTAAACACTGTCATGGAACAACATTGGAACAGACTAATAATAAAAAACAGTATACGTTTAACATCTACCTCCTCAAGATCCCTGAGATTATAAAAAAGAGGCTACTAGGACGCTTATGTCTTTTTCGGGATAGAGCGGGGCATAAAAAGAAGAGATGCGATACCGTCTCTTCCTTTTCCTCATTCCTGCAACTCCTGCAGAAGTCATTTACATGAACCCCTATTCTAAGGGCATGCCTACCTATAAGACAGTGTCCTGTAATAACGCCTATTAGAATGAAGAGATCTTCCCTCTCCAATGTAGTGATCTTCGTCGTTCCAGGCCAGATCTGTCTAGCTGTATTAGAGTTGGTGCTACGCTTACACCTGAAATTAGCCATTTCTGTGGCATGTGGGTTAGAGCCAACTTAACTGACGCAAGTGGCATGTTTAACGTTTCCATGTCAGGCAGCAGCGCTACCGTTGCACCTTCTCTAGCGAGCTCAACCACTCTACGATTTCCAGGAATGTCCCAATGCCCTAGTACCCAGACCAGATGAATGTCGAATTAATCGGCCATCTCATTAAGAGACGAGCGACATGTAAAGCTGTTGGTGGTATTAGAAACACACCTTCAATCGCTTTTGGCCGTCCGTAGAAATTTAGATTTACATTTACATTTACATTTAGATAATATCTCATTATACCTCAGCCATTCTGCAGCTCTATAAATGGCCATTATATAGCCTGAAAGACGCTGCAATGATCTCGCAGTCTAAATGAGGTTCTGATGACCAGATCCGTTAAAAAGATACCACCTTCGACTTTGCTGTCAAGTTTTGAGTCGTCAGTAAAAATATGCACGCCACCTTTTTTTTAAAAAAAAAAAAGATCAAAGAACCAAGGCATGCGCCTTATACAAACAAAGTGTGGTCTTAGACCTGAAAGGAAAGGGATAGATATATTAAGAGGAATTGATTGGAACCATACGTCAATTATTGATTAGGTGAAACAACTGTGAAAGACAATTTTATTTGCTTTTAACCGAGGCTAGTGTAACTGCTTAACCTCGGCAAGCATTTCCAGCCATTTTAGGAAAGAACAAAGAAAGTGAAAAGAATCATGCCCGAACCCGGATTCGAACCAGCGACCTCTGGGTTGATAGTCTAACGTACTCTCCACCAGACTACAAAGGGCGACCTTTGAAAGGTTTAGCGGCAGTAACCCGTCCCATTCTATTCTGGTTGGGATAACTGTGTGAAAGCCGTTCTCGAATGAGGGAGTATCAATAGTGTGATCGATGTTGCTAGGAACTGCTCCTGCAAGATCGATAATAGAGGACTGACCTATACGAGTGTTAGTCCACTGCAAGGTTGCTCTAAGTCGGATGAATGTTTCCCATAATATTGATGTGTATTAAGCAAAGAACCGCATTTAGCGCTTTCGTGAAGTTGATCTTAGCGCTCCGCTGATACAAATGGCAGCAGTTTTTTGTACTTTCCCTAACAATTTGCAATTTGACTGTATTTTTAGTGCTATCTACCACACACATATACCGTATATCAAGATGGGCCTCACTTTAGCTGTGTAAGTCCAACGTGCAATATTTAGTTCACTCAAGAATATTTGATTTCTAGCTTAACTTTCTATCCATAATAACTCCTAAGTATTTTGCCCCTTTCACGAAGTTTAGCTGAGCGCCATCAAGACGTAGAGGAATTATGCGCGGAATTTTATAGCTCCTCATAAAAAGGACCAGTTAGGTTTTTTGGGGATCTTCCCCCAGCCCATAACTTTTGGCCCAACTATTGATATCGGTGAATATGCAGCGATAGCTACGTCATCCGCATAGGCAATAGCCTTATAACCCACCTTTTCTATTTTCTTCAGAAGTTCATTGATAACCAAGTTCATAATAAAGGTGATAGAACACCCCCTGAAGAGTGCCTCTTCTCACAAGTGCCTGTTAGTCACCTAGAGATGCACTGACGACTCTACTGGTCAGCAGGTTTTTTATCAGTACACAGAGTGACTCATCTACCTGAAGAGTGACTCATCTACTTGCCCCTGGAAGAACATTGTTAAGGGCACCTTTGATATCTACTATTGTGTACTCCTTGTGAAAAAAGGAATTTTCTATAAAGCGTACCAGGGAGTGTAGGGTGGTTTCTACAGACCTGCCTTTCTTGTAAGCATGTTGTGAAGCTAAAAGCAAATTTGTGTCTATGCTACAATGAATATGAGCGTCAATTTGTCTCAAGTGTTTTCAGCAGGAAAGATGATAGACTAATGGGTCTAAAGTCCTTTGGATTACAATATTTTACCCAATTTAGGGACAAATACTATCTTTACCTTTCTCCATTTTAATGGTATGTATGTCATGTCAAGGCAACCTTTTAAGGTTTCAATGAGCAATGGAAAGATTATAGATGCCGACTGCTGTAGAGCGGCTGGAATAATACCATCAAGCCCAGTAGACTTATATAACTAAAACTAAACAGAGCCCATTTGGTCCTGTTCTCTGATATGATATTTGTAGGATTACTCAACGTCAGAGCCCTCTCACACCTAATATTAGTGGGGTCCACAGATCAATCCGGGAAGTCGGTACTCAGAAGAAGATCAAGGGTTTCAGCGCTGGAAGGTGTCCAATTATCGTCTGATTTCTTTTAAGTAGCTTGGACAGCTAGGATTAAAAGCAATAATCTTACAGGGTCTTGATGCTTCGGAAGATTCCTCTTTATTGCCGCAGAAAAGCCTCCAGGAATTGCGATGAGGCTTTCAAAGTGCTTTCTTAAAAATGTTCAAACTGGATTTATACTCATCCCAGCATTGAGTACTACCCAATTTGTTAGCTTTATTAAAAATTTTCCTGCACTGCGACCTTAGATTATTAATTTCCCTTAACCACCAAGGAGGTTTTGATTTATCTCTTGGGGTGCCCTTAGGCCATGAGATTTCTAAAGTTCCCGTCAGATGCTGCACGATTGAATCGATTTTAAGTGGCGTCGAAGAGGGACTACCTCCCTGAATTCACACCAATTAGTTTTCTTTAGATTCCTAAAGATAGTTTTGCTATTAACGTGGCTCTTTATACCGAATGTTATAAGCCTTTGATCAGAAAAAGAGTACTCCTAAAGCACTTTTTAGTCCGTGATCATAAAAGAAGTCAGAGACTAGGGTAACGTCTAAGACTTCACGCCAACTTCGAGTAACAAAAGTTGACTAGTTCCCAACATTACAAACATATAAATTACTTTTGAGTAAATAATCAAACAAGAACTCAACTCTTTCATTCACTGATTCTGATTTCTTTAAGTAGCTTGGACAGCTAGGATTAAAAGCAATAATCTTACAGGGTCTTGATGCTTCGGAAGATTCCTCTTTATTGCCGCAGAAAAGCCTCCAGGAATTGCGATGAGGCTTTCAAAGTGCTTTCTTAAAAATGTTCAAACTGGATTTATACTCATCCCAGCATTGAGTACTACCCAATTTGTTAGCTTTATTAAAAATTTTCCTGCACTGCGACCTTAGATTATTAATTTCCCTTAACCACCAAGGAGGTTTTGATTTATCTCTTGGGGCGCCCTTAGGCCATGAGATTTCTAAAGTTCCCGTCAGATGCTGCACGATTGAATCGATTTTAAGTGGCGTCGAAGAGGGACTACCTCCCTGAATTCACACCAATTAGTTTTCTTTAGATTCCTAAAGATAGTTTTGCTATTAACGTAGCTCTTTATACCGAATGTTATAAGCCTTTGATCAGAAAAATAGTACTCCTAAAGCACTTTTTAGTCCGTGATCATAAAAGAAGTCAGAGACTAGGGTAACGTCTAAGACTTCACGCCAACTTCGAGTAACAAAAGTTGACTAGTTCCCAACGTTACAAACATATAAATTACTTTTGAGTAAATAATCAAACAAGAACTCAACTCTTTCATTCACATTTGTGCTTCCCCACACTGTATGGTGTGCATTCGCGTCAGATCCGTTAGCCAGGCCACGCTTCTTCTTCTCCAACTCGGTAACCAGACGCCACAGCTTACCAGCCGGTGGTTGGACAGAATGGTCATAAGCTAGGTTAGCCAACGCAACCCAGCAGCTGCGCGATACTAGCTCAAGACTGCCACTAAGTCTTGATCACTGAAATTTGATAGTAAAAAATGAGTTAACCCATTATTGCTCACTACCAGAACCCGTTGAGTTTAGCTTTTGAAATTTTAAGCATAAATTTTTATTAATATTAGACGGAAAACTCAGAGGTTAAAAAAGAAAATTCAAATGATTTGGGTGTGGCGAAGCGTATGATCATAAACGCATAAGGGGCTTGTAAGTAGGGAAATAAAATAAATAAAAAAAGGTAAATTGGAAAAATTTCATTTCGTCGCGTAGGCGCTAAACCTTAACCTAATGCACTTTTTTAATTATATGTTTTTTATTAAGTATGTTAATACAAAAAAAAATAACTCATCTGAGTGGCATTTTTACTTTCTTTTTAAATACTGCACGAACTGGTGCGAAAAATTAAACAAAAAGGCCTTAACTGTCAATTTTATAACTTTTTTATTTTTGTAAATGGCACACTTTTGGCTTTCTCACACTGTTGGAAGCAAAAGCTTTACAGTGGATGTGGATTTTTGACGAATTTAAAAAAAATGCTTTAATTGCGTATGATATATCAATTATACGTTGTATTAATGGGTTAATATAATATAGAGTAGAAGGGGGTAATGTCGTGCAGGGGGTAATGTCGTGCACTGGCTTTTTTATCATAAAAAATTGAATGATATACCAGCCGTTGGTAAGGTATGGGCCTACTGACCTACAGAGCTCATGCATACAATACTAGCAATGTCCATGTGTAAGGGCAATATGTGCGACGTTTTTTAAAAAACGCACGTTCTCGGGACGACGAAAGTGTTTTTTTATCGGATCAGAAAAATTATTTGTCTCGCAGGAAAATATACCAGGCAAGTGTTTTCTTAAAGCAAATTTTCCGCCGGAAAAAAAGATGTATTGTGATCGAAAAAATTTTTGTTTTTTACCGATTTGTCAAAGTCAACCTTGAAAACGACCTTTGGGGCAATGTCGTGCATTTGATGTGGGGCAATGTCGTGCACTATACAGAAAAGAAAAGGGAAGGAACCGCGGTCGCCCTAGTGTACCAAGGGAGTCGTGAAGCCATAACAAAACGCTACAATCAAAATAAAATTTTCCAAAATTTTTTCTCAATGTCAAGCACTTTTTGAAAAAATATTGTTTTTCTTTCCGTGTTTCATATAGCAAATTGCCTATTTTCACTTTTCTTTTCATAAAATTGTATTTTTTGATCATATTTCGGACTTGTGTATATTGCCTTATAATTAACAATAATAAATAAATAAACAATAATGCTATATCTTCTTGAATGGAACCACTACCTCTCGTTTTTCACACATTCTGATACCTTTACAATACAATGCACGACATTACCCCACAAATTTTGAGGGGGTAATGTCGTGCACATTTTTTTTTAATTTCTACTAACACGATTTCATGCTACACGAATATTGTTACACATAAATGTTATCAACCAAATTATCTTTCGATCGGATGCTTACTCGTTATATTCGCTTGTCATGTACGGCTTTACGAGCACTTTAAAGTTGAGTGCACGACATTACCCCCTCTACTCTACTATATAAAATACTACGAAAGTAATGGAAGAAATAACGAAGTTGTTCATAAAAGAAATTTATGAATTTTATATACTCAATGAGTATTACTCATTTATACTCATACGAATATCACGATACAAATAGTTCGTGTATTTTACTAATATTCGTAGAATGCACAAATATTTTTTTTACGAATATCATTCGTAGCCATTTTATTAATACATTTTTTGAGTGTTTTTTATTTGTTTCTTATCGATTATTCTCTTTCGTTTTCGTTGTGTTCTTAGTGAAGATTAGATTTTCGTTTAATTTTATTTTTGTTGTCTACTATCTTGTGTGTCATAAGCAGTGCGCACCTACTCCCATCGCCGCTTACTGTATAAGGTACTTGTGTTCAGTGGTTAAGCTTCCATGTCCGAACAAATTTAATTTAGAATTGTATAAATTAGGACTTGAATGGCTCGAAACTACATTTTATTTAAGAAATAATTGGTACCGTTATGTGTCCATTTACCACTGGGCGGCTATAAACACGACTCTTCTTTGACCCTTTGGGTCTGGCATTTTCTTTAAATTCCACAGCTATCTAAATTGGCAAAAATCCAGAAACCAGGAGCTATTTTTGAAACAAGGCCATTTTTGAGCAGCATTAACATACCTATAAAAAATATAACAGCGTCAATATTTATGACACATGTGATATACTTATATTGGAACGAACTAATAATGTATTAATTTTTTAATCACATAAATACCTTCTGAACAAAAAGTACCCGGAATATCTAATTTATACAAAACGCGCTTGAGATATTGTAAAATGTTTTTTCTGGTAAATCTTCTATATGTACTCAATTATCTGTTAAGCGCCATCTGTCGGATGTTTGTGCCTAATAGCTTTTAAAACAATCAAATCCAAACGATTTCAGCGGAATGATAACTGGAGTCATGGGAATAAGAAGAATCACAGGGAGCCTTCATAAGATATCTATTAGAAGCTATAATATTTTCATTACCAACATATATAACATGAGGATAGGTTTATCAAATATATTTTTTTATAATTTAATACATTGTTTATTCCGTCCTTTTATAATTTAATACATTGAGTTCCTTCAGAATTTTAAAGGATATTTAACGATGAAATTAATTAAGTTTTATTTTAAAACGAAGTGTTTAAACAGGTTTCAAGCAAAAATAAAAAATTCTTAAACAAGCACCTACAGTTCTATAACAAAATGATAAGTTACTATTCTTTATCGCTTGTCTCATATGTTTATGGTTTATGGTTATGTATAATGTTATGCAAATGTTTAACTATTGATGCAGGAACATTTTTTAATATGATTGTTGAAGCTTTTCATTAGCTTTGTAAACAAAACTTTTAATAAGTTTTTAAATAAATTTTGATATAAACAGGTCTGTCTAGATTTTTTAAGTGAAAAATAGTTTGAACTTGTTTTCTTATATATCCACTTTTAAACTAATAAACTAAAGAGCTCTGGTGGCAACTCTAAGTTGATTTTCAAATCAATAAAACAAACGACATAATAAAATCCAAGCTCCTAACCAGTGAGAACTATGGGTTTGCTTTTTAAATGTAAAAAAAATCCACTCGTTTTAAAACAAAGTTTTTTAATCGTAAAACTTTAAAACCCTTTTTTTACTTTTGAAGATCATTCAAAAATAACGAAAATATTTTTTTAAAAAAATTATTATTGAATTAAAAATAATAAAAAAATATAAAACTTTAGCAAGAGCTATAAATTGTTCACATAAAAACCTATCTTAATGCATAATAATATTAGTAAAATACAATACACCAATATTGTGCTGCTCTCTGGTATATTTTATGATAACATTTTTGGAATGCCTTCAACATAATTTTAGCTTAATTTTGAGTAACTCAAAATAGCGCTTACTAAGAGCAAAAAGCACGATTAAATATGAATAAAAAGCTGCTTCTACTGTGAACCTCTTTCTTTTGTCTGGTGGCAACCTGCCAGGTAAATAGTTTACTTCATGCCAAGTCAGTAGATTTTCACCCATTTGAAAAGCTGACGTCGACTGACTGACTGCCTTACGTTAAGCATTTGAAAGCCATCCAAACCAAAGCCAAGTAAAAAGGTCAGAAAAACACATCATCATCACACAAAGCATGCCCAACGATTGATTACTTGACACTTTTTGTTTTTGTTGGTATTTGTGTTGGTAGATTGTGCTGCTAGTGATTGTTATTGTTGCCGCTTAAACACAACATCTTGTTCATCGCACAGCAACATTGGCGGCTGCAGCAGCTTCTGCTGCTGCTCGGTTAAACATTGAATGCATTTTAAACCATTTCATAGCCACATGCTGCGCATGTAGCTTGAACTCACAGTTAATCATTTTATTTATTTAAACTTGGCTTTAAGCAGCGCACAGTCGTCAATTCATTCATTTTTGGGCTCGAAAATAAACAAGTAATTTTGCTGTTTTTAATAAATGACTATTAGGAATGTCTTAAGAACTTCCCTAAACACAAGAAAATGTTAATTTAAAAGTTTATATCTTCCTTACAGGCCAACAAGAAAACAGACAAATTCAACGAAAAAAAATTAAAAATCAATTGTTTTTATGTTTTTTCCGATATGAGAAAACCTAGAAAAAATACTGAGCTAATTCGTTTTTTAATGTTGCTAACTTCTTATTCAGATCAAACGAAGAATAACTCTTGCCAACAGGTGTTACTTTGGGCTCAGTAGGCAATTGAGAAGCAGAGCCCTCTCTCGACGAACAAAAATCACGCTCTATAAATCGTTCATTATGCCCGCCCTACTTTATGCATCATAAACTTGGACGCTGAGCAGCTCAGATGAAAGGACTTTAGGAGCATTCGAGGGAAAGATTCTTCGTAAGATCTACGGACCAATCTGCATCAATGGCGAGTACCGAATACGGTGGAATGATGAACTGTATGAGCTGTACGCTGACATCGACATAGTCAAGCGCATTAAAATCGAGCGGCTTCGCTGGCTTGGTCATGTTCAGCGCATGAAATACGATGCTCCAGTGAAGAAAACATTCGATTCGGTACCCAGCGGCGGTCAACACAGAAGAGGACGACCGCATCTTCTTTGGAAAGACCAAGTAGAGGACAACCTGACGAAGCTTGGAATTTCCAACTGGCGTCAGCAAGCGAAAGACAGAAATGGCTGGCGCAAGTTCTTAGATGAGGCCAAGGTTGTAGCGCCAACTAAGTAAGTAAGTAAGTAAGTAAGTAACTTCTTATTGAATGGTTTACTTACTCTCTAGCTCGAATTTTATTTTAAAAAAACTATTTTATTACTATTAGATAATATTGACTAATATTTTTAAACTAGTTATATTCTCTTTTTGAAATTTGAGAGATAAAGAGGTATACATTGAAGAACATAAATTTGGTTTTATCACTAAGTATCAGCTTATGTATTGCAAAACAATGTCTCAAAAGACCAAGGTCATGATTATGCTCGCTGTCAGATCAAGGATAGAACAACATGAGTATATGCAAGCCATATCATCAGCAAAGACAACTGTTTCACTCGAAAACTCTATACTAAAAATTGAGTTAATACATATTGGAAAAAGGAGAGGTCTTAAAACTGAACCTCGTTGTACGCCTGCATCAATTTATGAAAAAGAGCTAAATTTTGCATTTACTTTTACTCGCTGCATCCTGTTTTGTAAATAAGAGCATAGCCATTTATAAATAGAACCTGTAAAACCACATTTGTAAAGTTTCTGTAAGAGAATCTTGTGATTAACTGTATCGAAAGCTTTAATTATATCTATAAAAAGCACGGCGGATTGTTTTTTATTGTTTAAAGCACTATATACAATTAAGGTATTCACAAGGTGTGCTATCATGTCATATTGTCATGTTGTCCTAAAAGTTTACAACTAAAATTTACAAGATAAATAAATCCAAATAAGAAACAGCTGTTTGATTACGACACTTCAATAAACATAGCTTTCAGAGTTTCGATGTATTAGTACTTTTTTATATGGAGGGAAACAATAAAATGTTTAAACTACCCAGCAAACCAAAGTTTCCAAATTCGTAACGAATTCGTTAAGAATTTTTCGAAATTATTCCGAGTTCGGCATCCGAATTTGTTCCAATTTCGTAACGACAATCGTATGGAGAGGTTGACACGAATTCGTAACGAATTGTCGTAAAAAATTCGGACGGAATTTTAGTAACGAATCCGTAACAAATTCGTAAAGAATTTGAGTATCGTATTCGTAACGAATTCGTAACAAATTCGTAAAGAATTGACGTATCTATTTCGTAACAAATTCGTAAACAATTGAATTATCGTTTTCGTAACAAATTCTTTACAAATTTGTAGCACCGAATCCGTAACGAAATGAAAAATCAAATTTGCAACGATCTCTTAATGATTTTTGTACCGTATGAAATACAAAATAAAATAACAATTTCGAATCAAAGTTTAGTTAGGGCTTAAGATGCCCCAGACTATATGTTTCGTACAAATGACATGGCAAAAATTATAAATTATAAATGTGAATCTGACATGGCGTTTGTATGTGCATCTGTAAAAATTAAAATTAGAGCCATATTTTGTATCATCTGTTTTAAAGAAAAAGTTGTTTAAAATTAAATTATTTAACAAATGGAAAATTATTTAAAATGCCGCTAGGCTCATGGCCTACAAATTTTTTTTAACTCGAAATATTATAATCACCTCACCATTTAAATTTGAAAATTTGATTTCGGAACTCTTTCGAATTATTCGGAAATGTTCCGAAATCAGTGTTGCGAAATAGTTACGACTTCGTCAAGAATTCTCGAAATAGTTACGAACTAATCGGAATTCAGACAAATTCGGAAACTTTGGTTTGCAGGGTAGTGTAAAAGAGGCATTATGGCATGATAGCACACCTTGCGAATACCCTACTTGTTACAAAAATGTAGGAGTGCATCTTCAGTTGAAAGACTCGCTCTGAAAACAAATTGGTGTTTACTAAAAAATTTGGTTTTGTTTAAGAAATTCACAATTCGATTGTTGACAAGTTTTTCATATACTTTGGAAAATATGGCCAGTATAGAATTAGGTCGATAATTATTCAGTAAGTGATTATCTCATTTTTTGAATAATAGACTAACTTGCGTTTTTATTTTAGTTCCTCTGTATCTAACATTTTTATTAACTAGATGAAACATTATGTCAACAATATTGTGTACTATCTGTTTAACAAATGTATTCGAACAATTATTTTCAGTTTTGGCCTTAGAGTTTTTTAGATAACTACGCCTGAGCTTAGAGTAAGCAACGTTCGAAGGGTGAGTACACCTTCGCTTAAGATAACTATGCCTGAGCTTAGAGTAAAACTATGTTCGAAGGGTGAGTACACCTTCGCTTAAGATAACTACGTTTTGAAGTTATAGTAAACAAAGTTCGAAGGGTGAGTACACCTTCGCTTAAGATAACTACGTTTTGAACTTAGAGTAAGCAATGTTCGAAGGGTGAGTACACCTTCGCTTAAGATAACTACGCCTGACTTAGAGTAAACAACGTTCGAAGGGTGAGTACACCTTCGCTTAAGATAACTATGCCTAAGCTTAGAGTAAAACTATGTTCGAAGGGTGAGTACACCTTCGCTTTAGATAACTACGTTTTGAAGTTATAGTAAACAAAGTTCGAAGGGTGAGTACACCTTCGCTTACGATAACTACGCCTGACTTAACCTGAGTTAACAACGTTCGAAGGGTGAGGACACCTTCGCTTAAGATAACTACGATTGAACTAACTACTCAGTCTCAAAGCATGTGCATGCTACTGCGCCTGCGACAAGACTGCATGTGCTAAGCAAACACGACTGCTTTATATTCTCCCGTTGCCTTTCTGTTCCGTGTTCACTTGTTTTGTTTTCCCTGCCTGTGTATATGTGACCGTGTACATGGCTTTGTTTGTTTGTATGTGTGTATTTATTATATGTTTACTTATTTGTTATTCAATACATTATTATTTCCTAAATAGAATATTTATAACATTAATGTTATATATTTTACCTAATAAGATATAATATAATATAATTATTTCTATACATCTTATTCATAATATATAATAAATCTTTAAATTTAATTAAGATAGTTTCATTTACATTTCATGTTTTGGTTGTTTACATTTTCCATATTTTAAATTCAGTTACCAACTCATTTATATAATTTGTGAGGCCCAAATTGTGCAACAATTTGAGTGCTCACAGTTGTTGGGATGGTTCTTGGTCAAAACAACTACCTACAATTTTTGTAATAAAATTATTTAGAACGTTGCCAAAAACCAGGAAAACAGTCTAGTCGAAACTATTGATCGTTTTTAGGAAAATCATATCCGTTTGATCATAGCCGAATAAGAAAAATATTTTTTTTTTTATATTGAATATATTTTAAAACTAATTTCATATAAATATTTCGCTATGTTGTGTCCTTTTTTAGTGCAGTCTTATCTTGTATTTGTTCCCCCTTTTTTTTTAATTGACCAGTGTGCTTGCTATTTCGCAGTTTGTGTTTTTGCACCTTAATTCTCGATTTATTACGATATTTTAATTTTTTGTATTATTTTGTTGAGTTTTCCTTAGTTTGAGTTTTTATAAATTTTTGTTGATATTTTCAAAATAAATATTTAATCGATAACATAGTTCAATATGATTTTATCCTGAATTCAATAAATTTGAATTTATTTGATCTCATAGCTCGCGTTAGTTTTATATACATAAGCTTAAAATCTTTTTCCTATTTAGCTAAATCATATATAAAAACCTCAGGTAATAAAACGCCATACATTCATTTTTAACTATTTTCATTGACTCGTACAATGCATTAATGTAAGATAAGGTAAAAAAAATTAAAATCTCTTGCCCTTTCCCATCTTAATTTTCATCTTACCTACGTCCTTGTTTCTAATACATAACTTTAATTATTTAGTTTTAAAAATTTAATTTACAACCGGTTAAACTCACACAAAAAATATTAATACAAAAAAATTAATCAAAGTCGAACATACATTGATTAAAAAACATCACTTTTACTGTTATAAAGTCATTGAGGTTTACATGTTCATCTATATTTTAAAAATATTTTGATTAACCCAATTTTTAATACTTTAATTAATAAAATCACCTTACTTTTGAATTTAATTTTAGATTGTCTTTAAGATTGTGATGTACTCACAATTCTGGATTTATTTGAGAGCGTTTAATTTCTTTTGTTTCATTACTTTTCAATTCCTTACATACTAATTAGCATTGGCGTAACAAGTGGGGAAAAGGGGGCAGTTGCCCCACTTTTTTAGCTATATAAACAATTTAAAAAGAATAGTTATTCAAAATATCAGTTTTTTTTTTACAACGATAATATTTTTGTATTATATATTTTCCTCTTCTGTCTCTCTTCTTCATGTTTCATGTGAAGAAATTTTAATGAACTTTTTTTGCACCACCATTTGTACTGCCACCCCCCAGATGAAATTCGCTTCCGACGCGCTTGCTAATTAGTAATATATTACAATGTATGTGAGACACAGCTGATGCTAGTGCTCACACAATAACAAATAACCTGTTACCCTATTTGTAGATAAGTATAATATCTTAGAACCTATTTATTAAGGTAAAATACTTAACAAAGATGTTTATATTTTCTCATTACAAAACCAATTTCATTACTTATTTTCTACCGTTATTCAGCTTAACATGTTTAAACTTTAACTTGAATGATAAAATTGAATTAGTTTTTCATTCTTTCGAATTGATTTTTCTCTAGCTACGTGCATATCGATGATTGCATATCAATTCGACTAATTTTGAGCAAAATCTGACCTTTCTGTTTCCAATTTTTTTGAAACTTTGTAGGTCAATAGTGCTTATAAAAATAACTTAAATTGTGCAAAATTCTTTTTTAAAAGTTATAGAATGTGAAAAATATTCAAAAACATAAAAAAATCCAACTCTCCAAATCAATACAATACAAAAATCGTACGGAAAGAAATTAAAATACATATAAAAGTCCTTGAATAGGTGTTTTTGGTAGTTTGTTTTTTTAGAACTTTTAAGAGAATTTTTTTTAACATAAAATTTTCAGTCACATTTTTCATATTCTTCGCAGCAAATTTTTTATCTTTTTAATATAGTGTCGTGTTAAAACATCAATTTAAAAGGCTTACATACAATTTTAGGTTGGGATTCCAACAATTTCTATATTTTTCAAATTTTTAAAAAAATGCCTTCAAAAGATTCCTTATTTTCACACCGGAAATTCCATAATAAATACACACCAAAAAGACCCATTCAAGGTCTTTAAAATATACTTATTTTTCCTTTTTTCCGTATGACTTCTGGTTTCAAGGACACAGCTATTTTAATACATGCTTAAATTGTATTTTTTAAGATGTTTTGATATTTTTCACAGTGCATATCTTTAAAATAAAATTTTAAATCCATAAAAAGTACGCAGATATAATACTTTTCAGGAGACCTATCCACTTCGACTCTAAGTTGTAGAGAGTTTAAAAATTAAAAAAAAAATAGTGATGTCTGAAACGTGAAAATTGACCACCTATATCCTTATCGCATAAAAGTTCAAGCTCTCATATTATATGATTTTACAATTTTATAGCACAAAAATGAGAGATTTGACCACTGTACGACGATTAAGCTGAGTTTTCAGTAACAGATGTTGAGTAGCTTATTGAAGAGCGGTTAGCTTGAACGCTGGTGGCTGCGGCCTCATTATATATTTTACAAATTTTATTTGACGGTTTCTGATGGTGTTGCTGTTGTTATTGTTGATGTTTTTGCTTTTTTTGGTGAAAGTAATAAGCGTTAAATAAGTTTGGTTGCTACATAAACAGACACATCAGAATGACCACCGACAGCAAACCTGGACTGAAAGAAATTAACGAAACTTGGCGTTGCGTCTTTACCGCACTTGATGTTGTTTTCTTTTCTAATTTGGTTTTCAGTTTATCTCTCTATAATGTTTTCTATAATGTTGTTAGTCATGTTGCTGATCTTGTTATTTATGTAATTTTTTTCGGAATTAATATAATTAATGCAGTTTTGTTTATATTTTGACTTGAATAATAGATAAAAAATGTGTCGCCCTTTATAACTTTTTATTAATCGTATATTTTTTAAGATAGAATGAAGTGGTCATATATGTATTACGATTTTATAGGATAGAAGCTAGTAGGTGCTACTCGGGATTTTATTTGATTTTTTTAAGGTATTCAATAGGAAAGTTCTAAAAAACACTTCGATTCTGTTCCAGTTGGCGACTAATATCGCATCTGAATGAACCACGAGCTGTATGGGCTGTGTGACAACATTAGCCTTTGACATTATAAGAAAAAAAAAATGTTACTATGTATAAGTTATTAAGCTTTTTACTAACATAAAAAAAATAAGAATATCTTATTTAAAAGTGCTTTTGACATAGTTATTGTGTTCACATACCTCTAGTGAAATATTATTAGAAATATTTTTGTAGACTATTTGAAAGCTCTTGCGCCCTTTTGATTAGTTTTTTTTTACCAATTTCGAAAATGGGTAGAGAGTTAAAATATTTCATGGCTACTACACTATTTCTCATAAAATTTCAATATGGGCCTGTGAATACACGATTTATGTCACAGACTTTTATAAAGTAATTGTCTTACTTTAAATGTTACACTCTCACAAAAATCCAGGGGAGCTTATAGCAATTGTTGCTGTCAAAAGATTTCCTTAATTTAATACAGTTTTATTTCAGAGTGCCAAACTCTAGATATTTCACATTACTTACTTACTTAATTGGCGCTACAACCGTATGTCGGTCTTGGCCTCATCTAAGAATTTGCGCCAGCCATTTCTGTCTTTTGCTTGCTGGTGCCAGTTGGAAATTCCAAGCTTCGTCAGGTTGTCTTTCATGCTTGGTCTTTCCAACGAAGATGCGGTCGTCCTCTTCTGCGTTGACCACCGAAGATTTCTTCACTGGAGCATCGTCTTTCATGCGCTGAAAATGACCAAACCAGCAAAGCCGCTCGATTTTAATGGGCTTGACTATGTCGATGTCAGCGTACAGCTCATACAGTTCATCATTCCACCGTATTCAGTACTCACCATTGGTCCAGACTGGACACAGATTGGTCCGTAGATCTTACGAAGAATCTTTCCCTCGAATGCTCCTAAAGTCCTTTCATCTGAGCTGCTCAGCGTCCAAGTTTATGATGCATAAAGTAGGACGGGCATAATGAACGATTTATAGAGCGTGATTTTCGTTCGTCGAGAGAGGGCTCTGCTTCTCAATTGCCTACTGAGCCCAAAGTAACACCTGTTGGCAAGAGTTATTCTTCGTTTGATCTCAATGCTGATGTCGTTGGTTGAATTAATGCTGGATCCCAGATAAACGAAGTTCTTCACAACCTGGGACAACGCTGGGACTGTTTGTTTGTTGACACTAAGTATTTCGTCTTATCTGCATTCACTGCCAGACCCATTCGACTTGACTCTCTTTCTAATCTGGAAAATGCTGCACTGACTTCGCGCGTATTATGGCCAATGATATCGATGTCATCAGCATACGCAAGCAGCATAACACTCTTGTAGAATATTGTGCCACTATGTCTCAGATCAGCAGCTCGGATGATCTTTTCCATCATTAGGTTTAAAAAGTCGCACGATAAGGAATCACCTTTTCTGAAACCTCGTTTGGTAATAAATGGTGGGGAGAGGTCCTTCCCGATTTTAACTGCGCTGCTGGTGTTGCTCAGTGTCATCCTGCAAAGTCGTACTAGTTTTGCAGGAATACCAAATTCAGACATGGTGGAGTACAGGTGCTTGCTTATTGGGCTGTCGAAGGCGGCTTTGTAGTCGACAAAAAGATGGTGGGTGTCGACTTGTTTTTCTTGAGTCTTCTCCAAGATTTGTCGTAGCGTGAAAATCTGGTCGATGGTGGACTTTCCAGGTCTGAAGCCACACTGATAAGGTCCGATCAGTTCGTTTACAATGGGCTTCAATCTTTCACATAAAACGCTCGACAGGACCTTATATGCGATATTAAGAAGGATTATCCCACGGTAATTGGCACAGATAATGGGATCGCCTTTCTTGTGGATTGGGCAGAGCACACTGAGATTCCAATCGTTCGGAATGCATTCTTCCGACAGATATTCTGCATAGAAGCTCGTGAATGCATTTAAGTAGAGCTTCGCCTTCGTTCTTGAACAGCTCAGCAGGTAAGTCATCAGCTCCCGCGGCTTTGTTATTTTTAAGCCGAGCTATAGCTGTCAGAACTTCATCATAGTCGGGCAGCGGAACCTCAACGCTGTCATCCAAAATTGGGGTTTCCGGAATATCATCTCTATTGGCGGGATTTTTGTCAGCGTCGGCATTTATAAGCTTAGAGAAGTGTTCCCTCCATAACGTCAGTGTACTCTGGACATCTGTCACTAGATTCCCGTTTTCATCCTCGCAGGAAGAGGCCCCGGTTTTAAAACCATCGGCAAGTCGTCTTATTTTTTCGAAAAATTTTCGGGCCTCATTCCTGTCACCATACATCTCAATCTTGTATAGCTCGCGCTTTTCTGCCTCTCTTTTTTTCCGCCTGAAAATATGTCTCTCTTCCCTCCTCTTTTCTTTGTATCGCTCCTTAGCAGCGCGCGTTACAACCGACTGCAAGGTGGCTTTGTAGGCGGCGTCTTTCTCTGCAGTGGCGTCGCGACACTCCTGGTCGTACCACTGGTTTCGGCGAGGGCGTTGGTAGCCAATCACTTCTTCAGCAGCCTTACGCATGGAGTTGGAAATGTGTGTCCACTGCGCGCATATATCATCGATTGGAGGAGTGCTTTGAAGCAGGAGTGAGAGTCGAGTGGCGAAAGCATCGGCTGTCTATTTCGATTGCAGCTTCTCGACGTCTAGCTTTCTCTGTGTAGGGTTGCGTGTATTCTTAGCTGCGCACAGACGTGTACGGATCTTGGCTGCAACAAGATAGTGATCCGAGTCAATGTTTGCACCACGGATCGTGCGTACATCCAATACACTGGAAGAGTGCCTTCCGTCGATAAAAACGTGATCAATTTGATTCTTGTTTTTTTGATCAGGGGACATTCAGGTGGCTTTATGAATATTGAGATGCTTGAATCCAGCGCTACTTACTACCATGTTTCGTGCTGCGGCGAAATCAATCAGCCTCATTCCGTTATTGGAGGTGTTGTCGTGGGGGCTGAACTTTCCGACTGTTGGACCAAAAATATTTTCCTTGCCCACCTTAGCGTTGAAGTCACCAAGCACGATTTTTACGTCGTGACGGGGGCAGCGCTCGTTAGCATTTTCAAGGCGCTCGTAGAAAATTTCCTTGATCTCATCGTCCTTGTCTTCTGTCGGAGCGTGCGCACATATTAGGCTTATATTGAAAAATCTAACCTTGATGCGGATTATGGCAAGTCGTTCGTTCACAGGTGTGAATCGCAGGACGTGGGGCCGTAGTCTCTTGCCAACTACAAATCCGCATCCAAACTCGTGCTTCTCCGCATGGCCGCTGTAGTAGATATCACAGGGTCAGTAGCGTAACTATATTTTATGCGCCCGCCCGCAGTTTTCTAAAAGCGCCCTGCTAATTACTTTTAGAGTAAAACTATGTTAGGTTACTAGAAGCGTAGGAGAATACAAGAGAACTCATAACAAAAAAAAAAGAGGACAAGAAGAGACTTTTTTAATTCAATAGTCATCATTAGAGAGTATAAAAATATGCACGATAAAACTTGATTTATGCGCATAAAATGCACGAAAAATCGAAAATATGCTCGATGAATTTAAAAATATGCTCGATTAAAATATTTTAAGAGAAAAATTAAACAAAATTGTACATACTTTGCAACGGAATATATATTTCCAATCTTATAAATGTTTTGAATAGCATTTGCTTTAAGCATTTTAATATGTTGAATTTCTTACGTATACCTATACATAGTAAAAAAAGACTTTTTTTTAAATAAACGTAAAAACTTAAAAATAATATTAACTTGTACTGAGCAACTTCGTTTTCAGTCTTTTTGTTACTATTGAGTTCTATGCAGTTAAACATTTTTCAAATTTTAGAATGGTAATAAACTTCCAAGTGTTGCTTTAAATTCTCCGTTGAAAAATTTCTCCGTTTTTCAGTTAAAAACGATGAATATGCAGAGAATCTACGTTCAACATCGCAAGATGTTGCCGGGCAATATCTTAGGTTTGATAATTCTTCGGGCGAAAGTTTGCTCGCATACTCACTAAAAACTCGTTTGTTTTTAAACAAAATTTTTCGAAGACTCTATGTCCTTAAATCCTACATTACGATGCAAATGCATATTTTTATACTTTCAGTAATATATTATAAATATCTTATTTTAAAAATAAATTTATATATTATTTTAAAATTCTATTAAAAAATTCATTCTGTTAAAAAAAAGCAATAACGTAAAAAACATTTTTTATTATATCAAATATAATACAATTTATAATAAATATTATAAGATTTGAACACAAATTAGGTAAAAAGAAAACATATATCAATTATTTAAAAATGTTAAACTAACTTAAAGTTTCAAAAATGAGATCAATAATTTTCTTATTGGTGAAATGATAATTTTAAGATGTTAAGTTTAAGGTACTATTACAGTGTGTAGCTATAAAAAAACACCTTTTTTTATCTAATATTATTAACTTTAATGATTCAAATTTTTTACATGATGAAGAATTATTCATGAGGGAATAAAAAATTTTTTTTTGTCTTTATAGTTGTTGTTAATTTCCTACAGGTCGTTGAAGTTAGCGTGTTTAAAGAATTGTTGCACATAACAACATTGGTTTCTCGTCTCCAGCATTTACAAGCATCTGAAAGTAGAAAATCAAAGTGCATTCTTGAGTTAAGGGTTGTAGTTGAGCACTCAACCTCCGCAAATAAAAAAAAAATAAAAAATTAATAAATGGCATGCGTTAAAAAAAATGTACAAAAAACTCTCTTTTTTGCCGAAACTTTCGGCCATACAAAAACAATAATAGTTTTTTGGCTTTTTATAGGTCTAGTGCTTAACAGAGTCTATAAAAATCACAATGAATCAAGATTCATTGAAATCGATCAAGTAGAATTCCAGATATCTTAGAAGCCAATTCGAAAAACCTTGTTTCGAGAAAAACGCGATTAAAGATTTAAAGGCTCTTGAATATTACGCGACATGCGAATATAATAAATGTTATAACTTTTTTCTATTTGATATTTTTTTCTAAAATTTTGGATACGTATTCTTAAAACCTTACAGAACCATATTCTATCGAAAAACTAAAATGGATTTTACATTTTTTATACACTGTAATAGTACCTTAAATGTTTTGTATTTGACGTAACCTGTTAACTAAAGAATTTAACTACAAAATATGTCACAAAATATGACCAACTGAATGATTAAAATTACATCAGCAGCTGACTTGCTGAAAATATGAAAGCTAACGGGTACATCGACTCTGACCATAATCAAGTTTTGCCAAACAATGGTGACTTTTGCTCAAAAAAATCGGTTTTTTTCACGTCGATTATTGCACCCTGAGAAATCGTCTGTACATGACTTATATTTTATTTAAGCACATATTATTAAATTATTTTTCATTTATTGTTGTTAATTTTTAACAATAATAATTTATGAAGAAAATAAATATTTTGGTATATCTTAATTTTTTTGGAAACAAACGTCGCAGAGTGTAACGTCCCCATTCTTGGCCAAAAAGAGAAGGAGTGATCGTAGAGCTATGAGAATTGGCACGAATATCTTTCTTGGCAAAATTAAGTAATGTTGAAAAAGTTATACAAATCCGCCCTCTGCCACACCCACCTCCCATATAAACGAAACCCATTTTTGCCTGAAACTTCATTAAGTCTTCCTTCAAAACAGCGAAACAGTAAGCTTTTTTGATTACAGCAAGGAAATTTTAAAAATTTAGTTGTTTTGTGTTTGTATATCTTCCGTTTTAGTAAGTATAAGCTAGAAATTTTGGTGTAAGACTTGGTGTAACGTAGTTCTAATAATTTTTTCGTGAAAAACTATAGTCAATCTTTCTCAAAATTATTTTTTAAACATTTTTAAAAATTTGTAACCCGCTTTTAGTGTTTACTTTTATGATAAGATTCAAACCATATGTTAAAAATGTAAACAAACACAGTAATTTGCCAGATATAAGAAATTTAAACTTTTTTTTTATATAAAAAAAAAATAGGTTAAATAATATGTGAATAACAAGAAAAATTTAATTTTTAAAAAATGTAACTTTGACGGCTTGTCATAACGAAACGGTTGCAACTATTAAAAAAATTCATTTTGATTTTTTCACCCAGGATATTTTACACTGTGTGTCATTCTCCACTTCATTTATAATTTTCATCAAGGGACTTGAGGGCGCCCCTGGCTTATTTGCGCCCGCCCGCAATGCGGGCTCTGCGGGCCCGCGTTTTACGCCACTGCACAGGGTGCATGCCGAATGCAATCCTGTCCCTTCCATCGCATTTCTTGGATAGCAGTGATATCAGCTTTGTATCTTTCCAAGACATCAGTCAGTTGGATAGAGGCACCTTCCCAATTAATTTACATTCCAGGTGCATATCCGTAAATCATTATCAGTTTTTCGTTTGCGGTAGTCGTCATCAGATTTGGGGATCATTATTCTTCTTTTCTTATTTGTTTTCATTGAAATGGGTTTTTACGGGTGGACTTCAAACCCGATGCACAACCTATTTTAAGCCTAGGGAGGCCCGCCGCTCAAATTAGCCGCCAAACTAACGGTTGTCAGTTTTGACGTTGCCCAGGAAACACCACGTGGAGGTTTGAGTCGACTTGGGGTGATTTCACAAAGATTATGCTGGCCTCGCCAGGTTGAGAAAGTCAGACATTTTACATTGTTGCATCGCTGCCAGATTCCCAGATATTTCACATTAGAAATTCGTAAAAACTTTATCCTACAATTATTGCTCTTGCACTTTTTTTTAAAAACTCTCTCCTAAAATTATATCTTTCAATCTTTTCTTCGCTTATTAAAAAATCTCTAGAAATGCGTAAAGTCTTTCAAGTTAGTTTTAAAGAAAAACCTTTTAAAGAAGACAACAATTACAACGGCAACATTGTATAGAGTCGTTGTTATTGTTACATCACACAGTGTAGTAGACAGACTATTTCGGAAGGCGCTACCCACTCCATCTTCAGTAGTCTGGAGTTATTAAGAAAGCACGCTGAAATAGTGTGAAATGCAGAGACAATATACCTATTTTGAGCCTTATGGAGCCAACTGAGTCAATTTAATTTTTGTTATCTGCTTAAAAAACCACTTCATTTTTTTAGAGATGTAGTCTGGTATTCGAGTTTCAACAAATTGATTTTTTTTTAAGTATTTTGAAAGTAGTTACTATATGGTAGTAGTTAATATATTGAATGTATAATAACGGCCGATTTCTTCACAGAGTTTTAAGGCTATGGCAAGTATTAAAACTGTTTTTAGTTCTCTCTTGAATACTAAGTCATTTTTTCATTCATTTGCGAAAATGCTTCGATTTGAAACTCGCTTCCAGCTGATACTGAGTTTTAGTTGGACCCCGAAATCGGCAGTCTAGCACTCGGTATTGCGCTCTTTCTGTTTCTTCACTTTAAAAAACAAAACTAGTTTCTGGTAATTTTAATGAAATTGCCAAGTTTTTGAGTATTTTTGTGTTTACTTCAAGCTTTTTGGTAAAACCGGAAAAGTGTTCATTGCAAAAGTTTTTTGAACAAAATTTAACGCGATGGTTGCAAGAGACGTATTAAAATTCCTCGTTCAGAATGCAGTTATGTATTGTGTAAGTTTAGCAGTAACGGAGACGTAGTGGCAACCAGCGTGGAAACTAGATCAGCAAAAACTGATCCTCTGTTCCGCGTACATGCTCTATGAAGAGGCGAACCCACCAGTGCAAACAGTCCGCGAGTTGGCAGAACATGCTAACACAAGCACGACTTCTTGGTCATCGGTTGTGACGCAAACGCCCATCACTCGCAATGGGGCAGCACGAACATCAACAAAAGAGGTGAGTCTATTTTCGAATTTATCATTACCACAGACCTTATTCTATGTAATAAGGGCAATAGGCCAACTTTTCAGAATACAGTCAGGGAAGATATAATTAATCTTAATTTAGCGAGCAATTAGGAACAGGCTATAGTCGATAACTGGGAGGTTTCACAAAAGGAGTCGTTTTCTGACCAGTTTAGGATCCTCTTTACCATCGACTACGATCTTCGCATAAGGAAACGATTTAGGAACCCATTAAAAACAAACTGGGATAGATATAAGCAGAAATATTGTAGACCTAGACACAGAATATCTCCCAAACGACGCATCCATTGACAATGCAGTCGAGTTCATAACGGGAAAAATTAACCAGGCTTTCAAGAATTTCTGCCCAACGTCTCGAGGTTGCAAAGCTACAACTGCGAGTTAGTGAGACCAGCGACCTTAAAAAGAGGCAATCAGATGTCAGGAATCTTCATCGGAAAGCAATGTTAAGTAGGCTTGAGCAAGACTGGACAACATACCGATCCATGTTAACTGCCTATACAAGGGATGTAAGAATAGCTAAGCGAACATCTTGGACAAATTTCTGCGAGTTCATTGAGGAAACCAGTGAAGCCGCCAGACTTCGAAAGACGCTATCTAAAGACCCATAGGTCCCGGAATACATTAAGAGGTCTGACGGATCTTGGACAGAATCCAGTCAACAAACGCTTTTGCTACTTATGGAAACTCATTTCCCAGGTTGTTAAGAACCGGAGCATAATGGAGCTAACAGCAACCTGGAAATGACAATACCAGAACCCTTACAGGAACTCTCAAATATTATTACAAGATCAAATGTAGAATGGTTGATTGATTCCTTCAAGCCCTACAAATCTGCATGGCCTGATGGAATCCTGCCGGCCATGATGCAACATGCCCTTCCCAGAATCACGCCCTGGCTTATAGCAATCTTCACCGGTTGTCTCAAGGCAGGATATGTTTCAAAAATCTGGAGAGAAGTGCAAGTTGCCTTCATTCCTAAACCTGGGAAACCGATGTACTCAGCGCCAAAGGATTACAGGCCTATTAGTCTCTCATCGTTCATGATGAAAACGCTTGGGAGAATAATAGATCTCCATATAAGAGAATCCTTAAACGATGCCAATCTTTGCAGTGTGCAACACTCGTACCTTAAAGTTAAATCAGTGGAAACGGCTCTGCATGAGGTGGTTTCAGTGGTTTCAGAACCCTTCATCACAGAGAATATACTTTAGCTACTTTTTTGGACATCGAAGGCGCATTCAACAATGTGAATACAGATTCCATAAAGAATGCTCTAGTAGACAAAGGAGTCAACAGTAAAATAACCCAGTGGATTTATAAAATGCTAAACAGCAGACGTATAAGCTCACAAATGGGAATGAGTGTGGTGAGGAAAGAGGTCATTAGAGGCACACCGCAGGGAGGAGTCATATCTCCAACGCTGTGGCTGATTGTGGTTGACAAAATTCTCACTACACTCAAAACTAGTGGAAACGCATGTCAGATAATCTTTGGCAAAAAATGGGGTCTGTGACCGCACACAATCCACTGGATGTATACAGCAATCAAGAGACCTATTCTTACCTACGACTCTCTTGTATGGTGGACGATAGTGCACAAAAAGAGCTACCTTAGCTCCCTAAAAGGAGTCTAAAGGTTAGCATGCATTGGAATAACTGGAGCCATGAGATCAGCGCCACAGATGGGTCTAGAAATGATGCTAAATCTTCTCCCCATAGAAGAAGTTCTTAAGTGTTTGTTGACCAAAAGCGTGATTCGCCTCAACGAATCACAAGTGTGGAGAAACAACACTTTCGGAAATGCATCTATTCTGAATCTCTTTGGAACCGAAGAATCAAAAACAGCAACCAACTATATCATACCCTGTGTAAGATTCGGCACAAAATACACCACATCCATCCCAACAGACAAGAATGGGAAGAAACGGCCATAGATTTCAATGGCAATATCTATTATATACTGATGGTTCCAAAATGGAAAATGGAACTGGGTCAGGTGTATATTGCGAAACGCTACAAATCAAAGAGTCCTACAAACTCCCCGACTGCTGTAGCGTTTTTCAAGCAAAAATACACGCTATTGAAAGAGCTGCACAGGCCATTCATAGGAAAAATCTTACCTCCACAAGTGTAGTTATTTTTGTGGATAGCCAAGCGTCCATCAAAGCACTGAACAGTAAAACGACAAAGACTCGAACGGTACAAAACTGTAAACTGGCACTGAACAGTATATGCAATACCCACAAAGTCACTCTTCGCTGGGTTCCTGGACATAGCAATATCGAAGAGAATGACGCAGCGGATGAACTGGCTAGGCGTGGAGTAACCGCAAGTACAAACAGAGCTAATACAGATGTGCACATTCCAATAGGCGTCCTCAAAAGGAGTATAGACCTTAAAGCCAGAGATAATTCTTACACTAACTGGGCCTCCAGAGGTGACTGCAACATATCTCGAAGGCTCTGGCCGTAGTTAAATGAGAAGAAAACTGAAAGCCTTCTGCTTTTGGCCAAACGAGAAATCCGGATTATTTTGGGTGTTCTAACAGGTCATTGCCCCATTGGGGTAATGGCCAATAGAATAAACATAACAGATCCAGATTTTTTTCGGATCTGCAAGGATCCGGAAGAAACAAAAACAATAACTCTCCTTCTATGCGAATGTCCAAGTCTACAGAGTCGTCGACTCCGATACATGGGGAACAGATTTTTCAAAGACCTGGAAGATTAAGCGAACACATCACTGCTAGACGTATAGAGGTTCATAAAAAGCACAGGCTGGTTTGAGGATAGTAATAGTAATTATGGTTATTAATTATTATTATAATAATAATAATATAATAATTATGGTTATTATGGTACTACGATGAAAATAAAAAAGGGATTCACAATGAACCTATAGGCCCCCGCGGAAGCGCCGGTAATGGTGCACAACTCTATTAACCTAACCTTAGCATTAACGTGGTAGTTAAATTCTAAAGTAAAAGAGGCTTAAGCTCAAACGATGGATGCATTTCTTTCGATAGGTAGAACTTTATATGCGTAACCAATATTTCTGGAGCTATTATCGAACTTCGACTGAGCAAAGGATGATAATTTTGTGGCCAGGGAATCAAGGAAGGTGCTGTGACGTGATATAACTGCAGCTCCGGTAGTGGTAGAAACATTTCCTATCATTTCTCAACTTCATCTACCAGTAGAATTTACAAATTAGACTCTACTCTTATATGAAGGGAAATATGAAGGGTTGAAATTCATTCTAACCAGTGACATTGCGAAAATAATTAACTGCAAATGAATTAATAATGAAAATATCTTGTCGATATTGCCACTTGTTCGGTGTCTACCAATTCAGAAATATTTTGGCAGCATATTTATCTCGCTCGTATGCATACGATCGATCGCATTTGGCTTTTCACATTGTGGTGCTGCTATTCCTATCTACTATCTGCAGGTGGTTCGTGTTATGTTAAAAACTATGGTTCTGAAACAGGTGATCAACCATGTTATAATAAAATAGATATAAAAATAGAAATAAAATAGATAAAATAGATTATAATAAAATATTTAAGAACAATCGGGAAAGACTGATGATTAACTCTCTTTACTGGAAACAAAGAAAGTTAGTCAAGTATCTAATGAAGGTATTGCGAGAAGACTTACCCGCATGGTAGTAGAATTTATAGATAGGCAACACCCAATTTCAATAAATTGATAAATTGAGCTTGAATATTGTTATTGATCTGTACAGTTCATTTGCGTAGTAATCTCCCTTATTTTTGTAACAAAAATAAAATCTATGAAATACTATATTTTTATAAAGGTTATAGGTAAAATACTTAACATGGTGTAGAAGAGTAATATATTCAATTAAAATAGAAGTAAATATTTCAACATACATAAATAATTAAAAAACTAAATAATGGATGAGTAAAGTTTTCTATTTAAACGCCTAGGTCCAAAAAGCCTAGTCAATTGGTTATCATAATCATCTTAGCCCTACCTGGCGAATAAAAGCTCTGCTAGTGAATCGTTTAGTAAGAAATCCTAGAAAAGGTAATGCCCACTTGAGCTAGCATGTTCAACGGAGTGTTAAACGTAAGGAAATGCTTCCTACATACAATGGAATGCTTCCTGCTTAAATCTGGTAATGTTTCCAGTTTAAAACTGAGTTCTAAGTAGAATTCGGACTTGCTCGATTTGATACTCGTTGAAAAAAATCGGCCGTAAATCAGACGAAAATTCAAAATATTAACGAAGTTTTAGCACAAAGTCGAGAGCGCCTCATAATTGTGCGTTGTATGTTATTAAATATTTAACCCATTTGCAAAAGTTGTTGAATTTTTTGATATTAAGTGTATTTCTAGAGCAATAAGGGTCCCCTGACTCCAAATCCGTCTTCAAAAATTTCAAATTCCATCTGTTTTCTCCTTATGTAAAAAAATTAAATGTTCAAATACATGTAAGTTTTTCTTTTTTTTTTGTACACCACAAGCAATGCTGTAGATAAGGGGGGGTTGAGGGTGTTCAAACCACCTTCTATTTGTGCCAGCGTACTAAAGTTTGTAGAAAGTATGCATATAAATTGAACAAAACTATTCTGAACCATGCCGTGAAATTAAAATGATAATGAGCGTTGCTACCTTGTTCATTAAGTTGTTAATTTATGGCAGTATGTTCAATTAGAAAATTATATATATGTAGATAGTTTATAAATTTAGAACTATCTCCTTAAAAAGATTTTTCGAAATACGAATTATTTTAAAAGTTAAGTGTCGTTAGTTAGACTGCCTGAAACTTAACTTAAAAACTTTAAGCTTTAATTTTGAAAAAAAAAAAATAAATGGCTTCGTTTCTGCAACTATGTACACTCCGCGTCATTTGATTAAGGCCAGCTACTTGAATATTTATTTGAAGTTAGAACTAATTTTTTTATTAAAAAAATTACTTAAGTTGTGCTTGAATTGAGTGCTTATTCTTCTCAGGAAAAAATATGAGTGCAAAATAAATACGTACTTAATACTACCGTCATTTCCCGGAATTTTTTCTAATTGAGTCGCAAAAAATGCGCAACTCGCGTGCGCCATTAGAATAAGGCCAGTGTGTGTTTTAACGTAGTCGGGTGCAGTTCTTGAAGAAGTTGCTTTAGTTTTATTTTTTTTTATTGAAAGAAGTTGCTTTAGTTTTATTTTTTTTTTATTGAAAGTGGTATTGATTAATTTATTCTACAAAAAAAGGGACGAGGCTAGGCTCTTTCTGCTGCTGAGAGGGCGAAAATCCAGGCCTACAAAGAAATGGGGCTTAGTAGCCGTATTATTGCAGGAAAAATCGGGAAAAGTAAACCCGTAATTAATAATTTCCTTCAAAATGTGGAAAACTACGGGAAAAATATGAAAGGCAAGACTTATAGAGCGACTTCAGCTCAGGAAAATCGCTTATTATTGCGAGCAGCTTCAAATTCAGCTCAGTCTGCTGCTAAATTAAAAGCTGAAACCGGAATAAACGCCAGTCTATCAACTATTCGACGAATAATTAAATCGTCGGAACACATCCAACGAAAAACATTACGCAAAAAGCCACCTCTGAATCAACTTCGAAAGAAATTACGATTAGAGTTTGCCAAAGCAAAGATGACGTGGACGGACCAGTGGAAAAATGTTGTATTTTCGAACGAAAAGAAATTTAATTTTGATGGGGCGACGGTTACATTACTACATCCACGATTTGAGGAAAGAAGAAAAGTTTTTGGCTAGGCACCATAGCCGAGAAGGAGGTTTAATGGTATGGGGAGCAATTTCATAATACGGATCGATTGATTTAGTGTTTGAGAATGCAAGAATGACTGCTCTATCCTACAAAAATATCCTGGAAAATGCTTTTCTTCAATTTCATAACCTTTTCGGGCGACTCCCATGGATTTATCAGCTTGATAATGCCCCAATCCATACTGCAAGGATAGTAAACTCCTGGATCCAGGGGCAGTCTGTGGAACTTTTGGCATGGCCACCGTATGCTCCGGACCTCAATATCGTGGGAAAACGTTTTGGGGTGGTTGACACGAAAAGTCTACAAAAATGGAAGACAATTTGAAGATAAAAAATCCTTGATGAACGCCATAACGACAGCTTGGGCAGACGTCAACTTAAATTATTTAAAAGCACTCTATGATTCACTCCCCAACCGTACTTTTGAAGTAATTTCTAAAAATGGAGGTTCCGCACACTACTGAAAACGGTAAGATGTAAAACACTTTCAATTTTTTTAAAAGATTTTTAATCAAAATCACTTCATTTCAATATTTAAACAGGTGGCCTTATTCTAATAACTCGATGAAAAAGTGTAAAACTTTCAGAGCGCAGCGAAAGTGATTTTCAAAATTATATTTATTTATAAACTAATGGTTCTTAATATAAGAAAATATTTTTACAATTATTTTCCCTTATTTAAAAAAAAAACCTTCAGTTTCTTATTATAACAAATTTTTTGAATTGAAATAAATCTTAGTGGCGTTGGCCCTAATCAAATGACGCGGAGTGTATGTTTATCTTTTTTTATGCATGTTTATTTTTTTAAAATATCTTTTATCGTTGCTTTACTTGAATAAATACTTTACGTCCTGCTCAAAAGCGAGCTATTTTTTCTGCCAATCAATTTGTTTGGAATGCTTAGAATTGTTTTAATTTAATTATGTTTAGAATTAAAAAAAATTAAATTTCATTAACGCTTTTCACTTTGACTGTTGAAATCGGTTAAGAAATTTAGAAAGATCTTAGGTCTTCAGAAATCTCTATGGAAATGAAAAAAAAACAAATATTTTTTGCTTCAGTAACCCCCTCCACATCCCCCCCCCCTTATGAAATATCTATCCACATCCATGACCACAATAATTTTATGTATTTTAAGAATGCTTTTCTTGAATTTCTAGAAAAAATGCTTTAAAATTACTTACAAAGCAAATTAAGCGACTATCGTTTAACAACTGCGATGGTCAAATGAATAAGCTTATTCACTTACACTCACGTGGCCGAGGCTTAAGTCTCCGGATAGTGGCAGTTTTTAAATTTAATTTAATGTTAATAATAATAATAATGTTTGCAATTTTTCGTCAGTATAAAAATCATAATCCTCACAGGTTGTTGTTTTAAATCTTAAAAAGAGTTTTGCTCGATTTTAAAAATTAGAAAATTTTTCCAGGGATTCGATGAAAAATTTCTTATTTTCAGAGCAAATGTTTCTGTAAATTATAGCCGATTATAAATGAACGGTAGAAAAACGCACTCAAATGAAAAAAGATTTCAACACAATTGCGCTAAGTTTCCTCAATTTAGTGAAATAGTTCATAAATGATTGGATAATTTCACACTTCTTATGTCAATTTAACGAAAAATATATGCTTAATTTTTTTAAAAAATTGGCCATGGCGCTAAATGAAGCCCGATTTTCTAACGATTGGGTGCTACTTTTCTATAAATCCTGGATTTTTTTTTTTTTTTTTGTGTAGAACTGGTGGATATAACAAACATTCATTATTGATGTATCAAATAATATCGAACGATTTGACCTTCTCGAATATAATTGGGTAAGGTTACATAAAACAAAACAGCTTTAAAAACAACACAAAGTAACTATATTTAATTATGAAAAAAGCCTTTATTAAAATAATTAGAAAGTCTTTATAATGTGTGAGCAGGAGCTTTATTGTTTTAATGGTTTGTTATTATTTTTCGCTCTCTTGCAATGAATATCATTTCAAGTTTTGAGTGGCTTTCAAGTTTTGACTTTCATATTTCACTAGCCGCAGACGTAGCAGCAGCAAGAGAATATAATGCCATTTAGTGGGAACTCTATGGCGCATGCTTGCGATGATTGAGTAGATTTGGATGATGATGATGTTTTTGATATTGATGATCAATGATCGTTGATGTCTAACTTGAAGTTGATAATGATGATTCTTTTAATGATGTTTTCATTATTTTCTTTATTAAATTCAGCACAAATTGATGTGACGCGATCGCTGATCATTTGCGCTTAAGCGATCAATATACAGATGATCTTCAGGTATATCTTGATACACTTATTTACAAACACATGTATTTATACATGCATGTTTGTTTTAAAACATAATTTACGCATATTGTTGATATCTTGAAGCTGTACTGTTTATTGATCTCTATTTTTATATTATTTGTAACTTGCTGTATTTGTGAAATATGTTTTTGATATTTTTTCGGTTTGTTATACCTATATTTTGTCTATTTTTTAAATGTTAAAAGCTGGAATTCGACTCGTTCAACAGATAATCTCTGACGTCTGTTGCGCTGCTTCGATGTTTGGTACAACTGTTTACAAGTTGTTGTAGTTGCTCTGTAACCATTTGTTTTGCTGTTAGCTTTAGTTAAGTGCTGATTTGGGAAGCTTTCGTAATAGACACAAGAAAGATGTATGTAGGTATGTTAATTCATGATGATGATGGTGATGGATATGATGTTGTTTTCTCTCTTACCAAATGTTGTTTTTCTGTGTTTTGTGGTTTTTGTGTCAGGCTTGTTTTTTACTATTTTTCACTTCTATTTATTACTTAATTGTGTCATGACATTTTTTGCAGTCGAACATTAAGTTGTGAAAGTAAAATTCAATTATTTTAAGAGTTAACAGAATCGAGGAAGTTGTAACAGCACTCGTGATGCTGTGAGATATGGATTTGTAATGAAAGGAACAAGTAATAATTAATACTTGTAACACGTTAACCCTCCATGTGGCTAGTTAGTATTTGCCTAAGCGCTGTGGCTATTGTAACGATATCGTCAAAGCCATTTTTAACCCCTTCAAAAATAATTTTTGTACAAAATTTTTTTTTAAGGTTTTAGATAAATGTTTCAATTAAAGGAAAAAAAAGTGATTTGGCCACAATGTTCACTCAGTTTTGCGCCAAAATTTTCGGAATAAACGAAAAAGAGCATTTTTCAATTTTTAGTCCAAATTTCATATCTCCGGCCCTAATTGATATTAAGGAATAATAAAGTAGGGATTAAAGCTTCATATATTTGTCTTCAAAAATAAACCTATAAACCCAATAAATAAATATTTGTTAGGTCCAGTTTGGTTCAGTTCCAAAAACCATAATTACTTTGCAACCTGAAAATTGGCTTTTTCGAGTACAAAATTTTTAAAGAAATTGAAGGTTTTATTGGATAACCACCCCCTAGAGGCATTTAATGTTCAAAAAAATTATTAAAATTTTGAAAAAAAAACTTTTTTACACGGTAATTATTGTTTTATTTATTGTTTTAATTATTTTTTTATATATTATTTTTACAAAAAATATAGTTATTCAAAATAACAAATATTATTGTACAAAAATTAAAAATATTTTAAGTTCTGCATTTGAAATAAGTGTTTTTTTATGTTGGATTCATTAAAAAAGTAAAAATATGACGAAATTACTTCATTTGGAGCAAAAATAACAAAATTTTTTACTGATCTAAAATAGTAAAAAAATCACGTCCTGTGACTACTCTAACGATTTCGTAGTCGGTACAACTTTAAGCCTGAACACAATAACTGCAACATGCGTCCGACGAAAATCCGGCAACTTGTCGCCAGAGAGAAGTGTTGCAGTGCTATCGACGACTTGAGCAAAATGAATGTAACAGCGACATTCATATAAAACATAAACAAACACAGCAATGTTCGCTTTTGTCGTCTGTCAAATTATAAATAGATCTAAATCTGCGACAGCAACAATTGTCGTTGCATCCTCTCTTTGTTGTGTTGACATCATAAAATGCGTCTACATATGAAATTATGCCTTCTGTATTTTGACAATTGGCGTTTGTCGCATGTTGCAGTCATTGCGTTCAAGCTATTTGCACTCACAGTACGGACAAACGGCTAAACCAATACTGACGCAGATTGGCAGGTGTTCATACAAAGGTTCAAAGTTGTTTTAGGAAGAGATACCAACCGTCGCCCATTGCACATGTCTGAGATACAGCTATGTCGTAAAAAACATGGTGACGATATCGTTACACTAGCCACACGGAGGGTTAATACTACCCTCAGAGAAAAAACAGAGGGATTAACAGTGAAAACTGTTAAGTCCCATCCAACAAATGAAATTTTTTTAAATTAACAGTTTGGACTATCAATAAAATAACTATTTTACTCAATTCCTAACTGAATTTTCTTTTCTTTTATGTGAATATGTATTATTATTAGCCATCCTAGTGCAGGACAATTGAAAATTCAAATGAGAATTGAGTAAAACAGTTATTTTATCAACACTCCAGACTGTTAATTTCAAAAACTCATCTGTTGGATGGGATTTAACAGTTTCACTGTTGGTTTTTTTTTCTGAGTGTAGACTAGAAACATATTCTTGGAAGTGACTGTTAGTAGTTAGTTAGTTAGAAGTTAGTTACATTAAGACAATGTCACTTTGTTGAAATTATCATAGCCTAAGACTTTAGCAGCTAAGGAAATGCATTTCGAATAAAAAAATAATTCATGTTCTATCAGTGATGGCCATGGGCGTCCACAGGATTTGCTCTAGGGGGAGGGCGGAAAAGACATAAGGGAATCTAGAATGAACACAAGCAAAATGTAACCTATATAATGCTATTTACTCGGATTATTGGTAGTTATTTTGTCAACAATATACGCACACAACACCGGTTGAATGACACACGCTTTTTTAAGAAAATCGTATAAGAATATTTAATTTAGTTTAATTTAATTAATTTAATTTATTTTTTTAATTTATTTAATTTATTTAATTTCACTTAGATTGTGTAAAAATCTTTCTCCTATCATGTCCGAAATATACATTTCAGTAATTTTTTGCTAAAGCAAATATTCTTAATAGTTTAATAAATTAAATACTGTGAGGCCTATATCCTTGGAGTAATTGCATTAGTTACTATTGAGCCCCTAGGTTTTCAACTTTAAAAAATATACAAAAATTTCCTAATATTAAACAATATTTTTTTTTTGCTGTAAAACTTAAAAAAAAACTACATTTTTAGAACATTTTTTAACTTTAGAAGACATTAATTCCTAATTCAATTTCGAGCGGACTAAAATTTTTCCGGTTTGGATTTATGAAGTCAAAATACATATTCGAAAAATTAAAAAATTTAAGTTGTCGCTATTCTCAAAATGGTCCCCGCATGCTAAAGGAGATCTTTTTCACCAGTTCTCACACTGTATTGACACTAATCTACTTATTTCTAACATGAATCAGTTCTAGCAGCTTACAAGTTCCTACAATCGAGTACGGAAACGTACCTATTATCTGAATGATTTCAAAAATGTATTGTTTTTTTAATTCACCACGTACACAGTAAAAAATTTGAGGGTAAATTTTATCTTTTTTATAACATTTGTGTGGTATAACCTTTTTTTATTCCAAATTATTTATAAATTTTATACCACTCAATATTATAAAAATAATAAAACAAATATAATTTGAAAATTTTACATGGATATCATGTGTAAATTAAAATATATTCTGGTTCGAATTTATAAGATGTGATGGTATAAATTTTAAAATATTTTTGGTTTGGATTTATATGTATACAAAAAAATATAAAATTTATGCTCATATTTTTTACTGTAAAAATATAAATAAAAATAAAAATATAAATATAGATTTACTGTAAAATCAATAAAGAGGTACATGTATATAAGATTTGTTTTGGGTTTCATACATTTTCTTAACATATTCCAGAACTTCCCTGCAAGTGATTTTAGTAAGTTTACTTACTACTTACTTAGTTGGCGCTTCAACCGTATGTCGGTCTTGGCCTCATCTAAGAATTTGCGCCAGCCATTTCTGTTTTTCGCTTGCTGGCGCCAGTTGGAAATTTCAAGCTTCGTCAGGTTGTCCTCTACTTGGTCTTTCCAACGAAGATGCGGTCGTCCTCTTCTGCGTTGAACGCCGCTGGGTACCGAATCGAATGTTTTCTTCACTGGAGCATTGTCTTTCATGCGCTGAACATGACCAAGCCAGCGAAGCCGCTCGATTTTAATGCGCTTGACTATGTCGATGTCAGCCTACAGCTCATACAGTTCATCATTCCACCGTATTCGGTACTCACCATTGACGCAGATTGGTCCGTAGATCTTATAAAGAATCTTTCTCTCGAATGCTCCTAAAGTCTTTTCATCTAAACTGCTCAGCGTCCAGGTTTGTGATGCATAAAGTAGGACGGGCATGATGAGCGATTTATAGAGCGTGATTTTCATTCGTTGAGAGAGGGTTCTGCTTCTCAATTGCCGACTGAGCCCAAAGTAACACCTGTTGGCAAGAGTTATTCTTCGTTTGATCTCAATGCTGATGTCGTTAGTTGAGTTAATGCTGGATCCCAGATTAACGAAGTTCTTCACAACCTCGAAGGAGGTATTGTCAACGGTAACGTGGGTTTCAAGCTGGGACTGCTTGTTTGTGGACACCAAGTATTTCGTCTTATCTGCATTCACTGCTAGACCCATTCGACTTGACTCTCTTTCTAATCTGGAAAAGCTGCACTGACTTTGCGCGTATTATGGCCACAATGATATCGATGTCATCAGCATACGCAAGTAGCATAACACTCTTGTAGAATATTGTGCCACTACGTCTCAAATCAGCAGCTCGGATGATCTTTTCCATCATAAGGTTGAAAAAGTCGCACGATAAGGAATCACCTAAGGTCCGATCAGTTCGTTTACAATGGGTTTTAATCTTTCACATAAAACGCTCGACAGGACCTTATATGTGATATGAAGAAGGCTTATCCCACGGTAATTGGCACAGATAGTGGGATCGCCTTTCTTGTGGATTGGGCAGAGCACACTGATATTCCAATCGTTCGGAATGCATTCTTCCGACAGATATACTGCATAGAAGCTCGTGAATACATTTAATTAGAGCTTCGCCTCCGTTCTTAAACAGCTCAGCAGGTAAGCCATCAGCTCCCGCGGCTTTGTTATTTTTAAGCCGAGCTATAGCTGTCAGAACTTCATCATAGTCGGGTAGCGGAACCTCAACGCTGTCATCCAAAATTGGGGTTTCCGGAATATCATCTCTATTGGCGGGATTGTTGTCAGCGTCGCCATTTAGAAGCTTAGAGAAGTGTTCCCTCCATAACGTTAGTGTACTCTGGACTTCTGTCACTAGATTCCCGTTTTAATCCTTGCAGGAAGAGGCCCCGGTTTTAAAACCATCGGCAAGGCATCTTATTTTTTCGAAAAATTTCGGGCTTCATTCCTGTCACCATACATCTCAATCTTCTCCTGCTCGCGCTTTTTTGCCTCTCTTTTTTTCCGCCTGAAAATACGTCTCTCTTTCCTCTTCTTTTCTTTGTATCGCTCCTTGGCAGCGCGCATTACAACCGACTGCAGTGATTTGAACCGAGGAGTGATTTGAAGCAGGAATGAGAGTCGAGTGGCGAAAACATCGGCTGTCTGTTTCGATTGCAGCTTGTCGACGTCTAGCTTTCTCTGTGAAGTTGCGTGTATTCTTAGCTGCGCACAGACGTGTACGAATCTTGGCTGGAACAAGATAGTGATCCGAGTCAATGTTTGCACCACGGTTCGTGCGTACATCCAATACACTGAAAGAGTGCCTTCCGTCGATCAAAACGTGATCAATATGATTTTTAGTTTTTTGGTCAGGGGACATCCAGGTGGCTGTATGAATATTGAGATGCTTGAATCCAGTGCTACTTACGACCATGTTTCGTGCTGCGGCGAAGTCAATCAGCCCCATTCCGTTATCGGAGGTGTTGTCGTGGAGGCTGAACTTTCCGACTGTTGGACCAAAAATATTTTCCTTGCCCACCTTAGCGTTGAAGTCACCAAGCACGATTTTACGTCGTAACGGGGGCAGCGCTCGTAAGCATTTTCAAGGCGCTCGTAGAAAATTTCCTTGATCTCATCGTCATCGTCTTCTGTCGGAGCGTGCGCACATATTAAGCTTATATTGAAAAATTTAACCTTGATGCGGATTATGGCAAGTCGTTCGTTCACAGGTGTGAATCGCAAGACGTGGGGCCGTAGTCTCTTGCCAACTACAAATCCGCATCCAAACTCGTGCTTCTCCGCATGGCCGCTGTAGTAGATATCACAGGATGCATACCGAATGCAACCCTGTCCCTTCTATCGCATTTCTTGGATAGCAGTGATATCAGCTTTGTATCTTTCCAAGACATCAGTCAGTTGGATAGAGGCATCTTCCCAATTAAGGGTTCGGACTTTCCAGGTGCATATCCGTAAATCATTATCAGTTTTTCGTTTGCGGAAGTCGTCATCAGATTTGGGGATCATTATTCTTCTATTCTTATTAGTTTTTATTGAAATGGATTTTTACGGGTGGGCTTCAAACCCGACGCACAACCTATTTTAAGCCTATTTTAGTAAGTTTAGGAAAACTTAAAAAAAAATATCCAAATTAAATCATATTTATCATAGAAAAACTAGCCGACTTTTGGGAAAACATTAAGTTTATTATAAAATGTATTTACTTTGTCATTTACTTGTTTACAATGACTTTCAAACATAAATTTGCATATCGTCAAAGTTTATATTCGTTATTGAATTAAATGCCCCTTGCTATGTGCTTCTACGAAGGATGATCTTCGACTAATAAGGAATACCATTCCTTAACATTCGTTAATTTCTCGTAGGAATGACTTTGTAATATCTTTTATTACATTCGTAGTATTTATTAAAAAATTCATTCGTAGGTTCATCGTACTCATTATTCGTAAAAGGTACGAAGTTTTAGTTGAATTTAAAAAGTTTACAACTGAAATCGTTCAGTTTGGTTTCTCGAACAATTACCGAATATAAGGAAATGTGTGATTGCAAGATGACCGCAGCCTACTGGTAGAGTACGTGACCCATAAGCTAAAAAACCGTGGTTCAAAACCCAGCTGAACAGAAGGTTTTTTTTTATAACTAGGTATTATGATCATTCGTAAATGTATTCGCAAAATATATATTTGTTTTTTTACGATGTTCGAAATGTGTACCAAATTACGTTCATTCTACGAATTATATTCGTGGCTGAAAATAACGAATAAAATTCGATGAAAAAAATTTTTAATTTAAGAAGACGTATTGAAAAGTATCTGTGAAACAAGGGTAAATGAAATGGTATCGTAACTTATTAGGCGGTGTTCATATTACACATTTTTGTCGTGATTGCGATACCGCTCTCACGTTATTTTTCGCAAACGCGGCTGCAAAATACTGAATATTAACTAAATAAATGTATTTAAATACATACAAAAATCCGTATTTTTAATCCAGTTCTGTGCAAAAAAACGTGAGAGCTTTGTCGCAATCGTGACTTAAGCGCGTAATATGAACACGGCCTTACAACAACGGGTACAGCATACTATATAAAAATGAATAGATTTAATTATGTGTTTATTAATTATTTATAAATGAACTTTATTTATAAATTAACATAAAGAATGTATATTTGTTTTCTCTTAAAAATATATTAAAAACATAATAAACATATCTTCATATGAAATAAAATAAGCCGTAGTTTAAAAAAAATTCAAAATCGACTTTTTGACTGATTATGCATACACCTGATACACCTTATCAAAATACATGTTTCGCAAAATTTTACACTTCTACAACTTAAAACGACGTTTTTATTCACAAAGTTCTCAAATCCCTAAAGTTAAGCGCAACTTACAATTTAGAAAGCTTTTTGCTTTTCAGTTAAAATTTTTAAATTTAAAATTGCGGTTTTTTTGATTTAATATGAAGATATGTAAAAAAAAAATTCATTGCTCCCCCCTGCAGACGCCCATGGCAGAAATCTTTGTGATATCCGTACAAGCGTGCACTAGCGCACTGCACCACAGAGGCGATGAGATTTGAAGTGTCAATTTCTCAGTTTTTCTCCCATTTCACATGCTCACATTTGTTGCTGTATTTTTGCTTTACTTTAGTCTTTATGCTTATGTTATTATTATGGAGTCCAACAGTCTGCTGGAAGTCTTCCACTAACAAAGCATGGTTACTGAAGTTATTTTTAGATTTTTGCTGATATATTTTCAGCTTGTTTCTATTTGGTCGTGCTCTACCATATGATTGAAGTTTTTTCTAAATGACCTTGTTATTTATTATGTTGATTTTATATGATTTAAATACAAATTCTAAATGTTTGATAGTTTAAATCATACCTGATTTTAAATACAAATTCTAGTTGTTTGATAGTTTAAAATCGTTTTTTGAGCTTTAAGTCAGGTTAGAAAAATTAATTTCTTTAACGACTTTTTTTTTCTAAAGAACCAACAAAATTAAAACTAAAGTAAAGCAAAAATATAACAACAACACGAAAATATGAAGGGGAGAAAAACTGAGAAATTCACACTAAAAATCTCATCGCCTCTGTGGTGCAGTGCGCTAGTGCGCGCTTGCACGGGTATCACAAAGATTTCTGATGAAGTCTTTAGCACGGCCGAAATTGCAATAAAATCAGCTAGTGATTTTTTCCTTTTTATATTGAAAAAACTTTGTTGTTGTTCTTGTTGTTGTTGTTGTTGTTGTTGTTGTTGTTTCTTTGGAAAGATTCATTAACTTTGACCTAAAGCTCAATAAACGATTTTAAACTATCAAACAACTAGAATTTGTATATAAAATCAAGTATGATTTAAGCTATCAAACATTTAGAATTTGTATTTAAATCATATAAAATAAACAATAATTTATAATTTTTTTTATTTAAAGATTAAAGAACCAAGGCATGCGCCTTATACAAACAAGTTTTGGTCTTTGACCTGAAAGGAAAGCGATAGATTATTAAGAGGAATTGATTGGAACCATACGTGAATTATTGACTAGGCGAAACAAACCTGAAAGACAATTTGAATTGCTTTTAACCTAGGCTAGCATTTCCATAACCTCGGCAAGCATTTCCAGCTCTTAGTTGTTCCTGTCCTTTAATTCCACATTTTCCACAATTTAGTTCTGGATTTTTAGTTTTCCATAATTTTTAAATGTAGGAAAGAACAAAGAAAGTGAAAAGAACAATGCCCGAACCCGGATTCGAACCAGGGACCTCTGGATTGATAGTTTAGCGCACTCTCCACTAGACTAGAAAGGACGAATTTATTTATCAAATAAGATATTTTTTAAATATAACTGTTGTAATAAATGATGACTATTGAATTAAAAAATTTCTTCTTGTTCTCTTTTTTTTTGACAAGAATTCTCCTGGTTTCTCCTACGCTTCTAGTAACCAAGTTATAACATAGTTTTTCTTTAAAAGTAAGTCGAGGCGCTTTTAGAAACCTTCGGACGGGCGCACAAGATATAGTTACGCTACTGGCATCAGCTCTGCTTTACCAGGATTTAATCACAAGTAGAACAAAACCGGAAGCCCAGTGCCTTCGTTGCTTCATATTTCTCTTTAAGCTAATGGAATGTGGAGGAAAACCATATCATATACCATTATGACCACTTTGTCCGCATATGTTAAAACCATCAATTTATTATTAAGCAGATTAAGCACTTTCCTCATAGCTATAAGCCATACCGGTTTTGTTTTTACTATTCATTAATGATCTTTCTTCGGTAATAAAACACTGTAACGTACGCTGACGACGTGAAACTTTTCCTTTGTTACTAATCACCCGAAGAACGACATCTTTTACAATCTGATCTAAATAGACTTGTGGACTGATGTAGCTTAAATATATTACATCTTAGCTTAAAAAATTGTAAGCAAATGAAATTCTCGCGTAGATCTGCTAATAACATAAATTACACTATAAATAACACTTACTTAGAAATAGTTTACAGTTTTCTCGATCTTGGTGTTATTATGGATTTAAAACTTCGCTTCAATCTCCACGTTAATATGGTGATAAATAAGGCAAGAGGAGTCCTTGGTTTCATTAAAAGATGGGCTAAAGAATTCAGTAATCCCTTTACTACTTAATTATTATATATCTCTCTCGTAAGGCTAATTCTTGAATATGCATCAGTCATATAGAACCCACAATATAATGTCTACATCGATGCCATAGAATCCGTTCAAAAACAGTTTTTTACTTTTTGCTTTACGTCATAGTCGTTGGAATCCCAATATTATGCTTCCATCGTATGAAATACGGATTAAGATTATTTTACTACCTTCCCTAAGAAGCAGAAGAATGATGCTTAATGTCATGTTTCTGTATAAATTACTTCGTGGCGGTAATAATTTGGAATATCTCATCTGAGCTCTAAATTTTAACATCTTGAGGAGAGGAAATAGACATTTTCTGTTTTTCAAGTTGAGTCAGTGCAATTCTAATTTAATTTGATGTTGCTTATATAGAATTAAATATACTTAACCCTCATCGGTCCCTCGAGAAATACATCTAATCGGTCCCATTGTATTTGCGCGCATACACATATATTTTTAATTGTACAAAAGCTAAAAAAATTAACAACCATTTATGTTTTGTAATTTTTACATTTATTACTTTGTTAACTATCATTTTAATACATTTGAACTTCATAAATGTAGATTTAGAATAAAATTAATTAGAATATTACATATATTAGAAAAAAAATTGAATTTTTAACTCTTGTCAAGTATTTTTCGCATAAATAGAAATTATGTTCAGCACAAATGAAATTTCTACACTTTTCACAGCGTGTAGCAAAAAGATTTTTGTTATTTTTATATATGCAGATGTAGTAACATCGACCTCGTTTTGATGTACTTGGTAAATGGCGAATCTCCCGAATTCTTTGAATAACACTGGAAGCATCATTACTTTGAGGTTGTTTTTTACGTTTAGTGATCTGTTTTTCAACGAGATTCAATCCAAGCTCCTCGATAAAAAGGCGACGACGAATATTATGGTTCGTTTTAGAATTTTTCCAATTTGGGAACAATGCAATGAACGTCACGAATGCATTCAACACACTAACATCAACCATGTTACAAAATACTGCCATTGGCCACCGATTGACTTTTTGTTTGCATGTGTACGTAGCCACCATTTGATCCATAGCATCAACTCCACTCTTGGTTTTATTGTAGTCTTCAATGATGTTAGGTTTCTTCTTTTCACTATTCTCATTTATGCTGACAACATTGTGGTAAGTACTGAGCAATGTCACAAATCGGTACCGACGAGGAACATATGACAACATAATTGCTTGCAATTTATGTTCATATACAACTTCTGTATGATAAATTGGCTTTTGACGCATGTCGAGTAGAACTGAAGGAATTTTAGTCCTATTTTTTCTTATTGTTCCCAAAATAGTCATGCGATTCTTATGTAAATCTTCTGCCAATTCATACGAAGTAAAAAAGTTGTCATATGTTACATTTCTGTAAAAAAGTTCTTCCACCAAATCCAAAACAACACGCCGTCCGAGATTACGTTCAGAAGTGGCATTACGATTCCGACCAACATAAATTTATGTGTTGTATGCATACCAGCTTTTTGAGTCGCATAGCACCCAAATTTTGATGCCATATTTCGCCGGCTTGGATGGAATATACTGACGAAACGGACATCGCCCACGATACGGAACTAACTGTTCATCTACTGTAATGTTTTTTCCTGGTGAGTATACAACTTTCAAATTATGATTCCATTTATCGTATACATTTCGAATCGGTGCCAATTTGTCACGTACAGAAGTACTTGTAGATGCAGTGTTGGCCATACGTTGTTCGCGGTCATCAAATCGAATGCAACCATGAATACGCTTGAACATTTTCAAAGACATTGCTCTAAATATTGGCTGACCAGTTTCGTCATTCCACAGTTTAGTGACACATTCACCGTATGACCGATACACACCAGAAAGCAGCAACAATCCAAAGTATGTGTGCAGAGTGTCCAAATCAATGTTTTACCAATCGTCTTTGTACTTTCGCACACCATTTAAGTTCGTCATGTTCAAAATAATATTCTCAACCGGTTCAAGGAACATGTGAAATGCAGACGAAACATCAACTATAGTAGCAGCTGCTAATGTTTTTGGACCTGAATTATAACAAAAATGAAACATATAATGAACATGAACCCATAACAAAGATGGCAGGTGTTTACCTGAAGTAAAATTTTCTGCACGTCGAAATGAATTTCTTCGATTTATTTCAAATGGTTGCGACGAATATTCAATTTTCTTATTTTTTGAAAAATATTTATTTTCAGGATTTGCTGCATTTTCTTCTGCTTAATTTTGCTCAAGTGGCTCAATGTCGTCTTCATCCGAATGCATGCTAACTTCACTTTCATGATTCTCCTCGTCTGATAATGCAAAATCATCGTCACTACTGCACGGAGATTCGCCCGCTTCGCTTTCCAAATCAAAATCCATTTCTAGTTCATCTCGCTGCCTTCTTTCACGTAAAACTTTATCCATTTTTTATCAAATACTTCGAAACACAACCAAAATTCAAATAAATGCGCAAACAATGTGTGTTCCAGAACAAACTGAATTTCATAAAACGAAAAAATAAGAGCGTGCTATAAATCCACACACAAAAATAAGCGGCAATTCCAGGTACGTGCTTATGTATATGCGCGCACATACACAGGGACCGATTCGTAACTATAACTGCACAGGCAAATACAGTAAGGGTACAATTCAAAAACGGGTTTTTTTTTGGTTGTTCAGGGTTAATTACGCGTTTGATATATATACAATTTTTAAGTTCCGTTGAAAAGACAATTAATGTGCTTAGTCTAAAATCCTAATTGCCAATAGGGGGTATGTTTTAGTACGAAGGTGCATTATGTCTGTCCCGGCTGATCCGGGCAGGATCTAGAATGTAAATCATGCATGCGTATAGGTCGGGTATACGTATCTCTGGAAGATTTATACCTCCGGGTGAATCCAAAAAAAAAAAAAAGGGGAGAAAAGAGATAACACCTCACCTTGTTCTTTTTCCTGTTGACAAACGTAATAAGTGGTCGGTTTCTTAGATTTGGTTGGATTATTCTTTTGCTGAACATCCAGTTCCCCACAGATGGTTCCACCACCTACCCGCTAAGAGAATCATGAATCACTCCAGTATAAATATTGTTAAAAGCTCCTTCTTTAATTAAGGAAGGCAGCCAGAGTGAATTGTTAGAAGTAGAGAGATCTCTTAATGTTTAAATAGCCTCATGCACAACCAACTCCGTCGGTCTTCATTTGTGGTACACATATTGTAGATGTAGAGGATTTACTAAGAATGTTTTTTAAATGCGGATCTTAAATGATCACTAGGGTTCACGAACTACGAGAGACTGATGGGTATAAGGTCGTTGATGGATTCATGGCCCAATCTTTCGACTTTCGGGATGAAGAATACATTATTCTTTCTCCAGCTCCTTGGAGTGCAGTTCAGGCGTATACAATTTGTAAAAATTATCATTCGCATGGGCGAGAACAGCTCTTGCAATTTTTGCAGCATTACTGTTAGTATGCCATGCGGGTCTGGGAATTAATATATATAATTTTTTCGTAGAATTATAATATTCAAAAAAGATTTTATATTATATTTATGCATATCAATTTTTTTTTATTTAATGTATTTTTTTAATGCCAATTTTTAAAAATAATAATTTTTTAATTTTATTTTCAGCTTAAAGTAATACAATTAGTTGTATATGCCAAAGAAAGCCCTTTAAAATGCCCCTAACTTTTTTTTGGTGAGTATATCAGATGGTATGGTTTGTAAAAGAAGTATTCTGTTTTTCATACTCAAAAGTAGTTATGTTTCTTCTTTAAATGCTAACACTCTATGAACTTAATTTTAATCATTAAATTTGTGATCATTCGTTGTGAAATGTACTGACATCAGTCCTGTTTTGAGTCCTACACTGTAAGGATAATTCAACAAATGGAAGCTTGGAAAAAATTCAACCAATGGTTACAGCAACTTTATGCTTGTTTGTATATTCAATATATATGAAGTGCGCAGTGAATATGAGTGTATGTGTATAAATAGATTATATTTTAAGCTCAGTCGAGCTATGAAACATGCATTCCTGTTACCGCTAAAGCACGTCCTTCAACACTAGCACAAAATACGCAACACTTGTATACTCACGCACATAAATTCAGATACATGTACACACGTATACGTGTCATAAAAAAGATTCAGACTCACTCGCACAACACAAACAACCAACCACTCATCGCACAAATACACACTCAACAATAGAGCAACGACACACTGCCAAATGCATTAACCGTCAAAAAAATAAGAAAGAACTCAGTGTGGAAAAATAATTGAAAACTAAAATCAGATTCCAGATTCAAATTCCAACGAACGTATCACGATGTCATTTAGAAACAACAACTCAACACTAAAACACCCCAAAAACATCAGCAAACAACAAGCAGCAGCAGAGTTGAGAGCAAAAGTCCAAATCATACAGATGCATTTCATACACAAACATGAGTAGATATCACATATATACATGCTTCCTATGTATGTATGTAAAAAACGTATGCATGCTGGTCTGCCAGTCGGTATGTGTGGGTTCATTGCTTTACAGATACGGTTTACGTTGCTGTCAAAAAGTAGTAGTTTTCTATTTACACCATATTTCCCCCCCCCCATCACATTTTTCTTCGCTGCACCTTTTTGTCTAACACACACTTTAGAAGCTCCGAGTTATCGCGTGTTATACAAAAAGTATAGAAACGCGTTGCTATGGAGTGGGTGGTATGGGGTGGGGTGGGGTGGGGTGAAGTGGGCGTCATGACACATGTGGTAAGTAAGTAGTGTGTGTTTAAGCTTACACTCAAGCGCACACTCTCTAACAAAACAAACCTTCTATTTCCCCATCCCACCTCACGCCCATTCTATCACACACTATCACTGCAAATGCGCGGAAAATAAACTTGTTTTCCCATCTAACAGATTGCCGCCATCCTTCTTCCTTACACCCGCCTCACCATCGGCGGTAGTCTGATGCCAAATAAGCTCGAACATGCTATGACTAGGTTTACATCGTATAGATGGCGCTTTTAATGTTTCCTTTTTGGCGCGCATTTTCAGTAGCTGGTACTTTGTTCTTGCGTCTCTTTCACACAACATGATTCACACTAATGTTCGCTTCATGCTTCGCTACTATTTTTTTTATTTTTATTATTTTTTTTTTTTTTTTTTTTTTTGGTGCATGAGAATACATTATGTTATGGATTTTCCACACGACGGACACAAATTGTTTTTACATTGAAATATGTGGCCACGCTGTGGGACTAACAATAGTTGAATTTTTTTAATATTGACTGAAAATTTGCTGGACTTGTTTTTGAAGTTTAGCATACTGCACATGTTTGTTGGTCGAAGAGAAATTTAATTTAAGATAAGGTAGGGATGAGCAAATCTGCCAAGTTTTTTTATTGCAAATTTAAAATTTTATCCGAATTTTTATTTAAGAAAAATTTTATATGGTAAAAAATATATGTGTTGATAAGCAAAAATCACTGAAAGAATTGAGTTATTCGTGTAGCTCTGTTTCACTTATATAGCACTATAAACATATAAAATCTGGGGACTGTAGCACAACCATAGCCAAAGGTAAAACAAAAAAACAAAATACCCGTTTATACAACTTATATGGCAATCTGTTGTTGCTTATCGACACAGACATTTCAAAATAATAAGTTTAAGAACGAAAACTGATACTTAAACGGAAGCGTGTAACTTCTGCGATCAACACAACAGTGTACACGGTTAAAACTTTGGACTACTTTTCATTCCAAACTTTGGTTTATTGGAATTTTTAATCCAAAAAGTACTAAGTTTTAATCCCAAAATTAGTTTAATTTATCTGGGTCTCAAACCCATGTTCCTGAAAAGAACTTACTGGCATTCGTAATGATGCAAAATAAAAGAATCTATCAGCCTTACCAAAAAAAAAAAAATTAGTGCTGGCTTTAACAAATGCAAGCTCTAAACAGATGTCAGCTCTAAATATTTTTCGTACCAAAAATAAATATAACAGCAGTTGTGGATTATATGAGCTGTTTTGTACTGCAACCCAGAAATTTATGTGGAATATAGAATTTGCATTGTATATTTGCGTTAAACATACCCAACATAAAATATCAAATGTCAAAAATTTAAAATGAATAAGCCGCAAAATATCAAAAGAAAGGTAAATGAATTTAAATTAAAAAAAAAAACTTAAATAACTTGTTTATGAAATTTTTAAAATTGTTTCAGCGATCTAGCAACTGAATTAGGCTTTCTGTGGATTTGTGAAAGAACACGCAGAAGTTGTCAACTCCAAAGCGAATGACCAGAAGTCCATCCATTTAAAGAAGGTAGCCTGGACAAAGATCGGTGAAAATATGGCTGCATTAGGCCATGCAGTCGATGAGAACCATATGAGAGATATGTGGATACGCATCAAAAGCCAGGCGCGCTTAACAGTGAGTGAGTTTAACAGCAGCTCATCCGCGACAGGTGGTGGACCGGCACCTGCAAAGCCAGACGAGCTGTTCTACCAAATTTTGGACACGGATCCACTAGATGCAACCGACGACTACGCAGATTTTGATTGTGATGCCATGCAGGTTCCTTTGACGCGTGAAAAAGAATGTAAAAGTGCAATTAATGTAAGCAACAAGCCATGTTTTAATTGCTTATTTTTTTTAGGTACTATGGATCCGCAATCTACATATCGGGGTGATAACGAAAATGAGATTGCTATTGTTTCAAGTTCTCCTGTTTCACCACCTGCATTAGAAATCCATGAATGTTCCATAGAAGAAAGCAGTTCGAAGAAATGTAAATTTTTTATTGTTATAAATAAAATACGCAACTTAATTTGATTTTTTTAAAGTGCGGCCGAAAAGAAAGCAAGGAAGCGTCTCTACTCCAAAGCAAAGCAGACAGGATGACTTACTTAATAAAAGGATATCGCAAATTAAGGAAGATCGGGAACAGCGACAAATTCTGTTTGAGCAGGAGCTGCAAAATTTAAAAAATTCGGCATTATACGACCAAACAATTTTTGAAAAAAACCTTGAAGTTTTAGAATTAAAAAAAAGTATTTTAAAAAAACAAATTGCTAATGAACTTTGTTATTCGTCGCTTTTTATTTCAATTGGAACAGGTATAGAGACTTCAATAAAATATGCAGAAATATGGATTCAAAATATTTAGAAATGAATTGATCTCTATATATAGCGTTATTTTCTGTCTGTCCTTCAGACCTTCAGGTTCATTTAAGTAGGTATTTAAATCGTCTTCTTCTGCTTCAATAATTTGATTTCGAACTTTAGCAATGTTATGAAGAACTGCAAGTGGCACAACTAAATTTTTTGAAGTATTTAAATTCTAAATTCTAAACTTATTTTTAAACTGGCCAAAGACTTTTTCAATTATATTTCTTGTTTTTATGTATGCTTTTTAGTATCTTTGTTGCTCAGGTGGTAAAATGCGATTTTGTCGAAAAGGCGTCAACATAATTTTGCTAGTTGCGTATCCTCCATCGCCAAGTAAGACTCCACCTCGAAGAATATTTTCCATTCCAGGAATTTTTCTTCTGATTGAAGAAAGCCTCCAAATTCTGGAATCATGTGCTGATCCTCTCCAACGGGTTACAATATCGAAAATTTTGTTGTTCGCGTCACATATAACTTGAACATTTAACGAATAAAATACTTTCCGACACCTATAACGTCCACCTAGTTCTCCACCTGAATTTTTTTATCTTTATTTGAGTGCAGTCGATAGCACCAATGCATTGCGGAAATTGAAATTTTCTTCAAAAATCATTTTTTAACTCTTGAATTCCTTCTGCTGTATCAGGATAGGAAATGAATCGTCTCATTTCAGAAGCCGGATAGAAGGCGATGGATACGTCTCTGATGACCATGGTCATTGACTGTTGTGAAAATGTATGAATTTCAGCTAAAATAACACAAAATAGGAGTTTTGGGATATTAAGAGATTTTGGCAGGAACTGGGAGAGTGTTCCGCAGAAAATATTCACTAAGGCCTACCAATATCCTTTTGGTACTGCCCTTTGGCTACGTAGCGTAAAAATGCCAGCACCTTTAGCTCCGCACTAATAGAAGCGCCACGTCCATCTTTTTCGAGATCACTTTTTAAAAGTTCGATTATATATTTTGCTGAATCCTTGTCAAATCTTCTAAACAAGCACTTATTACTATATTTTGAAGTTTTTTATCCAAACCCACCTATAAAATGATTTGAAGTCTGTGTCACTATAGCTGTGCAAAGGATTGAAACGATTTTCATACACAATTCTTTTCCGTGCACTTCCCAACTCCTCCAAGATATTTAAATCATCTATTATATATAAATCTGTTATTATTTTCAATGTATCAATATTAAAAATTTGAAGTTTGAATTTTGTGGAACGAGTTTAAGCATCGGCTTAGTAGTGGCTACAACTGCTGCTAAGATACCGTCGACTTTTTGAAAATGTCAGCTCTTTTTGTTTTATTGGTACGAAAATGTGAAAAAGCTGACTCTAAACTTTAGTATCAGTTTTTTAGTAAGGCTGTATGTTTACAACTGAGTTAGACGAGTGAATAAGTTATTGGACCAGCACTGCAGAAGACGTGTGTTAAAATCACAAACTGGTCAAAACATTTTTTTATTTAACTTTAATTTAGCTGTGTTTCGAACCCACGTTTCTGTTCGCTTGCTTAATTACTGCAAACTTACTTGCATTCGAGTGAGAACTGAAATGTAGGAGTGGATAAGGTTTTGGACCAGCACAACAGAGGACGTGTGTGCAAATCTTGAACTGGTCAGAAAAGTTTTTTATTTTAAGTTGATATTTATACTGCTTTTTTTAAGCCCTATATGTAATCCAAAAAAGTTTAAAATTTAGTCCAAGAATTTTAACTGTGTACCTTTGCAGTCTGAATGGGTTGAAATAGCTTTAGAAAAACAGGTGCGTCGTTGGACACACGAGAGAATGGTTTTTTTTTAAATAAAATAATTTTTAAATTCAAAACTTTAAAATGATGTTCAGTTTATTAAAAAAATCATACGTTTATATTCATAATTTTATAATATTTCATTATTATTTAATTTATTATATGTTATATTAATGTTAAAATATTTTTGTAAATGTTTTTAATAGTTATTATGGAGTTTATTAATGCAATTATGGGTGTATTACATCTGAAATAGCAAATGAATATTACACAGCTTTACAGGTAGAAAATACCAAGAACGCCTTATATGTTAGTATGTTAATTTAAACATCCTGAGCACAATTATCGTTATATTTTTTGAAGAGAACCTTTTTACGCCTCGTTTTGTGATTTGCTTGAGTGAAATCTGAAAAAGGCACTTTTTTCCATACACCTTTTCCTTAGAATTGTTGTTATTTTTTTACTTGCGTCTATTCCCAGTAAAAAAGTGGATCATCCTATAAGCGATCTGAGAGTGCTCCCTGAGGAGCAGTGGAGTGCTCCTTATTGATCCAAGCTAGGTGTATTTTGTGTTCTCTTTTAACATTGCATGTCCTAGGAAGGGTAGCGCTCCCTTTAACATCCCAGAGGAGCTCAAAAGGAGCGATCAATAACTGATCCAAATGGATCAGCAATGGAACATTTAAAATATTTTGTTTTAAAAGATTGTTTTAAAAGATCAAAGAACCAACATGCGCCTTATACAAACAAGGTTTGGTTTTTGACGTGAAAGGAAAGGAATAGATTAGCTAGAGGAATTGATTGGAACCATATGTGAATTATTAATTAAACGAAACAGACGTGAAAGACAATGCTTTCAATTGCTAGTGTGTGTTATGCCTTAACCTCGGCAAGATCTTTAGTTGTTCCTGTCCTTTAATTTAATTCCACATTTTCCACAATTTAGTTGTGGATTTTAAGTTCTCCATAATTCTTAAACGTAGAAAAGAACAAAGAAAAGTGAAAAGAACCATGTCCGAAACCCGGGAGTCGAACCAGGAACCTCTGGGTTGTTAGTCTAGCGCACTCTCCTCTGGACTACAATGGTCGATTTTTCACAGAAAATAATGATCGAGTTTGTTACAAAGCACATGCCTCACTTTATGTTTTTATTTTCATTGATTGCTCGCCTTTTGATTTTATAAAACAGTAAAGGAGCACAAGGGCACAAGTGCTCACTTTTTGATCGAATAAAACAGCAAAAGAGTGCTCTTTTGTTGCTCCTCATAGGAGCGATCGCATGTTTTTTTACTGGGTTACAACAAGAGGATATAAATAAAACTAAAAATATTTCTTCGCAAGCGTGAGGATCGAACTCGCGCCTTCCGATCGAGAGTTCTACTCACTAACCACTACTCCAAACTAACCATTTTTAGCATCATGTGATTCATTCAATATTAACTGAAGCTATGTTGCAGTAGATGACAGGAATTTATTAAAGGCATTGTTCATTAGCTGCCCCACATATTCTATTGTGAATGCGTGAAGCTATAATGCAGCAGATCACATTTATCGATCAAATACTACGTTTTCATGGCGAGTTAAGTCGAGGTTGACTCGGGATTAACTTCCCATGGAAACGCGAGTTGAGTTGAATTTCGTTAAATCCACGAAACTTCTTAGATTTAACTGAGTTAGATTGGATGCGTTCGGAATATGAAACAGTTGCTCAACTGTTAAACGAGGTTTTACTGATTATTTGTTATTTTATATTATTTCTGCCACTGCGTTGACATAAAATGTAACAAACCATTCAGCGGGCACACAAAGTAGTGGAAACTAATACTGATCAAGGACTCAATATGTTTAGTAAATTTTGCACCTTCTGAACGCATACATTTATATTAAGAAAAAATGGCGAATAGAATGGCAGAAGTCCAACTCGACTCCATGTTGTGCATGGAAGCACTATCAAGCTAGAAACGCCATTATGTCAACTTGAAGAAAACCCAACCTAGGATCAACTCGCCATGGAAACGTAGTAAAAAACATTTTGCATTAGCTATCCAAACAACAAAAGCAGCAAGGTTCCATTGAACGGGTGGATTTTAATTGCGAATTCAGACATGAATGTTCATAGGCACTTAAGGCAAGGATGGTGGTCTAGCGTTCGAAAATTTAAAGTATTTTAGGATTTTAGGATCAAGTATGATTTAAACTATCAAACATTTAGAATTTGTATTTAAATCATATAAAGTCAACATAATTTTAGGATTTTTTTAAAAAGTTAAAATATTGAACAACGGTATTTAAACTTTTAAGGTGTATTGTAACTCTCAGTCATCATAAAAAATTATTTTTATAATTTAAAAAATTGTTGATCTTGTTCAAAATGGCGGTCAATGAGACGCTCTCAAGGAAAAGGGGCATGGGCGGTGTTGTAGATTTTGACTGTTCTATTTATCTGAAAATTAAAAACCTAGAATATTATTAATCAATATGAATGCAGCTATGGCTGGCACTAGAAAAAAAAAGATATGAAAAATTGACAGAATGACGCGCTTTTAAAAATTAATTTTTTAAAACAGATTGTTTTCTACCGGTTATTAAGTGTAAAATATACGATGTTTTTTAAACAAAACTTTGATTCTAGTTCCACCGATAGCCACCGTAGTTATGAATAGCAATTTTAAATTTCAGATGATTCGGCTAAATAGTTTTTGTTTTTTCTACAACACAATGCCGAAAAAAGTAGTTTCGAGATAAAGGCGTATATAGAGAATGAATGTAGACGAAACACTGTGGCTCGACACCAACTAAAACGACTGTAGAAGTGAAAATACAATGTTCAGTTGCTTTTTGATAAGACGTAATGTAAAGTAACGTAGAAATCTAAAATCCACGTATCTACACGTCCCGTCACGTTACGTTACGTTTATTAAAACCATTTGTGTAAGAAAGCATTGTTTCAAACAATAAGTGAAAGAACGCACTGCTCAGCTGACATTAGATCACATAACGTTACTTCTATTATAATTGGACATTAACGTCAGAAAAACTATACTTTTGAAATATAAAAAAATCAGTTTCATAAAAATTCTAAGCCTTAAACAATGCTGTTTTCATTAATATTATTTGCGAATGACAAGCGATCCAAATATTTGCACAACAAGATTAGAACAACTATTGATGTAATATTTGCTAGAAATATCGTTGACATTACATCTATATAATATTTTCGACGTTTGATATTTTAGATACTAAAACTCAAAAATTTCAATAACATTTAATAATTTAAATTTGTCAATTTAAAAATATTTTTAATAAAAAAACTATTAAATTATGAAACGTATAAAATTGCGAAAAAGCTTCGCTTCTCTCGTGTGTCCAGCGACGCATCTGTTTTTTTTTTTTTAGTAAAAGGAAACTAAAATACGATTTCATACACATGTATAAGAAAAAAAATATATAAAAAAGTATTCTTTAAATATTTTAAATGTAGCTTAGTTTAGTTTAGTTTATTTTATTCCGTACACACTCAAAGCAATGTACAATGTACATTTTTAAAGAACTACAAAACAAAGTATCTTTGTTTTCTTTTTAAAGCTTTCGCATTATAAGAAAATAAATATTTCGATTTCTTTTCCGTAACTTTACACACACAGGATTCATTCTTATGTTTAATTATCACTTTTTGGCTTCTTATTAAAAAAAAATTTATATTAATAGCAATATACACTTGTGCTCATATACAATAATTAAGTCACGTAAATGATGAAACGAAAATTTATTTAAAACGACTTGTATACTAGATAAAGAAAGACTTTTTTTTACAAAAATCAAAGTAATTTAAATGTAGTTCCAAATGGAAAACTTATTTTATGTCTAAATTCTATTATAACAAAAACATTTCGTTCATTCGCTTGGTTTGATCAAAATGTTGTGCTCATATAATTAAGTCATCTGAAAATTAAGATAGATAGTTGAAGAATATGGTACTCTCAGTCAGATCTACCTTATGCGGAGCTAGTATTTAGTTGGAAATCCGTTATTACGTAGCACTTCAGCACATCTCTTCGGCATTGTTTGGACTAAGGCAGCGCATTGAGCGGAGCTTATTTTATACCATTCTGCCTGTAGTATTTCCCATAAAGAAGCTTTGTTTGCAGGTTTTCTTGCAGCTACTGCTCTTTTTATAATCCCCCACAGATTTTCTATGGGGTTTAAGTCTGGACTTTGCGCTGGCCAATCTAGGGTTTTGATATTGTTAGCACTAATCCAGTTTTTAACGACCCGCGAGCAGTGCTTAGGATCATTATCGTGTTGGAATATCCAAGCTAACGGTAAATGGTTTTCCAATATACCCCTGTACATTTCACCTGTCATTTTTCCTTCAATTTTAATTATCGGACCAACTCCTGATGAAGTGAAGCAGCCCCACACCATCACTGATGAACCACCATGCTTAACAGTTTTTTTAGTGAATTTAGGGTTAAATGCTTGTAGTGGGGGCCGCCTTACATATGGTTTCCCATCATTACCAAACACGTTGAATTTGGATTCGTCACTCCAAACCACCAATTTCCAGAATTGTGAATCCTTGAGCAGATGTTCTTTTGCAAACGCTTTTCGTTTTCTAATATTTTTTCTTGCAACATTGGGTTTTCGTCGTGCTAAACGTCCATTCAACGAATTTTTTTGTAATCTGCGTCGGACAGTTTGCGCGGATATTTGTACACCGTGATACTTCTCTAATTGTGCCCTGATTTCAGTAGTGGTTAAGAATGGTTCCGATTTGCTCAATCTAACCAAGCGTCTATCGTCGGAAAAGGGTAGTCTTTATCGGCTTTCTACGTGGCAAATTTTCAAAAGTTTTGTTTTTTTTTATAAAATTCTATGGCATTATTAACTTTGCCACGAGAAAACCCCAAAACATCTACAACTTTCGCAATACATTGATGTTTTTGAAAATTTTCCCATATGACCTTTCTTTCGCTTGAGGTTGAACTTTTATTCTTGCCCATGACGACGGTGACTACAAATTGTGTTGAAAAGAACTTTAATTCGTTAAAAAACACAATATTAATGTAAATTACAGCATAAAAACATTAAATTTACCTTTTTCAAAAACAATGACTTAATTGTGTGAGCACACTTATAATGCCACGAGCTGGAAAAAAGTATTTAAATTCGCCGAAATGAAAACATTGAATGCGAAATGAATCAACACAGTTGCTAATATAACGGAACTTTTTACTTGTGCAATATCAGGGGTGTTAAGTAAAAAATAAAAACTTTTTTGGAACAATTGTAAAAAATCTTGTTGATGACTTAATTCTATGAGCACAAGTGTAGATGATAAAATCAGAAATGATATCGAACGCATAAAATTAATAAAAATGTTTTGTGTTTACACGATTCAAGTCATAGACGAATTCATAGTCTGTGTATTGTATAATGCGTTGTAAATATTTTGATTAGACCAAACTTATATATTTGAATTAAATGACTGATTGAAGAAATTTTTACCAAAAATTTCGGTTTCGGGGCTCGGCCATATAGAGGCCGAATAGCGGAAACTGACAAAAAGGGCTAAAACTGGGCGTAACCGAAACAAAAACCGAATATTCGGTCGGACACTAGTTACAATATCGATAGCAAACTGGAAAATTTTCAAAAAAATTTACTGTCTGGTAAAGAGTAAGAGTAAGACTCTACTTTTGTAGGAATATATAATTTTTAATACTTATGTGTTAGTCTTCCTAATATTTTGTAGAAAAGTAGTTAAAAATCTAAAATGTATACACATTAGTCTTGAGGGAGGTTTCGGGAATACATTTTTTAAATTAAATTTTTTTAATTGATTATTTTACAACTATTCAAGAATATGTTAAAAAAAAAATCAAATCAATGCCGTTTTAAATAAGATTCTAGACCGCTTCAAACCCGGTGCGCCAGAGTAACTTTAAGTAACCAGAGTAACTTAAAACGCGTTTTTCTCGAAACATACTTTTTCAAAGCGGGTGGATTTAAATAAAATTTTGTTTTTAATTATAAATAATGTAACTCTACACCCCATTTACCAAAATAAGCAGGTTTGGAAAATTTGTCTTGTTTTTACACGCAGCAATATGGTAAAAAATAACGTAAATTTTTTTATTTCCTCATTCACGCTTCATAATTTTCTTAATTTTTACCCGACTAAGGCGAAGCAAAAGGAGCGGTTTATGTGTTTACACGATATGTATGTATGTATGCATGTACGTATGTATGTTCATCTGTTCCACTCTAACTTCTAAGTTACTTGTCATAATTTAACAAATGAGGTATTTTTGGAAGGGTTTTTATCGTCCTTTGGTGAAAGGTTATGTGACATTACATTAATTTGATTGTGGCGCCCTCTATAGGTCATAAAATCATGAACTAAAAATTTTTTTTTAATGATATAATAATTTTATCATCAAACAATTTTGTGGTAGTTATTACTTTTGATTATATAAAAACTATATCCCCAAAATAATTAAAATAAAAAATAAGTTCAAAAAACTTAAACCCGATGCGACTACGGATATCTTCCGAGTATCACTATGAATATGTATTAGATACAATAAAATATATTATGTGTGAGTTGTTTATTTAATAAACAACAAATATTGAAAAGTGTATACATAAAAATTTCAGATGAGAATATTTTCTTGTTTCATACTCTTTAGAATGTAGAAATAAGAATTATTTTCGTTAAGAGCTTATAGCAATTTATTAAATATTTTATATATTACTGAAACTATTTCTTTTAAGCAAAAATATTACCATATCAAAAATACATATAATTTAAGTAATTTATTTAAATTATTTTATTATTGAATTAATATAAAAATTAAAGCTTATTTATATCTATTTATATCATGACACTAACACAATATACATGTTCGCCATTTCTATATTGCGTTGTGTATTAAAAATAGAATATTATAAAATTAAGAAATATCTATAGCATATAAATTATATATAATTCATATAAGAAATTGATGCTTAACAGTTTAAATAATAGAATGCTTAGGATAAACAGACTTTAGTTATCCAATTACTACTGAAAATATTAATTATTTTGCAGGTTTATTATGTAATTGTTATTATATAAATAAACATAAATACTCATTAAATTTCCTCAATGAGCTAAGTTGTTCATATATATGAACTATTTATATATATGTATATATATGTATGTATGTATTTCCGATACGGTAACACTTTTACAAAAAACAAATAGATTTACCAATATTATATATACTCTTTAGTTCATATGTATAAACTGTTTTCTAAATTAGTTCGATGTCATATGCTGACTGTAGCTACAAATAAACATCTACAAAAAATTAAAGCTTTCTGTACAACAATAACTACTTAGCAAATTTACAACAACAACGCAAAATGAATTACAAGATCCCAGCCGTTGCGCAGCTTTATGCCGTGGTTATGCTAGCCAAACATGTTCGGTGTTCATTTTTGTTAATTTGTTCTCTTCGCTGAAATGTTTGTTTGGTGGTTATGCTATGATTGGTGGCACAGTTGCATTATATGTAATAGTTTGTCAAAACACAAAAAGCACAACCCTAATTTGCATTTTTGTACTTAAAATTAACGAATTAAAATATACGAACTGATATTACTTACTCTGAATTTTTATTATAATCTTAAAAAAAATGGTTTGCATATATTTGACATGCTAGCTAGCTGTTTATGTTAAGGGTTACTTGAAGACACAATCAACTTTACTTTTTAATACTTTTACCTACTTTTTTGATGCTTATACAAAATGACTACAGCCAACACTGAAAAGTTCGGCATGTTTGGCGTTTCAATCAGCAATCAAAATGTTCGGTCCGAGAGCGAGAAAATGAATATGAGAAAAAGTTCATTTCTTCATTTTATACGTGAAACAATAACAACAAAAAATGTTCGGCAATCATGTTTGGCTAGCATAACCACGGCATTAGAGGGGATGAACCGAATTGGCGGCGTAAAATATACAGCACTTTGCTTATTATTTTTTCTGTTTGCCTGCTAGCAAGATCTCAAGTTTAGGGAGGCATTAAAAGAGACTTCAGAGCTAACTGCTGAAATAAAATGAAATTTCAATTTTTCATATTTGTATTTTGTTTGACTGCCGTGAAGTCTCTTTTAATGCCTCCACTTTAGATCTTGCTAGCAGGTAAACAGAAAAAATAGTAAGCAAAGTGCTATTTATTTTTAGCCGCCAATTCGGTTCATCCCCTCTAACGCTGCGCAATCGCTGTGATCATGTCTTTCTCTCAGCGTTTTTGTTGTAGATTTGCTTGGTAATTGTTGTTGTGCAGTTAGCTTTAATTTTTTTGTTGATGTTATTTGGTAGCTACAGTCGGCATATGACAATCGAAGTATTTTTATAATGCTTTATATATATGTACATAAAAACACTTACACAAAAAACCTGCAAAATAAATTTATATTTACAGTTTTTATTGAATTACTACAGTCTGCTTATCATAAGTGTTCTATTTCTTACCACCTAATGTTGTAAATCGAAAACGCAAGCAAACGACAAGTAAGACACGAGAAGCAACACCTTTTTTTATACAAAATTCTATTGCTTCTCGTGTCTTGCTTGTCGTTGGTATGCGTTTTCAATTTACAACACTAGGCAGTTAAACTGTCTGCGTACATTTATTATATTATATTATATTATATACTATATCTATTTCTTATATATTTTTATTTAAATACACAACACAAACTATATATAGCGTGCATGTATATTGTGTTATTATATAAAAAGATATAAAAAAGATTTAAATTTTTAAATTAATTCAATTCTGAAATAATATAAAAAATGATATGAATTATATGAACACATATATTTTTGATATGGTAGCACAATTAGTTCAAAGTAATAGTTTCAGCCATTTATACAAAATTTCAAAAATTGATTTAAACTCTTATCTAAAATAAATCAGTTGTCATATCCCGACTGTAGCTGAAAAAGTCTAAAAAAAATTCCAGCTAACTGTACAACAACAATTACATTTCAAACCTACATCAACAACGCGGTGAGAATGGAAAGGTTCACAGAGGTTGCGCAACGTTAGAGGGGATGAACGAATCGGCGTCAGAAAATAAACCGCATTTTGCTTGCTATGCTTTCTGTTTGCCTGGTAGCAAAATCTCAAGTGGTGGAATGGCAAAATTGGACAAGGTACTGTTAAAGCGGAAAGCCGATGACCGAAACTGTCAAAACGAAGTTGACATTTCATACAAAATATGCAACCAATGAGAATGCAATATGAAAGCAAAAATTGGCCAAAATACCAAAATGGCTAAGTTTGACAGTTATGGTCACTAATAAAGAGAACACATTCAGCCCTAACACTACTTTGTCTAGTTGTACTATGAGTGGTGGCATCAAAAGGGACTTCACAGCTAGTCAAACAAAAACCAAATATCAAAAATTTAAAATATATTTTATTATAACCTACAGCTCTACATTTACATTGAAAAAACTATATCATCCAATGTTTCGCAGCGCAGCAAAGAGAGGGGGAAAAAACGATGCGTCAGCAAAGGAACTTATTGATGGTTGCTTGCTACATTTGCTGATCGCCTTGTAGTCAAGATCCAAGAGCGTCATTTAAAAACCTACTCGCTTTCTGTATTGATGAGAAGAGTTACTCGAAAAATGACAATGAGGATGACGCAAGCCAAAGATTTACCCTCTACCAAAATCGTTCAACGAGCCTAAAGAAGTTTTCACTTCAAAAAAATAACGAAAGTGCTTGAGTTTGTGTGTGCGTGAGCCAACAATATCCCGGTGCATCACTTTTTCTTTGCTGGTCAACGTCCTCCAAGTACCACCAGCAACAGCACAAGCAAGTGCAGCGCAAATTTCTTGCTAGCCAACATGTGCCAACAAGTGCCACCAGCAACAGCACAAGCAAATGAAGCGCAAATTCTCCGCTTTCAATTTATTTAATTCACGCCGGAGTATAATGGCAGAAATTTGCCTCTGCGCTTAAGACATGCTGAAATGGTGCTTCTGAAATATTGGAGAGTTGACTAGTCAATTGAATTGTGCTGCACTTGCTGGTGCTGCTCGTGGCGACTCTCTTAGAACGTTGGCAAGCAAAAGAATCAGGAAATTTGCACTGCACTTGCTTGTGCTGTTGGTGATGGCACTTGGAGGATGTTGGCTAGCAACAAATTTTGCACTGCACTTGCTGGTGGTAGCACTTGGAGGACGTTCGCCAGCAAAGAAAGCCAATTTAACTTTGCTGCACTTTCTGATGCACCGGGAGATCGTTTGCCTACACCCACGCACATACAAACTTAAGCACTTTCGTTATTTGTTTTATTATTTAGTTATTTTTTAAGTTTTTCAAGTTTACAATATTACAAGTTTACGAAATAAGTTGCAAGTACAAGCACTCGAATGAAATATGTCGCAAATTGAATAAAATGCAAATTCAATAAAATATTTGCGCTAAGACACGATCGAAATGTGAAACGTCAAAATTTGCAATTGTCAAAATTTCATAGTCCATTTGACACAGCAAAAAAGACAAATTTATTTCAACACACACAAATTTTATTCAACCTGATCTATCCTATCCCACCACGACTGAAAAGTTTCCTTTTGACACTTACCATTTATACGGAGGTTACACGAGACAGTACTGTTAAGACAGTAGCAACACATTCACAAATTTTTACCCACACACACTAACTTTTGCTACTGTCTGCTCTACTGTCTTAAGTTTTTTGTAGACATTTGGCGGGACAGAAGCTAGGAGAGTAGAATGATATTTAGCATATCAAGTGACAGAATACGTGAAAATTTAATAGAAATAATGGAAAATTTGCAATACTTTGGCGTACTCGTAGTTTTAACAAAAATTTTCTTCATAAAATAGAAATTTTTTACTATTTTGTCTACTGTCTTGCCAACTGTCTTACCAACTGTCTGTACTCTTTTTCACAGACACAAAGTTTGACAGTTAAAACGGTTTTTTTCACTGTCTTAACAGTACTGTCTCGTGTAACCCCCGTGTTATGAAAAAATTTATTAACAAAACAATGATAGTTGGCAACTCTAAAAATAAAATGCCGCAGTGGTGAAAATAAAAAGCCACTTACAAATACAACAAGTGTGAAAATTGTCAAACTTTGTTTGATGATATATAATAAAATAAGAGCATGCATGTAATTATTTGAATGTTCAACATATGCCTTTATCACAACTTAAAGATTAAAATGTTAAAACACTCAATCCATACATTATTTTTTCTTGTTTGCAAACGAAGTTCTAGCAGAAAAAATCAGAAAAAGAAGAAGATCGCTCCATTTTTAAATCTCACCATGCATAGCAGCTGTTTAAGTAAAAGCAAAATTTTCAAAAATGTTGACAAATACAACAACTGAAGAAATTGCCAAACTTTAAAAGCATATATAGACCAATATAAAGCGAATTAATAATAAATTTTGGTTGCAAACATCTTATTGCAACCTAACTTAAGTATTTATATACTAACAAACAGATTATATGCATTAATTTCAGGAGTGGCCAAGTTATTTCTTTGTGAGCTTTGTTGATATTTTTATGCACAAATACATGCAAACATTTTTTGAGGTTATGTTTTCTAATTTTCCTATCTTGTTATATTTGTTTTTGTATTGATGGCGAGAGTTCCTAGGAAAAATACAATCACGCAAACCAAAGATTTACACTCTACCAAAATCGTTCAACGCGCCTAAAGAAGTTTTCACTTCAAAAATATATATTAAAACTGATGATGTAAAATTAACATGCAAATTAGATTTTTTTTTCCAATACTTTTAGAAAAATCTTCTAAAATATGCCTTAATTTCAATCGCTTTTGCCTAAAATCCCCCTTCAGGAGCTCGTATCAGAGTGTTCAGCTGGGTCAAGAAAGGGTTAAACTGTTAATATATTAAATATTTCTGCCATCAACACAGATTAAGTGGAGTCTTAAGAAATACTTGCTGCTTAAGTTTTGCAAACTAACAAAAGTCTTTCGTCTATCCAGCGTCAGTTTTATTCGATGTCTATATTTTTACTTTATCGTTTTTGTTTTTTTTTTCTATTTCCAATGGTTGTTGCCACTTCTTATCTGGATATTTTATACACTTTGCACAACAAACATTTCTAAAATGGTTTTTTTTTTTTGTTGTAATTGTGTGCATTTGCAGCGTTGTCTGCAGCTCACTCACTCCAGAGCATGTCTGGAACCATACCATCGTCGAAAAACCCAAACCCAAGACCAGCCCCCGCACAACTAAGTCAACGATTATTGAACCTGTAAGCTTGGTTGGTATTCCTTCCTATCGAAATTTAAGGCTCGTTGTATGCCTGCTAAACATTGAATCCCCGACCAGTCTGTCTTCTAGTTTAGAATACTTTAGTTAAGCTACCATGTAAACTCATAACCAACGAGAAACACACACAAACATACGCAAAACATCCCAGGCCAGGACAGGCAGACATACAGAAGCATACAGACAGCCCAGCAGAGTGGGGAGCAGAGACAGTCAGACTTGCCGAGCGACATAAAGTTGGGTCGCTGAGCGCTGGCGAGTGCGACTACGACTGTTGGCGTTGATGGTGGCGATGTTGATATTGACGGTGCCACGTTTAGAACCTTCAACCGTGCCTGCTGCAGTTACTGCAGTGACTGCCGTGAATCCTGGCTGGTTTTTTGTTATTTTCTACTTTTCATTGCTGCTGTTGTTTTTGCTAATTTTTGTTTTTGCTGATTTGCGTTGCATTTCGAAAAATTGTTTCTCTCCAGTTGTCGCTTACCATGCGTTGTCATACTAAACTGAGTCTTAGCCTGTCGTCTAGTGATGCCATATTTTTGGTCTTAAAAATTTGTTTGATTTTTGATTTTGTTTTTGCGGAGCAGCCAGTTCCAACAAAAAGAATACAGACCTACGCAATCAATGCATCGCAAACAACTCGCCACTGAAAATAAACTATATCTGACGTGGTTGTTGTTGTAAGTTAAGTCAGCTTGTTGTTGTTGTTTTGACATGTTTGCAGCTCACGGTATGCCTAAATGAGCTCCAAGCTACGGCTAGAACTCATAATCCACACCGACGACTACCAACAACAAACAAGTCAACCAGCAAAACATACCTCCAAGTTTGCACATTTTATATATAACAACCACATAGATCAACACAACAACGCCCGATGGCGCACAAAATTCATAGAATGCAAGTAGGGACGACACCTCACCGTTGTCATCACCATCATCTAACTTTGAATACCTTTGCTTTTAATATTCCGATAAAAACACTCAGACACAGATGAAGGTTGTATGTGATTTGGTGCTACATTAAAAAACAGCTATCCTGGGTTCATTTCAAAGTTGCTTTTATGGTACGAAATTGTTTTTAAGTCTTGACTGTACTGCATTAATCAATATTTGCACCATGCACTATGCTGCAGAAGTAAAAATTCTGGTAGTTAAAGATAAACAGTCAGTCAGTTGATTATATATAACTTTAATTAATAGAGTTTAAAATTCAAGCATTTTTGCTTAATCATTCGTTGTTTTTAGATTTAATTTTTATGACAGACTGCATTCTAGCATAAACTTCATCAAAATTTTTTGATTGATATTAGCTGCGTTCCATTCGCTTCAAAATAATCCAGATTATTTTTTTAAACATGCAAAGCAAAAACGAAAATAATAATCCTATAACAAATAGGATTATTGTTGCTATTCATATCAAATTGTGATATAGTCTTTAAAAAATTTGAAACACAGGTGCCGCACCTGTATATTTTTATGAGCTGTCATTTAATTTTTTGAATTATATGTTTGTTTGATACAATGATTATTAGGTAGCCATGACAGCTACCTACTTTCTCACGAGCTGCGACCATCGAATATGAAACAAAAGAAAACAACACAAACCGCGTCTGTCACACATCTTGGGCGCATTCAGCGGAGCCAACAATTGCACTTAACAGCTACCATAACAGTCATAACAGTTTTGAATGACACACGTTCTCATGACACCTAATAGTTATTGTATCATGATTGCTTGTTTGAATTTAATTTTGACTGCAGCGGTAGTGCCCTCTACGAGTCGTTTTTCTTGCCGTTCCTTTAAGAAAATTTGTTATTGCTATTATATTAATGCGAAAGGAACGCAGCTATTGTTTAAATAGGATTCGCCTACTTTGTTTACTTTCATAACAAACTCTAGCTTGAGAACTAGTCCCAGTATTTAATCCTTCACCACATTAAACTTTAGAAATAAATCGACGGAGTCGTCCAATCTTGATTAAATTTTGTATTCAATAAAATTTAGGGTTCCTTATTAGATTAAAATTTGGTCATATATTCTTTTTGAGATCTTCACACGAAGTAAAAGTTTTTTCTCTTTTCGCTTCTTAACAAAGAGATTTTAACGATATTTTTGTTTTACTTTTTAGTGCGTGTACGACATATGGAAAATAGTCTTGGTGGGATCAGAACTAAGACCAAAATCCGTCAAAGTAATACGATTTTTCTCATTCTTTCCCTTATTTGGTGCTTTTACTGAAATTTTCTTTTAAGTCTTACTGTATAGTACTTCTATAAAACGAAGAAAATGTGTGAGATTCAACTAGAACTTCGCCTACTTTGTATACAAAGAAAAAGGTTTTTCTAATTATTTTCCTTGTTTTTGAAGCAGATTTGCTGGAATTTTGGTTGTAGTTTTTTGTTAGGATAACAACAATACTACTTGTACGATATATACAAATCTTAACATAAACAAAGCTTCTGGTCATGATGTAATACCGCCAATTGTGCTTAAAATGTGTGCTTCTTCGCTGGCTCGGCCTTTGCACAACCTTTTCAACATATCCTACATGTACTAGTATTTGCAAAATACGAAAAATAGTTTTAATACAGCTTTAATTTAAAATTCTGTATAAACTTGGATTAAAATATTAAAAAACAAACACCGTCAAAATCGATCACACGTCATTTAGTTTGTAAACTCACTACTCTAACAACCGGGCTATTGGCTATTTTATGTATAGGCCATATACATAAAAACCGCGATAAACAAACATATGTTTATCCGAGTCGCTTTATATTGAGACGCAGAGTTGCCAGGCTAACTTTTTACAGGTCTTTATCAAAATTTGGTATCCAAATGTACTAGAATTAGGAAAAAAAGGAATACAGAATTGTACTTAAATTTAAACCAAAAAGGGATAAATTTGAAACCATATAGCTAAAATATAAACCAAAAAGCTAAAATGGATGCTGTAATATTTATTTTGGTTTAAATTCTAGTACAAAAGAGTTAAAATTTTAAATTTAAGGTTTAAAAAAATGCACTGATATTTTAGTGGGACTAAAATTTAGTACAAGATTTCTGACCGTGTTCAGAACAGGAAGAGAAAGTCGCAAATGTCAAAAAAGTACCTAAAAATGGCGATGCCATGAGCCCTGCAAGCTGCCGACCCATTGCGATATGCTCTACGCTTTCCAAGGTTATGGAGAGCGTAATAATCTTCAAAGTTGTGAACTTTCTGGAGCACAACCAACTGCCCAGTGATCGCCAATATGGTTTCCTGGTGACCTTATGACGTTCTTAACCGAAAAATGGAAGCAATGCGTTCACTTTTTCGAAGAGAACAAGGTTGTTGCTTTGGATTTTTTAAAGACGTTTGACCTATTGTGACATAAGCATTGGCGTAGCAAGCGGGGGGAAAGGGGTCAGTTGACCCCCTCCCCCGCTTATTAGCTAGATAAACAATTTAAAAAGAAAACTTCAAAAGTTATTAAAAAAAACAGTTTTTTTACAACGATAATATTTTTGTATATTATATTTTGGTCTTCTCTCTCTTCTTCATAAGCACGCTTTCGGGTAACCATTTTCTTTCTCTGTGTTTGTAAAAAGATAGAACAAAATGTAGAGTTTCTACAGCAATTCCAATTTGAATACACTGTACAATACATTCGGATACACTGCAAAAACTATTAAATGAAGTTGAAAATCTTTGGTTTTGATTTTGGTTTTGACTGTGCCTGCATCAGCAGCTTCATCTGAGTGTTCTTTTAGTGCACTAAGACGACTTAAAACGTACCTTCGAGCAACTATGACACAGAAATGACTCACTCATGCGGCACTTATACACATTCACAAATATAAAACCGATGAATTGAATTCGATTGAGATGGTGAAAGAGTTTGTTTCTCGCAAGGAGAGAAAGAAACATTTTGGAAGAATTTAAATTGATATAACTTCTTGTACCTTATTGCATTTAAGCCATGTAAAGATATACCTAGTCTTGCTTTATAAAAGCAACTATTATTCCTTAAATTTTCATATCACCATATGAAAGATCCTTTAAAAAATTATCTCTAATATCGAAATTGGAAAAACTTTTAAAAATAATGAAATTTAAAGTTTTTTCTAAGTGACCTTGTTATTTATTATGTTGATTTCATCTGATTTAAATACAAATTCTAAATGTTTAATAGTTAATCATACTTGATTTTAAATACAAATTCTGGTTGTTTGAAAGTTTAAAATCGTTTTTTGAGCTTAAGGTCAAACTTAGAACAATTAATTGTTCTAACGAATCTTTCCAAAGAAACAACAACAACAACAAAGTTTTTTCAATATGAAAAGGAAAAAATCACTAGCTGATTTTATTGCAATTTCGGCCGTGCTAAAGGCTTCATCAGAAATGTTTGTGATACTAGCGCACTGCACCACAGAGGCGATGAAATTTGAAGTGTAAATTTCTCAGTTTTTCTCCCATTTCCCATGCTCACATTTGTTGTTGTATTTTTGTTGTTGTATAATAACATAAGCATAAAGACAAAAGTAAAGCAAATATACAACAACAAATGTGAGCATGTGAAATGGGAGAAAAACTGAGAAATTGACACTTCGCCTCTGTAGTGCAGTGCGCTAGTGCCCACACTAGTTAGTGCATACAAATTGTTTGTTAATTGTTGTTAAAAATTTGTTACAGTTCCTGATGACGGCGAGCGAAATATTGAAAATAAAAAATTTAAAAAAAAAAATTTGAACAAAACGTTTTATTTTTGCAACCAAAAGATTGGACCTTGAGCCCGTAAAATAACATTTATTATTAAGATTAACTTTATAATAAGTATAATGACTTAAAATAGCTTTGAAAAATCTTTCATTTGTATAATCATAACAATTGTATTTTATTCTAACTTGTTCATTAAAAGAACTTAGTTCTTCTGCGACTATAAATAAAGAAATAATCAATAAAACTACCTAGGAAATAATTGAAAATTATTTTCGTGTTTAGCAATGCTTAATTTATTTAGAAAATATGGTTTGAATTTTTAAAATAAAATTATTGTCATTTGTTTTCTTGTGTAATCTTTAATCGCTCCAATTAAATACTTAATGTCAAATATCTTCATCCATTCCTAGTCTTCGTCAATCAATTTTAAAAAGTATTTTTTTATAAGTATCTAATAAAAGTTTTACTGTCAAAGTCAAAATACATCAAAGAGCATGGCAAAACGGTTTCAGTTTATCAAAAACAGGCATTCTTTCCAAAATTAATCATCATATCGTTATTTTTATTTCCATCATTCCGTCGTGATCTTGTTCTTTCAGCTCTATTAACTTAAGCCTTTTATCGCTTCTCTGTCTCTTCATCATCATTATGTTTACATTATCTTTATTCGTGCTAATTCCTTTATTGATTCTCAATAAACCGCTTTCTTCACATGCTCATCAAAAAAGTGCTTCCCTAAATTAACCGGTATTTTGTTGTGTTTATTTATTTTGATTGTAGCCCGCACTGCCTCCTCACCAATCTCGAGCTCACCACCTTTAGCTGCCACAATAGCCCCACCAGCACCACATCGCTTTTGTTGGATATCGCGTTCCCTTGGTATTCATCAGAATTCACTTTAACTTCATTATCTTCATTATTGTTGAATTTATTCCACCTTCTGTTTCGCCTCAAGTAAGACGATGATCGCTCAATTGATTGCGTTTCCCCGACTTGTTCGCGGTTGCTGTGAGTGAGGGTCCTTCACAGCCCGCACCGCCTCACTTAGTGGCTTTGTTCAAGTCAACTGCTTGTCTGTTAGCGCTGGCTGACTTGTGTGTGTCTTTCAGTTTATCTGGCTGTCTAAGACATGGAAGTGAGACGACGAAGGCTTCTAGAGGGCGCTTTGCTTTTATTTACTTTTATGTTTTGGCCAGCATTTCTTGCTACTTTTTCGGGATTACTTTTTTTGGGTAAGTTTATTATTTTGTTTTTTTTTTGTCGGTTTGCTTTTGCTACGCTCGGTCGACACTTTATTGACTACTTTTCTGGATGAATTTGTTGTTTTGTTAATTTTACTCGAGCAACCATTCAACGCACTGTCTGTCTGTCTATCTTTCTGGCTGTCTGCCCTAGTAGCTTTCTATATTGCTGTGTCTTCGGATTGTGTGATACTTTGTATTCCAAGCGCTTCCATGGGCGGTCGTGTGCAACTTCGTGGTCGCATTCATGACAGCGATTTTTTTCTTGTTTGCTGTTGGTTTTTTGAGGTTTTTGTTGTTTTTAATGTTGCCAGGGTGATTTAATTCGATCCCTAACCCCTCTATTTAGACTCCTCTGTGTTGTTTTCGTTGAATGCGTCGATGGCTGCAGTGTGTTGTTGTCGACTGCGTCTTCGTCTTCAACAGTCGCAATGCTGTTTTTACCAACAGCTTTTCTTTACCGAACTCCTCATCATCAGCAGTTTCATCATCATCATCATCATTGTCGTCGTTGTCGACGACGTTATTGTCGTCGTCGACGTCAGCGGCCAGACACAAAGAGACATTGATTTAGCAGTCTTTAAATATGAGCTGAGGTGTCGTCCTCGCTTAAATTAGTTGGCAATAAATTCATCTTTTTTTTTTCTTATGCAAGTATTCTACATTTCTTTGTGTTTCATTTTTCTTTTCACTCTACTTCTCTTAATTTTTATTTCAGCTGCATTTTGCATTTTGATGTTGAATTAAATATCATGGAAATATATAGCGGAGGCCGGGTTCCTCGAAACAGAAAACAAGTTAACAGCAATAAAAAACCACACCGTCTCAAGTTGCATGACTTTTATGGCGTCCTATAATTATATGAAAAGTTCATCAATTTGCAGAGGAATTCTTGGTAAGTGGTCTCAACGTGGCTAATGTTTGGCTTTGAAAAAGTGATAAAACTAAAGGATATTGAGTTATGTATTTTCCAGAAATATATCAAAATAGTTTTGAAGAATTTTTAAAAAAATATTTCACAACATAATAGAAACCCTGAAAAACCTTAATTTGAAAAGAATATAGTAATGAAAGTTATTGATCTCAAATGAGGCGATATACATCAAAATAGCCAAAGTTTGTCAAGAATGAGTTTTGACATTGAAAAAAATTTAATTTTTCGATTTCAATAACAACAAATGGGAGCGGTCCGAATGCTTGAAAGTCAAAATCTTGAAACAACCAAAATCTTGAAAAAAAATAATCTTCAAAAAAAATCTTGAAAACGAAATCTTAAAGAAAAAAATCTTGAAACTAAAATCTTGAAAAAAAATAATCTAGAAAACACAAAATATGCATAAATCTTGAAAAAAAAATCTTGAAATTTTAAGTAATGTTGTTCTTTCGAATAAAATATATAATTTCGAGAAAAAAACGGAAAAGTGTTTAATTTCGAAAACAAAAATAGCAAATTTTGGCAAAATTATAAATTTTTTAAATTTTTATGGTCCCACACTTAGCGTCATCCAGACAAACTACGAGGACGTGGTGGTTTTTTGTCCATTTATGAACATTTTTTTTGCCAAATTTGTCACTTGTCGAAATTTGGCACTTATTCAAAATTAAATATGTCATTTTTTTAAAAAACTTGTACATTTCGAAATTTAACACTTATTCAAAATTAGACAATTTTTTCGAATTTTTGCACTTTTTGAAATTTGAAACTTTTTGAAATTATTGGAAAATTTGACATTTATTTCAAAACTTGACTTGACTTGTGACTTGACAATAATTCATTATTTTGATTATTTTCAAAAAATTTGATAATTCTTTCGAAATTGGACACTTTTCGAAATAGTATCAAATTTTCAATTAAGAAATCTTAAAAAACCTACGCATAGAATGTATTCTTTAATTCGAGCGCGCAGTTTAAAGAAAAAATTCATTCTATGCGCAGGTTTTTCAAGATTTTGAGTTTCAAGATTTTTGAAGCAAAGCTTTTTACGCCTCGTTTTGTGATTTGCTTGAGTGAAATCTGAAAAAAGACACTTTTTTCCATACACCTTTTTCTTAGAGTTGTTGTTGTTTTTTTACTTGCGTCTATTGCAACAAGAGGATATAAATAAAATTAAAAAATATTTCTTTGCAAGCGTGAGGATCGAACTCGCGCCTTCCGATCGAGAGTTCTACTCACTAACCACTACTCCAAACTAACCATTTGTAGCATCATGTGATTCATTCAATATTAACTGAAGCTATGTTGCAGTAAATGACAGGAATTTATTAAAGGCATTGTTCATTAGCTGCCCCACATATTCTATTGTGAATGCGTGAAGCTATAATGCAGCAGATCACAGTTATCGATCAAATACTATTTCCATGGCGAGTTAAGTCGAGGTTGACTCGGGATTAACTTCCCATGGAAACGCGAGTTGAGTTGAATTTCGTTAAATCCACGACACTCCGTGAAACTTATTAGATTTAACTGAGTTAGATTGGATGCGTTCGGAATATGAAGCAGTTGCTCAACTGTTGAGTGAGGTTTTCTTGATTATTTGTTATTTTATATTATTTCTGCCACTGCGTTGACATAAAATGTCACAAACCATTCAGCGGGCACACAAAGTAGTGGAAACTAATACTGATCAAAGACTCAATATGTTAAGTAAATTTTGCACCTTCTGAACGCATACATTTATATTAAGAAAAAATGGCGAATAGAATGGCAGAAGTCCAACTCGACTCCATGTTGTGCATGGAAGCACTATCGAGCTAGAAACGCCATTATGTCAACTTGAAGAAAACCCAACCTAGGATCAACTCGCCATGGAAACGCATTAGTATTTTTGCTATCCAAACAGCAAAAGCAGCAGGGTTCCATTGAACGGGTGGATTTTAATTGCGAATTCAGACATGAATGTTCATTGGCACTTAAGGCAAGGATGGTGGTCTAGCGCTCAAAAATTTAAGGTATTTTAGGATTTTTTTAAAAAGTTAAAATATTGAACAACGGTATTTAAACTTTCAAGGTGTATTGTAACTCTCATTCATCATAAAAAAATATTTTTATAATTTAAAAAATTGTTGATCTTGTTCAAAATGGCGGTCAATGAGACGCTCTCAAGAAAAAGGGGCATGGGCGGTGTTGTAGATTTTGACTTTTCTATTTATCTGAAAAATAAAAACCTAGAATATTATTAATCACTATGAGTGCAGCTATGGCTGGCATTAGAAAAAAAAAATATGAAAAATTGACAGTAAGACGCCCTTTTGAAAATGAAGTCCTTAAATTAACTTGTTTTCTACCGGTTATTAAGAGTAAAATATACGATGTTTTTTAATTAAAGCTTTGATTCTAGTTTCAGCTATAGCCACAGTTGTTATGAATACCAATTTTAAATTTCAGATGATTCGGCTAGATAGTTTTGGTTTCTTCTACAACACCATGCCGAAAAAAGTAGTTTCGAGATAAATGATTATATAGAGAATGAATGTAGATGAAACACTGTGGCTCGACACCTACTAAAACGGCCGTAGAAGTGAAAATACAATGTACAGTTGCTTTTTGACAAGACGTAATGTAAAGTAACGTAGAAATCTAAAATCCATGGAGATATACGTCCCGTCACGTTACGTTACGTTTATTAAAGCCACTTGTGTAAGAAAGCATTGTTTCAAACAATAAGTGAAAGAACGCACTGCTCAACTGACATTAGATCACATAACGTTACTTCTATTATAATTGGACATTAACGTCAGAAAGACTATACTTTTGAAATATAAAAACATCAGTTTTATAAAAATTCTAAGCCTTAAACAATGTTGTTTAGATTAATATTATTTGCGAATGACAAGCGATCCAAATATTTTCACAACAAGATTAGGACAACTATTGACGTAATATTTGTTACTGGCAGATCTACTGTGTCTAATCTCCTCGATTTTACAACATTCTGCTTAAATTTAGTTTATTCTGGTAACCAGGTCGATTGTATTAACACTGATTTTAGTAAAGCATTTGATATACTACCACACAAATTAATTATATTTAAACTATAGTTAATGGGTTTTCCACAATTTTTTGTAAGCTGGATTCAATCGTATCTGACAGAGCGATCTTATCAAATACGATTTCGAGGTGTATTGTCTGCTGAATTTATTGCTGCATCAGGTGTTCCTCAAGGTAGCCACATTGGTCCACTTCTGTTTATTTTAGCCATTAATGATGTAACGCACATCATCAAATACTCTCATCTGCTCATTTATGCAGATGATATGAAAATATACAGAACAGTAGATTCTAAAGACAATTCAGTTCTACTCCAGTCTGATTTAAAATCCTTTGAGGTTTGGTGTTCTAAAAATAATATGTTTCTTAATCCAGATAAATGCCAAACTATGACCTTTTCACGAAAAAGGAATAATTTAATTTTTGATTATAAGATAAAAGATACGGCTTTAAATCGTGTAGATTCTGTCAAAAATATTGGTATATGCATGGATTCTAAGCTATCGTTTAGCGTTCATATTGATAGCATTTGTAAAAAAGCGTCTTCAATGCTCTGTTTTATAAAACGCTGGGTCAAAGAATTTAATAGTCTGATTACAACGCTGCATTATTCAATTTTCCGTCCTCACTTCGAGTATGCACGTCAAGTTTGGTCGCCAAGTTACAATGTACATGTTGAACGAATAGAAAGAATTCAAAAACGTTTTGTTCGGTTTGCTCTAAGGGGCTTTAGTGGAACTGACACTTTAAATCTTCCTCCTTATGAAGATCGTTTAAAACTATTAAAAATGTAATCCTTAAATGAGAGAAGGAAGTCTGCTGATATCGTCTACTTACACCAACTCATAACTGGTGTTTTCGATTCACCAGAACTCCTAACTCTTATAAATTTTAACACTAACCGTAGAAGCAGTAGAAACGCTAACAATTTAATTTACTTACCTTTTAGTTGAACAAATTATATGGCTACTGATCCTTTAAATCGCATGAGTACCTTTGTTAACAACTGTAGCTTTTTTGATGTTAACTTATCGAAAGGTCAACTCAAAAGTAGATTGAAAACTAATGTACGATTAGGTCTATGTAAACGCATGGTTACTTGTTATGTCTTGTGTTGTCCCTGAGCCCAACCCATATTATGGTGGGTAAATTGTTCTCACTTTAGATTGTTTTGGACCCCTTTTATATATGTATATCTTTGAGATATTTGAATGATATTAAGTTGGTTCTTAAGATAGTCTAATGTGGAGAAAGTGCGAAAAAGCTGTAGTAGCTGAACTCTATTGTTATTGCATGTAATATTTGCTAGAAATATCGATAACATTACCTCTATATATTATACGTTTGATATATTAGATATTAAAACCCAATAATTTCATTAACATTTACAAAATAATTCAAAATCAATGTAAAATAATAATGAATTAAGATTGTGAGCTTTAGATCAAGTAAGTTTTCAAGAAGGCAACAACAACAAAAACAACTCTGTATAGAGTAAATCACTTAACTGACTAGACAGTCTGTTTCGGAAATCGCTACATTTTCCTCTTCAGTAGTCTTTGAGTGATTAAGCTGCGATCAAGTCACTGTTTAAACTAGCATATGAATGTGCAGATTTTGGAATTCATTCTTATGAATTGTATGGCTGCTAATCATATGACATTTCAAAGCAGTAGGCATTTATAGATCACCGCCATCAACTCTATCAAGCGTTGCCATCTGTTCTAGTTGTTTCTTCATTTATTTCAATATACAATATTTCAATAGTAAAATAATAATGTTAGGTAATTCAATTTACTGGTGGGAGATTATTTTTTAGTTAACATTAGGTATTTAAAATTTTTCAATTTTAAAATTTTTTTATTAAAAAAACCATTTAATTATGAAACGTATAAAACGGCGAAAAAGCTTCGCTTCTCTCGTGTGTCCAGCGACGCATCCGTTTTTTTCAAGATTTTCGCTTCAAGATTTTTTTTCAAGATTTTTTTTTATAGATTTTAATTTCAAGATTTTTTTTTAAGATTTTGAAATTTTGCGAAAAGGACCCAACCCCAAAAATCCGTACGCAATTTTCGGACACATTCTGCAACACTACCATGATTTTCAAAGTAATGTCGCAATATTTCCCTGCGTTGTTCAAGCGTATACACAACCATATTCGTTCAGCGGAAGGATAAAACTAATTATCTGTCAAATCAGACATGAGCTAAGTGTTACCATTCACGAAATAAGCACTAGTTGAAAAAAAAACGTTAGATGGTGGACCCTGTATAAATGAATAAGTTCAAAAAAGAAGTAAAAAATAAATAAAAAGTAGGTACTATTTGTTGCTATTGAAATTGAAAAATTGAATTTATTTTCTACGTAAAAACTCAAACTTGACAAAATGTAGCTTATATGAATGACTTACATTATAACTAGTTCTACACCGATTAATCGGCATCGGTATCAGCAGAAATTTGCAGGAAGTTTGAGCTTCACCATCGGTCCAAAATCGGTGGTCAGGTCTCGACAGTTATTTTGAAATCGGCATCTGTATCAGAAAAAAATTGCTAATATTTTTACTGATTTTATTTCAATTTTGTACACCATTAATATTTTTACAAAAAATGTCATGTAAATGTCTTTTTTTTTAAATTTGAATGTTGAATTGTCTTCTTCAAAGTTTGTTAGTAGTGCTGTCGGGCGATTAATCGGCATTAGCAGACATAAGTTTAAGATGGTAAGGGTCCTTTCTTGATGTGCGAAATAATAGAGGCGCAGACATTTCAAACGACCACCATGTTATTGTTGTTACTGTCCGGCTCAAAACGGTGACTACCGACAACACACGCATAAGGACATAAAAATGTTGTTATGTGGACAAACGAACGCTCTCAGAAATCTCGCTTTGTAGATAATATATATATAATTTATTTATTTACTTGATTGCTAAACTTTAACAGGTTTTATAGCAAATTTAAAATTATAAAATAAGATGTTTAATACAATTCAAAAATATAAAGTATGATTTTGATTGAAATCATGTATTATTAAGAAACTTAAAAGTTTTAATAAATTGCTTAAAGTATATAATTTTATTAAAGTATAAAAAATAACAAAAAAAAAAAGTTAAGTCAAAATCGATAATATCAGACAGCAAAGCAGGGTTGCGTTTTCAAAACCAACAAGGTCAAGTTAGCAACAATTTTGGAATCCGGCGGAGTCGTGTGACAAACAAGGTCTCATACCCAATAAAACACCACTCTAATAGGTATACATATAATATATATCGTTCTGTCTTCTAGGTCAACTTCACTAAACCAATTTTCATAAAATAAAGAAAACCAGTTGCGAACGCAGGCACCAAGACAAACTAGGTCTTATCGGCCACTCATATTAATATATTACAAATCGATATAACGTAGTGTTTCTAGAGGTAAAAAGACACCAAGACACCACGGTACCGTCGACAAGTGTAGTTACAATCATCATGAAGATATGAGGTAAGTGAAGATCCCAGGTTTAGGTCCATTCAGATTATTTAGATGTTTATTCACCATAATTTTGCATTTAACGCTTAGGTCCATTTATCCATTTAGATTGTTATATTAATGTGTTTACAAATCAACAGATGCATCAGATATACGTTTGAAAGAACTTTACATAATCAACGACGGTACTGCAGGTAATCTATAATTTTATGTTTGATTGAGTCCATGGATTCACTTAAGGATATAACATCAGATACGAAATTAAAATCACCGCAGGCGCTTCTAAGAGGTTCATTTTGCAAATAATTAGTTCTACAAAAGTTCATGTGGAGTAACTCAAAAGGAGTAACTTCTAGGACGAAGAGGAATATTAAAATACACTTTACTCAATAAATATGGACTGTTGACATATCCATGTAAAAGTTTTGTAATCCAACAAGCATTTATCATAATTCTCTGATTTTTTAAAGAAGGAAGATTTAAGAGTTGTAACCGATATTCATAAGATGGTAAGTGAAAATCAGTTTTACAATAAAGATAGTTTAAGCAAAATAAAAGAAATTGTTTCTGCACTGATTCAATGTCGTCTATGTAACAACCGTATCGTGGGCACCAAACAACTGAAGCGTATTCTAAGATAGGCCGCACTAGGGAAGTAAATAAGGTGTTCGTTATGAATGGATCATTAAACTCTTTTGCCCAACGTTTAATAAATCCTAAAGTACTATTTGCTCTATTTATTATTTTATTTACATGAATATTAAAGCGTAGTTTAGGATCCATTGTAACTCCAAGATCATTGAAACTATCTAAGGACTCCAATGGATAACCACAAATTTTGAAGGTACATTTAATTGGTGGTTTGCGCTAGAAAGACATATGCTTGCATTTCTTCATGCTGAGGTTCATACGGTTCGTTTTGCACCAGTAATGAAGATGATCAATGTCGGCTTGCAAAAATACAGCGTCATTATAATTTTTAAAAGAAAGGAAGAGTTCGACGTCGTCAGCAAACATTAAGATGCTAGAATGCATTGTGACAGGTGGAAAATCGTTTATAAAAAGTAGAAACAGAAGGGGCCCAATATGACTTCCTTGAGGTACTCCTGAAGTAACAGGAAACTCATGTGATTTCTTGAGCTTAAAAATAACAGATTGTGTTCTATTGCTTAAGTAAGATTCAATTCACTTTACCAACGGTATAGGAAATCTAACAAGATGTAATTTTAAGATCAATAGTTTGTGATTTACAACGTCAAAAGCTTTGCTAAAATCCGTGTAAATAACATCAGTCTGCATGCCTTTTCCAAAGTTTTCTATAGTTTTTGATGTAAATTCGAGAAGGTTAGTGACAGTGGATTTTCCAGAAAGGAATCCATGTTGGAAAGAAGACATTAAAGATTTAACGCTATGCGATAGTCGTGATTTAACAATTGCCTCTAAAAGTTTAGGCAAAGCACTTAATTTTGCGATGCCACGGTAGTTATCAATTAAAAACCTATTTCTGGAAAATAACCAAGCTACCTTCAGCTGAACAGGCATCAGCAAAGTTTAATTGAAGTTGCGAAAAAGCAACAAAATCTCATCACACAAAAGTGGATTTAAAATAACACCTGGGATCTTATCGACCAATAAAAACCCATAAAAGACTTCCTGGACAGCGTGAAATCGAGAGCAGAAAAAACTAGTATCCAGCAGCATTAAAATCAAATAGATCGTCTGGATCAGTTCAAAAAGGGAGAGAGCAGACAAAATTCATTTTCGGACCAACTGTCTGTCTGTGCAAGCCCAAGCAGGTGCCGAAAAACACATCGTAGTCGAGACCTCTTGAGAAATATAAAGAATTTACGAACACTCATTTTTCGGCTTACAGACTGCTGTAAGACAACAGAGGAAAACTCACTACGTTGGGAAAAAGCAAATATATAGAAATCAACAGATTTCGTCCATGAAAAATGAATCGACTATTCAATCAGATAGAATAAGCCGTAGTTTATCAGTGGAATTTTTAAATTTAAACCCACCAAAGAACCAATCCGTTCACAAAATTGAGCTATCGAGTTTCGGCTGCAAGTCGATCTATTCCAAAACCAATAAAAGTGCTTCTGAAAGCAAAAGGAGCGAATATTAAGGTACTAATACAGTGCGTAAAAAATTAAAAATCAATTTTTTTTTCGTTATAATATGGTTCTTTAAGGTCTTAAAAATACGTATAAAAAATTAAAAAATAAAATCAAATCAATATTTATAAATAAATCAAGTTATAAATTATGTTATATTCGTATGTCGCGAGATATTCAAAAACCTTTAAATCTTTAATCGCGTTTTTCTCGAAACAAGGTTTTTCGAATCGGCTTTTAAGATATCTGGAGTTCTACTTGATTGATTTCAATCAATCTTTATTCATTGTGATCTGTATAAACTCTGTTAAACACTAGACCTATAAAAAGCTAAAAAAGTTTTAAATTATTTTTTTTTTGACGTAGAATTACGTCTTACAGCGCGGTTTGTATGGGAGTCATTTTCACGAATTTTTTCAAAGTGATATTTGACAATTTGGGGTATACCTAAAGCCTTTAATATTCATCGTACAAAGAAAAGAAAAATGCCAAAATATCAGTTTTAGTGGGAATAAAACGAATATCTAATAAAATAGCAAAATCTAAGAAGATAAAAAATTCATATATTCGTATGAGAAGTGCACAAGCTGCTTAGCTGCAGTAACTGCTTATGCTGTTTTTAAGGTTGTGGTTGTTGTTGTTGTTGTTGTTGTTGTTGTTGTGTGTGTTCGTTTGGTTCATAATCATGTCGTTCCTATCTGTGGACTTTTGACAAAACAACTTAAGTCGATCTGAATTTCATAGACAAAACAGCTTAAGACTATATGAATTTCATACCAACTTAAAGGGTTTTGTCTATGAATTTCAGATAGACTTAAGTTGTTTTGTCAGAAGTCCACAGATATATAAATCCACATCAGTTGCTTAAATTTTATTTCGATTTCCAGATAAGCAATCGGTTCGGTTGAAAACGGTGTGCACTTCTAAAAGCACTGAAGCGGACCGTTTCGTTGTCAGCAAACTATGCATTGTGTGTTTCATATAAGCGTTCCATTTATTAAGTTGCATATTAATGTTGATTTTCTAGGATTTAAATACAAATTCTAAATGTTTCATAGTTAAAATTTGATTTTAAATACAAATTCTAGTTGATACTTTAAAATCGTTTATTGAGCTTAAGGTCAGGTTAGAAAAATAAATTGCTCTAACGAATTTTTTTCTAAAGAAACAACAACAAAAAATTTTCAATATGAAAAGGAAAACATTACTATCTGATTAATTACTTAGCTGATTGATTAACTAGTTAGAGCAATTAACTGTTTTAACCTGACCTAAAGCTTAATAAACGATTTTAAACTATCAAACAATTAGAATTTGTATTTAAATCATAGAAAATAAACATAATAAATAACATAATAAATAGAAAACTTTAAATTGAAAACAATTGTAACCTTTTCTTAAAATAGTTTTTATTAAGTTGCAACAATAATAGTTTTTATTAAGTTGCAACTGCATATTTGATAGTTTCTTGGCGAACGGGTGAAAAAGAGAGGGAAAAAGACAAAAACAAACGAGGCAAAAAGCGAATATGACATAAATTTCAATTCGATTCTTGATAAATATTGGGGGTTGGAATTAGTTTTAAAGGTTTTCTAAGAGATGGCGTAACTATCAATAGATCGCATCGGGCACACCTGTGACTATATTCATTTCAAAGCACATTGTCTAAGCTTCATTTTTCAGTATGTGTCATTCCACTGAAGTGTAAACAACATATATTTTTTTCTCTGTGAACATGTCGACTTTCGTTCCAACAAAACGCAATTTGCGGGAAGGTTTACTTTTGTGCTTCCATTTGAAGAAAAAAGCGGTTGAAGCACAACGCACGCTTACTGAGGCTTACGGGGACTATGCTCCATCGATTTCTACTTGTGAGTACTGGTTCCGTCGGTTTAAAAGTGGTGATTTTGATACGGAAGACAAAGAGCGTCCGGGCCAGCCGAAAAAGTTTGAAGATGGGGAATTGGAGGCTTTGCTCGATGAAGACCCGTGTCAAACCCTTCAAGAATTGTCAGAATCATTGGGAGTCGACTTATCAACGGTCGGCAAACGCTTGAAGGCCATGGGAATGATTCAAAAGCAAGGAAATTGGGTGCCGTACCAGTTGAAGCCGAGAGACGTTGAACGGCGATTTTGCATGTGCGAACAACTGCTTCAACGGCATAAAAGGAAGAGTTTTTTGGATCGTATTGTCACTGGCGATGAAAAGTGGATCCATTACGATAATCCTAAGCGAAAAAAATCGTGGGGACCACCTGGCCATGCATCAACATCGAGGGCCAAGCCGAATATTCATGGCGCCAAGCTTATGCTGTGTATTTGGTGGGATCAGAAGGGTGTCGTGTACTATGAGCTGCTAAAACCTAACGAAACCATCACTGGGGAACGCTACCAACAACAATTGATGCAATTGAGCCGAGCATTAAAGGTTAAACGGCCGGAATATGCCAAAAGACACGACAAAGTGGTTTTTCAACATGACAACGCACGGCCACATGTTGCAAGAACCGTCAAGGAAACGTTGGAGGCGCTGAATTGGGATGTGCTACCCCACCCGCCTTATAGCCCAGACATAGCCCCTTCCGACTACCACCTATTCAGATCGATGACGCATGGCTTGGCTGAGCAGCGCTTCACTTCTTACGAGGATACCAAAAAATGGGTCGATTCGTGGATTGCCTCAAAAGACGAATCGTTCTTCCGGCGCGGAATCCATATGCTGCCAGAAAGATGGGAAAATGTTGTAGCTAACGATGGACAATACTTTGAATAATATACACTGTACCGTTGTTTCTAAATAAATGCTCAAAAACCGAAAAAAAACCTTTAAAATTAATTCCAACCCCCAATATAAAAAAGGGCTTTACATTTATATTGATAACGGTTTTAAAGTACAAACACATGGCGTTTTCATACCAGCAAATCAGACGCTGCCGTTTTAGGTACCGTTTAGCTGGAACAGTGACATTCATGGCTTGTAGGGTTGTAATACAATAGAGAATACTGATGCATGTAGCTAGAGAGCCAGTATGTGGCTACAAAAAAATGTACTACTACTAGCCAAGGTGGCCAGTTAAAATTTAAAACAATTCCGACAAAAAGTTCCCTTTTTGACAGTAACATAAATTAAATACAACAAAAATTACCATGGTAAAGATAAAACAAAAAGTTTCTACCGTAATAAAACAGTATAAAAAAAATCCATCGATCATTAATCATCGATAAAAACCTCGATCATCGATAAAAATACCACCACAAATTCCGTATGCATTTAAAATTGCCACAAAAATCTAATTCGCATTAAAGTATTCCACAATAAGTCCCATATACACAAATAATTTAAAAAACATTTAGAAATACCACAAAGAAATTTTGTTTACTAAAAAGAAAAAAATTTTAAGAAGAATATTACCAAACTGCCACGGAATTTCAAAAAATACCCCACAGAATTCTATGAGCAATAATTGCTTTCGCCACAAGTAGTTTGTTGACTACTCGGGCTTAAAGGGGAGTTTCGTAAACCTCCTCATGCGGGACAATAATCGACAAACTGCTTGCGGCAAAGGCAAATTGACGAGTGAAAAGCGGGACAAAGAGATCTTGCTACCAGAGCAAGAAAATTATTGCTCTCGGAGCAATTGCTTTCGCCGCAAGCTCGAGAATTTTCGTGTGTGACGAGTGAAAACCGGGACAAAGTAAGCTAAGTTCTGTTTTTTTTTCTGTGGACGATTCGGTTCATCCCCTCTAACGCTGCTCAACAGCAGTGATCTTGCTCTTCTCTGTGCGTCGTTGTTTAAGATTTGCTTGGTAATTGTTGTTGGTTCAGTAAGCTGAAATTTTTTAAGATGTTCTTAATTTTTACTCGACATGAACAGCTGATTTTGACAACGAGCTCGCTTTTATCTACTTTCTACTTCATTCCTCTCCAAGTCGGCCCTACCTGGTTATTCTGCCATGAGTTGGAGTACGAATAAAACGAATGTTTATTTTCAGCAAGATAAATACAATAGAGAATACAGATACTACGCAGGTTAGCGCATGCGTTACTAAGCATTTAAAAACCATATACCATAATAAACTCAAATTATTTATATTATGCATTATATTTTTTCCATACTAAAAATTTATTTTGTTTAGTAAAATTTTAATTTTAAATTACTTTTAAAATATGCATATGTGTATATGTTCTTTACTACAGGAAAAATAAATAATTCAAATTTACCCATATTTATTTCCATTGATTAAACATAACTTTGAATTACATTTAGTTTTAACCAACAAAACAAGTGAACAAGAACAACAAATTCATCACCAAAAATATCAAACGAAAACTTTTTATAAAACAAAACAAATTTTTACATGAATTTAATTGTGAGCTTTTCAGATCAGGTAAGTTTGAAGAAGGACAACAACAAGAGGTTTGTTTTTGAGTCATTTTTATTTAGAAGATGAAACGCTTTAAAATAGTTTTGAAAAATATAAACAAAAAAAAAACGGAATTTTTCTCTATTACTGAATAAAAAGGAATTCTATGTCTATACTTACGATACTATCGAAACTGTGTCTTTTTGTATGGCTGAAAGTTTCGGCAAAAAAGGGTGTTTTTTGTACATTTTTTTTCAACGCATGCCAATTTTTTTTTAATTGAGTGCTCAACTACAACCCTTAACTCAAGAATGCACTTTGATTTTGTACTTTCAGACGCTTTGTAAATGCTGGAGACGAGAAGCCAATTGCAACAGTTTTTTAAACACGCTAACTTCAACGCACTGTAGAAATTTAACAACAACTTAAAGACAAAAACAATTTTTTTTTCATCATGAATAATTCTTTATTATGTTGAAAATTTGAATCATTAAAATTAAAAATACTAGAAAAAAAAATTAATAAAAACGGTGTTTTTTACACACTGTAATAGTACCTTAAAGACTAATTTAAAACACTTTTCGCGACAAAATTGCTCTCTTTCAATTCAATTAATAAGCATCTTTCCTGTATTGGTTAAAAAACCTATTTTAAAGGTCTCACATCAAGTTCTTAAAGTAAAATAAATATTAATTTTATCCGCCTCCTCGCCAAACGCATTGCACTCGAAGAACAGGCATAGCCTTATTTTTGTGTTTTTTTTTTATTATAGCAAAATCGCGTTACGATGTTACGCTGCGTGGCACCAAACCAAGCACATACAACATAGGCTGGTCATGACTTGGAGTGCTTCAAGGACGTTTTAATGGACGTTAAGTTGAAGGAACGAATTGACACAAATGTATTTTACAGCAACAACAACAGCAAACGTAAAGGCTATAAGCCAAAAACAGAAATAAATAAGAAAACACACAAATCAGCAACAATACCAGTAACAACAAATTCAGAGGGCCCTAAGAAGCACATTAAGCACAACAAGAAAACTAGTGAAAATAAAAATAAATCAAAAATTGCCACAAAAAATAACAAAACCGGATTGCAGGATGTGCTAAAAAATAATTCATAAACTTGAGCAAAGAGTTGGTTATGGAAGAACTCCAAAGAGAAAAATTATATTTACTCTGCGCTGATGTCAAATATACGAAATACAAACGATACCAAATTTTTGGGGTGGTGCAAATTTTTAGACCAATGAACTTAGAAATTGGATGCTTTTATTTATTTATTCATTGCTTACGTCTTTGGAAATAATCCTTACAGACTACTTAAAAATAAAAATATCTTACAAACTATTATAAAAAATAGCAAAAAAATTTAATAAAGAGTAAAAATTCATTATTATTGGAAATAAAAAAATTATATACGAAGCAAGCTATTTATCAAATTCTTAAATGAAAATTTCGAAAAATAAAAATCTAAGTTATTTTCACTTGACAATTTATTGTACAATGACAAGGCACGGTTTATAGGCTCATTACGTGCATAAAGAGTTCTATGAGTTTGAGAATGAAATAACGCGTAGTGCCGTAACATTCTAGCAGGAATATTAAAATTATTAAAATTGTAATAACTGGTCACAGTCAGTTTGACCTGATATAAGATCATGAATAAATGATAACGACTGAATCTTTCTCCTAAGTTCGAGAGTTTTAAGGCCAAATAGTAAAATACGCGTTTCATAGGAAGGTAAAGGTTCTTCAAAGTGTAAAAAACGAGGCACAAAACGTGAAAATGATTTTTGGATCTTTTCCAATCGAGCGCAATGGATTAAATAGAAAGGACTCCATATAAAAGAAGCATACTCTAACCTTGACCTTACAAAAGAATTATAAAGACAAACCAGAGTATAAGGATCAGAAAATTCTAAACTATTTCTACGCACAAAAGCAAGCAAGGAATATGATTTAGGAACAAAATAATTTATATGATCAACAAAAGTGAACTTGTAGTCAAATATAACTCCAATTTCCTGAATTGAATTAACCTTTTTTAAGGGGCTACCAGAGAGGGAGTATGAAAAAATTATAAAATTCTTACACTTTGTGTATGTCATAGCAAAGCACTTATTAAAATTTAACGGTAACAAATTCAATAAACTCCATGACAGCAAATTACTAAGATCACTCTGTAAAAGTGCAGCATCATTTAGATTAGACACTTTACTAAAAAGCTTTAAATCATCAGCATAAAGTAAAAATTTTGCCATATGAACATATTTACTAATATCATTAATAAATAATGAAAAAAGTAAAGGGCCAAGAATGCTACCCTGCGGGACTCCAGAAGAAGCAATGAAGTGATGCGATTTAACACCATTTATTTCCACAAAAAGTAATCTATATTGAAGATAAGACTGGATCCATTTCAAGAAATTAGAATGGAAACCCATTTTGGCCAGTTTAGCTAATAATACATTATGGGGAACCTTGTCAAAGGCCTTGGAGAAGTCCGTATACTTGATATAAATATATAGCTCATTTAATACGAATACGGCTTAATTTTATGTTTATAACTATAGATTTATTTTTGAAACCACTCAAAAAAATTAAAATTAGACAAAACTATGTTTTTAACTAAAAATGTTGAATGGATAAAAACGGAGTCGTCGATGCAATGTGAAGAGCATCCTCTTTAAAAATAATTTCTTTGTATTATTTGAGACCATTTTTGAGCGCTACTTTACGATGATTTTGTATTACAGTACTATCGAGCGAGCTTTTCTGTTTCTGATATGCGTTGATCTTTCAGACGTATCGACACTAGGCCGCAGAGATCACAGCCGCAACCAAAGTCCTTGAAAACAATAAATCACAGCACGGTGGAGTATTTCATAGTCAAAAACGCGATTAATTCAAAAAAATTTTTTAAGAAAAATCCATTATATTTGGAACCGATTTAAAGAATATAAAATTCTACGTCACTGGTTCAAAGAATAAACGAAAAAAATTAACCGTTACCGAGTAATGTAACATAGATGGGCACTTTGCAGTACCAGTAAAATTGCAGTAAAAATAAATTTTTACTGATAATGAAATTCAATTTGCATTACCAGTAAATTTTTACTGATTACTGAAAAAAAGTGCAGTAAAAATAAATGTTTGCTGATTACTGGGAAAAAATTGCAGTACAAATAAATTTTTACCGATTACTGAAAAAAATTGCAGTAAAAATAAATTTTTACTGATTACTGAAAAAATTGCAGTAAAATTTATTTTTACTGATTACTGAATAAAATTGCAGTAAAAATAAATGTTTACTGATAAATGAATAAAATTGCAGTAAAAATCAATTTTCACTAATTACTTAAATGAAATGAAGCAAAATAAAGATTTTACTGATTGCTGAAAAAAACGGCAGTTAAAACAATTTTTGACTGATTACTAAAAAACTGAACGCACTATCCACTGATCAATGCAGCCACATAAAAAACACATGGAAAAAACATAAAACCATCTGTGGTTGCTGTGGCTTTCAAAAAAATATTTCCTGATACAGCCTGCAGCTTGGGATGCTGTTATTGCAGCTATATGTGTTCCTGACATAAAATTGCAATTTTTGAAATCTCTTTTAGAAACAGCAACAACACAAACAGAAGAAGAAGTAAAAAATGTTCAGCACTTATGTGATGAAGTATGGCAAAATAGCCGATGCCGAAACTCGTGTTCTGACGCAGACACCGCAAAAATCATTTCTTGATTTTGGGGATAATGGTAAAGATTTTACACTTAACTTTACTTTACATTTTTGCATGAATGTATGAATTTGTTCATCTCCTTCAAAAGAAGTTAGCATACAATGTGTTTCCAATGACTCGGGAAATTATCTCAAAGAAACAATTTTATACCTCGTCGATCGAGACACAACGACAAATTGTCTAAGAAACCATCCAGCCATAAAAAATGTTTTTCTGAAATATAATGCCACATTACCCTCATCGGCACCTGTAGAACGGTTATTTTCATTCGCTGGGATTGTGAATCGTTCCAGAAGGCAAAAATTCAGCGATGATAATTTTGAAATGCTAGTTTTAAGAAAAGCTGACAGCGTGTAGCTTTTTCATAAGTATATACATGTGCATACATGTATAAACATATCTACATACATAATAATATACATATATAATACATGTGTAAAGAGCATCAATTTTCTTAAATTATTTATTTCATTTATGGCCATTTTTTCAGCACGATTTCAAACTTTAGTCAAACAAAAATACATTATATGATAATTGAAGTCTATTTAACTTCATGCTAGAATATCAAGCTAGACCGAGGTTAAACGTCCAATTTTGGTGAATTAAGCTAGGTTAAATTTGACTAAGGTATAAACTCGTACTGAAAAACTAGCCCTTAGTGCTTGTACATTGATTTTTAACTACCAATTACTACTTTCAGTAACTAGTAAAAATTTTACTTATCATGCAAATGATATTTCATTATAAGTAAAAATTTACTTTTACTGCAATTTTATTCAGTAATCAGTACAAATTTATTTTTACTGCAAATTTTTTCAGTAATCAGTAAAAATAAATTTTTACTGCAATTTTTTTTAGTAATCAGTAAAAAAATATTTTTACTGCAATTTTTTTCAGTAATCAGTAAGAATGTATTTTTACTGCAATTTTTTTCAGTAATCAGTAAAAATGTATTTTTAATGCAATTTTTTCAGTAATCAGTAAAAATACATTTTTACTGCAATTTTTTTCCAGTAATCAGTAAAAATTTATTTTTACTGCAATTTTTTCCAATAATCAGTTAAAATTTACTGGTAATGCAAATTGAATTTCATTATCAGTAAAAATTTATTTGTACTTATGTTGACTTTATATGATTTAAATACAAATTCTAAATGTTTGATAGTTTAAATCATACTTGATTTTAAATACAAATTCTAGTTGTTTGATAGTTTTTAAAATCGTTTATTGAATTGTTTTTAATTTAGAATTTGTATTTAAATCATATAAAGTCAACATAATTAATATAGAGGTCATTTAGAAAAAACTTTAATTTATTTGTACTGCAATTTTTTTCCAGTAATCAGTAAAAATTTATTTTTACTGCAATTTTTTCCAGTAATCAGTAAAAATTTACTGGTAATGCAAATTGAATTTCATTATCAGTAAAAGGTTACTGATTACTGCTTCTAGTAATGCAGTAAGTATTTACTGCAGTGTGCCCATGTATGTAATGTAATTTTAAAGTTGATTGTTTTTTTTACTTTTTTGCAGGCAAAGTGAAAAACAAGAGTGTTTGATATTTAAGTGCGCTTTTTTTAATAATATAAAAAGTTTTATGTCTTTTAACAATGGAGCCTTCTACTTCAGGTATTTAGCTTACGTTTTGTTAAAAGTTTTATTAAAAAAGTGTTAGTTACTAATATTAATGTTTTTTTTTAAATTAAGACTAAAAATCATGTTTTTCCTTATATAGATATGTAGGCATATAGTTGTGATCAAAGCATAATTAAGTTGACATTGTGAAGTGTACATATTGGCAAAGTAATCCCAAAAATAAAAAAGCACAAGTTTTTGCACCTTTTTAAAATATAAATTTTTACGTTTATGCATATGAGAGCGCACTTCATGTAATGTATGTAAGTAAGTGCTTATTATAAAAAATATAAAGAAAGACGCGAAAAACAAAATATGCAAAAATATTTTCCTTCAATGTTTATATTTCAAAAATTTAATCTTGTCAAATGCAAAAATTATTATTAGTGGTGATTTTAAAAGCAATATTTTGACAGAAAATATATTAATTTATGGTATGGAAGCTTTACGTTTAGCTTGTGTTTACTGCGATGTGCCGACCCATTTTACCAAAACGTCAAATACACTTTTAGATGTCTTTTTTGTAAATGATTCAAAAAGAGTACAGTCTTATGATCAAATTTCCGTACCTGCATTTTCAAAACACGCCTTAATATTTCTTTCCTACGATTTCGAACTGAATGCTAACCCTCAAACGTTTTTCTAGTAAAATCAGTAAAATCAAAGATAACCACTTCAATTCAAATATTTTTCAGAATGATTTGGCACCAAACACGAAAATATTCAATTCAAAGTGGAAAAACATATATTTGTTATAGTTTTATGTTGTTTCCACTTGAAACTAAAGTGTTATACACCATAAAATGATAAGTATTCGACTATAACTTAACGTAGATTCAGATTTAATTCAAAGAGGAAGCATAGTCCATTGGAATACTAACGTATTTATTTTAAATGCGTCATAACTTTGAAGTAAGATATTTTCTCCTTTGATTGCACGTCCTTGCATTAATGAATCAAAGTGATTTTCACTTTAAATGAAATACTTAACATTTTTGATATTGAATGGTTACAGGGTCTGTGAAACAAAATCAAATAAATAAAACAAAATTAGTTTTTATAGAAATATTCTTTTATTAAAATATTAGAATAAATATGGTACATTTTTTAAAAATTATATGATAATTCAATATGTTACATTTATATAAGAGAATAATGATTTTAAAAATGTAGTTTTAAAAATTTATTTCTCACATACGTTTTACCATTATTCATTTGGTTTTTACATTTCCAACTCAAAATCTTTAAGCAGACTAGCGAATTGAACATCGTCTTCTTCCAAATTTGTAACTACTTCCACACTGTTGACAAGTATTGTGTCCAAGTTAAGAACTTGGCCAAATTCATTAATATATTGAATATTTTCTAATTTTATTAATCTTCACTTATTTTCACTTACTATTACTATTTGCACACACAAATATATGCATGCAACTTCAAATTGAAGTGTCTTCCACTTTAATATAGATATTTTCTACTTCGTTTTCACTACTGACAACTTCAATATAAACCATGTTATTTTTCAACTTAATTTCGAAGTGGATGATGCACTTTAAAGAATATAATAACTATAGTAAATCACCATTATTTTGAAGTTTTTCCACTTCCTATTGGAGATCAAATGTTTTCGTATTTATTTTAAATGATTTCAATGTGAATTTAAAGATGATTTCTTAAAAATGGAGCAACGTAAAATTAACGCGATATTATTTAATTTTACGTTGCGATTTTTCCTTGAGTGTATGAGCAATTGGAGACACAACTTTCAAATGTGGATTGGAATATTAACTACCACACTGCATCGGTTGAAGAGATGGTTACTTACTTTCAAACGAACATTCTTTACCTTTACGAACAATTTGTTCCTCTTCGAAATAAAACAATTAAGCACAAGGCCCGACCTTGGTTTGATGCAAATATTAAACATAAAATTATAGAAAGGGACGCGGCATATATTCATTGGAAACGATACAAAACACCGGATTTGAAACACCGAGATCTGAAAAACACCGTAACAAAAAGTATAACAGAAACAAAATTAAAATTTTACACCGAGGTATTTAGTGCAGCCGTAGGTAGCAAAGAAAAATGGCAGCACATACGCAACATAATGATAAAATTTATGTTGATTTATTGAATAAGAGATTTTGCAACTTATCAATTCCGACAGTGACGTCAAATCACTACGAAAATTTCTCCTCTGTTCTTCGCTCAAGTAACCGATTCGACTTTTCTTGCGTTAGTCAGTCAGATGTCTTAAGAAGTTTTTCCGAACTAAAATCTAATGCGACTGGCTTTGATGGAATACATCCAAATTTTTAAAAATCTTATTACCAAAATTATTACCGTACATAACACACATCATCAAGACTATTCTTACTACTTCAACATTTCCGATCAGCTGGAAATCCGCAAAAATAATAGTGATTCCGAAATCCAACAACGAGTTCAAGCCAATAGCGATTCTTCCATACTTATCGAAGGTCTTACTGTGCGTTTAGACCGCCTGAACGAACGAAAGAAACCTCGTTCGTTCGCTCGGTTTAAACACTTTGCCCGAACGAACAGTGTTCCCTATAAATTTATCGCGAACGATGTTTGCCCGGTGTAAACAGTAAATTAGGGAGAACGAACGAAGATTCCTTCATTCGCTCTGATCGAACAAGCTTCGATCTTTTTGGGCGAATCCGGTGTTGCGCTGTGTTTAAAAACAGAAAAGTAGTAAAGAGGAGTAGCTTAAGAGAATTATATATGAAAAGTACTAAAATATGTAGTAATATGATTTATGTTTTTTAAAGTGTTCTGTTAACTTTCGCTGCAATATGATTATGTTGTGTCAAATTAAATACACATAAGGGCCAATTGAAGTTTTTTAAGTGAAAAAACCCTACATTTAAAGTTTCATTTTAAAGCGACTGTTTATTTGAGGAAATTTTTTTTTATAGTAACTATTACTTTTGCAAATTTTTAAGTTTATGGAAAGCAAATATTATTTGATATAGCAGGAATCCGCAAAAGAGCTAGTTCAAATAAAATAAAAAAAATATTTTAGGTTCTGCTGAAACTTTTTGAGTTTTTATCGAAGATTTTAGAAAAATGTGGATATTAACTAAAATGAAAGTGGAAAAATTGATTTGTGACTAAAAGTAATTCCTTAAAGTTATAACATAAAAAGTATTTCTCTAAAATAAAAATCGAACGATTAAAAGTACCAATTGTAACAAGTACATACAATTTGGTAGCAATTTTTATTTAATTGACTTAAAATTTACGAAATTTATTGACATACGAAAAATGTGAGAATATTTAATTTCTATTCGTTGAAAAACTTAAATGGGCCTTTAAGTTAAACATAAGTCTTTTTTATAATAACTAATACGAGTAATATATTGTTATGGAGTGGCAAACCATTTGTTGTTGAGAAACGGAGTATAAGTTTTGGTAATAATATAAAAATAAGGAGTAATCAACCCTGTATTTATTGATGTTCGGCAAAATGCACAAATTGCTGTTTACACCGCCTGAACGTACAAGATGGCGGCCAATGTTTGTTCGCGATTGATGTTCGTGCGGTCTAAACAGTACTCCGAACGAAGAATTTATTGCAATAAATTGTTCGCGATAAATTTTTCGTTCGTTCAGGCGGTCTTAACCTACAGTTAGAATCTATATTGAAAAACCAAATAAATGTTTTTTTTTAAGGAGTGAGAACCTATTATCTGAATTCCAGTCTGGATACAGGCCAAACAGAAGTTGTGTCACTGCTTTGTTGAAAGTAACAGAAGATATTCGCTGTAAATTAGATAGAAACGAAGTCACTTTGCTAACGCTCCTAGACCACTCTAAAGCTTTTGAATGCGTTGACCACTCCATTCTACACCCAAAAAACTATATCTGTAAAGTTTCATATAAATTTCATACAAAATGTACTGTTTTTTTCTGTAATTGTGCTACAGGAGTGCCAAAACTGAACATTTTCCTAGTAAAAGTACCACATTTTACTGTGCTTATGAAAGCATTTTCTGATTCAATCCTATGTACATTTTTGTGTTTTAAATGTTAAATTTGACTGTGCTCAAACGTTATTTCACTGTTTGCGCAAATGTGTACAATACTAACCTACCGTCGTCGCTTTAACTGTATTGACCATGAAATTTTGTCAACACGGTAAGCTTGGCAGTGTAAATCAAAATGAAGTATTTTTATTTCGTTTACAATAAAAAAAATTTTTGTATTATTATGTAAAAATATATATTTGAGTTCTAAAAATGTTGGGCCGAACTTCTTATATACAAAAATAATGCTATTAGGACAGATCTTAGATCCCATATAAGTTATCCATTTAACTTAATTTAATTTTTCAAAGATTATATTATCTGGTAAGATATTCTGAGTAGAAGATTTATCTATCAAAAAATTCACACCGGTATTTAAATACAGGCCAAGTTGGGGGTAAAAAACTGCTGTTATATCCATAGTATACTTATGGTGCAGTTTTAATTGATGTTTTAAAACCAATGTGTAAGGTAAGTTTTTTCTTGAAACTGTTGCTCGAGCTGCTATTTTCGACTCCCTGTGCTTACTGTCATCACGCATTGACCAAAAATGTACTAATGGACCAGCTAATTTCATTATTCTTGGATAATGTGCTAAGTTGTGGTGTTTCGGTTTCAGGCCTTTTTTAAAAACTGATTTAAAAACTTGACGAACTGGACGCGAAAATAAAATTAGGGGTAGCCATTGCAGGTCTTAGAAGCTGTTATTTAAAAGTACTGTGTGGCTCAAGCAAAAATAAAAGGGAATAATGCACTTTTTTATGTGTACACAAAAAGTTTTTAAGTTCTCGTACAGGAATTTTTGATTTCACATTTTGATTAGTGGTGCTTATGGACAATTTTACTATTTTCCACCGCAAAATAAAATACTTAGAACGTTATTTTGCGGTGTGATTTCATTAAAATGACTAAAGTACTGTGTTCATGTGTAGTTTTTCTTGTAAATAAAGTAATATCTACGGACCATTTTTTTCCGTGTATGTGCCAAAATGTCAAAAATGTATAATTTTTCTGATACCGCAATAAAACTAATTACAACTTATTTAAATGCAAGAACTCAGGCAGTCTGCTATAAGCAATTACAATCTCGGCACCTTTGTCTTACGCGGGGAGTACCACAAGGGTCTGTTCTCGGACCACTTCTATTTTCAATTTATATAAATGATCTCCCTACTGTTTTGGAGCATTCGTTAATTCACTTGTGAGCTGATGATATTCAACTTTATACTAGCGCCCCGCTAAATGAAATAGCACAGTGTAACCAAAAAACTAATAAAGATTTTAGTAACATTTTTAGTCGATTTGAGTAACGAAGTCGAAATGCATGGTAATTTACATAAAGCCACTAGACCTCTCTGAATTGCCAAAAATAGAAATGAATGAATCCGAAATATTCTTCACTGATTCTGCAAAGAACCTGAGGTTAACATTTTATAAAACTTTTACGTTGAACACTCACATTAATATTACCATTGGTAAAGTGTAATGAGTGCTACGCACACATTTTGGACAACGCAGCACTTCACACCGCGAAACTTTAGAATGCTTCTGGTTAAAACATATTTACTTCCCACACTCCTTTATGGGTGCGAAATCTTCGCTAGTTGCGATAATGTCGCAAAACGCAAACTTAATGTTCTTTACAACAACACTGCACGATATATTTTCTGTCTGAGAAAATACGACCACATATCAAATATATTCCATGACTGTTAACAAACTTTTAGATTTTCGTACTCTACTAGTTTTACAAAAAATAATAATCACCAAAGAACCATCGTATCTCTATGGAAAACTTAGATTCACACACTCTCAACGTTCCAAGCAGATTATACATTTGAGTCATAATTTATTAATGTCTGGGCGACAATTTTTCATTTATGCAGTTCGTCCTTGGAATTGTCTTCCTTATCAACTCCAAAATATCTGCAACACTGCGCGTTTTAAGAAAGAACTTTTTAAAAGGTTCAAAGATTATAACTAAATGTATTCTTAATATATAATGTTTATATTTCCTATTGCTATACATAAATTTGTTGCTTTATAACCTGTACATGTATAATATACTTGCTTCACTAATTAAATTATTTTTTAAGCTATTATATTTATTTGAAACTATAAGTTTTTTATATGTATGAATGCACCTTTAGTGACTTATGCTGTCATTATTAGATTCATGTTATCTTTATCATAAGGATTTATTTCCCGGAATGTTAAGTAAATAAAATAAATGAAAAATAAAAAAATAAACTTGTTTTCGTCTTTATTTAAAAGTACAAGTGCCAGTGCTGTCGTTAGAATTTATTTTTTGGGGTCCGTTGTGAGTAATATTAATATGATAAATGTAAGTTAATTTATTTAGAATTAAATAAACTAAAAAAAATATATTTTGTTGAGCTTTCGCTCTTTATTTCCCGATCGTCCAATTAACTCTGAACTTAACAATTTCTACAACTTATAATATCACCTAAAACTGCGCTGCTACTCTTGGTTGTTGTTGGTGTTGGCTTATTGATTCTTCGCTGCTATTGTATTTGTTGTTGTTGTTGGCTTATTGGTTCTTTGCTGCTATTGTATTTGTTGTTGTTGTTGTTCTCTGGAATTGCTGATTTGCAAGTCTCTGGAACTGTTTACAATTGGATCGATATTGCGATATTGATATCAGCAATTATTTATTGATTCTTCGCTGCTATTGTATTTGTTGTTGTTGTTGTTCTCTGGAACTGCTGATTTGCAAGTCTTTGGAACTGTTTAAAATTGGATCGATATTGCGAAACGCATCAATTATTTTAGACCGGATGCGCGTGGAGTTTGACACTACTTTGTTGGCGAGAATTGTGAACTTAATTCTCGTTAACTTGTATTTAAATATGAATGTACGTATATTGCATTTTTATACCCTTCACTTGAACAGGTCAGGGTAGTTTGACTTTTTGCGCCCACAATTACGCCCACTTCCCATACCAACCAGAATTGAGAAAACTCAAAAAATGTGCTAATAATTGAGCAATATGTGTTTGTACCAAAAATTTGTTTATTCAATTTGACTTGTGTTTTTGTCTTTTTTGAGTGTTATATTATACAAGGAAATATATATCCTCATGACAAAAACAAAAACTCTACTGCGAGTCTTAAGAAAAATTGAATATTTAAGGAACAAGTTCAAGTGTTATATATTTTATTTGGCAAAGTCTATATGTCATCATAAAAAAACTCCGGTTATAGTGTCCTTACACAAAAATTTGAATTTCTCTGAAGAGAAATGAAAAGACGAACTGATGTTCCAGAAGAGAATATGTCGCATTTCAATGAGATAATGCATTGCCTCACTTATCAATTTAAAACTAGCTGGATCCAATCTAATAGAATAGAGGAAAGATTCTTAAAGGTTAACAAAAATTGGTTAAGTTCTTCTGTTTGCTTCGTTTCTTGGTTTCGGACACGCAACGTCCGAACAAATGAAGTTGTTAACTGTGACTTAAATATACGATATTTGAGATGATATTGGCCTTTTTTAAGTTATTTAATCTTCAACTTTTTGCTCCTTTAGACTTTCTAGGTGCGGTCGACCAATTCGTAGAAATATTCTTAGTTCAAGTGTCATTCTCACAAGAATTTCCTTTTTTAGTAACGTCCAAATGCACGAAATAAATAATAAATTTTAGGTAAAGTGCGGTAAGATGGAGGATGCTATAACTATTATAAATTATACTCATGAAGAGCTATTTAACCAGATACATCTCAATTGAAAAATTGTTAATAAAATTTTTGCAAAATTTATGCAAAAATGTATCGGAACGTAAGGTCCGAATGCTAGGACTTACTCATATCCTCTTTCTTTTTCATGACATCCTCTCTATGATATCGAAGAAATGGATGGTAAAGTTCTAAACTATTTAAGTTGTATTTAAGCAAAGCTTAAAAAAAAAGGATGTCACGCCACCCGGTATCAGCCAAACAAGTGATTAACCAAGAAGAGGGTGGTAATGTTCTATGCTAAGCTAAAAGACACGCCTCCTAGAATTCACCCAAAAAAGGGATTAACCATGTAGGGATTAACCGTGAAAAAGAAGGAGAAGCCACTTTAGTACATACACAATAGGGCGCACGGTGGGGCGAGCCCATACAAAGGATTGGACATCGCATATTGCTTTAAATAATTGATTGTAGCTCTGGAATCATTTGATGTATTTTGGCCAAATTTTAAGCATGTCTTCTTAAAAGAATTTCTCATGAAATCCCTTAACCTTTATGAGCGTGGCGGGTCCAGGAGACCCAAAAATGTGTGGTAAAAAACCATTTTTTTGTGTTTCGCGATATTTCGTACCTGTATTTTATTACACAATTTTATTAGCTTATTACAAACAAGAATTTGTTAGCTTATTACATTTAAAAGATGTTTAAAGACAGCATAAATCTCTCTTTAAAAGAAATTATATGTAATATTAAGAGCAAACAGTGATTTATTTATACCACACATAATAATGCAATATGCTTAATTTTACACATTATCTGTAAAAGATATGTTTTTACTTTCCTCATCAAAAAGGTATTTTGCTACAATTAGATAGCTTTGTGGTGATTTTTTATTAAAACCAATGATTGAAAGTACTGAATCTGAATTGAGCATAAGGGCATGCAAAAGATCTGAATTGCAAGCAGATCTTGAAAATTTTCTCGTGTTGTGAAGTCTGAAGAACCGAAATAGTTTGTGGTTGGCCTCTTGCGCATCCTCGGATAACTAACCTGTGGGTACTATCGCTTTTTGAACTATATCCTCACTGTGCATTAATAATTTATGTACAGTAACAGGCATGTAGTACCAATCATGAATTTCAACGTATAATCTTGCTGTTTCTAAACAAAAAATTTTTAATTTTGTGATATTAATTTTAAGACCAGATGCTATGACCTGAAGTATATCAAAATTTTTACGCATTAATGTAAAACAAAATAATTCATATATGTATATTTTAAAATGTTTCATATATGTATATTTTAAAATGTTTTACCTGCAATATAACATACAATCGTTTAATTAAATTTTCGTCTACTCCAGTGATTTCTGCACTTTTCTTGTAATAAGTAAAAAATCTGCGAGCAGTGTTACGGTCATGACTTTTACCAGAGACTTTCAATACCACGTATATTAATAAACCTTAAACAATTTTAATTTCGTCGTCAGCAAAATAGTATAGTGGTGTTGATTCAAATGCTTTCATCATAATCTTTACATTTTGGTTATTATACACGCAGAAAACATGTTTACTGGAAACATAATATGAGATGATATTAATGTATGTATTTAAAAACTTTTTTGTAGCAGACAATTTTATTTTTACAAGAAACATATTATGTTTGCCATAAATATGTTATGTTCACTGCAAACAAGCTAATTTGTTGCACTGAATATATTATGTACACTGCATTATCATGTAAGCAATATGTTCGCAGCAAACATTTTCTGATTGTCACAAACATAACTATGTTCACTACTTTTAAAATATATTTCATATAAATTATTGACGGTTAAAGATATAACAACTGTGTTTATTGGCAGATTACTTTTAAGTGGATTTCATACCCTTTATCTGTACTATACCAGTTTATGTAATTTTTTTACTGGAATTCTTGAAAATATTTGCATCGTGTCTGAAATATATCTCAGGAACCAGAAGTCTCAGATAAATAAACAGTATATCAAAATGTTTTTATTAAAATTGTCTACACTTATTTAGTACAACAAATTTACGTAAATTTACTAGCAAGGATTCTATGCCGCAATCAAAGCAAAATATCTATTTTTTTCGTTTACAAGAGGTCACGAAGCCGGGCCGGAATGGGTTAACACAATAAATGTATCCCAAACTTGTTTTTTATCCATTCACAAGTTTTTATCGCTAATTAAACTGAATCATTTCTTATAGTTATGCTGTAATAGGCAAGCTTTGTGAGAAATGCTTTTAAAAAAATCGAGGAGTACAATTTTGATATTGAAATTTTCAGAAGGCGCTAATTTTTTTTTTAAAACATTTCTTACTATCAGTATTTGTAATGCAAGATAAAAAAAAATTAGAAAAAATAAGGATATCTTCCTCTCCCGCAAGGATATAGTTGTTTTTTGAGGAAAACAGTAAAAAATCATGATCTCAAAATGCTTAAACATTTGTAAGAAAAACTACATATGTGTTAAAGCAAAAGTAAATATAAACTATAACTAAAAATATTTTGGCAAACACGATGCTGCTCTTCGTTTTTAACCAAAAGGTCCTGTGTGAAGGATATTCGAATCTAAAGATACACTCAAGATAGCACAGAAGTTCTAATTGTTTTCTGATTGTCTAAATTTTGGTGATATTGATTACAGTGTTAGGGCTTTCGTTAAATATGGCGAACTACTAATTTGCATATTTTTCGCATATGCATTTTCTTGTATGAAGAAATGAATACTTCAATGTGCTAAAATGGCAAAAATGCAGTTTTTTATCATTTTCAAAAAAATGAATATAAGGTTTTATATCTCGGGCACCAGAAGTGGTACCGAAGGTAATTTTCTCAATTCGGGTTTTGCAAATAGCTTTGAACGAAACCCTGTCTAAAAATATCTTTTTTAAAACAGCAGGAAAAGGTCACGATTTTTTTTCCTATTTTGATATTTTAAAAAAGTTACTTTAAGCAGGAAATGTAACAATTTTGTTCATATCTAATTTATGGTTATTATTTCATTAAAATACTTCAAACAACAATTGCTAAGTCTATTGAGACCCATCGAATGGCAAGCTCAGAAACTCAAACTTTTATTATAAAATTTTTGTGAATGCTGAGTTGAGGTGTTTTAACGAAATAATAAAATTCATGCTAAATTAAGGAAATTGTCTTCGGTACCTTTTCTAGTACCCGAGATATAAAACCTTCTATTAAGTTTTTTGAAAAAGTTAAAAAATTGCATTCAAGTTTACATATCTCAAAAACAAGAAACTGCTTATGCAAATTATTAATTCGCCAAATTTAAGGAAAACGTCAACACAATAATCAAAATAGCTAAAATTTAGACAATCAGATAGGAATTAAAAGTTCTAAGAAGACATCCTTATTTTTGACACCCTATGCAACTTTTGAGATCTCTTAGAATACGATCTAAATTTTTCGATACGCCCTAATACACAACTCTAATAAAGTGTAAGGCTTGACCAAAAAATAGGATCCACTTGTTTTCAGCGTCATATGTTTCAGATGAATTTACGTTGTATGGGAACTTTTTTTCGATATCCAAATGTTAAACAGGGTGCCGTTTGGTGCCAAATTCAAGTTCCCAAAATTTTATCCCGATTGAATGGCCGGAACCCGCGTGCACTTGGGCCTATAGTTGGACCTAAAGACCATTTTTTGGCTTATTTGTTCTATAGCATCTATATAAGTGGAAAAACGTCATTGGAATGTACAAAGCATTGTTAGGACGTGATAATACAAACATTTTGATATATCCTTCGATTATTTGAGATATCTAGTTTTCGAGATATATATATTTTAAGGGAAAATTGAGGATATACTCAAATTTACATTTTTCTCAGTTTTAAATTTTAATAAAAAAAAAACTATCGAAATACGCTAATAAATGTTCTGCTTTAATTTTCACCAATCCAGTATGCGTCTTTTCATAAATATGTCTATGTTCTCCGATGCATCCTTAACCTATACAGGCTCGCCAAAGCTTACTTACATAATCGCCAAAGCTTACGATTTGGTCAACTAATGACGGTACAATACATTCATAAAATCAATTTTTAAAATTTGCGGTCTAAATATGCTAGTTGGCATAGTTTCACTAATGGATCTATAGAAATCTAGTATGGCGTTTTCAATATGGCATCCGAAAAAATCGTAATAAATGGGACACTTTATGATATTAAAATTATTCAAAATCATGCGGTCCCCAGACAAATAACCCACAAGTTGGAAAAATGCGTCGAAAAAAGCTCCTAGCTCATTCGAATGACCACAAGATAGGTCAAATGGTCCAGCATGGCCAAAACGAAGCAGATAAATAAATAGATGATTTCTTTTATTGCAATAAATCAAAATGAATCCATAAATAATTAAATTAAGTCCATTATGCAATGTATATAATTACTTTCATCAGATAAATAAATAGATACATAAAAAAATAATACATAAAAAGACTGAATCTATCTATAATTCAAAATATAGATTAACTTTATCAGAATATATAAAAAATATGTCCATTATTCAATTTATAAATTAATTTGTATCAGAATACAGAAAAATTATTCCTTATTTAATAGTTTGGAATTAATGTGTGATGGGAACTCCTTCCTATACCACTCAACACTTTACAGCAAATAATGTCTGTTCTCTTCATCATGCGTAAGTGCTTGGTTGTAGTCACTGATCAGTTTGACTGCTCTTTCAGCAGCATCGTTTACAACAGAAATATTTTGACATATTCGTAAGCAATTTGAAAAATCATTTCTATCATTCCAGATAGAAGGGTAGAATTGTAGATATTCCCAGACGTTCAAAGAATTGCTTTGTTCTAGATGTCACAAACTGACACAGATTTTTTGGGGCAAGCTGCTTAAACTCTGTTTCGCTGGCCTGGATTTGTTTGCAGATTTCGAAGTCTTGATTTTCATAAGCTTTCAATGCCGTGACCAGTTTTCTTTTTGTTTCCAATTTAATATATTTGTGGAAAAACGCAAACCCAATAACCTCTTCAGACAAATACCAGAGGTGATTTCGGAATTTCTGAACTAGCACTGAAGATATACGGATATCGGGATATTCCACAATATTTTTGATGAGGTTTAAGTCACGACCCGGTGCCTCGATTGCATTCGAAATGCTTCGGAAATCATTTAATTCGTTCGATGTTAGTAAGAATTGATGACGGAACATTAATATTTTGAGGGTGTATATCGCTTTAGACATAAATCTAGCGTGTGGATTCGCTCCAGGTAAACCAAAGTCTCTAAAATTTGGGAGACTGCTTCCAAGGAACACAAGCACAAGTTCCAGCATTTCTTTGTAATCGTTTCGTATGTGGGTTTCTTGCCAGGTCTTAAGACAATTTTGTTTTATTATTTCTGATTCACCAGCGCTTTTGTTAAAATTCTTTTTTTCGATTCGCGTTTGATAGAACAATAGTTGTAGAACTTGCTGTTTTGACGGTAACTTCGAACCCATAACTTCGAAATTCCTTCCGGCAATTTCCAATTAAAAACACTTCAGAATCAGTAGAACGAAGTTGCTTTTTCTGACATGCCATTTGCCTTGTTCAATGTTATAGATCACTGATTTTAAATTAAATTTCTTAATTTTGAAAACTTTTTATAACCAATTGTTTTATCACTTTTTTATTCCCTTATTATTTCAACTAGGTTTTCGCTTCTTATTAAGCGTGTCGTTACTCTTGTTGCTTAAAGCTGTTGTGTATATTAAAAGTAAAAGGAAACGGTGGAATTCTATCTCACGGAATATAAAGTTTTCGGCCTGAGAGAAATGGTTGTTTTACGTGTGTTAGAAGATAGCGCCATTGTCAAACAGACAGACAGACGATTGTCAAATATCGTCTCAAAGATGACTAAATTTTACTAAAAGCTTCAGCTTCTATACGAGTGAAAACACAAAAGCAATTCGTACAATTGTGCGATTTCAAGCGCTATACAATGTCACCCATTAAATAAAAATCTTACAAAATATTGTAATTCGGTTGTTTTTTTTTACAAAACTAAAGCTCACGTTATTAATTGTTTTATATTGTTTTTTGGAATTAGGGTAGCCGAATTAGGGCTTTTTGGAATGGTTAATACATGCAACATGCAACACTTAAAGAAATATTTGTTCATATTGACTAATTCCTAGGTTTAGTTGATGAATATTTTGTCAATATACAGTCAACAAAAGCTTTTGTCAATTGGATTTAAGGAAATAAGTTGAAATCATATTGACAAAATTTTATTTTGTTTATTTGATAAATGGATGCTTCAATTTGGTATAAGCCTTTATCACGAATATCGCGTTTTAACTGTTGATTTGATAAAACAATCTGTCAGTATGAATACAGAATATTTCAACATGAAAAAATGGTTTGTTGAATAGAAAAAGGCTTTTCTGTTGAAAACAAATGTTTTCTTATACTAAATTTAATACAAATATGTTTTGTTGTTCTAATAAAAATATTTTATTACATTTTATATATAACTAGCTGATATACCCGGTGTTACTCGAGAGTCATTTATATAAACATTTTAATATACACTTTTTATTTATTTATTTCATTCATCAATCAGAGTGAACACTCTTATAGACAACAACTTAAATTAAATTAAATATAACAACATGTAAATATATTAACATTAAATTGACTTAAATTACTTAAAAACAAAAAAAAATAAAATAACAATTTACAATAGTAAATATAGGAACATCATACATCACGAGCCATAATGATTAAAGTTAGGTTGTCTTTAAAGGATTTACGTGAAACATTATTAAAAATATCAGAGACAGATAAGAATGAATTAACTTCCTTAACACAACGCGCTATTGGTTTGTTTTGAGCATAATTAGATCTATAGACCGCCTCACGAAAATGAAATTGACTGCGCAGATGACGGGAAGGAGTAAAAAATCCAGTTGGGCTAATAGTTCAGGGCATTTAATGTTAAAGTGTAAAAGATCCATATAAAAATTATGGAAAAAATCTTTCGTCTTATCGAAAGTGGAATTAAGTTAACAAGTGCACAACGCGTAGCGTACGAAGGCATTTCTGGGACATGCCAGTTAAGTTTGTGCCACATGAACCTCGTAAAATGTCTTTGAACCGCCTCGATTCTTATAGAGTGAAGCTGATATGACGGATTCCAAATAGTGGAACAATATTCCAAATGCGGTCTAACCAGAGATGAGTACAGGGTTTTAAGAGCGTAAGGATCAGAAAAATCTTTCGAGTTTCTTTTTAAAAATCCCAACATCGAATTAGCTTTAGAAATAATTAAGTCAATATGGTCTTTGTAATTAAGTCTAGAATCAAGCAGAACACCCAAGTCTTTTTTCATAGAAACTCTTTCTAAAATAGTTGCATGTATCTTGTAATTATAGAAAGAAGTAGGAATAGACCTTGAAAAAGTAAGCACCTGGCATTTCTTAATATTAAGAGGAAGGTCATTTAGGAGACACCAATTAGCGATAGAATCTATGTCCATTTGAAGATGTCTAGAATCAATTACCGACTCAATAGCATGAAATAATTTAAGGTCGTCAGCGAATAGAAGGCATTCAGAGTGCTTAATGACAAGAGGAAGATCATTGATAAAAAGTAGAAAGAGAAGAGGCCCTAAGTGACTGCCCTGGGGGACGCCTGACGTAACTAATATCGGAGATGAGTAGCAAGAATTAATTTTAACTCGTTGATGACGATTCAAAAGATAGGATTCAATCCAATCAAGTAGATGAGAGTGAAACCCTAATGCGGAAAGTTTATAGAGTAGAGATTTGTGATTAACTTTATCAAAAGCCTTTGCAAAATCAGTGAAAATTACGTCAGTTACAAGTTTTTTAGAGAAATTATCAATAATATAAGTACAAAATATATTTTAATTAGTAACAGTCGATCTACCGGATATGAAGCCATGTTGATTATTGGAAATTATATTTCTAGCATAAGAAGATAGTTTATCATATACTATTTTTTCAAATAACTTGGGAATGCATAAGAGTTTACTTATTGGTCTATAGTTACAGACATCCTGCTTGGAACCAGACTTATGAATTGGCACTATAGAAGACATTTTCCACGCATCCAGGAATTTACCAGTCATTAAGGATTTATTAAATATTTGAGTGAGAGGCTCAGAAACTACTGAGGCACAAACCTTCAGTAGTATTCGGGCAATTCCATCTGAATCCTCAGTGGAAGTAGATTTAAGGGTTAACAAGGCTGATTGTACATCTGCGACCTCCAAATAAAGACTGCCTAGATTCAAAGACGTTAGTGCATTCATTGTATTAGCATTGGCTGATGATGGCAAGGAGTAAACTGATTTGAAATAATCAGCAAAAAAATTACAGATAGTTAAAGGATCATCGGAGCTGGACTCCTTGTAAAACATAGAATTAGGAATTCCGCTTGAATTTCTCTTTTCATTAATATAAGACCAGAAAAATTTGCTATTTTGTTTGAGCCTTTCCTCGATTGAAATTATGTGCGCTCTAAAAAGAAATTTATTTAGGATGTTAAACTCCTTTTCGCAGTCTAAATACTGTGATTTTAATTGTATATTGTCCCTATTACATCTAAATTTCTTATAAGATTTATTTACTCTATTTTTCAAATTAATGAGTCTTCTATTGAACCAAGCTGGATTTTAAGAGCTACGGGATTGCACTTTAGGAACAAAAGAACTAACTGCATTTTTGAGAACAGAAAGAAATACCGAATACATATCAACTAGATCACGACCAAAAAAGGCGCTATCCCAAGAAAGCAAACCTAAATAATTAATAATCCCATTAAAATCCGCACGTTTATAATCACTAAAAAATACTTCTGGATTAGATAATTTCTGATATTCCAAGACATAAAATTCAATCATTAGAGGCACGTGATGCTGTGTGCTTTTTACAAATTCTAATAAAGGGTGCTCAAGGCAAACAACAAAATCTTTATCAGTGTATATTAGGTCTAAGATGCGTTCCAATTCATTGTATATACTATTTATTTGAATCAGATCAAATTGATAAAAGAAGTCAACTAAAAGAGCATCCGTTTCAGAAGCTACATTAAGAGGCGAAAGATAAAATTCATCACATACTGGTCTCCAAATAATATTACTTAAGTTAAAATCACCAGTTATTATCACATGTTCATATTGATTGAGATTTTCAAGAAAATACCTACAATTTTCTAAGTGAATAAAGTATAAATCTTTAGAGCTCTGTGGGGGTATGTAGCTAACAACAACAAAGAGCGAGAAATTTTTGTTAAAATTAACCTTAACAATTAATTGATCGACGTCATAGATATTTACTGAACTTGACTTTAAATGAGGTAAAGGAATTAGACAACAAGATAGATTACTACGAACTACTATAAGCACACCACCACCACGCGATAAACCCGTAGTTGTTGGACAACGATCTTTGCGGAAAATATTAAACGAAGTAGAATCAAATATTTCGGAGCTTAAATGATTTACAGTGAGCCAAGTTTCAGTAAACACTATAATATCATATTGTAAAGAATGGGAGGACAAGAACAAATTTTGCAATTTAGTTCGTATCCCCCCAACATTTTGATAATAGAGAGAATACTTAGATTTAGGCAAAGTTGACGCCTCCAGCGGAGTGGTGAAATTTAATAGTTTTTTGACTGTCTAAGAGGTGATCTGTTGAATCTATCACGAGAAACAAATTCATGGACGACGATTCCTTCTGGCCAAAATTCTTTTGATAGAAGTATTTCCAAGATTGAGGCTGGTGCATAGACTTTTAAAGATGAAATATCCCTTTGCGCAAATGAATTTAATTTCACGCAACTTATTGACGATGAAAAGAGTGGCAGTTTCTTAGTTATATAAGAAATAACTGATTCTGCTGTAGTTGCTACTGCCAATCGAGACAAAAAGATTATTTTACGGTCCAGCTTTGGAACAACAACCAGATCATACCCCGATGTTGAAGAGCGATCCACACCTTCATTTGAGGCCAACAAAGCAGTTTGTGAAGAACTTGAGTTCAACCCCGAAGCATTAAGTAAACTTTGGTCGGTGATACGGTTAGCCAGTGGCATAAGATGACGGGATGAAGAAGTCGACGTCAGCGAAATATTTTGACGATCAATAGTGACTGAAGGGATCACAGGCAGTACAGGATCTGGATCAGATGTTGGCGATATTGATGACCCATTTGCCGGATTACATGCTGAATTAGATGTTGGATTAGATGTAAGCGATATTGTTGACCCATTTGCTATCGTTGTTAATGGCTTTTGTTGACAGACAAGAGATGAATCAACATTGCTGACATCATTTGAATTAGAACCATCCACTGTCTTCTTATTTTTGGATTGCGATCTAGTCGATATCTTTGCCAAACGAGAAGAGTCAGCTTTCATCGCATCCATTGAGGAATTTAGATCATATAATTTATTACACTGCGCTGAATGAGTATCCACAATAGTTTGGAGACGTGCTAATTCCTTCACGATCTCAGATGAGGATTTGATCATCTCGGTCAATCCCCCCAGTAGATTTCCAGTTGTTATACAGCGACAATTTGAGCAGAACCACTGCAGGCCATTTGTGGATGTACCAGTGAGAGCTTCTCCTACTTTAGCTGATAAACCAACACACTTCGCATGAAATAATTTTAAGCAGCCATGACAAGAAATGAATAGCCCGAAAGTATCCCATTCAGATTTGCAGACCTGGCAGCTAGTGTTCATAATGCAAAGCAAATATGAGGTTAAGTTGAATACACGAAAACAATGAAGATTGATGACTGTGTTCTGGCCAAGCAATTGTAGAATTTTATACACAATGCATTAGAAAAATTTTCAGCTCTTAGAATAACACTCAAACGCAATTCGAACAATTAATAAATGACAAATTATCAATTTAAACAATTTCAATAACACGAACAAAAATTATTCGATGCTGACACAAGGATAGAGTTGCCATGATGTTTTTGTAAATTTTGGAATTTTGTAAAAACGTGTTGAATTGAATTTAAGAATTTGAGACCACTATAAAAATATTAGCTAAAAAATTTACCAAGCTTTTTTAACGAAGAAATAATTTTATCACTGTTTTTTCACAATCAAAAACTGTTTTTTAGTTTCGAACTGAATTTACTGGTTACTGGTAAGCATGTTACTTGCACTTCGCTAATGAAAATCATATTTATAAAAATCTTCCTAAAAGTTTTTAGTAGTTTTTACAGTTGGAAAATAACAATTGTCTCTTTGATTAAAAATTAATATAAATTGAGTCTGATAGTTGATGCAATTTCTTAAATCTTCTGAATTCCTATTTTATACGAAAAATTGTATAGTCGTTTTTTTAAGTGAATTGTAATGCAAAAAGGTGTAAGTTAAGAAAACAGTCGCTTTTTAATTTTTGTTATAGTATATACAGCAACCTGTAACAATATTATCGACGTTAACAGTTGATCGACATAAATCCAGCTGAAAAATCTGCAAGAACAGTGCAAGAAGTGCCAGTATGTTATTTGCTGCAAGTTTACGCTGTGTGCGAAAAGAACTAAATTGAGTAACAGCTACCGACTTTTCTTAAATATTGGAATCGTGTCGGTAATGCAGTACTTATTTCTAACTTATAATATTTTCAATTGAACCGAAAAATTTGTAAGTAGAAAATTTGCAAAAGTAAGTAGATAAGGAATATTTTATATAAACTAAAATGTTTATAATTACTCTAGACACACAACTTCATTCTTAAAGATAAATGAGGACGCTCAAATTATATAAAGAATTTTAAAACAAAACTCAGTTTTATTAAAAGACTGGTATGAAAATATAGATTTTAAGCCATAACTTTTGATTGGAAAGAGATATTAGGGTAATTTTTTCACATGAATTATTTTTGAGACTTGACTTTTTTGTAAAAATATAAAAACAACATTTTGGAAAAAATAAATTTCGCGAAAAAAATCAAAGGGGGTACCCTTGTTGTTTTGATGAAAAAAACAGTAAAATAATTTTTGCGCTTTGCTGGAAGTATTTTTGCAAATAAATGCTTTGTCATATGAAAGGTAGCCAGATGTGCAATTTTTAATTGATTTCATTTTTACAACAACAACAATTTTTAAGTCATTTCTTGAGTAAAAAGTCAATATTTTGGACCTTTTTTGACATAATCATGCAACATATATAAACTGGCTTAACGGTACAGTTCAACCTATTTTTGTGAAGTAATTTTATTGAACTTTTGAACAAAAAAAATTTGAATGAAATATATTAATGGACAGCGGAGATATTTGCATCGAAAGACCAAACTTTGATTTTCATGTCGTTTTTTTCTCATTCTTAGGCAACGATGGTTACTGGTCGTTGAAGTCGTTGTACTGAAAATTTCTCCAATTTTAAAGATATGTCAGTTTTTTGATGTCAAAATAACAAAAAAATTTTAAAATTAAATACACAAAAATCTCCGATGCTAAAAAGTTTTATAATAACAAAATTACCGTTAGTTGAAAAATTTCAGAGGGGCGTGGCAAAAACTAAGTATGTAACATTTTAAGTTGGGATGAACTTAATATGTATACCTAGTTTGAGCAAAATCCGTTGAGCCGTTTAGATTTATATAAAGCCAAACAAACAAACAAACAGAAAATGAGTTGCGCTTTATTACTATAGATGAATTATGCATTTCATGTGCAAAGTCAAAAGTTGATGCACACATCGCCATCTACTGGCAATATAGCATTTAAAATCATGTTCGTTTTTATGGGTTCTTGAGTTAAGATGGCGTTGTAAAATCGCTCCATACAATATGTATGTGAAAATGAATTTTCTTCATAATTTTTTTTTTTCGGGAAATTTTCCACAATTTTCTTAAGTATTCTCCTTGTTTGGGCGGAGACCTGTCCGAATTGGTGCTAATCACCGAAATCGGTCCAGGCGTTCTCCAGTTATAAGCGTAGTAACTTACGTCACTTTCTTTTATATATATATATAAACATATTACATTTGACTTATAGTAAGCACATTAGTTATAAATATAATTCTGGAATTCACAAAAGTTGATATTATCCATGCTATTCGTTATTAGCGCTGTTTACATTATTATAAATCACAGTTTGTTAACATTGCTGCTCACATTGTGAATTGTTATAGTGTGAACAGCAGTAAAAGCGAATAGCACGGATAATCTCAACAAATAATGGAAATAAATAATAATGTAATGCAAATAAATAAATAACCAAAACTCCTGCCGAATTCATTGGAAAAGAACTCAATTTGTAGTCACCGCTAATGATAAATGCATTTAGAAACTCAGCCAAAAATGTAGAAGTTCCTCATATGTCGAAGTTGCATTGTGGAAAAATTGGTGCACTTGAAATCAAGAAAATTTTATTTCACAAGATCATATTTATTTATTTACTATTTAGGGTAATTAGCTTCCACACACTTAAAAAATTGCACTGGACTTTTAAGCTTTCCCGAATTTTATCTCCTTTACTTTATTTTGTACTTGATCTAAAAAGGCAAATGACGCCACCAAAATAACAAGCATTTCTTTCTGTTGTCATGATTAAAGGTTTTTCGAAATTGATAATCCATTTTATCATTATGAAATGGAAATTTTGTCCATTTGACTCGATCGATTATCAATAACATTTATTAAATCTTCAGTATAACAAATCTATTTCTCAAGCCAACAAAGTAGTTTGTTAAAATGATTTATTAAAATGATGAAATTTTATTCCGATTGATTGACGAGTCTGTCAGCGTGAATAAGCTTAAATCAAGTTAACAAACTTATATTTCAAGCTTGTAAAACAACTTCTTCAAAACAACTCATTGAATTTGTTGCTATTTTTAATCAAATGGATAAATTTTCTTTTGAATTGACGAAAAAATAATGCATTATTGATAAAATTTAATTGATTGGACAATTTGGATTTGTTAGGGATTAACAAAAGTTATATATCAATTTTACCAAGAATATTTCTTTGAGTAGATAACTTTCAACTTTATGTCCTAAAAGTTGATGATATTCCGTAAAATTTCACTTTTTGACTCATTTTTCAATATATCTGACGTTAGATTCAAATGGCCTCGGGTAAATGCCACTCAATAGTAATGAAATTTGGAGACATTAAATTTGCTACCAAATGACATACTTTTTCGTTGTTTAACTTCGACATTTCCAAAGAAAATATGTAACGGCAACTCTATTAAACACATATCGTCTCTTGAGAAAATAAATGTCGTATGTGAAAATTTTAAACTTTTGAGATAATTGAGAAAAAGGCACTATAAATTCTAAAAATATAGCGGTAAATCCACAAAAATTTCGAAATCTATTATGAAATGTGTCTGCAAATAGGCATGAAGCTCTGAAGAATATTGCTTTTCTAGATTTTGAATTATAGTCCCTTTTTTCTCAATTATCTCAAAAGTGAAAACTTGTACATACGACATTTATTTTCTCGATCTTATATAAGAGACGAAATGTCAAAATCATGTGGAACGTAAACAGTGGGTTGGTCACAGCTGAATCACTCAAGACTACTGAAGAGGAAATGCAGCTTTTTCCGAATCAGGCTGTCTAGTCCGCTGTTTGATTGACTTTATACAGAGTTGTTGTTACTGTTAGTGTTACTTTCTTTCATTAAATAACTTGACCTAAGGCTCATACATTCATAACATTATATTTTCTTGTTGTCATAGACGAAAACAAAAAGTAACATCAATTCTAAGAAAACGAGGTCGGAAAAAATTTTCGTTTTTGTTATTTCACTTCAGCAAATCACAAAACGAGGCGTAAAACTGTTCGCAACAAAAAATATAAATATGCATGCTGTGTCCCGATATAAGCAAATATTAACGCTTCAAGAAACAAACCAGCTAATAACTAAGATGTGAACACATTATTTTTATAGTTTTTGAAATTTTTAAAAAAAGATGTTTGTTCACAAATCATAACTTACCACAACAAAATAAATTTCCTATGTTAAGCATATCATATTACCTTACATTTTCCATTTAAACCATTTTGAATTAAGGCTTATTTGATTTAGTGGTTGTAACACCTGCTGCTTTTGTTTTCGATAAATAATAACCTGGTATCATAACTGTCCCACAATTATGATATTTTTAAAATTTTATTAGTTTTTTGAGCATAAAAATGCTAATAAAATTTATATTTATTAAAACATTATATTATCGAAGTGATTTAAATCCAAAATGATTGCATTTAAATTGAATAAACTTGGCTATAAATAAACTTGGCTATATTTGGCTTACGCTGCAAACCTATCGATGTGTCGATCTCCTCCTGGACTGCTTACGCCAAGAAGCAATAAAACAGGGTGACACTCAATATAGTAATTTAATTAATGAATTAATTAAAATTTCGTTATATGCACAAAACATTAAAAGAGCGCTCAGCGCACGACAGAGGCACGCAATCAGGTAAAAGTTATTAAAATAATCGCAACAAAATGTCGTCAATAACGCGTTCCACAGTTATCGAGTGTCGAATTTCGTTGATAGCCTTGCGTTCACCAACAAATTGCAGCATGTGTGTCGGGTTTTATGTTGGAACATTTCTTCTTTTTCTTTTTTTTGCAGTGCAGTGCAGAAGCTCAAGCCAATTATTAATGCGCTTAGAGCTTCAGCAACGACAACCACCAATCGTAAAAGCAAGACAGAGCGAGAACTGGCTATAAATACAGAAAGAGTTAACGAATCGCTAAAATCATCTCGTGCATGCGACCGAGCGGGAGTCCGTATCAAAACGGACAAATTAAACAACCAAAAAATCAATTAATAGCCACTCAGCAGCATGTCACGTTGTGGCATAAAGCGATCGAATGAACTGCTACAGCTTTGAATGTTTTTATTTTAAGCTATCTTAATTTTACATCGTCTTGGCTTTAATATTATGAGCTTTCAAAACATGTAAATAAAAGAACCGTTTTTATACAAAATGTCTTCATTCTGTTGTTTTTTACCGCTATTTCTTTATAAATAAGATATAATCGTGGGTGCTTCGGTTTGTGATCGCGTAATTTCTGAACAACTTGACGAATTGAGGTGATAATCCCACAATAAATTTGTTTTGTCAAGAGCATGACCATATAATCTGATGAGTGCATCTTTAGTCAAAATATTAATTTTAACAAAATATGAACTTCAACATAATTTCTGTGTTATTGCGTTAACTAACTTATCAGTTTAGTTATAGGTATATTGTTAAAAAATAGAAACATAGTACCAACCAAATGCTGACAAATGCATTTAACAATGTGACCTGCTGCGTTTGCGGCATTTGAAGTATAGATTCCATAACTATTTTCTCAAAACAATTACTTGAACGAGGTCTGCTTAATCATCTTGAAGCAAGAAATTGAATTTTCTTGCATAAACTTATTTATCCCTGGACAGTGGCGTAGATATGGGAGCTTCACAGGTCTGGACCCCTCCCAGAGCTATGTAAACATTTAAAAATATCTCACGTTATTGTGAATTGATTCTTTTAGGTAAAGCCCAAATCCAAATGTAAATATATTGCCAAAAATTGTTCTTTTTCTCAATAAAGATATCAAGACTTGATTTAGTTCTGTGTTTAATTTTTCTAAATCGGTCAACAATTACTAGAGATATAGTGACATGTGTAGCTTTCAGAAATTTGGTGTTGCTTAGATTCAATTCAACAAGCCCATAATGTTTCAACAAAGTTAGGATGCGGAACATGATATTATATTTCTTACGGACCCCCCCCCACCCACAACCAAAAGCTATCTACATTACTATTCCTGGATATAATTTGCTCAACGCGAGCTCATTGTGAGCGCAATTATATCGTGGAGCTTACATTTATTTTTTTTTCAATTGTAACACCTTTAACCCATTTTTCGCTGCACCAAGATCTTGTTCACCGATTTCCTTAAAAATGTATTTCGAACCCATTTTGATGCTAGCTAAGAAAATTCCAAGCTTTGGAGTCAGTGGTGTTCACAGTTTCCCAGAAAATGAGTGGTAATTATAATCACCATCGGCAGAATATGAAAATGTCAAGGGTAAATAAAAAGTATTTTATTCGCTTTGCAATAATGGGTTCATTTTGATCTTGGCTCCTCTACTTCCGGTGGCATAAAATTTCTTTCAGACAGCAGGCACAGGTAGAAGGAGGTGAAAAAATTGCTAAAATATACAAAATTCCATTCTGGTTGCTACGCATTTTCAAGTTAACTCAATACCACGTGAGCTTCAAGGCCAATTTCTCTGCCTTTAGTCAGAACCTACAGCTTGAAGCTAAAACAAATGGGCTTATTTCTGATGTACATTTTGCTCGAATGCCATCCAAAGTATGGTACCATTTTTTCGTCAATTGACAAATTTTCACTGAAACTGAATTTCAACTGAATTAACTTTTTATTCAATCCATTCAGTAAAGGTCTTATTTTGGCAAAGCTGTCATTTTTGTATAAGTCATTATTATTGATGTAATTTGAACACCTAGATCTGGCTGCTGACTCCAAGAGTTTTCATATTGTGGAACAGTGTGATAACCAGTATATATCAAAAATCCAATGATTCGCTGCAACAGTTCAACTCTGTATATATTGCCCATAAACAGTACTGGAGAGTTATAAAAAAATAAATACATAGATAACATACTCAATGCTTGATACAGTATTGGAGTATTGGGGTCGTTTTTTGTGAAACCATTTCGGCGAAAGAAATAAAGATTTGGATCTATAATTTATACATTTTGACTTTTGAAGCAATTCCAATATCTTTACTATATTTGGGACACCAATGTCTTTATTTTGAACCACATATTACAGCTCCAATTGTCAACTCAAGGTGGAATATATAAAACATTACTGGCATTATCGCAAATCTGTGTCTTCTCTGATTCATCTTCATAGTCTTCCAACACATCGAGTATATCACTCACTGATAATGCACGCTTTACTTCAAAGTAAAAACTACAAAAGTTTGATGCTTTTTTTTTTAAATATTCATCTGCTAGTACAAAAGTCTGTCCTGCGACAGGTCCTCCGCACACTTCGTTCTTGGAGGCATTTGCCGAAAGCACTTTTTTCTCTTCTTAAAGCTTGATTTTTTATTCACTTGATTTTTACAAAATACAAATATACCACTTTAAATAACACTTTAAGTATTGAAAAAGTGTTGAAAAATTAGTTCAAGTGTAAAAAGTCGAGTTTGGTAACAACTATATTCATACACAACTTTACCAGCTGGCCTTGCTACCTTCATATACGTAGCAACTCAGATATCGTTTCGCAGCTGATACAATTATATTTTTAGGCACAATCCATCAAAAGAATTTCATTAAGTTCAACAAAATTTTTACTTTGATAAAAAACGTACTATTGTAAAAACCCAATATAGTCACTGATAAGTATCAAATATATTTTCTGTGCATACTTTCAGGCTGAACATTTTTGAGAACAGTTTGAGAGATATTGGGCACTGAGCAGCGTGCTTGACGTTTATATACTAAGATCAAACTTATGTTCGGGACATTTTTGCATACATGTTGATCAACTTATTGCATAAAAGTAACACTTTTTGTAATTACGTAAAATGCTTATCATAACATTCGACTGATGTAAAAAAATTAACTTTCAAAATTTTTTGCGAATTCCACTCCAAATTCGCACACATAAACAGTTATCTTAGCATAGCATGCTTTGTTTCAAATTTTTACTTCTGCCAAAATAAATATGTACACAAATGTGCATAAAATGAACTACAAGGAATACTTTATTCGCCTATGGTGATTATAATCACCACAATATTCATCATTAAATTTTACATAATATTTTAATATTAATTGTGGTTAATATGATTCTAAAGACTAAAGTAGACATTTTCTCTTATAATTATAGACGTGGTCGTTAGATATCATAAGATCTTTGCACTTTATCTCCACATATTTTGACAACCTTTTAATACTTATTTCTAAAAGCACTTCAATAAATAATTTATATTGCGACAGGAACTAAGCTGAGCATATAATAAAGAAACCAGGAACCTAAATAAGTGACAAAAAATTTAAGTTAAATTATAAAATTTGTATTTGTCAGTTATGGATAGTTAAAGTGCTGGTAATTATAATTACTGGTCGGCGAAAAATGGGTAAAGCATGGCCGCCGAGAGGGGGTGTTTACCCCCGGGCCAGGAGACTGGACCGCGGGTAATTAAAATAACAAAAAGCCGTTTTGTTGATCAGGAAGAGAAGTGTTTTTATTTTCACGAAAAGTATTATTTTTCCAATATCTTACCTTGCGCTATCATGCGATTCTTATAGGCGATATCAAAAATTATATTGAAATTTTTTCGTGGCTTTAATAATTTGATACATTTGTTCTAAGTTGAATACTTTTAGATACTTTTTTGACTTACATGGATACCTTTTATATAAATATCGCGGCAACATTGTATATGAGTGCTTTCACTCATCAGTAGAAATACCAAGTAGAAAACTTGTCTAATATAAAACATATAAAAAAGGATTGTCGTTTCTCTGAGTATATCTGAACAAACGTTGTACTGTTGATTTGTCAAAATTTGGAAAATGAAATGGATAATGAATGACAAAAATAATCCTATGTTGTGTTAGCTTATGTTTACTTATGTTACTGGATTCCAATCATGCTGAAAAGCAGAATCATAACGTTTGAGCCTGGTGGAATACGTAACACGATTACTGCCACTAGAGGATGGCCCCAAGGAGGGGTACTTTTACCTCTTCTGTGAACCCTATTCGTGAACGAACTTATCGCAAGTCTCAACAACCAGGGTTCTAATACCAGACGATATGCGGATGATCTGGTTATTTCAAGTCTGGGCAGTCATGAACAGACGATATCGGACAGAATACAGAGTGCCCTCCTTCACTCTGGTGGTGTAAGTGGTGTAAGGAAAAAGGGTTAAGCAAAAATCCTGACAAAAGAATTCTGGTACCCTTCTCCAGGAAAAGGAGCCTTAATCTGGTAAGACCAACCCTGGATGGAAAAGTTATTGACTTTTCAAATGAGGTCAAGTACTTAGGAGTGAATTTTGACAAGCAGCTCCGTTGGAACACCCACTTAGATTCAATTACAGGCAGAGCAACACGTGTCCTTTTTGCCTGTTAACGCCTCCATGGCAAAATGTAAGGCCTCAAACCGAAAATGATTTATTGGACGTTTACAACAATTGTGAGGCCTATGATTACGTATGGAGGACTTGTATGGTGGCCCAAGGTCCAACAGCGCACAGCAGCTAATCAACTGACAAAGCTGCAAAGAATGGCGTGCATTAGTTTCACTGGGGCAATGAGAACGTGCCCATCTGAAGCTCTGAATGTAATAATAGGGCTACCCCTTTAACGATCATTATCGAAAAAGAGGCATGTCTAAGTGCGCTAAGAATGGAGGAAATCGCTGATTACAAGGCAGGGAATTTTACGGGTCACATGAATATACTAAAAACCTTCAAAAATGACCCCTTTTTAAAAATCCCAACAGGATGCTGCCGAAGGTAAGCTTCACAAAACGCTACAAGGTCAACTATCAACCCAATAGTCAACTATGGAGGAATGATAGCTTCACAGTTGATTCTGGCTCACAGAGATGGTACACTGATGGGTCAAAATTCGAAAAGGGAGTACCGGGAGCGGGGATGTATGGTCCCAAGTTATGGTCCAAAAATCTCTTCCAATGGGATACACGCCAACAATATTCCAGGCGGAGGTATATGCCATTGAAGTTTGTGTCACAGAATGTATCCGCAGGAATTCAAAGGGGGCTCACATCTATATACTTTCAGATAGTCAAGCGGCTTTAAAGCCTTTCAAGCCTACGAACTTGAATCAAGACTAGTAGAGCTATTTAATACGCTGGGACAAAACAACAAAATAGAATTATGCTGGGTTCGAGGTGACGAAGGATTCGAGGGCAACGAAAGGGCGGACTGCCTTGCCCAAAGAGGAGCGTCTCGAAATGTAGCTTAGCAAAAGACAACATTCTAGAAAAAATTAGAATATGGGAAGATAAGAAATTTCAGTGCCACTTGAACAACACTAATGGACAAAGGCAATCTAAGAAATTTTTATCTCCAAGTAAAGCAAAATCCAAAGATTTACTCACGCTTACCAAAGCAGAACTTAGAATTCTCACCAGTTTCTTAACAGGTCACTGCTCACTCAGATACCATCTTAAAAAGAGGGGTCTTTCTGAATCAGACGTCTGCAGACTATGCGAGGAGAAAGAAGAAACCCCCGAACACATTCTATGTGAATGTCCGGTAACCCATAGCCTAAGACGCCTCCCTTTTGGAGGGGAAGTAGTGCCCCCGTCAACAATTTGGAACACCAAGACAGAGACAGAGACCTCATTTTATGAATATTATGTGACCACTTGTGTTCCTATTTGTTATTATAAAAATCTTTGTGATTAATTAAAAGTAAATAAAAAATTTTGTAATTTTTTTTATAAGGTTTTTGAACTGAATTGCTTAAAACACATTCATATTAATTTAAATAAAAACTAGCAAGGAATTATGTGCGACTAGGTCGAAGTTTAGATACCCCCCACAATATATTCTTAGTTATGCAGTTTTTAAAGTTTGATGACGTCACTTCGTCTATATTACGGTTGTGGTGTTTATCTAATTTTGCGAAAACTCAAATGCAAAACACGTTTAAGATATGGAAGATTTTGTGTTAAATATGCTGTTTATACACACTTTTTTGAAATTTATAAAAGTTATGCTACTATTATGACGTCATTTTGTATGGGTCGAGTTTTTATCAATTTTGCCAAATTCAAAACTCATAATGAATTTTAAGATTCTTAGCATATTTTAATTGCATAATTAGCATAATTTTAATTTATTAAATTAATTTTTGCGTAATTTTTAGAGACTTAACATTTTCATATAGTTACATTGTTTAGGAGGTCGGCGTGGTTTTAGTAATATTTTGACAAATTTGAAATATATGGTGAATATTTAAGAGCAACGTTCATATGCAAAATTTCAAATCATTTCATTAGTTTTTATGGCGTTTTTAGAGACTTTACCATTTTTTACCGACTTCAAAAATTAGGAGGCTCTCAAGTTGGTTGGTTTTTTTTTAAAGCCACTTTGTATGGTAGGTTGTTGCGTTGTTTTTTTCGATTATAAAAATTTAAATTATATGGAGAATTTTTGCGGCCAAAGTTTATGTGCAAATTTTTAATCATTACAGTAATTTTTGTGTCATTTTTAGGTATTTCAAAGATTTGATAAAGTAAAGTTGTATGGGAGAAAGGCGTTGTTTTTATTCGATTTTAAAAAATTTGAAATATATGTTGAATATGTTACTTCAAAGCTTATACCTAGCACAATACCTAGTAACTGCAAAAAGTTTAAGTTACCAAATTTCAATTCGATAGCTTTAAAATTGCCTAGGAGGTGATGCTGATTAAGACTATATATACTTTTTTTTATACCTGCCACGTCTCCTTATCAGAGTTACAAACAGAATGACAAAGCTAACGCAGTATGCGTGGAGTAAACAAAATTTATTCCATACTTTCCTTTTTCATTTAGTACAATTTTTTCTAAATTTGTATGCCAAAATTAAAAAGTCATTTATCAACCATGACTCCAACTGATATTTTGGCATATATCTTTAATTTACACTCCAAAGTGTAACTTAAATCCTTAAATATGCTTGAAAAAATTGGTAAAAATGAGCCCTATACAAAAAGCGCGCTGTAAGACGTAATTCTACGTCAAAAATACTTTGAGGCAATGATTTGTTTATCACTCATTCAACGAAATTTATTAATTTTAGAAACAATAATTGGCTCAGCGTACAAATTTTAATCCATCTGAATATTCCAATTTTCTTATTTAGACACCATTTTATTTTATTTGTTGAAAAAAAAATATAAAGTGTGATGCGAGTAGAATTTACTTCAATACGTAAATAGGAACGCATGTAATAATTCTCATGTTTTTCTTTATTTTGAGTACCAAAATTTGACACATCGCAAATTGTCATCACCACAGTAAGCAAAATTGTTTTTAACCTCAAGATGACGTCACAAAATCACGTTAATCCTAGCTAATTATGTTCAGCATTTTTGCCAGATGCCTAAGTGTTGAATTTTTCGGTGCTTAAATTAATTCAATTTATTCATGAATGCAACTCTCTGCTCATGTCTATTGACTTTTGTGCATGTAAGTGTGTGTGTGTGAGTAGGTATAGGTATGTGTAAGTGTTCTTGTATCGTTTTGGCGCAGCTATTTAAAATGCTTTCTAAAATTGTTTCAAACATTAAAATGCGTCAATTTTACGAATTAAGTCAAATTATTCGCTAAATAATTTGTGAGCAACAAATTCAGCAATACTTGAACTCAAGTGTGTGTGACGCTAGTGTGTTTATCGCTATGAGTATGTGTTTGGATGTGCCACATGTGCTAATGCTGGCTGCAGGTGGATGAAATGGCGCTGTCGTCGCCGCCGCCAACGCCGTCTACAGTGGAGCCAATCAAAATAGCTCAACGCTAAATAGTATTTGATGTTGTTGTTGTTGTAATTTTTGTTGATTATTTTGAACGTTTCAAATGTGGCCAAAGAGTTTATTTATTGTGTGAGAGCGACTGCGGTAGGAAGCAGAAGACGTAGTTTTAGACGATAAATATTTGTTGGGGTTTCGGTGCAGCTGGGGCTACTTTTGTGGCAACAAATCGTATTTTAAATGTTTTATTTTCTTCGAGCGCAAGCAACATTTCGAGGAATGCGGCAATAAAAATTAAATATTATTTTATATCTATTATTAAGAATTCGATTTTTTGGCGCTTACTTGGCAAGATTTTTCTATCTATTCCACAAATATTCCTTTCAGTTGACGCATATGTTCTTGAGCGAATTCTACAAATAGGTCGATATTTCATTTATGTCTATCTTTGTATTTATCTGTTTATTGAATCAACAACGATTAGTGAATCTTTTAGCGATTAAAAAATTGTTTCGAATGTTTTCGATATTAAATAGAATGCTCTTCTTCATAAGAAATACGAAGTATTCAAAAATTAATGGAATATTTTTCATTCAAATTCATGAACAGAATTGGCTGGCATCACTTTTATGATGGAACTCGCAAGTTTCTGTAAGAATTTAAGTAAAATTTAGTTTTCGTAATGTATTGATATGTTTACTTTTCGAAACGATTTTCGATAAACAAACATTACAATACCTCAAATACGAATTAAAATGCTCAGTTTTGTTAACAATGGAAAAATCAAACAAAAAGTTACTGAAGTTTAAAACCATCAGTTCTTGTCTCACAGATTGTATTTCTATTGAAGTTTACATAATTCAATATATAAATCAAATGTAAAAATTGTTCTGGGCATTATATGCAATTAATGATAATTTTTCATCGTTATGCTTACATATTTACTAAAAAGCTTATATAACACTGTTTTTTTTAAATTTAATTTTGATGATTATTTTAATAACTGAATTTTTGGCAGTTTTAAATTTAACTGCCAATCGTTCATTTAAAATATAAGCGTGAGAAATAAATCATTATGATAGATTTAATTTTATGTTTTATTTAATAGATAAAATAAATGTATACTACATCTTCTACTTTACTACTACTACTGCTAAAATATTAATGTACTCTCTTTTGCTTTTCCTACTTACTAGATTTTTTGAACAATATTTTAAAACTCCCAAATCAGATACTTAATTCAATCCTGGGACTCCGGTACTGGGTTTTTTTAAGTGAAACTTCTTCAGCCACGTTTACTGCCCTGCTAAAGCAGACAACCGTAATTGAAAAAAAAAATGGAGTCAAGAATGCCAATCTAACAATTCGATGGTCCCCTATGATTCTACCTCAAAATTTGGCCACATTTTTCAATTTAACCACCATTTTGCTATCATAAGAACTACACACAGAAAAATTTTGCATAGTAAAATCATTGTGATGCATAGTTGATTTCATTTTACATGATTTTATATTTCATGGTGGCAGCAACATAAAAATCATTATGATTTCATGTAAAATCATTATGATTTCATGTAGAATTATTATGAAAACCAGTAAAACCATTATTGCATCATGTAAAAAGTTAATCAACACGATTTCATGTAGAATCATTATGATTTAATGTAGAATCATTATGACATCATGTTGAATCATTATGAAATCTAGTAAAATTATTATTGCATCATGTAAAAAAACCATTTTGCGTGCTGAAGAAGTTCCGTTGTTTCTAGCACATTAGAAGTTTTATCGCGAGAAGTAGCTTCGTTAAAAATTAAAATAGTTTGTAATAGCTGAAAAAGTAAAACAAGAGAAATGAAAAGTAAATACAAGTGTAAGTAATCGAATCCATAAACTTCGACGCAGATGAACAAGTTAATGTGATATGTGACTTATGTTACTATAACAAAATAATATCAAAATGCTGTATTACTTTTCAATAGAAACAGAAGCTTCAGTTGACTAGAAAAGTTTAAGATACTTATCTAAGGAAGGTAAACAGGAAGCTATACCACCCATAGGACTTCGTGCACGTTATCGAGAAAACTATTTAGTTGGAGAAAAATTAAGGTATGTTTTGTAATTATAAGTCGTATTTTTTCATTTTTCAATAAAAAAAAAACTAGATAAAACCTAAACATGAAGTTCCTTTTATTTCAAACTAAGGTTAAGATTCAGCTGCATTTCATAATGATTTCATAATGATTCAACATGACCATCATAATGACTTAACATGATTTCATAATGATTCAACATGATCATCATAATGATTTAACATGATTTCATAATGATTCAACATGAAAATTTGTTGCGATTTTTACATGAAAATCACAATGATTTTACTATAAATCTCTATGAAGCAAAATCATAGGGGAAACATGTAAAATCATTGTGTTTCTAGTTGATTTTACAATGATTTTTTTCTGTGTGTACCGTATCTGAAAAAAAATCAGCTCTGAGCTAAGGTAAACTATCGTAAATGCCGTTTTCTCAGGCAAACTTCTGTATTTGACGCAAATATGGCATTTTGCCTTTGTACAGATTATTAAAATTTTTTAAAAAATGCTTAGCAAAACTACCGTATGTCGCATAGATAGATCGTAGATAGACGGTAGCTTGCTGTTGTATGGTCACCAGGCTGTGTTGTTGGTGCTGCCCCAGCTTACACTGCTACTGCTGCTCTTAATACTTTTGCTGCTTTGAACTTAATAGGCGCTCAACCTGTTGCTGTTAATTGCTCTTCACCAGGCCATATTGTTGCTACTCCTCCAGCTTCTGATACTTCTGGTGCTGGTTCTCTTATGTATGCAGATGTGCTTAAATCCAATGCGATATCAGCTGATCGTGCCACTTCTAAAGCAAGTGAGTCTATTACGGTTAAACCAAAGTTAACTAATAATGGATTTTTGGGAGTAAATGAGAGTCATGAACTAGATATTATCTCCGAAAAAAAATTTGTTCATTATCATCATTTAAATTGTCTGTCTCTGAGAATGACATTATTGAATATGTGTTAAAACATTTCTCATGCCATAAACTAGTCAAAAAAGATGCTGTACTCGATAATCTAAGTAGCATCTCATTTAAATTGGGAGTATCTGCAAACTTGTTTGAACAAATTTTAAACCCATCACTATGGCCAGCCAACGTGAGAGTGCGCCCATTTAAAAATTTTTAAAAGCCGGGTGCAGCGAATATGCACAGTTAGTGAATGGGAGTACTAGTAATAGTTTTAACCACAAATTTACAGCCCTATTCTGGCAGCTTAACTAAGCTCACCACATTAACAAAATAGTTAATATTAACAATTTGTTAAAGTTTCGTATTCTGCTGGAAATTTAAAAGCTCTTTTACTTACAATTTTGTTAATAACAGAAAGAGTCTTAACAACGAATGAAAAATATGTGCTTAGATAGAAAATTGTTGAGAAAATAATAAAAAAATGCAAATTATAATATAGTATTGAGTTTAAATACATTAAACTGAAAAATTAAAGAATTTTGTACTTATTTTAAGTGTTGATAATGAAATCTTTCAAAAGCCGTGGCAAATTTTTCAAGCGCTTACAAAGTCACAAGCTGCACTCGAAGCATCTGTTCATATCGCGCATCTCTTCTTTCAATAGGCAAATCGATTTTCACCATGCATGGTGAACTTTAAAAGGTTTTTAAGCTTTTATGTTGTTAATAATTTTTAAGAATACCAACATTTACATAACATAACAATCAGCTAAACAAGAGCTTCATAACTATTTCTTGTTAAGCTAACAACCAGAATAGGGCTATTAATCTGTATTTTCAAAACATATCCGGGGCTAGAACCAAAACTGATTCCATTTATCAATGGTCTTCGCAAGGCGAGTATGATCTGATTGTTTTTATTGAAATTTGGTTAAACTCTGATTTTTTTGATAGTGAACTTTTCGACTTGGGAATTTATCATGTGTATCGCAAAGACAGAGACCCATTAAAAACAGGGCTCTCACGTGGTGGCGGGGTATTCATTGCTGCAAAACGTACTCTGCACTCTTCTTTATGTATCCTGTCGAATGCAGATTCCATCCTAGATCAATTATGCATAGCCATTGATGGACCAGTTTGCTCTCTGAATCTGTGCGCATCATATATTCCACCTAATAGCTCGGATGTAATTTATGATGCTCACGTGAATAATATTATTTCGCTTCACTCTTCGATGGATCCTCGTAATCATCTTTGCGTATTATGGGATTTTAACCTTAGCAAAAGTCACTGGATGCGTATCGCTGGTGATTTCACTCCAACTAATGTAAATCAACTACACGAAATTAATTTTATTGATGGTATTTTTAGTATTGACTTAGCTCAAATCAATTATTTTGTAAATAAATTAAATAGAATCCTAGATTTAATTTTCGTTTCTGGCAATATTAATTTCAACATATCAGAGTGTGTTTTTCCAGTTAGTCCTGCTAGTATACATCAGTGTCCACTGCTTTTAGAATTAGAATTTTTTGAATTTATGTCGTACCAGCAAAAGAAAAACATATTTAATTTTAATTCTTGTAATTTCGGCATCTTAAGTAATCTTTTGAATGAAACTAACTGGAGAAACCTATTTAATGGAAAACGCACCGCAACATGTTTTGATCTCTTTAAAAATAATATTTTAAATATTTGTGAAAATAATGTTCCCCACAGAAAAACCACAAGCTGCCGTGGTATGCTAGTGGTCTCAAAAAATTGAAAAATTTACGTTATAAGTTTTTTAAACTTTTCAAGTCCACTAATAGTGATAGTTCTAAACTCAAATTTGAGTATTATTCGAGAGAGTTTAATTTCTTAAATAATTTTTTATACAAGCAACATATACTTGGTGTTGAAAGTAATATAATTTCAAATCCAAAATCATTTTGGAATTATGTCCAATCGAAAAAAAATGGATTCCAGATTCCTTCATCAATGGTCTTTACAGGTATTAAGTGTTTCACAACAGTTGATATTGTGAATCTTTTTGCAGAATTTTTTAAATCAAATTATGTTGATGATGACTCGTGTTATGATAGCGCCCTGTGAGAAAATGTTAATTTATGCTTCGACATTGACTCCATTTCAGTGTCAGTCGAAGATGTTTCCAGCGCATTGTCTGACTTAAAATGCTCAACCAAGTCCGACATCGATGGGTTGGCCCCTATTTTATTAATTCAGTGTGCATCAGTACTAGCTAAGCCGCTTTGTTTGATTTTTAATAAATCTCTGTCGTCGGGTTCTTTTATAGAGCCTTGGAAAATTGCAGCTATTACGCCAATCTTTAAAAGTGGTCAAAAGAATGATATAACGAACTATCGGCCTATATCTAAACTAAGCAATGTATCTAAGCTGTTTGAGGCAGTTATTAAGCCTAAACTTTATTTCCTTGCTAAGCGACACATCTGTATTGAGCAGCATGGGTTCGTAACTGGGAAGTCTACAATGTCTAACCTTTCGCTTTTTACAAATTATTGTATATCCGCTCTTGAATCTGGTTCTCAAGTTGATGTCCTGTATACAGATCTTTCAAAGGCTTTCGACAAAGTATGCCATAAGGTCTTAGTCGCAAAGCTTGGGAAAATGGGATGCCATTCCATGTTCCTGGAATGGATTAAGTCCTACCTAAATGGTAGATGTTGCTACATCTCAATCAATAATATTAATTCATACTGCTTTAAAGTGTCTTCTGGTGTTCCGCAAGGTAGCACATTGGGCCCCTTGTTATTTGTACTTTATATTAATGACATAAGTAAATGCTTTCACTACTCAAAATTTCTACTTTATGCTGATGATTTGAAATTTTTTAGTAAGATTAACAATCTAGAAGACTTAGCACTATTGCAAGTCCGACTTAAATAATGTCTTTGATTGGTGTGTCCGAAACGGGTTGCCGCTTAATATTAATAAATGTTCTTTTGTTACTTTTAATAAATCCAACAACTCAGTTATGACTTCCAATACAATGGCCGACTATCCACTTAAAAAAGTTGATACAATTCGTGACCTGGGGGTGGTTTTTGATTCCAAATTCACCTTTACAGATCACTTAAATTTTTTGTTTCCTAAAGCTTATTCTCTTTTTGCCTTTATTCGTAGGAGTAGTCAAGAATTTATTGACCCTTATACTATAAAAGCCCTTTATAGCTCTCTTGTAAGATCGAGACTTGAGTATGCATCAATTATTTGGAATCCTTCAGCTGCAATTCACGCTTTTAGGCTAGAAAAAGTTAAAAAAAAGCTACTTAGTATATGTTGCGTTGTACTACTTTTAATTCGAATTTACCCGCGTATAATGTTCATTGTCTGTTAATGGGATTGAATACTCTTGAATGTAGAAGGAATATTAGTTCATTAATGTTTATACATGATATCATATCTTGTAACATTGATGACTCCTCTTTATTAAATCTAATTAATTTTAATATACCTCCAAGGCAATTGCGGTGTTTTAAACTTTTTTTTATCAAACATCACAGAACTAATTATGCTTTAAATGAACCAATTACAAGATCTTTGTGTTTATATAATGAATTATCTATAAAATATGTTTTTGATTTCTCTATACCAAAATCTTCTTTTAAAAATTTTGTTAATAGCTTATTTTAGTTACTTGTATGTTTTATGCTTCTCTTATTTGTTATTTATATTTTATTGTTTTGTTTTATGTTTATTATAACAAAATGTATTACACTCTTAGTCTGTAAGGATTTGTATCCATAGACTTAATAAACTAAACTAAATAGCATAAATATTGCAATGAAGCCAGTTTATGTTATTTTCAGGTAAAGGTTAGTGTTTCCACTGATGAAAGAGATGATTTTAGTCCCAAAAAATCCTTCGTGACCAAAGTTTTGCACTTCATTGGCATTTTTGTAGGTTCTAAGTGTATTAATTGAACTTTTATGGATTTATGAGTTCATCAGGCAAAATAAAAGGGTCGTATGTGTTTTAAAGCTCTACCTGAAGGATTTCTTGAGGTTCTGGGTGCATCATTGGAATTTTTATTAGTTATATGAGTTCCTTGATTATGAAAAAAATTATTGACTAAACTACTTCAATTTCAGTGCGGCATTGGAATTTTTATGGTTGTTTGAGAGCCTATTAATGTTTTCAGGGCCCAACTATTCCAATAGGCATATTCCAGCTTATAAGCTCGTCATTAGATCTTTTTTGGGTTCCCTGAGTTCCAAGCCTAATTTGGACGGTTTCTATGGCCATGCCATTCCAATGGGATTATTCATGCACTCATACAAATGCTGCAACTGATGTAGTTCTACACAAATCCCACCCTATTTTGTCCTAAAAATTCCTACAAAAGGACACTTTCTACAATTCCTACAAAACGATGTTCACTCTGTTTGCAGCCTAAGCGATGATGCGGACAGGCTAGCAGTCAGGTTTGCTTACTTGTGCCAGTGCAACAAAACTCGTTTCATACAATTTTATTTTAACCGGCTCGAAGTGTGCAGAGTTACAGCAGATCAAACCAGATCAGATCAGATCAGATCAGATCAGGCACTTGCGACAAATCAGGCTGGCGCAGGTTTTTCGCAGCTGAGTTTGTTTTTTGGTGTGGTTCTTAGTAATTTTTAAAGAAGTCTTCGTTTTTTTTAAATCTTTTAAATACTAGGGCAATAATAATAAAAACTAACAACAACAAAGCTTTGAACGAAAAGTACATGCAGCAACGTCCGCGCACATGTTCATGTCAGTGAGAGGCTTGCTCATGTTGCACAAGAGCACTTGAAAATTTTGTATAATTTCAAATACCGCAACAACAACAACAACATAGCATTTGACGTAACAACAGAAACTTCCACGCACATGTTTGGGTGATGTTTGTTTTTGGTCGACGTCGATACCCTGCAGAGATTTGAAAGACGATAGGAAGAGAAGTTGATTTGGCGAAGCACTTGCGATGCGCCCAAGGGTTCTTTGGAGGATGAACTACTTTTCGATAGCCGAAGCGATGAAGTCGCAATTCAAGAAAAATTTTTAAAATCTTCATAAACTCACTCCGGCGATCGTTGGAAGATGAATGAAACCGCGATGAATGAAACCGCGATGAATGCGCGATTTAAGAAAAAATTTTCAAAGCTTCCTTCGTTTATTCCGGCGATTGTTGGAAGATAGATCACTTTTCGATCACCCAAGCAATGAATGCGCGATTCAAAAAAAAATTTCAAAATCTTCTTTCGTTTATTCCGGAGATTGTTGAAAGATAAATCGCTTTTCGATCGCCCACGCGATGAATTCGCGATACAAGAAAAATTTTCAAAATCTTACTTTACTTATTCCGGCGATCGTTGGAAGATGATTCCGCGGTGAATGCACGATTTAAGAAAAGTTTTAAAATCTTCCTTCGCTTAATCCGGCGATTGTTGGAAAATAGATCGCTTTTCGACCACCCAAGCAATAAATGCGCGATTCAAAAAAAATTTTCAAGATCTTCCTTCGTTTATTCCGGTGATTGTTGGAAAATAGATCGCTATTCAATCACCCAAGCAATGAATGCGCAATTCAATAAAAATTTTCAAAATATTTCTTCGCACATTCCTGCGAGTGTTGGAAGATGGATTGCTTTTTGATCGGCCCAGCAATGAATGCTCGATTTAAGAAATATTTTCAAAATCTTCCTTCGTTTATTCCGGAAATTGTCGAAAGATGGTTCGCTTCTCGATCGCCCAAGCGATGAATGCGCAATTCAAAAAATATTTTCAAAATCTTACTTCGTTTATTCAGGCGATCGTTGGAAGATAGCTTTTAAAAAAATTTACAAAATCAACCGTTGGGATATGTAGAAGGCTCTGAATAATTCTTATAACTGACTTATTGAAATATTCTGAAAAAAATACAAACTGAAAATATTTATATCAGCACGATTTGCTGTAGTCATTCTTTTGGATGATCGATTCGACAAAGAAGTGCCCCTATAAAATAACTTTTAACTTTCAATAAAATCGTTTTGCAACAAATCGCTGAGGAATCCTAAAAATGATTCGTTTACCACCCTTTTCGGCAAATCGCTATGAACTCTTCGGCGAATCGCTTTTATGGCCTCATCTGCTTACAGTCACCGATACCGGGATGACTCCCATATGAGCTCTCTGACATTGGCGACGGAAGCGGGGGGAAAGGGGGCAGTTGCCCCCCCCCACTTTTTTAGCTAGATAAATAATTTAAAAAGAAAACTTCAAAAGTTATTCAAAATATCTGTTTTTTTACAACGATAATATTTTTGTATTATATATTTTCCTCTTCTTTCTTTCTTCTTCATGAGCATGCTTGCGGATAACCATTTTCTTTCTCTGTGTTTGCAAAAAGATAGAACAAAATGTAGAGTTTCTACTGCAAACCCACCACTCCAGTTTAAAAGAACCCTTAAGTATATAACTTAATACTGTAATATTGTAATCGAAGCTTTCAACGGAAAAGTGCCTTCTGTATAAAATCTAAAAACAAAACTAGATCTTTATAAAGATGACTTTGATGGGAGCGACCTATACGCGCAACTTAAAATGCTGAAGCAATTGCCTGGCCAAACATCTTCAAATTGTAGTGGCATTGTATCCCAATTTGTAAAAAATTCGGATACTGTAAAAAAACTATTAAATTAAGTTGAAAAACTTATTGCTTTGCTTTTGACTGTGCCTGCAAAGCTTCATCAGCAGCTTCATCTGAGCGTTTTTTTTTTTTGGTGCACTAAGACGACTTAAAACGTATCTTCGAGCAACTATGACACAGAAACGACTCACTCATGCGGCACTTATACACATTCACAATGATAAAAACGAAAAATTGAATTCGATGAAGGTGGTGAAAGAGTTTGTTTCTCGCAAGGAAGCATTTTGGAAAAGAAGCATTTTGGAATAATTTAAATTGATACAACTTTTTGTACCTTATTGCATTTAAACCATGTTAAGATATACCTAGTCTTGCTTTATAAAAGCAACCATTATTTATTATATTTTCATATTACCATATGAAAGATCCTTTAAAGAATGATCTCTAATATTGAAATTGGAAGAACTTTTAAAAATAATGAAATTTTAATATTTTTTTATATATTTTTATATATTTTTTTTTTTTTTATTTTAAACTAAAATAAAACATTTGTTTATTCGCATTCATGTTTCTTTGAAGAAATGTTGGCGAACTTTTTTTGCACCACCATTTGTACTGCCCCCCATTTGTACTGCCCCCCCAGATGAAATTCGCTTCCGACGTGCTTGCTCTCTGACGATTGTCTCATCTTCCAAGCAATTCGCTGGCTATTCTGCGGCGATTGAAAATATTTTTAGGGATTAAATGTTTTTAAATATTGTGAGCAATATTTGTATGTTATTTGGTTTATTTTTATTTTTTATGTTTAGAAATTTTTTTTCTGTGATTCAGTGCTCTTTCAGAACGATATTTATTATTAAACAAAATAATTATGTTCATATTTTATAAAAATAAAATAAAAAAAATAAGGAAAAATAAAATTTTAATAGCATTTTTGGAAATTAAAATACTTTAGGATAACCATCCCTACTAGCTTTCTTCCTTGCAACGTCATTTATTTCGTGAAAACTGTAATAACCTTAAAATTCGACATCTTACATGCACGAAAAATAATGTTTTCTAAACACACTATTTTAAAGAAATACTTAAAATAACTAGTGCCCGACCGAAACCGAAATTTTGGCCGAAACCGAAACCAAATATTCGGCCATTTTATAATATTCGGCCGAAACCGAAACCGAAACTGGCTGGAAAAATTTAATATAAAGAAAGTATTATATGAATACTAAAGTTTATAAGAATTAATTTAAGTTTACTTTATTAATAAATGAAGTAATTTTTTAATTTTATTTTATATTACAGAAGCATTGCATACTTTATATATTCAGTACACACTCAAAATAGTATGCACCTACAATGTACATTATTATAGAACTACAACACAAAGTATTTTTTTTTCAAGGGTTTAGTATTATAAAAATGGAAATATTTCGTTTTTTTTCCTTTATTCCTCTCACACAGAATACATTCGGAAGTTTTATTATCATTTTTTGGTTTCAGTACCTATAAAAGTTAAATATTAATTGCAATAGAGAAGAAAGAATCTCAAATGATAGTATCGAACACATAAAATTAACCAAAATGTTTTTCGTTAACACGAGATATCAAATTATAGACGAATTAATAATTTTTGTTTTGTACAATGCGTTGTAAATATTTTTATATTTGAATTAAATGACTGATGCAAGAAGTTTTTACCAAAAGTTTCGGCCTCAATATGACCGTAACCAAAACCGAAACTAAATATTTGGTCTGACACTAAAAATAACTTTTTTAAATTTAAAATTAAATTTATATGATAGTTAAAAAAAATTAAAATTTAAAAAAAAAAAAACTGAAAGCAATGTCGCCAATTTAAAAGCATATGTTATTTTTTCAGCGTACTGGCACTTCTTACTAGAAGCGTGCTTATAATAGATTCGGCTTCCGTACATGATATTTTTTTTTTCTTGATCTAGGAAATCGCCAGTTTTCAGATAAACTTATCTTTTCGACTTTTTATATCATACAAATATCATAATTTTTTTCATATTTCACTATATTGCAACGAGAAATATTACTTAAATTTAAAAAACCCTTTAGTTAAACGATATTTTTTGAATCGTGAATACCGTTTCTGCGCAATGTATAACGTTGCGCAGTTCAATTTTAAACCTGCCAAATTAGCATCCAAATTAAATCTAAAAAATTTTTCCAACATTTCGTTTTATTTTATGATTTCTACAAAAATAGAAGTTCTCTTTTTTTTTGTTTTTGTTTAACACAACTCAATAAGATCTCAAAAATTCAATGAACTAAATAAGCTGTTTTCAAATACAATCACACACACACATGCATTGCACAAATCAAACAACAAAACTTAACGAATACAAAATCAACGATTAAAACTCAACGAAACCGAACGAAATTGCGACGCGATGTTGCAGCAAAATAATTTAAATCATTATTTAAATTGATAAATTTCGTTTTCATTTTAATCGTGCAAAATGCATGCCAGCAAGAACCACAAAAAAAATCAACAAGAACAACAACAATCAGTACAAAAACAGCGTGTTGCATGGCGCACAGTGCAGTCAGCAGCTAGCAAATAGGTAGCGCAGGCAGCATTAGCTTTACATCTAATGGTTGTTGCTTTTGTTTTTGTTGTAGTTGCTGTCTAGCTATTTGGATGTCTGTCGGTCTGTCTGGCCGTCTGTCTGTCAGTGCAGACACCGCAAATGTTTGGATTTCAAATAAGTTTAGCGCGCTGCCTGCATAAATTTCAATGCCTATTTTTAGAACGCGATATTTTTTTTTAAACATTATTTTGATATCTGTCATAATTTGACATTTTGCATATGCCAATGATACCACAACACATACACGCACTTATATTCACAGACACATTTAGATAAATTTACAAACGAAAACAAGTGATCATGCATTTTTGCGTTGCATGCTTCTACTCGTTGCTATTTTGTGTACCTTGAGTGGCGAAAAATTGAAATTTTTTAAATAAACCAAATTAAAAGAGATAAATTAATTAAGCATTTAATAACATGCATTAATTTTGGTCAATTTTGAGAAGCTTGACAACGTGTGACACACTTAAATGTCAAACGAGTCGTTCAGGGTTAAAGTCGTTGCTAAGAGTAGTTAAATCCTGCGGGGCGTATGAGTGACATGTAATTGAGTCAATCCAAACCAGCTGGTTAACAAAATGCAAGTGGTTGCTCGACCATTGATAATAGATTTGGTATTTTTACGTTACAACGTTACGCCATATCTTGTGGTTTCCAAAATAATGTAAAGTTGAGGTGCACAGTATCGAGGCTTCATATAAGCCGCTGACAAAAATAGAAGGAGTTGCCACAGGATCATAAAATTTCGTGAAAATAAGCTCTACGGTAAAAGAACTATTCACACAAAATTACGCTGAAATTGGCTGAGTCTAATGCCCACCTCCCATGTAACCAAAATTGGTCTCGTAATATATATCTTTATTAAGATATATATATTAACTAATAAAGTAGAAAAAGTTACCTTAGAGTCATGACTATTCGTATAAAATGTTGTTCTAATCGGATAAATAACACGTCCACCTACCATATAACCGAAATAGGTAATCAGTTATGTATATCACCAATAAGAGATCACAAAGCAATTAAATTTGGTACACATAGTTTTTAGTATCACAGTGAAATAATTTATTTAATTTTTTTATATTTACTAACACGTAAGGACTGTATCGAAAAAACTTCACATATTAATTTGCTTTTAATGTAATGGCTTTTATTTCTTTTCACTTCAAATTTTTTTTATAAAAATAAAATTTTTTTCCATTAAATGTTCATTTAAACTTTTAAAATAGACTTATTATCTAAATGTACACCGAACTACTGTTGAATACCCTTAATTAAATTTTCCACAACTTCTTTTTCAACAGAGCTGCTTGCTTTAAGCCAGTTTTTTGAAATAATACGATGTAGCCGGTAGCTCTGACATCCTTCTTTTAATTCCGTTCTTGAGCGTTGGATGGGTTCTTTTCTTTTGCAACGAAATTGATGTTGTTTTTTTTTTAATTCAATATAGAAGGGCGTACTGTGCAATAGCTTAATCAAGCAAAAATATTGTTGACACATTGTTTTTTTTTATATAGAATGACATAAGGAGACAAATGAGACACTTCTTATTTGTAAATTTCTGCTGAATAGTCTCATTTTGAAAGAATGAGGTGCTCCTAAGGCCGGAAGTGTATATACTAGGGTGGGTCAATTTGTATGGACGAATTTTTTGGAGGTCTGGCTCAGCGAAATTCGTAAAATACATGTAATTTCAAGACTTTTTCTCCACTACAGCATATACAAATTCTGAAAAAAAGCTGTGCGGACTTTCGTAAATAGATTTTGTTCTCAATTATAAAATATGAATGTATGAATGTATGTGTATGAATCTATTTACGAAAGTCCGCACAGCTTTTTTTCAGAATTTGTATATGCTGTAGTGGAGAAAAAGTCTTGAAATTACATGTATTTTACGAATTTCGCTGAGCCAGAATTTGACCCGCCCTAGTATATACTCTCAAAAAATTCATTAATAAAATTTCTACGAATGATATTAGTAAACAAAATATTCGTACATTCTACAAATATGCGTACAATATACAAAGTATTTGTATTGTGATATCCACACAAATTCATTCGTAAATTGTTACCTGATGTTGTATCTATGAATATATTCGTTTTATATACTAATGATATTCGTAAACAAAAATAAATCAATTCGTATTAGTGCTGTGTACGAATGATTGTGTACATATAAATAATAATATTCGTAAATATGTCGAACGAATAACTTCGTAATTTCTTTCATTTCATTCGTAGTATCTACTAATGCTTTCGTTCTATGTACAAATGAAAAATAATATTAATATAAACAATTCATTCGTAGGTTGACTGTATGAATTATTTGTAGAAAGTACGAATTATTAGTTGAGTTTAAAAAATTGCAAACTGAAATCGTGCCGCCTTGTTCGTCGAATATCTACAAGACATAAGGAACTGTATGATTGTAAAGTAACTGTAGCCTACTTTTTGATTGCTTGGTCCGTAAACTAAAGAGCCGCGGTTCGAACCCCAGCTCAAACAGAATATTTTTTTTAAATACGAATAAAATATTTGTAATATGTACTAATATACGTCGACTCTACGAATCCTATTCGTGGCTGAAGACTACGAATAACATTCGTAGAAGGAAAGCAGTTATAAGTAATATTTACACACAAATATTTTTGAGTGTGATAGCACAGGTTGTAAGATTTCTTGCCAAATCTCACACAGACATTGAATTATTTTTATTTATTAAAGTAAGTACCTTCAAATTAAGTTTTGGATCTCTTGGACATTTTTTCTTAAATTTTTTGGCAGATCTGTGAGAGGTATCTTCGAAATGTATTATATTATTTTTGAAATTATTTACACTTGTGTTATTACTTTTGGCTAACTTTCTGTAAAAATTTACTTTTCAGTTCAGTAACTGTTTTTTAACGCACGTGCTCTTCGATTCTAGGCATCGCAAAAACTAAGACAAGAAGAGAGGAGAAAGAAGAAACAATGAAAGTAGTATCGATTATACTTTCTAACAGTTCTTACCGCATTGCAATCAAACATCTACACTGCGAGAAATATTGAACTGAAAGTGTGCAGTTTCTTTTCGATACAGTCTCTATCTACTCTGAAAAATATAGTTGTATAGTATAGTAGTGTAGTTGGTATATCCCCCAATTAAAAAAAATTTAAAAAAATTAAACATAAAAATTTTAATAAATTTTTATAAGATCGTTTTATAAATTTTAAAAGTTTAGCCTGGTAAAGTTATAGAAATGAACGCAGTTTCGGCAAAAAATACTAAAAAAACATTATCGATGATTCCATATCAATTCGTCTAATTTTGAGCAAAATCTGACTCGTGAGTTTCCGATTTTTTTAAAAACTTTGTAGGTTAGTAGTGCCTATAAAAATAACTTCAGCTGTGTTTTTGTTATTTTGCAAAAATTTTTTTTCAAAAATTATGCACTGTGAAAATATTAAAAAAACATACAAAAATACAATTAGTGCATGTATTCAAATAGATGTAGTTTTGAAACCGTAAATTGTATAGAAAAAAGTATACATATATTTTAAATATCCTGAATTTTTCCTTTTGGTGGTATATTTTATTTGCAGCATTTTTATGAAAAATTCCTTTTTATTTTAACCTGAAATTTTCAGTCACAATTTTTTATAGTTTTCTCAACAAATTTTTTATATTTCTAGTGTAGTTTTCAGTTAAGGCATAAATTTTAAAGACTAATACACAATTTTAGGTTGGGATTGCAACGATTGCTAATTTTAACGAATTTTTTAAAAACTACTACAAAATATTTATTGTTTTTACACCAAAAATTGCATATTTTCAAATATCGTAACAGTTTTTAAAAATATAAAAAAAAAATAAAACATGTTTGCTTTTACAAATTGTTGGCTTGTTTTGAATACTAATGAATTTATTTGAATAATAACATATATTATTTTGGATGTACATTGGTTAACATATGGTACATTAACATAAAAAAATGGTATTTTCGGTATAAAAATAGGAAATATTTTGTAGGCATTTTTAAAAATTCGTTAAAAATAGCAATAGTTGGAATCATATCCTAAAAATTCTGTGTAAGTTTTTAAAATTGATGCCTTAAACTTAACACTGAACTAAAAATATAAAAATATTGTTGCAAAGACTGCGAAAAATGTGACTGAAAATTTCAGGTTAAAAAGAAGAAGAATTTTTCCAAAAAATGCTGCAAAAGAATATACCACCAAAAAGACAAATTCAAGATCTTTCAAATATACATACAATTTTTTTTTTCTGTACAACTTACGGTTTCAAAACTAAATCTATTTGAATACATGCACTTATTGTATTTTTTTAAGATTTTTTTTTTTGATATTTTTCACAGTGTATATCTTTAAAATAAAATGTTAATTCCAAAAAAGTACGCAGATATAATACTTTTCAGGAGAACTATCAACCTAGGGAGTTTCAAAATTTTCAAAAATAGGCATATCAGAAACCCAGAATAGGGTCGTTTTGACATGGAATCACCGATATCTAATTTTATAAATAATAAAATATCTAATATGAAAGGTTAATATACTTTTCGCGACAAAAAGATAGCACATTGATATTTTTTTAAATTTTATTAAAAGCTATTAAAACTAAAAATGTATATTTGCTATAAAGTAATAAGATTTAAAAACAAAATTAAAATATATAGAAATTTCATTTAAAAATTGAACTTGTTGTTTACAAAAAAAAAATAAAAACATATTCAGTAGTACGACAAAAAGATAGCACAATATTATTCTAAAGCAAAAAATTATAAGAAATCAATTTTTAATTTTTATAATATTAGTATTTAGTATTGAGTGGAGCCTCCATTTGTTTTTTAAAACTTCAGTACCGTAATTTGGTAGTGATTAAAAAAGTTTTTTGATGTATTTTCTTGGCATCGCTTCCCAATTCAAAATAATGCTACTTTTAAGTTCCTGAATGGTATTATATTGCCAATTATCGGCATAAACTTCTCTTACAAGGTAACACCAACAGTTTTGAATAACGTTCAAGTTGGGTGATCGTGCAGGTCACTCCGATATTTCAATATACTGTTCTCGAAAGAAGTTTTCTGCTATTTTTGCTGTATATACATGATTTTGTTGAAATATTAATGAAGTTTTTGTAAATTGTAACCCACGATTAACTATTTCATTATCAATTAAATTAAGATAATCTTGGCGATTAGCCTAGTGGCGACCGTAGCCTAGTGGGTAGAGTGCGTGGCCCCTAAGCTAAAGAACCGCGGTAGCCCGGGTTCAATTCCAGCTCAGACAGAAAGTTTTTTCAATTGAATTAATTTTTCTGTTCGGTCGTCCCCTCTCTGCAGACAATGGCAAACCTCAGAGAGTAAAAATTGCCATGTAAAGCTTCTTGAGAACATAAGCCGTTCGGAGACGGCATAAAACTCGTAGGTCCAGTTCTCGGTCATTTGTGATCAAACATTTAATAACACGCACAACACAATTGATCAATAGAAGCTAGGTCAAAGTCCTTTCAAGGGCTTAAATGGCCAGTTTATTATTTTATTTTTTATTCTTGGCGATTCATTCTTGTGGGAACAAACTTAACTTCAGTCTTTCCAGAATGTCCCATTCCAGCCCATACAATTACTCATCTACCCTCGTGTTGACGACTACTTAGGATACACTCTTTCTTCCTCAAATAGTGGTAATAAAAAGACATACTATCCGGACCGTCGTAAAGGCGCAGCGCATTAGTTTTCTCTACTTAAAGTGATCTCCAGCAAACTTCAATCTTGCTGCTCGATGTTTCGCTGTAAGTGACGGTTTCCTTTGCAATTTTTTGAGTTTAATTATAGTTAATTTTTTAAAATCCTTTGCACGTTGTGAACATGTGTGGAGCGTTGCAGCTGTTTCAGCAATTTTTCTGGCAGTGAGGTTAGAATTCGAAGCTACCCGCAAAATGGCGCACTCATCTCGGCATGTAACCACTCTTGGACATCAACTGCTAAAGGCTTTACCATAATTTTGTAGGTTTTTTAATAACTTTGCACTCACTTTACGACTTTTGTTTAATTTTTTACAATTTCACTGATTTTAATGAAGATTTAAAGCAACTTGCACTTCCGCACTGTTAAGCCATTTTCAACGTCCCATTTTAATTCAATTTGAAGTATTTTTGCTTATTTAACGTGGTTACTTTACTTTAAAACCTAAACTTGTTTAAAACCTATCGGATTATTAACACTTACTGAACTCAATTCATCATAATGTGCTATCATTTTGTCGCAGCATTTTTTCATATTTTGTAAACTAACAGTATTTCACTCAAAATGTTTAATCATTGTATAATTAAAAAACCTAAAGAGCACACCACATGACTTATTACACCTAGAGAAATAGCTTTAATATTCAAAGTAAATTATATATTTGGAGAAATGTTCAAGTGCTAACTTTTTGTCGCGAACTGTATGTGCTTTCAAACTATGCATGAATTCATATCCGTTTCAATTAAAAAATACAATATTTTTATCAAAACGTTGGACTTTGAAGTTATTTTTTAAAATTATTTATGTATTACTAAAAACTTATAATTTATTTAAGATCAACCGAAGATTTGAGGAGAAATAAAATTATATCACAACTAGTAAGGAATTGTCTTCGACTGGACCGAAGTCAAAATATCCCCACAGCCGTGTTTCAGTATATTCAAAATTTTAAATTTTGAGTTTTTTTACAGACGTCACTTGGTTTTTATCCAAATATTTCAAATTTTAAGCTCAGAGTACATTTTAATTATCTAATTTTATGTGTAGAATATCAAGTTTAAACATAATTTTTCTCCTCTTAGAGGAAACCCTCTTGTTTACAGGGTGTTTCATTGAATCTATATCTATAATCTATATTCTATAATCTATGACCTATAATCTATAATTCGTAATCTATAATATATAATATTTAATCTATAATCTATAGTCTATAATCTATAATCTATAATCTATAATCTATAATCTATAATCTATAATCTATAATCTATAATCTATAATCTATAATCTATAATCTATAATCTATAATCTATAATCTATAATCTATAATCTACAATCTACAATCTATATCTATCATCTATCTATCTATAATCTATATATCTATAATATTAAATAAAATTGAAATAAAAATTTAAAGTTACGACCTTACTCCAAAAGTATTGGGCTGATTTTTATGAAAAAAAAAAAAAATTAAAATCATATCATATATGTGCTTCAAATTTATTTAGGGGTATTTTTCTTACGATATTTAAAAAAATAATCTTATAGTTTTCCTTGATGTATATTGTCTTAACCCAATAATGACGATGATGCCATATCGCATCACTAAGTCGGATGTCGTAAATTAACCGTATCACATAAAAAATTTTCAAAAAAAAATTAGGTAAAAATTAGCACATGTGTGAAAAAATTGTCTCATCTGTAAGGTGTGACCTGCGGTTCAAGCCCACAAAAATAACGTTTTTAAAAATTGCTGAAGCTCAGTCGTTTTTCAATTTATCAACTCTGGGGTTTTTTTACGTGAAATAAGACGTAATTTTCTAACTTTTTCCGTACTTTTTATATTTTGATGTTTTTATCCCCCCCCCCCCCTCTCAGAGCAATGAAAATGGGTACGTAAAATGAAAAACGACGTGGTGTCGTTTTCTTGATTACCAGATGTCGTATCGAAATTCTGCTGCCGGCATTTTGTTGGTTATCATGTCAGGCACGTCCTGATATTTACAAACTATGAAAAATTGACAAAATGGCGTGTGTTTTTAAATGTTTAATCACAAGTGACCAAGAACTGGACCTACGTGTTTTATGTTCACTCCGAACGGCATATGTTCTCAAGAAGATTTACATGTCAGTTTTTACTCTCTGAGTTTTGCCATTGTCTGCAAAGAGGTGACGACCCAACAGAAAAATAATTCAATTGAAAAAACTTTCTATCTGAGCTGGAATTGAACCCGGGCTACCGCAGTTCTTTTGCTTAGGGGCCATGCACTGCGGCCGCCACCGTACAGGACCTATCAACAAACATTTGTGCTTCAAGAAGGTTAAATTTTGAAATTTAAAGAGGCTCAACCTCCATATCGCTTCTAATTTACTTGTGCATGGAGGTTAAACACTTTTTTCCTCGATAAGGCTTCCATGGCACTTGTGAATGCAGGTTTCAATTATCGGAGCGTGAACTCATTTCGGTTGTTTCAATGAAGTCCCTGCGAAGCACTTTATCAAGGATTACACATTACCGTGCCGTGAACTTATGATTGCTGCTTCGAAAAAACCTTTGCGAAGCATTTTATCGAGGTTATCTGGCTAACCAATTTAAACATGTGACAACAAGTCTTATCGAAGCTATTTTTGTAAAACTCATAACTCGCTTGTAACAGCAAGTGTTGTAGAGGCTGTATGACGCATAAATGGAATACGATGGCGTCTGCTTGCAAAAACAAGTATTATCGAGGGACTACGCTGTTAAAATCAGCGCCGCAATTTTTTGTTATATTAAAGTGAACAGTCATCGCGTGCATACGTTAAATAAATGTGATAATAAATTAAAAAAAGAATAAATAAAACATATTAATATGTTATGATTTCTATGTGGAAGAAAAGTTAATAAAAATCGAAACGAAATGATGAAAAAAGCTTTTGAAATTGGCAAGATGTTAAAAAAATATAGGGAATCGAAATTGCTGTTGCCTGCTACGATTAAGAGTAATCCACAGACGCTCATAAATATATGTTATCCATCAGAGCCAGCAGCAGTTGGTAAGTAAATACAATTATTCCTTTTCGTATTTCGCCTGCGATCCAATTATACGTGTGTATAACTTAATTAATATAGTCTACGTATTATAGGTGAAATGCTGCCACCTGTGACAGTAATGCAATGGAATGCGTCGATGACGAAAAATGTCGTTGCGCACAGAAGAAACAAATCTAGAGAGACACACCAAATTACGTTCTAGTTTGAGAAAATGGGCGATATATCATTAAATAACTCACATGGCATTAAAGAATCTTTTGGCGTTGATAAGCACAGGAAACAAATTGCCACAAGATCCACGAACACTTTTGACGACTCTACCAAATGTTGTTCTTACGAATATTGGTGAATATTGGCACCACGGTCTGGAGAATTGCTTACATGGCCTATTTCGGAACTTAAATGAATCCAGAACGATTTCGATTAATGTTAACATGGATGGGTTGCCAATTTTTAATAGTTCCAAAGTGGAGTTATGGCTAATGTGACCAACATGTTCAAAGCAAAAAGAACTACACGCACAGACTTTAAAAACAGACACAAAAGAAGTATATAGAATAAATATAGAAGTACATCCACAAAAAATAATGAAGATATTAAAAGATGCATAAATAAATCTATTAAACAAAAAGTTTAATTTATAAGAGATTCAAAATTAGATCCAGCTTACAATTACTTGCTTATTAACGTAGTAATCCACCAGTGTGATGAATTCAAAAAATAATTTTTTTTTAGATCAAGTGAGTTTTCAAGAAGGCAACAACAACAACAACAACTCTGTATAGAGTCAATCACTTAGCTGACTAGACAGTCTGTTTCGGAAATCGCTACATATTCCTCTTCAGTAGTCTTTGAGTGATTAAGCTGTGATCAACTCACTGTTTAAACTAGCATATGAATGTGCAAATCCTCTAATTCATTCTTATGAATTGTATGGCTGCTAATCATATTTCTATGATTAGACTTTAAAACAATCAATTTTTCAATAAGTTAATTTTTTTAAACAAATTAAAAAAAGTTAGATTTACAATTTTTTTTCACAAGTTCGCCATTTTTTATTTTTTTTTTTTAAATATACATATTATAGGGTAGTGCACTACAATAAAGCCTGCAGAACAATATTCTCTTTGATTTTTTTATTTCAGATGAACACGTAAGGCTGGGTGCTTCCCTCAAAAAACACACCTTCTTTCGAGTACTCTTCTTTGATATAGATAACTATAAGCAAATTAATGTACAATCAAGTCAAAAAAAATCTTTTGTACACTTTACGATATCAATAAAAACATGTTAAAATTTCAAAACGATCGCATTTTATTTTCTTATTTAAAAAATTTATGAAAGAAGTCAACATTTCGGTCGTCACACTGCTGGGCTACTATCTTAAAATAAATAAATTTACTTGAACCGAGTACAGAAACAAACCTTAAATAATTTTTTGCAGTAGTTAGAGAGGTTGTAACGTGCGCTGCTAAGGAGCGATACAAAGAAAAGAGGAGGGAAGAGAGACATATTTTCAGGCGAAAAAAAGAGAGGCAGAAAAGCGCGAGCAGGAGTAGATTGAGATGTATGGTGACAGGAATGAGGCCCGAAAATTATTTGAAAAAATAAGACGCCTTGCCGATGGTTTTAAAATCGGGGCCTCTTCCTGCAATGATGAAAACGGGAATCTAGTGACAGATGTCCAGAGTACACTGACGTTATGGAGGAAACACTTCTCTAAGCTTCTAAATGGCGACGCTGACAACAATCCCGCCAATAGAGATGATATTTCGGAAACCCCAATTTTGCATGACAGCGTTGAGGTTCCGCTGCCCGACTATGATGAAGTTCTGACAGCTATAGCTCGGCTTAAAAATAAAAAAGCCGCGGGAGCTGATGGCTTACCTGCTGAGCTGTTTAAGAACGGAAGCGAAGCTCTACTTAAATGCATTCACGAGCTTCTAAGTAGAATATCTGTCGGAAGAATGCATTCCGAACGATTGGAATCTCAGTGTGCTCTGCCCAATCCACAAGAAAGGCGATCCCACTATCTGTGCCAATTACCGTGAGATAAGCCTTCTTAATATCGCATATAAGGTCCTGTCGAGCATTTTATGTGAAAGATTGAAGCCCATTGTAAACGAACTGATTGGACCTTATCAATGTGCCTTCAGACCTGGAAAGTCCACCTTCGACCAGATTTTCACGCTACGACAAATCTTGGAGAAGACTCAAGAAAAGCAAGTCGACACCCACCATCTTTTTGTCGACTACAAAGCCGCCTTCGACAGCCCAATAAGGAAGCACCTGTACTCCACCATGTCTGAATTTGGTATTCCTGCAAAACTAATACGACTTTGCAGGATGACACTGAGCAACACCAGCAGCGCAGTTAAAATCGGGAAGGACCTCTCCCCACCATTTTTTGCCAAACGAGGTTTCAGACAAGGTGACTCCTTATCGTGCGACTTTTTCAACCTAATGATGGAAAAGATCATCCGAGCTGCTGATCTGAGACGTAGTGGCACAATATTCTACAAGAGTGTTATGCTGCTTGCGTATGCTGATGACATAGATATCATTGGCCATAATACGCGCGAAGTCAATGCAGCATTTTCCAGATTAGAAAGAGAGTCAAGTCGAATGGGTCTGGCAGTGAATGCAGATAAGACGAAATACTTAGTGTCAACAAACAAACAGTCCCAGCGTCTTGGAACCCACGTTACCGTTGACAATACCTCCTTCGAGGTTGTGAAGAACTTCGTTTATGTGGGATCCAGCATTAATTCAACCAACGACATCAGCATTGAGATCAAAAGAAGAATAACTCTTGCCAACAGATGTTACTTTGGGCTCAGTAGGCAATTGAGAAGCAGAGCCCTCTCTCGACGAACGAAAATCACGCTCTATAAATCGCTCATCGTGCCCGTCCTACTTTACGCATAACAAACCTGGACGCTCAGCAGTTTAGATGAAAAGACTTTAGGAGCATTCGAGAGAAAGATTCTTCGTAAGATCTACGGACCAATCTGCGTCAATGGCAAGTACCGAATACGGTGGAATGATGAACTGTATGAGCTGTACGCTGACATCGACATTGTCAAGCGCATTAAAATCGAGCGGCTTCGCTGGCTTGGTCATGTTCAGCGCATGAAAGACGATGCTCCAGTGAAGAAAATATTCGATTCGGTACCCAACGGCGGTCAACGCAGAAGAGGACGACCGCATCTTCGTTGGAAAGACCAAGTAGAGGACAACCTGACAAAGCTTGGAATTTCCAATTGGCGCCAGCAAGCGAAAGACAGAAATGGCTGGCGAAAATTCTTAGATGAGGCCAAGACCGACATACGGTTGTAGCGCCAACTAAGTAAGTAAGTAAGTAAGTTAGAGAGGTGTATTTTGAATAGATTTATGAAAAAGTTGTCAAAATTATGTCAAAAAGAAGTATACAACAAGTAAAAAGAAGTACTTTTAGCGTACTTCGATACAAGATGTACAGCGAGAAGAGAAGAAGTAAAACACTCCGAAAGGGAGTACGGTTGGTCACATTAGTTATGGCCCATTTTGTTTAATATAACCGAAACGCCGCATATCCCAGCCATGGTTATTGGTATATATTGTGGGCCAAGCAAATGTTATAATTTATCATCATAACTCTCTGCGTTTGTGGGTGAAACGAAGAATATTACGGCTAATGGAATATGGATAAACTCACACAAGATCACAGTAATGCATAATTCGCCACGACGCTACAAGGACAGTTTGAACTCAAGTACGGTTAAGCGACATTCTGGCGTAAAAAATATAACCGCAAGGAAAAAGCAGAAAGCAGATAAAGAGGGCGTTAATAGTGAAGAACGAGATGGTAAAATGGTAGGGGAAGATTCACAATCGAACGCATCGATTTGTGAAACAAATTATATCGATGTATTTTTATCGGATGATATGTGAATATATATATATATATGTATATGTAATTATATTTTACAATTTTAAATAAAAAAAAATAAAGCGAAAATATAATTTTTACAACTTCTACAATTTGGTATTTTTTTTCGACCCCGTTAAGGTGTCTTGGCGAAAAGTAAGTGAGGCTCAGCTAGCTTCGATAAGTTGCTTCTGGAGTGCTTTGTTGAGTTTCGGTAAGTTGCTTCTGACATGCTTCTGACAAATTTCGATAAGTTGCTTTTATCGTGCTTCTGGCGAGCCCCGATAAGTTGCTTTTGACGTGCTTTTGCTCAGCCTCGATAAGTTAATTCTGACGTCCTTCGTTAAGTTGCTTCTGACGTGCTTTTACAAAGAAGCAATATATAGGCCTGTTCCGATAGCATGAAACCTGCATAAGTGCGCCAAAATACCTTCCAGAAAGCTTCGCGTTGCTAAAAAAGAGGGAGGATAAATGCCCTCGCTAAGGTCTTCTGGAAGCTGAAATGCTTGTTGAGCTGCCTGACGTAATTACCTACAAAACGCCGCACACCGACACCCCAGTTTGAAAAAAGTTATTTCGAGAAACACGCATTTAAAGTTGTATACTGCACTTCGATGCGAGTGTATATATACATATATAGTTCTGTAACTCCAAAAATAATTCGAATTTTAGAAAATCCTTTTAAGGCATTATCGAAAAAAATTTTAACAGCAGGTCGGCGTTAAGGGCGTTAAGGGGATATATGTATAAAAAAACTTCCTTGGACTGTTAGTATGTATCACCAACAACATCCCAAAATCGCCGTTCTCAGCAGCTCGGCATTCCCCGATCCACTTTACAACGCATTTTACGTGTTGATTTGAATTTGTTTCCGTACAAAATTCAATTGGTAAACAAATTGTTGCCTACCGATAAGCCACGTCGATTGGAATGGGCTCAAAGAGTCATCGAAATGGCTGAAGAAGACGAGCAATTTTGGCATAAAATTATCATGAGCGATGAAGCTCATTTTCAGTTGAACGGAACGGTAAACAAACAAAATTGCCGTATTTATGCCACTGAAAATCCACAAGAGATTCAAGAGGTACCTCTTCACGATGCAAAAGTCGCTGTTTGGTGCGGCGTTTGTGCTAAAATGCTCATTGGGCCGTTCTTTTTCGAAGATGATAATGGCCACAGAGTTACTGTCAATCAGGAGCGTTATCGCGATATGATAAACAATTTTTTCATGCCAATCGTTCGTCGAAAGCGTATCAGGCACTACTGGTTTCAACAAGACGGCGCGCCACCACACACAAGCCGCACTACAATCGATTTTTTGAAGCAATTGTTCCCTGGCCGTTTGATGTCAAAAAATGGTGATTTCGATTGGCCGCCAAGATCACCAGATTTAACGCCTCCAGACTTCTTTTTGTGGGGTTATTTGAAATCAAAGGTTTACGTCAACAAGCCAAAGACCCTAGAAGAGCTGAAAACCAACATCCGTCAAGAAATAACCGCCATTCCCATCGAAATGTTGAAGAAAACCATGGAAAATGCTGCAAAACGGGCACAATATGTCGTAGAGGCCAATGGCGACCATTTACGAGATATCATATTCAAGAAATAATGTAAGCAAATCTACTTGAACCCAATTAAATGATATTCATGATGAACAGACAAAAAATTGTGGTTTCTTTGATTTATTTAAAAATAAAATGGGCGCTTCAAATATTGGCAACCCTGTATATAAAAGAAACTGTCGTCTGTGTGTGCACTCTTAACTCGAGAACGGATCTTTCGATTTTCACGACTTTGGGCTTCATAGATTCGTATTAGCCCAAGAAAGGAATCTTTTAAGAGAAAAAGGGGGCGTGACATCTCACATATAACCTAAATTTTCGATTTCTAATTGCTTTTGAGTTAAGGGTCGCACTGCCTCGAAATTTTGTATTCGGCCGCAACTTACACGTTTTGAGCGTTCGGCATGGGGGCGTGTCACCTCGTACACAATCCAATTTTGCGATATTGATAACTAGGTGGCGACCGAACAGAAATTGTAATCTAATTCAAAAAATGTCTGTGTTAGATGAGATTTTAACAACGCTTCTTTGGTCAACGGGAAATGCAGCGCATTGTCTTGAAATAGGCCATAAGAACATTTGAAAACCTAAAGCAATAAAAATTAAAAGCAATAAATGTAATACAAATTGATTTTTTATTAATAATAAATATTTCCACAGATAATTTCTAGCTATTATTATAAATCAAATGCATCACTCTTGCCGAATTGTTCCTTAGAATCTAATAATAGTATCTAAAATACACACATTTCTATTTATCATAAATATATTTGTCATATAATTTTCCTAGTTATTTTGGCTTAAATAGACGAAAACATTTTATACAAAAACTTATTTTTATTGATTGAAAACGCCAGAAAAGACCAAATCAACATTTGAATGTTGTTTACATTCCAAATTTATTAAACATCCCCCAAAACGGAAACTTGTATCAATATAAAGTACACGAGCTTACTCAATATTAAAATAAGCACACACACACACACGCCACACACAAATAGACAAACCACCATATATAGACAGATACACGTGCACAGCTGGAACTCAAAATTCAAAGTATCTAAATAGCTAAAAATATTCAATAACTTACGCAACACCAAGCAAAAAAAAAATAACTAAGCAAACAAAACAATTCGAAATAGAAACAAATCAAATAGAAATCAGATCAAAGTGCGAACAATTCTCGGCGTAAAACTTGATGGAAGCAAATATATGTGTATTTTTTCCCCTTGATAGAAAGAAATAAAAACTGATATTCAAATAAAATTAAAATCAAAAATAAGTTCATAAAGTAAGAACAAAGCATAGCATAGCAACATCAACTCAGAGGAAAAAAAACAACAAAATTATTATTCAACGTTCAAAAATACAAAATGCGGTATTAACAAATGAAGCTAGAATAAAATGGAAGCAACATTTCTTTAAAATAAAATTTAAATGCGAAGAATGAAATTAAACTATAGACTGTTATATAAACTATAAATGGTACACAATATCATTGACGGAGTGATGCTTACACAACAACCAAATTAAATATTAAGTTTATTACAATATCGTATATATAAATTAAGAAGGTAAAAACATGTATCGTTTATTAAAAACTTTAATTTATTTAGAAACAATTTTTATATTCTATGTAATGAAGGATAAGTTGGACTGTAAAAACCGCTGCATATTAGAATATGCTTAAATTTTGTTTTATTATATTTATTGATTTTTTAATATTAATATAAAAAAGATTTTGAGTTCGCAGGAAATGCAAAAAAAGCACTAATTGAATTTTTCATTGTTGAAATATTAAGACAAATCCTGTACATTAAGAGTAAACATTTTTTTAATTAATGCAATTAAAAATTTCATTTTAACAAAATTTCATATTAAGGTAAAATTAAAAAAGAAATTAATTTATTCCTATTCATTTTGTAAATTTCATCTTCGCGTACGTAAAAAATTGACTTAGGTAAGTGGTCACGGCCATTTAATAAAGATGTTGGTAATCTTCTGCAAAATTTATGATGATTTTTCTGGTAAAGATCCAACATTAACTAATTTTAGCAGTTTATTTATTTATTTATTTATTTATTTAACTATTGACAATATTGTTTACAGTTACATACGTTTGACTTTTATATTATAAAAATGATTTTACTCAAAACTCACTTAACATAACACAATTTTTAAACGCTACTCTAGTTAGGGATATATCAATATTAAAAAAGACTGTATTATAAGTAGTTTGTCCTTCGAAAGGGAATGTGAAAAAAATGCCTATGCCTAACATTCCTTTCCGTCGCATATGTAAGTTAATTATTTATGCAAACATTTATATTGTTGCTGGCAATATGTGCCAGTTATCGAGGTAAACTTTTGAAATGAAACAATAATTTTGTTGCTGGCACTATGTGCCAGTTATCAATTATTTATTATTGGCACTATGTGCCAGTTGTTCATTAACGAAAAAGATATGCTTAAAGACTAACTTAAAATATGCTCGAAAAACCTTAGTAATGCCTAAGTTGACGCGGCCGCTGTTTGCTGACTCTGTTTTGTTATTGTTGTTGTCTTTGCTGTTGCTATTGTTGTTGTTGGTTTTATGGTTGCTAGTGTTGCGACGATCTTTTTGCTGACACTGCATTTTTGGTGTAAGAATTTTTAATGTTGCCGTATGGAACTCCGAAATTGTCACGTACTATCTCGTGTTACCATTCACAGGCCAGAACGGATGCGCGTGTAGGCAATGTGTTAACTTGTATTTAAAAGCGCTAGCAATGGTGCACAATCTAGGTGGTTCATTACTATATCAAGTGCAAAAATAGCCAAAAAATACTTTCTTGTAAACTCCAAGGTTTTAAAGCAAAGTAATGTACAACCATTGTCATAAGTTGACATAAACTCCCAACGAAGTCTTTAAAACACTAGGCGAGTAAACTGTCTTTGAATATTTTCAATTCTAGAGATGTGTACTGCATATTGTGGATCCCACACTACGCAACCATGCTCCAAGCTTGACCGGACTAAACAGAAACAAATCGATTTTAAAGTAAAAGGATTTGTAAACTCCTCTGTATTACGTATAACGAACCCCATCATTGCATTCGCCTTAGAAATGATAGCATCTTAGTGCTTTGAAAAGGCTAGCTTATTATCAAATAAAACTCCCAAATCAGTTTTACATTCAACTCTTAATACTCTTTCGCTATTAATAGCATTATATCCTATTATTAATTGCTTCTTCCTGGTGAAAGACATTGCATTACATTTCGCCATATTAAAATAAAATTTGTTGGTTTCACACCAGTTCTGCAGACCATCTAAATCTTGCTGAATTAGAAGACAGTCATCCAAGGATTGAACAGTCTTGAATATCTTAACGTCATCTGCGTACATGAGGCATTTTATTTATTTATTTATTTATTTATTTATTTATTTATTTATTTATTTATCAATGGAACAGGTTCCTTTCTGACTACAAAATATTTGGCTAAGCCACTTAAAATATATAAACTACAAAATTTTGGGAAAACCACTTTTATAAAATTAAGTTTAACAATTTTTGATAATACTTTAAGATTAGAAAATAACATTCTATGTATAATATATTATAATACAGTATATTCATCTATAGAAACTATCTATTAGGACTCTTAACGCCTGCTTCGTCATGGCAAAATCAATAGCAATATTGTTAGAGAGCATATTATATTCTATGAGAGTCCTATTCAAAGGAGCATTAATCGCATAGTTTGTTCTGAGCATTTTAATAAAAAAAAATCATAATTTCTGAGACTTCTTCTTGGAATACTAAAAGTTATCATTTCCAATAATCGATGGCAGTCAACTGTCCCTTTAATTACATCTGATATAAATAATAGTGATATTATAGTTCTTCTACTTTGTAGCGATTTCAAACCAATATATAAGCACCGAGCACTATATGAGGGGGCTGGATCAAAATTTAAGGACTTAAGAGCGTATCGTGTAAATGATTTTTGAATACGTTCCATACGATTAATATGAGAGCTATAGTAAGGGCTCCAAATAAACGATGCATATTCAAGCTTAGATCTCACAAAAGCAGAAAAGAGTGCTTTATGCGTATATGGATCAATAAAAGCTGAACTATTGCGACGAACAAAAACATACATGGCATATGCTTTAGGTATAATAAAATTGATATGGCTAACAAAAGAAAACTTAATATCGAAAATCACACCCAAATCAGATATTTCATCGACAGATTTTAAAATGTGGCTATCAATAGAATATGAGGTGTTAATGGGTTTTTGAAAACGAGATATGAAAACACTTTTTTATATATAATGAAAGGCGGTTTTTAGAACACCATTCAGATTTGACAATTGTTGTTGTAGATCATGTGCATCAGATAAATTTTCAATAGTAGAATACAATTTTAGATCATCCGCATATAGTAGGTAGCTGGCATTTGAAAAACAGCTACCAATATCATTGATGAATAAAATTAAAAGTAAAGGGCCATTTTGAAAAGTGTATATAATTACGAAGGTCATTGATAAACAGAACAAACAGAAGCGGGCCAAGATGATTGCCTTGAGGAACCCCAGAAAAATTATCAATTTGTTTGGACTAGTTAACATTTCTTTGATATACCTATATAAATTCCTAAATAGGCAACTTCAAGATCAGTTTACGATTAATTATAAAAACGAAATGTAAATTTAAGCAGTCATTTTCTTACTACCACATCATAAGCCGTATTCCTTAAGCAAACTTTTTGGTATGTTTATGCAAAAGTCAATAAGCTAATATAATTAATTTCTTCAAATATTTTTCGATCCGCAATAATTAAAAGCAAGGGTGTCCAACCTTTTTATTGCCCTGGGCCACATTGGAAGAAGACATGGTGTTTTGAGCCACAAGTATATTACCAAAGCTGACGAAAGTTAAAAAAAATAAACGTAAAATATAGAGCCTTTACTTATATGTGGTGGGCTTGTTAACCCCCGTCAAACACATATTCTGAAACCTTCGAACAAACACATATGCCTGGCCAGACCCCAATACGTTTTATGCATTTGTATGGCAAAAAGGGTACCGTAACTTTGAATTTCTAAGTATGCTCGTTTATTATTTTTGTCTTTAGACTTTTTTTTTGATTTGTTGATATATGTAGCTACCTAAGTGTAAAAATTTTTTTATTCATTTTGTTGAATGCATGAAAAACAAGTATCATCAACTTCAGAATGTTGTTGGCGCACAGGATTAGTGCTTTTGGTGCAATAAAAACGTGTCTTCCTAAATTCCACAAATTCCACAAATTCTGCAATCTTTTCTTGAATTCAGTGTACTAGGGCCGCTTTGTTGGTTAGGCAGCATATTGCTGGGAATATTCAATGGCCTTCCAAAGAAAGATTCAATGGCCAAACGGGTTGAATTTTGTCCCAAAACATGGTTGTTGTTCATGCAATTTTCAGTATTAGCAAGCACCAATTGTTTACTCAGCGTGTTCAAGAACATTCGTCGTTTCTCTTTTCTGGTTCCTTCTGTATTTTCATTGCATATGATGTAAGCAGCTTATCCCATGACGTCTATTATGTTGCAAAAAAATGCTAATGGCCAACGTCTGGTTGACCGTTTTGTGGAGTAATGCGTTACCATTTGGTCCATTGTATCAACACCGGCCTTTGTTGAATTGTAAAATAATATAACTTCCGGTTTTTTGCTCCGCCTTCAACATTCTCAGTGTAGTGCACAGTGGATAGTAGATTTACTGATTTTTTCTTCTTTGGAACGTAGCTGCACAGTGATACAAGGTTATCATAGAAACCGAACACAGATGAAAGCACTGGTCGTTTGCTGTCTTTTTTCACTTCTTTGGGAAGACACCTTTTGTTGGATCTAATGGTGCCAACGTATGCTAGTCCAATCGACGAAAGACGTTTAACTGCGTCTAATGTTGTAAAGAAGTTATGAGCAATAATAGTTCTGCCGCTGTTGGCGTATCGATTAGCCAAAATCATGAGCATATTTTCGCCTTGGTTTGTCTCGTTGTTCTCCCTCTTTACCAGTGTACAGTTTTCATTGCAACGGATATTTGGTTTTCGCATCGCATGCCAACCATACTTTTATGTCATACTTTGTGGTCTTTGATGGGATGTATTGCGTGAACTTTGTGCGCCCACGGTAAGGAAATAGCTGCTCATCGATGGTTACACTTTCGTATGGTTCAAAATTACTGGCAAGATTGTTATTCAAGAAGTTGCATATGTCGCGAATGGGAGCAGCTTACGTTACAAAACTTGTAGTATACCTATACATATTATTTAAATATTTAATTTACATTAATGTATTTCATTATAAAACAAGCTTTTCTTAAAATAAGTAATAATATAAAAACCTCTACTGTAAGAATTTTCGAGAACATGCACAATAATATTCAAACTAAGTTAAAGTAATATACCTCTACGGTATACTAAGATATTATTCAAACAATAAGAACATATGTTCATGCTAAGCACTACTATCTATCTCATTCGCACACATGTACCTATAAGGCTGAATACAAAGCATATGATATTATATTATACTTTTTACTCCTACACAAATATGTTAACATATGATTATGTTTACGTTTTCTATTCTACTCACTCACACATATTAAACTATTAATACTAAATTACAAATATGTATTACGATATTCTACTATTACTTTTACACTAATTAAAGAACATATGATTCTATTTACATTCTAAACTACACAAACAATTGTCAACTAGTTTTAAGACAAAATACCGTTATGTTTACTATAAAAGGATGAACATATTTAAAAATAAATCAATTAGTTTTGAGCTTCTAACAAGCTGCCTACTAATTCATTTTTAAATAAGTCTTGAGCTTTAATAGCTGCCGACTTCAACTTTTTAGCCTCTGCACTTTTTATAGTGAACGGCTGTAAATGTAATAAAAACAAAAATAGCGCCAGTGGCGAACTTCGCCGGCAACCAATTAGGCAGGACCTTAAAATATTAATAGTAAATCCGCAAGTCCTTTTTTAAATAATCGCGAACCCTTACATGGCGATGCTATGTCGCGAATAAAATTATGTGGCGATCCTGTCGCCAAAATATTATTACATGGCGACCCAAAAACATATTTACTACAACTGGTTAAGGTACTACTACAGTGTGTAAAAATTAAAAATAAAAATTTTTCGTTAAAATATGGTTCTTTAAGGTCTTAAGAATACGTATACAAAATTTTAGAAATAATATCATATATAAAAAAAGTTATATCATATATTATATTCGTATGTCGATTGATATTCAATAACCTTTAAATCTTTCATCACGTTTTTCTCGATACAAGATTTTCGAATAGGCTTCTAAGATATCTGGAGTTTTACTTGATCGATTTCGATGAATCTGGATTCATTGTGATCCTTATAGACTCTGTTAAGCACTAGACCTACAAAAAACCAAAAAGCTTGTATATTCTTTTTTTGTGTGGCTGAAAGTTTTGGCAAAGAAGTAAAAAGTAAAAAACATTTTTAATAAAAATGTATTTGAAAAATTCTAAATTTATATAAGTCCTTAGAACTTACGAATTTACGTACGTTTATAATATGATGATGAGTAACCAAGAGTGGGGTTCTTCTACACCTAGAATATACCTACTATAGACATATATGACAAATGTCACTTAAATTTATTTTTTTTCTTTTTAGTTTACGTCTTTTTTAAATAATAGTTTATTTTTTTTAAATATTTTACCTTTTATTTATTTCTTTCTTTTTAGTCTTAAAGGTTTATTATTGACATCTTCATTTTCAGAACTTAGCAAATACTACAGCATTTTAATTTTTTGGACCATTAACCTTATTACAGTATTAACATTATTTACACGATTTACGCTATTTACGTTACAAACATTATTTTTTTTAACAGTGTTAACATTATTTACACCATTTACATTATTTTTTTTAACTATCATTATAATAATATCATTTTTTCTAACCTCCATCTTTTACTTCAAGAAAATTTACTACCAAAATTTCAGCTGAATCGAGCCAGTAGTCTTAGAGATATAGCATTTTTATTAATTTGTGGGCGGTAAAAGGCAAAAAATGTTATCATAATTTTGCATTGTCACCGGATTTACATATGCATGCTAAATTTCAGCTTAATCAAATACCAATAAGTTGTTGAAAAATGGTTTGCAAGTTTATACGTTCATACATACGAACGAAGCAAGTTAAATAAAAACTTATAAAAATGGGTTTTTTTACATTTTTTTTTAACGCATGCCTTTTTTTATTTATTTTTTTTATGCGTAGGTTGAGTGCTCAACTACAACCCTTAACTCAAGAATGCACTTTGATTTTTTACTTTCAGTCCCTTTGTAAATTCTGGAGACGAGAAGCCAATGGCAACAATTTTTTAAACACGCTAACTTCAACGCCTTGTAGAAAATTAAAAACAACTATTAAGAATTGAATTTCCTCAAAATACTAATTAGAAATTGTATTTCCTCATGAATAATTCTTCATTATTTAAAAAATTTTAGTCATTAAATCTAATAATACTAGGTACATAAAATTAATAAAAACAGTGTTTTTCTTATAGCTACAAACTGTACCCAGCAAACCATATCTCAGTACAAAAATTGTATGATAGTCTGACGATATCGTTACGATATCTTAACGCACATATACGCTACATAGTCCCGATGGTACAGTTAACCATAGGATTTCGATATCATAGCGGTATCTATATAACAAATTTCTAGATATCATCATGATAGTAAAGGGTCCGCCAAATATCTTTTTTTTTAAATTTCTATAAAACAAAAAACTACTGGATATTTTCTCAAATTTCTTTTTTTATTTGAAAGTACAATCCTTCCGGTTAATAATGAAAAATAATTTCATTCAAATGGCTGCCTCGGCTGGCCATGCAGTAGCCTACACGATCGGTCCAATTTTTAAGCACATTATCGATTGTGTGCAGATGTATTTCACCAATGGCTTTACGAATATTGTCCTTTAAAGCGTCAATTGTCTCTGGCTTGTCGGCGTAACACTTATCTTTGAGGGCACCCCACAAATAATAGCCCATCGGTGTCAAATCGCAGCTCCGAGGTGGCCAAACGACATCAGCTCTGCGGCTGATAATGCGATCTTCAAAAACATGGTGCAAAACATCGAGTGTAGCTTCGGCTGTGTGGCACGTAGCGCCGTCCTGTTGAAATAAAATGTTGCCAATATCCTCCTCTTCAATTTTTGTGAACAAAAATTCGTTCAACATGGCCCGATAACGATCGCCATTGACTGTAACGGCCACTCCTTGCTCATTTTCGAAGAAAAATGGCCCAATTATGCCTCTGGACCAAAATCCGCACCAAACAGTGACTTGTTTTGGGTGCAGTGGCTTTTCAATGTATGCGTGCGGGTTTTCTGTGCCCCAAATGCGACAATTTTGCTTGTTTACATACCCGCCACTTAGCCCACTTAGCGAAGCGAAAACGCATTGGATGGTCAGTTGGCTTCAACTCCTGAATCAATTGGACTTTTTATGGCATCATACCAAGGTCTTTATGCAAAATTCGTCTCAATGATGTCTCCAAAATGTTCAATTGTTGAGAACGACGGTGAATTGATGTTGATGGCGCTTCACGCACACTTTCTGCCACAGAAGCAATATTCTCGGGTGTACGCACTGCTTTTGGCTTTTCATGCTTTGGTTTATCGATGAAGATGCCAGTTTCTTTCACTTTTTTCACAAGATAACGAACATACGGAGCTGACGGTGCTTCTCTTCTTCCAAAATCCGTACGCAATTTTCGCACACATTCTGCAACATTACCATGATTTTCAAAGTAATGTCGCAATATTTTCCAGCATTGTTCAAGCATATACACAACCATATTCGTTCAGCGGAAAGATAAAACTAATTATCTGTCAAATCAGACATGAGCTTAGTGTTACCATTCATGAAATAAGCACTAGTTAAAAAAAAAGTTAGATGGCGAACCCTGTATAATTACGATAGCATTTCGATATAGTAACGTTATCTATATTAAAAAATACTAGATATCGTTACGATATTATAATAATGATAGCATTGCGACGTATTAACGATAATACATACTTACTCGATATCATCACGATTGTATAAATACGATAGCATTGCGATATCGCAACAATATCAAGATTAAAAAATAATCGATATAATTTCTCGGGCACCGATATTTAGATAAAATAAACGCCACCAGCACTTACCTATTTACGTACGCTTATATTATTATTATGATGAGTAACCAAACAAGAAAAAAATTTTCAAAATTTTTATATGAAAAAATGCTAAGTGTTTTCATATAATTTCGTATGGATCCGAAATCTCGTGTTCGTTTCGAGCTTGTTTACGAGTCCGTCTTTTTTATATGAAAATATTTTTTTTTTTGTTATTTTATTTTTGTTTGCTGCTAAAAATACATCAACTAAAATAAAAACAAATTCAGTCCTTAAACTCATTCAAAGTCCTTAATATCATTTTCTATAAAGAAATTTATATTAAAAAAATAAGATTTTTCATATAATTTTGTATGGATCCGAGACCTTGTGTTCGTTTTGAGCTCGTTTACGAGTCCGATATCTCATATTCAGTTTATAACTTCTTTGTAAAAAAATTTTTAAAAAACATTTTCAAAAATAAATCATTTATTTTAATTTCGCTATAATTTTCACATGTTTTAAAAACCATTTTTATCTATAAAATAACAAAAAAATTTATAAAAAAATAACATTTCGTTAAAAATTTGGTATAAAATATCTTTATTTTAAAACAGCAAAACACAAAAAAATTTTATTTTAGTGGGTTTGAACCCACGACCGAAGGCTAGCTTTCATTCTTAATTGCGATGGTCGAATGGATAAGCTGATATCGTTTCGATATCGCAATTAATATATATTCGATATCGTTAAAAATATGTCAGTTTGTATCGGAAACAGGACTGTTTCGATATCATAACGATATCGTCTCGTATATCGTTATCGATACAAATTATCACCTTTACGATAATATCTCGATATCGAAATAATGTCGTTTAGTTTGCTGGGTAATATTACCATAAACGAATTTAAATAAAGTTCCTAATTGAATGTTTAATAACATAAAAAATAAAATTTGTCAATATAAAGTATAGTTCATTTACAAAGAAATTGTAAGAAGTTAGTTTTTTTTAAATTTCGAAAGAAAATGCCTCCATAGAAAACTTGCAAAACTTATCTAAAATAACTTATTTGACAGTGTCTACAATATTTTATCACCAACTCAAGACACGAGCTAATTTTTCTTAAACAAATGTTCACACTTATAAACAGTATTTTTGTGGTTCATATTTATATTTTCCTCTCTTTTTGTTGTTAATGTTGTTGTTGTTGTTGCTGCTGCTGCTGTTGTTGCAAATTATTATCCTCATCATTGCACGATATCAACAATTCGAGCCAACTGTAGAAATTTGTCATCCATCATGGTACGGCTGGGTGCGCTCCGTGCGTACCCAGTTCATTAGGAGCTCACGGATGTTTTACGCTACAGCAACAACAACAACTAGAAAACGTTGTCGTCGCAACGCATGTAAACGTTCGAAATATCAACTACTTTGCACTTTGCCAGATACTTAGCGTGCAGCTATCTACAAGTCATGCTTTTGTGCAAATTGCAAGCAGCTCGCTCGTTGGCGGTCTGTTTGCGCAGTTCGCTCTCTATCTCTCTCTCTGTCTCTCTATATATCCGTCCATCCGTCCGATCAGCCGTCTGACATCCTGGCTGCCTATATTCCCATCTGCTTTTCTCTTGCTATATACATGAAGATAAGCATACATTTTCATATCATATGCTAAAAGTGCTGTCTGTCCATTAGACTGACTGTCGTGTCGTGTGCCCAACAGTTTTTCGCTGTTTTGTGTATCAGCCTCTGTGGATCTTCGCACTACGTACAAGTTTGCAATATTTTTAGCCAATTTTTAACGCTTGTTGACAAAACTGTCAACAAAAGAGCAACAGCAACAAAATTAAATGCGGCATGAAACGTGGCGAATTGTTGTTGCAGCCACTGCTGTTGCTGTTGCTGCTGCTGCTGCTGCTGCTGCTGCTGCTACTGCTATAGCTACAGCTGATGATGATGACGACTTGATGAGCTCTGGCTTAAAGAAGATTGAGTGAGTGTGAGTTAAAAATAGGAGGAAAATCATAATTTTTGTACATTTTTACTTTCAAAATTTGTTACTTTCACTTTGATTTTATATTTATTTTTTTTTTTAAATCAATTGAATTCATATATTACAATATCTTACAAAATATTAATGAAATCAAAACTACATTTTTTATAATACCTTTAGTCACATAGTTTTAATTACCCCATTCAATACATTAACAGGTGACCCATAGTTTTCTTTGTGATATTCGTTCTACTACTGTGGATACAGATATCCTTTTACCCATGGGTTTTAAAAAAAGAAATGCTTTCAATGAACCTTAACCCATTTTCGGCCGCTGGTCGATTTTTTGACCAAGAAATTTCATCTTAGTTCAAAAAATTCGATCATAATTTCTGTGCTAGTTATCGCCATGGGCAAGGTGTTGAAATAAAACTTGATTCATTGGCTTTCAAAGTATTCATAAGTCGCCAAAATTGGCTCGTATGCACCTGGTGCATACCTAAATTTATACAAGCAACTTTCTTGGTGTTTATAATTAATATTGAAATTAATAAAATTAAATATCGAATGACTCATGCAAAAGGTTCAAAATTTACAAAACATGTATCGCCTGGCCATTTACTGTATATTGATCATATACCAGGTGACCACCAAAGTGATTGGTCGAAAAATCGGCCATTGGCCGGAAACGATATATTATATGTGTCATTTCAGTTGTCGTCGAACATTGAGCGTTTTGTGACATTTTGTATGTGCAGTTTTTCGGTATCAACCCAGAAACAAGTGGTTCGGAACAAAGATATGAAATTTGCATATGTTTGTCAATCACTTTACTTTTGTTCTAGTTTCTTGGACTGTAAGTAAGATTTTTGCATGATTTTTGTGCATTTCATCAAATTTTGGTGCAATTAATTTCGATATTTCAGAGAACAATAAGGCACTCGAAATATTTGAGCACGAAGGATATCCAAAACATTTTGGAAGAATGTAGCGATGATGATAAAGATCGGCATATTTAACTGCAAGAGATCTTTGCAATTCCAGCCTGGGTTCGTATACACCTTTGTGTGATTTTGGAGCGCCAAAATAGATAGGTTAGGTAAGGTAAGGTTAAGCCAGTGTGGCTGTCTCAAACGAAACACACTTAAGCCAATGAAGCCCATTTTATTACCAAGTGTTAATTTTTCCTGTCTCTATTTAAACCAATTTGAGCTGTTTATTAAGACTAGGATTCGGTAAACCGAATATTCCGAGAGTTCGTCAAGATCATTGAAGAACCAGTTGCCTAAGTGGAGGAAGCGTTTTTGAGTCAGTGCTGGGCAAGTGCAGAAGAAATGTATTGTAGATTCTTTCTACTCCTCATGTCTACAGCTCCTGCAGAAGTCGTTGTGGGGTATGTTCAATCTTTGAGCGTGTCTTCCCATAAGACAGTGCCCAGTAAAGATCCCTACCATGGTGCTGATGAGGTCTCTACTGAGAGAAATGAGTTCTTTTGGGCCAGATTTGCCGCGTTGTATTACACGTGCTACCAGCTGACCATCTGTTGCTGATTGTGGTACCGGATAACTCATATGTTAGGAGTTTACATGTGGTGAGGGGAATACCAAGGCTTTTCTTATCTATAGATAGCTTTTTGGTAGTACCTGTACGAGCGAGTTCATCTGCTTTGCAGTTACCTAGAAAATCCTTACGTCCAGGAATCCAGCATAGAAGGATTCTGAGCTGCTTTGCCATCTCATTTAGAGATCTGCGGCAGTTGAGAACTACTTCAGATGTTATTTCAACAGTTCCTAGGGCTTTCAAAGCGACTGGTTTATCGGATAGTATGCAAATATCCTTGGAAGATATCTCATTTACCTGAAGCAAAGTTAACGCTTCATGTATAGCAGCGATTTCAGCTTGAAATACACTGCAATGATCAGGGAGCCTAAAGGCTAAATTAATGCTGAATGCTTCCGAGTAGACTCCTCCACCTACTTTGCTATCTAGTTTTTATCCAACAGTAAAGATCTCAATAACATTGTGAGGTGATCGGTTTCCTAGTTCTCACTCTTCTTCAGAGGGAATGAATACATCGAACTTCCTTTCAAAGGGTAGTTTTAATGTGATGTAATCGATGGACCTAAGTATGGGAGGGAGAAATTTTCTAATGCAAGAATGTTCTAGTGTACCTTCTTTCGACTGGGAGCTTCTAGGCGGATGGTTGTATTAGCGGTCATATGTTTTGCTATGATGTCAAGTGGTGTAAAATATCTAATGCATCTGTTGGAGTAGTTCTTAAGGCTCCACTGATGCACAGTTCCGCTCATCTTTGAATATCTGAAATAGATAAAGCCGAAACAAATTAAATAGACACAAGATGCGAAAGACGTACCATTTGACGAGACCATTAGGGATATGATGGAAGAATATTTTTAGAAAGAATTATCAAAAATTGCAATGAGTTTTTTATAAAATTTAGTACTTTGTTCTACATCGCGAACTTCCGGGAAGAAAAACCTATTTGCCATAAAAGCCAACACATCAGCGCACACTGTGATTTATGTCATTCTGGATTTAGTAGTTTCAAATATCACAGCTAGGTGGCGTATAATAAAACAAGTGATCGGAAAAAGCATACACAAAAAAGAGAAAAGACTTAAGCAAATTTAAACAAATGACAGCTGACTAACAATAAGAACGGAAGTGGAAAGTAAGAATTTTTTAATTTTTTATAAAAACTAAACTATCTTTTAGAAATTAAAGGCATGATGTCTATAAATGTTGAATTTGGGCTCATGCACGGTTAGAAATCTTGTACTAAAATTGAAACTTTTCTGTACTACTTATAAGTCTACACCAGCTTTGGTTTCAAATCTAGTATTTACAAAATACTAAAAAATGGTTTTAAAACAGCTTTGGTTTCAAATTTAGTACAAGCTTGGATTCAAATATTTAAAAAAAAAGAAAGAAAATAACAAACAATGCGAGATTCGATCACACGACATTAAGTTTGTAAACTCACTACTCTAACCACAGAGCTATTGGCTTATACATAAAAAGCGCGATAAACAAACATATGAACCGAGTCGCCTAATATTGGGTCGCAGCATTGCCAGGCCAACTTTTTACGGGTCTTAATCCAAATTTAGTATCCACATGTACTTGAATTTAGTATTATTTGTATTAAAAACAAAAAGTAATACAGAGTTGTACTTAAATTGAAACCAAAAAGACTAAAATTGAAACCAAAAAGCTAAAATTTAAACCAAAAAGCTGAAATTGATGCTATAATATTTCTTTTGGTTTCAATTCTAGTACAGAAAAGTTTTAAATATAAGTTACTATTTGAAAAGTTTCAATTTGAAACTGCAAGGTTTAAAAACATGCAGTAATATTTTAGTGGGACTAAAATTTAGTCCAAGATTTCTAACCGTGTGGTGGCGCCAGGCTTCAAAGCTGGACGCAATTCAGATCTGACCGTGCAGATAAATCGTAATCTCAAGCGTACGTTCAAAGATTCATGCTGTGTTGACTTGGAATAGCTTTGCGTTACCGATGAAAACCGGGTATGGATATTGCAAGTAGATCTCAATTTAACCAATCATGAAGGCAACCTAAATGACTGCTGCTCAATTGCCACACTATGTGCGCTGGCGCACTACAAATTTCCGGATGTAACCATAGACAAGGACGAGGTCAAGATACACACTTCCGCTGAAAAGAAACCTTTACACATGGTGCTGCATCACTATCCGGTGTGCCAGCTGTACATTCGATAATGCCTTAATCTTGCAGGCAGCACATTAACAAGCTCGCTATTGCTATTGCAATACGCCAAAACCGCGGCCAAACAAGCTAAGCTTGTGGTTGATTGTGTCAAAGAGTTTCTGGAGACAGATTCAGCAGCATGGATTTGCATAAAATCACTGCCATGGCAGAGAGGATCGCTGATGGTCTCTAAAACTGCGAAATTTTAGCTTCCAAAATCTGCTTAAACAGCTGCACCAAGGCTATGAATTTAATCAAGAGTATTCTGCTTCAAGTGGCTCTGAAAACAAAAATGAGGGAGAAGATTGACAAAACATAAAATTTTCTCGCTTGATGCTCAAACGGAAGTTTTAAATTCTTTAAACTATTTTTCCTGACCCATCACTTTTACACAGTTCTTAGAGTTGGATATCGATGGTCCGAATTCGTCAATTTCGCAAATTAAAATTTGTTCATGCAATTTTGCGTAATGTTTGTTGAAATGTAAAATAAAATCAAAATACGACAATAACTTTTAATTATTTATATTTTAAGTAATAAAGGCAATGGGTTTTATATAAACATATTTGAAAATTTCTTCTAGATTCTAACATATTCAAAATAATATGAAGTGCATCACAATTACATAAATAGAATTAAGTATTTAGATAACATTTTGCATTTCAATATTTCTGTGTCGATAGGTAATAATCGTTTAAGTCGACTTAAGCCGGAACTGAGTTTTTGATTTAGCTGTGTTTCACGCATATAGCAACATAAACACACAAAATTTGGAGCTTCTCCATACTTTATCCAAAGTAATGGTAATAAATCAAAATACCCTCATAGAAGGCGGTCGAGTCACTATTTGAGCGGATAGCTTCAACATCATGCACGGTAACGGTGTCAACAATCTTCTTTTGATTTTGTTCCAAGAAGGTAGTTTTGGTAAGGTTGAAGACCTGAGGACGTGCGCAATGATAGGATATCTTCAACGGGACTCTAAAATCGTTTCCCAAGATCACCAAATAAATGTTTTGGTTTGCCAAGGCATTAGAAAAGCGCTCACCAATGATTGCAATAACAAAATACAACTTGGCCAGCTGTGCGATCTTGCTATTGGATTCGTATTGTAGAAGCTTTGAGCTTTGTGCACCGCAGTTGATTTGAATGATTTGTGTAAAATTAGTGCATTGACTAACGTAGGTAGCATTGATGAGGATGTTTTATAACGCTGAAGATGTTTTATTTTCTATGGTTCCATAAGTTATATTAAGCTGTGCAGTCATTTCCACCAAGATGCTACTAGAGTTTCATACTGCTTGTGGACTGCATTTAGAAAAACATATCTAGTTAGCTTGTAGGTATTTTTTTTTAATAAATAAGTATTTACATATTTTGCAGTTTATGTGTTCGTTAAGGGTTTTCATTTTTACCTCTTTTTAAAAACTTTAAAAATTTGAAGCAGTTTGGAATTTCAAACAGAACCTGAATTTTTCTGATAAGACATAATTTATGAGAACATATATTTTTTGTTGACGTTCTCATGTTGAATTAAACGCCATCTAGTTGTCAAATATTTTTCATGAGCAGCAAATCAAAATCCAAATGCAGATTTGGATGTTGGAAAAAACGCGGCTAATATAGCGAATACATAAAAACAATATATATTAAACACATAAATTTTATAAAAAAAATTGAATTAAAAAATCTTAAATGGTTTATTCACAAATACTTTCACTTCACTTTTAACAAATACTTTCACTTTTTGAAAATGTTGAAAAAACTTCCAAAGTTTGAAGCATATATCTTCTCACGTATAGAAGTAAATAAAAACAAAAATAATATAAAAATTTTGACATTTTTAAGTAATAAAATAGCAAAAATTTTAGAATTCCGATCAAAAATTTTTTTTCGATTTTATTTATTTTCGATCAAATTTCAAGCCAAAAAAGTGCACTGTGCGGCGTTTGAAAGAGTGTTTTTTATATTGAATCCCTCTATAGCATAAAAGTCAAAATGAAGGGTCATATTTTATTTGAGACTAGCTGAAACCCGGCGCGTTGCTGCCACGCTCCCTTGCATGTGTAAATTGAGGTCGAATACTGAATTTCGATGCTGTGCAACCTATAAATCCAAAGCTGCTAGATATCCCTAATTTGGGTTGCATGGGAGGTGCGGGGTCAAGGGGGAGGTCAAGGGGGCGACCAACGCCCATTATATGTGATCAATGAAACTGAATGTGTAAATTAAGGTAGAATACGGAATTCCGACGATGTGCGACCTATAACTCCAAAGCAATTCGATATCGCAAATTTGGGTAAAATAAGAGTTCCCTTGGCAAACGCGCATAAAATTTAATCAATGAAATGGCACGTGTACATTTCAAATACTGAGTTCCGACGCTGTGCGACAAATAACTCAGAAGCTATTCGATATCGCAAATTTGGGTTGTATGGGAGGTGTCACTCTCCCTTGTTCAACGCCCAAAAAATGTTACCAATGAGAGTCCATGTGTAAATTCGGATCGAATACTGAATTCCGACGCTGTGCGACCTATAATTTCAAAGCTTTTCGATAGCACAAATTTTGGTTGTATGGGGAGAGGTGAAACTCCACCGTTTCCAACGCCCATAAAATGTTATTAATGAAACTGCATGCATAAATTGAAGTCGAATACTGGATTTCGTTGCTGTGTGACCTGTAACTCCAAAACTATTCGACATCGCAAGTTTTGGTTGTATCGGAGGTTCCACTTCCCCATGTTTAACTCCCATAAAATGTCATCAGTGAAACGACATGTGTTAATTGTGGTTGAATATCGAATTTCGAGGCTGTGCGATCCATAACTCCAAAGCAATTTGATATTGCGAATTTTTATATATTTGTGGGCGGTAAAAGGGGGTGTTGTAATTTTATCTTAAACCATCTCGTACTCGAAACAAATCCACTACCAAAATTTTAGCTCGAACGGGCCAGTAATTTCAAAGTCTGCTTATCTTTTCTTAAAAGTAGGGGTATCTATTGTGGGACCACGCCTATTTTAAATATAGTTACCGATAGTTATCATACGGACTTAATTACCAAATTTTTGTTTAATATGACCAAAAACTGTCTTAAATATAGCATTTTTATTGGTTTGTGGGCAGTAAAAGGGGGTGTGGCAAATTTTAAATATGCCTATATTGTTCGCATAAGTGCAAGCAATAAGTTGACAAAGTTTTATCGCAATGGGATGAACAGTATTGCAGCGCATAGCGAACGAACAAACATTCATTTTTATATATTAGATATAAGAAGCATGGCCGTAGCTGGAATTTTTTAAAGCTGCTACCGGCCTAAGCCCCATTTTCGATTTCGGCACATATTTTTATTAGATTTTTGGCAATAAAAAAGGGGAGGGCGAACTAAGTTTGGGGCTTTTATGAAGAAATTAGGTCAAAAAGTTGCAGTTCGGGGCCCCTTACCCCTTTTTTTTATTGCCTAAATTCTAATAAAACTATGTCCCGAAATCGAAAATGGGGCTTAAGCCGGTAGTAAATTTCAAATATTGCAGCTACGGTTATGATAAGAAGGTCTTTATTTCTTCTAGAAAGGGGCTTTTTACATGAAGCTACTTCTTTTGATACCAACACCATAAGTATCAAATATAATCCCCTACCATTGCCTGAGAAATGAGGATTTAAAGTTTTGTTTTGTATGGGCGTGGCACCTCCCCTTTGTCTAATCACAACTTTAAATAGCCCATAACCTTCCAGGGACTTTTCTGAACATTTTGCAAAAAACCCCATCAAAAGCGGATGAGCGGTTTAGGAGCGCATAACATACGAACAAACCAACAAACAAACAAATATTAATTTTTATATATTAGATAGACAAGAGAAATACCCCCTAAAGTATCTTACCATTCTCTAATACAAAATTAATTCTAAAACTGAATTTCATCAATTGGCCCATCCCACTGGAGCTACAAGTTTTAAACCGACTCCGAACAACTTATGCTCTCAAGATGCTTTTCATGGCAGTTCTAACTCTCTGAGGTTAGCCATATTTTGCAGAGAGGTGATCGTCTAAAAGAAAAATTTATTCAATTGAGGAAATATTCTTTCTTTGATGGGATTTGAACCTGGGCTACTGCGGTTTTTTAAAATAATTTTGTCAATCTCAGTATTAATTCGATTCTACAAATCCAAATTTTTTAAACTGAGATTAAATATACTTCAATGGGTTCATTACAGTTAAGCACCGATTCTTGTTTGCAGTTAAGACAGTCTTTCAATGCAAACTTTGTTGATAGCTCAAGAATAAAATCAAATTCATTATCGTTAATTGAATTCATTATTAAATGAAAATTTATGTCAACTTTTCGCATAATTAGTTTACATAGTTAATACGTTTAAGTGCTCTTAGACTACACTGAGAAAGAGTTTGGTTTCTTTATCTAAATGTTTTGAGGTTGCGCATGTCAAACAATATTTGCTGACTCTTAACAAATTTTGGTAAACATTTTCAAGAAAGTCGTGGCTCATTTAACTCTTATACATATGTTATCATGATATGAGCAATGTCATGATATGAGCATCCTACACTTGTGATATCGATGTTATGAACTAAACCCAGCAAACATTATGACTCTTAAAAGACTCTTTGAAGTCTTATATATATGAGCCTTTATAGTCATTATGTTTTCTCAAAAAAGATTCTTTTATTAGTACATTTTTGTATATTGTGGGCTCTAAGGTATGATTCATAAAAATTTTTGTTTTACATCTCTTTTTAGACTCATAAAAAGAGACGAATTTTTGGGTCATATTTTATGAAAACTCATAAAACATGCATAAAAAGAATTCTTTTATGAGTCCTTTTTATGAGCACTCATAAAACACGCATAGAAAGCATTCTTTTATGACTCTATTTTATGAACACTCATAAAACACACATAAAAATTATTCCTTTATGACTCATTTTTATGAACACTCATAAAACACTCACAGAAATGAAGCATTTTATAGAAAAACATAATTTAATAATGTTTGCTGGGTATTATAAGACCAAATGTTGCAAATGTAGACGGCCTGTTAGCGATAACCACATCTTGTATCATAGAAATAAACACTTTTCTCAGTGTACTACTACTAGCAGCTACTTCATATTCTCAACATGCTCGTCTGGCTGTTCATAATTTTGTTGTATGTTGATTTATGCGCTTATCAACGAGCACATCAACGCTGCTGTCGATCGTTGCTGGTGGTTCTCTTACTGTTGTTGTTGTTGTTGTTATTATTTTTATTACTACCGCCGCCATCATCAACAACACATGCTGATTGCAACACTTGACTTAGCTTGTTTTGTCTTGTCTTGAAGTGACATGACTTTGGCACAAGCTAACTTTTATTATTAAAAAAATCCTTAAAGTGGCTTCAACACTTGACTTGACTTTATTTCACACTAGTTCCACTTCATCTCCAATGGTGGCAACCTCCGTTCCACACCTCGTTTAGCCATTCGCCACATTTCAGGGGGGCGTTTTGCACGCTGTCGTATTAAGTAAATTAATATGCATGAGGGGCGTGTCACCAGCCGCAGCAGCTTGGACACTGAATTGATTTAGTTTTCGTTTTTTTTTAAATTTTTACTGCTTCATTTTATATATCATAGTTGTTGATTTATCAAATTTATGATCGCACACTTTAAATAATTATTTATTTATCTCGTCGCTCCTCACTTCATGCAAATTTATTAATTTGTTAATTTGTTGTTTGTCATATTTTGGTAGCTAAACCGTTTCGTTCCGCCACAAATATCTTAAAATTTATGATTTTAGTTTTCTGGTTTTGTTTTTTTTTTTTCAATTTGTTGGTTTGTCGGAATTAATTTTGAGGAACATTTAATATGCGCAAAATAGGCACAAAAGCTGACTATGGCGCGCGCTTGTGTTTAGAAATTGCTAATGCGCGAATTTTTTGACGCTTGAATTTTTATATATTTTTACCTGTCTGATTTATTTTTACATGCATGCATACATAAAAGTTTATTGATGGTGTCTAACAAATTGATTTTATAGCAGCAGTTTGTTGGACCTTTTTGACATTTAACATTTGAATAGAGTTTGATCGGTTTTTATTTTTAATATGCTATTTTGGATTTTAATTGAAAATAATCTTAAGTTGCAATTCAGTCATTTGTTTTTATGAAATCTGATCAAACATTTTGAAGGTGCAAATCTGGTATAGCAATTAAAAATGGTTTTAAAAAATTTCGTCATAAAATAAAACATTTAAGAGTATATAGTATCTTCTACTTGATAGTAGAGTAATCAATCAAGATTTGTGTAAAAATGACGAGAGTTTTTCAAAATATTTTAGTTGTAAGAAATTTCAAAATCACAATAAACAGGGTGTCCCCAATCAGCGTTTCATTTCAGGGCTAGTTAATTCCTTGTGCCAAAGCAAGAAAAAAATTGCATCATAGGGGGTTCATCTCTCCCCTGTTTCGAATTTTAAGCGGAATTATAGCAAACAATGACATCAGTATAAGTTTCATCAGTAACAGCAATAACTTAAAAAGTACAACAGATAGGAACCAAAAAAAAGGTCATAAATTTTATTTTCTTTTTTCTGATGCGCTGTCTGTATCTCCAAGGATCTCTTTGCAATATTTTATTACGAGACCTTACCGTAGAACAGCAACGAATAAGATCGAGTTGATTATTTTATGAAAACATGCACTCAAAAATCACTTCATATTAAAAAAAAAGTCAAAACAATTTTCAAAAATATTAAATATGGAAAAAAAAAAGAGATAAACATTTCTAAATTATGATTTTATATCTAAAAAACATTATGTGAAAAGAAGCATTGCTGTTGCCGATTTAAGTGGAAAGAGCTTTTAGAGTGTATGTTTTCATAAAACAATTAATTCGCTCTTAGTTGTTGCTCTACGGTAGGGCCTCATAATGAAATTTTGCAGAGAATTCCTTAGAGATAAAAATTACATCAGAAAAAGAATATTTACTTGTTTTTTGTAAAACAAGCTTAAACCGAAGAAAAGTGAATAAAAAACATTTTTTTTAATATTCAATTTGATGTTAACTATTCTATGATTGAAAATAACCGAATGCTGTAAAAGGTACTATTTAATTTATTAAAAAGCTAAAGAAACATTTTCAAACTGGCAATACTTTGGAATTTATTGTATTATAACTGATAACACATATGAATGTAATTTTTAACTATACCTCGGCATATAATTCGAAACAGGAGAGAAATGAACTCCTGCCACACAATTTTTTCCTTGTCTTGGCCCCAGGAATCAACCATCTGTTGATCCAGGATTGATATGTTGATCTAGGACACCCTGTATATAGCAAAGGAAATGGCTTAAAACATAGATTTGAGTATGTAACTTTGGAGTGATTTAAAATATTGAAAAAAAATGTTTCACAAAATATATGTATATTTTAAGCTGTAAGACTTTGTAAAAGATATAAAAACAACATTTAAAGAAAATGTATTTTCATCAAAAAAATCATAGCATTTTCGACGATTCATATACGTCATATGAAAGAGAGTGAAAGAGAATATTTTAAAAAACAAATTACATCAAAAATACGTTTGGTCCTATTTTTTGAGCAAAGATAAATATTTTTGACGTTCTTTTAAAAAAATAAAAAACATTGAATTTTTTAAATAACGGCTTATCTTTTCTTCGTTTTTTTCTTAAGCGATGGCCTGTTTCAAGGAAATGCGTTGCACTGAAAAAATCTACAGTTTTCAAGATATCACAAAATTTTTATCTTTGTTCTTTGACCGGCCGCCACCTTAACCTAACCTACTATAGAAAAATGTTTTAAGATTTTTTTTTATTTCCCTTTTATAAGTCTTTTTAACAACTTTACAAAAGTTTTAAAAGTATCCTTAAACGTAGTCAGTTAAGACGAATTCTATAAAAATGCTTCTTGGAAAATTTTACTGTGTCTATTTGAACAAGATTTGCCTACAGCGTATGGCATCTACACATCAAAAACTTATTTAAAAAACTCGCTTAACCCTCATCGGTCCCTCGATTGTATGCGCGCACATACACATATATTTTTAATTGTAAAAAAGCTTAAAAAAATTAACAACTATTTATGTTTTGTGATTTTTTATGTTTATTACATTGTTTACTATCATATTAATGCATTTGAACTTCATAAAGGTAGATTAAGAATGAAATTAATTAGAGTATTACATATATTAGAAAAAAAAATTGAATTTTTAACTTTTGTCAATTATTTGTACATTTTTCGCATAAATTGAAATTATGTTCAGCACAAATGAAATTTCTGCACTTTTCACAGGGTGTAGCAAAAAGATTTTTGTTATTTTTATATGTGCAGATGTAGCATCGGCCTCGTTTTGATGTAATTGGTAAATGGCGAATCTCCCGAATTCTTTAAATAACACTGGAATCATCATTACTTTTAGGTTGTTTTTTACGTTTAGTTATCTGTTTTTTAACGAGATTCAATCGAAGCTCCTCGATAAAAAGGCGACGACGAATATAATGGTTCGTTTTAGAATTTTTTCCAATTCGGGAACAATGCAATGAACGTCACGAATGCATTCAATGCATTAACATCAAGCATGTTACAAAATACTGCCATTGGCCACCGATTGACTTTTCGTTTGCATGTGTACGTAGCCACCATTTGATCCATGATATCAACTCCTCTCTTGGTTTTGTTGTAGTCTTCAATGATGTTAGGTTTCTTCTTTTCACTATTCTCATTTATGCTGACAACATTGTGGTAAGTACTGAGCAATGTCACAAATCGGTACCAGCAAGGAATATATGACAACATAACTGCTTGCAGTTTATGTTCATATACAACTTCTGTATGATAAATTGGCTTTTGACGCATGTCGAATAGAACTGAAGGAATTTCAGTCCTATTTTTCCTTATTGTTCCCAAAATAGTCATGCGATTCTTATGTAAATCTTCTGCCAATTCATACGAAGTGAAAAAGTTGTCACACGTTACATTTCTGTCAGAAAGTCCTTCCACCAAATCCAAAACAACACGCCGTCCGAGATTACGTTCAGGAGTGGCATTACGATTCCGACCAACATAAATTTGTGTGTTGTATGCATACCAGCTGTTTGAGTCGCATAGCACCCAAATTTTGATGCCATATTTCGCCGGCTTGGATGGAATATACTGACAAAACGAACAGCGCCCACGATATGAAACGAACTGCTCATCTACGGTAATGTTTTTTCCTGGTGTGTATACAACTATCAAATTATGATTCCATTCATCGTATACATTTCGAATCGGTGACAATTTGTCACGTACAGAAGTACTTGTAGATGCAGTGTTGGCCATACGTTGTTCGCGGTCATCAAATCGAATGCAACCATGGATACGCTTGAACATTTTCAAAGACATTGTTGCTCTAAATATTGGCCGACCAGTTTCGTCATTCCACAGTTTAGTGGAATTCCACACATTCACCGTATGACCGATACACACCAGAAAGCAGCAACAATCCAAAGTATGTGTGCAGAGTGTCCAAATCAATGTTTTCCCAATCGTCTTTGTACTTTCGCACACCATATAAATTTGTCATGTTCAAAATAATATTCTCAACCGGTTCAAGGAATATGTGAAATGCAGACGAAACATCAACTATAGCTGCTAATGCTTTTGGACCTGAATTATAACAAAAACTAAACATATAATGAACATGAACCCATAACAAGAGGGTAGGTTTTTACCTGAAGTGAAATTTTCTGCACGTCGAAATGAATTTCTTCGAATTATTTCAAATGGCTGCGATGAATATTTAATTTTCTTATATTTTGAAAAATATTTATTTTCAGGATTTGCTGCATTTGCTTCTGCTAAATTTTGCTCAAGTGGCTCAATGTCGTCTTCATCCGAATGCACGCTAACTTTACTTTCATCATTCTCCTCGTCTGATAATGCAAAATCATCGTCACTTTTGCACGGAGATTCGCCCGTTTCGCTTTCCAAATCAAAATCCATTTTTAGTTCATCTCGCTGCCTTCTTTCACGTAAAACTCTATCCATTTTTTATCAAATACTTCGAAACACAACCAAAATTCAAATAAATGCGCAAACAAACTTCACTTATGTGTGTTCCAGAACAAACTGAATTCCATAAAACGAAAATATAAGAGCGTGCTATAAATCCACACACAAAAATAAGCGGAAATTCCAGGTACCTGCTTATGTGTATGTGCGCACATACACAGGGACCGATTCGTAACTTATTCATAACTGCACAGGCAAATACAGTAAGGGTTTAAATTCAAAAACGGGTTTTTTGGTTGTTCAGGTAAAATAATTCTACTTTGCAAAATACAAGGTCATTCCACTGAACCGTTTTTATTTTATTCAAGGCTAAAGAATACAATTGTATGCGTGCGCATACAAGGGACCGATGAGAGTTAAACTATGCAATGAAAATTTCTTCCAATGATTTAAAGTTTTTCTATATATTTTAGTTTATTTATATATTAATCTTTTTACGACAATTAATAAAAAACTGACTATTTTTCCATATAGAAGTATGCCCAAGAAAAATATTATCCAAAGAGATTTATAGTGTAATATTCCAAAGAACATTTTCATATAATGTTCTAAGCCCTCATACTAAAGGACTACGTTTGAGGGGTTTTTTAAACTTATTTAAAAAAACGGCGAAAAAGAAGTTAGACGTTAAAGGAAAGGCGTTATAGAATACAAATATGTATGTCTAGTCTTCTTTTAATGCGGTCTTATGCATTTAAAATTTCTTCTTTGGTCACTTCTACATCCCTGTAAACGTTAAGAAGAGCTAGCCCATTAAGCCTATCTTCTCCACTTTTACTTCTCATGTATGTATATTTTGAGTCTTCGAAGCGACTAAAACGAGCGTTTGCTTGAAGCGACTGGAATCGGCAACGTTGCCCCAATCTTCAGGAATCATCTTATTGATGGATATATCATTGCATAATAAAAATTAAGGGTTCCGATAAATGTTACAGGTCAATTTGTCTGATTCAAGCAGTGCCTACAAATATGGGGCACAAAATGTTAAGCAAAATCAATATACCTATGCATTAACAAAATTATCATGTTTTAAAATTCAAAACAATGCCTTTAATATCAATGCATGTTTTTCATACAAAATTTATACAAATTTTTCAGGCAATTTGTTATAAAAAGTTTTCATAAAGGTGGCACAACTAGTTGAGACGTACAAGAAAAACTCTTGTGTAGGATTTGTTTTTTTTTTTGGGCACACATGAAAATAATTAATAACAAAATTTTTTAACATCAAAGATATATATTTAAAAAAAAAAAATATAAATGTTTTTTTATGAAAAATATTGGATTAATTAACGGGATACAAGAAATTTGCGAGGGAACCCAACAAAAAAAAGGTTTTGCCGTGATCACTGCTGCTCATCACTGTATCATCCGATAAAAATAAGGGATTATATAAGGGAAGGGATTTGAAAAATTTTGATTTTTCGAAAAATGGCGGAAGTTCAAGTTCAAAGAGTCTCTTTTGACTAAAATTACACTCATATTTTCACCAAAAAATATAAAACGTCAAAAAATACTTCGGTCATCAAAACAACAATCATGTAAAGAATAAGTACAAAAATTTCAAACTGATCGGAAAAGCCGTTCTAAAATTACAGTGATAACAGACTTCAAAAACATGTTTTGGAGAAAAACGCGTTAACAGTTTTGACTACAATGTGAATGCAGATTAAAAAACCCATATTAAAAGTTATTTATCTATATAAATATAAATCCGATTAGTCTCAAAATTTTAGAAAATACTTTTGAAATACTCAACTTTTAGAAAAAAAAAATATTTTTTTTCAAAATTCTAAGTAGTTGTGCTTTAACAAATTTCGTCAACGTAGGGAAAAATTGTTTTCAATACTTTGCCCATTTAACATTGGAGTGTAATTTCAGTTGGACTGACCATCTCCAATTTGGCTCAAATTTTGTTCTTAGATTGGTTTATTGTTTAGGAAACTAAATCTGGACTTTGAGATTTTAAGATTTATTTTTTTTTGCGGACCCAGAGCCATACGAATGCCAAAATAGGGTTTATTTTGAGGCAACGTAGCTTAGTCAATTTAAATGCGATTTGCGTAAATAGGATATAATTGGAAAGGTTATTTTGTCTTTTTTATGGGAAATTTCTTAAAATTTTTGAAAACACTGCAGTAAGTTGACCCTTTCTAAATTTCAAAGTTTAATGCCATTCCAGCAACAGGCGCTATCATTTCTTTTTCATTTTCATTTTTTTAAGTTATATTACCTTTCCAACGACATATAATGAAAGTGTGCTCTTCAAGGGCTCGGAAGTTATGGCGTAAAACGTAAAGTGTTAATGAATTTTCAATACAATTTTAACAAGCGTTGATATTTATTGTGAAGATACTTTAATGCATAGAAACTTGTAAATTTATGTACGTAAATAATATAATTAAACAATATTCCATAGGACATGTTTTGTTTGTTTTCAAATGCATCTTTTTCTCGCTAGGTGGCAGAAAAAAAATTAGTCCTTTTCAGCAGGTGTCAAGATATTTTGGTCCCAATTTATCGGAAACAAAAAAATTAAAGTACATATTATTAAGGTTATTTGTCGCTACAATTTTAACTACTTATTACTTTAACTAAGTAGTACTTTTTTAACATTAACTACTACTTTAATTAAAAAGTTTGGTTAAAATTTTCCCCCGCTACAGGGATCAAAATTCAACCCTTTTGAATGGCAGCGTTTTTTAAAAATTCGCACTAAATTTTTTCTATTGGGTCAAACTTAATAATTCTAGTAAAGGTTGAAGCAACAAGTACCCTTCACAATTAACAGCTTCACTTAAAAATTAGTCAAACTTAATATTAGGTCAAAACTAGCCCATGTGTGGAAAATTTGTTCCGTCTTTAAAGATTTAATATGCACTTTGATTTGTTTGTTTCCAAAAAATTGTGACCAAAATATCTTGACATCTACTGAAAAGGACTAACTACTTTTCTTATGAAACCTAGCGAGAAGAATATGTATTTAAGAAGAAACAACAAATTTATTTTGAAATTTTGTTTTTTTATATTGTTTACGTAAAAAGCATTATTAAGTCTCTATGAATTATAATATTCTCGCAATAAATGTATTAATTTGAGTATTTTTATTTTTTTACCAATGTGCAATATCGTCTTAAGAACTTTGTCGTGACCATAAACACACAACAGCTGCCATGTTGTGCTGAGAGCTTCTCTCGGTGATTGTGAAAATTCGATCATTTCAGGGGGTTGTAACCCCCAAAATTTGTCCTGCGTACCCGCCTGATTAGTTGTCTCACATTTTATGTTTAAAAGCTAAAATCTTTGTTTAAAATTGTTCCGACGTAAACTTTTGTAACGCTTATTTTGTAATCTCCACTACCACAAGCCGTTGATCGCAGTCTATAATTTTGGAAAATGTTGAAAAGTGTCAAGCAATGTTGATAGTAGTAAAATATATTTAAATCTAATACTTCGATACGAGAGGCTATAGTGGTGTTTTTTTATCATTGAATTGTTTTTTTACAATAGATGTTTCTTCTTGGAAAAGCTTATTGCATTTCCTATCCAAATTTATTTTACAAACTTCGCTTCAGTTTAATCTAACAAAATGCGTAGCGTGTCTGGTGTTGCGTGGTAGAATATCATACAATTTACCCATACATATAAACATTTTGTTAATTTAGATCTAATAACGTCAGTGGTTTTATTATCGCAATATTTAGTTGTTGCTACTCGACTTTGTGGAAACATTAATGCATGCAAACAAATAATTGTCGCCCGCCATGCGATTCTTTGCATTTAAAATTTTTAATGAAACTAAATTCTTCTCATACACAAAAACAAATTAATTACTGCGAAAACTGTCCTCCTCTGTTGCAAGGACTTCATTAGTAATTAATTGCATTTAGAAATGTTTTTAAGATAGGAAGCTTTGGAGCACATTTATTCAACGCTTGCCTTGTGCGCACTTTAGCGCATCGTAAGCGGCTGCGTCTGTCCTGCCACACTTTTTAATTGTCGGTCGTTGTTAGATGCACAAATTATGATTTCTTCTTTCGGCTCATTGCACAGCATGTTCTGGTTTTTTAAAAGCAATTCAAAGCATTTACAAAGACGTCATTCGAAGGCGTGTTTTGTGCAGAGGCGTTACACAAATATGTATATTTTAGATTGTTTATGGTTTATGATTAAAATAAAGATACAAATTATGGTTACGATTTATATAAAGGTTAAGATGACAATTAAAAATAATAGTACATTTACATATTAGTGACAAAATAAAAATTAAGTCCCTTGACGAGATTTAATCTTAATTTTGCTTAATTAAACGAGCTTAGTCACACACACAAATTTATCTAGTACTAAATTAGATTTGAAACTTAATATGCATGCTAATATTCTATGATATGGTTTATGATAAAAAAATCTGTAAATATCGGTACCTGAACAATATAAAAGAAGTTGAGCAACATAAAACAAAGCAGTTAAATACCAAAAATAAAAGACAACAATCAATGCAAAGCATCTCAACATTTATCTCCTTCACGCTTGTGTAAATGGTTAAGATTGCAGAACAAACCACTCAGCAGACTAGACAGAAAGTTTCGTTGACCGCTACACAGACTCTTCAGTAGTCTTTTTTTGGTTTCTGCAGGTTATCCACTTTGGTAAGCTTATTTATACACACAACTTTGGTTAAATTAAAACAGAATTATTTGTGCTTTGCCTTTCAAATCAATGTTTTTCTACTATGTTGCAAAAAGTAAAAGTTCGAAACGGTGACTGAAGAACTTCTTGTTGTTGCAACCTGTTGCTTCATGAACTTAATTGGAATTAAGCTCAAAAGTCACTCTATAACATTTTATTTTTTAGAATTATAAAAAAACATTTAGTATTTAACATATGGGCATTTCCACAAAAAGGTCCACCGCGACTGAAAAATTTAATGTTACATAAATTCTTACACACCTTCATAATAAAGAAAAAATGTTCAAATTTATATTGTGAGAGTACTGAGAGCTGATATCAATTTGAGTTATTTTAAAATGGCAACAAACATGATGAATGGCAACTAAAGTTGAAATTAACATTGACATTTAAATTGAAATTAAAATTAAAAGAATGTGATATTGAAATTGAAATTGAAATCGAAATCGAAATCGAAACTGAAATTAAAATAAATTTAAATTTAAATTAAGATTAAGATTAAGATTAAGATTAAGATTAAGATTAAGATTAAGATTAAGATTAAGATTAAGATTAAGATTAAGATTAAGATTAAGATTAAGATTAAGATTAAGATTAAGATTAAAATTAAGATTAAGATTAAGATTAAGATTAAGATTGAAATTGAAATAATTGAAATTAAAATTGAAATTAAAAGTAAGATTAAGATTAAGTTAAAGATTAAGATAAAGACAAAGACAAAGAAAAAGAAAAAGAAAAAAAAGAAAAAAAAAGGAAAAGAAAAAGAAAAAGAAAAAGAAAAAGAAAAAGAAAAAGAAAAAGAAAAAGAAAAAGAAAAAGAAAAAGAAAAAGAAAAAGAAAAAGAAAAAGAAAAAGAAAAAGAAAAAGAAAAAGAAAAAGAAAAAGAAAAAGAAAAATAAAAAGAATGGGATTAAGATTAAGATCAACATTAAGATTAAAATTAAGGTTAAGATTAAGATTGAGATTAAGGTTAAGATTAAAACTAAGATAAAGATTAAAATTAAAATTAAGATTTTTGTTATAGTAACAGATTTTTTGACAAGGAAGGAGTACTGACGACATATATATTCCACATTGATGATGAAAAAAATAAGTTCTTAAAAAGTTTTAAAATGTGCATGCACAATTCCTTAATATAATTTTCATAATTTTCATAATAATGTTTAAAATATAGCTTAATATATTTTTTTTAAGTTACGAGTGGCATATTGCACTGAAAATTCTAAAATAAAATAATAAATACTAAAGAAAATTGAATTTGAATTTGAATTTTTTTCTAATCAAAATTCATATTGTATTTGTATTGTATTTATTTATAAGACATTACTACAAATAAGAACTAAGTTCTTTTACAGTACAACAAGTAAAAATACCTATAAATAAGTTAAGATAATAAACAAATTGTTTAGAAATAACAACAAATGAATAACAGTGACTATAAATAAAATAATGAATTACATTAGATAATGATTAAGAGATTAATAATAATAAAATCAAAATAAAAAATATTGTATCAATAAATATAAGAATAATAATATGAATGAAGAAAAAGATTATGTAAAGATAAAAGAGAAAGGATAGAAAAATAAATTAAGTTGAAGAAGTTAAGAAGTTGAGAAGTGAGTAAAAATAGATTGCCTAAAATTTTCCGCCCGTTCGATTTCTCTTAAGTTACGTGGTAACGCATTCCACAGTCTTATGGCATTAATGAAAAAAAGATTGGAAGAAGTTAGAGAGCCATGTCTTGGAACTATAAGTATCTTGCATCTTCTAGACAAACTGAACTGCAGTTTTTCATATAGGTAATAAGGAGTTTTACTATGTATTATTTTATGAAGGTAGATACAGTTTCTAGCATTTAAATAATCAACCAAACTGCACCCAAGTAATGCATTTCTGAAGTGAGAGAGGTGGTCAAACTTTTTTAAGCCGAAAACAAACCGCGTGGCATAGTTATATGCAATATTAAGTTTAAGCAGGGAAGATGAGTCGAGTTTACTGTACACCACGTTAGAATATGTTATAACAGGTAAGACAAATTGCTTTACTAGCATTCGCCTTAGATCAAGCGTACAAAGACAAGCAGACATTCTTAAATTTCACAGGATATAATAAACTTTACTAACAACACTATTAACATGATCAACACAAGATAGAGAAGAATTCATACAATAACCCAGATTTACAATTTTTGACACAACACTTAGTTTATTTGAGCCAATGTAGAGGTCAGGAATGTTTTTAAGGAAAGATTTATTTTTACAGATAGGGAGAATATAAGATTTGGCAGCATTTAGTTGAAGTCCATTGCTAATTGCCCACTGATAAATGTTTCTTAGGTCCTCATTAATTCTGTAACAGAGGGTATCTAGGAGATCAACACTACTTGAGTGATAGATCTGAATATCGTCCGCATAAGCATGTATAGAAGAATGATTACAAACACCAAAAATATCATTTAAAAAGATAGAAAATAAGAGGGGACCAAGGATCGACCCTTGAGGAACACCACTTATTACCGTTTTATAGCTGGAAAATTTTTGTCCGACTTGAACTTTTTGCAATCTATTAGGCAAATAATTTGATATGAGACTCACCGCACTATCACTAAACCCAAAGAAAGACTTGAGTTTCAGACATAAATATTTGTGGCTTACCTTGTCAAATGCTTTTGAGAAATCTAATAAGCAAAGTAACGAAATCGCACCAGAGTCGTATGCAGGCCGTAAATCATCTATAACCTTAACTTCTGCTGAATTACACCCGTGCCCTAACCGAAAGCCAGATTGAAATGGAGACAAGAGCTTATTTTCATGTAAGAATTTATTGATTTGTAGGCTTATTATTTTCTCACAGACCTTGGATAATGGGGACAGTATACTTATGGGCCTGAAATGATTTGGACTAGATGGATTCGACTTTTTTTCCACAGGTAGCACAATTGCAGTTTTCCATGTTGCTGGGAATGTTGAAGATATAAGGCAGTGATTAATTATATGTGTTAATGGTCTAACTATATGTGGTAAGATTATTTTAATAAATTTAATCGGAACACCATCTTCTCCTATTGCATTTGATTTTATTTGCATAACACATTTTCCAATATCATAGTGTAGAAAAGAAATAAAATATGGTGAGTATGAAGTACTTAGACACTTTTTACCAAAGTTCTTGCAACTGAATAATAATCTCAATTTGCACTGAAAATTCTAAAACAAAATAATAAATACTAAAGAAAATTGTATTTAAATTTTTTGTAATCAAAATTCATAGTTTAGAAAAAAAAAATAAAATATGGTGAGTATGAAGTATTTAGACACTTTTACCAAAGTTCTTGACTGAATAATAATCTCAATTTGCACTGAAAATTCTAAAATAAAATAATAAATACTAAAGAAAATTGTATTTAAATTTTTTTCTAATCAAAATTCAAACTGTAGAAAAGAAATTAAATATGGTGAGTATGAAGTATTTAGACACTTTTTCCAAAGTTAGTTGCACCAGTTGATTAATTACCTCAATACATAGTTCTTGCAACTTATTAAATATCAAAAGTTACAAATATTTTTTGAAGTTGTAACCTTCAGTAACTGAATAATAACCTTAATGCAGTATTTACTTACAACAATTTTATTCAAAATTTCTTGCAACTGAATTATAACTCTAACACAACTTTCTTGTAACTAATTACATTTTATAAGTTGCAATGGTTTTTTCTAAAGCTCTTGGAAAAAAATTATAACCTCAATACATCGTTCTTATATCAAGCAAAATCTTATAAGTTAAAATTATGTTTTGTAAACTGGCATCAACTGAATAATAACCTTAATACAACACAAGTTTGCAATGATTACTTTCAATGTTCTTGCAATTTAGTGAAAACCTAAATTCAAAGTTATTTTTCCTAACTACATTTTTTGCGTTATAATAATGTTTCTTAAAGTTGTATCAACTTAATAATTACCTCAATACAGCATTAAATTGCAATGACATTTTCCAATGTTCTTCTAACTGAATAAAAACCTAATTTCAACCAATTTGCAACAAAACAAATTCTCATAATTTCACAATAATTCATTGCCATTCAACGAAAAATTTGTTCAATTTGGTAGTCTGATTGAACGCTGAAATAAAACAAAAATGAATTACATGGTAGTAGAAACATACACAAAGAAATTGAGAAGCAACACAGAATTCTTTGTGAACAATAAAATGTATAATTTGCTTATGGCATTTTAGTGCACCACAGCAAAATTGGAAACATTTAGTTGTAGTGACTTCCCTATAACTTAATATAAACATCTTCAAACAGAAGTTTTGAACATTTAGTTGTTGTGATATTGATAATATTCAATATAAATATAAAGCAACTTAGTCGCACCGAGGTTGCAAACTCTTTACTGTATTTGTTTCTATTACAATACTCGAACATTTTTTATAGGTGCCACAAAAATAAATGCTGTAATAATGTTAATTTAACGTAAAAATTACATATTTTTACCAAAAATTTATGAAACATTTTTACAACAAGTGCATTTAATCGTAACATAATTAACACCATAGTTTAACATATTTGCAACAAAACGAATGCAACGAATTTGAAACTTGAATGCAACCCATTTGTGACTAAATTTGTTTAAAAAACTGGAATACTACCGAATTATAACATATTTTTGTTACAAATCGAAATCTGTGCTAGCTGGGGTTAGATCAAGATTAAGTTTTTTTTATGAATTACATTAAGATAAAAAAGGCTGCTTCATATATGACAAATACACTATTGATTATTACTTGAAATAGGCACAAACGCTGCAAGTATTTCTTCTACGAACCTATTTGTGGCATTCACAGTTCCTCTTACTTTACTTACATGCTTCTCATTATTACTTTATCTGTCTCGATATCTACTATTTCTGTCTCGCTTATCTTCACAAGCTATTCACAAAATTAACATATCGAAATAATTCACAAATTGAATTATTTTTATATACGAACGTATACAAAAATAACTTAAAAATGTATGCAACCAGCATGTTTGCACAATTAAGTCAATGAAGCAGGAGTGAAAGAGAAGAAGACATAAATAAATGAAATAAATTGCATACCCGAGTTCTTTAAATGCTGCCAAAGTTGCACAAATTTGCAGGCATGAAATGTTTTAATGATATTTTTGGGATACTTTCAAAATAACCGTGACTTGCTTGTGTGCGTATGCACATGTATAAGCATTGAACGTTGTGTGAGTTCACGAGTGTATTTTTGAAATTTATAATAGACCCTAATTTGTTAATGCGACGAGGCAATCCAACAAAATTCCAAACCAAGTCGATGCCACAAAAATAAATTCTGTATGTTTTGTCTTCTCTGCCAGCGGTTATTGTTTCGGATTTTATTTTGTTTTTTAATTTTTTTTTTAATTGTTGTATCTGTCTGCTGTTTATTTTTGTTAAACTGTGTATTTTTTTCGTAAGAAATTCGTAATGCAGATATATTCAATTAAATGCCAGACATGGAAATAAAAGCAGGTCACATTTTATTAAATGAAACTTTGATCAAAAATGACCCAAGCCTAGTTTCCACTATTAAAACATAAATAATATTAATTATAACTGTTAGTGGCGACCGTAGCCTAGTGGGTAGAGTGCGTGGCACATAATCTAAAGAACCGCGGTAGCCCGGGTTCAATTCCAGCTCAGACAGAAAGTTTTTTCAATTGAATTAATTTTTCTGTTCGGTCATCACCTCTCTACAGACAATGGCAAACCTCAGAGAGTAAAAATTTCTAGGAGTCGGCATTAAACAAGTAGCTCCAGTTCTAGGTTATTTGTGATAAAACATTTAATAACACGCACAACACAATTGATCAATATAAGCTAGGTCAAAATCCTTCGAAGGGCTGAAATGGCCAGTTTATTTTTTTTATAATTGTTAAAGGATTGAAGATTTGCAAACTCATAACAGAAACTTAATGGCTTTGGAAACTAAACAAGTTGGACTTGGCTCGTCTAGATTTCTCAAAAATGAACTTATATTGTTTTTAATTGAATTTTTTAACAGAAATGTCATTTTGGGTCAAGTTTGGGTCATTTTTTAACCGAAATGATTTAAAGTTATTTACTATTTTAAAGTAAAACATTTGTAAGCCAATTTGAATTTGATCTTGAAATACGTTTGCATATAACCAACTTAAGGAAAACGGTTGCCAAAATATCTGTGATTATTTATTTAAGGGCTTTGCCGCTTATAAATTAAATTTCTAAAATATTTAATTTAATTCAATTACAATTTTTGTTGGAGCAACTTAAAAGTTAAACACAATAAAAACTTCGCCTATTGCCACAAAAATCAGAAAAAAAAAATTAAAAGCAGTTTTTTTCAATTTTAGTTGATCTTTCCGCAATGTCACAATTCACTTATTTTTATTTTATTTCTTTCATTTTCTAAGAATATCTCTGCAATAATTTGTGAGTTCAATAATATCTGATTAATTAATAACAATTAATAAAAACGGCTCAAATGATCATAAATCAGCACAAGCCAGTTAAATAAGCTATTAAAAACGTCTTTAAACCTAATAAAACTTTCCAACATAGGTTTCACAAAATCGCTTCTCACTACCTATCTTCCATCATCTACTATCCATGATTTCTGTGTTAGAAAAAAAAATTGTTCAGTGAAGAATTTCTAAATCACACACCAAAAATAAAAGCGTTTCAATCATAGATCAATGACCATCGTAAAGAAAATCGGAATATAAATACTTCAAGATCGATGACCTAAAAGAAAAAAAGAACAGAATGAGAAATACAACAAAAACAAAACACAAACAGACTAACTGTAATCACAAAGAAGACAACAATTTTATGAAACTAACAAAATTGTTCCAAAAAATCAGCAATAAAAATAGTAAAGAAGAACAACAGCACACAAATTAACAAAACGTAGAAACATTGTTGCAAAAAAAATAGCAGAGCTGGTAACCGATGTGCTAAAATTTCATTCTTCTGTAAGTCACTTTTTACATTCTTTTTGTGCTTTATGCATGATTTTGTTTTGTTTCCGTTGTTTAATTGATTTCTGGTTGTCATGTTTCTGCCGTTGAAACATGGTGGTGTCTGACGACTTTTATGCAAACAATTTAATGTTATTCTATTTTGGCTTAATAAAAGCGTTAACTTGAGTTGTTTTGTCGTTTCTTGAATAAGCCGTCATCGTCTTATTAGCATTTTAGAGACTGTGAAGTGGATGTTGTAATCCCTAGCTTCACGTTGAGCTAATTTTCACGTTTTAATGGGTAACACATCAAACTGATATCATAGCTTAAAGATATTCTAATAAGTTTGTATATGCAATGCGTATTATATATAAAAAAAATTGGTTAAAATAACTTTTAAGTTTTGAAATATGGAAAATTTGTGATGAATATGTACTAGAGTGGTCCTTAGCTGTATGGGAAAATTTTTTTTATAAGAATAAGCCTCCAGCCTAAAATATGAGGAATAGTATAGTTAAACGTCTGCGAAAAAATAAAATTGATCGAATTAAGGAAAGGCGTGGCTCATCCGCCCCGAAGTTGCTCAGTTAATGAAGTTGTTAGCAAAAAATATAACTTTAAAAAAATGTGTGATGCCATGTTGTTATTAGGCCTATAACATTTTGTGTGTTCATAAGTCCGTACAGGGCCGCCCACGAGGTGGATGTGTCGGGAGTCGAACACCCCTATCCCCCTTCATTGAGGTCAAAAAGTCGTAGTAATTTAAATTTCTCTCAGTAAATGTTCAGAATAGTTCCTCTAGAACACCCATAAAAAACTGCGTGCCTTGTGAGACCGTAAATGTGAGTTTGAGGGTTCAAATCCCCCGTCCCCGAATTGAAAATCTTCTAAAAAATTTTGTTGATTTTTGCGAAATTAAATCATCTATATTTTTATCATTATATTGACCAATATCATTAGAAAAAATGCTTAACTTCTTGACGTCAGCACTACAATCTCGGTTAAGTGCCATAACCATACGGTGTTTTTCTACATTAGAAATACATTTTCTACATTAGAAATGTTTGAATACATGGCTAAAAAAATAAACATTTATTATGAAGATACAAATATCTAATAAAAATTCGTTCCGCAACAAAAAAATTTTTAACAAAAAAATCGCTTTTGACATCCAACGAGCGTGATGAAATGCTCCTGGCGCTCGGAAAGTAAGTTGTGCAACATTTCCATCAAGAAAAACTAGCGCCAACTATATGAATTCCTTATAATCGTTCCTTGGTGGTTTTAAAATGAAATTACGTGATACAAATTCAATAATTTCACTAACGTTGCCAAGTGAGTCATTAACTAATTTATCTTCAATTCCAATCACAAAATTTGATTTTTTAATTGTGCTCCAGGTTTCCCTAAATCGTTTCAATAAAAGCACAACAGATCCAGAAGATGTTTCCATTTTTATTTCGAAAACGCTACGCAAAAGTATTTCATAAATGTGATGCCGGCATTTTAAATAAAGGAGATCTTTTCCGATTTTTCGCTCTAAGGCGGCTCCTTGTAAGCGTCCCAAATTTGATGCTACCGCATCGCAGCAAAGCGCTTCTATTTTTGCAACGAGCACCCATTCTTCCAGTAAGTCATAGACTGCAATAGCCTGTTGCTTTCCTGTGCCTGAAGAAATCGCTGGACTACCAAGCAGTTTATCACCGCCATTGACTGATATCACTGCAGGAAGTCGATCGACATGATCTGTATCCGTTAAAGTTGGTAGGATCTTACTATCCCAATATACAGTAATTGCACCAAGCTCTTTTTGTTTGAAAGTACTGCGAATTTTTTGAGCTGCTTCAGCTCGCAATTCCGAACTGAAGCGTCGAATAGAAGACCTATTTATTATCAAATCGCTTACGTCATGTCCAAGTACTTGAGCAACCGATATCATTATTCGCACAGAGTCATGATCGCTTACTGCATATGCTACTAGTGCAGCCACAACTTTTGGTGTTATAAAACTTCGCTGAGCTCGACTTTTCTTTGGTCTGCTTGGACCTGCTTCTTCTTCAGATTCCTCAACAAGCTTTATATCAGGGTGCTCGGTAATTTCCTCATCCTCATAAATCGAACGTGTTTATGCCTCCACCAACTCATCTACAAAATTGTTGGAAATAATCACTGCTGAGGACAATAGTAAAACGCAAACTTACTTTCTAAACTCTCTTCGTGTTTCAAACATCTTTGGTTTTCTTCTTCTAGGCGAAAATTATTTCTTTATCTAGTAAGACTCGGTCAAAGCCTATCATTGACACAGGTTGTCCCTTTTTTCTTTGATTTACAAATAACATTTTGTCTTCCTCATTGCACGGTCAAAAATCTTAGACTAATTTTTAATCCAATCCTTGGAATCATGCATTTTTTAATACCCTTTCTATTAGAATTCAAACTCTTCAAAATACTAGACATTTTTTAATAAAACCTGGAATAATATTTAATACAGGTTGGATTAGTCTTTAAAAACAGCGTTCGGCTTGGTTCGGTTCTTATGCATGTTTATCATTTCTTTATACATGTGGCTTCATAGAGCAGTTGGTAGAGCCAAAAACTTATAACCTAAACGTAGTGGGTTCGAATGCCACATGTTTCGTTAATTTTTTATTTTTGTAAAAAATATTTTAATACAAGCATGTATTAAAATTAAGTCCCATGAGAGAATAAAAATAAATTGTAATATATACCGTTGATTAAATTTTAATAGTTTCGGTGTCGTCATAAATACAATACAGGATTTATTAGAATTTAGTCCAAGATTTTTGAGCATGTAGATATCATATTCAACGCATTAACATGAGCAACATCAAATAAGCTGTCAAGTTTTTCAGATAAATCACACTCTCGATTCTCTTGCAGTGATGATCGACGTTTGCAGTTCTTTTGTAAGTCCTTCTATTCGCTATATATACAACTCTAGTTTTAAAACGCATTTGTCTGCATTTCTTGTTGGAACTCGCACTTTGTTTCAAAAAACTTCGACTTCTTTTATCACTAATCCAGCACTTGATCGAAGACTAAGATGTACCTTGCGCAGATTATAAAATAAAACTCGCATAACCTGACTGTTAGAAGGTAGTTTGGCACCGACTATTTGGCCTTAAGAAATATCTTATCTTTGCCCCTTGTTTCCATTTTTTTACGTATTTATCAATCTTTCATTAACTTTAATATTTGGTTTTCGTTTCGTAAAATCAAAATCTGCTTCACCTGATAATGAGCAAACTCGCGTCACTGACAAGCTAGTCATAGATAAACTCGATACTTTTTATTATCGCGTATTACTGGATACCTTTTGATGTGACAGTTATTCAACTCAAAAGTAAAGGTGTAAATAATTATTAATTTTATTAATATGGTGTACATGAAGGCATATTTCAACTTTGGGGCAGATGAGCCACGCCTTTCACTTATGCGACAAGTCTGATTTTTTGCACAATGTGTTATTTTAACATGTCTTACATATTTTTGGGGAGTTACAGTAAAAATTCTTGAGTTAAAAAATAAGGACCACTCTAATATGTACCCTGCAGTTAATGTCACTAGTACAAAACTAGTGGTTTTGCTAGCACTTAGGTAGTCGGTACTAGTTTTACTATAATCTATCTTTTTTGTATTCAACTGACGAATTTTACATTAGCATGTCATTAGAAGGTGTCAATTGCTACCTTTTACATACCCATTACACATAGTAGGCATGCATGCTTCAAGCATCTGACATTTAAGATTGCATATACATATTCTTATGAAGTAGCCCACATCAAAAGTATGCATGCATGCATGATACTTGAGGCATGCCTAAAGTTGCTCAACTTTTAACTTTTTGCAGGCATCAAAGCTTTGACAGACATAAGCATCAGTTGGCTTTGCTTGAAAAAGCTATATTAACACATCCAATTAAATTTATTGATTGCTTGAATTATTTTAAATTTAATTCAATGTATTTCCTCGACTTTTTGTTAAACAATTTTGTTTAGTTTCAGCATTTTTGGCATTTTTTATGTGTGGCATTTTTGGCTATGTGTTTTAATGAAGCATGCTTTAAAGATACGATACATGATTGAGGCATGCATGCTTTCTATGTGTTTTAGCCTATTCCCTAGTTACGTTTAGCCTATTCCCTAGAGCGAGCTTTTTTATATTTTAAAAAAAAACGTAAGCACAGTGATTGATATTCTTAAGTCAATATGATAATATTTTTTCATCATCAAATTGCTATTTTATTCATGTTGTTGAACGAAACAAAAAAGCTTTTTATATCATGTTTTTTTCTGTCATGTCTCTTTGTCTGAGTAGATTTCTAACCATCTTAATGCAAATAACCTTTAGTCTCCTTCCAGACAGGCTTTCAGCCTGGTCATAGTTATTCCACTACTGTTGTGAAAATTTTAGAAGATATCAGAACATATTTTGAGAAGGGTTATATCACTTCAGCATGTCTCTTAGATTTTCCGTAAACCTTCATCAGTGTAACCCACTCTATGTTTTATAAAAAGCTAGAAACATGCTTCAGTTTCTCAGATAGGCTGAGTTCCTTAATGCATTTATACAATGCATCAGTTTGTTTTATATTTAATTGTTCCGAAACTTATTTACCAAAACTGTGCAACTGTACTGTTTTTTAAGAATATCAACAGAGGAATATCAACAGAGTTGCGCAGTTTTCGTATTTAAACTTACAGCCCTATTCTGGCAGATTAACTAAGCGCACCACATTAACAAAATAGTTAATATTAACAATTTGTTAAGGTTTCGTATTCTGCTGCAAATTTAGAAGCTCTTTTCCCTACAATTTTGATAATGACAGAAAGAGACTTAACAACGAATGAAATGTTTGAGCTTAGATAGAAAATTGATGAGCAAATAATAAAAAAAAAATACAAATTATAATATAATATTGAGTTTAAATACATTAAACTGAAAAATGGAAGAATTTTTACTTATTTTAAGTATTGATTTGGCAAATTTTTCAAGCGCTTGCAAAGTCACAAGCTGCACTCGAAGCATCTGTTGATATAGCGCATCTCTTCTTTCAATAGGCATATCGATTTTCACCATGCATGGTGAACTTTAAAAGCTTTTTAAGCTTTTATGTTGTTAATTATTTTTAAGAATACCAACATTTACATAACATAACAGTCGGCTTAACAAGAGCTCCTTTACTATTTCTTGTTAAGCTAACCACCAGAATAGAGTTGTAAGTACCAATCCAAAATATTGCTGTTCATCTCCTGAAAAGCTATTTAGAAGGACGGACTCAAAGGGTTAAGGTAGGAAATTGATATTTGGAATTCCAATCTTTTTGTCGTGGGGTTCCCCAAGACTCTGTCCTTGGGCCGCTTCTGTTTACAATGTTTCTTAATGACATTTTTTCTATATTTAATAATGTTATAATGCATGCATATGCAGATGATCTGCAACTCTGTCTCTCCCGACCAACATGCCTCATCGCGGATCCTTGTCCAGGATAAACAAAGTCTTGACTAGAATCAGCAGATGTGCAAGAGAAAATAAACTGAGTTCTTATCCTAATAAATCGTATGTTCTGCCAGTTGCTAAATTCAAATACTAATTTAATAATATTTCTTCTATTTACTTAGTGGAATAAACCTTGCATTTGTTCACAAATTAGTAAGTCCAGTATTTGTTATGAACTCTTCACTCACATGTAAAGACCATATTTACAGCGTGGTTAGCAAAGTTTAATATTCCTTAAGAAATCGGAGAAAAACTGCTTAAATTTTTCCCACTGAAACGAGGGGAAAATTTGTGATACAATTAAAGCGATTAAAGGAATTATTATTATTATTTTTTTTTTTTATTTCAATTAAAATATAGTAATAAATTACAAAGATTTTAAAAGTTTAAACAGCATAGCAACTAAGGCCTTCAGCTATCAGTTTTAAATAAAGTGATAACATTTATACAATAATAGATTTTGAATATAAAATTTGTTTTTTAAATATCGTAGAAAATACCTGCTTGTTTTAAAAGAGTTGAGAAATTAATAATGTTTTGTTCTGATACTGTTTGTAATATTTCTGTTATATCGTGCATTTGAAGATTGTTTTTGATGGCAGTTACTTCTGGGCATTCATATAATATATGGTTTATGGATATCCTAGCGTCGTGGCACATACGGCATATTGCTGGTGTTGAATTTTCGAATAAGTGTTTGTGTGTTGATCTAGTATGTCCAATTCGAAATCTTGTAAAAGCGACGCAGTCTCTGCGTGGGACAGTCCCTGGGTACTTAGGAGTGATTTTGTTAGGGTTAAAGGATTTGTAAATGTGGGAGTAGTTTGTCCAGTCTAATTCGTTAGAAGTAGCGCAGATTATTATTATTATAATTTGAAGATATACTCAGAAAAAAATTTCTAGAAAATCTAGAAAAATAGCACCCAATCATTAGAAAATCGGCCTTAATTAGTGCCATTGCCAATTTTCTAAAAATTAAGTATATATTTTTCGTTTAATTTCGTTAAATTATCTTATCATTTACGAACTATTCTGCTTAATTGAAAAAACTTATCCCAATTGTGTTGAAATCTTATAACATTTTAGTAAGTTTTTCTACCGTTTATTTATCATCGGTTATAACTAAAAGAAATATTTTCTCTTAAAATAAGAAATTTTCTACCGTTTATTAATCATCGGCTACGAGAAACATTTTCTCTGAAAACAAGAAATTTTTCATCGAATCCTTGGAAAAGTTTTGGAATTTTAAAAAACAAAACCACATTTTTAAGATTTTAAACCGTCTCCTGTGCGAATTATTATACTGACGAAAAATTGCAAACAGTAGCTGCGTGTTTTTTGCCTTAATAAAATCGCGTTAACAAATTTTCTCAAATTAACGGCGAGAAAAATGACTTTACCATTGCAATCAAAATTCAATTCAAACTATCATGATACAATAACTTCATCATGATACAACACGCAGAAAAAAAATATATTTGACACAAACATAATATCGAAGGATACTATTATGTTTAAAAACTTGTTTATTGTTAATATATAAATAAGTTAATTTTTACAAGAAATGTGTTCTTATTTTACGATAAACATAAAATGTTTTCCGGAAGCAAATTATGTTCAATTTAATGTTCATTGCAAATAAGCTTATTTATTGCAATAAATATATTAAGGGTTCTCATCTAAGCATGTAACTGACCCGCAAACATTGTAAATCTTGTAAACTTACATGCGCATAAACAATCTGTCAAAATTTGTATAGGCGTGAGTTTACGTCATTTCCAAGCCTATTTTGTAGTGTAAACTAGCATGTAAATCTACGTGTGTGAATGAGGGTTACCTTTGGCGCTAATCATCACATATTTAAAGTAGTTGAAGTAAATATAAACATGTTTTATTTATTTTTCTATGTTAATGAAGTTTTTTAAAAGGTTTAAAATTTAAAAAAGTCATAATGTTGTCACAGCCGCAGCCGCCATTTTGACAACATTTACGCTACTTACACTTTATCGCTCATCAAAAGTTTAAATGCTATACATGTTAACATACTTAGATGAGAACTCTTATTATGTTTACTGAAACATGAAATTATTTTTTGGGCAAGTAAGCGCTATATTGTATTTTAATTATTTATTTTTACTTAATATATTCTTTTATTGCTCTTTGGGGTTTGCCATTGTTTGCGACTGAACAGAAATATTAATTCAATTGAAAAACTTTCTGTCCGTACTGGGATTGAACCGCGGCTCTTTCACTTACGAGCCAAGCACACTACCAGTAGGCTACGGCTACCACCAATCGTCGCCTGACTAAAGCCACTGATAAGCATGGTATTACTTTCAAAAGCATAAAATATGAAGATAGTGGACTTATTTTTCCGCAAAAAATATTTTTTTATCACATCAATCAAGATATGTTCACCTGGAATTGTAAGCAAACATTGAAATGCTTGTCACAAAAATAGCAATATGTATGATAAAAAATATGGTCAGAATTGCGAAATATATTTACAGTAAATTGAAACATGTTTGCTACAATCAAAGTCGAAAATGTAGTTTTTCTGCGTGCGTTGAAAAAATATTCCTGACAAATTTAACATGTTCGTGGTAAAAAATTTTCTATTTTACCGAAAACATATTTTGTAATTGTTTTCCACAAAAATATTTTTGTCACATCAATAAAAATATGTTTACCTGCAATTGTAAGCAAACGCTGAAATGCTTGTCGCAAAAATAGCAATATATATGATAAACAAAATATGGTTAGAAACGCGAGATATATTTACGGTAAATAGAAATATGTTTGCTACAATCAAAATCGAAAATGTCATTTTTCTGCGTGAATAACAACGTCGTGAGAAGGTGTATCGTTCACAACTGTTGTGAGCTGTTATGGTAGCGATACCTTAGTGAACGATGTTTCTCTCTGAATGTGTTTTACTCTAAACGTCAGAAAAGTTGTAAACTATTTCATTTAATTATTAGTAGTATGGAATTATATAAATAATTTAAGTGCAATTGTTGACTCCGCTGAATGCGGACAATGTGTGTGACACTCGCTTCTTATTTTGTTTTCTTTTGCTGAACATTCGATGGCAGCTCGTGAATAGCTTGCTATCAAGGCTACCGAATAGAGGTTGTATCATGCAAACAATTAACTCTAAAAATTAAATGACAGCTCATAAAAATATACAGGTGTGGCACCTGTGTTTCAAATTTTTTAAAGTCCATACCACAATTTTATATGGGTAGCAAAAATAATCTTATTTGTTATAAGATTATTATTTTTGTTTTTGCTTTGCATATAAAAAAATAATCTGGATTATTTTGAAGCGAATGGAGCGCAGCTATTATTATGAGTATTATTATAAACATTAAATTAAATTTAAAAATTACCATCATCCGCAGACTTGAACCTCGGCCGCGTGAGTGTAAGTACGTGGTCTTATTCATTCGACCATCGCAGTTGTTGAACAATCGTAGCTTAATTTGCTTCATTAAGAATAGTTCGCTTTGTAAGTAATTTCAAAGAACTTTTTCTAGAAATATAAGAAAAGCATCCTTAAAATTAATCACTTGTGGTGTACAAAAAAAGAAAAACTTATACGTATTTCTATGAAATATCCGAGTATTGTAACTTATATTTCTCCAAATTTAAGAAATCATGCTGTAGACTATTGCAAGCGGACTTGATACAGTCCGTTGATACTTGATCAATACAGTTTTTCTTTAAATTATTTCTGCTTGTATACAATTTTTGGAAATTTATCTTTAATCATACCTTCATCTCTTATATTTAAGTAAAAACTTGCCTTCAAAACTTAGAAGTTGTTTTGATAACGGCACAACGACATCAAGACGTGAGATCGTTAAATTATGTGAAAATTCTATACATTAAGGAGAAACCTCTATAGAATATAGAAAAACCCATACCTTTGAATTGAAGCCACAGTTTCTTAATTTAAGGGAAGCCGATTTTTTTTTGAGTGTAGTACAACAAGATAAATATCCTATAATTAAAGCACTACCTGTACAGTGTTGTTAAATTGGAATACCTAAAACGATTTTTTAATATACAAATTAGGAAACATTAAAAATAAATAAAACAGATGACTTTGACACAGCAAAATAAAAATTTTTACCTCACACATTTTACATGACTTTTAGTATCAGTTGCAACTTTGAAAACTTGTTGTTGATTCCATTAAATTAACAACTTATTGGAAAAACAACAACTTCAAAAAGATGTAACATAAGACCTCAAAATAAATTTATTAATAGTAATCATCACATAAAATTAAAAAAAAAACATTATGCTTTTACAATAACTATCGAAAATTTTCACAACAGCTTTAAAATTAAACAATTATGTAGAACAACAAGAGATCAATTGAAAAAAAACAACAACACACGTTAAGGAATTATGAGTCTGTTGTCAGAATGTTGCAATAATAAATCTGTAGACCTTTTTTGTGCGGCTGTCTTGAAAGGTAGTATTTATTACTAACTACTTTGAAGTAGTATCTGTCTGATAGCAGCAAAAAGGTTGTTTCTTTGAAAGAACATCAAAAGCCGTCAGTAGGATGTTTCGTTAGAAACTTGTAAAGCTGTCGGACCATAACAAAATATTAATTAATATTCGACAGTCTGAACAGGTACGGCATTCACCTGTAATTGTTAAGACTTTAAGTAGGACACTTGTAGCGATTCAGATTGAAAATGAAACCGAAGTACTAGATTTTTTTACATTAAATTTATAGTTAAATACATGTTAACATTTAACTAAAATAAGAGATCCTTTTAACTAAAAAAATCATTACGACTCTACAATTGAAAATTGTTCAATGCTTTTAAGATATCTTTGATAGTTTGAAAAGCTCAATACACACCTGAAACGGGATTGTCTTTCAGGATCCCGGGATTTTTAAATAAAAAATTTCTATTACAAATATTCATGTAAATGAAAACATTTCATTTTAAGTTGATATGAATATAGAATTAGAAAAACCTTTTATTGAGTCTGAAAAAGATTGTTAGGACGATGAGTGTGAATCACTGGTGCAAAGACTTTGCAAAGTTTTAGAAGAAATGCAACATCGGAAAGTAAGCTATGTATTTAAAAATTGCCAGATATTCTGACTTAGGAAATAATTTTTTTTTTTTTTGGTGAAGGCAATCGTGTGCGAAACATACCAATTGCTTACGATTATCGTACAACTATTTCTATAACTAGCATAGAATCAGAACGGTGCTTCTCATCAGCGGGTTATATTTGTAATAATATCCTAACAAAACTCTCCAATAGAAAATAAAACACGTTGATCAGATTAATGATTACTTTAAAAATAATTTTAACAACAAATTTAATTTTGAGAAGTCTTTTCCAAATTAATACGCCTTAAACACAAAAAATCATGAAGACGGTGTAAAAAAAGTGTAACATTTATATAGTAATACCTTAAACTGTTCTGTATTTTATTTTTTTTTTATATAATTTGTTCTTTTACTCTTTCAATAGCTAGGCTAAACTAAGAACAAAGTAATTTTTGAGATAATATTCTTATCATTTAGGTCCTCAAATGAAGAAAAAACATACCTTTGATTTTAACCTGCGCTACTTACGTTTTGCAAGCTTGTACAATAGACCTGTCCAGATTTCCAAAGTTCACATTTTTTAATGAGCACTTACAGTTTTAGAATCTCTCAATGATTAAAATAAGAACTGTGAAAAAAGATTTTGAAAAACTTTTGCCAAAAAGTTGCTCAACGCGGTTGAAGTCAGGATTTTGGCAATTTTCGAAAATTTTAAAGGTATACGTGCAAACAAAATTTTAAATAATTTATTAGTAAATATAAGAAATATCTAAAAGCGCAATCTTTGAGCTAAATGGTCAAGCAAATAAGAAAAAATTCAAAAAATGAAAATTATTGAGCCGTTTACTTTCTGTAGCCACTAGAAATCAAAAAATTCAGAAAATTTTCGCAATTTTTTTTTTCAATTCATTATATTTTTTCGAAAATAATTTTTATATGCGTTTGCATATTTTTTATATATTCTTGAAACAATAAGGTATAAAAAAATGTAGGTTAAAAATTTTTCGATGTGTCATTAGTTACTAAACAATTAATTTCTTTATGAAAGGTCTGACTTAAATAGTTTAGTTTTAGTTATATGTGGCAGATTTTTTCAATGATCAGCTACGACTTGAAGCAAATATTGTTTTTGCTCTTCATCCTTCGTTGCACTTGAGTTGTATGATGTTATTAAGGCTACTCCTCTCTCTGCAAAAACTGAGGAAGAAAAGATGATTCGTTATGTGTCTTTGTTTGTTGTAATGGTGTATGCAAAGTACTGGTTCGTATCCAGTATTCCAACTTCAGCTCCATATAACGATCTTCAGTTGATCTTTAGTCTTGACAGGTTAGTTAAATCTTCGTTAAAATAAGATATGATTAATTATAATAATTGAATTACACATAAAAAGTTCATACGTTTTTTTTACAAATTTGCAGATACAAGAGTATTCACAAAAGTGCTGCTGATATAGCGTTAAAAAAATTAAGCAACCATTTTTGGTACCTAGGTGAAGAATTAGTTGATTTAGCTTTTTATGATGTATCATTAAGCTACGAAACCCGAAATAATATGGTGCACGCCATCAGAAACAATCCTGGCAATACCACTAGGGCCAAAAAAGCACCAGCTTTTATTATCAACAACATATCAGATCTAAAGTTGGAGAATTTGTAACAAAGAACACACTCTTTTTTTTGAGAAGCTGCAATCTTATATAAATGGGCTTTTAATTGTTAAAAATTTACAAATAGTGAACGACGTTGAAGAGAGAGGAGTAGCCATAATAACATCATACAACTCAAGAGCAACGAAGGATGAAGAGCAAAAACAATATTTGCTTCAAGTCGTAGCTGATCATAGAAAAAATCTGCCACATATAACTAAAACTAAATTATTTAAGTCAGACCTTTCATAAAGAAATTAATTCTTTAGTGACTAATGACACATCCAAAAATTCTTAACCTACATTTTTTTTATACCTTATTGTTTCAAAAATATATAAAAAATATGCAAACGTATATAAAAATTTTTTTTCGAAAAAATATAATGAATTGAAAAAAAAATTGCGAAAATTTTCTGAATTTTTTGATTTCTAGAGGCTACAGAAAGTAAACGGCTCAATAATTTTTACTTTTTGAATTTTTTCTTATTTGCTTGACCATTTAGCTCAAAGATTGCGCTTTTAGATATTTCTAATATTTACTAATAAATTATTTAAAATTTTGTTTGTACGTATACGTTTAAAATTTTCGAAAATTGCCAAAATCTTGACTTCAACCGCGTTGAGCAACTTTTTGGCAAAAGTTTTTCAAAATCTTTTTTCACAGTTCTTATTTCAATCATTGAGAGATTCTTAAACTGTAAGTGCTCATTAAAAAATGTGAGTTTTGAAAAATCTCATACAATTTGTGGACAGGTCTATTGTACAAAGAAAAAATTATTTTGCTCCTGGTCGGCATAAAGTCTTAATTTTAATCCCTTAGAAGGTTTTCTCAATCCTTTAGATCTTTATTTCTTAAACTCTGTTTATATTATTATAATTAAGGTCAAAAAAGATAAAAAACAAAAATTTGATTTTTAAAATTTTTGAAATGAACCGGATAATTTTTTCTTATAAAATAGACCGAAAATCCAACTGACTTTTATGTCCAATATCTCTCCAAAATTTATTTTATCATGTTGGTTCCTTTTTTTCATAGAACCAAACAATTTGATTTAAGATAAAAATGACTTTCTGATGTGCCCAATATATTGGGAAAATCCACTGAAAGTGTTATATAAATACAATTTGCTAGTCATTAATATAATTTAAGTTTTGTGTGTTTATTAACAATAAGGGCATTCACAACTGAAAATCACAATTATGAGCACCCTTTAAAATAGAATTTGTGGTTGGGAACCACCCTATAGCTTTTTGTTACTATGCAAATAAATTTACTATCCAATTTGATTTATTTTATTAATATATGGCATAAAAAAGTTTAACTTGCTTTTTGAGCTTCTTCCATTTTTGCAATTAGAAAATAACTGGCAACCGATCGATCAGTTGTTTGTGGAACCTTAAAAACCACGTTCGTTAAACATATCATTGCGCTACTTAAAATGACCACACTTTTGGTTTTTAGACATTTCATGTAAAACAACAAAAATTATAAAAACCGCACGGTAAAGTGTGGTATCAATACCACGGAATTTATAACTACACTAAAAACAACGCAATTGTGAATACCCCTAATGTGTTTTGTTTAGATTTTGTTTCTTTATAAATAAATTAATTTAAATTTTTTAGTTTCAAGTAAAACATAACAAAAAATTGTTTTAAAAACGTTTACAATTATTTACTTCTTAAAATTTTCAATCCCGAACTAATCCCAGGATCCCGGGATTGAGATTTTCAATCCCGATAATCCCGGGATCGAGAAAAGCTTCCGGGATTGGACTCCCTAATACACACTCAATTTTAGGATATGAAAAGGATTTTATTATAAAGCGTGATTTTTTAAGCGTTTGGTTTTTGACAATAAAAAAACTGTAAGTTCGCAGCAGTGAATTATTTATTTGGAGCGATACATCACTGCCTGCTATTTACTTTTTTAAGATTATTTCATGTAAATGTTGCCCGCGGTTGTTCTTCCGTAAGCTCTAATTATTGCATACTCTTTCCAGCATTTTGGCCTATATCTCACCAATGCACTTTAGGTCAAATGACCGGTTTTGCTGGCCAAAATACAAAATTTCCACATGTTAGTATTATTGTTTTGTCGTGACCATTAAGGGTGACCTTATTTTTATAAATTACTTTTCTTAAGATGGATGGCTAAAAAATCGCCTCTTTTGATGCAAAAACAATAAATATTTCAAATTGTAAGTAATCGAAAATTATTTACCAGACCATCAAAGCGATTTGAATTTTAAATTGAAAAACATATGAACATTTTTTTGACTTTTTACACATTACTCGTTTGTTTGCACATAAAACCTTATTTTGCGCCTAAAACTGGTATGCACTTTGTTTGTTATTTAATTGTCCCTAAAAATAAACTGTAAAACATAATAATCGGATAAAAATTGCTAGACTTGTGATATTTCAGTTTTTTAAAAAATGTCCTTTTTTGTAGCAGTAAAAAAAATCCTAAAAATTCAATTTAGAAAAAATTGCAATGAAATGCTGTAGAAATGTTTTCTGAAACAACATTTAATACAAATACAAAAAAATTATGTGATTAGGTTGAATAACTTGGTCGTTATGAAATTTTATACTAGAAATGTAACATTTTGTAAGTTTCGAGTTTGTGTATTTTTACGAAAAAAATCATCGAAAATCGAAAAATGCAAAATTTAAAAAAAAAACGACTTAATGAATAGTCTTAAGCTATTTTGTGCAAAAAATTACAAAAACCAAAATTCGGATGAAAAATGTATAGCTGTAGAAACTTGATTTTTTTCAAAAACTCTCAAAGTTCCTGTTTTTGACCTTTCGAACACAAAAAAAAAATCATAAAAAATCGATAAAACTATTCCAAAAAACAACTAAAACTGCCTGAAGATTTTTAAGCAAATCTAAAAACAACTTCAGTAAAAAATCTTTGTTAGTGGCGAACTCCAACAGAATGTTGGACTTCATAATAATAACACAAGCATAAACTAAAGTAAAGCACAAATAGAACAGCAACAGGAAATATGAAAGGGAGAAAAAATGAGAAATTGACACTAAAATCTCATCGCCTCTGTGGTATAGTGCGCTAAAATGCGCTTGCACGGCGTTCACGGCCCGAGTTCGATTCCCGACGGAGGCATCACAAAGATTTCTGATGTAGCCTGTAGCAGGGCTGAAATTGCAATAAAATAAGCTAGTAATGTTTTTCTTTTCATATTGAAAATGTTGCTCATTGTTGTTTCTTTGGAAAAAAATTGTTAGAGCATTTGATGGTTCTAACCTGACTTAAAGCTCAATAAACGATTTAAAACTATCAAACAACTAGATTTTATATTTAAAATCAACAATGATTTAGACTAACAAACATTTAGAATTTGTATTTAAATCATAGAAAATCAACATAATAAATAACAATACTCAGAAAAAAGTTTATCGGAATATGAGCAAAAAGGCATCATATTAAGTGAAAAATGGTATTGACTTTGCTCCAGAGAATGCTTTTCTCTAAATGTGATCCCAAAAATTCCCTAAAAATGGCAAAAAGCTTCCATGAAAAAAAGAATTATTTTCTCATAAATAAATGGCACCTTCTTTTTAATAGAAAAATATTTCTTTATAATACGTTCAACCGTTTTCTTTATTGTATACATTTTTCCCGAAAACAGAGAAATATTTATTTAATTTTAATAAATGTTTTCTTTAAGTTACGTTTATAGTTTCTCACAAAAAATAACACTTTCTTCCAAAGAAAAATATTTTTTTTAACATTGATACAACATATTTCTTTATTGCGTACATTTTTTTTTTAAATCACAGAAGTATATCCGCAACTACGATTAAAAAATTATTTTTGTAAAGCATTTGTTTTAACTCAGTTCTACGTAAAGTAGGAGTATTAATATCAAATTGTGATTCGGTTTTAAAAATATTAGTTGAAAATGTGTTAAGAGGTAGAATTATTGTTGTGGCATTGTTTTTCGGGACTCTTTATAAATATTCCAGAAATTTATTCTGAAAAACGATTTTGTAAATGCATCCAAAGAAACAGTAGTAATAAACAACATATCTTTGTGTAGCTGCAGTAGCTCACAACGAAAGTCGGGCAGGCATTTCTTAGCACTTTCGCATTGGTTTCAGAAACGAAAATGTAAGAAGAAACTTTGAGTAAATATTTATTTCAAAACATTCTGTATTGGTGAGCAAAATTAAACAAAACCATAGTTAAAAAGTTAGAACATTACGGTAAAACAAAATTAAATCAAACCAAAGCTTCAAAAACGAGCTCACATTGAAAGTCGTGCAGATAAGGAATTCAATGCTAAAACTAAGAATTTAATATAACGTTGCCAATTCTTTTTCTTATATGACTGTCTGCAGCTTTTTTGAAATAAGTGCAACCAAATTCTTAAAAACTTCAGCTCCAATCTGACTCCACTCACCACAAAGGACACTTTTTTTTAGGATTGGATCTTTAGTTGCCCATCTCTGATACTGCACTCAGGGTTCCAGTTCATCTCATAGATGTTCTATAAAATTTAAATCTGGGACTTGTGAGGTTGTTTTTATGACATTTAGACAAATATTAAGTACACAATTCTTTACCAATAGCGTCGTATGTTTCAGGTCATTGTCTTGGTAAAACTAAAAATTGTTCGCAATTCCTTATTTACCCGCTCTTTCTTTCACTTGCGCCATGAGAATGTCAAGCAACATATTTTTGTCCATTATACCTTCAATAAAATGAATCCTTTCAACATCAGACGCAGCCCCAAACCATGACTGATCCTTTACTATGCTTAATCGTATGTTTAGAATTTTTATTGCAAAATTCTTCATTCGGTTTTCGCTTTCCATCTGAATCAAATAAATTAAATAAACTCTCATCGGTAAACAAAACCTGTACTAAAAGTTTATTGTTTAAAAGTGCTAAAGATCCTAATGTTTTCTGTTTTATTAACCTTGCTCCAGAATAGAAAGTCTTTGGGCATCTGCTTATGCACGAAATCGGGGCGTTCTATTACATTTTTCTCTATAATACAGTGCTTTTTTCGTGCTACTCCTCAACTTAAACATTTTTTTCTCAAATCTCTTCAAATTTTTTCTGAGTGTACACTCTTATTCAAATTGAGTTTTAACATGACCTCTAGTTTTAATGCAAATAAAAATGGGTCTTTTATTATATTTTTTAAAAATACCTTTCATCTTTGGAGCTAAGTTTATTTTTAGCTACTGTACGTTCTTTATTGCATATTCTCTTATCTTGCATATAATGCTTGATTATATCGTACACTGTTGATTTACTTTTTAAGGCGAATTGTGAAATTTGTCGCTCGGATTTTCCTTTCAAATAATAATCTATCATGATCTGCCTTTCTGCCAGTGTTGATTAATTCACTTTTCGAAAAATGTTTATTTTTTTAAGTTTTGCGTTTGACTGAAGTTATTTTAACAGTAGTAAAAATTTGTAAGCAGGAATAATGGTTTAATGACCACAATTTGCATTTTTTCTTTACTTGCCCGACTTTCAAAGTGAGCTAGTTTTTATAGGTTTGTTTCGCTTTAAATTTGTTTCACCGTTATGTTCTAATTTTTTAATTATGTTTCTGTTTAATTTTGTTCACCAAAAAATAAAGTTTTGATAAAAATATAAGTTGCAATATTCTTCATACATTTTCATTTCTGAAATCAATGCGAAAGTGCTAAGAAATGCCTTCTCGACTTTCGTTGTGAGCCACTGTATGTTAAGTAAAAAAAAAACCTTTTGAAGGAACAATCGTCATAATATGCAGAATATGCAGCACTTGCTTTTCACAACATTAAACAATTGCTCAAATTAAATATATCGATTTAAATATCAATTTAAATACAATACAATACAATCGAATTAAATATATCGATTTTTGAGAAGAAGTCTTTTTAATTTTTGAGAAAGGATTTGTTGTTACTGAAGAAAATATTTCGCATAGTGAATTATTTATCAACAATAGAAAACATTTTTTATTTTCTATAAATTTTTCTCTATAAATGAGATTTTTTCAGTGAGAGAAAAATACTTATCATTATTAGAGACATGAAATATTTTCATGAATATTTCTTCGAATATGAGAAAATCTATATATATAAAAGATAGTGTCCGAATGCGATGTAATCCCATAACTCGAGATCGGCCGAACCGATTTGTATAATTTTTTTTTTTTAAATGTTCGTTTAAGTCCAAGTTAGGTTTTTAAGGAAAGAAAAATTGACCACGCCCACTTTTGCGCCCACTTTTTTTGATTTATCTAAAATCATAAAAAGACTGGACCGATTTGGATAATTTTTTTTTCAAATGTTCGTAGTAATCCAATTTAAGTTTTGTCGGAAATAAAAATTGACCACGCCTACTTTTGCGCCCACTTTTTTCGATTTATATAAAATCGGAAAACGGCTGGACCGATTTGGATAATTTTTTTTTCAAATGTTCGTAGTAATCCAATTTAAATGTTTACTGAAAGAAAAATTGACCACGCCCACTTTTGCGCCCACTGTTTTGATATCTATATATATAAAATTAAGTGGCAAAACTTCCTGTTCGCATACTCCTCCTAGACGGCTTGCCCGATTTCAATGAAATTTTTATGGGTGATTGGGGTCTGTGTGGAGGGTGCACATAAGAAATTGCATGTGTGTATCTTTGCACGTTTTGTGCCACACCCCCTTTTGTCGCCCACAAATCAATAAAAATGCTGTATTTAAGACGGTTTTGGTCGTATTAAATTAAAATTTGGTAAATAAGTTCGTATGATAACTATAATTAACTTTGCAAAAAAAATGGGCGTGGTCACACTTCATCTACGCCTACTTTTAAGAAAATATCAAAATACTTCGAAACCATTGGTCCGATTGAGCTCAAATTTTGTAAGTACGCTTTGCTTTGAGTACGAGATGGTTTAAGGGCAATGCCACACCCCCTTTTACCTCCCATATATAAATAAAAAATTGTTGTTATCGAATAGCTTTAGAGTTATGGGTCGCACAGCTTAGAAATTCGGTATTCGACCAAATTTGCGATATCGTATTGCTTTGAAGTTATAGGTTGACAGCGTAAGAATTCGGTATTCGACCTAAATTTATACATGCATTTTCAATACTTACATTTTGTCGTCGTAGGGCAAAGGGGAGTGGCACTTCCCATACAACCCAACTTTGTGCTATCAAATAGTTTTAGAGTTATAAGTCGTACAACGCCGAAATTCAGTATTCGACCTCAATATACACATGCAGTTTCATTGATTCAATCTATGTTCATTGGTAAGAGGGGCGTGGCACCTCCCATTTAATGTAAATTTGCGATATTGAATATCAGCGTCAGAATTCAGTATTCGGCCCCAATTTATACATGCAGTTTCATTAATTACATTTTATGGGCGTACGACAAGGGGGCGTGAAACCTCCTATTTAACCCAAATTAGAGATATCAAATAGCATTGGGGTTATAGGTCTCACAGCTTTGGAATTCAGTATTGGACCTCAATGTACACATGCAGTTTCATTGATTACATTTTATGAGCGTTGATCAAGGGGGAGTGGCACCTCCCATACAACGAAAATTTGTGATATCGAATAGCTTTGGAGTTCAAGGTCGCACAGCGTCGGAACTCAGTATTCGACCAAAATTTACACTTGCAGATTTACTGATAAAATTTTTTAGAGTTTGTCGGGGGGGCGTGACTCCTCCAATTTAACCCAAATTTGCGATATCGAATAGATTTGGAGTTATAGGTAACTCAGCCTCAAAATTTAGTATTCGACCTCAATGTACTCATGCAGTTTCATTGCTAAAATTTTATGGTCGTAGGGAAAAGGAGAGTGGCACCTCCCATACAATCAAAATTTGTGCCATCGAATAGTTTTGGAGTTATATGTCGCACAGTTTTGGAATTCGGTATTCGACCGCCATGTAGACATCCAGTTTAATTGATTACATTCTATTAGCGGTGATGAAGAGGGAGTGGCACTTCCTATACAACCCAAATTTGTTATATCGAATAGCTTTGTGGATATAGGTCGCACAGTCTCAGAATTCAGTATTTGACCTCAATTTAGACATGCTGTTTAACTGATAACATTTTATGGGCGTTTGAATAGGGAGAGTGGCAGCAACGCGCCGGGTTTCTGCTAGTTTATTATAATTGAAGTAAATTTTATTTGAAATAAAGAAAATTTCTATTATCGAAAATAGAGAAATTTTTTATCACAAAAAGATAGGTGTTTTTTTCTGAGTGAAGGTTATATAGAAAACTTTCATTTTCTTTTTTTTTATTTAATTGAATTTAAATGCTATTTGAATGTCTTCCAGAAGTAGTTTATGAGAATGCCTCGTGAAAGAACTTCTTGATAAGGTTTAGAAGAAGCACAATTGAAACTTTAAAACGTCTTCTGGAAGCAGTGTATCTAAGAATGCATGTCACATTTGTAGCAAAAACTTTGCTGGACATTCATTCATTCCAAGCCCCCTGTGCTTTAAACACCCGACTCGAGAAAACTCTTAATTTCTTAGTGAGTATTCTGTAAAGTTAACCTAAATTTAATCAGTGAGTATCTATAGAATTAACAAAATCAATTTTGAATATGAAGGCAATTAATAATAAATCTTGTAAAAAAGTATTTCTTCAATGTAAGAATGTGCTCATGACAGCTTGTGCTTTGACCAAGCTTCTGCTTATATTCCTTCCTATTTTCTAAGTGTTAGAAAAAGAAACCAATGTGTGGGCTTTGAGTGCGATTAATAACACTAGCTATTAATAGCTACTTCGGAGAAAATTTTTAACAATAAATATTGAACATAAAAAAAATATAGGTTGTTGAAACCTAAACGTGACCATTTCTTTGCTTTTATGCCACCATGAGCTGATGTTTTCTGCACTGTTGTTATTGTTGTCACTCTGGTGTCACGAGAAAGCCTCAATAATAACAGCAACCACAACATCAACAACAACAACAACAACAACAACAACAAGAACAACATATGTAGACAAAACAGCACATCAAGATATCACGCTGCTAGCTGCCAAAACGAACAATAATATTTCATAAATACAGATAGTTTTATACGAAAATTTGTGAAGAATTTGTTAAGATATTTGAAGACAACATTATTAATTGTGTTCTCTTCAGCATGCCGCGCCACATCAACGCACCACCCCCACCACCATCACCACCACCACTCAAACTCATGCTAGTTAATTCCACTCTTGCTGATAGTATAACTTAATTTGAAATAATTTGCTATCGTTTGGGGTAACATTTAAATTTTGACAACTCGAATACTTTGTTGGCACATAAATTGTAAATCTATTGATGTTGACGTTTCGGCATTAAGTATGTCAAAAAATCACTTTTTTACTGTTAGTATTTTAGAATATTTCACGATTGTGGTTTGTGAATTATGTCATACATACATACATGTACTTACTATAACGAATAAAACTGATAAATATTTTAAAAAATTGGGTTTTTAGTTAAAAAAATTAAAAATGCTTTGATGAAAAAATGTTTAGAGCTATGCCATGCATTGCGATAAATGGCTATAAAAATTGAGAACCGTTTTTTTATACGTTTCATCAAATAATTACAGAACATTTGAAGGTCATGCCATATCAGTAAGAAACTGTATGCATTATATTATGGAAAGCTCCAATTAGTCGAAGTCAGGTTGACACAACGTACGACAAATGCTGATGTCGATGATAAAGGTGCTATTTATAGATTTACTTTTATGGCCAGTACAATAATTATAAACATGCTAATATCATAAACATTAGCTTTTCTTAATGGATCAGTATTTACAACTATGCAAATATTTACATCACCATCTATTAATTGTTTATTAATTGCTTATAATTGTTAATTGTTTGTAATTAACGATTGTTCAGTTAAAAATTTCTAACGATTTTGCCTGTATTTTAACTTAAAACTTCTGTAACTGAGTCTTAAGAATTTGAAGCTACTCAAGTGCTCTTAGTTGAAAAATTATTTTAATTTTCAATAGTTTTTGCTTTTCTGTCAATTAGCCAAAAGGAAAAAAAAATCCAAACATATAATAACAGTTGCTTAGAGTGAAAAAAACCAACAACAACAACAACACGAACTGATATAAGCTTTGAGTGCGACACCAATTGCAAACACCAAAAACCAAAACAACAATTTGCAAAATAAGCACTGATAGAACAAAACACATACATAAATGTTATTCTTGCTGCAATATTGAGTGGAATAAACAAAAACAAATAAAAAAAGTGCCTTGCTAAAAAGAAAAGCAAACGGAAATGAACGGTTACATTAAATTTATTCAAGTGACCTTAATACAATTTATTTCTTTCTTTTTTTTGTCAAAGCGTTTTATTAGCAAAACTGTAATTACATTGATTAAAACCAGTTATTATATGTAGCACTTTTTAAACTAATGGTAAAATTAAAAATAATTTTGCCTTCCCACATCGTGCCTATTTATAAATCTCACCATAACCACGATATCGTAAATAATAGACCTATCAGCAAATTAGCCGCTATTCCGAAATTGTTCGAAAAAGTTGTTAGTAGTAAATTAACTTTTTTTGTTAAAAACATTATACAGCTAGTACAGATTTCGATTTGTAACAAAAATATGTTATAATTCGGTAGTATTCCAATTTTTTAAACAAATTTAGTCACAAATGGGTTGCATTCAAGTTTCAAATAAGTAATTTGTAACAAATCATTCGTTTTGTTGCAAAAAGTTAAACTACGGTGTTAATTATGTTACGAATAAATGCACTTGTTTTAAAAATGTTTCATAAAGTTTTGAAAAAAATAAGTAATGTTAACGTAAAACTAATATTATTACAACATTTATTTTTGTAACACCTAAAAAAATGTTTGTATATTGTAATAGTAACAAATACAGTAACGAGCTAGCAACCTTGATGCGACTAAGTTGCTTTATGTTTATATTGAATTTTATCAATGTCTCAACAGCTAAATGTTCAAAACTTCTATTTGAAGGTGTTTATACTAAGTTATAGGGAAGTCACTACAACTAAATGTTTCCAATTTTGCTGTGATGCACTAAAATGCCATAAGCAAAAGATACATTTTATTGTTCACAAAAAATTCTGTGTTGCTTGTCTATTTCTTTGTGTAAGTTTCTACTGCCATGTAATCCATTTTTGTTTTTTTCAGCGTTCAATGAGACTACCAAATTGAAAAATTTTTCGTTGAATGGCAACGAATCATTGTGGAATTATGAGAATTTGTTTTGTTGCAAGAAGGTTGAAATGCGGTTTTAATTCAGTTACAAGAACATTGAATATAGTCATTGCAACCTTATGCTGTATTTCTTATTATTATTCAGTAGCTATAGCTGTAGAAAATATTATTATAACTCAAAAAATGTATTTCGAAAAAATAAAGTTGAATTAAAGTTTTTATTAATTTGCAAGAACATTGAAAATAGTTATTGCAAGCTTGTGTTGTATTAAGGTTATCATTCAGTTTATGCAAGTTTAAAAAACATAATTGTTAGTTATAATATTTTGCTTGATATAAAAGCAATGTATTGAGGTTACTATTCTGTTGCAAAAACTTTAGAAAAAAAGCATTGCAACTTATAAAATGTAATTAGTTACATGGATGTTGTATTGGAGTTACAATTCAGTTGCAAGAAGTTTTGAATAAAATTGTTGTAAGTAAATACTGCATTTAGGTTATTATTCAGTTGCAACAACTTTCAAAAAATATTTGTAACTTTTGATATTTAGTTAGTTGCAAGAACTATGTATTCAGGTTATTATTCGGTTGCAAGAAAAAGTGTCTAAAAACTTCATACTCGCCATATTCGATTTTTTTTTCTACTCTATGAATTTTGATTGGAATAAATTTACATAGGATTTTCTTTAGTATTTTATATTTTCTTTTAGAATTTTCAGTGCAATATAACACTAGGAACTTAAAAAATATATTAAGTTATATTTTAAACATTATTACGCGGAAATTAAAACTCAAAATATTTCTATTTCCAAATTAGTTTAAAAATTTTTATTTTTTGGGTGGCGCGTGAGTTTTCCAAAGGTAAAGCACAAACATTCATCGACAAAATAGCCTTTGTTCTAAAATTTTTGTGTATAACTCTTCATATTTTCAATTTAGTTTCACATCTTTTTATTACATTACAATTTGTCTTTGACTTTTAAAATACACTCCAAAAAATTATCACTGTTTTAATGAAAATTATATTAAGGAAATGTGTATGCAAGATATTTTAAAACTTTTTAAGAACTTATTTTTTTTTTCAATCAGGAATATTTATGTCATCATTACTCCTTCCTTGTTAAAAATCTGTCATTATAACAAAGAAAAAAACTTAAATAAAACCAAATATTTGTTACATTCACGTTATTTTACCTAAATTGTAACGTTTCAATTATGTGTTATCTTGTGGCATGCTATTTGTGCTACTTTTTTGGCCTTTGTAGCCTAGTGGAAAGTGCGATAGGCTATCAACCCAGAGGTCTCTGGTTCGAATCCGAGTTTGGGCATGGTTCTTTGCACTTTCTTTGTTCTTCCTACATTTAAGAATTATTTTGTAAACTAAAAATCTACAACTGAAATTGTGGAAAATGTAAAACTAAAGGACAGCAACAACTAAGGGCTGGAAATGCTTGCCGAGGTAAAGGCATAACACTAGCCTCGGTTAAAAGCAATTCAAATTGTCTTTCACGGTTGTTTCGCCTAATCAATAATTCACGTATGGTTCCAATTAATTTGTCTAAATAAATTTATCCCTTTTCTTTCAGGTCAAAGACCAAACCTTGTCTGATTGAGGCGCATGCCTTAGTTCTTTGATCTTTAAAAAAAAAACAAAAAAAAAACTTAAGTTTGTTCCAGCAACACATTTATAACATTGTTTTAACGCATTTTTCTTCTAATTTCAACTTTGGTTGCTACAAAATAAGCGTAAAATTTCTGCTTTTTCAGTTGTAATTACGTTACAATTACGATTTACAGTGTTGCGCAAAACAATAGCAACAAAATCGATACGCTACTACAAAATCGTGTATCTTTTTAAATTTTAGGGACACACAAAAATGTTTATAGCAACCAAAGCATATATTCATACATCATATTAAAAACAAATCATATTCTAATTTGGTTTTGTTTTCTTTATTAAATTTAAAATTAATATGACTGCATTCAGTTTGTCTGAGAGCAAAACAAAAGCAACATAATTAATATTTGGTGTAAGATCCATTATTCTTGATAACCGCTGAACAGCTGAGCGGCATCGACTCTATTAAAGTAGATATGTCAGTATTAAGTATATGTTCCCAATTAACTTTCAGGGCTTCATACAGTGCAGTCTTATTGGAAAATCTTTGACCAGAAACTTTTACCTTTGAAATCCAAAAAAGATTTGCAATGGGATTCAAGTGATTGTGACTGTGCCGGTCAAGGACTTGAATCCCACTGCCTCTAATGTAATCTTTGATGAGCTTTGAAGTGTGCTTCGGTTAAAATTTATTTTGCAGTTTTGGGCTTCAAGTCGTGTACCTGGGTGGTGCCGTACCGTGCACATCACATCTGAATTAATCAAGTTGAACTTTGATTCATCGCTAAAAACGGTTTTCGATTTTTGAACGGTCCAATTTAAGTGCTCTTTTGCAAGACTTAGTCTAAAAAACAATAAATTGCAACTCGTTGTCACAATTTCAGACAGAATTGTTTAAATTGTAACACCTCACCTTGTTTTTTTATACTTAGCTGTAAGCAAAGGTTTCTCTGCCGGTTTGAAACTTCTTTAATCGTTCTCAACGGCTCGTCTTCAAACAGTGCTGTGGTGGATATCTAAATCAAGTATCTGAACAACCTCTTTGGCTGTAGCAAATGTATTTCGTTTGAACACACCACAAATGTTACTGTCATCACGCAGCGATGTTTTCCGCGGTCGCCCTCTTTAATGTACCGTTGTTATGTCTTTTGTGAAGGTATATTTCTTTATTAGTCTGCAAACTATTGACCGATTAATATCAAACTGTTTCACGCTAGATATTTGAGAATTTTCATTTTTGTATTCGGAAATAATTTGTAATTTAAGAGCTTCACAGTAATTAAAACGTGTCATTATAAATGGAACAGTCAATGTCACAACTAGCACAAAAAAAACTAAACTTAAATGTTTATGACTTACAAACAATACGTGCTTTACAATAACGGAACTTTTACATTTTTCAAGTTTTGTTGCTATTGTTTTGCTCACAGACAAATTGAATGTAGTCACATTAATTTTAAATTTAATAAAAAAAAACAAAACCAAATTTGTATTTGATTTGTTTTATATATGATGTATGAATATATGTTTTAATTCCTATAATCATTTTTGTGTGCCCCCAATATAAAAAAGATACACGATTTTATTGCAGCGCACTTATTTTGTTGCCATTGTTTTGCGCAACACTGTATATCTGTTGGTGACTCTTTTGCGACACTTTTACAACCTTTTTTGCTGGCTGGGTGCGTCCCCCTTCCAACATGGTTTTATGTGAGGGAGATCCACAACCAGCAACATGGTTCTGTTCTTGAATGATATAATTCATAATATGGAAAACAACTTGCAAACAGAGGTAATCTTTTTAGATTTGATAAAGTCTGTGATAAGGAAAAAATTATATCTTAATATCAAAACTTTTGGCTATTGGTTTCCATTCCAACTTGCTAAACTCTTTAATATCTTATCTACTTAATCGTCGTTAACGTGTTAAAATCAAAGACATTACATCTTACCATATTCATGTAACCTCAGGTGTGTCGCAGGGGAGTCACCTTGGCCCGTTACTATTCCTATTGTTCATTAACGATGTCCCGGTAGTTAAATACTCCCGGGATCTCATCTTTGCCGACAATCCAAGACTATTTCGTCAAATTAACTCGGAGTTCAACTGTTGCCGCCTTCAAGATAATAAAAACGCAATATTTGCTTAGTGAGAAGTTAATCAACTGCCTCTCGACATCTCAAAATATAATCGTTTAATTGTGCCAAAATATTGACTCCTCTTGAGTGTAGCTACCACATTAACTCTATATTGCTTGAGAAAATCTTCACTAAAAAAGACTTGGGAGTTATACTAGACCCGCATCTTACTTTACTTAAGTGATAACATTGATTAGATTGCTAATAAGGCAAATGCCACGCTGGGTTTTCTTATGACGAACAGCAAGGAGTTCAAATACCTATACACTTTGAAAAGGCTTTATTCATCGTTTTATTCATCGCACTTGGGATAATGCTCTATTATTTAGAATCCTTCAAAAAAAAATTCACCCGATCCGGAAAAGGTTCAAAGAAAATTCACCCGACTTATGTTCAACCAACTAAGATGGAATTTCCATGCCTTTTCTCCTTGCAGTACCAAGATGTGCCTTGATTTGATTAAGCACTCTCAATTGTAAAAGAAGGGCATTTAATTTGACCAAAATTAAAACTGCACAGAACTATTGGATAAGCTTAACCTTAACCACATACCCTTGAGATTCCTTAGAAGTCACTTCCACTTTTATAAAACTTTTCATAGAACTGTCTATGAACAAAATAAACCCCAGTGGCGTTGCAGCAGAGAAGTTAATAAGGTCCTGTACTCAATCTATATATTTGGAGATAACTCCAAAGATAATTTAAAGATTTCCCCTCTATAATAATCTCTTGTGCCAAGTCACGTTATCTAGCTACTTGTTCCTAATTGAATTCATTTAAAACGAGCTCTGCTATGTATTATATCCCCAATAAAAATTGAATTTAACACATATTTATTGTTATATGAATATAAAAGTTATAAACCGTTTTATTATCATGTATCTATTAAGGCGCCTCAAAAAAAAAAGTGGTCCGGGTCACCTCCTGAAAACAAACTTTGGTTTATTTTATGATGATTCCCAAAATATTGCAACTCTAGCTTTAGCCGTTCGTGAGCTGGAATGGTTTGAAATAACCTCTTAAAATCGCGTTTTTGATTAATACTATTTATACCACACTACCTTCGGTCAAAAAAATTGTCACAAATAGTGTAAATCGATGAAATACATAGTTTTGTTTTTTTTTTTAAATCTGCCCACACACTTAGTTATTGAGTTATTTGCAGTGATTTTTTCAATTTTTTTTAATGCAGTTTTTATAAAAATATATATAACTTCCCCATTTATAGCCTGATTTACCATTCCGTGGTATCATTGGAAAGGTACTGAATGCTGCTTTTCATTTCTGTCGTTAATTAACCCTTATAAGCACTTTTATAAAAATGCATTTTATTTTATTTTTATTTTTTTGTGATGGCCTTTGCCTCAATTCCTGAATTTGTTCAAATATAAGAGAAATAAAATTAAATCATGTAGATAAAGAATACATTTTTTAAATGGACTTTGGAATAAAGTATAGGAAAATACTTTATTGTACTTAGACAAAACAGCTAAGAGTAAATTTTACCACAGTTCTTATAAGTAGTCACTCATGATTTTTACATGACTTTTAGGTTTGACAATGAGTTATATTATATTATATAAATGTGAGTTTTTGAATTGTGATCGCTTAATTGTTCAAGTTATTCATAAAAAAAAAATGCTTTTCGTTTCTCGCGAGTTAAATAAAAATCAATTGCCAACAAAAAGTGATGTAATAAAACATTTATTATTTTTGCGCGAAAAAAATAATAATCGGTCTTACGGGCTATCTAATTATCATCAAAACATGCTAAATGATTTAAGCAAAATTTGGAAAAGAGCAGAAATTCCGGTTATATCGAAGACTGCGATCCGCAAAAAACTTCAAAATTTAACGCTTTTATATCGGGATATCACAAAAAATCCATCGCATTACAATGCAAGCGAGTGGGCCGAACTATTTTCAATTTCTGTTTGCAAATGTGCTCTAAAAATTAGAGTGTCTTGTAGTTGCCCAGGTGAAAAACAAATGCCATTGCATGTTTGGAATTTTTACCTTGATCAGTCGAGCCGAAGGTTGCTCACGCTAGATGACGTTGAAAACCACATCCCATGTGATTGTGTTACGGACTTCGAAAGCGAAAGTGAAAACGAAAGTATTGCAACAGCCACTTTTGTACCACAACTAAGAGAAATGGATGTGGATGATCCATATTCATCATCGTCTGAGGAAGATCTTAAAGATCTTGGACCAAGCGTACAAAGTTTTTCCTTACCAACATTCAGTGCTGCGTTGGACCGTGCCAGTGTATCCAATCGCTTTGGGGCTCTGCTCGCAACAACATTGCTAAAAGACTTGGACATTCCAGGCATAATTATTGATCAGCACAAAATCCAAAGAGACATAAAAAACAATGAAATACTAAAATGCATTTCTTTTGATGGAAAAAGGGAACGCACTTTGAAACAAGTTACTGTGAATGGCAAACCACGCAACGTTAAAATGATGGAGGAGCATATAACTCTGGTAAGCGAACCCAGCTCAAACTACATTGGTAACTTAACTCCCGTAGACGGAAGCGGTGCTGGTATCGCAAACGATATTGTCAATTACTTGAAAGCTGAAAAGTTTTCACTAGAGCACGTGGTCGCTGTAAATTGCGACGGAACCAGCACCAACACAGGCAAATTTAATGGAGCGATTTGTAACCTAGAACGACAATTGCAGCGCCCTTTGCAGTGGCTAATATGCCTCTTTCATTTTAACGAGTTGCCATTCACTGCGTTACTCAAAGAAATGTTAGGAAAAGCTAATGGGCCGCAAAACTGGCCAGGAATAATTGGGCATACATTACAGGGCTGCGAAGATGTGCCGGTAAATTGTATTCAATTATTTTGTTGTTTTTTTTTTAACTGTTAATTTCAATAAAATATTAACTTTAGATTGCTCATAACTTTGATCCAATTGCGATGGGCTGTATGCCCACAAATATTGATGACTGGGTTTTGCGAGCTGATCAAAAATATCTTTATGATATGGTACGAGCAGTTGATGCTGGGGCGTGCGATGAACATTTGGCCAGCATTAAACCTGGCCCGCTCAATCTTTCACGCTGGTTGACAACAGCATCAAGAATTTTGCGGCTATATGTTACGAAGCCTGTGGCTTGCGAAAAGTTAAAGCAGCTAGCATTTTTTGTTATGAGGGTCTACGCACCATTTTGGTTTTTAATAAAAAGCCAACCAAAAGCCATTCATGGCAACCGCCACTTGTTTAAATACATTGAGTGGACGCGCGAATTACCGGCAGATATGCAATTTATTGTACAACGCTCTGTTCAAATTAATGGATTTTTTGCTCACCCAGAAAATACTTTACCGGCAATGGTTACAGATGAGAGCAAGGCGACACGAAAGGAAGCCTACGATATTATTTTACAATCGCGTGCTCATGACACACAAGGAATTCGCCAATTTAATGTCCCCAAAATACAATTCAATTGTGATTCCTATAAAAATATGATAGATTGGAATGAATTAAGAGCTAATACAGAACTGCCATGCATCCAGTTCTATACTCAACAATACTTATTAGAACTACACGACTCCAATGAAATTGTAAAAATTCCTGGTAATGAAAAGTTTTTAAAATAATTGTTATGCTTTTCTTAAAAACAATTTTCAGAATTTCCATGTCATTCACAAAATACGGAACGTTTTGTACATGTGGTAAGCCAATCCTGCGTTTCGGTAATTGATAAGAACAGACCTGCACATATTGCAAACAAGATTCAATCGCGCAAGCGTTACTGTAAAATTGAATCACGAAAAGATTTGGAATAAAAATAAAATTATTTCTTTGATAAAACTCTAAATTGTTTTTTTTTTATCTTTTAACTAGCGACTTAATAAATAACCACAAATTTTTTATCATGTTGATAAAAAATGCATTTTTATAAAAGTGCTTATAAGGGTTAATTAACGACAGAAATGAAAAGCAGCATTCAGTACCTTTCCAATGATATCACGGAATGGTAAATCAGGCTATAAATGGGGAAGTTATATATATTTTTATAAAAACTGCATTAAAAAAAATTGAAAAAATCACTGCAAATAACTCAATAACTAAGTGTGTGGGCAGATTTAAAAAAAAAATAAAAAAACAAAACTATGTATTTCATCGATTTACACTATTTATGACAATTTTTTTGACCGAAGGTAGTGTGGTATAAATAGTATTAATCAAAAACGCGATTTTTAGAGGTTATTTCAAACCATTCCAGCTCACGAACGGCTAAAGCTAGAGTTGCAATATTTTGGGAATCATCATAAAATAAACCAAAGTTTGTTTTCAGGAGGTGACCCGGACAACTTTTTTTTCCTCCATACAAGTTGAGGCGCCTTAGTATCTATATGGGCATTTCCAAACTGGTGTTACGTACGATTTGTAAGAAGAAATATTTAAAAAAAAAATAAAAAGTCTAATTAACCGACTTCAAAAAGGAGGAGGTTCTCAAGTTTGTTAGTTTCTATGTTTTTTTTTTTAATATGTGTACATCGATAACTACTAAAGTATTTCTCCGATTTTTTTTCAACGGATAGAGACATTGGACACGGAGGTGCCCGTTTAAAAAAGTGGGGGGTATTCGACAAAGGGGCAGGGTAATATTAGAAAAAAACTGTCTATCGAATAATATTGACACGAGGGTACTGAAATTTAGTACAGGGGTAGGCACAATTATGACAAATAATGATCAAAAAAGTGGGCGCTATTCGAAAAAGGCGTGGCAATATTAGAAAAACACCGTAACTCGAATAATATTGACACTAGGGTACTTAAATTAGGTACAGGGGTAGGTATAAATATGAAAATGTACGATCAAGAAAGTAGACGTTATTAGACAAAAGGGCGTGGCAATATAAGAAAAATACTGTAGCTATATTGACACTAGGGTACGGGAAATTGGAACAGGGGCAGGAACAATTATTACAAACTACGGTCAATAAAGTAGGCGTTATTGAACAAAAGGGCGTAGAAATATTAAAAACACTACCTCAAGTAATATTGACACTAGGGTAATAAAATAAGTTACAAGAATGAGCTGAATTATTTCAAACCACTATGAAGAAAGTGGGCGATAAAGTAATACACAAAGGGCGAGTCATTTTTATAAAAACACTGTATTTACTTAATATTGACACTAGGGTATTGAAATTTAGTACAGGGTTAGGCACAATTATTCCAAATTATGGTAAAAAAGTAGGCGTAATTCGACAAAGGGCGTGGCAATATTATAAAAAGACTGTAACTCGAATAATATTTATACTAGGATGCTGGAATTAAGTACAGGGGTATGCAGGATAATTACAAATTATGGTCAAGAAAGTGGGCGTTATTAAAAAAGGGGAGTGGAAATATTATAAAAACACTACCTCGGATAATATTGACACCAGGGTTCGGATATTTAGTACAAGAGTAGGTAGAATTATAACAAAACACGATCAAAAAAGTAGGCGGAATTTTTCAAAGGCCGTACTATAAGAAAAACACTGTATCTCGAATATTTAAACCTATATCGCGCCGTGTTGCAGATCTGCAACATTTAGAAATTGCTCTAGAAAAATAACTCAAAGAGCATAATTTAAATAGGAATTCTTGTAAAATTTTAATAAAAAGTAATAGTAAAGGTTAAAAACTTTTTGGAAAGTTATTAAACTACATTAATAATGAATTATTATTTTAAAAAGCATGATGTAAATGTAAAATATGTAAATCTTTATTTTTTACTTATTTATTAATGTATGTAAGTACACTAAGAATTAAGTTCTTTTAAGGTACAAAGTAGGATAAATTTTGCATATTGAATACAGAAACTATAAATATTAATAATCATATAACGAAAATTCAAACGAAGATACAAAATCATATTGTTTAAAACTTTTGATTTCAAGATTTCACATATTGAATACAAGAGATATCATTATTTAACAAATGTTATATTAAATTAAAGAAACCAAAATAAAAAAGAAGATAAAAAAATCATATTATTTAAAGCTATTAGGAATGAGTTGAGCTTAAAAAATAATTAAGCGAAAGTAAAGAAAGAAAGAAAGGTATAGATTAGATAAAAGAAAAAAGAACTGATTACTTTAATCGACTATGAAAATTTTCATTGGGAGTAATGTTTAGAAATGGCCTGTTTGAAGCTTGCCTCTCCGACTACTGACTTAAGATTGGTTGGTAGTGCATTCCATAATCTGATGGCGTTAATAAAAAATAATCGTGTTGAGTTCAGAAAGTTGAAATTAGCTACTATAAGCATTTGACTTCTTTGCGACTGGCAAAATTAAGATATGTTGGTGTCTTGTTCTTTATGAGTTTGTAAAGAAATATGCAATTCCGAGCATTTAGATAATTCAATATATCGCAGCCAAGTATACTGTTTTTAAGCTCCGCTAAGTGATCAAACTTGCGTAAGCCATATACATATCTTGTCACATGATTTAATGCAATTTGCAATTTGAGTTGAGAGCTCGAATCAAGCTTACTGTATACAACTTCAGAGTATGTGATCACCGGTGGAATAAGTTGAATTACTAATTTACGTCTTGTAGAAATTGGTATAAACTGAGCCGATACTCGTAGATTACGTAAGATAAAATATATTTTTCGGATTACAGCATTAATATGGTCAGTACACGTCAAATAACAATTGATGCTGAAGCCTAAACTTTTCACATTGGTAACAAGAGGAAGTCTCGTGCCATTAAGACATAAGTCTGGAATATCCTCAAAAAGAATTCTATTTTTGGATACCGGCAATATAAAAGTCTTCTGAGCATTTAACTGGAGTTTGTTTTTATTGGCCCATTGGCAAATAGAATTAAAATCTTCATTCAATTTGAACACTAAATCTTCCAATAAATTTTCTCTACCCGTTAAATAAACTTGAACGTCATCGGCATAAGCATGCACTGACGAGTAATTGCAGCAATCAAAAATGTCATTAACAAATATAGAAAATAGCAGTGGACCCAGAACCGAACCCTGGGGCACACCACTACTTATAATCTTACACTGCGAGAAATTATTTCCAACTTTTACCCTTTGAACTCTATCTTTAAGGTAACTATTAATAAGATTTATTGCGTTTTGACAAAAACCGTAAAAGTATTTAAGTTTATGACAGAGTAGAGTATGACTGACAGTGTCAAATGCTTTTGAAAAATCAAGTAAGCAAAGCAGCGTTATTTTTCCTTTGTCATAAAATCCTCTTATATCATCTAATACCTTTAAAGTAGCAGTTGTACAACTATGGCCAACACGAAAACCTGACTGGAGCGGGTGCAAAAGCTGCTTAGATGTTAAATATGTAATAATTTGATCAGCCATAAGGGCTTCACAAACCTTAGAAAAACACGACAGAATGCTTACAGGCCTAAAGTCCTTGGTCTCACTAGCTGTAGTTTTTTTAGCAATAGGCATTACTAAGGCATTTTTCCATGATGTAGGAAATGAAGATGTTGTAATGCAGTGGTTAATTATGTGTGTTAAAGAACTAAGGATATGTGCTAATATGATTTTTATGAATTTTATATTTATACCGTCTTCACCAACAGCATTGGACTTAATGCTCATTACTTTCTTTGCCACCTGATCTTCAGTGACCGTTGAAAACTGAAACGTTGGCTGAAAATGAAGGTCTGAAGATTCAAAGGAGCTGAGCAAACTATTTTGAGAAAAGAGAGAGTTAGACAGGAAAAAATCATTAAGAACTTCAGGATCTATCTGAGAATTAGCAGTTTGCTTACCGCCGATGCTAAATTTTTGTAGATTTTTCCACAAAATCTTCGACGGAAGAGATGTTTTTAATTTATTAAAACAATATTTTTTTTTATTGCCGTATTTTAAGAATAGAAGCATTCCTGGCACACCTATAATTTTCCCATTTTTCCGGTGTAGGGTTCTTTTTCCAGATATTCCTTAGTTTATTTCTTTTTTTTTAATGCACTTTCAACGCTACTTGTGAACCAAGGACAAGATGTATTCTTAATTGTGACTGTCTTCAGAGGGATATATTTCATAAAAAGTGTATTTATTTGATTATTAAATAAAGATAATTTCTCTTCAACACTTACACAGAACCACAGATCATTCCAGGGAGTTATTAATAGATCACGAAGAAGGCCTTGGGAATCAATAGACTTAAAATCATAGAAAGACAAGACTTCAGAAGTAGCAGATCGCGACAAGTTTATATTAAATGTACAAAAAATTAAATCATGATCAGATAAAAAGTATATTTGATCAAACAGTAAGACATTTGATACATCAGACACGACAAAATAATCAAGAAGACTGGGACTATCATTAGACGAGAAACGTGTGGGCATGGTATCATTAACGATTGACAGACCGACAGTTGAGACATTATCATACATTGATTTTGTAAGACTATCATTACATAACAAATTAACATTAAAATCACCACATAAAATAAAATAGTTAAAATCTATTGACAAATTCGATAATTTAGAGAAAAATAAGTTTAAACTGTTTGACTTACATGGATTGTATACACAAGATATAAAAATTTTTGTCATATTATCGACTACACAGATGCTTAAATATTCCACACTATCACCATAAGATTTGCTGACGAGTTGAGAATTTAAGTTATTTCGACAGTAAATGGCAACCCCACCTCCCCTCCTACCAGCCCTATCATTTCTAAATAATGTAAAATTATTGAGGCATAGCACTGTATCCATAACATCACTACAGAACCATGTTTCCGACACACATATAACATCAACAGACGAGTCCTCAAACACATATTTAACATAGTCTACAGAACATAGTCTAGTAACAGAATTAAGGTTTCTAGCATTAAAGTGTACAACCCTTAACCCCTGTCGTCTCCTACAAAGAACTTCAACAAGTGTCTTGTTATTAACGCCATTATAATAATTATTATTTGAAACAAGCATAAATCAGAAATCGGTCACAAACGCACATACAGGACATTTTACTCCAACATAGTTTTACTACATTAATTTCATGTAAACAGTTCTTTTCGCTGTAGATAGATAAGAAAATAAATTTAGAATGATTGAGAAAGAGAATATAATAACATAGAATAAGATATAAAATAGAAGTATCAAACAGAGTTAAGATTAAAAGTATGTAATAAATATAAGGAATATTTAAATAAAAAATATATAAAATAATATATAAAATACATTGGTAACCCTTAATTTTCGCGAAAGCTCCCCGCATATTCATCCTCGAAATCAGCTGACACGATATTATTGAGCTCATTTTTATTTTCCACGATAAAACTCTCATCATTCACATGCCTCTTGACGCATATACAGCCTCGGTTAACATACACGGAGACTAATTTCTTACTCCGCTTGAGTTTAACTGCGTTCTGCAAGAGGTAACGACCGCACTTTGTAACGCTCTCATTTAGGTAACAGCTGTATGTAGAGTTTATACCAACATCGTTCAGCAAGAGATTTCTCTGGTTAGTCCTACGAAACACAGCTGCAGACCGAAGAACAATGTTTCTTTCATGGGAGCTTATAAATTTTAAAATGATCGGTGCATGTGTCCCTTCTTTTTTACGCATGTTTGCTTTCACTCGAAAGATACTTTTTAGTACAGGAGGTCTGCAGCCAACAGTGAAACAAAGCTTGTTGAACATAACAGAGAGGCTCTCCTCATTTCTCTCAGGAATTCCAAGCAATACAGCATCTGAAGCTACCTCTCGCCGCTCTAGCTCACCAATCTGCTTAGTTATTACGTTTACTGCTTCTTTGAGTGCGTTTAACTCCACTGCACTCACCTCAGTTTCAATTTTGTCAACGCGCTCAATAACACCGCTGAGAATAACATTCAATTCTTCTACCTTCTTTGCCCAGCTTCTTTCCATCGCATCAATTATCTTGTTAAACTCCTCTCGTAATTTACTTTTTTCCGTATTCGTGCTGCTAATATGTAAATCGCTTTGTTTAGTGTTACGCTACAAAAAACGGAAGTAATTTTTGACTTGGGTTACAAAATTTGCAAAACTCAGAACAAAGCAAGAAAAAAAGTTGTATACAGAAAATATTTTTTTAAGGGTTTAAAATAGCATAAGTTTATTTTTTATATCTGCAAAAAAAAATTTTTGCAAATAATTTTATATATAAGGTATTAATTTCAAAACAAAAGTTGTTTTTATTTATTTTTACAACTGTTTAAGAGATTATTAGGTAAGTAATTGAAATTGGCGCTTTTGCGCGATATAGGGTTACAATAGGGTACCAATATTCGTTACAAGAATGGGCAAAATAATTAACATTATCTCTTTAAAGGAAGAAATAAAAAATTTTTAACAAAAACAACCGACTTCAAAACCATTACAAAGAAAAAATAATTTTAAATTAGTTTTCACATTAATTCTTGATTAAATTCGATAATTTATTTATATATGTATATTATTAAATTGGAAATCTTATTCTTATATTAATACAAAATAGAAAAAAAATTATAATAATAAGATTTCAAATTGAGTAATATATATAAATAAATTATCAAATTTGACCAAGAATTAATGTGACAAGTAATTTAATATTATTGTTTACTTCATAGTTGTTTTCAAAATTATTTTTTACTTCATAGTTGTTTTCAAGTTGGTTTTTTTTTTTTTTTTTGTTAAAAAGTTTTTTAAAAAAGTTTTTTTTTATTGCGTGATAATTAAGAAGCACTATATATAATAAAAACAAGGACAGCAATCGATTTTAAGAATTTAAATATATAAGCAAAAATATGTGCTGGTGTTACGCTACAAAAAACGGAAGTAGTTTTTGACTTGGGTTACAAAATTTGCAAAACTCAGAACAAAGCAAGAAAAGGTTTAAAATAGCATAAGTTTATTTTCCAAGTGATCAAAAGTAATTAGGTAGTTTAGTAATTATGTAATGAAATAATTAAAAAACACATTTAATATATTTTTCTTGCCTTGCCTAAACCATTTTTTTTTTTTGTTGTCTTTAGCCAATGCCTTACATATTTACTAAATCAAAAAAGCTTACGAAACGTTTACTAAACATTTACTGCATTTATGAAACAGTGCAGACGATTTGATCATCATGGTATAAGAATTTATGTTATTATGCTTAGGGCCATTTTGTTCACAGAGAGATAAATTTATCCCCGAGTTAATTCCATGATTTTTCCAGTTTTTCATTTGTTCACAGTGAGTTAAGCATTTAACTCTTCAAGCTGGAGATAAAAATGGTGGCGAGATAGCTTAACCCCAGAAATATTTAACTCGTGAAAATTGGTGAGTTAAGATTTTTATTTCGCTCTCATCACTCTCATTTTAATATTTTTTACTTACTTGGTGTCAAAATATTGAAAATACAGATTTTTTAAACATAGGGAAACAGTATTGGGGGTTACTGATTTCGAATCTGGTGTCAGAATTTTAAAATTCAAGATGTTGGATAAGGTTGCCACCTTAATTTTTTATTTTTACGAATTCGGGGCTGGCGCGAACTAAAGGGTAAGAATGGATCGCTGAATCCGAATCCGTTGTCAGAATTTCAAAATTCGAAATTTTTTCTAGGGCTGCCACCTAAAAATGTTTTATTTAAAGAATTTTAAACATGGGGAAAGAGTATTGGGGGGTCGCTGATTTCGAATCTGAAGTAAGAATTTTAAAATTCAAGATGGTGGATAGGGTTGCCACCTTATTTTTTGTATTTTTATGAATTCGTGGCTGGCAAAAAAAATGGTACAACAAAAATAGGTCGCTGAATACGAATCCATGTATTTAACAGTGTTAGGGAGTCAGTGATTTCGAATCTGATGTCAGAATTTTACAATTCAAAATGGCGGATAGGGTTGCCACCTTAATTTTTTTGTATTTTTATGAATTCGGGGCTGGTGCGATTTAAAAGGTAAAAATGGGTCGCTGAATCCGAATCCGTGGTCAGAATTTCAAAATGATAAAATTTTATAATAATAGGGCTGCTGCCACGTAATAATATGTATTTTCAAAGGTAAAAGCAACCCTATTACTTCAAAATTTTATAATTTTGAAATTCTGACCTTGGATTCGGATTCAGCGACCCATTTTTGGCATACCATTTTTTTGCCAGCCCTGAATTCATACATATACAAAAAATTAAGGTTGCAACCCTATCCTCAATTTTGAATTTTAAAATTCTGACTTCAGATTCGAAATCAGTGACTCCCTAACACTGTTCAATTATGTTTAAAATTCTAAAAAATACATATTATTAGGTGGCAACCCAATTATTTCAAAACTTTATCATTTTGAAATTCTGACCATGGATTCGTATTCAGCGACCCATTTTTGGTGTAGCATTTTTTTTTTGCCAGCCACGAATTCATAAAAATACAAAAAATTAAGGTGGCAACCCTATCCGCCATCTTGAATTTAAAATTTCTGACTTCAGATTCGAACTCAGCGACCCCCAATACTCTTTCCTCATGTTTAAAATTCTTAAAATAAAACATTTTTAGATGGCAGCCTTATGTGTAGAAAAATTTTCGAGTTTTGAAATTCTGACAACGGATTCGGAATCAGCGACCCAATTTTACCTAGTGTGTCTCCCAGAGTTGATACGCATAAATAAACAAGAAATTAGGTGGCAACTTTATCTGCCATCTTGAATTTTAAAATTCTGACACCAGATTCGAAAGAAGTAACCCCCAATACTGTTTCTTCATGTTTAAAATTCTTAAAAAAATGTTTAGTTGGCAGCCCTGTGTAGAAAAATGTTAGAATTTTTAAATTCTGACATCAGATGCAAAATCAGCGATCAATTTTTACTTAGTGTTCACTCAAACCCCTAAATTCGCAAAAATGAACCAAAAATCCCCACACATTTTTTAATTAATGAGAAACACTTTAATATTCCAATGGAAATCGATATAAACTGAGAGCGAATTTATGCTCTAAGCATAAAGCCGGGATAAAATGTGAACAAAACCACTTTTTTATCTCCCGACTTATACGCTTGGTATAAAATTAACCTAGAGATAGTTATCCCCGAATTAAATCATATTTATGCCCTTTGTGAACAAAATGGCCCTTAGAGTAATAAAATTAAGTTGTTTTTCTTAGATAATATCATCAAATAATAAGTTTTTAATAAGTTTTAATTTTTTGGTCACAGTAGACTTTTCTGTGGAAATGTCCATAAACATATGATATAAAAACTCTTAGTCAGACTTTCTTTCAAAAAAAAGACATTTTAAGTAACTAAAAAAACGAAAGCTTTTAAGTAACTACAATACATTAAATCTAATTTCAATTTTTTTTTTTGTGTATAAGTATCATTTGCATCATTTGCAAAAAACGAAAGCTTTTAAGTAACTACAATAAAATAAATCTAATTTCAATTTTTTTTTTTTTATAAGTGTCATTTGCATCATGCGGCCACACTGCTGTTTTTTTCAAGTGTAAAGTATTCTGTGTATCTGGCACAAAATATCTGAACAAAAATTCCTACAATTACACATACAAATAAATGTATGTAACTAGAGATACCTACAATGTTAATAGATTATCTTGAAGTTTTTTTTACTATAATTTTATTTTGTCGCATCTACTGAATATAATTGTTCAAAAGATTGTTTTTTTTTTGCCTTCCTAAAGTAAACAAAAACAAATTAGTACGTTTTCTACGACGTTTCGTTGTTGAGCTCACTGAATTGAATGAATTGAGTGAAGATATGACAAAAAAAACAACATGAAATCTGAGCATTAAGCCGAACTTAGTTTAAAAAAATATTTGCATAATGAATAATTGTACCTGAAACAAAGCAAAAGTCATCGGTTAAGTTCAGGAGAGTGACGACTATTTAGCATTTTTTTAAACATTGCATTTAATTAAAACATATTCGAAATATTTTTTTTTTAGTTGGTATAAAGTTGACTTGTTATTTTTTTCTAAATTTTTATAAACTTATAGAAAAAATTAAGTCTTAAATTTTGTATAGTTGTTTAAATTTGTTAGCACAAGAATTTCAACGTACACTGGTTTGATATTTAGGCTACATTCATAAAATTTATTAGTAAATTTTACAAATTACAACTTACAAATTACAAATTATCAGTTGTAAATGCTACTGTACCCACGCGGTACTGCAATAATTTCACTCCTAGTCTACTTGATTATTGTATTATTTCTGATCTTTCAGTAGTTTCTCTATACGATCAACTCTATTTTCTATCTGACCACGACTTAATCTTTTGTTCGTTAAATGTTAATTTGTCTCGTAATGCAATTTCTAATCATTTTTCTTTCCGTGATTACAAAAATATTAACTATCAGTCCCTGTTCCTCGATGTGTCAATGTTATCTTTCAATGAATGTTGGCTTCACCATAATATAAACGATAAGCTTAGGTTTTTTTTAGCACCGATTACATATCTTTTTGATAAGCATGTACCGCTACGTACGACAACCTTGAAAAATGTGTCTTGTCCCAGGTTCACCCAATACGTGTCTAATAGCATTAAAAAAAGAAACAAATTACAGAAAATATGGAAAATCAAACCATCTCCTGAAAACTAGGAATCTTTTCGCATGACTAGAAATGAAGCGGTTCTGTTAGTAAAACAGGCCAAAACACGATTTTTTTCTGAGAAACTAGATTTATCCTTAATTCCAAAACTTTTTGGAACAACATAAAAAGACTTGGGCTATGTAATAAAAATCGTAATGAATGCAATGAAGATCCTGAGATTCTAAATAATTTTTTTGTTGACATTTTTTCTACCTCTAATGATACCTCTACGCTTTCCTGTGACAACCTGACTATACCACAGTCTTTTAAGTTTGAAACGGTTAGTGAAATTGATGTTGGAAACTGTGTTATGCAGATAAAATCAAATGCAGTTGCAGAATATGGCATTCCCATCAAATTCAGTAAAACTTTTACTATCTCACATAATAATTTCTCTTACGCACATTATAAATCATTGCTTTATAACATCCGCCTTTCCCGACATGTGGAAAATTGCCATCATCACCTATAGCTAAAAAGCAAAATCCATCTGGTGCGAATGATTATAGGCCTATAAGTATACTGTCACCATTGTCAAAGGCGTGTGAAAAACTTATGGCTCAACAAATTAGCTAATATCTTTCTGAGAAAAAACTGCTATCCCGCTATCAGTCTGGTTTTAGGGCAGGGCATGGGTGTTCCTCAGCAGTAGTAAAGGTTCTTGATGATATTCGACCCGAATATGATGCCGGCTCTATGACTTTACTCTGCTTACTTGATTTTTCCAAGGCCTTTGATAAAGTCAATCATTGTTATTTGTGTCAAAAGCTTAGGTATCTTTTTGGGTTCTGTGATAGTGCTGTTAATCTAATGTCAAGTTATTTGTGTAATAGAATGCAAAGAGTTAAGGTTGGTCAGGTATCCTCGTCACACAAATTGGTAGTAAGTAGTGTTCCACAAGGCTCTATACTAGGTCCTCTGTTATTTTCAATTTTTATAAACGACAACTTCATTGTATGCCGGAATGCATCTGTTCATGCTTATGCGAATGATATCCAGCTTTATCTTTCGAGACGAACTGGACTTCTTGATGATCTGTGTTGTAGGTTAAATGAGGATCTCAGTAGCATCAATGAGTGGGCCAAAAGTAATGGCCTGCAACTAAATGCTGCCAAATCGTATGTTCTTCCTATATGTAAGAGTAAAACTTGTGTCGTTGATGTAACTGATCTGTTTATTGGCAAAGTTTACTATTGCGACTGTGGTGTCGAAAGTAGTAAATCTAGGTTTCTACATTAATTCTTCTTTGTCCTGAGTAGACCATGTAGACCTACGAAACTTAAGAATCTCTGCAAGTGTCACTCCTACTGAAATTAAACGTAGATTAGTCGTACAGCTAATTTTACCAATCATTTCTTACTCAGACATAGTTTATAGTAAACTTGGCGCATCTTCCCAGTTGAAAAATTCAAATTGTATTTAATTACGCCACGCGCTATGTGTACGGTCTCCGAAAATACGATCGTTTGTCTCGTTTCCTAAATGCAATACTTGGATGCGACATAACTGCTTACCTAAATGCTAGAAACTGTATTTACCTACACAAACTTATCCATAGGAAAACTCCTTGCTATCTGCATGCAAAACTTCAGTTTTGTATGTCAAGTAGAAGCCATGTTCTGATTGTTCCGAGGCACAGCTCATTAAACTCTTCCCACCTGTTTTTCATTAACGCCATTAGGCTGTGGAATGCTTTGCCACGATGGCTTCGGGAGGTCACTGGGAGCGGTCCTTTAAAGCAATCTATCCTTTCATTTTTCTTTACTCAATAGCTTTTCACTTCCTTACTTCTCTAAGTTATCTATTCTTTGTTTCAGAAATTTTTTCAATCCTAACTTAACTTTAATTCTTTTTATTTTTTATTTTTTTTAAAATAAAAAATAATGTAAAGCCAATATTGTTTGAAAATTAAGGTCATTATTTTTGATTCTGTTTTAAAGAGTTGGTATTATTCTTAATATTTAATTTTTAACTTTTTTATTTTTAACTTTTAATTAAAATTTTTACTTTTAAATTTTTCATTTTCATTTTAATTTTAATTTTAATATTAATTTTTATTTTAATTTAAATTATAAGTAAATTAAATATATTTATGCATTTATGTTGTACTAAAATAAGAGCATTGCTCTTATTGTACTTATGATTACTTAAATAAATAAATAAATAAATAAAATAAATAAAATTTCTACTAATGATATTAGTAAACAAACTTTTCGTACATGTTACAAATATTCGTACAATATGCAATTTTTTGTTATTGTGATATCTTTACGAACTCATTCGTAAAATTTTTTTAGTACCTAATGTAGTACCTACGAATATATTTGTTTTATACACTAATGATATTCGTAAACAAAAATATATCAATTCGTATTAGTGCATTGTACGAATGATTGTGTACATATAAATAATAATATTCGTAAATATTTTGTACGAATAAAATCTTAATTTCTTTCATAACATTCGTAGTATTTACTAATGCGTTCGTACTTTGTACGAATGAAAAATAATGTTAGTAGAAACAATTCATTCGTAGGTTGATCGTACGAATTATTAGTAGAAAGTACGAATTATTAGTTGAGTTTAAAAAATTAAAAGCCGAAATCATTCAGCCTCGTTTGTCGAACATTTAAGTGACTGTAGCCTGCTGGTAGAGTGCGTGGCCCGTAAGCTGAAGAACCGATGTTCAAACCCAAGCTCAGACAGAATATTTTTTTTTTCGTTACAATATATTATAATCATTCGTAAATGTATTAAATATATTCGAACAATATACATTTGTTTTTTTTAAGAATACGTATAAAATATTCGTAATATGTACTAATATACGTCGATTCTACTATTTCTATTCGTTTCTGAAAACTACGAATAAAATTTGTAGAATATTTTTGAGTGTATAAAAACCCAGTGTGCACAAAAACGGATGCGGATCCGTTTCGAACCCGTTACGAGTCCATCAATACGCATTTTTCTTTCTTATGTTCCGACGGACGTGTTTCAAACCCGTTATGAATTCGTCATAAGAATGGTCACAACATTAACATAAAAGGCAGTCTTAAATTTGTAATAAAATCTTTTTTTATTTTATATTCAGTGGATTTGGGCTACGAAATACAATTGTGTACTTATTTTTATTTAAAAAAAACTTTTATATTAATAGGCACGTGCTCCTTATGCTCTCCTTCAAATCGAATAAAACTACTTTATGAGAGAACGTGTTACATGTGGCTATAGGATAGCCACACACAAGATATTTTCCGAAAAGTTTTTTAGTTGCGTTAATTTTGTATGGTTTTTCATTACAGCGTTAAAATTATTTCTTATATTTTTTTTAAATAAAGATCAAAGAACAAAGGCATGCGCCTTATACAAGCAACCTTTGGTCTTTGACCTGGAGGAAGAAATTTTTGGAACCATACATGAATTATCAGTTAGGCCGCACAAACGCGAAAGACAATTTTAATTTCTTATAACCGAGGCTAGTGTTATGCCTCAACCTCGGCAAGCATTTCCAGCCCTCAGTTGTTCCTGTCCTATAATTCCACATTTTTCACAATTTAGCTGTGGGTTTTTTGTTTCAATAATTCTTGAATGTAGTAAAGAACAAAGAAAGCGAAAAGAACAATGCCCGAACACGAACTACCACCGGGAGTTGATAGTCTCAGAGTTGATAGTCTAGCGCACTTCTAAGTGGCCGAAAATTGGACACTTTAAGGAAAAATAATGTTCAGCTGTTTGAAGAAACAAGTAAAAGCCATCCCTGAACTAACCAACTTTGTACTCTTTTTGAATCAGAACTATTTAAAAAAAAAAACGAGTCTGTTGTACTGTAAAAAATTTGAGGGTAAATTTTATCTTTTTTATAACATTTGTGTGGTACAAACCTTTTTTTATTCCAAATAATTTATAAATTTTATACCACTCAATATTATAAAAAATAATAAAACAAATATAATTTAAAAATTTTACATGGATATCAAGCGTAAATCAAAATATATTCTGGTTCGAAATATTGTGATTTCGATTGGTCTGACAAGACAAATGGTCTGGAAAAAGTTATAAGATTTGATGGTATAACTTTTGTACACCAAATTTATTTGTACACCAAATAGTATAAAATGTATCCTCATATTTTTTACTGTGTGAGAATTCGCATATTTTAAAAAAAGAGTCCGAAACGGATGCGTATATGAAGTCCGTTTCAAGTCCGTTACGAGTTCGAAACAGTGGAAAAAGCAATTCGTATTTTTGAGAGTAGTTTCATACGAAAAAGGATCAGTTCCGGATGCACAACGCAATCCGTTTCGGATGAAAAATTCGAAGAAGTAAGGCCGTCTCGAATTCGAAACGGATCCGTTTGACACACTGGGAAGATATTTGTTTTAAAAATGCCGATATATTTGTGATATCCACACAACCCCGCCATAACAAAAACAACTGCAGCTATAACGCTAGAGGTTAATATATGTATGACTCAGAAAAAAAATACGTAGCGACTCATACCATCACACATACCAAAATTTTCCTATATGAACGTGCATGACATAAAAACGATGCGATCTTAATGCTAATGAGCTCGTTTTTGACAGCTCTAATTAATAAATTTGACAACTGCAGGCAGACAACAACACCAACAACAACAACAGCAATGATGGCATAGCTAAACATTGTGCTGTAAAGTCATAACAAGTCTATAGATAAAAAACCTCCACAGCCACAACAACGATAACAATTCAAAAATAATAACGATGTGAATAAAATTAAAATATATAATACAACAATACAATGGCAGCTAATATCAAAAACAAAATAAACTCACATTTTGACAAATTGCTATTTAAAAAACTATAAACGAATGGTTTGCACAACAATTTAGAAGTTTCGGAAAAAACATGACAGTGACATTGTTGCTGACCTTTTGCTTTAAGCTGTGTTGGCAACCCTCGCATTGTACCTTTTTTTCAACTCCAACTAAAGCTAACGCTCACTCACTGTTTACCGTATCACTTGTCGGAAGTTCACACAAGTAATATAATAAATCATCTTATTTTAAGCAACAATAAAGAAAACTAAATCATTTCAGTTGTGATGAAGAATAAGAAATCACTCGATTATATCCAAAAATGGTCACATTTTAATTGTTTGTATTTTTCAACATAAGTTTTGCTTCATCGCTGCAACACCCACACATAAAAAAAACAATTTTTTTCATTGTCACTGAAGCTAGTGTTGCAAACATCGCAATGTTCACACTTTCCATGTAATCAAGGTTGTCATGAGCAGCTTCTTTTTTTTTTTGTTTTTTGAGAAAATGGTAGTGGTACACACTGTAACAAAAATAAGAGACTCAAGTAATCATCATGTAAAAAACTCTTTTGATGTTGAAATATCCTATACTTCTATAGATTTCAAAATTTTAAAATACCTACAATCATATGCAACAATCATACATATGTGATACTTACTTCGAAGTCATATTTTGATCGTTCACTTCATTTTGACGTGGCAACGTTACGTTTTACCTCGTGGTCTCCAATTGAAAATTGAAAACTTCATGGCGTTGCATGTGATTATAACTCGCTAAGTACAAAAGTTATGCTATGATTATAAAAATTATGTAAATGTAAATTCAGTATATTTATTTAATTTTTGTAAGTTTATGTATTTTAAATATTATGTTATGTGATTATATTGTAATTTGTAATTATTGTATATTTTTTAGTGTTTTCCCTGATGATGTTTTTCAACGAAAAACGAAATATTGGAATTTAAATTTATATTAAATAAATTAAGAAAAAAATCTGACCTATAGCTCGTTTAACTACCAATAATCTAATATAAAAAAGGTCAAAAATTTAATAAAAAAAAAAAAAAAAATTAATTCTTTAATTTTAAACTAAAAAGAAATATGAAGTCACACGGAAAAATACGATGCAACAATTATAAAAAAAAAATTCATAAAATTATTACTCGCTGAGAATAGTTTCTGGGCTAAAAATTATTATTATTTTCATCATGGTATAAAAATTATTTATTTTATTACCAAATTACTAATTAATTAGGTTATAATTCTAATTTATGACATCATACGGCGCTGAGATAGCCTCTTCTACATTGAAGATTCAACCAGCGCGTCACGGCATTAAAAGGATTTATTAATAGCGTATTTTATAAGGCGCTGCAGAAAATGTTATAAAAATAAATCGAAGAATGGGTACGTATCCTCACGACAAAAATTAAAATAAAATGTTTTAAAGTCAGCAGCTCATACAATAAAAGTCCAATTTCGTTGCTCGAAATTATTACCCGCTGAATATTGGTGCGACTGTTGAAGTCATTATACAAGAGGTCCTTTCTTTTTGCTCCTAACAAAAATAATAAAACTGTATAACACCATGACATCGCGGCAGTTGCCGCTTCTTGCTACAAAAATTCTAAGGTATTCTAAATCAATTTTAATTGATTACTGCTGTGCAACTTTTCAACAATATGTAAAAAAAATTCAAATCAATCCCGGTTATAGTACATTGGAGTGGACCTTATTTGTTTGGGGAAAATTTCGAAGCACTTCATGGAGCGTACCAAGGGCTCAAACTGCGCCAATGGATGAAAAAAAAATTCGTGTAAAATTTTAGTATGTTCGGATGCATATACAGTGTTGCGCAAAATAATAGCAACAAAATCAGTACGCTGCTACAAAATCGTGTATCTTTTTATATATTAGGGACACACAAAAATTATTTTAGAAACCCAAGCCTATATTCATATATTATTTTAAAAACAAATAATTTTCAAATTTGTTTTTGTTTTTTTTTTATTAAATTTAAAATTAATGTGACTGCATTCAGTTTGTCTGAGAGCAAAACAAAAGCAACATAATTAATATTTGGTGTAAGCCTCATTATTCTTGATAACTGCTGCTGCGCCACCGACTCTATTAAATTAAATAAGTTGGCATTAGGTTTTTTCCAAAAATTTTTCTGTTTAATAAGGGTATTCACCTCAAATTACTTGAATAACTCAGGGGGGCAAAACTATTATTTTTGGATTTTCCCAGCAAATTTGTATTATTTTCGACTAATCTTGCTAATTTCAAAACTATTATTACCTTTTTTTTTCTACCATCACCAGTTTTTGAGATAAACGTCAGTGAAATCGTTCAATGAAAACTTAAGTGAATTTTTATTATATCTGGTGATGCTAGAAAAAAGGTAATAACAGTTTTGAAATCAGTGCACCATTAGTCGAAAATAATACAAACATTGCTGGGAAAATCCAAAAATAACATTTTCCCCCCCTGAGTTATTCAAGTAATTTGAGGTGAATACCCTTACTAAACTAAAAAAATGTTTGAAAAAAACAAAAAATCTTAACTTTTTTCTTATTCAAAATGGAATTGCATATGAAAATATTTAAAAAAAATTGTTTTTTCATGCACTTGTGCCAACTTTAAGCAGTGTGCACACGTGCTTATATGCCTTCGATCTTGCTAAAATTTTTCACGAATTTTTTATCATCAATTACAACAGTTTGAGCCCTTGGGGTGGTCTTTTTAAAATAAGGTCCACTTTATAATACATATTCTATAGCGCTTAAAACCCAGTGCGCCAGAGTTACTATAACTTAGCAGAGTAACTTTAAACTCATTCTTCTCGAAACATACTTTTTCAAAACGGGCCACTCTCATGCAAACAAACTTATAGACCGATTTAAATATTTTTTTTTTTAATCTGTTTGTATTGTAATTCTAAACATCTTTGACCAACATTAGCTTCTTCGGAAAATTTTTCTAGTTTTTACACGCAACAATATGGTGAAAATAACTTAAATTTTTTGAAATGTCCAAAATAAGCCCAAAATGTCATTCCTAGTATTTTCTATGGTATAGTCAAGCAAAATTAAGGACATATCGACTTTTCAAAGGACAGCAAGGATATTATAATTTATACCCCTCTTTTCAACAAAAAGGTCTGGCCAGACCTATACCTTATATAAACCGCCATCGCATAGAAAAGATCGTGGCAGGTATGGAAAAGTATGTATTTTTTGGATCAGCGTCACCTCCGAAGACAAGTAAGACATGTCTGTCAATCTGCCCATATGTCTGCCTGCCATTTAACCCGTTCGTCTGTGCGTCTCTCCGACTATTTGTCGACCGCGTGCACACGATTAGAACAAAGAGTTGATAGAATTGAATGAGACTTGATACATTTCGTTATTTGAGTCAAAGGCTGTGCAATGTTGAATCTTTTTGGAATCCGCCCACAGGTACGAACACCTCCAACAAGAAATACAATAACTATAAAAAACCAAAATCGCAGTTAGCATGGTCACCTATAACCGAAAAAGAAATATATGCGTACTTTGGTATTTTGCTTGCAGCGGGAAAGAATCATGCAAAAAAGGCATGCACAAAAGTTGTGGCAAACTAATACTGATCCGATTTTCAGGGCATCAATGTCCATAAGGCGGTTTTGGGAAATAAATCGCTTCATAAGATTTGACGATCAGAGAACTCGTACTGACCTTCAGCTGCATGACAAGGCGGCACCTATTTGAGATCTTTGGACAATGTTCAACCATAATTTGCAAAGTGCTTACACACCGACAGAAACAATAACGGTTGACGAGCAACCTTTCCCATACAAAGGAAGAACTAAATGCACGCAGTATATTCCATCAAAGCCATCTAAATATGAAATAAAGGTATGGTGGGCCTATGATGCTACCAATGGCTATGCATGTAAAGGAATTTTATGCACTGGAAAACAATCTGGACAGCAGCGGGAGTTTAGTCAAAGAGAAAGGGTATTGCTCGAACTTAGTTCCAGATACGCTTCAAGCGGAAGGACCATTATTGCTGACAATTTCTTTACCACTCTTGAAGGTGTTGAAGGCGTTGAAAAATTGCAAATTGCAGGACTTGCTAACGTTGGAACATTGCGTGGAAATAAAAAATATATTCCAAAGGAAACGTTACCACACCGTAATCGCCAAATATACTCCACCGAATTTGGCTTCCAGGAAAACGTTGCCTTGGTGTCGTATGTGCCAAGAAATAACAAAGAGGTGTTGCTGCTATTAACGGTTCATTATGGCACTCAAGTTATAGGTGAATCCAAAAAACCTGAAGCTATACTTTTCTATAATAAGCATAAAGAAGGAGTGGATGTTATGGACGTTTACAGCTTGGATAGTATAGCTGCAAACGACAAACAAAACGATGGTCATTGGCCTTTTTTTTCAACATGCCTAGATGTCGCCGCATCAGCTTCTATTATAATTAACAAAAAAGTTAATGAAACTCACATGACTAAAAACACGAATGCACGCCGATTATTTCTGAATGCTTTAATCAAGCACTTGGTGACTCCTCAAATAGAGCAAAGAATGAAAAATCCGAGAGTAATAGCAACATTTTCTGTAAAAAGTGGAATTGAGTCATTCTATGGGTCACCAATTCAACAAACCATTCCACAGCCTAGAAGCAGCCAAAAAGTATGCCTCACAAACGATAAATTTCAAAGGAAAACGCGATTCCACTGCATAGCCCGTGAAGAACCGGTATGCCTGCAACATAGCCAGGACTTAAGTGCCATAAGTGCATTAATGCCATAAGTGCATTAATGCAACTTAAGTGCCATAAGTGCATTAATGCAGAAGAAAACCAATGAAACTTGTATAACAATATAACTTACTTTATTTCAAAATGAAAAATAATAAATATCTTTAATTTCATACATTGAAAAGTATGTTCTCTATTAATTTTTTGTTATTTTTGACTGTTCACCGATACAAATCATATGATGGTCTGGCTAGACCTTTTCGTTGACAGAAGGGTTAAAGGAGTATTGCTTCCGCAATTTTTATTTCTATACGTTTAAGATGACAAGGTCAACATATTACTTATTCCCAGAGCATTTTCTGCCATTCAAAATAATTATTAAAATTTTTTAACATATCGCTCATTTGCTCGAAGACAGTCATAACTCAAAAAAGACAATTTTTGAGTTAATGATACAGAAATGTGTATTTTACCATGTTCTCGGATCTGTCAAAATATGGTACTGCTAACTTATTTGCTCATTACGTGGCAGCAAAAAATGCTTTTATATTGTTTGGCACCTTACTCGCTTTATTATTTGCAAGACCGTCTTATCTTAGATATGCAATGATCATCAGAGCGAAAGCATGCTTGGCTAATAAGAAATAGTGAGATATTATTGGTTGTGACATTATTTTTGGAAAATTAAGTACTTTTTAATCGTGTGTACTATTCATGTATATAGTGTTATTTTGAGTTATGACAGTTTAATTAAAAAAAGTTTTTCAAACCAAGCTCGTCATAACGCTACAAGTGACGTTATTGATAAAATAACTTTTGCGCAGATTTAACTATTTTTTTTTATGTTGTTATTGATGAAAACTTGCGTAGTACTAACAAGTTAGCTTTAAAAATTATAAACAATGTGTCGTTCTAGTTGAAAATATTGTTCACTGTAGAAGATTTATAAGGGGTATAATTCAGAATGATACGATATAGTTGATAAAACTTTTTTGTATTTATAAATTTAATTATTATAATTCCGCGCATACTGCGTAAGGGGTATATTGTCTTTGTCACTCCGTTTGTAATGCTGATAAGGAGGCATGGCAGGTAAAGAAAAGTGTCCTGAGTCGATTTCGCCATGTCCGAATTCGCCGTGTCTTCCGACACGAATACAGCCGCAATTTCAAAGTTTTCATTTAGAAATTTGGTAATAGTACTTATATACTTAAAAAAGAAGATCAAGTTTGAGAATGAGTAAAATTGGATGAAACTCACGCTTTCTTCCCATACAAAATTACTTTATCAAAACAATAAAATCTCTAAAAATGCCACAAAAATTTGTAAAGTGATTTGGAATTTTACACACAAGCTTTAAATTAAAATATTCATTATATATTTCAAATTTGTTGTAATCAGATAAAAAGCATGCCTAACTCCCATATAACGTTACTTTATCAAATCGGTAAAATCTCTGAAAATGCCACAAATATTAATGTAATAACTTAAACTTTTTCCAATAACCTTTGGTCGCAAAAATTATCATATATTTGATTCGTCAAAATTTAATGAAAACCACGCATACCTTCCACATAAAGTGACTTTAGCAAAATTGTAAAATATCTTTAAAAGCCACAAAAACTAATGTTGTGACTTGAAATTTTGCACATAAGCTTTGGTCTCAAATATTTACCGTATATTTGAAATATGCCAATATAGTAAATTTGTCAAAATCGTATAATAACTTGCCAATCTCCCATATAAACTGACGTCATCAAAGTAGCATTATCTTTCATATCTTAAACGTGATTTGCATTTCAGTTTTGGCAAAATTGGATAAAGACCACGACCATGAGAATTTATGATTTTTAGGTTAAGTTGAGTTAATTTCAAATTAATACTATTTGTCCCACAATTATTTATTTTCATTTTTGGTTTTTTCATAAATTAAGACCAATTGGCGTAGATAAACTTTACGAGCATTTTTGTGAAGGAATTTTGTGGCTCCTCATGGAGCAGCTGGGACAACTCGGGTTAAGAAAAAATTTTAGTTCCCATTTTTTTACAATTTGATTTATTTTTAAGTAACAAAACTGTGAATTATAATGCATATTATTATAAGTTAGATAATATGATAAGTAAAAACAAAGTTTCTATTAAATTTTTGTCGGCATATATTTATTTAGTAAAAGTGTTATGTTAAAATACCTAAAAAATATGTTTATTTTTTGCTAGTACTAATGACATATTTTTATTTATGACGCGCTTATGACTATACTTTTGCAATAAGAACGTCATAATCCAAAGTGGACAAGGTTTTTGCTTTATTAAAACTCTTAAAAAATTAAAAACGCCTATTCATGTTGAGTTATTCGGAAAGAGCTTAATAGTACATCCGCTATCTAGGCGTTTACTAATTTTAAACAAATTCTTTAAAAATAAAAGCACAATTAAAACTTAAAATGCGTTTCCTGTAAAATGACGTTTTTTGAGTTATGTCGTTCTTCTAGCAAATGAGCGATATAAAACATATGTTTCTACAAACCTTTTTCCCTTGATTTGACCGTTTTTTTTTATTTTTCGCATTTAGTAAGCAAAACTTAGAGACAAGTTTTGTTTAAGCGTCATCTCAGTTCGGCTTTTTACACCACTTATATTCAAGTTTAAAAATGCACCAGTGGTTTTCAGTGCAAAGCTCAAGTGCAAAATTTAACTTTTTTGTTATATTAATAATATACAAACCAAAAAAATTGTCATTACTGTAGCCAACTGTGTATTTAGTGATGGACTACACAAAATTTAGCATAACATATTGAAGTAGTTAGCAAATAAATGATAAAAACGTGCGAAAAAACGTTTTAGTTTTCTTTTATGCCTTCGATCTCCAAATAAAGACGATATTGTCATTCCTGTAACCGTCATTTCTGTAGCTAGGTTTTTCCTATATTTTATTTTACTTTTGTTCTAGTTGTGCTTGAGTTCCAAAGAACTAATGAAACCGATGCAGTTGAAGTAACTATTAATTCCACTGAATTTTGATGCAAATGTGGTTAACTCAACAATTATTTTTTTTTTATTAAAGCAGATTACTGTGTTTATACATTGTAAGTGTACATTAACGTGCATAACATAATATGTAACTATTTTTTATAGCTGGTTCTGTATTCACAGCAATTTAACGTTAAGCAACTCGCTCCAGATTTTTGACGAGTTTTGTGGCCGTCGTGGATATTTTTGCTTGAGCCTATTTTTCATTTCTTGTTATCTCATTCCATCTTTGACGACTACAGTATGGTGTGTTATAGCAGTGAGCTATTTCAAAAGTCAGTATTTAATTTTTTAAATTCTTTTAATTTTTACTTTAAATTTGTAATAGCTCTACACAAAAAAAAAAAGAATACAACAAATCACCGGCGAAAAAAAACCGGCAAAAGACACAAAAATAATTAAAATAATTCCGAATTCTAAAACAGCTAAGCATAAAAAGGAGAAATTCGAAAAACAGAACAAAGCCAGGAAATGAAAAGACATATTAAACAAAAAAAATATATTTGTGTCATTCCTGTACAGGAACTGTAAATACAGTACCTTATACGTAGCGCTACATAAGCTCAAACTACGCAAACTCTATCTCCTTCTATTCCGTGTGTGGCTCTTCGATTTAAACACAAAGCACAACCCCTAGCAAGCCGAAGAGAGAGACCGAAACATAATGGTAGCGTTGCCTTAAACGAGGTCATTATATTATTTGCTTTGTTGTGATTTTTCCTCGTGATTGTAACCAAAAACCGAAACAGAAAGCCACTATGTTTTTAACATTGACCCCTGCCGCGAAGGCTTAATTCAACGGTGCTCCAAAGCTTGGGACAAATATGAAGCGTCGGCCAACGCCCCTTCGGAATAAAAGAAAGACCACTTTTAAAAGGTTCCCCTAATAACATGCAACAGAACCTTTGTCGTCAGATTGACGCAATTCATGACCGTAACACTTTCAGCTACTTGAATTTATTTGAATTTGTTATATTAATAACCTTGGGCTATCTCAGTATCAATACCAACAATATAACCCATTATTTTTTCTCCGCAATAATCATCTACATCGTATCAGAGGTCATCACTCTCTGACATGAAAGACTAAGGCAGAAACTGCATAGGCCTGAAATCATCATATCATCAGGTTCCTTAATCTCAGTGGACACAACTCAGACTATTTAGGTTTCCCCGTCGCCTGCTCTCAAATTCCAAAGGTAACAGTATATTGATCCGGTAGTTGCTTACTTTCCTAACATTTACTGTTTGAAATTAGCGAGATTCAATCTACAATCATTCTCTTAGGGCCATTTTGTTCACAAAGGGCATAAATATGATTTAATTCGGGGATAACTATCTCTAGGTTTATTTTATACCAAGCGTATAAGTCGGGAGATAAAAAAGTGGTTTTGTTCACATTTTATCCCGGCTTTATGCTTAGAGCATTAATTCGCTCTCAGTTTATATCGATTTCCATTGGAATGTTAGAGTGTTGCTCATTAATTAAAAAATGTGTGGGGATTTTTGGTTTTTTTTGCGAATTTGGGAGTTAGAGTGAACACTAGGTGAAAATGGATCGCTGATTTTGCATCTGATGTCAGAATTTCAAAATTCTAAAATTTTTTTACACAGGGCTGCCAACTAAAAATTTTTTTAAGAATTTTAAACATGACGAAACAGTATTGGGGGTTACTTCTTTCGAATCTGGTGTCAGAATTGTAAAATTCAAGATGGCGGATAAAGTTGCCACCTAATTTCTTGTTTATTTATGCAAATTCAACTCTGGGAGAAACACTAGGTAAAATTGGGTCGCTGATTCCGAATCCGTTGTCAGAATTTCAAAACTCGAACATTTTTCTACACATAAGGGTGCCACCTAAAAATGTTTTATTTTAAGAATTAAAAACATGAGGAAAGAGTATTGGGGGTCGTTGATTTCGAATCTGAAGTCAGAAATTTAAAATTCAAGATGGTGGATAGGGTTGCCACCTTCATTTTTTGTATTTTTATGAATTCGTGGCTGGCAAAAAAAAATGCTACACCATAAATGGGTCACTGAATACGAATCCATCGTCAGAATTTCAAAATTATAAAGTTTTAAATAATAGGGTTGCCACCTCGTAATATGTATTTTTAAGAATTTTAAACATAAGAAAAGAGTATTGGGGGTCGCTGATTTCGAATCTGAAGTCAGAAATTTAAAATTCATAATGGTGGATAGGGTTGCCACCTTAATTTTTTGTACTTTTATGAATTTGTGGCTGGCGAAAAAAATGCTAAACCATAAATGGGTCGCTGAATACGAATCCATGGTCAGAATTTCAAAATTATAAAGTTTTTAAATAATAGGGTTGCTTTTACTTTTGAAAATACATATAAAATAAAATAAAATAAAATTTTATCATTTTGAAATTCTGACCACGGACTCGGATTCAGCAACCCATTTTTACCTTTTAGTTCGCACCAGCCCCGAATTCATAAAAATACAAAAAATTAAGGTGGCAGCCCTTTCCTCAATTTTGAATTTTAAAATTCTGACTTCAGATTCGAAATCAGTGACTTCCTAACACTGTTAAATAATGTTTAAAATTAAAATACATATTCTTAGGTGGCAACCCTATTATTTCAAAACTTTATAATTTTGATATTCTGACCATGTATTCGTATTCAGCGACCCATTTTTGGTGTAATTCATAAAAATGCAAAAAATTAAGGTGGCAACCTTATCCAACATCTTGAATTTTAAAATTCTGACACTAGATTCGAAATCAGTAACCCCCAATACTGTTTCCCTATGTTTAAAAATCTATATTTTCAATATTTTGACACCAAGTAAATAAAAAATATTAAAATGAGAGTGATGAGAGCGAATTAAAAATCTTAACTCACCAATTTTCACGAGTTAAATATTTCTGGGGTTAAGCTATCTCGCCACCATTTTTATCTCCAGCTTGAAGAATTAAATGCTAAACTCACTGTGAACAAATGAAAAACTGGAAAAATCATGGAATTAACCCGCGGATAAATTTATCTCTCTTTGAACAAAATGGCCCTTAGTAATTTAAGGGAGTCACCAGCCCGAGTTCAACTTAAGTGTAACTCACACCGGTCTTTATGGCCTAACCACAAGCCAGAGCGTTTTGAGTACCCCCCGTGGGCCTAACCCAACGACAGTCAATACCTGGGCACAAGGCTCCACCTGACAAGGGTCTTCAACATCCCGTCTTACAGACCAAAAGTTCTTAGAACATTTATATTTGACTGTGACACCTTCAGCCACTAGAGTTGTACATGACTAGGTTAAAAAATAACCATTGGTTTCTCCGTAAAACCGGCGTAAAAAGCCTCTTTCGGAAAACTAGGAAGCATGAGCCATTGTATACCAATTGGCTTATACAACGGTCCAAAGATTAAATGTTTCCTACATAATAACCTTTATTCTAAGATTAGGTCTGCAGAACAACGATAGATCAGGTCTCCTCATCATTGATGGATGACTGTCCCCGCTCTTCAAGTTATGTTGGATTGATCGTCCATCGAAAGCATATTACAGATGACGGTGTTTTGATAACTTAATATCAAAACCATGCTTTCTCCAAGAATTTGGCAGCAACAACCAAGGCTCAAGGTAAACCTTTTTCTTTTACAGATTATCAGATGAACATTCAAGAGCCGTGCCTCAAGAATGAACTTATTATGAGATCAGTTCATGGGGCACGGCTCATCCAATAACAAACCCTCACCACTTCTATTCCTGGCTTGGGACAGGCAGATTCCCAAAGCAGAAAACAAATTTCGATAATTTCTTCAGATTTTTCCAAAAAAGTGCATAACTAAAAAACAAAATCTTCCAAAGATGTTAGTTGGAAAGAAATATGTTCAAATTTTATTTTCGTGGGCTTGAAAGAGCACTTCTGTTTTTCTTTTTTTTTTGGGGCAGGAGGGTGAGAAAAATAAATTTTTTTGAAAAAATTTGCTGTTTTTTTGTTTTAAACCTAAATTTCTCCAAATTTTCGCTCTGTACTATAAAATCTTGGTATGCAGTTTTAAACAATATTTATGTTTAAGTAAGTAAAAGAAAAAAATGTTTATTTTTTACCGAAGCTATGCGCCTTTAAAGTTTTGAAAACATGTCTTTTTTTCGGTATATTTATTGGTGTGAGCACCGATTTTATAAAAAATAGTTAGATATAGTTAGAGGTAAAATCAAATATGAACAGGTGGTTGAGTACGGCTGCAAAATAGAGTTAAAAAAGAATAAAAATTTATAAAAATATTAACATTTTGCAATTGTTTTTGGCTTAACTTAAACTTTTTCTCCTCGTGGCTACACTCATGCCAAAGATTTTTTAACTACTATTTATAAAATCGGTGCTCACACCAATAAATTTAACAAAAAAGACATGTTTTCAAAATTTTAAAATGCACATAACTTCGCAAAAAACTAACGTTTTTTTTTTCTTTTACTTACTTAAAATTAAATATTGTTTAAAACTGCATACTAAGATTTTATAATAAGAAGAAAATTTGGAGAAATAAGCTTAAAACAAGAAAACAGCAAAATTTAAAAAAAAATTTTGTTTACCCTATTGTCCAAAAAACTGTTGTTACAATCTTTTAAGCCACAAAACTAAAAAATGTGAACATTTTTCTTTCCAAATAAGATCGTTGGAGCATTTAATTTTTCAGTTATGCACTCATTCTGGGTAGAAAGCACATGTTTTAATTTGAAGAACTACGACCTTTTTTAGAAAAAACGACCTTGAGCGACCTCTAAACCTTTTTCAAAAAATCTGAAAAAATTCTCAAAAATTTTTTTTGTGACAAACTTTTGAATACCGCTCCAGCTCCCCAAAGTGTTGACAAAAAAGTATACGCCCTATTATTGATGCTGCCACGACTTCAAAATTAGAATTCTGCAGAACAGGAGTAAAAGAATTTGCATGCCGTAATTTTTTTTTTTTTTTTTTAAAGAAGCCGCACAGTGATTTATTTACTAGAAAGCTAACCAAAAATCAAAACAGGACAAAGTTAATTTTTCTTTGCTTTTCCTTATTTTTAGCAATATGACAGGCGAATGCAAATGAAAGTTACGTGCGCCACTTTAGAAATGAAAGCAGAATTTCAAAGTCAAAAAACAGACCACTCGGTGGAAATGTTTTAAAGAAATGAAGAAAGCAGCGGTAACCATTTGAAATGGCATCCTTAAAACAAGACTCTGAATTATAACATTAACTTAGTACGCACAAATCTGTTGCCACTCCGTTACAAATCCGCAATATAACAAGATCAGTTACAACACAACTCGATGGATGTCCTCAATTTGTGTCGATTTATCACCGAAAAATCATACGCTGACAAATCAACTCATTTCTTAATCAGTTTTGACACATTTAAATGACATTAAATTGCGAGATGCCTGTCTTCCTGCCTACTTGACTAACTGTTCGTCCGTCCGTTTATTTGTATCTGAACAGTGTTTAACATACATATAACATTTATACTTCTATTTATGAGACAGCCTGTCAGTTTGCCTTCATATTTGTTCGTTGTTGACGCTGATGATCGCTGCGATGACAAGTGTTTGACCGCAGTTTAAGTTTGCGTTGTCATTTTCGCAGTTCTTGCGGAGGGATGGAGCTGATGAGCTGAAGCACCACCCCACCGCCTCCACTAGCTAAAAGTCGCTTATATTTTTCTTTAAGCAGCACGTCCGTCCGTTTGCTGTTGTTACATTGCTCCACTTGAAGTTGTGCTTTTAAAATGATTAATTCGTTCTGATGTACTTTTCGTTGCTGTGTTACTGAATCCCCCGCTGTAAATCATTATTTTTGTTGGTGTTTTGACAGCGCGCTGAATGCTGAATATTTAACAAATGATTGTCTGAATTGACAATAAATTTTTAGTATGTATGGATTGTATGTAAGACGGACGACGGCTAGTCGAGTTGTCAGATTCTGTGCGTTGCTCATTCGTATATTTTTACACGATTTTAATGTGCGCCGATTAGTGTACGCATACCCAAACGATGTTGTTGATTCTGATTATAAAATGATTGCGATAATAGTTTGGGTCGAACAAGAGCCTTGTCCGTTTGTTAGGAGGAAGGAGGTAGGGTAGTAAGGGGTTAAGCGTTGCCTGATTATGAGGCCTGATTATGATTGTGTGGGATAAAAAAATCAATTTGATGGGTCGAGAAGTTAAGGAGATGTGTCAGTTTAAACTACTCACTTGCAGCGGAAAGATGTTCTTAAGCATGGAATTAAAAGAATTACTAGCAATTTAAAATATTATCAGTGCACAAAACAACTCTTTCTCAGCTTCTGTTGCACAAGTTTTGATTAACAATATCTGAAATATCTTAAAAATTTGAATAAATCTGTTTTCTCAAACGGCCGCAGAGCAACATTTATATTTCTTCAATACACACTCAGAAAAAACTCAGAATATTTTTGTCATAGAAAATTTTTCTATATTCGATAATAGCAATATTCTCTATTTCAAATAAAATTATCTTCAATTGAAATAAATTATCACATGTTCGAAAAAAATGTCTCTAATAATGATAAGTACCATTTACGAAGGTTTTGCGTAAAGTGACTGTTTTGAGTACGTTTCCGGGTTCAATTTTTTTTAATTTTAGTAATTTTTTTATTTTTATAATCAATTTTTTGAGAAGATAAAATTTGTGAACATTTTTTTCCACAAAAAAACATTAATTCTTTTGCAAAATTATTAAGAAACTTGTTTTGAGCCGAAAAAGAAACATTCTACTATCATTTTAGTAGGAAACAATTACTTATAAATTAGCAATTTTGTATTCATAAATAAGTTCAGAATAGTAAATGTTACTTTTTTACATTCTGAAATGAGTTAAAAAAAGAATCATGAAATTATCGCCTTCTTTTTGCGTACGTTTGCGGGTAGAAGATTTTTTTTAATTTATGTTTTGAATTAGCAGATCTAAACTATATCACTGATAGGACAGAATTCATTAAATAAATAAATAAATAAATAAAAATCATAAAAAATGTATTAATGCTCCCATAAAGTTTTCGTTTTAATTCTAATTTTATTGTTTTATAATTTCGAATAAATTTTGTTCTGCGAGCAATTTTTCGCTGGCGACGGCCCTACATATATAAATACTTTGCCCAATCAAAATTCAAAAAATATTTTAACAGTTCTTTTAATTTCTTTTTAATCATATTATCGATATGCAATAATAAAAAAATTTATGTTTGAAAAAGATTAATTTCTGAGTGCCGAAAAAGTGTTTTTCTATGGTTCGTTTTTTAATAAGTTTTCGAACAAAAAAGTTTCCCACTGAACCATAGACGAAGGTTTTGTGTAAGGTGAGAGTTATGCGAACGTTTTTATACATAATTCTTTATTTTATCTTTGATTTTTTATTTTTTCGCTTTAAAGTACTTGCTATAGAAGATTAAATTCGTGAAAACTTTTCCCATTAATAAAAACTGTATTTCTTTTGCAAAATTCATAATAAACATATTTTGAGTCAAATAAGAATCATTTTAGAAGCTAAAACTTCCTTACAAATGAACCATTTTTTGCATAAATAAGTTCTGAAACTAATCCTAAATGTTTCTTTTTTGCATTCTAAAAAAGTAATAAGAAATAGTTTTTTTCATATCAGTAGAAACAGTATCTCAAAAAAGAACCATTTTTTGTTCATAAATGAGTTCAGAAATGAATCACAAATATTACTTTTTTATAGTTAAACAAAAAATGAGCTAAAAAGGGAATAATTTAAACCCTTGTTGATATTTTTATAATAGTAAATTGAAATGTTAACCTTCATACAAATGTCATATAAACTTTTTCACCAGTGCGAATTGATTCTCACCATAAGAAGAGAGATGAATGTACTGCTGCTACACGTTCAAAAAACTTTTTTCCTTTTCATCTATCAACAAGCCTGTCATAACATTAGAAATTAATCAATAGATTTATTTGATATTTCACACATTATTTGAAAGTTTGTCAAATTGGAAATTAATCTCGCTTTTTATTTTTTATTATTATTGAATATATTTACTTTTATTATTATTTATTATTGAATATATATTAATACTATACATGGATATTATCTATATGAATGAATAATTTGAATACCTTTCTTATCTATATGAATACAAAATATTCATTTTTTTTTTAAACAAATTATCGCTATTTAATAAAATTTATAATTCAAAAAGATTAATTTCTGAACAAAAAAGGTCCGTTTTCGAGAGGCCATTCAGCCCGGCGATTAAAACAAAAAGGGTTCATTTCCGAGTGCCAAAAAATAACTTTTCAATGGTTCATTTATTTACTCATTTCTGAAGAAAAAACGTTTCGTTTTTGAAAGGCATTTTCTTTCGGCGAATGATTCAAAAAGGGTTCATTTCCAAGTGCCGAAAAATAACTTTTCTATGGTTTTTTTTAACTCATTTCTGAAAAAAAATACAATTAATGGTTCTTTTTTAAATCATTCCACACAAAAAAAAGTTTATTTTTAAAAGGCATTTTAGTCCGATCAATGATCCAAGAAGGATTCATTTATGAGTGCCGAAAATGAATGTTTTTGCCCGAAAAGGTTCATAAATGAATTCGAAAACGGTAGTTTTGGTTTACTGGGTTAGTTTTTGAGAAGCAATTCAGTGCGGCAAATGAGTTCAAAATGGTTCTTTTATGAGTGCCAAAAAATAACTCTGCAGTAGTCTTTTTTTCAACTCGTTTCCGAACAAAAAAAAAACAATTGTTGATTCTTTTTTTACTCATTTCTAAAGAAAAGAAGGTTCGCTTTTGATAGGTATTTTGGTCCGACGAAAAGGGTTCATTTATGAGTGCTGATTAATTAATTACTTAATTTTTCTACCCGGAAAGGTTCATAAAGCAAAGGTTCATGAATTAAAGAGAGATAGTTTTGGTTCATTTTTTTCGCACTGAAAATTCTCCTTTTTAGAGAAAAATGTATAGGAAATTAAAAATTTTCTCAATTGTAGACACTTCACTAAGCGAAATATATTCTTCGATAAAAACAAATCCTTTCTCGAAAATAAAAAAGTCTTCTTTCTTAAAAACAATATACCCACTGAACCATAAGCGAAGGTTTTGAGTAAGGTGAGAGTTTTGCGAACGTTTTTGGATAGTTTTTTTTAAATTTTTTTATTTTTTATTTTTTTGCTTAAAAGTGCTTGCTATAGAAGATTAAATTCGTTTAAACTCTTCCCATAAATAAAAACTTTACTTATTTTGCAAAATTCATATAAAACTTATTTTGAGTCCAAAACGAGTCATTTTAGCAGGTAAAAATTACTCGTAAATTAACCATTTTTGTTCATAAATGAGTTCATAAACGAGTTAATTAATGTGTTTAAAAATTAATCATAAAAGTTTATTTTTTGTATTCTTAAATGAGTTCAAAATATTAATATTATTACTAGGGATCGAATTTTTATGCAAAACGTATAAAAAATGACTGCAAAAAATCTAAACTCGCAAATTTTATGCAAAACTTTAACATATTTAGATCAGTTCTTTGTATTTCATCAATATCTTAAAAATAAACAATTCACGTTGTTATCCTATCTTTACGCAGGATTTTATTTAAAAATGATTTTTCATAAAAATCCAATCCCTAATTATTACAATATATTAATACTATACATGCATATTATCTATTTGATAAACTAAACTTTAATTATTTCTATACAAATTATCGTTATATATTTCTTACTTATGAAATACATGTTTAAATATCGTCCAAACATAAGGTGGAAAATTTTAAAAATACTGTTACAAATTAAGTGGTTAGATGTAAGTGACAGCAGATGTGTTTCCTTTAATTTTAGATTTTTCTTCAAATTTCAATTAAAACATCAATGAATTCATTGCAATCATTAAGTTATCTGCTGGGACCTTTCCTTTTTACTATTAACTTTTTAAATAGTTACTTTGTTTTACTATATATTAATAATACACAAGCATATTATCTATATGAAAAACTAAATTATAATTTTATCGAACAAAATTTGTTTAATATTAATTAAGATAATTTAATTATCGCTATGTTATAATATGCAATAATGAAATTTATAAATCAAAACGATTAATTTTTTAATTTATTTCTGAACAAAAAAGGTCCGTATTTGAAAAACAATTCAGCCCGCCGATTGATACAAAAAGGGTTCATTTCCGAGTGGCGAAAAAGAACTTTTCTATGGTTCATTTTCTAACTCATTTCCGAAGAAAAGTGGTTCGTTTCTGAGAGATATTTTCGTCCAGCGATTGATACAAAAAGAGTTCATTTCCAAGTGCCGAAAAATAACTTTTCTATGGTTCTATTTTTAACTCATATCCGAACAAAAAAGTACAATTCATGGTTCTTTTTTAAATCATTTCCGAACAAAATAAGGTTCATTTTTGAGAGGCATTTAAGTCCGACGAATGATACAAAAAGGATGCATTTATGAGTGCCGAAAATGAACATTTCTACCCGAAAAGGTTCATAAATGAATTTGAAAACGGTAGTTTTGGTTCACTGGGTATTTTTCTTATATTGAGTTAGGTACGAGAAAAAAGCGTTAGAGCGAGTGAAAATCAATTGTTGCATATACTGCATATTATAACAATTATTACTTTAAAGGAATTTTTTTATTTAACAGAGCTGCACAAAGCTATTTTTGATATTGCCACTTCCCAGTGAACCAAAACTACCGTTTTCGAATTCATTTATGAACCTTTTCGGGTAGAAATGTTCATTTTCGGCACTTATAAAAGAACCCTTTTTATATCATTTGTCGGACTAAAATGCCTCTCAAAAATTTACCTTATTTTGTTCGGAAAAGAGTTTAAAAAAAGCATATATTATACTTTTTTTGTTCAGAAATGAGTTAAAAAAAGAACCATAGAAAAGTTATTTTTCGGCACTCGGAAATTAACCCTATCTGCATCAATCGCCGGACGAAGATGCCACTCAGAAACGAACATTTTTTTCTTCGGAAATGAGTTAAAAAATTAACCATAGAAAAGTTATTTTTCTGCACTCGGAAATTGTCGTGGTTTTCTTTCTATTTGGGCTTGATCTTAATTTTTGAAAGAAATGTTGCAATGTTATGACAGACTTGTTGATGGATGAAAAGGAAAAAAGTTTGCGAACGTGTAGCAGTACATCTATCTCTTTTCTTATGGCAAAGATAATCAATTCTTATAATCAATTCGCACTAGTGAAAAAGCTTATATGGAGTTTGTATGAAGGTAAACATATTAATTTATTAATATAAAAATATCAAAAAAGGTTAAAATTATTCCTTTTTTAACTTATTTTAGTATATAAAAAAGTAATATTTATGATTTATTTCTGTGCTCATTTATGATCAATAAATGGTTCGTTTATGAGATATTGTTTCTACTGATATGATAAAAAATTATTGTTTTTTTAACTCATTTAAGAATGCAAACAATAAATATTTATGATTTATTTCTGAACTCATTTATGAACAAAAATGGTTCATTTACGAGGAATTTTTAGCTTCTAATTGATTCTTTTTCAACTCAAAATAAGTTTTTGATTAATTTTGCAATAGAATTACAGTTTTTAGTTATGGGAAAAGTTTTCACGAATGTAGTCTTTTATTGCAAACACTTTTTAGTGACAAAATAAAAAAATTAACAATAAAAAAAAATCCAAAAACGTTCGCAGAACTCTCACCTTACGCAAAACCTTCGCTTATGGTTCAGTGAGTTGTTCTTTGGATGCATTTATGAAATCGTTGTTCAGAAGATATTTATAAGGGGTCCACAAAAACAATGCCACAACAATAATTCTGCCTCTACCTCTTAACATATTTTCAACTAATATTTTAACAACCGAATCACAATACCATATTAATACTTTTACTGTGCGTAGCAATGAGTTAAAACAAATGTTTCACACAAAGAAAAAAGTGTGTTTTGTGTACGCAAAAAACAAATGTACGCAATAAAGATTTATGTTGTACCAATAATAAAAAAATGTATCTCTTTTTTGAAGAAAGCGTTCTTTTCTTGTTAGCAACTATAAACGCAATTTAGGGAAAAAATTTATTAAAATTAAAAAAATATTTCTCTGTTTTCGGAAAAAATTGACACAATAAAAAGAACGGTTGAACCAAATAAAATAAATATTGTTCTGTTAAAGAAAAGGTGCTTTTATTGATCAGAAAATAGTTATCTTTTTCATTTTAAAGGAATTTTTCCAACTTTTTTCTGAAAACCTTTCTATATAACCTTTCAATCTTTGATGTAAAAGAGGTATTTATGGTTTTTTTTTTATACAACTTTGCTACTCCTTGCTACTAAATTTTATTTCACTTAATATACAAGGGCTGTATTGTTTTTATTTGTATTTTTATTGTGTAGCACAACACAGCCTCGATAAAAATTTGTTACTATCATTATTTTTCATCCTCCTACATCACAACGTCCATTTTCCATGTGCTCCTTGTTTTTCTTCTTCTGGTTGTTTTTGTTATTTTATGCACCTTAATGGAATTAATTTTAAATATTAATGAATTAACCAATTTCCTTCGCATTACGCTTTTTTTGTAACGTCTTAGCTTTTATTGTTATTGTTGTTGGTTTTGTTTTGTTTCATGGAAGTACTTTAGTTCAAATTAAGCCCTCATAAAAAAAATACACCTTGCGTAAAAACATTAAGGTAGCTTGGTCATAATTTTTCAGATGTATATACTTTCATGTGCAATTTTCTTGCTCGTACTCTTATTCCAAATGTTATTCATATTCTTCATGATTTAGATGCGTTTAATTTTCATTTTTTGAGGTTGGTATTCATTTTTGCTGTGTAGGTACGGTAATATTATCGTTTTTACGAGTATAATGACGTTAGCGATTTACTTATGATAACAGTAGCAATTTTGTTACGTAGGAGCATGAAATAATTTTAGAGGAGAAGAATTTCAAAGTTAGCTACTGCTGTTTCAGTTCATTTCTAGCTGAAGTTGAGGGGGTCTGTATAGGGATATTTACCCCTATTTTTCTATTTTTTTTTTATTTTTTTTATTTTTGCAATGAAGCTTAGGCTAAATGGCTTGTTGTTTTTTAATTTGTCTTTTCTTCTGGTCCTATTTTAAATTTGAAGGTTATAAGGTATATTTCATACAACGAGCTTCATATGTACACAAAATCTGGATTGTGTGTGGCTTGCTTTTCATATAACGTTTCAAAATTTAAAACAAGATTCTCGAAATATTGAAACCATACCACTGTTATTGCCTGTCGACACATATGCTAAGACACTCACAACATGTATTAGTAAAATTTCTACGAATGATGTTTGTAAACAAAATATTCTTACATTCTACAAATGTTTGTACAATACACAAAGTATTTGTATTGTGATATTTTTACGAATTCATTCGTAAAATGTTACTATTACCTGTATTTATTACCTGTATCTGCGAATATAATATTAAAGTAAAAATAAACTGGCCATTTCAGCCCTCGAAAGGACTCACACCTAGCTTCTATTGATCAACTGTGTTGTGCGTGTTATTAAATGTTTGAACACAAATGTTCGAGAACTGGACCTACGTTTTTTATGCCGACTCCAAACGGCTTATGTTCTCAAGAAGCTTTACATGGCAATTTTGACTTTCTGAGGTTTGCCATTGTCTGCAGAGAGGTGACGACCGAACAGAAAAATTAATTCAATTGAAAAAACTTCCTGTCTGAGCTGGAATTGAACCCAGGCTACCGCGGTTCTTTAGCTTAGGGGCCACGCACTCTCCCACTAGGCTACGGTCGCCACACGACTTTAGAGCCTAATATAAGGCAGCCATATAAACTGCCGAACCTTTGCAGTATCTTCCAGGCGGAAATATTTGCCATAAGGAAGGCTGCTGAGATAACCCTCAGCATGGACACACAACACTCTTACATCAACATTTTCGTTGACAGTCAAGCGGCGATCAAATCCATGCGCTCCGCTAGCATCAAGTCCAATAGTGTCATGGCTGGCAGGGATGCACTAGATGCACATGCGCTTCGAAGAGAGTACGCATCTACTGGGTCCTTAGCCACCAGGGCATTGAGGGAAACGAGATGGCAGATGGTTTAGCAAAGGAAGGCGCCGGGCTGGAATCAGAACGCGCAGAACATGTACTTACTCCGCTACAAGAGTTGTACAGGAACCTCGAAAGAAGAGCCACACTAGCAGTGAATCGTAGATGGAAAGATGCGACATCGTGCAAGATCTCGAAAATCATGTGCAATGCACAATGCGAAAAACGAACTCTGTTCATCTTGGCACGCCCTCGCAAAGATTGCAGGACACTAGTGGGCATGCTCACTGGTCACTGCATGACGGCAGCCCACGCGAGAAAGCTTGGCATCATCACGGATGACAACTGCAGGAAATGCAAATAACCGGGCACAGTGGAGACCCTGGAGCATCTACTATGCACATGCCCCGCCCTACTCAGATCGAGACTAAAATACCTAGGCTCATCGACATTCCCGTCGCTTAAAGATGTAGCCAGGGTGTCTCTGGAATCCCTCCTAAGGTTTGTGAACTCAACGCAAATCTTTAAAGATTTTTAAATAAACACAAAGGTTCCTTTTGTTCGCTACCGGTACCACTAAGGACCTGAATTATTCTATGTGAGCCTTCACGAAGGCATCCGGTTTAACCTAACCTAACTTAAATATTCTTAATAGTTTAATAAATCAAATAATGTGAGGTCTCCTATAACCTGACATGAAAGCGCATTAATTATTATTGAGCCTGCAAGCTTTCAACTTTTAAAATAAGAACAAACAAATTTTCTAATATTCAACAATATTTTTTTTTTTTGAAAACTGAAAAAAAATGTTAGGCCATTTTTAACTTTGGAAGCCTTTCACTTCTAAACCAATTTCCAACGGAGTGAAATCTTCTCGATTTCAATCGAATGAAATAGATTTTTTTTTTTGATATTTCGAGAGTATTTCGAGAGTATTTTGAGAATTTTTGTAAGGATACTGATGTTATTTCCACTTCTACAGTTTTGTAGATATCGAGCCACAGTCTACATTAATTTTCTTTATACTCATTTATCTCAAAACTACTTTTTTTTGCATGATGGTGTAGAAAAAACAAAAACTATTCAGTCGGACATTTTAATATGCTATTCGCAACATCAATGGCTATTGCTGGATCTAGAATCAAAGTTTTATTTTAAAACATCGCATATTTTACACTTAATAACCGCTAAAAAACAAGCCCTTGTTTGAAGCTAAATTTCAAAAGGGCGTCATTCTTTCATTTTTTTTATTTTTTTTCTAGTTCCAACGATAGCTGCGGTTAAAGTGATTTATACTAATCTGGGTTTTTGTTTTTCAGATAAATAGAAGAGTACAAATCTGCAACACTACTCATGCCACTTTTCTTTGAGAGGTTCTCATTGAGCGGCATTTTGAACATGATCAACCATTTTTTAAATTAGAAATTATTTATTTTATTGATGAATGAGTGCTACAATATTACTAGTAATAAATAAGTTTAAATATCTTTGTTCAATATTTTAGCCTTTAAAAATCATCCTAAAAATGCCTTAATTTTTCTAACACCTGACCACCGGCCTGCCCGGAACAACTTTTGCTAATTTTTTTAAGGGAAATGGAACAATTTTAACACTTTCCGCACAAACAAAAAATTATAAAAAAAAACAACAAAAGAAACAACAACAAATAATAATAACACTAGTAACAGCTGGCCAGCTTATCCGACCAGCCAGTTATCAAGCTTACCTCAATTTGTTGACATCGACGTTTGTGCGCACGCGCTTATCAACAAAGCATGAGTTTTAATCGCATTGCTAACACGCTGCGATGTGTTGATGGTAGGAAAAGTTTGTTGAACGCATTGAATGATAGCAATAACACAACATGTTGCTGCTACTGCCAGAAAAAGAAGAAGCAGCTGAAAGGCGTCAACATACTTTTTGCTACAAAAACGTACAGCTGCAGCAACCTGTTGAGCTGTCAGCTGCTAGAGTTGCCATCTAAAAATTATTTAAAGATTAGTAAACGTTAAAGTTTCAGCTAAGCAATCAATTAAAATAAAGTTAAAATATAAAGCAACAGCTGGATGTGCTGATAACCTATCGTTGAAAAGTTGTCAGACATGACAGATCAGGGTTGGATTTTTCAGTATAATTTTACTTTTTCAGTACTTTTTCGCCGTGACAGATTAAAAAAATCTTGCTGTATACTTAAGCAGATTGTTTTCTCTAATCAAGTTCTCGCAATTTCATGAAAAACAGCCAGCCGAGAATTGTTATCTATAACACGGCTACAATTTTAACTACAATTTTACAGTGCTGCCAATTCATTCACGCTGAAAAAACGCATGTTGCCAATAACATATACGAGTATCATCCATTTCATATATATAAAAAAAAAATAAACTGGCCATTTCAACTTTTGGAAGGACTTTGATCTAGCTTCTATTGCTCAATTGTGTTGTGCGTGTTATTTAATGTTTGATCACAAATGACCGATAACTGGACCTACGTGTTTAATGCCGACTCCGAACGGCTTATGTTCTCAAAAAGCTTTACATGGCAATTTTTACTCTCTGAGGTTTGCCATTGTCTGCAGAGAGGTGACGACCGAACAGAAAAATTATTTCAATTGAAAAAACTTTCTGTCTGAGCTGGAATTGAACCCAGGCTACCGCGGTTCTTTAGCTTAGGGGCCACGCACTCTACCCACTAGGCTACGGTCGCCACCATTTCATATATGATCACAAATTTTTCCAATACAAAATGTAATGTAATACAAAAAGTATACAAATGTGCAAGAGAAAGATTGAGCTTCATCTGGTTAATCATGTAATCAGGACTATATGAATATACTAAAATTGGACTTAGTACATTGGACATTGGTAAAAAATATAATAAGAATTTATACAAAAAAAAAGATAGGTTTGAAATTGTATTTCAATATAACAATGCAATACAAACTAAATGCGTACATAATTCGTAATTAATTTTTTTAAATTTTTATACAAATGATATTAGACTCTAAGTTTTGATAATTAGTTGTGATCTACTCTTTGAATTACAAATATTTTACATGATTTTTGTTGTGAATTACTTATATCAAGTAAGTTTAAAGACGGCAACAACAAGATTAGATAAATTTGGAGGAATGCTTTTCTCTGTGTTCATTTAATCGTGTTTTTTTTAACATGTTGCTAATCCTCATTTGTAGTTTCATTGCATTAGCGTTTTATTTTTGTATTAATTGCTCAACGCTTCTTATTAACGCTGCATGCGTTTGCTGAACTTAATTTGTTTTGACATTTCTTGACATTTGTAACTTTCACGCTGAAAATTAAAATCATTAAGTTTGAAGGAAAGTTGCTGAAGCTACTGATTTCATAAAAGCCGACTTTGTTTATATGCTAGTTTTTATTGCATTTTTAAATTTAAAAAAGGTCATTATATTATAACGATACATAAAAATAAATTAAAAATAAATAATAATAGAAATATTTAGTTGCAAATAATAATAAAATCATATATTTACCATTCCAAGCCTAATGCAATATGTTTTCTATAAATTGACCTCATGACTTTGCATTTGCATTAAATTTTTGCTAAAATTCGTATTCAAATTATCAAAACTAAGGTTGCTTAATTTTTGTTAAAGCCATTCGTAGCGAAATTATGGAAATGCCAATTTTGTCCAAAAACAAAAATCGGGAAAATGGGGACATTTTCAATGAAACGTTTCTTCGTTGTTTATTATCCGATTTTAATAAGAAAAGTGGCGGCCGTAGCCTAGTGGGTAGAGTGCGTGGCCCCTAAGCTTAAGAACCGCGGTAGCCCGGGTTCAATTCCAGCTCATACAGAATGTTGTTTCAATTGAAATAATTTTTCTGTTCGGTCTTCACCTCTCTTCAGATAATGGCAAACGTCAGAGAGTAAAAACTGCCATTAAATTGAGAACATAAGCCGTTCGGAGGCGACATTTAACTCGTACACCCAAAAAAAAACGGAGTAAATAAAGGTATATTCGGGGTTAATTTAACTCTTTTCATGTATGGTATTTTGCCAAAGCTGTAAAAACTATATTTAACTCCGTTTGTGCATTCAAATTACTCCGAAAGTGAAGTTTGTTTCAGAAGTCATGCTGACTCCGTTATATGTTGATAATTTTGTAAATTTTGTAAATGTTGAAGGAACATCTTTACATGAGGATATTGACAAGGCTAATGCCTTTAATAATTTTTTCGCTAGAATAGGCACGGATGTTTTTTCGAGCGAGGGAGCTAGCAGTTGTGTTTGTAAATGTTTAGATAATGAACCGTTATATCCAAATAGCTTTTTTTTAACCTATTTCGTCTTTTGAGTTGTACAAAATTGTTATGTCTCTTAAAAACTCTAATTCATGTTCTGATGGGTGTTTTTCTAATGTTTTTATTAAGAAAATTGTATTTAACATTGTTAATGTTCTTTGTAGTATCTTTAATAAAAGTATAAAACTTGGAATATTCCCTGATAGTCTTAAATATGCAGTAGTTATTCCATTATTTAAAAAAGGTGATGCATCTGTTTTGGATAATTACAGACCAATCTCGTTGTTGCCGGTTTTTTCGAAAGTTCTTGAAAAAGCTGTGAAATCGAGAATGCTTCAATTTTTAGCTAAAACCAAATTTTTAAACAATTGTCAGTATGGCTTCAGAAAGGGGTTTATCCACCGAAGATGCACTTTTAAATTTTTGTACAAATATTTACAATGGTTTAAATAATAAAAAAGTCTGTGCTGCGCTCTTCGTAGACATCACAAAAGCCTTTGATTCTGTCGATCATGTAATTTTACTCAATAAAATTTGGAGATGTGGTTTCAGAGGTTCTATATATTGCTGGTTTCAATCATATTTGTCAAATAGAAAGCAGAGAGTAAGAATAAGTGGAGAGTTTAGTAGCATTGTTAATATAAATATAGGTGTTCCATAGGGCTCTGTTCTGGGGCCTATTCTGTTTCTTGTTTACATTAACTCAATTTTTAGTCAACCTTTTTTGAGTAAAACGATAGCTTTTGCTGACGATATGGCATGCACGTTCACCAGTGATTCTGCCTTAAGCTTACATTGTGATATAAGACACGACTTAGAACTATTAAGACATTGGTTCTCATCTCACAAATTAGTTTTGAGTGATAAAACCAAAATTATGTACTTCAGTGTAGCGGGAATTGATTTAAATTTAGGAAATTTTACCTTTCATAGTGCAGACTGTACAAAATACGTAATTAATAATGAACTATGTACATTTTCGTGTCAGTCAAATACTTTTTATAATTCTAGAAATTGCTCGTCAAAATGTTTTTCTATTGACTGCGTTAAGTCATTTAAATATCTCGGACTGCTACTGGATTGGAAAATGAACTGGGTTGATCATACAACCGCTCTTAAAAGATACCTTATGGGCGCTACCAGACATGTTTATCTTCTTAAATCGTTTTGCTCCTCTAAACTTCTAGTTTGCATTTATCATGGCATCTTCCACTCAAAACTAAAGTATGGCTTAGTCTGTTGGGGTGGAACTCATGCTAATAAAATTAATCCTTTACTTATCGCACAAAAGCACGTTATTCGTATAATCTGTAACAAAAACCGACTTGAAAGTAGCTTTCCTTTGTTCAAAAGCTTGAACATTTAACCTAATAAGCATTTCTATTACTTTAGAGTGCTACAAATATTTTTTAAAAGATCCGGCTATTTATTGAGCAGAAATAATTCTAGCCACAATTTGAGAACTAAAAGTCAAAAATTTGCAATCATTCCGCCTCACTACTTAAATCATTTTTTCTCCTTCTTTACATTTACTGCTCCTAGAGTCTTTAACAGTTTACCATATAATGTTCGTTGTTTGCGTAATAAAAATGTGTTTTTTAAAGAAGTGAAGTCATGGCTTTTTAATAAAGATTTCAATGTAATTGACTCCCTTAACACTGTGTCCTTTTAATTTAAATTCATTTGTTTTATGATTTAATTAATATGTATTCTTCATTATATTATTCTATCATATTGAGTTCTTTATTTCAAAATTGTTGTAAGACCCCACTACCTTACTTTATTTTAAGCTATTCTGTTTAATGTTAAGTATCACAACTGCATTCGCCACTTGTTCTAATTGAACAACAGAATGTAGTATTTATTAACACAATGCTCGTCTGGGATAAGAATGATGATGTCTTCCTTGTCGATTTTATCCAAGTGCTTGATTGAGATTCCCAGCTCTGCAAGAATTTAAAAAGTAGCTTTATTTTGATATCTTTACCTCACATTTTTACCTTTGCATTGCTCGATTAAAAATTCTGACATTTTCCATTCCCGCAGATGGTTGCAAATTATTTTTCGTCTTCAATTGGTGCAATGGAAATATCAGACGCTGAAAACAAAAACTCTTCACAGAGCAGCTTATCCACGCTTTATCAATTTAGATTCTCTATGTTTTCCAAATTTTCGTTTTCCGAAAATTTATGAAGAGACATGAACAATTTCACCAAACTGATATTGTGCTGATATTGTGCTCAACAGACAAAAGGTGTTTCATTTCTTTAATTTTATGGGGAATTTTTCAAAACAGGGATTTTTTTTATATTAAACATATTGCAAAAAAGAATAAATATTTGCATTGATTTTTACAATTCTTTGCTGTGGTTCTGTTTGTTGAATTAGGAGAAGGATATTTTTTTGCATTTATCAAAATGTAGTCCGGATTAAACAACAAGGTTATGAAAGTTGTTTAAGTGATGAGTTAGGTATGAGTAAGGGATTGTAGAAGTGGACGTGGCATTTAGCTTAGTATCCCTTAGAGTACGAATATTAACGGAGGTGAAAGAGGTGGTCGAGTTAAGCAAAAATTCGTTTGGTAGGCAGGGCTTTTTTCGCACTCTTAGGAGTAGCTGGGTTATTGTTTCAACCAGAAAAACAAACTCACGGAAAACTTATTTTAATAACTCCTTTTAGAGATAATGAAAGGATCTTTCTGACGTTGTATCAACAAAACCACCCCACGCATCCATAACCGAGCTGCGCTTTTGTGAAGATGAGACTGAATCCGTAGAGACTAAATTTTCACATTGAGCGCAATATTCTCTGAATAATTTTTTTAAGATTAAATTTGTGATTTATTGAATTTTCTTTTCACTGACACCGAAATCATAAATATATCTTAAAAAAACAAAGTTAGTTGTACTTCAAAATTTTCACTTCGAACAGTTCTTATAATTTTTTTTCAACAAAATACAATTACGTAGAAGATAATATCATTATTTTTTTCAAGTTAGTGAAATTTTTGAACAAAATACAACCATAATGTTGATGTTATTAAAAATATAATGAAATAAACCACACGTTTTATGCTAAAAAGTTCGTATTTATTAAGCAAAAGTCAGGAAATTGCGCTCAATGTAAATATTTAGTACTTTCAACGGCTTGACTTCATCTTCACACGAGCGCAGCTCGGAATTAAGTACGTGAGGCGGTTTCGTTGATACACCGTTACAAAGGTCATTTCGTTGTCTTTCAAATAAATTGTAAAAATAAATTTTCCGTGAGTTAGCTAGCTGAAATAGCATGAATCAAAGTCATGAAATACCAATTAACCCCGTAACTCCTAAGCGTGCGAAAATAGACACCCATAAATTAGGATTCTTTGCATAACTCAACCTACTTTTTCACCTCCGTAAATATTCGTACTCTTACACTGGAAACCCTGCATATAGATGCTAGCATATTAAATTCGTAACAAGAGTAAGTTGAATATTCTCAGGAATATTTTATTAGTGTATAATAGTGTAGTATATTAGTGTATAATGTAGTTTCGTTAATAAAATATGGTACATATGTGACTTTAGTATATTCCAAAAACTAATAAATTTTTCAAAAGTAACTGCATATATCTTCACTTTTATGAAAACAACAGTTGTATAGAAAAATTCATAAAACTCTTTAAATTGCCAAAAATCTCTATAAAAATTACATCGCAAGTTAAAAACTGCTTAAAATTTAATTCAAGCTTTGACAATTAATTGTTTGAAGCAGAAAAGCTTTATATTAAAAAAAATATTGATGCAATCAATTCGTTTTGAGTTTTACTGTGACAAAACGTTTTTAACTTCTCACGAAAAAAACTTGAGTTAACTCCGCATATTTTTTTTTTCGGTGTTACGAGACTCGAAAAATGTTATCCTCAATATTAAATCGCCGCATAAGTGGTTGCACTTCAATAAAGATATACGAAAAAATATAACTTGTTATAATAAAAAGGCCCCTTTTTATCATTGTGCATCATTTAATTTTTACAGCACACTTGATTTGCATGTTAAAATATTTGAGTACTTTCTCTTCTTTCAAAGTAAAACGAGCCAACGGAAATATTTGCTAGAACAAACTCTGTTTCGTGCTTAACATAGCTCCGTTTCAGCTTTAAAATACAAAGTATGATCTTCGTAGATGGTGGCAGTAAGTTTTAACGGAGTTAAAAGAACAAATGTTTGGAGAAGATGCAGAGTTAATTTGAAACTAGTTTAAATTTAATGCAAGCTATGAAAATTAATTGTTTCAAGCAGAAAAAGCTTTATATTAACAAAAAAAATATTGATATAATTCATTTTGAGTTTTACTGCGACAAAAATTTTTTAACTCCTCAAAAACTCTTTTAACTCACAAAAAAAACTTTGTTAACTCCGCATATTTTTTTCGGTGTATGTCCAGTTCTCGATCATTTGTGTTCAAACATTCAATAACACGCACAACACAATTGATCGATAGAAGCTCGGTCAAAGTCCTTTGTAGGGCTGAAATGGTTAATTTATTTATTTATAATAAGAAGCGTACCGTTAAAATGCAGTATAGTGAAATTTCTAAAAAAAAACCATTTTTTTTTTTGACAAGGTTTGCCAACTTTTACTACAAGCATTTCAGTTGGTAAAATTTATAAAGGCCATTTTTTAATTTATTTTTTATTATATGAAGCAAGATTTTATCTTTAAAAAAAATAAATTTTAATGGAGAAAAGATATGAAGAACTCAAATGTTTAGTAACATACATACTTAATACCTTATCGCTCATAATTTCCATTCCTTTGCAGATATCAAAACAATATGTTTAACAAAGCTGTTTGTCTAATTGAGGTGCATAATTTGTTTATAAAAAATAATGACCTTGAATTTGAGGGAGTTTTTGATTTTCTTTAGTTTGTTCGATCTAAAAGCGTTATATTAAAAATATTTTTCTGTAAGGCTGTCATCCAGCCATATCTCTTCTGAGATAAGCCTTGTAAATCTTCTAAAAAGCATATATGTATGTATACTAGGCTTATAGTGCGCTTACAGTGGCAACTTGTTGCTTTGCCGAGCCGAGCTGAACGGCATGGGAGCAATAGAGAACGCTTCCACAGCCTTTGGATTATTGTACTCACATTTAATAAGACTCACATACACCACAATTGATCATAAGAAGCTTGGTCAAAGTTCTTGAAGTTTTTAACTTGGTTCATTTGTCTATTTTAAGTTATTAAACTATCTTCTTTTAGTCATCCAGCTTATTTCAAACACACTCACTTTTGAGTTGCATAAAAAATATTTAAAAATTTAAATATGAAATTTGTGTGGAAATTGAAATCGTGTATTGGCAATACACAAACAGCTGAAACTCAAAAACGCATGGAGGCAATAGCGAACGCAAGTCATGCATCTCTTTAGCCCCAATGCATTTTTGAGTTTCAGCTCGGCACGGTTCGGTCGTAAGTCGGCACTATAAAAACTCCCTTAAAGTTGGCGTTAAATTTATAGGTCCAGTTTTAGATTATTGCACACATTTAATAACACTCACATACACCACAATTGATCATAAGAACTTTGTCAAAGTCCTTCAAGTTTTTAACTTTGATCATTTCTCTATTTTAAGTTATTAAACTATTTTCTTTCCCAGATGAAAAAGCAAAGCAGACCTGCCGATGGAAGGAATGTGGCAGGTTATAATTTTAATGCTAATTTAAGAAGTCTATTTTTTAAATTTTAAAAAATTCCTTTTTACTTCTAATTAAGGTGCATTCGCAGAAGTATCATGTTTGCTAATGCAAAATGCCGGTTAATTTTAAGAGACAATCAGCCTCATTCTGAATAATTTGCTCGGGGAATCGGAAAAGGAAGTTTTCGATTTAAGATAAATTTCAAGAACATTTTGGAAATTTTTAATGAAAATTTGTTCATCAACCGTCAATATTCATGAGATTTAACAAAAAAAAATGTGCTATCTTAAAAATTAGAACTACTTTTTCCGATTCCCGGGAAAAATTATTCAGAATCAGGCTGAACAATGTCAATATTTTAATGATTGTTGAACTCGCCGACACTTTGTGTTTTCGTCGAAGAACTTTTAAAAGCAACAATGTTGTTATGTATATTATTTTAACAAAATCACAACAGTGCGAATGGCTCAGTTGGTTAGGGCTTTCGTTTTTATTCATGTATTTTGGAATCTTGAGTAGTGAGTACAAATCACATCAAAGACATAACTTTTTTTTTTCTTAATGGTTTTTAGTTTTGTTTTGGTTTTTTTTAGTTTTTTCTTCTTTTTTTTAGTGATTTCGCTTATATAAGCAATGCGAACGCGGTAATTTTCTTACTCTGTGCTCGTACGTTTATTCTTAATGAAGCAAATTAAGCGACGATTAGTTAACAGCTGCGATGGTCGAATGGATAAGCAGAAGGGTGTCCCAAAAAAAATCGTGTTTGATGTCCGTGGTTTTTACATTTTAATTTGACCTTAGAAACACCCTCTGTGAAGCGCATCTCAATAGGTAAAGGTTTAGAGGTCGCGAATTCATTTTCTAAGTGTCCCATACGATTTATATGGGGAAAAATCAGTTTTGCTGGCAAATAAAATTTAGAGCCATTATCTTTTAAGCAAAATGGTTAAAAAAAAGTTTTCCCTCAAATTTTGTCTGTTATGACATATCCAAATTTCATTTTATCTGACTATTATTTGATGGGCTGTGGCTGACTTCTTAGAGCTACCTATATAAATGAATACGTTTACTTAGAACTATTTCATTAAAAATCAATATCTCTTAAAGTACTTCATTTTCATTATTGTTATTGGTCTTAAATTTTAGATAATGATTGTTGGAATGCACAATGAAGAAAAAATTCATAGGGTTGTTATATTTTTTTTTTTTTTTTGTTAAAAGTTACAAGTATTTTTTTTTTTTTGTATTTATATTTTTATTTTTTAATCAATTTGGGCAACCACCAAATAAAAATCCGATGAAAATGAAATTTGTCTTTGTCATAACAGACATATTTTGAGGGAACACATATTTTTTAAAGATAGTTGCTCTAAATTCAATTTACCAGCAAAACTGATTTTTCGCCATACAAATCATATGGGAAAATTAGAATATGAATTCGCGACCTCTAAACCTTTACCAATTGAGATGCGCTTTCAAATAAAAAAAAAAATATTTTTTTGGGACACCCTAATAAGCATATGCACATATGCACTTACATTCACGCGTAATTGGAAAATGGTAATTTTTCAATTTTAAGCAACGTTAATTGGAAATTCAGCAGACATGCTCGCCTCCATACCCGCTTATATTTTTTTCTATAGGCATGTCATAAGATGGCATTTCTGTCAAATTAACTGCCGTAGAAGTAATGCAGCGTGCATCTCATGATATGAACACAAAATTAATACCGTGAGATGCATGCAGCATTGCTGCTAGGTTAGTTCATTTGGCAGACATGTATTGATTCTGCATTCATACCATAAGATGCATGCTGCATTGCTGCTATGGCAGTTAATTTGGCAGACATGCTGGCCTAGGGCATGCCTATAGAAAAAAAATATAAGCGAGTATGGAGGCGAGCATATCTCCTGACCTTCCGAGGCATGTTGCCGGCAGACATACAGCAGGGCTAATTTTCCAACTGGGTTTAGTCATACAGCTTATTTCAGAGACACTCACTTTTCAGTTACATAAAAAATATTTAAAAATGTTAATATGAAATTTGTATGGAAGTTGAAACTGTGTATTGAAAAAACACAAACATAATACGATAAGATTGCCAAAATACGTTCCTATCTATAAATTTTTGGTATTGGTATACATATTTTGGTAAAATTAAACCTATAAAATAATCGTACAAGCAATTATGAAGCTAAAACAATGCTCGGTCTATATGATTTCATTATCGGGCTTGTTCACTGAATGTATATCACCTTCAATACACGAATTTTTTAAAATTTTAAAATATTAACATATGTATATTATTATGAAAGAGTTATATTCAAACTATAAAAAATTGTAAAACCACACTACATGAAATGTAAAATATCTATTAAGATGTTCGAATTTTCAAAAAATTTTCAAATTTTGATGGGAAAGCGATTAAAATTAGGGCATATTTTAGAAAATGTTTTCTAAAAAAGTCTATTGCATATGTAAAAAATAAAATTTGCGTGTAAATTTTACATATTCCATTTAAGAACAAAAATATTTTGACTGTTTTTAACATTTATTATTTAAATTCAAAGATGACGCTGAAGTTGGTGTGATTAAAGAATTGTGAAAATCGGGCCACATCAAAACTTGGCTCCAGATTGTCTGAAAAAATAAAAAATTTAATCAAAAACACCCTTGAATGTCTTACCAACATGGAATGAAAATATTTGAAATTATAAAAATTATGAAGCGTGGAAAAAAGTCGAGAAACTTACGTTAGTTTTGACCTTATTGTGCCGTGTAAAAAATATTCAAATTGTCCAAAGTAGCTCATTTTGGTAAGGGATGTAATTCTACACAGCTTTTATCAAAATAAGCGACTTTGGAAAATTTGTTTTTTGTTTTACATAACAAACAGATTTTTTAAAAAATGTATATACATCGGTATATTAGTGTGTTAGCAGTAGGGTGGATAAGTTTCAAAAAGTATGTTTCGAGAAAAATGCGTTTAAAGTTACTGTGCTTAGTAAAGCTACTCTGGCTCACCAGGTTATAAGCGCTGTCGAATCAAGTATCATTGGCGGGATTGATTTGAAGTTTTTTTAAATATTTTTGAATAATTGTACAACAATAAACAATTTAAAAATATCTATTTCCAAAAACTTTTTGTCTGAAACCTCCCTTAATGCAAAAAAATTATTGCTATGAAAATGTTTCAGTCATTATTATGTCAGCTCAATAATGGCTTCTTTATTCCATGGTTTGAAGTTAATGTAATAAAAACTATGTTGTTCTCTTTTCATCCCAACACACAGCTGTTGTTGTAGCTACAAAGAAACACGCCACAATGGCTTACAGCATTTTGTGGCGCAACCAAAGCTACATTTTGATCGCTACAAGCACTGAAAGCATCAAAGTTAATCAAACGAACTGCTTGCTAGAAAATTATTTATTTTTTATTGAAATATCAATTTAACGACAAAACCATTAATATAAGATGCTTGGCACCGCTGACTTTTTGTTGGAATCGAGAAGATCTTCTATATGTTTATGCATAATTTTCAGATATATTTAACTACTTAGGCGGGAAATGGGAAAAAGCACCGAATACTTAAAAAAATCGCGATTAAAGCCAGTTTCTCAGCCAATAACTTGTTCACTAAAAAATATAAAAGTTTTGAGTATACATGAGCCATATATATTTAATTATGATTCGAATAGTAAAAATTTCACATAAATCTGTTCAGCGGCAGCCACGAAAATGCTCAATATTTACAAATATAATTTTTATATAAGAGTATAGCTGAAAGTACATCTTGGCGTATGAGTGTCATTTAATTTTGATTTTAATTTTAATTGATTTTTTACGCCACGCTGCACATAAAATCGAATGTAAACTTGTCGAGCGAGAAATCCATTTTAAGGCTTTTTAAACAATAAAACGCATCTTTATCAAAACTTTGTACTTGAGCTGGAGTACGTTTTAGGTCAAAATAGCTAACAAAAAGGATTCATCGACTAAAAACCCCTCCAATCCAATAAGTCTAGTGAATAAAATGTGAGCAAATGCTTTTTCTTGAAGCTTTCAAGGCATTGCTTTGATATTATATAAATAAGCAATTCCTTTTACTTTTTTCCAAAGAAAAGGGAAATTTCATTATATTTTCCTTAGTAAGCAATGTATAATATTCCAGGTACAGAAAATGTTTAAAATGTTTTTAGTTTTTAAGGTATTGCTCCAAAGAGAATGATTTAAGAAGAAATAGCTTAAGATAGTTGGGGAAGTACTCAGGATTTTTCATGACCGCTGCAATCGGAAGTGAACATTAAAAGAAAAAGTTTTCTTTTATGCATCAGGAGATGAAGATTTTTCGAAGTTTTATTGTTATAAAAAAGTAAAGTGAAATTAATAAAACATGTTTTTCATTGCTTTTGTGTTTTATTGCAAAAAAAAAAATAATAAAAAATTTGTGATTACGTTTTCTATAATGTAATTCCATTTTTCACTATTATTTTTATTGTAAATATGATTATTTCTTATTACATGGTTTATCAGATACAGCTCATGTAAGTAACGGATGGTTCATATAATTAGGAAGAGGAATTTTTTCAAAGTATCTATTTCAAAACAACAATAAATTCGGTGGGTAAAAATAAAATTGTACGTTCTAAAGACTCCAATAAGAATTTTTACATGCAAGGGTAGATTTTGGAGATTGTTGGAAGATCTTTTGGAACCCTCCAGGAAAAATAGGAAGGCTTCCATCCAAAAGTGATAAAAAAAACATTCCCACCGTATCTTTCGGAAGCTTAAGGGTAGTTTTGTGTTGATGTTGTTTCCAAACCGCTTCCTTAAGAATGCATATGGAAACATTTACTGATTGTAAAGCAATGATACAGAAAATATTAATATCATTGTTTCCCAGCCGCTTATAATAGAATTCGATAGTCTAGTGGTAGCATGCTTAACTGTCGCTCAGGGGTCCCAGTTTCGAATCCTGGCCGGGCATTTTCATAACAAGAGAGAAGAATATTTTCACATCAGTTCTTAGAACAGGGGAGATGACTACCTTTAATACGCTTTTTAAGACAACGGAGAGGAATGTTTCCACATTCAATTTTAGCATTCAATTTTTTTACTCACTCCACCAACAATAAAATCAAACTTTAAGTTTTCTTTCTCTGAGGGCCATTTTGTTCACAGAGAGATAAATTTATCCCCGAGTTAATTCCATGATTTTTCCAGTTTTTTATTTGTTCACAGTGAGTTAAGCATTTAACTCTTCAAGCTGGAGATAAAAATGGTGGCGAGATAGCTTAACCCCAGAAATATTTAACTCGTGAAAATTGGTGAGATAAGATTTTTAATTCGCTTTCATCACTCTCATTTTAATATTTTTTTATTTTCTTGGTGTCAAAATATTGAAAATACAGATTTTTAAGCATATGGAAACAGTATTGGGGGTTACTGATTTCGAATCTGATGTCAGAATTTTAAAATTTGGATAAGGTTGCCACCTTAATTTTTTATTTTTACGAATTCGGGGCTGGCGGGAACTAATGGGTAAAAATGGGTCGCTGAATCCGAATCCGTTGTCAGAATTTCAAAATTCCAAAATTTTTCTACACATAGGGTTGCCACCTAATGTTTTATTTTAAGAATTTTAAACATGAGGGAACAGTATTGGGAGGTTACTGATTTCGAATCTGAACTCAAAATTTTTAAATTCATGATGGTGGATAGAGTTGCCACCTTAATATTTTAAATTTTTACGAATTCGGGGCTGCCAAAAAAAAATTGTATACCAAAAATGGGTCGCTGAATCCGAATCCGAAATGATAAAGTTTTGAAATAATAGGGTTGCCACCTAATAATATGTATTTTTTAGAATTTTAAACATCATTTAACAGTATTAGGGAGCCATTGATTTCGAATCTGAAGTCAGAATTTTAAAATGCAAAATGGTGGATAGGGTTGCCACCTTAATTTTTTGTATTTTTATGCATTCGGGGCTGGCAAAAAAAATAGTACATGAAAAATGGGTCGCTGAATCCGAATCCGCGGTCAGAATATTAAAATTATAAAATTTTGAAATAATAGGGTTGCTTTTACTTTTGAAAGTACATATTATTAGGTGGCAGCCCTATTATTATAAAATTTTATCATTTTGAAATTCTGACCACGGATTCGGACTCAGCGACCCATTTTTGATGTACCATTTTTTTTGCCAGCCCCGAATTCATAAAAATACAAAAAATTAAGGTGGCAACCCTATCCACCATTTTTAATTTTAAAATTCTGACTTCAGATTCAAAATCAGTGGCTCCCTAATACTGTTAAATGATGTTTAAAATTCTAAAAAATACATATTATTAGGTGGCAGCCCTATTATTTCAAAACTTTATCATATTGAAATTCTGGCCACGGATTCGGATTTAGCGACCCATTTTTGATATACCATTTTTTTTTTGCCAGCCCCGAGTTCATAAAAATACAAAAATTAAGGTGGCAACCCTATCCACCATCTTGAATTTTAAATTTCTGACTTCAGATTCGAACTCAGCGGCCCCCAATACTCTTTCCTCATGTTGAAAATTCTTAAAATAAAACATTTTTAGGTGGCACCCCTACGTGTAGAAAAATTTTCGAGTTTTGAAATTCTGACAACGGATTCGGAATCAGCGACCCAATTTTACCTAGTGTTTCTCCCAGAGTTGAATTCGCATAAATAAACAAGAAATTAGGTGGCAACTTTATCCGCCATCTTGAATTTTAAAATTCTGATACCAGATTCGGAAGAAGTAACCCCCAATACTGTTTCTTCATGTTTAAAATTCTTAAAAAAATGTTTAGCTGGCAGCCCTGCGTAGAAAAATTTCAGAATTTTAAAATTCTGACATCAGATGCAAAATCAGCGATCCATTTTTACCTAGTGTTCACTCCAACCCCCAAATTCGCAAAAATAAACCAAAAATCCCCACACATTTTTTAATTAATGAGCAACACTCTAACATTCCAATGGAAATCGATATAAACTGAGAGCGAATTTATGCTCTAAGCATAAAGCTGGGATAAAATGTGAACAAAACCACTTTTTTATCTCCCGATTTATACGCTTGGTATAAAATTAACCTAGAGATAGTTATCCCCGAATTAAATCATATATATCCCCTTTGTGAACAAAATGGCCCTGAAAGATAATTTTGTTGCTTCTGCACTTTGTCGACAATTTTTTTAATGCATTATTTTTTTCCACTTCCTTGTAATGCTTTTACATATTTTTTAACTTTAATGACATGCTATGCAAAAAAAGAAATGGAGTGTCCAACGGAAGGAAATGCTTACTACATTATCATTATGGAATGTTTCCTGTCTATATACGGGAATGTTTCCATTTTCTGGAGGGAAGTTAAAGCCCTTATTCTTTGGTATAATTTAATTGATTTCACTGTTTTTTTCTGAAAAAATATATAAATATATTTATTTTGAGTGGTGCTCCTTTAAATTTTAACCCCTCAGTATATTTGAAGAGGACAGCATTCTTGATCAATTTTGTTGTCCAGGCATTTAGCAAATTCTCAAATTAAAATGGTACTATGGATAGCAGGAGCGAATTCAGGGGGATTTAGGGAGTTAAAATCTCCCAAAATTCTCGGAGAATGTATTTTAATGTGATCTACTGATGTTTATTATGTGGACTAAGAGCACAAAAAAAGAAATTTTTTTTAATCTATTTTAAATATTCACACTTTTATGCTATAAACATTTGTAGCTGTTTCTGTGGCTAATGCACTGAATTCTACTACTGTTTTTGTTTAAGTTTTTTGCGTTATCGCACCATTAGGAGAAAATCGAAAGACCTGATTAGGTTTGTTTTTACATTAAACCTAAACATTTTATCTGAGCTAACGCAGATAAATCCTTTAGTGGGTGTGATCTATGTAAAAGGTAGTGGCTATCGTAAACCATTGATATTTTTCTTATAATTTTTTGTTCTTGTGGTATTGTAATGGTATTGAAACAATTGTAAATATATAAAAATTATCATCGAATTCTCTGGTGAATTCAGTTTTTCATAATCCTAAATCTATTCCTGAATTCCAGTGGAAACCTTCCTGAATTAGACATCCTGATTTTCACAGAGTATTCGACCAACAATTCTCGTAATTAAAACATCTGTTATGCCTTTATATGGGTTACATTTCTTTAAAACATTTCCTTTAAACTTGCTAATCTTAATTATTATACAGTTTATTTCTTCCAAAACTAAACGATTTTGTCACAATTATATATGTTGCACAATATGTTACATCGTCTGGTGTTTTTATTAGCATTGCAGGCAAAACACAACTTATTTTCCCACTGCCCCCTCCCCCCTTCCAATCAAGTCGAAAGCTTCATTTTGGCCAAAAAAAAACAGATAAAAATAAAGAAGAACTAAAGTCAACAATAATGATGTCTTCAAAAGTATCCGGCTCATTAAGATTATCGCGGCTGCGCCCACTCAGCCCACTATTTAACAAGCAATTATCAGGCAGAGATCAAACGAGCCGCAGGCAAACAAACAACAACTATAACAACAACATTAATCGAGCAATAACAAAATAATTGTTGACAATTTCACAGTCAATCCGTCTGTCGCTGCCTGGCGATAAGATCAGTAAACATGCAAAAGCATTGTATGTATTAAATTTATTTTTTGAAACAAGACAGTATTTTTGACGCTAGAGAGAGAGAGAGCGAGAGAGCATCAAAAAGAGCAAAAGTATATGAGAGAGTGGGCAATGAAATATTGAGACTCATTTCATGAATGCGAGCAAAAAATTCTCTCGAGCTAAATGCTAAACTTTTTTATTTTCTGCTCCTGCAAAATTGTAACAATTTACACAATGCACACTTTTTCAAACGCTTCTCTATTGCCTACTCACTCTCTATTGCGATTTTTCTTTTTTGTTTTTTTTTTTTTTGCTTTTCTCAACTTCAACTTATCCCCATTTTTGCGCTCTAATTCTTTGCCAAGTTAAAAACTCGTTATTGCTGTTTACTTTTCTGTGCTCCTCATGCATTTTCCTCATTGCGCCTTTTACACAACCAAATCGAGTGCTTCTGCTTCTTAACTTCCACCCAACTCACTCCACCAACAATAAAATCAAACTTTAAGTTTTCTTTCTCTGAAAGATAATTTTGTTGCTTCTGCACTTTGTCGACAATTTTTTTTAATGCATTCTTTTTTCCACTTCCTCGTAATGCTTTTACATATTTTTTAACTTTTCCATTATTTTTAAAATTTCTTTTAATTTTTTGCTTATTTTTATCACGTTTTTATTATTGTGTGCCTTTCTTTAATTTTCTGGTATAAAAACCTTTTTGCCCCCCGTTTACTTGCTTTCTTCGTACATAAACAGCATCAGCATTTTTATACATTTTTTCAATTTACCCAATGTTTTGTCACTTTTCTCATGTCGTGGCTTTCTTGTTGTTGTTGTTGACTATGTCGGTAGGAAATAAGTGAATATTTAGTCGCAACCTATAAATTTACTTTTATTTTTCATTTAGCCTTAGACTTGCTTATTGGTCAAACTTCATGTGAGATATTAGCCACAACCCGACATGGTTACGTCACTCCGGCTCATTGACACCTGTTGGGCAGTATGTTAAGCTATTTGCTGAATCGAACTAATTGATTCAACTTGTGAAGGAACCCATTTTTTTGATATGCATAGCCATAAATAACATCCCTGACCTTTTTCCGACTTTGCATCATAAGAAATATGATGTGAGTGTCAACGCATCTCTTGATAACTCTGACCATCTCCGCTGATTTTCCATATTCTAACCCTTGAACCTCTACGCCTAAAGCCCCGAATAGGGCTGCTTGGTTTAATGGAAATGCAAATCGTAACTTCTATAGGAAATTTAGTTTTGCTGGAAGAAATGTGAATGTCGCGGCTGGCATGAAAAACAAAACAGAATTTTTCTCTATTACTGTTTTCTACAGACAGTTCTTTGTCTGCACTTACAAGACCACATCCGCAGGATTTCTTCTTGGGGGAGAAAAGACTAAAAAGAGTCTAGAATGAGCATAAAGAAAATGTTGAATATATAATTATATTTTCTGAGATTTGTACCAATTACACATAGGAAAATCCAATATATTTAAAAGATTGGGTAAAATTTTTATCGCGTCATGTTCGAAATATTTCCAAATTTCATTTCATATTTTGTCATGTAATACATTTCAATAATTTTTTGCAAAAGTAAATATTCTTAGTTGTTAAGAAAACTAAATAACGTGAGGTCTCAATTATTTTTAAATGAAATCGCATTAATTACTTTTGAGCCCCTAAGTTTCCAACTTTTCAAATAAGAATTGAAAAATTTGATAATATTAAAAAATATTTTTGTTTTGTTGGAAAACTGGAAAAAACAAACAAGATTTTTAGGCCATTTTTTCAACTTTGGAGGTATATAACTTCTAAACCAATTGGCCGCTCCCAATTTTATAATTTTTTAGATTTGAATTGAGGAAGTTAAAATCCATATAATCCGCAAAAATTAAAAATTAGAGTTTCGTTATTCTTGAAATGCTTCCCGCATGCTTAGGGAGATATTTTTGACCAGATCTCACACAGCATTGACACCAATCCACAGCATTATTATATAAATAATTAAAAAAAGTTTTTTTTTAATTCAAAACGTGAATTCAAAATGAAAAAATGAAAAATTCAAAAATGAATAGATATATTTCTTTGTTGTGGGTTGCATACATTTTCTTAACATATTTCAGAACCTCCCGCAAGGGTTGATTCGGAATCCTGAATTTAATATAACCACATGACGGTTAAAAAAATGTGATGTTACGAAATATTTAATGGATATTTCAAAGCAAGTTTCTTATTTACATTTAAGAAATAGAAAACTTCTGACCATAACTTATTCTAATGTAAAACTTTTTCTTATATAAATTTTCATATGATTTTTAAAAAAAAATCAAGATTGTTAGCTATTTTCGTAAATTTGGGAAAAATTAAAAAATTATCGAAATTTGATAATTTTTATGACAGAAAAATTATTTCTTTTATGCCGACTTTTTGGAAAACATTTATGTTTATAAAATTTATTTTGCTTTGTTTTCTACTTGTTTACGAGGACTTTAAAACATAAATTTGCTTTTCGTCAAAGTTTATATCCGTTATTAAATGCCCCTTGCTATGTGTTGCTACGAAGAATGATCTTCGACTAATAATGGGTATCATTCCTTAATATTTTTTAGTTTTTCGTACAAATAACTTCTTAATTTCTTCCATAACATTCGTAGTATTTACTAATGGTTTCGTACTAATTACGAATTAAAAATAATATTAGTAGCCAACATTCATTCGTAGGTTGAATGTACGAATTATTAGTTGAGTTTAAAAAATGTAAAACCGAAATAGTTTAGCCTGGCAAGTCGAGCAACTACAAAATATAAGAAACTGAATGATTGTAAAGTGCCTGTAGCCTACTGGGAGAGTGAGTGGTCTGTAATCTAAAGAGCCGAGGTTCAAACCCTAGCTCAGGCAGTTTTTTTTTTTTGGCTGGTTTGTCGAACAACTACATAATATAAGGAACTAAATGATTGTAAGCTGCCTGTAGCCTACTGTTGGAGTGCGTGGCCTGTAATCCAAAGAGCCGAGGTTCAAACCCCAGGTCAGACAGAATGTTTCGTTTTTACAATATACATTTGCCTTTGTACGAATTCGAATAAAGTATTCGTAATATGTACTAATATACGTCGATTCTACGAATCCTATTCGTAGCTGAAAATTACGAAAAAATTCGTAGAATGAACGCAGTTATTAGTAATATTTACACTCAAATATAGTGTGTAGAGTGTAGTCATTTCCAGTCAAATTTACCTTGTTTTTGTCGCTCTATAAAATGTTGCACCCATTTTTTTCTTTATCCGGTCCAGACCAATGAATATGACTTTTAGCAAATGACAAACGCATCTTGAAATTTTTGTTTCGAAGTAATCGAACTCTTCGGGCTATTCGACTATGTAAATTAGTCGGGAAAACTTTTTTATCGATATCAGCAGAAATGTCTCTCGAAAACATAAAGGGATCGCTTTTAGCCAAAGTAATGATCCGAATATCTGACTTTTTGAAATTTTTTTTTGTTTTCCGCGAGTTTCTTTCGCATTTTTCACAGTTAGTGCATTCTGCATACAACAAACAGACCTGCCCAGTGATTTAGCAATGGACCTGAGAGTGAAGCCCTATATTTGCATACAAAGATTGACACCAAAATCAATAAGCCCAGTGCAAATGTCTGAAAAGGTGGTGTAGATATCATTTTGGCCATATGTGTAGCTAATAATTTGGAGACCTATGCTCCCGGCAGTAATTTTTTTTTGCATTGATATCAGTAATACACATTCATACTGATCTTTTTTCAACTTTGAATAAAACAAAAAATATTCAAACACGAATGCACAATAAAGATATGACCAGCGGATTAAAAAAAAATTATTTCAATGTCTTCTAAAATCCTTCAAAAATAGTGCTTTAAAAGGATTTTAAAATTCAAATTATTTTTGGAGTTACAGTGCTATATATGGATATTAGGGTGGCCCTTAACTGTATCGGTAATTTTTTTTATAAATTGAATATGTGCGGTGCCTTCGTTTGTTTCTTATCATGTCAAAAGTATATTTTAAAAATTTCAGGAAAATATTTTAATATATAAACGTGCCGCTTGTGACCTTAAGTTGAAAATCTGATTTATATGGAGAAAAAGTGCTTTTTTTTTCTTAAAAATCCCAATAGTTTTTCTTTAAGTGCATGTTTTTAAAAAATGGTACGCGTCTCATTTTTGATTTAATTTTTCTTCAAAATCTGCCCGCCAACATGAAAATTAGACAAAAACTACTAGAGTTGTGAATTTTTACTCTTCGAAAAAATCTAATTTTTTTCCTTGTTGTATTAAAAAAATCGCAAAAATCCAAATTTAAAAAAAACTTGATTGCAATGTTGTGGAAATATTTTCTTCAACTATACTCAAAACAGATACAAAAACTTGTGAGATTACGTTAAATAACCTGCTCGTTAGGAAATTTTTCGTTAGAAGTGTACCTTTTTGGAAATTTCGAGTTTGGGTATTTTTACGAAAAAAATTCCAAAAAATTTAAAAATTAATTTTTGAAAAAATCACCAAGAAATGGATTTAGGATAGTTGTGAGCTATTTTGTGCAAAAAATTAAAAAACCAAAATTCGGATACCAAAGTAATAGCTATTGAAACTTGACGTTTTTTTCCAAAAATTTTCAAAGTGCCTGTTTCTGGCACTTCGAACACAAGAAAATTTATAAAAATCGGAATAACTATGTTTCTCACTTGAAATGACTTCAATAATCTTAAAAAAATATAAATGATTTTTTTAGGAAAAATTTTAGATTCCAGGGATGCCAACATATCATACCCATACACAAAACACACAAATAGATAGTTGTAAAAAAATTAACTGTCAGAATTATAGGCCAGAAAAAGCCCTTCCAATCTGCATCAAAAAATTGTAAATATTTGCAATCAGATTAAAGATAACGCTGTTTTTCGTGCATATTTTTGATATGTTTTTATTTTATTCCATACAAAAACTTTCAAAATTCAAATAACTTCATTACTTTTAATTTTTTTTTTTAATTTCTTACAACTTTTTTTCAGTAGGTATTTATTTAATAATTAATATGTTAACTTTAGTTTAAATAAATTAAAGCAATCAATCAAATCAATGCGAGCACTCAAAACCTTTCCAACGATATCTTGAAGGGGAGTAAAACATTAGAAATAATTAAGTTTTTTTTAATTTTAGTGAAAATAAATTTTAAAAAATTGCATGAAAAACAGCATTGCCTTTAATCCAAATACAAATATTTGAATTTTTTGAGGTAGATTGGAAGAGCTTTTTCCAGGCTCTAATATCTGACAGTTTTTTTTTTACAACTATTACACAAGCCAATATGGTTACAAAAAACTCGGTTTTTAGAGGTAATTTCAAACCATTCCAGCTCAAGGCTGGCTATCGCTAGAGTTGAAATATTTGGGGATTCGTCATAACATAAACCAAGGATTATCTTGAGCAACTGTGCCGAACAACTTTTTTTTCGTGCGGCGCCTTAATATACACTCGCTCCGAAGTGCAGTATAAAACTTTAAATGCTTTTTTCTCGAAATCACTTTTTTCAAACTGGGGTGTCGTTTTTCTCGAGGCCCAGAAGTCGGATGAAGATTCGGCAGGTAGCGTTTTGATAGTAATTTTGTCAGGCAGGTCTGGAGCTAGGGTAATTGGGCTAACTCTACTACCAGGGGAGCGGTGGGGCGAAAACCCCAAAAAACAGTAAATTTTTGAAACCTGCCTAACGTAATTACAAAAAAAAATGCCGCCCGCAGAATTTCGATAAGACATCTGGTAATCATGAAAAACGACACCCCGTTTGCTTTCTAATTTTTACGTTCCCATTTTCACTGTTTTGAGGGAAATAAAAAAACATAGAAACACAAAAAGTACGGAAACTTTAGAAAATTACGTCTACTTTTACGTAATAAAAACCAAAAGTTGATAAATTGAAAAACGACTGAGCTACAACAATTTTAAAAAACGTTATTTTTGTGGGCTTGAACCGCAAGTCATACCTCAAACACTAAGCATCACCTCACAGGCGACTTTGGTATCTATAACTCGGGTACCTATAACTCAGCAACTTAACGGATTAGGTAAAAAAATATATATTAGTTAAAAAAATTCAAAAATATAGCACCAAGCTAGTGCTTATCCAGTGTTGCCAACCCTAGCGTCCCTTATAACCGTACAAAGGGATACAAATTACCGTATATATTTTAGGTTCAGTACCGTTCGCTTTTTTTATTTTTTTTAGTGATACCTGAAATAATATACTTCTACCATAACAATAAATTGATGGCATCGTTTAAATAAAATTTGTTTTAAAGATAGGTAAATAAAAAAATTGAGAAGGGTGAATTTAATGTTCCAAAACAAAATCGTCATCACCCTCACCCGCTGGTTTGGGTCATCGATATCGGATGCCTTTTCTGATCTGCGTACAAAGACAATTTTGTCCTAATGCATCTCTTTGCCAGCTTAAGTTTTCTCAAGTGTCATACTTTGTGCAATATTTGAGGCCGGAAAACATTTTTTATTGCTCTTTTTTATCAAATCTACTGGGAAAATTGATACATTTTGCTGTAACAGAAATGCGCACCTTCGTATTTCTGCTTATTTTACCTGCTTTTCTGAAATAAAGTTTTCTGGGTCTTGCTTTGAAGTCCTGAGTTGACTGACAACAATAGATGCACCTTTATTTTTATGACCGAAGCTGGATGCATGTACTTTTCAAAACACTCAAATCTGCTGTCAAAAAATGTTCATGGCTATGGTTGAGACCATTTTGCAAGGCCTGAGCCACTGCTTGGATTCTGGAATATTGTGCCATACGATCCTGAAGTTGTGGCAACTGTGCTTCTTTACTGTTTTTGCATCTGTTTTTTTAATATTCGTAGCTTGTTTAGCACAGAAGACGATGATCTTTCTGAGTCATTTGTTGACGTGTCCAATTTAAGATTAAATAGGAAAACCCAAACTTAAATAATGATTTTAAAACCAACTGATTATTCAATATCTATCTTTCTTTTTGATCGCTTTTATTTGTCTGAAAAAACCTTTAAGTGTGTGCTGCTGCGATATGTTTTAGGGATACCAGGTAATCAAAAGGGAAAATTTCACTAAAACTAAAATTCCATTATAAAATTTAAAAATTCTAAATTACCGTACGTTTAATAGGATCGTGCAAATCAGATTCGTACATCGTACAGAGGGGTAAATTACCGTACGCCCCTATAATTACCGTACCACTTAGCATCACTGTGCTAATCTAAACTGAGTTGGGACGAGAGTATGCAGTGATATTTATAAGCGATCGTGAAATATCGCGAAAAAAATAATTTTCTTATTATTTTTGAACGAAGATAAGTATTCTAGGGTTAAACTACTTAAAAATTAAAAAAAAAATATTCAACCGAGTGAGAATCGAACTTGTACTTTTTTCGGGCAAGCAATGGTTAATGCTTCTCCTGAAAATTTATAAAATGTTGATTTGTTCTTTTGACGTAGAATTACGTCTTACAGCGCGGTTTGTATGGGGGTCATTTTCACAAATTTTTTCAAAGTGATATTTGACACTTTGGGGTATACCTACAGCCTTTAATATTCATCGTACAAGGAAAAAAAAATGCCAAAATATCAGTTTTAGTGGGAATAAAACAAATATTTAATAAAATAGCAAAATTTAAGAAGATGAAAAATTCATATATTCGTATGAGAAATGCACAAGCTGCTAAGCTGCAGTAGCTGCTTATGCTGTTTTTAAGGTTGTTGTTGCTGTTGTTTTTTATTAATACCCAGTAGTTCGCGGCATTATTGACGAACTTTTCGTGATGATTTCTGAAAGGAAGTTTCTGCATGAGCTGCTGGACTGGAAAAAAAATCATACAAAATATAATGCAAAGTTGCGGTTGTCAGCGCCTAACTTTTTCCACTTTATTACAACAACTTCAAGATATTCATGATTGTTTTAAATCTCCGAATCTTTCAGAGGCTAAACTGTAGAGTTCGCAAACTATCGATGACACTTTCGATACTATCTATAATTTCACACTTTCGTGATAGTTTTGGACTGACGATGGTTTTCGATAATATTTAAATATTCATTGACACCACTGTTTAGGTGTCATTGCCATTGCTGTCGAATTCTTTTGGTTTAGACAATTTAGTATTATTTTTTCTGTTTTGTAGAGTGAAAGCTCAGGTAATGTTTCTTATAAATGTATGAGCATTGTGTTGATTTGGAAGATGGGAGATAGTTAGTTAGAGGTTGAAAAGATGGAGTAGTTTCGGTGCAGATTTGTTTAAAATTTGACGGGAAACACGCTTATCACGAATTATCACTACAACGTGAGTTCCTGTGTGGCATCAAGGCAATGGTAAAGGAGTGGGCTTGAACAGCTGCCCAAGTGGACCTGGAAAATATACGGTGCCGTGGCGTCAGGTCATTACGAAACCAACATTACGTCGATTTCCAATAGAACTGAGAGAGGATAAAATATTTTTATCCCGTATCAAATATATCGCACCACGTTGAATTCGGTCCAGAAGCACGTTTCGATTTTAATTCTTTGACGAATTTTCTTTATATTTGTGTCTACTTTTCGTTAACGAGATTTCCTCAGTATTTTGATATTGGGTTCGTGCATGATAAATCCCGACGTTTCTGCATTGCGTCTTGCACGAATTTGGAACATTTATATGAAATTTTCGTCAATGAAATGTATGGCCAAATCAGCATGTTTCGTCAAGTATCAAGAAAAATTGTACATGATTCATTAGAGATTTTTTCAAGACTGGAACTACTGGGTAGCTACAGAGGCAGTATGCATGTATACAACTTTGGCAGTATGCAAATTTGCGCATGCGTTACTAAGCATGCGTTGTTCTTTAAAAACTCCATTTATTTTGTAAATACCATAATAAATTCGAATTATTTATATTATGCATTATATTTTTTCTATATTAAAAATTTATTATGTTAACTAAAATTTTAATTTTAAATTACTTTTAAAATATACATACATATATGTACATGCTCTTTACTACAGGAAAAATAAAAAATTCAAATTTACCCATATTTATTCTCATTTATTAAACATAGCTTTGAACTACATTTAGTTTTAACCAACAAAACAAATAAACAAGAACTACAAATTCATCACCAAAAATATCGAACGAAGACTTTTTATAAAACAAAACAAATTTATACATGAATTTAATTGTGAGCTTTTTAGATCAGGTAAGTTTGAAGAAGGACAACAACAGCAAGTTTGTTTTTGAATAATTTTTATTTAGAAGATGAAATACTTTCAAATAGTTTTGAAAAATATAAATAAAAAAAACGGAATTTTTCTCTATTACTGTATAAAAAGAAATTCTACGTCTATACTTACGATACTATCGAAACTGTGTCTTTTTTTTGTAGTGAGGGTGCGATATGTATCTATTTTTTATTGAAACTGGTCTTACTAAACTTAATGTCCGAGTTTCTACTGGGTCATTACATCCACAAGTATTTCGCTCTTTATACAATTTTATTATTATTTCTTCTTTTTTTTCTCTGCATTACATTTTTTTGCCATTTTTTTACTGACAATGAGTACCATTTATGACCCCGTCACCGTCCCATCAGTTCGTTGACGTTCACTGGTGACTGCGTACCAACGCCACAAGACGGCAAATGCAGCACCAGCAGCAATGCTTACAACATCAACAACAACAACAACAGCAGCAGCAACATTGAGCAAGCCAACAGCAACAACTAAAACAATGCTAACAGCGGTGATGATGGCTCCAGCGGTGAGGTGACAACGATGAAGATGATGTTGATGTTGGATTTGTTGTTGGTTTTAATGTTGTTTTTTTGTTGTTAGTGTTGTGTTGCCTCTTGATGGTCATTTGATTTTCTTCTGTTATTTTTTTTTGTTGAGTGTTGTGTGTGCGTGTATTTGTGTATCATGACTGCAATTTATTATTGTGAATACTTTTTTTTTCCTTTTATTGCTATTGATTTTGTTGTTGTTGTTGCCATATTTGCTGCTCTGCTCAGTTATCACTAAGTTCACTGTTGCTCTTGCTGTTGCTGTTGCTACTCTTATGTTGTTGTTCTCTGTTGATCCTAGTATATTTATGTCAATGAATGTAGCTCTGCTCTCGGAGTGTTTAGGTGTATATGTACATCAATAATATTATTGCTGCTGTTGTTGTTACTGCAGATTAAACTGTTAACTATAACAGAGTCGCAACCACAGTCGCACTTGGAGTCACAGTTGTTGTCACTGCATCTCCAACAAGGTAGCAAGTGGCTAACTCACTGCATATCCCTGAGCAAGTCACCATGACAGGCAAACCGAACACAAACAGACAAACACACAAAACATTTTTGTTGCTCTTTTTTTTTTTTTGCTTTTTGCCTTTATAACTTTTGTAACTCATTGTTTTGTTGTCTCTGCCTTATTTTGACAGAGTTTAGCGTTCGCAATAAATTAATAAAAAAATAAACATAAAAAAGTTGTGCTTGCAATTTTACTCTTTTATCTGTTTTACACTTCTTGTTGTAATTTTGATGGCATACACTGTATTTTTACTATATGCAAAGCGAATAGTTTTTTGCTTGTTGTCATTTTTGTGTCTGCAACAAATCATGTTTTGTTCAAGTTTTGATTGTGTTATTTTTGTTCGTTGCTTCAATTTAAATATTTTTTGGCCGCGTCATTTTATTTGCGACACTACTGTAAGCAGTATTTGTTGATTGTTGCTGTTGTTGTTGTTGATGTTATTGGAATGCGACTGGTTTTTTTATTTTTAGGTGTTTCTTCATTGTTTGTAGGTGGACTTCAGTGCAAATTTTTGTGTGTATTTCAATCTTGTTTTTATTGTTCGGTGTATTGGTTATAATAACGGTGATATTTTTGATGGCATTCAATCTATGATTGCATGATTGAGTGAAGTTTATTTTCGTTTCTAGAGCAGTAATATTTTTAATTTGAAGGTTTTTTCCATGACCAATTTGCATAGTTTTTGTTTCGACTGCTGTACACGGAGAGAAATAATACTCTTATATTAAGCAAATATTTTGCTTGATTTAACCCTTTAACCGCGGTTGGGTTTTTTTTACCCATGGAAATACTTCTGCAGAATTGATCATATCTAAGGATTGGTAACAGCTAAGTGTTAATTTTTTGTTTATTGCTTTAAGAAAACATAGAGCTATGAATTGTTTTTATAGTGTGTCAAGAAATTTTTACGTTCAGTACTACATTTTTAAAGTCAAAAGTGATTAGGTTTAAAAATCAGAAAATTTTTGTTATAATTATTTATAAGAAATTTTATATTTTAAAAAAATGTAACAGCTCTCTTAGCCAAATAACCAACTATACCTGCTTTTGATAGAAAATTCTTGATATTAAACTGTGCAGTCGTTGCAGAATGAATTTGTGCCCACATTTAGAATACATTAACGACGGTTGGGTATTTTTATACCTAACTCATATCTCGATAACGGTGAAAGATACAAAGTTGAAATTTGATGTGGTAGTTGATAGATCCTGTGATCAATGTAAGAAATCACATGAAATTTAAAAAAATGCGTATGAAGTGTTTGGGAGCCGCCGTTAATGGGTTAAGGCAGTATTCTCTTGTAGAAAATTCAAAAAGTTGAAAAATTTTCATTTTTAATATAACAAAAATATCTCGTTAAAAGGATTTTTTGAAATTCGAATTATTTTAAAAGTTTTAGCCATTTTAGTGGCCTCAGTTAAACTGTGTGAAATTGAACTTAAAAACTTTTAACGCGTTTTTCTCAGAACTACTTTTCCAACTCGTTTGTCATGATTTTACGAGTGCTAATGAACCGATTAACTTAAAATTTGCTGTGTGCTTTTTTATATATCCCTTTATTGGCCGGACTAGAAATATATAAAAATGTTGTTTTTTAAATTAATTTTTATTGCGAGCTTTAGATCAAGTAAGTTTTTGAAGAATGCAACTACAACAACTCTGAATAGAATCAATCACACAGCTGCCCATGCAGCCTGTTTTGGAAATCATTAAAATTAATTCGTTTTGCTCTTTAATATTTTTAAAACTTTCAAACCTTTTAAAAAAATGACCAAAAAAATACTTCTTCGCCATTCAGTCGCCATTTCACGAAAAAACATTAAGGGTTCTCATCTAAGCATGTAACCGTAAACATTGTAAGCCTTGTGAACTTACATGCGCGTAAACTATCTGTTAAAATTGGTATGGGCGCGAGTTTACACCATTTCAGAGCCTATTTTGTAATGCAAACTAGCATGTAAATCTATGTGTGTGAATGAGGGTTGCCTTTGGCGCTAATCATTACATATTTAAAGTAGTTGGAGTAAATATGAACACGTTTTATTTATTTTTCTATGTTAATGAAGGTTTTTAAAAGGTTTAAAATTTTTAAAAGTCATAATGTTGTCGTAGCCGCAGCCGCCATTTTGTCGACATTTACGCTATTTACACTTTATCGCTCATCAAAAGTTTAAATACTATACATGTTTACATGCTTAGATGAGAACCCTTAATTTGTTTTCTATCCCTAGTCCTCGTTTATAAACTACGTTACCAAATTGTGGCAGGGGTTTTTAAATGCACTACAATAAGTAACGGCAGGGGGAGAGGGGTTTCAGATATTGTAACGTGACCAAAAAATAAAAAAAACTCAAAAAATTGAATTTAATATTTTTTAGTCTAGCTGGTATTAACCCGTTGTTGCTCTGGAAGTAACAGGATTTGCAAAAGTGTGTTATCAGATAAGGAAAAATATGTATTTTAAGAAAAATATATTTTTTTGATTTGAGTAGTTAAAATTAATAATAGTTGTTATTTGTTCAAATGGGGTTTTGCATACGAAAAAAACCAGAAATTATTCTTGAAGGCTATGCATTTTTTAATACTTATAAAAACATGTTAAAAAATTCAAATCATAATTCAAATTCATAATTCAAATCAAAATTCAAACCATAACATTTTTCTTAATAAAGCTGTAGAATAATGCTGTAGAAGCGAAAAGAAATCTTCCGTTAGAAATACATTGCGTTTTTGACTGCGAAAAGGTAGCAAAATTTTTTTTTCGTTGGTTAGTATGCTGTTGTACCGAAAAATTTGTTAAATGCATAAAATAATTAACACATTCAACAAACAGGTTATAGTAAGTATGTGTTAGTGTTGAGTCTACACCAAAATTTCACGTGTATAATTAAATGCCTAAAAATTTCCTACAGCATACTAAGCTTAAAGCATCAAATTTTATGTCAAACAGAAACAGTTTTTTTTTAAATGATACGTCATATAAAAGAGTATACAAAATGCAATTTTCAGTTATTATTGTTTTTACGACAAAAACAACTTCTGCACCGTCTTTGGAAGAAACAGAAATTTGTTGGGTCGTTTTTTAAATAAGATTACAATTTTATTCAAAGCCTGAACGAAGGATCATTCCCGTCTTTATGGAAAGTCCAGATATTAGTTTTGCAGCTTAAGCACAGGAAACTGCCCGATCAACCCTTGGCGTACAGACCACTATGCGTGTTTCACTCGTTGAGCAAAGTACTAGAAAGCATCATAGTCAGACGACTCCAAGATACTCTTGAATCACCAGGCGAACTTTATTCCAAGCATTTTTGTTTTCGATTAGGAAAATCGACTATCGTTGCTAACCAGGATATTATGACAATAGCTCGCGACGCTACAAGTGGGTTTAGGTGAAAATGGAGGCGATAAGTAATACTGTGCAGTGGTAATACTCGACATCAAAAACATCTTTAATTCGGTTAGCTAGCCACGAATACTGTAAACGCTAAGCACATTCAGCATTCTGGGATATCTTTAGCAAATTATCGCAAATTATCTCAACAATAGAATGCTGCTCCATGACACTGACAATGGCATCAAGAGTTAGAAGGTCTCCCGAGGGTACCCACAAGGCTCAGTGTTGCGGCCAACCTTATGGAACTTCATGTATGATGAGGACTTTCAGGCTGATCTCCCTGAGAATGTTACATTGATTGACTACGTGGATGACATCGCCCTGGTTGTGGTAGCGAAGCACCTTTACATGTTAAGAACACTATCATGCAGTGAAGCGTTTTCCAGAATAACGAAGTGACTACGAAGTGTTGATCTTCTGATCTCATGTAAAGTGAGGGAATGTTTCACCTTCAGAGCAGAAGAGCATATTATAACCACGCTACCAAACTTGCACACCTGCTGTCCATAGGGATGCAACATCGTTCTTAAAAACATCAATGTTTGAAAATATCGATGTTCATTTGACAATTATCGATGTTTAAAAACATCGGTTATAAGACCGATATATCGATGTTTTTCCGATGGTTTCATTTTTGTATTAGACCTATTATTGAGGTACAAAACATAAGTACTATTTTTATAGATTACATATTTTTTATTGGCACTCTATTATAAAATATGAAAGAAAGAATAATTTCTTACAAAGTATGGACGTAGAAAAATTTACAAAAACAAAATTTTGATAATTAATACAGTAAAAATTTTTTTTATATGACATGTTTAAACATAACATATAAAACTAACTAAAAAGTATAAAAAACCTTCTCCTAGAGTGGAGCTTTTAGTTCTCCTAAAAACGTGGGGCGCATGCTATAGGGAATAGTAAGAAGTGTTATTAACAATTGTAGTACGTCTGTGAACAACTGATTTCTTAACCCAGTTCCCTTGACTGTCAGGATAGAGACCTTGCATTGATGGTTGATTCAAGTTTGCTAAGGTTAGTGATACAATATTCTCTGTAGCATGCGTCCCACTTTTTAGGAGAACTAAAAGCCCCACTCTAGGAGAAAGTATTTTATACTTTTAAGTATTTTTATAGTTTTTTAGCAGCTGTTTTATACCTATAGACCACCTACCAAAATAAAATCTACATCAAAAAGAAAACAAGAGCAAGGCGTCTTATCGACCAAGCGTCCAGAAACTAATACCCTAATGCAGTATTCCTGTCCGATCAATTACCTCGAAATGAAAGAAATTTAAAATTCACACCAACAACAAAAAATACTAGCCCAAAATACAGTTATTCAAAACACACTGTACTGAACAGTAAACCAGTTTTTTTTTACATGATCTGTGCTTGATTGTATTATTGTGATAACCTAATATATACCCTACAGAGAAAATAAAATCAGTCGCCCTTAAATGACTGGTCCCGTGGCAGCTCCAATGAACAGCAATCACAGAACAGGTTTGATATAAATCGTCACAGAAAATGTTTTTTGTGCCTGTTATGGGACAGATATTATTTTCCGTTTTTCGAGGCCGGTTACTTATATTTTCATATATTCGTGTCAAAATTGGGACAGATCCCTCTCCCTTGAACACCTATCACATGGTAGGTTCTGAAACGGTTCCTTTGTCATCAAAACAGGTCACTCTTACCGACCGGTCACTGGTCACAATGTGATGCAGCAAGTGGCAATTGACCCCTGTCAATAACAAAGCCATGTAAAAGTGACCGGTCGGTTTCATATGTTGGTGGCAGAATTGGGACAGGTCCCTATTCCTTGGGGACCTATCACGTGATAGTTAATATGCTTATGTGTGCGTGTCAGCCACTCCGCTACTGAAAAAGCAAGGTTAATTGCTCTTAAATGACTGATCCCGTGACAGCTCAAATAGACAGCTATCACAGGACAGGTCTGATACAATTCGTCACGGAACAGGTTTTTGTACCTGTTATGGCACAGATTTCATTTTTTGTTTTTCGAAGCCGGTAACTAGACACGTTTAAGGTGGCTATGCAAAAGTGACCGGTCGGATATACTACGCTAAAAATAAGCGAGCCCCGAGAAACAATTTGTATCCATACCAAACTACTCAGGCACAAAAGTCCAGAGTATCGAACTCAATTTTATTTTTAAAAGCTACGAGTAGTAACAAAAAACTGAAAAAAAAATTAAACGCACATTAATATTAAGTTGAATGCAAACGAGCTTCAGCGAACAGCACCCGAGAATTACATTTATATATTGTGTCAATAAAGTAGCTGATATGAAACGAAACTGGCCTGAGTCTTAACCCGAAACATGCCCAACAAATGCCTTGAAAGGTACCTGAAAAAGTACCGTAGTAAGTATGCATTATGTCAATAAAGAGTTAAAAAACGAGCGACTATTTTCGGACACAATCAACTGACGAGTGCCCGAATCGGTCTTTGTTCGTACAATGTGCTGCCCAAGGTGTTCCAGAACTAGCACTACTTTCGATGCAGAGGTCGGACATTTACCGAAACGGGCACCGGGCATATACTAGGTACTTTATTGACACAAAATATGAAATTGTTTCTCGGGAGCGATATCGATGTTTTTTCTTTTAGGCCGATGTATCCTTTCCTTTTACAATGCCCGCGCTATAACGCAGAGTGAGCTGAGTAGACATAAGCTTTTGGTGTGACCCTCACTTTAAGGAATATGGTTTACCACATGTGCGACACACTTAAAAAATGGAAGGCATTTCCAGCAGTAGCAACAAAAATTAAAGGGTGTTCCATTAATGCGTGTGATACTCTTATTTTGAATAAAACGCAAACGGTTCGGAATTTTTCCAAATATTTTATTTCGTTTGAAAGTTGGTACAATAAGATGTGTGAAAAATTGTTTCGCGGATATGTTCACCGCGATTATTCCGTAGATATCTCACTCCTCCGTACGGCCTCCGGAATGGCCCGAATCAAAGATGTAATATTTCTTTTTTTTTTAAGTCTGTAATCTTTTTCAGATCAGTCACATAGACTTAAGCATTCGTGTAACTCCACAGAAAAATTCTAACGGCATCAAATTGTATGATATGGGCGGACAATTCACATCATCGCGATGATAAATTACACGGTTCAGTAATTTGCTACGCAAAAAGTCCAAATTGAGGCAATTTTTGTGTGGTGTAGCGCCGTCCTGATGAAATTGCATGTTTTCCAGAATCTGAGCTTCAACCTGAGGCACAAAATAGTCCTCCAACATAGTGTGGTACCGCTCAGAGTTAACAGCTTCGGTGTTTTCGTCCTCATTTTTGAAAGAAGACGGCCCGATGATGCCTCCGACCCATAAACCGCACCAAACAGTGACTCGCGGTGGATGCATTCGCTTCTCCACGATTACTTGTGGATTTTCCAAGCCCCAGATATTGCATTTTTGCTTGTTAACATAGCCGTCGAGGTGGAAATAAGCCTCTCACGAAAAGATGATTTTTTGGAATAAAATCAGAAAAAAGAATCAGAAATCGTTGCGGCCGACGTTCTTTGTTGGTGGAAAAAACATGCAAAATGAAGAAAAAACCGCTGCTCGTTTTCCGCAACGATAAATCGCATACTTAAAATCTATTCTATTTCTTCTCTTGCGACCGATGATTCTCTCTCTGAGTGCCATTAATGCCACAGAATTGGCTGTGTTTAATGAAATTGCTTAGATTTTCGGTATCTTTTGACATTTCTTGTTTGCTTGTGTGATATTTACACCATTCAAAATCTACCGCAAATACACCGCAAAGTGTGAACCCAAGCTAATTGCTAACAAAAATCAAACCTGAATCGTTAATCTCAATCGCATTATTCTGGACACTTCTCTGTTAGCAAAATCTTAAAACGCGTTTTCTGAAAAATCATGTTTTTCAAACTGATCTCTACGATATCTCAAGAACTACTCTGTGGATTGACTTGGATTTATTTTTTTCTTTTAAAGTAAATAACATTAATTCGATTTCAGACCTAAATTCAGATAATATTGGACGGAATAGATAATATTAAACCTAAAAAGGGAGAAGGAAGTCTGCTGATATCGTCTACTCACTCATAACTGGTGGGTTCGATTCACCAGAACTCTCAGCTCTTATAAATTTTAACACTAACTTTAAGATTGAAAACTAATGTATGATTAGATCTATATAAACGCATGGTTAGTTGTTATGTCTTGTGTTGTCCCTGAGCCCAACCCATATTATGGTGGGTAAATTTTTCTCACTTAAGATTATTTTTGATCACTTTTATCTATGTATATCGTTGAGATATTTCAATGATATTAAGTTGGTTCTTAAGATAATCTAATGTGGAGAAATTGCAAAAAAGCTGTAGTAGCTGAACTCTATTGTTATTGCATGTAATAAATTCAGATAAAGAACGAAAAATGTTGAAAAAAACTGTATTAAAATTTAACATGTTTGCCATTTTTGTAATTATCAACTATTTAATAATATTAAGGTCAAGCTCCAATAAATATAATATAATTTATAAAGTTTTTTGGATTTTTTATATTAGATGACATGAACGTTTGGATACCTTTTTTTCAGCGTGACATTTGACGGCGTATCAATACTTTACATTACGCGTCTATGCAGCAAAAAAATATATTCTCCTAAACTTTAAGAATTAATAAATAATTGCCCAAAAATTAAATTTGTTTATTTACTTACTTCTATGAAAAACAAATTAAGAACATCAACGAGTTTCTCATCAAACTCTAGATAAGAACCTTCACCTAACGGAACCATAATAGCTTTAAATCTTCACAATGTCACAAAATCAATGTCGATATCAAAGTCAATTAATTAAACTTCATCAACCAAAAACAGAAAGTAACTAATATTTCCACATGTTTTATTATAAATGTCAGTTTTTTATGGTGCTGCTGCTGTTGCACTGAATGTTTTAAAAAAAAACTAAATAAATTAACACTCGTTCAGTGCAGGACATTTCTGGAAATATTGTAATACGAAAAAAAACAGACCAAAACGAAACAGCAACAACACTAATATTATGAACAGTGACAAACTGTTTTGAGTAAACAACAACAAAAAGAGACAAAGCAAAAAAAGCGCGCGAAAATCCATTATTTTGCTGACAACAGGAACAACATGCAAGCGCAGAAATAGCAACAATGTGTGTGGTGGCAACTCTGATCATACCAAGAGTAGGCAGACACATAAGAGAAAAAATAAAACACCCTCACGTGGTAAAAAAAAGCAGTTAATAAACATTGATAACGAGAGGGCGCGTTCGGCAAATAAAAACGTCAAAGCACTAGCAACAGCAACGTCAGCAACTTTTTCTGCATGTGTGAGTTTGCAGCTTTGCTCTTACTTACCAATAGGCATTAAGGCCAGGGCTCTTCAAGGAATGCATGCATTTATTGCTACTTTTTGCGACAAAACACAAGGTATCATCGCCGCTCCACCTTCTTCTGCCTTCTATTTCCGCACTCAATTCTGTGCAACATTATTGTTTTTTCTTACAATATTTGTTTCTACATATTCTTTGATGTATCTTTTCGTTACGAGCTAGCGCATATATCATTTTGAAAATACAATATATTAACAGCTGTTAATTAATTAACTAAAAATAATACGACACAAGAACAACAGGTGAAATAAAAAAAATAAGAAATACAAATAAAAAAAAATTAAATGAACAATTCCTTCTTTTAGTCATTCCAAAGAAAAGTTGCTAGCCTGGAAAATTTTCCTGTTTTATATAAAAATGTATATGGCTTGAAAAAAATGAGTAATGGTGACGAAATCCTTATGAAGTAGTAGTGCTAATAGCATTTGAAAGCCCTGTCAATTCTCACTGGGTTTTATATTTTCATGGGTGTGTGTGTGTCTGTGTGTGTGTGTGTGTATAGATTTTCTCACCAAACCTTTTATCTCAGTTTTATATACATAGCTATGTCGCCTGAAGTCAGAAGACAACAAAAAGCAAAACAATCAGCGTGACAGTCAGAATGTTGTTGTTGATACGCTTGCCAGCGATAATCATGCGTTGTCAACATATTGTATCATATTTATCAGTGTGTTTGTGGGAGGGATGTGTTACAAGAAGATTCAGGTGAAGGGCAGAATAAAGCTGATCCATCTCATCTTTTTCACCATTTCAAGAGTCGACTACCTTCCATAAAAACCTGTTCAGTTGCTGAGCCAGCATTCAAGGCATGTTACAGTGCAAAAATCAACAACAAAAATAACAACGACAACAATAAGAGTTACAACAACTTTTTCGAAATGCGCAGCAGCAACAGTAAATAATTTATTGTCATTGCTGTAACAAAAAGTTAGACTCCTTATTCTCTCCCACTCTACCGCTCTATAAGCATAAAATAGATTATAATACTTGCACATTATTCTGCTCATATACAGGGTGTAGATAGATGTTTCAACTATTGAATATACTATGCGTATATGCGTATATGCGAATATAATGCGTAAATGGGCATTTCCAAAATGGCGTACGAAGAAATATTAAAAAAAAATTATAGTATCAAATTCTTAAAAAGCCTTTTTGGTATTTTCGTACTAATTAAGTTGCACTATATTAAACCTTTCAGTGGAGCTATCATATATATTGAACACGTCAGGAAGTAATTTTTATTTATATTTTGTAACGCTTTTTTTCAAATCAAATCGTTTGGTTCTATAAAAAAAAGATGAACCAATATGAGAAAAATAAAGTTAGAAAGATATTTGACATTAAAGTCAGTTGGATTTTCGATTTTGTGCCGAAGAAAAGCCAACAATTTTTTTTTTCTATTTTATTAAAAAATCAACCGGACAAATATAAAATTTATGTTTTTTTATCTCATTATGGCTTTAATGATAATAACATTAAGAGTAACCCTCTAAAAACAAAGATCTAAGGAGTTACAAAACCTTCAAGGGATTAAAAAGAAAAAATTTGTGCAGAACAGAAGCAAAACAATTTTTTCTTTGTACAAGCTTGCAAGGCAAAGGTATGTTTTTTTTTCATTTTTTAGGACCTAAATGATAGAAATAGTACCTAAAAAACATTATTTTGTTCTAAGTTTAGCGTAGCTATTGAAAGGTTTATTTAAAACAATGACAACAATAGACCCAAAGGATTTAAAGATTGAAGCAAAAATATGTTATTTGCTGGCGTTACGCTACAAAAAACGTAAGTGATTTTTTAGGTTTGCTAACAAAATTTGCAAAACTCCTTGAATTGGTCAAGACTTTTTGTGTACAACTTTTTCAGAAGGATTTAAAATAACTTTATTTTATTTTCCAAGTGGTTAAATTCAAAAACCTTCCCTGGTTTTTTTTTTATTAGACTTTTCGATCTAATATTACATTACTGGCGTTACGTTACTTAAGTTTCCATTATTGTTTCCATTCCCATAGTCAATTAAGAAATTAAGAAATGAGGTAGTTAAGTAATTATGTAATTTAGTAATTAAAAAAAATTTAATAAATTTTTTTTCCTTGCCTCAACCTTTTTCTTATTACACAGTACAACATTTTTCAGTTCATTGATTGCCAACTCAATTCTGAGAACTGTATGTGAAATTAGACCCAAAAAGAAGAATTTCTGCATCATTCGTTTTGTCTTCTTACCTGCCAAAATATTTTTAAAATCGATTTGAAGTTAGTAACTATCGTATAGGGGAATTTTTCACGTTTTATGCACAACAATATTTGGAGAAACGATGACACCTTTTTTATGATTCAGAGAATTAAAAAAAAAATGGAATAAACAAAATAATAAATAAACCCACATTTAAGGGTGCTGATTATTTGGAAAGTTTTGCACAATTTGAAATGTACAAGTGCTGAATCAGGTATATAGTCAGCCACCCTTAAAATATGCGCCCATTTATAAGTACCTGGCAGTAAAATATTGAAAAATACGTAGTATTTATAGGTGTGCATTGATCGATTTTTGTCATTCAGGCAGTGCCGACGAACGCGAACAGTGAAAGTGATTTTTCTGCAGTTTTTTAAAACTGAATAACAACAAAACATAAAATATATCAATATGGAAAACAACAAGTGCCCAAATTTGGATGAATTTTGTTACGTTTGTGGTCATATCGTCCGAAAAATACAGAAGAAAGATCGAAAAAATTTGTTTACTGAGCAATTCAAAACCGCGTATTGTAATTATTTCGATGAAGCAGATTTAAGTGGTGCAAATTTTACGCCGAACACAGTGTTCAACAGTTGTTATACTACCCTTCTAAACTGGATGCACGGAAAAAGTAGAAATTTGTCTTTTATAAAGCCAGTAATTTGGGTGGAAGACCTAACTGGACATGATGAATCCAGGTGCTACGCATGCATAAATTTTCGTCCTGGATTAAACAGAAAACAATTGAAAGCAAAATTATACACTGCTGCATTTACTGCCACACTTCCAGTGCAACGCCCTGCTGATACCGATGCACCTAAACCTCCGAGTGCGGATACTGTGTCCCTGCTAGCCGAAACCGTTTTCACCAATCCGAGCAATTTGGATGATGCTGATTGGACACCCGATATTAAAAATAATGGATCAGAACCGGTAACACCAATCGAAATGGATTACATTGTGGCTAAGATGGGACTATCACAACAAAACTCGGAATGGTTGACATCATTTTTGAAGCGCAGAAAACTCACATAGCAAAATGTCAGCGCAACATCATACCGACAACGCCAAGCTGATTTTCAGAAATTTTATTCTGTTGACGAAGCAAATACGTTCACGTACTGCCATGATATACTAGGCTTAGTGGAAAAATTGGGAATGGTTTATATCGCTGGCGACTGGCGTTTATTCATCGATGGTTCAGTTACCAGTTTGAAGGCTGTGCTGCTGCACAAAATAAAAATAATAAACCATCCATACCATTGGGATTCAGCACAACTATGAAGGAAACGTATGAAGCATAGGGCGAAATTTTGAAGAAAATCAAATACGATGAACACAAATGGAACATTTGTTGCGATCTGAAGGTGGTCAACATACTACAAGGGATTATAGAAAAGGGCGGATATCCAAAATACTTCTGCTTCCTTTGTAATTGGGATTCACGATACAAAGGAAATCAATATCAATGTAAAGATTGGAAAGGAAGAACTCCCGAGCTCAACAAACAATTAAAATTACGCAATGAACCTATGATAAAGGACCTGGATGATATTTTGTTGCCACCGCTCCACATGAAACTGGGAATAGCTGGGAAATTCGTTGAAGTGGTGGTCAAAAAAGTTAACGGCGCCTTGGACTGTTTGAAATCCATCTTTCCGAAACTCAGTGATGAGAAAATTAAAAACGGTACGTATCGACTCTGTATTTAAATATTGTCATATTTAAATTTGTTAATTTCTATACATTCGCATTACCAATAATTTGTTCGTTTTTCTTATGTATTTAAAACAGGTATTCTCAATGGACCTGATATTCGGAAATTGATCAAAAGTGATTCTTTCACAAATTTGCTTTCAGAGCATCACGACCACCAACATGCATGGAACGCATTGAAAGAAGTAATAGAAGGCGTTCTAGGAAAGAACCGTGTCCAGCGAGAAGAGATACAGCAACGAGTGGACAGGTTGCTGTATTATTTCGAAAAAATCGGTGCATCCATGACGCTGAAATTGCATTTTTTGCGCCACCACCTCGATACCATTTTGGCACAATCACCTCAGAAATCAGACGAACAAGGAGAGAGGTTCCACCAGGTGACCATGCCAATTGAAAAGCGGTTCAAAAGCAAAAAATTGGATGCATTGCTTGCGGAGGTTTGTTGGTGGAGTTCCACAATTATGCAGTTTGAAGAAAGCACCGAAGATGAAGACATTGAAATTGGTGGACACAGTGAAAGAAACACGCCCTTGAATAGTATGTGTATCTCGGATGACGATACAGATTCAGACCATGAATATGAACAACCTACGAAGAAAACAAGATCATCAGAACCACAAGCGTCAACTTCTACAAGGATGGATATTGCCAATAATTGAAAAAATTTTCTAAATTTTGTTTTTATGCATATTATATTTGCGTATTAATTGCATATTATTTTATTTTCAATAATTTTTTTTAAATAAATTTTTTTTTGCATTATAATTTTTTAATTTTTATTTTTATTTTTATTTTTATTTTAAGGGTGGTGGCTATAACTGATTTTTGAAATTCATACCTTTACTCAATTGCGAATAAAAGTGAAACGCGTGCATCGATTTTCATGATCTTTGTTTCATTTTGCTCATAGGTAATGTGACTTTGCGAAAAAGTAACTAGACTTGAAACTTATTTCCGTTTTGTATTTTTTATGAATTTAAAAAGAAATATTTTTTTTCTTCATGTGCTTATTTTTAACTTGGAAACTGTTGCTTTTATAGGAAAATAATATATTAACAGATTAAGGAAATTGTAATTTTTAATTTTTTAAAATTTATTTCAACTAAATTGGGCTAGTGGTTGTCGAGCTATGTCAAATAACAGGGCCTAAAACGTGATAAATTCCCCTATACGATAGTACTAACTTCAAAACGATATTAAAAATATTTTGGCAGGTAAGAAGACAAAACGAAAGATGCAGAAATTCTTCTTTTTAGGTCTAATTTCATATACAGTTTTCAGAATTGAGTTGGAAAATCATGTGTTGTACTGTGTTATCTTTAGCCAATGCCTTCCATTTTTACTAAAACAAAAACGCTTACGAAAAATAAATATCTTTTTAAATCTCTATTATTTGGAATAAAAATAATATGATTAAGTGCAAGTAAACATTGAGGGCTGAGGAAAAGGCACACATTTCTTCTATATTGGTCAGTTTTTGCAATATAAGTGATTTAAAAAAGTCCTTTGTAATAAGCGTTAAATTAAAAAAAAATTCAAGATAATTTAAGCTGTTGAACCTTACATAAAACTTGAAAGTACTATTTTTTCCCCTCAAATAATACTTTGAATAACATCAATACATTTGTTCCATAAATATTGGAATTTAAAATTTTTCAGTTTTGCGTTGTGTATTTTGAAATGTTCTGGCAATATGTACCCAATATGCAATTAAAACAAATAAATTTGATTTCACGATATTTCGGGAAAAAAAGGTAACGACGTAATTCATATTGGAAACTATTACTCACTACCTATAAAAAGTATAAGATTAATACCTTATACTTCACTATTACTATCTGTTATAACCGTGTCTTGTTATGACTTAAAAATACCGAAAAAAACAAAATGTTTTGCGCTTTATGCATGAATTAGTCTCCAACCTTGACACGATAAAGAAATTTTTCTACTGAATTTGGACTTAGCAATCAAAATACTTTGGAAGTGCTAAAAATAAGTCGAGAAATACGATACAATTTGTTAAAAAAAAAATTATATAAATACACCAATAAAGCATTTGTAATGTAATGTAATGTAATTTTAAGATAAATATATTGTGTTTTGTACTTTTTCACTGCTGGTACTGTTCATAAGATTACCTGAGTCTTGTTGTACCAGTAAAACTGAAAATTAAATAAATAAAATAAAAAGCATTTTCCTTATCTGGAAATAAGAAACACATAATATGTTTTAGTTACTGCATTTAAGGCGCCAAAATTTGTATGAACTCACACAGTAAAAAAGTTGATCATTATATGAGCTCCTTGAGGAGCAGTGGATTGCTCCTTATTGATACAAGCAAGGTGTATTTTTGTGATTTTTTTTAACATTGCATGTCTTGGGAAGGGTAGCGCTCCATATAACATTACAGAGGAGTTGAAAAGGAGCGATCAATGAATGATCCAAATGGATCAGAAAAGAAAAATTTATACATATATGAAAAATATAATATAATGAAAAATATTTTTTTCACAGAAAATAGTGATAGAGTTTTCTAAAAAGCACATGCCTCACTCATGTTAAATTTATTCTTCAGGTAGCCTTGACAACTACCTAATTTTTCACGCGAGCTGCGGTCAACGAACGTCAAACAAAATAAAACATAAAACGAGCGTTCAGTAACAGTTTTAATTTAAACTTACCTGAAATTAACTTATTTATTTTCTTTGTGTGACACAAAACATTTTTGATATCTCCATTTTGCATCAGCTGCCATAGCAACCTTAGTAAGCTCTCGTTTTGATTTCCTTTTGTTTGACATATGCTGACCGCGGCAAATATTGTCGCTACTACTTTGTAACAATTATACTATGGCCTCACTTTGTTTTCTTTTTTTTTTCATTAATTGCTCGCATATTGATCTTATAAAACAGTAAGGGAGCACAAGTACTCACTTTTTGATGCCATAAAACGTCAAAATAGTGCTGTTTTGTTGCTCCTCATGGGAGCAATCGCGTATTTTTTGCTGGGCAAAGAACAACTTACACAAGCAAACATGTCAGGACTACCCAGAAAAAAAACGATTGCTCCCATGAGGAGCAACAAGGGAGTGCTCTGTTGTTGTTTTAATGGACCAAAAATAAGCACTTGTGCTCTGTGCTCCTTTACTGTTTTATAAAATCAATAGGCGAGCAATTAATGAAAAAAAAAGTAATATGAAATGGAGCATCTGCTCTTTAGGAAACCCTATCATTATTTTGTGTGAACAAAAATATTCCTTTCATTTGATTCAAGTCGTTCCAACACCGAGTTCATGAAGTACGACCAGCCAATGGGAATTGGGTTTTGTACATCCGCTGATGCAACTGACGCAATTATAGTACAGTTTTTAAATAGAATCAAATACGATTCGTAATTTGTAATGGCGTTATACGTTTCACGATTTCGCCAAATCATTTCCTCGCCACCTTAATGTCTTGAGCAGTCTTCTTGAGCTAGGGAAGAATAGCTTTCGGAATAAGCCTAAATCACAAAAAAAATTTATGTTCCTTTGCTGATTCATTTGGATCATTTATTGATCGCTCTTTTTGAGCTCCTCTGAGATGTTAAAGGGAGCGCTACCCTTCCTAGGACACACAATGTTAAAAGAGAACACAATATACACCTAGCTTGGATCAATGAGGTGCACTCTACTGCTTCACAGGGAGTACTCTCAGGTCGCTCATAGGATGATCCACTGGGTAGCTAAAGTTAAATTTAACTGAAAAATTAAAATGACAAAACAAAACAACGGAGAGTCTTGTGTTGTGTTGTTGCTTTAAACGAGTTATACGTCTTTTTTTATGTGCACCTTTTCTTAAACTACACGCTCAGAAATCTTGGATTAAATTCTAATACACACTGTATTGTATATATGACCACACCAGAATTGTATTACAATCTAATACACTACATATATTACAATTGATTTTTATTCTCTCATGGGACTTAATTTTAATACATGCTTGTATTAAAATATTTTTGACAAAAAAAAATTAACAAAACATGTGGGATTCGAACCCAGTACGTTTAGGTTATAAGTTCTTGGCTCTACCAACTGCTCTATGAAGCCACATGTATAAAGAAATGATAAACATGCATAAGAGCCGAACCAAGCCGAACGCATTTTTTAAAGACTAATCCAAACTGTATTAAAAAGTATTCCAGGTTTTATTAAAAAATGTCTGATATTTTGAAGAGTTTTAATTCTAATAGAAAAAGTATTAAAAAATGCATGATTCCAACGATTGGATTAAAATTAATTCCGAGATTTCTGAGCGTGTAGCTGAGGAAATAATGTTTTTTAACGGTTTAAATTCGTATTCTTCTGAAATTTAAACTGTATTTATTATTGGGTATGCTACTGCATTATTTGAAAAAACTGCATCGACTGTGGAAGTCCCCTTACAAAAAACACAAAATATAGCAACAAATTTATATTACACTTCATATCAGAAAATCTTTGACCTCTGTAGAGGTCAAATGTATGAGCTGGTCTTATTAATTTTTTTTTTTCCTCAATATTTCTTTTTAGCATACCTAAACTCTATCTGCCACCTTTCTGGGAATCCTCTTACAAAAACCACAAAAAATATAACATATCATTGCTAGTGTACACAAAACGTGACGAGAATCGAAAAACTTTGTGTTTCGAGACTCAAAAAATTTTACCCTCAATATGAAACCGCCGCCTAAGAAATTGCAATTAAAAAATAATGAAAACTTTTCATTCATGAGTCATGTTAAGGCACTCACTGAAAAATAATAAAATTTTAAATCCTACAAAAGTTATGCACAAAAAACAAAAAGTTCTAAAATAAGCTACCGAACACTTCTTCTCACCCTATAATCAGCAACTTAAAGTTTCAATAGCTCAAGCGAAGGTGGCACTTTGTACCTACAACAACAAATATAATAATCACAACAACTCGAAATACAAACAAGCCGACGCGACACAGTCAAATCAAGCAAATCACGTTGGCAGCAGCAATATAGGGTGACAGTCAAGCAGCGACGGCAACAACAACAACAACAACAATAACAGCAATACCAACATTCACATCATCATCATCATTGATTTGCCGTGAGTCCTTCGCACATTACCACATTCATAGGTTGCTGCCGCTGCTGCTTTTCTATCACCATGGCCATCCCTACCATTCATCCACAAAATCGATGACCCATCCACCGTCCTCTTCCACCACGCTTACGTGTTCTCACTCACACCAATACGTAACGCTCGTTGAGCGCGTCACTCGTTAACAACTGAATGAGAAACGCTAGCCGCGTGCTTCCGTCTGCACTCGTATACAGATGCTGCAGTGCCAGATTGTGGTGTAGGTGTGTGCATGTAATTGAGTTTGTACCCGTGTGCGTGACTTCCGATGGCGGCCGCTGTCAGGAGCAAAGCTAACTTGTTTGCTCAATATGGTTAAACGTTTCGATTTAAATGGCTTGCACGTCGCTGGCGCTTATAATGAAAACAAATAAATACAAGTGTTCGCTCTTAAAATGCTCTCATGCTCTGCTATTCTCTACCACTTTGTTGGTAATACAAGCTCTGTTTTGCTCTTTGTGGTAGCCCCAAACCAGATTTTAAATTTTTCACAATCCGAGCTTACCACAAAAGGTAAAGTTGCAGAAAATCTCTCAACGTTTGCCGATTGACCCCAAAAAAAGTGCTGTCGCACTCTCTTGTATTGGTTTTGCAAAATACTTTGTCTAATGCAAAAAAGAAAAACGCGCACAAGTTGAACAGCTGATTTTGTAGTAGCACATGTTGCCTAAAAACATACAGACATACCAACGTATTGCAAGCTCTTCGGTTTTAATCAACTCTCTGCTCTCAGCGAAAAGTCATATTTTCTCACGCTCACCATTTTTGAATCTACAACATCGTTACATTTTTCATTTTTGCCACTTATTTAAAGATTTTCAGTCATACCTCCAAAACCTGCTTCAACGTTGGCTCACCATTACTCAGCCATATTAAATTCTCTTTTTCTCTCTCTCAACATTTCTCTCTCTCTCTCTCTCTTTTCTACCCTCTCTCTAAATGTATCTCTCTTTTTCGTTCTATCTATATTTAAATATGTCACGCTTATTTCGCTGCTCATACTTGAAATTGTCTTGCGGTTTTGTTGTTATCACCTAAAAATTAAGCCAACGTTATGCACATCAGTATTGCCGTGTCTTAATAATGATTTTAAAAAGTAGTATTTTTGACGTGGTTGCATTTTTGCAAACAAATTTTAAAAGGTTTTATCTCTCAAGTATTTGGGCATTTCCATGGTCACGCACGTAACGTACGCCTTTTTTGTTGTTAAAAATTAAAAACAGCAAAGAAAAATTTAATATTTTTTTGTTCTGTTTTGATTTTTGGATAGCACTAGTACTATACTTAGTGTAAAACGTGGAAGTGATCAAAATTATTGTCCAAAAATATATATAAATGGGCATTTCCACAGAAAAGTCTACCGTGATCAAAAAATTAAAACGTAACGCTAGATTAAAAAAGCCTAATAAAAAAAATAATGGAGATTTTTAAATTTGCTCACTCGGAAAATGAACTTATATTATTTCAAACCCTTCTAAGAAAAGTTGTATACAAAAAATCTTGTCCAATTCAGAGAATTTTGTAATCCAAGTCAAAAATCACTTCCGTTTTTTTGTAACGTAACGCCAGTACATATTTTTGCTTATATCTTTAAATCCTTAGGGATAATTGTTGTCATTGTTATTACTTAATATAGTGCTACGGAATTACTACGCAAATAAAAAACTTATTAAAAATTAGACATTTTCATTCTATTGTTGTAGTATTTCTTCGTATTAATCCGTATTAATCCGTAACGCCAATTTGGAAATGCCCATATACCAATATAAACGAAAAAATCTGCGAAGTATATATCATATCATATATCATAGTATGATAGGTTACGATACAGATTTTTTCATTCAAAGAAGCTAAAATTTTTTATACATAGTTTTAATTATTTAATTGAACTATAAAACATATAAAGTGTAATTCAGAACCGAAAAATCGAGAACTGAAAAAAAATTTAATTAAACTTTGTATTATATGAGTATTTATATATAATATATGTATTTAATTATATAATTCTAATTTTCAATGAAATTTTCCAAATTTTGTCATCATTTTTCAACTTTTGTTGCCATTCATCATTTTTGCTATTTTTAAAAAATTGAATTGAGATCAGCTCTCAGTACTCTCACAATTTAAATATTTAAACATTTTTTTTTTTTTGTCTTGAGGTTTAAGAAATGTTAAGAAACATTTTATTTTTCAGTCGCAGTAGACTTTTTGGTGAAAATTCCCATATACATATCTATATATATAAAATGGAATGTGTGTTTGTTTATTTGTTTGTTTGTACCTTATAGGAGACTAAACCTCTGGACCGATCTTCCTGAAATTTTCACAGCATTTAGCTGGGACTCTGGCATGATTAATAGGGTACTTTTTTCGACCACGCCCACTTTAACGCCCACTTTTTTAAAATTATGTTATTGCTCCCATATAGTTTTTAACAGATTTACTTCAAATTGTATACACATTATACTCCAGGCGAGGTAAAAATAAACATTTCTTACGCCACGCCCCCTTTCACGCCCCTTTTCACGCCAAATTTAAGTTTTAAACTTTTTGTTCTCTATACAAATTTGTTCCTTCCAACGGATTATTTTTTATTTGGTAGTATATTGCTCTTAATACTGTTAACGTCGCCATATTACAATGAACCACACCCACTTCACCGCCCCCTTTTTTTAATTCAGATACTTACTTATACCACCAACAATGTTTGCTATACAAAATACTTTTTTGTAATATGTATTTACCTAAAGTTTTTATCTACAGGTAAGGTAGCCATAGATTTTTTTATTACCAAATTCCCCTTTTTCTCCCCATTTTACTTTAATTATAATTAATCTGCTTTGATTCTATACATATAAAAATTAATGTCTGCCTGTCTGTTTGTTTGTTTGTTTGTTTGTGCTTTATTGGAGGCTAAATCTTCCTGAAACTTTCACAGCATTTTACTATGACTCTGGAAAGAATAATAGGCTATATGAAGTTTTTATTGGACAAAGGGGCGTGGCACTTCCCATATAACCCAAAATTTAAATCGCCATATTTTGGGCATTTTTTGACCTACGTTGATGCTATTTGGTACATATGGTATTGGCATAATTAGGAATACGTACCAGGAGAAAAGTGGGTGGGACCACGCCCCTTTTTAGGAAAATTAAAAATCGTAATATAGTCTTAACTACTGGACCGATCGTCATTAAATTTTCACAATAGGATATTCTTACGAAATAATAAATTCTTGACTATATAAAGTTGTGAGTGGACGAAGGGGCATGGCCTCGCCCATATAACCCAAAATTTAAAATCGTCATATCTTGGGCTTTTTTTGACCAACGGCGGCAGTATTTGCTATATATGGTATTGGCATGAATAGAAATACGTACCAAAAGAAAAGTGGGCGGAGCAACCCCCTTTTATTGCGATATATTGGAGGCTGGACCTGATAACCGATCTTAAATTTTCACAGCGTTCAGCTCTGACTCAGGAATACTTTTTACATGATAATATTTTTCGACCATGCACACTTCTGCACCTACTTTTTTACTACGTTTATTAACGGCCTTACCACAAATTTAAAATACATATTAATTAAAATAGTGATGTAGCCCCATTCTCTTTCTTCCACCACTGTCTTCAAAACAGCTGATTTTATAACACGTGTTAATTAAAATAAAGAGTGGGGTAACCCCATTCTCATTCTCCCACAACTGACTGCGAAACAGCTGATTGTGTAATTGCTGCTTTTTGATTGGTCTAAAAATAAAAAGGGGGAGCATGAAGCAAATTACATGCGATTCAGTGCTGAATTCTAATTGGTTTACAACAAAAAAAGAGGCGAAGCATTGCAATAATTAAATTAAATAAATAAATTTTTGTTAATATATAAATACTTTTAATTTTATTTTATACGAGGGGGGTAGCGAAGCACACCGGGTTCAGCTAGTATAATATATACTGAACATAATCTGATAAGCTTCATAAACAAATTTATACATGTTGACACTCAATTTTTAAAGGTAAGTCAAATGAAACAAAATTTTTTGCTGTAGGAAAAAACAAGTATTTTTTAAAGTGCTTAGAAACCCATTTATTCACATAAAACAAATTTAATGACCTAAAAAAATGATAATGAAAATAAAAAAACCTATTCAAATGTAACAAATAACTACTGCTGAGCGCTGTGAATTTATTTTTACACTTAGCATACAAAATCAAAACTGTTTCATTTCAGTTATAAAAATAGAGCAAATAAATTTTTAATAAGCTTTCGATATTACAGTACTTATAACGCACAGTGCTTTGCGCTCATAAGGCCGCTTTACATTATCCCACTGTGTGTTAACACATGTCAAAATTTTCATGTGTGGTAGAAAGTGCGATGGTGTAAACAACGGAAAGCAATGTGTGTTCTGATTTTTTTGGCATGTCGTACCACATTTTATTTTTTGGTTTGTTTCTAATTTCATCACACATTCTATCCCACCAGAGATGCATTTTACCATAAACTTACTTGAAATTTATTATTTAAGTGAGAAAATTTTAAGCTCGTAATGTATTTTCAAATGGAATAACAGAAGGAAGCAGTTTTACAGCTTAATGAAATTTGTAGGGGCTTTAAATTCATTTAAAACCGATTCATTACTCAAAATTTCACGTTTTAGTATAGTGTAAAGTATAAAAATGCGGCGCGACTCTGTGAGATAGTCTAAAAGCGAAAAATTAATTTCTTCATACAAAAATTAAAAATGACAGCATGATGAAATTCAATAATACTTTCTATCTCACATGTGGTAACACACAGTATGACAATGTAAAGCGGCCTATACAAATTTGGAAATAAATAGAAACAGTGCTCCTATGATAATGACATTTTGTTTGCTTAGTTATGTTAAAGCTATCTAAAAAAAATGCCTTAAGTGGTTAAAATCAGTCAGTCTTTCGGGGTACCTCTCTTAGACCTATATTAAATTTTTACATAATTTTGTATGGGAGTGGGACACAAAAGTTGACCTATCTTAATAAAACTTGGTCAGAATGCTTGGTCGATAGCTAATGTTATCGATAGCTATTTGCATTATTATTTAATTAATTTGGAGGAATTTGTATCACTTTTTAATTTAACTTGCACTTTTTAAGTGTTCACGCAGGTTTTATTGTTTGACTCTTTAGGATCAAAGAAGGATAGTAAAACTTTCACCAAATACAAAAGACTTGGTGATGATTCCAATGATCATTTTCTCTATTCTCAGAATTTTTCTGTATTCTTGAGTAAAAATATATTTGATGTTGCTGTCGATAAAGTCGGTGATCATGAAGATGGTCTACATAGTTTTGTCGATTGACCGAAAGTACTTCTGAATGATACCTCAAATTTTCTATTTAATATGTTAAAAATAAATACTATTTCTTATATACTTTAATTACGGAGGCACCAATAGAAGTCAACTCGAAAGCTATCATGACAGTCGTTAGTATTTTTTCGTAGTCATTTGTAATACGTCAAGATCGTCCAAAACTGAAAAGAGAGCCACCAGAGCAAAATAATACACTATTTATACTGAAGATAACAGAGATTTAAACTGAAATCGAATGGGAAAACTACCCTGCATGTAGTAAATATATCTCAAAGATACTCGATTTTTGGAAAAACGAATAGAAATAAACATGAAAGCCGCCCTACTTAACCCTTAAGTGGTACACTAGAATGACATCGCAATGCAAACATATTAAAACTGTTGACATTTTGTTGCTATTTGCTCTAGAGATCCATTTCAATATCAAAAAGTATTTCGCACATTTAAACTATCTTATGTGTAGAATTGCGTATCTAATACATATTGTCTCAGAACTTAAAAAACCAGCTCTTAAAAGTCTCGGGCAAAAATATTTAATTTATTTTTATATAGAAGAGAGTAACCCTTAAAGTGCACTACTTTACCAACGAAATTTAAGTATTACATTTTTATTTATGACCAATGCAACAATATAACAAATTATTTTTCAAAGACCTTTGTTATTTTTTTTTTTTTTTTTTTGAGTTATAAAAAATATATAACCGTTGGTGCGAACTCGCACTAGTGTGTCTTTGTAGGGTTATCTGTGGAACTGGTAGCAAAAATAGATAAGTTACTTGCCCCAAAAAGTTATCACTTGTTTAAAAGTAAAGAGACAAATAGACATTTCGCTTTGGAACCTAGCCAAAGTCAGTGCAACCAAACTATCTTCATCCTCCCTGTGTTCACTATATTTTTGCATACGTAATGTGTTCCCTACGACGATTTCGTCCTAGCTTTTTTCACCCCTTTAGATACATTTATTTACCCTAAATTTGTTTTGGGGGCTTAGTTTTGAGTTTAAATGAAAGAATAAAGAAGATTTTGTTCAAAAATATTTGTAAGATTTGCGCAGTTTTTTATTAATATTAAGAAAAAATGTTCCAAGGAATTTAAATTGCTGCTCGTAGATAGATCTTGAAAAAAACCTTCCCAAATTTGGCTTCGTTCTAAAAACCATAACTATTTCGCCGCCTGAAAAATTTCCGCTTTTTCGGTAAAAAATTCTTTAAAACTTCAAGTATTTATAGAAAAAAAAAACAGTGCCTTAAGAATATCTGATGACTCTAAAAGTTTTTACGGATCATGTGCTAGTTACTTCTGAAAAAATAAAAAGATTTTGTAATTTCTAATGCTAGAGTGCCCTAGTGTACCTTCTTTCCACTGGGAGGTAGCATCTAGGCGGATGGCTGTACTAGCGGCCATCTACTTAGATAGGATATCAAGTGGTGTAAAGTGGAGAATAATGTCTAATACATCTGTCGGAGTGGTTCTTAGTGTTCCACTGATGCACAGTTCAGCTGACCTCTGAACTTTACGAAGAATGTTACGATGAGTCTGTTTGTCGAGTGCGTCCCACCAGACGATAGCACCATAAAGCAAGATTGGCCTTGTAACTGCTGTATATCGAACAAGTGAGCTACCCACCGACTTATTTCTCGAGCAGTTTGGGCTTCCAGTTTAGTTTGCTATCCAGTATAAGGCTCAGGTATTTTGCTTGATCTGAGAAGCTAAGTCTTCTGTTTCTCAGTTTAGGAGGACTACTTAATCAGAGGTAAATTGTGTTTTCTGGTGAAAACCACTAGCTCTGTTTAATTTGGGTTAACGCTGAGCACAGTTGACTAGAATATTTGGGAAGTTTTGAATAATGTCTCAAGAAGTAGATATGTATTTTCCAGAGGTAAGCTAGAATGAACTTTGCATATATTTCCATAGAATAGTCCACTGTAACCAGAAAATAAAAACTTTTTTATGATATTATCTATGAGAAACATTTTAATTGTGTTAATTTAAGCAATTTATACATAAATTTATTAACCATGATAATCAAATTGTCTGCACTGTTTAACAAATGTAGTTTAATTTATTCGTTAATATTTCGTAAATGTTTCGTTGTTTTATGACGTTAAATATTTAGTAAATATTTTTGTTTAAGTAGAAATGGAAGGCATTGACTAAAAATAGTGAAAAATTGGTTGAGGCAAGGAAAAAAATATATTAAATTTGCTTTTTAATTACTTAATTACATAATTGCTTAACTACGTAATTACCCAATTGAATTGCAATGGAAATTTTAGTAACGTCACTCCAGATCAAAAAGTCTAATAAAAAAACTAAAGAAGATTCTTTAATTTGAAAAAGAAAATTTATATTATTTCAAATTCTTCTAAATAATTCTGATAGTCTTGCAAATTTTTTAATCCAAGTCAAAAATTACTTCTGTTTTTTGTCACGTAACGCCACCATATATTTTAAATCTTATATCTTTATGTTCTAAGGGTCTATTGTTGCCATTATTTTTACTTAATATAGTGCTACTTATTAATTACGAAAATATAAGAAAACCTTTTTAAATATTAGACTTTTTTTATTCTATATTTAATATTTCTTCGTGCAAATTGTACGTAACGCCTGTGTGAATGCCCGCGTTTACATTGACATTAATTTATTTCAAAGACTTTTTGAAATGTAAAAACTTATTACACTGCAACTCTGGTATTTGTTTACAAGCAACAACGGCAACACTGAAGCATATACATAAAAAAAATCAATTGACTAAACGTTGAGAGATGAGAACTTAATCAGAATTAATATTAAGGAGATTAACTATAAGACGACAACACCAGATATGGTGGAAACAGCAACGGCAACACTGTCGAAATTGTCTGCTCATTGTCATAGTATTTATGTTGCTCTAATGCTGCTCCTACTGCTTTTGGGGAGGCTAAAAGAGGCATGAGAAAAAACGTGTTGTTGGAGAATAGAGTAAAATGCAATATATCTCAAATATTTTCCTCTTTCTATCTCACACTCTCTCCATAACAACACAAATATCGACGATATTATAGCTAAGAGAACTATATCAAAATATTTGCAATGGCAACTCATGCAAGAAGTTGCTCCTATTTACAGTATGTAACAGTATGAGCAAATAAATGTATAAATTCAAATATATTTATGAGTAAATTATTTTGAGTTTGCTTTATATCCAAAGTTTTTTCTACATTCCATTGGAACACTTGGAATTTCTTATGCTTATACTGATTTTATAACTGTAAAATATTACAGTTATCATACTGATATTTGTAGTTTTCTGCTAGCAGGCATTTGCTCATATGTGTTACAAGAGTCAATGTGAGTGGAAGCTAACTTATTTTTCGTGAATTATTTGTTTGTAAATTTGTTAGTATTTTTCTTATTTAACTAAAAATTGGTGAGTAAATATCGTTGTGTGTTGATAAGTTTGCAATTCAATACTAACTCAATATTAATAGACATATCATATAGGCAAAATGCGAAAGTTGTTGCAAAACGTAAAGAGATTGGTTGTCGAAAAACTTAATAAAGGAATGTCATATCGAAAACTGGCAAAATCTTTAGCGGTGTCGTATGGCTCTGTAAAAAATATCTCCAATAACAGCAATTTAAACGTACCCAAGCAGCGCGCTGGTCGGCGAAGCATTCTGAATGACTGCGATCGAAGAGCCATAAACCGTTCCATTTCAACTGACGAAACAAAATCAAGTACTGACATTCAGAAACAACTAAAACCTAAACTGGGAAAAGAAGTTTGAAGAATGACAGTCAACCAAAGGCTAGGAAAAATGGGCGACAGGACTCGTCGCAAAATAAATATGCCGCTATTAACAAAGCGTCATAGGAAGTGCGACTTAAATTCGCAAAAACTGTCAAAAATTGGTCTCCAGAGCAGACAGATGAGAGTAAAATTAATATGCATGGATCAGATGGTACACGCGTCGTTTGGAAAAAGCCTTCAAAAGGTATTACAGAGCGTGATGTCATTCCAACCGTGAAGTTTGGAGGCGAAAATATTAAGAATTAGAATATATATTGAATTTAATTAAGTTGACTTGTATCATAACTGAGCACATGTCTCATTGTGTAATTTTTTTATATATTTTTAAATGAATTGTAACATTACTATCTCTTGAAACAAGAGCCGCAGTCTATCGCCTTCATAATAACAAATACATATTGAATTCCCGAAAAAAAATTTTTTTTTCATTTTAGTGTTCAGCCTGCTTTTGAGCAAATAATTGTGTTACATACTGTATATTCCTTAACGATATTTTTTTTTTCTTTTCTTCTCCAATTGCTGTCAGCATTTTAAGCTCATTTAGTGGCTCTCTCTGATTTTCATCATCTATCTCACTTGCTCTCTCACTCTTACCTTCTCACTCTCTTTTAACCAAAATGCTTTCAGTGGCAATATTGTGGTTGCTGATGGCTAGCAAGCGGGCGTTTTGTGGGGCATAATCAATATGTTTGTGTTGTTGTCTTTGTTGCTGTTGCTGTTGGCAGACTTAACAGCAAAAACATAGTTTGAGGTCGTTGAAAACCACACGGGACTCATACAAGTGAATTAATCCGATGAGTATGAGAAAAATGAGTGCCACACAGAGCAAGAGCGTGAGAACGCAAGATTGAGCAAAAAAAGCACGAGTATCTATGTATCTATATCACCGAACAACACACTGTTATCTGTATCTGCATAGCCATATGTTGACTACAAAGTTGCTAAATACGTTTTGTGAACTAAAACTTTTGGTTGGTATTGTTGTTGTTTTTCTCTTGCTGCCTACCTGCCCGCTAACCTGTCACCCTGTTTCTCTACAGCATGTGTTGCTCATTGCTCTACGAGTACGTAGCAGTGTTATGGTTGCTGTTGGTATTGTTGTTGTTGCTCTTGTTGTTGCTGTCTCTGATGTTGTTCTTATTATTAATAATGTTGTTGCTGCTACTTCTGCTGCTGCTGCTGCCACCTCTGGCAGTTGTTTTTATTATTCCTCTTAATACATTCGCTGCTGCTGTCATTTTTGCTCTCGTTGATGTTTTTTTCTGTTATAGTTGTTGTTTTTTGCCTTGTATTTATCGATAAATAGATGCGCACGGGCGAATTTTAGCACATTATTAAATAAGTTCTTGCTGTGATAATAATTCGCAGAAGAAACGGATATGAATTTGTTGACAGGACAAGCAAGCGGAATGAAGTATGGGAAAACTGAAAAACAAAAAGAGCACGAGTAGAACAGGTAGAATTTTAATTAAATGCAGTTGATATTAGATAATAAAGCAGTAGAAAGAATCTATTAACATTTATTAATAGTTCGAAATTATATTCACATCATTTGTATGGATATTGAAAATAAGGAAATTTTAGCAGAAAAAAAAATGTTATTCCTTAAGCCTGGTTTTCACTACACGGTTAAAAATCTTGGACTTAATTTTATTCCACTAAAATATTACTGCATTTTTTAAACCTTGCAGTTTAAAATTTTAACTTTGTAAATACTTACTCATAATTAAAACTCTTCTGTACTAGAATTTAAGGGGATGGTACTGTTTTAAAGCCGAAAAAAGGCATGTTTTAATGTTTTTTTTTTTTTGAGACATGCATAATGTTGGTGTATTTATTTTATATACATGTTATAGTTTCACTTCTTAAGTATATTTGAAGAAAAAATATCGATAAATAAATCCGTGGCCTTAAAATAAATCAATATCCGTATCGATAAAAAAAGTTGTTTTGCGGTGAACACGATTAGAGGTTAGCGGTTCTTGTGAAAAAAAATGAAAAATAAGTTTGAAAGGTAATATGTTCCTGAGGTAATACCGAAGGGTTTTTGTTTTATTTGTTTTTTTCTTTTTGTGAAAAAAAAATGAAAAATAATTTTGAAAGGTAATATGTTCTCGAGGTAATACCGAAGTGTTTTTGTTTTATTTTTTTTTTTCTTTTTGTAGCATTTTGAAGTAAAACGCGATTTTTGCTGAAAAATTGATTTTATTTTATTTTCAAATAGGAAAATAAAAAAGAAAAAAAAACGCTTTGGCATTACCTGTCGATTTATGTGTAGAAACAGTGTAAAAAATTTCAAAACGATCGGTCAAGTAGATTATATATCTAATATCAAATACCAAAATTTTTGATATTAAGGGTGGACCCAATAAATGTTCCTATAAGTACATGTTTTTTAGTATAAGTACATTTCTTGACAGTCTGATGTGAAAATATAAAAAAAAATTTGTCTGATGCTAGGGTGGATCTACAAAATTTTTTGTTTTCCAGTACTTTTACATGTTTGGCAAGAGTCGCTTATTTTGTTATGTTATGTTATGTTATGTTATGTTATGTTATGTTATGTTATGTTATGTTATGTTATGTTATGTTATGTTATGTTATGTTATGTTATGTTATGTTATGTTATGTTATGTTATGTTATGTTATGTTATGTTATGTTATGTTATGTTATGTTATGTTATGTTATGTTATGTTATGTTATGTTATGTTATGTTATGTTATGTTATGTTATGTTATGTTATGTTATGTTATGTTATGTTATGTTATGTTATGTTATGTTATGTTATGTTATGTTATGTTATGTTATGTTATGTTATGTTATGTTATGTTATGTTATGTTATGTTATGTTATGTTATGTTATGTTATGTTATGTTATGTTATGTTATGTTATGTTATGTTATGTTATGTTATGTTATGTTATGTTATGTTATGTTATGTTATGTTATGTTATGTTATGTTATGTTATGTTATGTTATGTTATGTTATGTTATGTTATGTTATGTTATGTTATGTTATGTTATGTTATGTTATGTTATGTTATGTTATGTTATGTTATGTTATGTTATGTTATGTTATGTTATGTTATGTTATGTTATGTTATGTTATGTTATGTTATGTTATGTTATGTTATGTTATGTTATGTTATGTTATGTTATGTTATGTTATGTTATGTTATGTTATGTTATGTTATGTTATGTTATGTTATGTTATGTTATGTTATGTTATGTTATGTTATGTTATGTTATGTTATGTTATGTTATGTTATGTTATGTTATGTTATGTTATGTTATGTTATGTTATGTTATGTTATGTTATGTTATGTTATGTTATGTTATGTTATGTTATGTTATGTTATGTTATGTTATGTTATGTTATGTTATGTTATGTTATGTTATGTTATGTTATGTTATGTTATGTTATGTTATGTTATGTTATGTTATGTTATGTTATGTTATGTTATGTTATGTTATGTTATGTTATGTTATGTTATGTTATGTTATGTTATGTTATGTTATGTTATGTTATGTTATGTTATGTTATGTTATGTTATGTTATGTTATGTTATGTTATGTTATGTTATGTTATGTTATGTTATGTTATGTTATGTTATGTTATGTTATGTTATGTTATGTTATGTTATGTTATGTTATGTTATGTTATGTTATGTTATGTTATGTTATGTTATGTTATGTTATGTTATGTTATGTTATGTTATGTTATGTTATGTTATGTTATGTTATGTTATGTTATGTTATGTTATGTTATGTTATGTTATGTTATGTTATGTTATGTTATGTTATGTTATGTTATGTTATGTTATGTTATGTTATGTTATGTTATGTTATGTTATGTTATGTTATGTTATGTTATGTTATGTTATGTTATGCTATTAATATTTGAAACCCAAAACTATGTCTCAAAACAAAGTTTATATTTGAGCAAAATGGTAAAATTCCACATTACAAAAATTATTTAATGCCTTTAAATCTTTGCACATAATCTTTTACCTCAAATATGCGTTCTGCGTATAAAATGCATAAAAACCTCGTAATGAAAACCATGCGTACACCTCCCATATAAAGTGGCTTCATGAAAACGAAGAAATCACTTTAAAATCCTTGAAAGTTTATGCAGTGCTTTCAAATTTATCAAATCACATTTCATTTTTGCAATGTACTCTTAGTTTGAATTTTTTTTAAATAAATGACACACTGCATACCTCCCATGTAACAATGTAACTTAACCCATTATAGCAAAATCTTCATTACTTTCACAATGCATATATTGACTTCATACTTTTCAAACAAGCTTTGATATTCAAAAAGTACTTGAGAGCTTTGAAGTTTAAATATATTTTAAAAACCAAATTTAGGGTAAGTGTGTTTTTGTTTCAACACTGTTGAAGATTTTTGCTTACTAGTTTACTCATTAACTGTGATACATAAAATATACCCTGGATTTGGAAAATTAAATGAAAACTACTGTCTTTCGATATCGATATTGTAAAACATTCATGACTGTGTTCGTATTTAAACCTGGATGTAAGGATATTTTAATTTCTGCCAATAAGTACTTACTAGTTGAAGTAGAATTGACTTCCATCTACGTCACACTGTCCCATTCGCAATACAGAAGAATTTTTAGTTTCTTCTTTGTGATAAAATAAAGAGCTACGTTCTCTTTGGAATAAAAGACACAAACTTTGGAGCGTATATTTAATTTCTCGGTTTTGTTGAACTACTGAGTTAGTGTTTAACATTTTTCCAGATTTTGTAAACAAACTTTGTAATCAATATTGTCGGCCTTTGTAGTCTAGTGGAGAGTGCGCTATACTATCAACCCTGAGGTCCCTGGTTCGAATCCGGGCTCGGGCATGGATCTTTTCACTTTGTTTGTTCTTTCCGACATTTAAGAATGATGGCAAACTAAAAATCCACAAATTGTGGAAAATGTGGAATAAGGGACAGAACACAACTAAGGGCTGAAAATGCTTGCCGAGGTATAACACTAGCCTCGGTTAAAAGCAATTCAAATTGTCTTTCACGGTTGTTTCGCCTAATCAATAATTCACGTATGGTTAGAATCAATTCCTCCAAATAATCTATCCCTTTCCTTTCAGGTCAAAGACCAAACCTTGTTTGTATAAGGCACATGCCTTGGTTCTTTGATCATTTAAAAAAAATATTGCCTTTTTTAAACTAATGATCATGGATCCGAAAAGATTCTATCAGCACTCATATTTGTATCTTAAAGAATGGCATCACTGAACGGTGATCCTGTGGCCCTAAATTGTCAGAAACTTTTTCGGTTGACCCTGATAAAATAATGTATATTGCTTTTTTCTTCATGCAGTCACTTGCTATCCTAAAAACTAAGCTATAAAAATATATTTTCTTTAAGTAGTTGTGTCCAAATATCATTAAATCAAACATCTATTCGATAATTTTGCAATCCAAGATATTAAGTGACTTTAATTATATAAACATACCGAAATTAGTTTTTATCAAATTGAAACAAATTCAAACGAATGCCTTAAAAATAATAATTTTTAAAAATAAAATATTTCAAAAATTGCATTTGAAATTTTTCCTTCCACATAACTTAAAAAAAACAACTGAATTTATTTCTCTTTACAGTAACGCTAACCAATGCTTCTCTAACAAACACACAAGTATCCTTGACTCCATAAGCTGCTCCACCAACCCTAACAGAATTCCAGAGCACAAAAAAATTAAAACAAAACGTCCTGCGGGTTGGAAAGCACCAGCCAGTAGGGCGGAAACAACTTTAGCATTGCTGAGTGTGAGTGTTCTATGTTTGTATTAGTGTGTAACTGAATGGTTTTGAGTAAAACAGGGTTTTATTGTGTCTTACAGTTGAGCTATCTGTGTGTGTTTGTTAAACTGAGAATAGGCGCTAATAAGAAGAGCAGGATAAACTGGCTGCCCATTGCTGAGGTCCTGTTGAAAATCCAAATGGAATGATAATGACATGACGTGACTTGACATAACGCTTGTCAGTGTAGAGGTGGTAATCAGGCAATTATGTGTGTAAAAGAAAGAGAGGCCAACAGGCTGTTACGTATTACACGAGTGACAGCAAAAAAAAACACCAAATACAAAAATATAGGTTGGTTAAATTAAATGGAAATAAAAATGCAGAAAAGGACGAACGACGACGACGCATGATAAATCATCTAAAACAGCTATTAAGTTGAAGTGGCAGATTGTTGTGTTTCGCTGTTGTTTTTTTGGCTTTTATTGTTGCATTTGTGGTTGTGTTGTATTTTCTGTGTTGTTATTGTTGTTGTTGCTATTGGCTCAATATGTGGGTTAATTGATTTTTATTTTGCGTTTCCAAAGTAATCAACCTAATTAGTGTAACAACAAAAAGAGTCACAATTGCATACATAGATATTCATGGAGGAAATTATATGCTTTGCAACTTTGTGTGTGTGTATGAGTGTTTTGAAAAATTTATTGCAATTTACCAGTCTTCAGAATACTTGAGGACATAACAAGGACATTTATTTTAGATATTCTATAAATTACTTCATTCAAACCGGATTTGCACTCAAAACAAAGTGACGAGGCTGGGTAACAACAAAACACTAAACCAACTATAAGCTTGTTATTGACATGAAATGTTTAGCAATATCCGTTTTCGTTGCCCCGTGGCACACTTTCATGAGACACACCTTTCTTTTTACTCGAACCTTGGCATGCCCAACATGGCGTTTAATTTGTTTTATTTCTTTGACCTTTTTTTCATATCTTATAAAGTTAATTATTTTTATTATATGTTTTCTGAAGATCAGTTTGACAAGTTTATGTTACTTTCAATATGTTGAGTAGGCTTACTGATCAATTATTTTCTATGCAATTAAATTAAAAATTTAACCCATCATTTTTCCCGACGTTTCTTTGATTATTTGTTAACTTCCTTAGGGGATCTTTTTATTAAAAACGAAAACAACAATATAAAAATTTTTTATAATACTTAGTAAATAAAAATTTTTAAATTTAAAAATAGTGACAAAAAATAGTGACAAAAAATAGTGACAAAAAATGAGATCAATAAATAAATGCTGAACAACAAATGACATAATAACTTACATGGTGAACGTAAGACTTAATTTAACATTGAAACATTAAACATTAAAGAAATATTAGGAAAATATTATATTAGGAAACATAAATTGTTTCAATGTTAAATTAAGTCTTACGTTCACCATGTAAGTTATTATGTCATTTGTTGTGAGTGGCGGCCGTAGCCTAGTGGGTAGAGTGCGTGGCTCCTAAGCTAAAGAACTGCGGTAGCCCGGGTTCAATTCCAGCTTAGACAGAAAGTTTTTTCAAATTGAATTAATTTTTCTGTTCGGTCGTCACCTCTCTGCAGACAATGACAAACCTCAGAGAGTAAAAATTGCCATGTAAAGCTTCTTGAGAACATAAGCCGTTCGGAGTCGGCATTAAGTACGTAGGTCCAGTTCTCGGTCATTTGTGATCAAACATTTAACAACACGCACAACACAATTGATCAATAGAAGCTAGGTCAAAGTCCTTCCTTCCAAGGGCTGAATGGCCAGTTTATTTTTTTATTTTTTTTATTTTTAAATTTAAAAATTTTTATTGACTAAGTATTATAAAAGATTTTTATATTGTTGTTTTCGTTTTTAATAAAAAGATACCCTGAGGAAGTTGACAAATAATCAAGAAACGTCGGGAAAAATGATGGATTAAATTTTTAATTTAATTGTATAGAAAATAATTGATCAGTAAGCCTACTCAACATATTGAAAGTAACATTAATTATGTTTTGTTTGCTATGATATAAGGTCTATTTTCGTACTAACTTCAAGTTATTATAATAGAATAGAGAGTTACCCAGCAAAATTTTTGTTACAAATATGAATTGCATTCTTAGTGACACTGCTTCCAGAAGACATTCTATAGATTCCATTGTGCTTCTTCTAAGCCTTATCAAGAAGTGCTTTCAATAAGAATTCTCATAAACCATTTCTCAAAGACATTCAAATAGCATTTAATTTTAATTATTTTTTAATGTATTTTTTCATTTTCCGTGGGATTTTCCAAACCTCCAACAAAACGCAACCACTTCCTACTTCAAACACCAACATGCAGTAAGACCGGGAAAAGGGATATTTTACGTGGATTTTTTTTAAACCCCCAACAAAACCCAAACACTTCTCATTTCCAACACTAAAATCGCGAGAAAATGTGGATAAAGGAAAATTGCATTCCATTTTCATATCCCACAAAAACCATTTCATTCCATGGAATGCCTTCTTAAAGTTCTCCTCAAAAACACCTACTAGAATCCTTTTATTTAAGGGCTCAAAGAAATCTTCCATTGAAAAAATTCTGGAAGCACTTTTAGAGAAGACTAAGGAAAGCATTCCTCCCCATGACATGCATATGTTAAAAGAATGCCTTCTGGGTATGAAAGTGGAAGGGATGGAATTCAAGACTTTCCCTTCCACTTTACCTTCTTTTGGAAGCACTTTTTTGCTGGGTTCATTTTACTTGTTATTCTTCTTTCTCGAGCTTCAAAAATTTGTAAAAAACGTGCCTTCAAGCAACTTCAAGTTACTTGAATCAAGTACGAAAGCAGAGCTATTTTAACTTATATTTTTATGCATTTCAAAACAAAAAAAAAACGTTTTGTGCTAAATCTTATCTGCTTCATTTAAAAACAATATACTATATGCGCTGTAACGTACCCAATATGTGCAGCATTGGGAAGTAAATTAATTCTTATGTTACTTTTTTTAAATTCATTGTTACTGAGGGCGTACAAAAAACCTTTTTACTTGTTTAATTTGTGTACTTTTAAAAAAGAACTTAACATAAGATAAAAAGAAATATCGCAGAGTTGTTTACTAACATATTTAGAATTTGATGCAAGAAAAATATACGACATAAACGAAACTCATTTAAAAATAATTCATTAAAAATTTAAACTGTCGGCCTTTGTAGTCTAGTGGAAGGTGCGCTAAGCTATCAACCCAGAGGTCAATGGTTCGAATCCGATCTTGGGCATGGTTTTTCACTTTTTTTTAATACATTTAAGAATTATGGAAAACTAAAAGAAATCCACAACTAAATTGTGGAAAATGTGGAATTAAAAGGACAGGAACAACTAAGGGCTGGAAATGCTTGCCGAAGTTAAGGCATAACACTATCCTCGGTTAGAAGCAATTCAAATTGTCTTTCACGTTTAATCTATAATTCATGCTTGGTTTCCAATCAATTCCTCTAAATAATCTTTCAATTTCCTTTCAGGTCAGAGAGCAAATCTTGTTTTTATAAGAAGCATGCCTTGGTTCTTTGATCTTTAACAAAAAATACAACCAATCTTACGCGTAAAAATATAAACAACAATTTCAAAGTAAAAAAAAATAAGAAATAACAAAATAAAATAAGTGTTTAATATTTGCTTTGTTTTTTTTTTTTTGACTTAAGAACTGCATTCAGTCTAGTCTTTTAGGCATTGTTGTTGACAAGATATTTTATTATCTCATGAGCTTTTTTGGGCCAGTCTTCCTTAAAAGCCTCTTTAAGGTCCCATTGCTGGTAATTGTTTTCTGTCTGACTTTTATATATAGATGCTCCCACAGGTGTTCTATCGGGTTTAGGTCTGGAAACTGCGGCGGATGGTCAAGGGTCCTAGGAGTTCGATAAAGTAGCTACTCCCACACAATTTTGGACATATGTTTATTATCGTTTTCCTGTTAAAAAATCCAGTTTCTGCAATGATCAGGGAGCCTGAAGGCTATATTAATATTTAATGCTTAACTCCTCCACCTACTTTTCCATCTAGTTTTGATCCATCAGTAAAGATCTCAATGACATTGTGAGGTAAACGGTTTCCTAGTTCCCACTCTTCTCGAGAGGGAATGGATACATCGAACTTCCTTTCAAAGGATAGTCTTTGTGTGATGTAGTTGATGGGCCTAGGTATAGGAGGGAGAAATTTTCTAAAAATATTGAAGAAAAAATTAAAAATTTATCAGTAAATACTGAACAAATTTTTTGCAAATGTTTGGAAATGAATGAAAATGAAACTATTTTTAAAAAAGTCTGAATTTCAAGAGCGAAAATAAACTTGTTAAAAATAGTACAATTTGTATTCGCTATTCCAAGGAACATGGGAAATGATGCGAGTATTTTCACTGGTCTTCTCGCAATTTAGTAAGGAAAGAAACTATCTCAACATAACCACCTTGGAAAGCATTATGCAATTCAATTTTAATTATTCTTTGACGTACACAGAATTTTATGAAGATATTAAAATTCAAAAGCATGTTCTTGATGAATCAAAAAAGTCTGCAAAATATGATCGGTCCAAACCTTTATTTTGACTAAGTCCAAACAATAGTCTTTTTTACCTCATTGACTGAATTGATGTTTCTTTTTTTTATAAGGTTTATAAATGATGTATGTATTAGTATTGCAAACAATGTGTACCTGTGAGTTATTTTGATTTATGTTTTTTTTTTTTTGATAAACGGCAATTTATAATATTAAAATTGCGTATTTGTGTTTCTGTGGAATATAAAAAAAAATGTGCAAAGTTGTCCAGGTCAAGTGAGTAGACTTATGGCAGCCCTATTCTTAGTGCTCACTGAAGCACAGTTCAGCTCATCTTTGAACTTTACGGAGAAGGTTTTGGTAAGTCTGTTTTTCGAGTGCATGCCAAAAGACAATAGCATTATATAGCTCGATTGGCCTTATAACTGCAATATTAATCCCGTGAGTAACATTTGGTTGTAAGCCCCATTTGCTACCCACCGCCTTTTTGCAGGAGTACAGGGCAATATTCGCTTTTTTAGCTCTTTAGACCAGATTGGGCTTCCAGTTTAGTTTACAGTTTAGTTTAGTTCACGCCTTTTGTCACTGATCTTAGTTGGTTCCTTGCTGAGAAAAAAAAGTATAGCAGTGAGAGGACTGCCGACCGAAGCGAAAACCTATATATAAAATATAAATGGAAGACGTTGTCTTGTTCTTCTCTGTCCGTCCTTGTTTGTAGATTTCCTTGGTAATTGTTGTTGGCGCAGTTAGCCGGAAATTTTTTGTAGGTGTTGTGAATTCTAATCGTGTAGCTACAGTTGGCATAAGAAATTAGAATTATTTTTGTTAAGAGCTTATAACAATTTATTAAATTTTTTATATATTACTGAAACTATTTCTTTTAAGCAAATGTGTTACCATATCAAAAATACATATAACTAAAGTAATTTATTTAAATTCTTTCATTATTGATTAATATAAAAAATTAAAGCTTATTTATATCAATTTATATAATAACACTAACACAATATACATGTTCACCATATCTATATTGCGTTGTGTATTAAAAATAGAATATTCTAAAATTAAGAAATATCTATAGCTTATAAATTATATATAATCCATATAAGAAGTTAAGCTAAACAGTTTTAAAAAATAGAATGCTTAGGATAAGCAGACCTTAGTTATTCAATTACTACTGAAAATATTAATTATTTTGCAGGTTTAATACGTAATTTTTGTTATATAAATATTTTCTCAAAGTTTTCTTTAAATTTCCTCAATGAGCTAAATTGTTCATATATATGAACTATATATATGTAAATATGTAAATATATACATATTTATATATATATATATATATATGTATTTCTGATACGGTAACACTTTTACTAAAAACAAATAGATTTACCAATATTATATATACTCATTAATTCATATGTATTAACTGTTTTCTAAATTAGTTCGATGTCATATGCTGACTGTAGCTACAAATAAACATCCACAAAAAATTATAGCTTACTGTACAACAATAACTACTGAGCAAATTTACAACAACAACGCAAAGAGAATTACAAGATCCCAGCGGTTGCGCAGCGTTAGAGGGGATGAACCGAATTGGCAGCGTAAAATATACAGCACTTTGCATGCTATATTTTCTGTTTGCCTGCTGTTTCGTTAATTTTTTTTAATTTTTTAACAGTTTTTTAAGTTTACAATATTACAAGTTTACGAAATATGTTGCATGTATAGTGCACAAGCTCCCCAAGTAACAATATTAGCCATATATTCATTCTTGCAGAGCTTATAGTGCTATCTTATATAGCAGCAAGCTTCAAATATAGCTTTAGTCGCGCAACTAAAGCTCTTGCAGAGAATATATAAGGCTACTTTCTTGAGTTTAAAAGCACTATTTTTACTTTATATGAGGAGTAGAAGTAGCTGTAAACTTTTAAAAGAGTCCCTGTCAAACCCAAATAAGAGCTCTTGCAAAGCTCTTTTTTATTATTCGTTTAAGTATGTATGTGTTAAAAATAAACACAATAAATATATAAAATTTGACAAGTGTTTGTGATGATAAGAATGACAAATAAATTAAAGAAATAATAAAGTGATTATTATATCAGACTCATGTTCGTGTATTCGTTATGTGCTGCGAATTTCGGTGCGCTTTTGAATTTATCGGAAACGTGAATGTAGTACTTCGAAAAACTACAACGGGCTTAACAAATAATTAAAATTAAGAAGTGTTAATTATTTAAAAATAGTTGGAAAATTTTTAACATTCTTTAAGATCAACTAAAAATGATTTAAATACTTTATTCTTAAATATATGTATCATAGAAATCATCAATTTCGTTTTAAATATTATTGTAAACACTAATATTTAGCTTGCTTCAACTCCGAAGATTTTCTATTTTTTATAAGATCGCCATTTTTTTCAAAGAAGCTCTTTATCAGATTTTTTAGTCACTTGTTATTCCCAAAAAATTTATTGCATTAATTTACAGTATTTTATATCTATTCGCTTTAAAAATGCAATACAAAAATACACATTAAAGCAAATATTATACTCAATCTACGAGTTTTAAAACTGCTGTATAGTAATTTTTATTACTTTAAAAGATCCTTTACAGAGCAAGTAGTAAATTTTAGAGTTCTGCTCTTTTGCAGATTTGATAAAATCCTTTACAGAGCTGTATAAAGTATTAAAGCTCAAAATGGTAAAAAAATCATATTTAGAGCATTTTCTTTAAAATTAAAAGCAACTAGCAGCAAACAAAGCTGCGGTAAAGCTTTAACCGCATATTATACACCTAAAGAACACTTTTAGGACTCACTCGCACCTAGTTGCTCCAACAATGTTACTTGGGTCTCGAATTAAATTTGTCGCAAATTGATAAAATGCAAATAAAATAAAATATTTGCGCTAAAACACGACCGAAATGTCAAAATTTGTAATTGTCAAAATTTCATCGTCCATTTGACACAGCAAAAAAGACAAATTTATTTCAACACACACAAATTTTATTCAACTTGATATTTTCTATCCTACCACGACTGATTGACCCACAGCCATAGTTGACAACTCTGAATTTAAAATGCCGCAGTGCTGAAAATAAAAAGCCACTGACAAATACAACAAGTGTGAAAATAGTCAAACTTTGTTTGACGATATGTAATAAAATAAGAGCATGCATGTAATTATTTGAATATTCAACATATGCCTTTATCACAACTTAAAGATTAAAATGTTAAAACACTCAATCCATACATTATTTTTCTTGTTTGAAAACGAAGTTCCAGCAGAAAAAAGAAGAAAAAGAAGAAGATGGATCCATTTTTAAATCTCACCATGAATAGCAGCTGTTTGAGTAAAAGCAAATTTTTCAAATTTGTTGACAAATACAACAACTGAAGAAATTGCCAAACTTTAAAGGCATATATATATAAATATAAACCGAATTAATAATAAGTTTTGGTTGCAAACATCTTATTGCAACCTAACTTAAGTATTTATATACTAACAAACAGATTACATGCATTAATTTCAGGAGTTACCAAGTGATTTCTTTGTGAGCTTACGGCCGAATGACGAATTCCTTGGGAAAAATACGATGATGCAAACGAATGATTTACCCTCTACCAAAATCGTTCAACGCGCCTAAAGAAGTTTTCACTTCAAAAAAAAAATTTCCGAAAATCAAAAAATTCAAAAATTTTTAAAATAACATTACAGGTGGTTGTGCCATAATCTTGAGCAATTTTGTGCAATAAATAAAAAAAAAGCCGAAATTAGAAAAAATAAATAGCTGTTGTATCATGAGTTTTTTTAAAAATCCTTAAAGTGCGCGTTTCTGGCATATCGAGATCACAAAAATTACTACTATGGCACTATGAATTACAACCAAAGGTTGTAATAAAAAAGCCTGTGATATTGAAATATAATTACTAGCGTTCGACCGATTAATCGGCATCGGCATGCATAGGCATCGGTTCAAAATTTTATAATCGGAACCGTTTTTGTAGTGGCATCGGTTGAAATTCAAGTATCAGCATTGGTTTCGTTGAAAAAAAGAATCCGCATCGGTATAGGTTAAGAATTCCAACTTCTTTGCTGATACAATTGCGATTTTGTGTACGTTGCATGTTCTTCCATACTTTCTATTCCCAACTGAAAAAATTTTACGGATGCGATCAAGTATCTTTCAACTCCTTCGTCTAGTTTTGCAAGTGACCATTTTTTTATGCTGCAAGACAATTATACAGCGATAGGAGGTGTTGTTTAATTGCTGAAAAGTTGATTTTTTACACACATCCTGGATATTTAATTATATTACTTTTATGTTGACTTTTATGTTGAAAAGTACTTTTATATTTTGAGAAAAAAAAATGCAAAGATTTTTTAGATAAAATTTTTCCCATTTATTTGATTTCAATTTTAATAAGTGTTCGAGTGATTAATCAACTTCGGTATCGGCAAGAAATTCTAGCATCGGCATCGGTGCAAAAATCGGGGATCGATCGAGCACTAATTGTAACCTCGGTTATTTTTACCGGTTTAAAAAGCACTTAAGCTAATATTATGAATTTTTCTCAATATTGCGGTTATAAAAAATGCTTACAATAAAAAGTTTTTTAAAATATTTCCTAAACTCTGAACAATTATGGCCAAAATATGTACTTTTCTGAGGTAACTATTTGTATGGTTGTGTCATTTTATCAATGCCTTAACACTCTCACACCCTCGCAATTCTACATTTTCTACATTTTTAAAAAAAAATATAAAAAAATTTATTAAAATTTGGCTCACATCCTGTTACATTTTTAAGAAATAAATTGAAGTCAAATATAACAAATTTCTGGTTGTGCTAAATTTGAACTGTAGCATATAAAAATCAACGAAAACAACTATAAATAAAAAACATGACCAACTTTAGTCATGCACGAAAACTAATATTAGACTTTCAAGGTCCACAGCTTTTGTAAACGTCAACATCACAGATTTTTGTTTAAGAATTCAAAATCTTATGTAGCATCATCTTAAAAATATTCCGTACAAAAGCGTCTGAGTTCGATTATCTTAAAAACTGTTATAAAACAAACTAATGTGTTGATATCAACATTTTATATCTTTGTATCAATTTGAAATAACACGACAGTGACAAGTTGAACATAAATGTAATTCGCTTTAAAATTCCATGAAATAGTCTGAAAGTATACTATATTTCATGCAAAAGAAAAAATCAAATGTATATAAAAATGTATTTCATCAAAACTCAATAAAATACACATAGGTTTATACACTGATCATATAATATACAAACTTTCTGAAGCTTTTGCTGAAGTACTGAGCTGAGTTATGTCAAAACATTTTCTGAAAGAAACTCAGCAAAAATTCTGACATGCGGTAAGAACAACAAACGAAGCAATTACTTGACATTAAATTATCATAAATTACATGTTCAACAACCTTAAGAGACTCCGAACAAAATAAAAAAAAATACATACAGTAATAAAAAGGCGAGACGGCGAATTAAAAAAAAATTAAAAAACTGTTTAAAAGGCGATAAAACAAGACGCGCTACAGGGTCAGGTGCTAAAAATTTGTTTTATAATAATACTAGTTAAAATTAAAAAAAAACTTATATAAGACTATATTTGTATTGTTCGCATTTTACTTGCAATATATAAAACTTCGTTCCCTTATATTCAAAGTTATACTTCCTGAGCTCTAAAATTGTATTGTTTTTGCGTTAGACTTTTGAGTAATGTTTTTTTTAATTATTTTATCAAGGGTATATTAATGTCGAGTAAAATGTTTTATAAGATAACGTTTTGCTCTCAAAAGCTTCTTTTATTAAAATTCAAAAATAAATGTAATTAAATAAAGAGCATTCTAGATTAAGTATTTAAGAGATAACTTTTAAAATTAATAAGAAAATCACATATTTTTAATAAAAATTTTTTATAGTTTTACAATATTTTCTTATAGAAGACAATAAAATTCTTCTTAAGACTATGTTATTTTACTAAAAAAAAAAAACAGATGCGTCTTGGACACACGAGAGAAGCGAAGCTTTTTCGTAAGTTCATAAATTTGATAATTTAATGATTTTTTAATAAAACAATTTTCAAATTAAAAATTTTAAATTGTAAATACCATAACGTTAACAAAAAAAAAATAATATTTCCACAAGTAAAATTTATTACCTTACATTAATTTTTACATTTTACATTACGTTTTACATTAATTTTAAATTATTTTTGTAAATGTTTTCAATTTTTATTATGGAAATTTATTAATGAAATTTCTTGTTTTTAATATCTAAAATATCAAACTTATATTATATAAATGTATTTCATCGATATTTTTAGCAAATATCCATACCTTAAAAGTTAAAATATCCCTATTCAATATTTTAACTTTTTTAAAAAATCCTAAAAATACCTTAAATTTTCGATTTTTTTGTGGGGGGGTACTTCCAATTCTTATAGTTCAGTATTATTTAGGAAACGCTTCTTTTACGATGTATTTTAAAATTAAAGCGTGCACTTTTATTTAGAGCCCCTTTGTTTTGTGTTGTTTTAGTAACGCTGGTTGAATGTGTCCGAAAAGGCAGAGAGAAAAAAAGCTACAGCAACCACACAACTCTGTTTTTACACTCTCGTGACTCTCAATAATGCAAATGTATGAGTAGCACGTGTGGCTTGGTTTCTTGTTGCTTTTTTTATACGGGAAATAAGTGTTTTTATTTCTAATTTTTACCCATCTTAAAAAAAAATATTTTAATAAAATTTATATTGTGCACTTGCTGTAAGCTAGAGCTTTCAAATGATATAAGTTTTATTCAAATGTGTTTAATAAAAGTCAGCAAAAAGGGGGGCTTAAAAAATGTGTTTGCGCATTAATATATAGATTTCTTTGTAAGCAGTGAGAATCGAACCCATCATGTAAGATTGAATTTAGACATTGATAAGATACCCTACATTGATAAAATACCCTCTTACGGATACCCTACAATAAGAATTTATTTTATGTAACATGTGTGAATGTATATTGCGATGGTGAAATTTCTTTCAAATAAATAAACTAATCTATGAAAAATTTGATATCATAATTATTTCGAAATTTTGAAAGCAATAGATTTTCTCACAACGAATTTTTTTATGAAAAGTCGTTGATTGAGAAAAGTAACGATATACAGCAATTCCATTTTAAACGTACCTTGATTGATTTTTGGCGTGTTACAGGGCAAAAATCGGCAAAAACGTCGAAAATTGATTTTTACGAAAATTCATATCTGAAACATTTCTAAGCCAAATGTTTAGTTTGAACTACCCCTGAAAAGGTAATAAGCAGATTTTATTCTAAAAAGAATTTTGGAAAATTTTGATGGTTGGAGGTTCCGTCCCTTGTAGGAAGGTAATTGATTTAAAAGTAGGGGTTAGATAGCTATTAGGGTTAGAAGTATACCATTTAAAAATTTTAAACAATATTTTTTTAAAACTGTTAAAATTACCTTTCAAAAATATATAAACTGGCCATTTCAGCTCTTGGAAGGTCTTTGACCTAGCTTCTATTGATCAATTGTGTTTTGCGTGTTATTAAATGTTTGATCACAAATTACCGAGAACTGGACCTACGTGTTCTATGCCGACTTCGAACAACTTATGTTCTCAAGAAGCTTTGCATGGCAATTTTTACTCTCTGAGGTTTGCCATTGTCTGCAGAGAGGTGACGACCGAACAGAAAAATTAATTCGATTGAAAAAACTTTCTGTTTGAGCTGGAATTGAACCCGAGCTACTGCGGTTCTTTAGCTTAGGGGCCACGCACTCTATCCACTAGGCCACGGTCATCACAAAAATTACCTTTCATCAATATAAAAATTAAGGTGGGGACTTAATGGGCTAATGAGATATGACCATTTTAACATTTAAACACAAATATTTTTGATTAAGGAAGGATCTTCTTAATTAAATTTTAGTTTTGAGCTACCGTTGGAAAGGCAATTGAAGGGACTTAAATCTAAAAATAATTTTGAGAAATTTTGGTGTGTGGGAGTTCCATCCCTTGTGGTAAGGTAATTTATTTCGAAGTAGGGGGTCGAAGAACATAATTTAAAAATTCAAAATTACCTTTTCACCAACACAAAATGAACCCAGAAAGAAAATAAAAATCTGCTTTTCGAAAAATGTTAAATCATTAGAAAAACCTTGAAAGGCAGATAGTTGTTCAAAAGATATGTTGAGGTTGAAAACATAACAGGACCATCTTATACATTTGACTCATCTGGGAATCACCTCAGGGACTCTAACAGCTATGAACTGTTTCTGCAATTTTCTTCATTGATTGAGTTTTTTGTGGGGGGGGGGGGGGGTACCAAAAAGCTGACTGAAAGAGGATGTTTGAAAAAAATGTTGGTAGGATTAATAATAGAATTAGATCGTACACTTTTCTCCTTTAGAGGTTAATTCGGGAGCAAAATAAGCTCTGTTGAAAATATGTTTGCTAAGCGGTTCTTCCAGTGAAGCTACGGAATGCTTTTTTTGTGTTCATATTTGTATGATTATTCCTGGCCCTCCATTCAGAGCCAGCTACGCAAAGACAATGGCCAGTGGACGGAGAGCAGTCAGGAATCCCTCGAGGTGCTGTTAAAGGCGCATTTTCCAGGCTGTACCGAAGCTCCTAGCACTGCTACAATACGAGGGCACAGGACAACCCCGTTACAGGTTCCACACGACTTAATAACGTCGGATGGAATCGTATGGGCTATAAAATCGTTCTCGGGATACAAATCTCCGGGACCAGACGGTATAATTCCTGCCATGTTGCAAACGGCTGAATCGCGAGTCGTCCCATGGCTGAAGAATATATTTAACGGATGCATCAGGCTAAACTATGTACCTGTGGCTTGGAGGACAGCGAGGGTTGTATTCTTACCGAAGGCAGGTAAGGGCAGCCATCCATGTCCGAAGGACTACAGGCCAATAAGTCTGACCTCCTTCGTACTCAAAACGCTCGAGAAACTGATTGACTTGCACCTAAGAAACAATTCAATCCAGTTATCAACCAACCAGCACGCGTACACGAAAGGGAAATCGGTTGAAACGGCACTACATTCCCTAGTAGTAACCATAGAAAAAGCCCTCCACCACAAGGAATACGCACTCGGGGCGTTTCTGGATATCTCTGGTGCATTCAACAATGTATCAACCACCGCAATCCTTAGTGGATTACGTGCAATAGAGGCACCACCGGCAATAAACCTTTGGTTAGACAAGTTGGTAAGCTGCAGAAAGGTGCGGGCTGAGTGGGGCACTAAATCCATGGTAAGGGAAGCTCACAGTGGGACACCTCAAGGAGGGGTCCTCTCGCCACTACTATGGAATCTTGTAGTTAATGAACTACTCGAAAAGTTCGCAGGTAGAGCCCCGAGGATAACTGCCTATGCAGACGACATAAGCATTATTATAGTAGGGAAATGTCTATCAACAGTAAGCTCCATAATGGAGAGCACACTCAAAGATGTACTTAGATGGGCAAATTCAGTCGGTCTTAGTATTAACGCAGAGAAAACGGATCTGGTTCTGTTCACGAAAAGGTACAAGATACCACAGTGGATACCACCGAAATTGAACGATATACGTCTCATACCGAAAACTCACACAAAATATCTAGGAGTCGTCCTGGACAGCAAGCTGTCATGGAAAACCAACGTGGAAGAAAGGGTGAAGAAATCCACCATTGCACTATACACATCCAAAAAGATGCTAGGCAGTACTTGGGGTCTCTCACCCTTTCTGATGCACTGGATCTATGTAACGGTAGTGCGTCCTATTCTACTCTACGGGATTATTGTGTGGTGGCCGGCTGTGAACAAATCAACATTCCTCAAGCACTTGGAGAAAACTCAGCGGCAGGCAGCGCTATGCATCACGGGGGCACTGAAGTCAACTCCAACTAAAGCGCTTGAAACGATTCTAAGTATGGACCCCCTGGACATACACGCAAAACTAATAGCCGGAAAAACGGCACAACGCCTTACGGCAGCAGGCAACATGCACATTCAAAATTTTGAACATTGTACAATCGGAAAGGATCTACTTAGTAGCACGGACTACATGGTAACTCGCACGATAGTCAATTCCAAAGTACGAACTCTTCTGGGACCAAACGACTGGTGCAAAGGTATAGAACAAGCACAGCAGGCGGTCAACATATTTACCGACGGCTCCAAAATGCCTACGGGGGTAGGTGCGGCGGTGTATTGCGCAGAGCCTAATATAAGGCAGCCATATAAACTGCCAAACCACTGCAGTATCTTCCAGGCGGAAATATTTGCCATAAGGAAGGCTGCTGAGATAGCCCTCAGCATGGACACACAACACTCTAACATCAACATTTTCGTTGACAGTCAAGCGGCGATCAAATCCATGCGCTCCGCTAGCATCAAGTCCAAAAGTGTCTTGGCTGGCAGAGATGCACTAGATGCACTATGCGCTTCGAAAAGAGTACGCATCTACTGGGTCCCTAGCCACCAGGGCATTGAGGGAAACGAGATGGCAGGTGGTTTAGCAAAGGAAGGCGCCGGGCTGGAATCAGTACTCGCAGAACATGTACTTACTCCGCTACAAGAGTTTTACAGGAACCTCGAAAGAAGAGCCGCACTAGCAGTGAATCGTAGATGGAGAGATACGACAACGTGCAAGATCTCGAAAATCATGTGCAATGCACAATGCGAAAAACGAACTCTGTTCATCTTGGCACGCCCGCGCAAAGATTGCAGGACACTAGTGGGCATGCTCACTGGTCACTGCATGACGGCAGCCCACGCGAGGAAGCTTGGCATCACCACGGATGACAACTGCAGGAAGTGCAAAGAACTGGGCACAGTGAAGACTCTGGAGCACCTACTATGCACATGCCCCGCCCTACTTAGATCGAGACTAAAATACCTAGGCTCATCGACGTTCCCGTCACTTAAAGATGTAGCCAGGGTGTCTCTAGAATCTCTCCTAAGGTTTGCGAACTCAACGCAAATCTTTAAAGACTTTTAAAAACAAACACAAAGGTTCCTTCTGTTCGCTACCGGTACCACTAAGGACCTGAATTGGTCTATGTGAGCCTCACGAAGGCATCCGGTCTAACCTAACCTAACCTAACCTATATGATTATAGTAAACGGTTCATGTTATGTAAGGTACACAAACTTCCACGCTAAAAAAATGGCAAATGAGTGCTGTTATCTTCGCTATGCATCTTTAATGTTCTCTTTTTTTTCAAATCTACGCTAGAGTGCCCTAACATACGCTACGTTAGTGTTCATTTTTGCGCACTTATTTACATACAGTTGGTCGAATTTTGACCGCAGGCGTTACTAGTGTTTTTAATTTTATATTCTCTTGTTGTAATAGACGCAAGTAAAAAACAACAACAATTCCAAGAAAAAGGTGTATGGAAAAAAGTGCCGTTTTTGAGATTTCACTCAAGCAAATAACAAAAAAAGGCGTAAAAAGCTTCGCTTCAAAAATGACAGGGTCTTAAGAAGATTTTTCTCTATAATTTTAATAAGACCATAGAGAAAATCTTTAAATCATCTTTTTGGATGAAAACCATAAAGGAATCTTATTGATTTTATTCTATTTAATTAGGTCGTTTTGGCTTTGTGTGTAGATGAAGATGTTTCCTAAATATTTTTAAACACTTAACAAACTGATCGGACCTTATCAGTGTGGCTTTAGACCTGGAAAGTCCACCATCGACCAGATTTTCACTCTACGACAAATCTTGGAGAAGACTCAAGAACAACAAGCCGACACCCACCACCTTTTTGTCGACTACAAAGCCGCCTTCGACAGCCCAATAAGGAAGCACCTGTACTCCACCATGTCTGAATTTGGTATTCCTGCAAAACTAATACGACTTTGCAGGATGACACTGAGCAACAGTTAAAATCGGGAAGGACCTCTCCACACCATTTATTACCAAACGAGGTTTCAGACAAGGTGATTCCTTATCGTGCGACTTTTTCAACCTAATGATGGAAAAGATCATCCGAGCTGCTGATCTGAGACGTAGTGGCACAATATTCATCAAGAGTGTTATGCTGCTTGCGTATGCTGATGACATAGATATCATTGGCCATAATACGCTCGAAGTCAGTGCAGCATTTTCCAGATTAGAAAGAGAGTCAAGTCGAATGGGTCTGTCAGTGAATGCAGATAAGACGAAATACTTATTGTCAACAAACAAACAGTCCCAGCGTCTTGGAACCCACGTTACCGTTACTTCGTTTATCTGGGATCCAGCATTAATTCAACCAACGACATCAGCATTGAGATCAAACGAAGAATAACTCTTGCCAACAGGTGTTACTTTGGGCTCAGTAGGCAATTGAGAAGCAGATCCCTATCTCGACGAACGAAAATCACGCTGTATAAATCGCTCATCATGCCCGTCCTACTTTACGCATCACAAACCTGGACGCTGAGCAGTTTAGATGAAAAGACTTTAGGAGCATTGTATGAGCTGTACGCTGAAATCGACATAGTCAAGCGCATTAAAATCGAGCGGCTTCGCTGGCTTGGTCATGTTCAGCGCATGAAAGACGATGCTCCAGTGAAGAAAACATTCGATTTGATACCCAGCGGCGGTCAACGCAGAAGAGAACGACCGCATCTTCGTTGGAAAGACCAAGTAGAGGACAACCTGACGAAGCTTGGAATTCCAAACTGGCGCCAGCAAGCGAAAGACAGAAATGGCTGGCGCAAATTCTTAGATGAGGCCAAGACCGACATACGGTTGTAGCGCCAACTAAGTAAGTAAGTAAGTAACAACTTACTTAGGTTATGCAACTAATGAAAAGTTTGTAACAGCAAGTTTTATCAAAAACTCATAATTATACTGTGAAATTCAATTAAAAGCAGTCTTCTAATAAGGAACATAAAACCAATCAGAACTTAATCCAGCAGCATTATGTCGTTACAAATATTTGTATGCCCGGAAATTTTACATATGTGCTAGCTGAAAGTAGCCCAAAACACCACAAAAGCATCACCCTGTAAATTCACACAAGTTGTTAAAAGGTAAATTATTGTGTCTATCAAACCAATGAACTATGCAAATTTCCAGTCGAAAACAACATCATAGTTGATAGAATTATCATAAAAATATCGATTAGTGTTCATTAAAGTAGGGCTTAACATTGCAAAAAATTGGCTCTTATATCGAATTTATTGGAGATTTAAATATTTATAATCATGCCATGACATACCAATCCAATACAATATAATTTATTTCTTAAACCTTTTCTTTGCTTTTTAATATAATTAATGCCTTATTTTGTAATATTTTAAGATCTGACTGAGCCAGAGAAGCTTCCCACATAACTTTGGTCTGGGTCATACATTATCTTAGGGTCAACTGGTGGCAAATGTTGCTTAAACTCGTTTTGGAATCGACTTCCGTTTTAATCAAAAATCAATAAAGCTAACAACAACAAAAAAGTTCAAGTTCAGTCTGCTATCGACGCGCGTCGTTATATAAATCAGTTTGTTTTCAAACGAAAACATAATTTTTCAAATAATCTACATAAATAACCGCTTTTGAGCACTAATAAGCGGCAGTGAGCAGCAAAGATTTGCTCTGCGGAACGCTTTAAGCCTCAAATAATTGTCAAAAGTTGACACTTGAATTAGTATTTAACGGTTATGCGATTGTGTTGACGTTTACGGCGTCATTTGTTGGCAACTTGAATAAAAACAAAATAAACAACAAATGAAAACATATAAATGTTTAAATAAAAACAAACACAGAAATGAAATTTGTGTTTTTGTGCCTGCTTTTAAAATTTATTATATTATTTTATTTTTAAGTGTGTATGCAATCGAACTTTATTATTCTCTCGGTTACTTTCTCTCTGTTTGCGGGTGCCGGATTTTGGTCAATCTCCAGCTGTTTGTTCGTTTGTGTGATTTGTTTTTTTATATATTGTTTGCTATATATTTTTGCAAAGTGTTGGTCGATTGGAGCTGGTTTTTCTATTTTGTTAGCCTGTATGGTATGCCGTTGACAGCCACTGCGACACACTTGTTATATTTAGCTATTTAGCTTTACTTTTTGTATCGCTTAATGTCGCTAGCTTAGCTTTAAAACTTCGTGCGTTTGCACTGCTTAGTTATGTAATGTTTTTTTAAGACTTTAACTGTTTATGATTTTTATTTGGTTATATTTATTCAATAAAGCCATTTAAGAAGAACAAGTTTCTGTATAGATATCAGACGTCGTCACAGGCAGTCTTAAACCGAGCTTCAAGACATTCATTTGGAAACGAGTGATTGATATGTTACATTCGTTGCGAACAAATCAAACAGCTCAGCCTAGCATCATCGGACAAACAAATCCAAATCAATCGAAAATCAAATCGAATGATTAAATGATTCGGATAATATGAATGCAGAATGAATACATGACTCGAATTTTATGTGCACAACAACATAACATTCGGTGCATAAATTGAGGGTGTTAAGATTTTCAAAATCTGATGTTAGAATTTCAAAAAACTTTTCGACACTAGGGTGGACACTAAAAATGTGTTTTTTTTTTTATTCTTCGTATATGCGCTTAGAATTTTTATTTTTGCGATTTCAAAGCTGGGACAAACACTAGGTAAAAATGAGTCGTTGATGCCAAATCCGTTGTCAAAATTAACAAATTCCAAAATTTATTTGACAATTTTGAAGCGATTTTGAAACTGGGGCAGACACTAGGTAAAAATGAATCGCTGATACCAAATCCATTGTCAGAATTTACAAATTCCAAAATTTATTTGACAATTGAGTTGCCACCTTCAATTTTTTATCCGTGCGATTTCGAATCTGTGGCAATCACTAGGTAAATTTAGGTCGCTTATACCAAATTTATTGTCAGAATCTAAAAATTCCAGTTGGCGAAAAATGGGTCGCAAAATAAAAGCTCAAAAGATTAAAATCATTTCCTATTTCGATAGAACATTGCATTAAGCAGCATATTACAGTAATCCAAAATGTGCTCCGACATTTGGAATATGTTGGTTTTTTATTTTAATTTTTGGAAATAATTATTATTTTCTATCCCTGGTATCAAAAAACACAATTTTTGTGTCCACCCTACTGTCTTAACACTTTAAAAAATACTAACATAGAGTACAAAGCAAAACACACATTTTCAGGGTCCACCCCAGTAACAAAAAAACATCTTGAAATTCTTGCATTAGATTCGAATTCAGCAACTAGCACATTTACCAAGAGTATTACAAAAAAAGCACATTTTTACGGTCCACCCAAGTGGAACAAATTCTATCATAAGATGTGAAATCAGCAACCTCTTAATACTGCCAGCACCTATATAGTACAAGGAGCCTAACATATTTTTAGGGTCCACCCTTGCATCAAAAAAACTTTTTGAAATTCTTACATCAGATTCGAAATTGGCGACTCCTTAATACTTCCAGCACATAAAGGGTGTCCCAACAAGAGCGCAATTTTTAAATTTTAAATAAAACACAGATATTTTAAAAAAAAAATCGTGAAACTTTATTATATCGTAAAGTAGACAGAATGAGGTTATGTATGGAACAATATATCGTGCAGATGGCCGCCGCGGCTTTGCTGGCATACACGCGATCTTGTAATGAAATTTTCAATGACCGTTTTGCATAAATGCTACGGTATTTCATTAATGCAGCGCCCAATTTCCTCTTTTAAGGCTTAAGTCTTCGTTGGCTTATTCGCGTAGACCATCGACTTCAAAAAACCTCAAAGAAAAAATCTAATGGTGTTAAATCGCACGATCTAGGCGGCCAATTCTGATCTCCAAAACGCGAAATAACACGACCGGGAAATGACTGATGCAGCAATTGAATTGTTTCTCTGGCTGTATGACATGTGGCGCCGTCTTGTTGGAACCACATGCCCTCCACATTCGTTTCTTCAATTCTAGGCAAGAAAAAACTGGTTATCATTTCACGATACCGAACACCATTGACTGTTTGCGCTTGACCTGCCTCATTTTCATAAAAAAAGGTCCAATGATTACTCCAGCCCAAAAACCACACCACACAGTGACACGTTGAGGATGCATTTGCTTCTCGTGAATCACTCGAGGATTTTCCTCACCCCAAATGCGACAATTCTGCCTATTGACGAAGCCATCAAGATGGAAATGGACCTCGTCACTGAAGATGATTTTAGCGGCAAAATCAGCATTTTCATGTTGTCTCTCCAATACCCAATTAACGAACTCCCTTCGCTGTCCATGCGCATGGTCAGCTGGCTTCAGTTCCTGAGTCAATTGAACTTTGTATGCATGAAGATGCAAATCTTTCGTCAAAATTCGCTGCATAGTGGATTTGGAGACACCAATTTGCTGAGCTCGGTGTCGAATTGAGGTGGATGGAGTTTGAGCGACATCATCACGTACAGCTGCGACATTTTCGGTCGATCGACCTGGTCGAAGGCGTGTTGTTGTCTTTACATCACTAACAGACCCAGTTTCGGCAAATTTATCCATTAATATCTTTACAGTTGACTCTTTTGGAGCATTATTGTGACCCTAAATTGATCGCAATTTGCGAACTGTAGCCGTAAAACTTTCACCATTTTGGTAAAACAATTTCACAATGAGAATGCGTTGTTCATTCGTGCAGCGCTCCATTTTTACTAACCTCGTACCTTCTACTAGCAAACAATAACAATTGTTCAAATGTCAAACAATGACACTTCGAATGGCGCCAAATTTAAAAATTCGCTGGCTCAACATTTAAAGGCTCTAAGTCCATATTTTACAATTTTACAGGAGAGACAAAAAACAATCAAACTATTTTTTGAATAAAAATTTTTGGAATCTGTAAATGCATTTTGTTTTTGTATTTGTCTTTGTTTTTTATTTGCGTAAAAGCAAAAAGAAAAAATTAAGTATTTGGCGAGATTAAAGCTTTTTTGGACTTAGAGCTTTTTCTGTTGCTTAGTTTGAATGTTTTCATGGACTTAGATCCTTTTCTTAAAACTTGTTTCCCATTATATTTCATACTTACCATATTGAAAATGTACTTTTGTTGCATTTTTATTGTTGACATTCAAAAAGCTAATAAAAATATGTAAACAAGTAAAGATTATTTTAAAAGAAACAGATTTTATTCAAAAATATGATTAACATTATAATGGTTATTAAAACGATAGAAATGTTAAAAAATTCATTTCAATTTCGATATTTGTTTAAACTTGTACATAATGAAAACAAAAATTATTCAATCTTATTTATATGCTGTTATAAAAAAATATTAATTTTTTTAATGTACTTAAAAGTAAGATAACTGGCGAAAATTTTTTATTCGTATGACAAATTGTCATAAAATTGATGGTATTTTGTAGGCAAAATAAATTTTAGATATTGTAAGTCTTCGAACTTTCGAGTCTTTATTTTTATTCTCTCTTGACGAAGTTGGTGTAAATCCGACCACTCCAGTGCAACAACATTTTCATTTATTTTTTGGGGGAGCTTTTTCAAGAAACAATAGCCGAATGTTTAATATCAAATGTTTTATAAAATACGGCAACTGAAAGTGACTGCATGTTCTTCTCTTTGCACCAATCATTGGCATAAAAATCGTAGAGCCCCTTTTTTGAGCGCCATTCTGGCAGCAGATATTTTTTTTTGCGTATCAACACGACAATAATGCTATTCCATTGATGGAAGGGCATCAAAGAATGAATTAAGGCATTGTCTTTCATTTGTCAAGTATCCCTTCTTGAGAGTATTTTTCTTTGAACTTGTTTTTGAAATTGAAGGCATCTTCAACCAATTATACACAGCCTTCGAGCCTACGTCTTACGTGTTCAAGAAGTACTTTCTGCACACTCGCATTTTTTTGCCCTGTACCTTGAGATAATATTTTAAGGTTAGGCTTCTTTTTGATTCACTTAATAATTTTCTATTTCGCGGTCTTTTAATAGGAGCTGATTCAATTAAAGTGTTTACCTTAATTTTTTTTTCTTCCCAATTCATTTTCCAAAACTCTTTAAAAATATTTTTTCTATCATCGTCATTTATCTCCGCACATTTCATGGCACCATTATTTTTACATTTGCATTTACCTTTCATATTTCTTGATTCTTTCGGATTTTCGTAATTCCAAACTTTGTTGTCCTTTACTCTTCCAAAATAACTTTTGCCTTTTTCTCTCCGCATTCTATTTTTGACCGAAAACCAAGCTGCATTTTCAACTTGTACTCTTTTTTTTCGAGTTTTGTTTTAGTTGGTAATTCAACATGAATCATCGGAGTCACTATGAAACCCATATGGAACCAGACCTACGACTCCGTCGTCTGACTCAATTCCATAAACGCCACCACTTTCAATGGGTTGAGTTCCAAAGTTGGAGTTACCAGTAAATGCCATGGCAGGCGTCTAATGAAATCATGATTTAACTATATATTCTAAAAATTTAAATGTATTGAAATATTGTTACCTTAATTACAATTAATTACACTAACACGTTGATATTTAACAAAATAAGAGTAAATCAATTACTTTAAATCATTTAATCGATATTTTTAACACATGTGATTCAATTATTAACTTCTACACCAGAATGATCGATGTCCATTCGTGTGAAGATAAACTAAAATAAACAATGAGAGATAAGCAGGTGACGATTAATGTCAAGATTGTCAATTGATACTCAAAACAACAACAGTGTAGCCAATGCGGAATAATATTATGTCTGGGAGTAACAGTTGATACGACAACATTGGAAGAAGTGAGATATTACACAAAGATGTGATAAATTGGACTTAGCGCCTTTACTCATCACTACAAAACAACAACAACAAATGAGATAACTTTGTTTTTTTTTTTTGTAATCGATGTATTTTCACTTATTGAACATAACTGCATCAAAATCTCAATTTCTAAGAAAAGTGGACTTAGAGCCTTTACATGTTAAGCCAGCGAATTGCGTTCTTGTTGGGACACTCTTTATATAGTAAAAAGAAAATATAAAACAAAACACATTTTTAGCGTCCACCTTAGCGTCACAAACAATTTTTTAAGATCGGACCTCATATTCGAAACCAAAAAAATAACTATAGAGGTATTCCATCCGTTTTCGACCAAAATTCGACTAATTTCAACCGTAAGATTTCCGATTTTAATGAAACTTTGCACACCCATAGCCTAAGTCAGTGTAAGATCGGGACATTTTTTTCAATTTTGTTAATGACTGGTTACCGAGTTATAATGAGTCAAAAATGCAAAAAAGTCAATTTTTTTCGTAAAGTGGTTTTCAAAAATACATAACTTTGGCTGATTTCATGTTAGAACAACGGTTTTGACTGCAATCGAAAGGTTATCTTTCAAATCTTTTTTTTGTTAAAAAATAAGGTTATGCTATCATATATTTTTTTGACAATTTTTAATGCAGAAAGTTTTGAGCAAAAATATCTCTAACATTGTATTTTGCAAAAATTGTTGCAAAAAATATATATTAATATATAACATTTCTTCTTGCTATATCATAAAAGACTCATTAAATTCAAGCAAAATTTTGCTAAGTTATTATAAACTGCAAAAGCAAATTTTTACTTAATTCAAGCAAATATTTGCTTAGTTATTACAAGCTTCCTTATTTATTTTTCCTAAATACATGAGGAGTTATTCCAATTTAGCAATCTTTTTCTTAAATCACACTGTGATTGAGCAAAGTTCTGCTGATTTGCCTTTAAGCAAAACATTTGCTTAATTCAAGCAAGATAAATGTATGTAAACAACAAAAGAAAACAGAAGTTTGTATGTGCCCGACACGAACGTTAGAAGTGAAACCTTCATAAAACTGAAGACATTTTTAGTACAACGACACTTTTATTAGAAAGCAGAGAAGGACGCATGTCACGAATTTACTGCATTATTCTGTATCACGAAGCAGCACACCAACGACAAGCAAGACACGAGAAGCAATACTTTTTTCTATACGAAATTCTATTGCTTCTCGTGTCTTGCTTGTCGTTGGTGTGCATATTCGTTGTACAGAATAAAGCAGTTAGTCTTGATACGGCGTGTCACGGTGAATCACGTCGTTATCGTGAGCTAACGCAACAAAATCACTACATATTCGTGAACGTACGTGATTACATTTACCTCGTGAGTGAGCGTGCGTTACTTAAATTTCTTCGTGTCACTACTTTTTATCTTAATTTTTCAAATCTGTGCAACATTTACTGATAAGTTTGTTTAACGCTTTTTCTACCAATTGCATGCAAAATGCAGCACTGACCACTTCTAATAAAGCGACAACAACCAACTTTGCTTTCTTTAATTATTTCGCGAAACGTCAGTGACTTCTAGGGCTGCCAGGTCCCGATTTCCACGTGGGTACTTTTTAAAAATATTTTCTATGTTTTTATTTCTACATCACTAAACAGTTTGTACGTGTCCATTTGACTAAGAAAATTGCTGAACAGAATTGATGAATTTAGTATGAAGAGCAGCCAGAGGCAGTTCAAGTGCTGCCAATAAAACTTGAAAAACGCACTGTTTCCCAGCAAAATTTTTGATACGAATGTGACATGCATCCTTAGGAACACTGCTTCCAGAAGACATCCTATAGATCCAATTGTGATTCTTCTCAGTCTTATCAAGAAGCGCTTTCAAGAGGCATTCTCATAAACTACATCTGGAAGACATTGAAATAGCATTTAAATTTAATCAAAGTAAGAAAAAAATTATATATAATTTAATTAATGTTTAAGATATTTTCCGTGGGACTTTTTTAACCCTCAACAAAACCCAACCACTTCCTACTTCAATCATCACAATGTCGTGAAAAGCGGGAAAAGGGATATTTACGTGGGATTTTTTTTTGCGCCCCAACAAAACCCTAACCCAGTACCATTCTTATTCCCAAAACCAAAGTCGCGAGAAAATTGGAAAAAAAAGGGAAAGTCCATCCTTGAATTCCATCCCTTCCACTTTCATACCCAGAAGGCATTCTTTTAAAATATGCATGTCATTGGGAGGAATGCTTTCCTTAGTCTTCTCTAGAAGTGCTTCTAGGACTTTTTCAACAGAAGATTTCTTTCAGCCCTTCAATCAAAGGATTCCAGTAGATGTTTTCAGGAGAACTTTAAGAAGGCTTTAAATGGACTGGAATGGTTTTTGTGGATTGGGGGTTAAAAAATCCCTGGGAAAATATCCCTTTTCTCGGCATTCTAGACTAGTGGTTTTGGTGTTGGAAATGAAAAGTGTTTAGGTTTTGTGGGGGTTTAAAAAATTACACGTAAAATATCCTTTTCCCGATTTTCAAAACATTTTGGTGTTGTTGGTAGTAAGTTGTTGGGTTTCATTGGGGGTTTAAAAAATCCCACGGAAAATATCTAAAACATATATTATATATATATATATAATTTTTGTACTTTAATTGAATTGAAATGCCATTTGAATATCTTCCAGAAGGATTTTATAAAAATGCCACTTGAAAGAACTTCTTTATAAGACTAAAAAGAAGCACAGTTTGATATATAGAATGTCTTCTGGAAGCAATGTCCGTAAGAATGCATGTCACATTTGCATCAAAAATGCAAATGCTGTGGTACTGAACTATTGAGCGACACATTTTCCTCTATCGCGAAAAGTAAATAAGATATCGTTATCGTTCACACAATAAAAATTGATCTATGACAAGTATTTCTATGTACTTAACTAAGATATTGCATTTTTTGAGTTGTGACGTTATTGAAAAAAATTAGCGACATGCTTATATCTCTTTCCCGATTTTTTTTTATGGCCCGATTTCTTTTTTGTAAAATCCCGATTTTTAAAAAAAAAACCTGGCAGCCCTAGTGACTATTTAGATAAATTTGGAAACTTTAAATAGAAATAAAAAGCTGAGAAATTTCATTGATTTTCTTTTAATAGTTTAATAGTTTTCTTTTAAACACTAAATAAACATTTAATGAAAACTCACGTATATTCTTCTTCTTAAAAAACGTGAAAACCACTTTGAGAATTTTCGTTAGAAAGCGTGCCTAATCATTAAGAATTCTATTTGTGAGTCAAAAATGTCATCGTGATTGTGAGTCAAAATAATTTTAATTTCCTGATTAGAAGAAAGCACATAGTGAGCGTGCGTAGTCGTGAATCAAATAAATTATTTTAACCGTGAGCATGCGTAATTAAAAAACACATCGTGAGCGTGCGTGATCGTGAGTCAAAATTACTCACGCGCCCTTTTCTTTCTCAACTTTCAATGCAAATATGTACGCTGTTTTTAAATGTACTTAACTCTATTGTTTTTGCTTCAGTCAAAGAACTAAAAATAAATTATTTGAACTGTACAGTTTGGTCAAGGCAACAATTCTTCCAGTTTTGCGCAAAGGTTGTTAAACTTTTATTGTCATCAAAACTTCAAGTTCCGCTTATGAATTTTTTTTTTGCCTAATTAATTTTTTACAAATTGTTTTTTTTTATATATTTTACAAAATCGTAAAAAATTATCCCAATTTATTTATTATTATCCGATCAAAAATTATGACTAAAAATCAATTTTTCCATAAAATCTACTATCTTTGTTATATTAATACGTTAATACAAATCTAAGCAGGTGGTCGGTTTTTACTCAATTTTAGACCATATGTTGTGTGCATCCTAGTTAAGATAAAGACATAGATGGGCATAATGCATTGAATTATTAGTGCATTAAAAAATATCATTAGCATTGTAGCATTAGCGCTTAGTGGTAATGAAAATCGAATTTGCATTATCATAAATATGTAATGGTAATGGAAAAAGAATTGCATTACCATTAATATGTAATGATAATTGAAAAAATTGCATTATTATTGGTACGTAATTGTGTAATTGTGTAATTGTGTAATTGTATGTATGTAATGTCAACTAACTTACATTTTTTTTATTGAAACACTTTTTACAATCGTAAATTTTTCCTAATTCAATTTTAAAAAATTCTAGTTTTTTACATCAAAAACATTCACATATCTTCAAAATTCTTAGTACGATATCGTTACCAAATAACACATTGACATCACACATCGTTACCTAATAATGAGAAAAAAAGACTAGCATATCAAAGTTCTGTCTTTCTATGTTTTACCTTCGTGTTTCTATTTAATTCTTTTATATATTTTTAAAATGTTGTTCTTATATTTTTGAAACGAAAGAGCAACAAGCAAAGTTCGTTTAGAGCGCCACACAGTGCATTTTTCTTTAATTTTAGAATGACATTTGAGTTTTTTTTTTATTAAATTTTATAAAAAAATATATTTATTCGTCAGATCATAAACATGTTTTATGAATGTGGTATTAAAAACTTTATGTATTGCATGGTCTTTTTTATAAAATTCGTTAAAGTTTAAACTTTTTTAACAAAAATAAGCTCAATAAAACCCAAAAAAAAGTCATGTTTAAACAATAATAACTTTGAGCACAAAGCATATTTCAAGGTTTTCTTTTTTGGACTTTTTTATGTCTAAATCGCCATTGAATTTAATATAAAATTAAAAACGCTTATAAATAAAAATAGAAAAATTGTTGAAATATTACTGCAAATTTTTCAAGGAATGAAAACTTAAGTAAAATTTAGTAGAAAATATCTAGCTAATTAAGCAATATTAAATCCGAAAGCTATAACTACCATAAAAACTACCATAACTACCATAAAAAATTATACTTCTACCTTCTGTTTCTGTAAAAACCTGCTGCATCTACCTGCTATTAAGAAAAACCACTTAATTTGAAAAAAAGTCTAAAAAATCACATTTTGCCCTAAAATGCACTGATTTCCAATACAATTGGTAGGTACTCTTAAATTTAAAGCAAAATAAAATAGAATTCATAGTTTAAAACAATTTGTGATCTTATTTTGTACTAGCAACAATGTATTTTTAAAAAATTTTTGTAAATTTCTTTAATTTGGTAATATTTTTTGTATAGGAGATATACAGTGTTGCGCAAAACAATAGCAACAAAATAAGTACGCTGCAACAAAATCGTGTATCTTTTTTAATATAAGGGACACACAAAAATGATTATAGGAATCAAAGCATGTATTCATACATCATATATCATATAACATATATCATATATAAAAAAAATTAGCTTAAGACCATTGATGTCAAAGCTTTAATTTCCTTTGTCTTAAAATTTTAATTTTAATACAATTATAAATAATTAAATAAATAAAGCAAATCAAATTTAAATTTGGTTTTATTACGCACGGAGGCGGAGGCATTATGGTCTGCACTTGTTTTTCCTATAATGAAGTTGAACCATTTCAAAAAATCGATGAAATTATGGATCGATTTGTATATAGTGTCATTTTAGAAAGCAAGATGCAACCACATTCAGAGTGGAATATGTCACTTCAGTGAACGGTTCAGCCCGACAACGACCCGAAGCACACTTCAAAGCGCATCAAAGATTACATTAGAGGCAATGGGATTCAAGTCCTTGATTGGCCGGCACAGTCATAATGACTTGAATCCCATTTAAAATCTTTTTGGGATTTTGAAGGTAAAAGTTTCTGGTCAAAGGTTTGCCAATTAGACTGCACTGCATAAAGCCCTGAAACTTAATTGGGAACAAATACCTAATACGAACATATCTAATTTAATAAAGTCGATGCCGCTCATATGTGCAACGGTTATCAAGAATAATGGATCTTACACCAAATATTAATTATGTTGCTTTTGTTTCGCTCTCAGACAAACTGAATGATATCACATTAATTTTAAATTTAATAAAGAGAACAAAACCAAATTTGAATACGATTTGTTTTTAATATGATGTATGAATATATGCTTTGGTTCCTATAATCATTTTTGTGTGTACCTAATATTTAAAAAGATACACGATTTTGTAGCAGCGTCCTGATTTTGTTGCTATTGTTTTGCGTAACACTGTATCTAAAGGTTATTCGATTTGAAATATTTTTAGCATGACTTTGAAGTGAAGTGGAATAAACTGAATTTACTCTTTAAAAACATAAATAATCAATTTTATGAGGATTTTTATTAAAAAAATATGTTTTGTATGGGAGGTTGGCGATGCAGTTTACATAGAATTCTATTTTTTTTTTTGTGCTGTTACTTAATTTATTCGAAAACTCATTTGTGCAAATGCAAATGTCAACCTAAAATCGAAAACAGCGCACTGTGTGCCGTCTTTGTTTTCGATTGCCTTTTTCAAATTTTCATAAAAAATAGTGATATTTAGAAGATATCCGTAGTCTTATGCCACCTCATATATATGTCGCTCTCTAGATGTATTGTGATATGTCGTCCTCTTGATGCACTTTGCCCTAAAGCTTTTGATCGCTTACTACTGTCATGCTTACTACTGATCGCTTACTACTGTTACAATGTATTGTTTTGTTAGGATAGGTTGCATACGACCACGGATATCTTCTGAATATCACTATGAATATGTATTAAATACAATATAATATATTATGTGTAAGATGCTTATGTAATAAATAAAAAATATTGAATATTTTATACATAAAAATTTTAGATGAGAATATTTTCTTGTTTCATATTTTTTTAGAGTTAAAATTTTAGTTGGTGTTTGTTTTTTGAGCTTATTTTTATTTGAATAATTTTGGGGATATCTTTTTCAAATTTTGATAAGTAGCTCAGAAGGAAGGGGTTTAGTTGATTCTGTCCTCTAGAGGGCGCCATATTAAATTTAGTGTGACGTCTCATTATACCTTTAGGAATATGAGCTGGTTATAACCACACTCTAACAAAAATTCATGAGAATTAACTACAATAATTGCTGGCAACTGATTGCCTACATTTAATGTCGTGAAATCCCATAGAGCAAAATTATAAATATTTACCGTTAAAAATGAGTGGATTCTCTCACCTACAAATATTTCTTTCGCTCTCTTGAAAAAACTCTCTTCTAAAATTATTTCTTCCAATCTTGTCTGCGCTTATAAAAAAAGTTAGAAGTGCGTAAAGTCTCTCAAGTAAGTTTTGAACATGGCAACAACAACAACTCTGTATAGAGCCAATAACTCAGCAGAAGGCGCTACTCTTTCCTACTTCAGTAGGCTTGAACAATTAAGCTGTGACCCATCTACTGTTTAACTTGTATATAATTGGACACTTGTTCGAATAAACTCTTTGAAATCATATGACGCTAAAGCAGATGTGTTTATTTAAGGGCAAGCGTAAAATACCGCTGCTGGAGCTTTTTTATGAGTATCTGAGCGAGAACACGCTGAAATAGTGTGAAAAGTAGGGAAAATATACATATTTTAAGACTCTCTTAGCGAAAATACGCCGAAATAGCGTGAAAAGTGGAATATATACATATTTTTGAATTCTCTGAGCTAAAACACGCAGGAATAGCGTGAAAAAAGTAGATAGATATACATATTTTAAGACTATCTGTGCAAAAACACGCTCAAATAACGTGAATAGTAGAGTAAATATACATATTTTGGAAAAAGACGCTGATTTCCAGACCAAATTGAAAAAGCTCACTGTATAGCGTGCTTTTTTTACAAAATCACCAATAAATGTCGTGGAATTTCACAACATTTATTGTAGAGATTTTTCAATCGGTTTTTAGAGTGCAGCAGAAGAGCAAAACGCTTCCAATAATACCTCATTTGTAAAATTATGATAAGTAGTTTAGAAGCTAGAGATTTAGTTCACTATCTGTCATGTAGAGGGCACCATATTAAATTTAACATGACATCACATAACTTTTCTTCAGCGGACGATTAAAACGCTCCCAACGATACCTCATTTGTCAAATGGTGTTAAGTAGTTCAGAAGCTACGTTTTAGTTCACTTTCTATCCTCTAGAGGGCGTCATATTTTACTTTATGTGACGTCACATAATACCTCATTTGTCAAATTATGGTAAGTAGTTTAGAAGTTAGGGCCTAAGTTTACTTACTGTCCTCTTGTCACATAACCTATAGGAATATGAGCTTGTTATAACCAGCAGAAGAACAAAACGCTTCCAACGATACCTCATTTGTAAAATTATGATAAGTTGCTTAGAGAGTTAGGAGTTTATTTGACTTTCTGTCCTCTAAAGGGCGCCATATAAAATTTTTTTGTTACGTCACATAACCAGTCACCAGCTGATGATCAAAACGCTTTCAACGATACCTCATTTGTCAAATTATGATAAGTAGTTTAAAAGTTAGGTTAGTTTAGAAGTTAAAGATTTAGTTTACATATTGTCCTCTAGAGGGCGCCATATTCCACTTAATGTGACGTAAAATTGTGATAAGTAGTTTAGAGTTAGCGGTTTATTTGTCTTTCTGTCCTCTAGAGGGCGCCATATTAAATTTTTTTGTGACGTCGCATAACCAGTCACCAGCTGACAATCAAAACGCTTTCAACGATACCTCATTTGTCAAATTATGATAAGTAGTTTAAAAGTTAGGTTAGTTTAGAAGTTAAAGATTTAGTTTACATATTGTCCTCTAGAGGGCGCCATATTCCACTTAATGTGACGTAACATATTTTTTCTTCATCGGACGATTAAAACGCTTCTAACGATACTTCATTTGCTTGTCACAAAAAAAATTTTTTTCATTACTTTATGTCCTCTAAAGGGCGCTATATTAAAATGAATGTGACACCACACAGCCTTTAACCAGAAGATCATCAAAACGATTTCAACGATGTTTTATTTGTAAAATTATGCTAAGTAGTTTAGAAGTGAGGGTGAGAGTGCAAAGAAATAGAGTCACCTGTATTTTTATATTTAAAGCTGCATGAATTATAAACAAAGTGAACCAGATAATCCCAAGGTTTGTGATTCCCCATGATATTTTGAAATGCAAGGATTATGAAAAAAATGCAAGGATGATGGTCACCCCCTCGCCCCTTTGGGAGCTAGAGAGGAAAAACCGGAAAATATGTGTCATTACATTTTACTCCATATACGATTTCCAAAGCTTATAACTATTTGAGAAGTTAATCAAATTAACACTAAGCTGTTTATAAAACATTTTTCATAACTTCACATATAAGAAAGTTATGAGCAACTAAATTTTAAAAAAATTTTGAATTCAACTTTGATAATAAATATCTCGAATTTTAAATAAATTTTTTGATTATTTTTATGATGTAATTTTTTTTTAATGATAAAGTTTTCTGTTGACTTTCTTTTTGATATTGTCATAGCACTTGAGTACTCAATGAAAACACAACTGCTTTCTCATTTTAAATTACTACACGTAAAATAGTTAGCTTTTAGTGTGGTACGATTGAAAAACGGTTTTGTGTCATTGGTTTGAAGGTCATGTAGTCTCTTTTCCAAGATGCTATTGACTTTGGAGATGGGTTAAGGGATAATGACACATATTTTCAAGTTTTCATTTTCTAGCTCCGAAGGAAGGGAGGGGTGATCCTCATCCATAAAGGTTTTTACTTGCCTAATCAAGGAGAATCACCACCCGAGGGAATGCTATATCCTTCTGCTTCGCCGTAGTCGGGTATATAAAAGTAGACTCTCAATTTGTCCGACAGTTCAACAGCTACTGCAACGTTTAAAATGTCTTTAAAATTGGTTTGTGTACATACTAAGCTGTGTTATATTTATATATGTTTTTTTCTGTATGTTTGTTTAAATTAAAAATCTGACGTGCCAAATATATTTGGTAAATCCACTGAAAGGGTTAAAATGAGTTTTTCTGTGTTAGGCTAAAGGTTTTAAATGTTTAAGAAAGCTAGAGAAAAAAATATACCGATGAAACTTATGTGTTCAAAACCTAGTTAAAAAACCCTAGTCTGAATAATAATCAAAATGGCATCACAGAAAAAACTAAAAATTGAAATAGTGTTCAAAGTTTTCCCAAACTCTATGAGAAGCACTTCTAAGAAGACAGCCAACAAAGCAGCTATGCTCAGCAGGACAGCTAAATAAGTTCGAGCTACTGTGAAAAAAACTGGAAGAACAAAAAGTAAAACCAAAACATAGTGCTGCAAGCTGTGGCTACTGCAAGAGCTGCTTCCAATAAAAGTCAAAAAGATGCTGTAGAAAGCAGCTAATAAGCAGTTGAAATGTTCGAAAAACAAAATAAGAACAAAAAGAAAAGCAGTACTGAGCAAAGTGAACTCAACAAAGCAAGCAAATTCTTTCAATCGATGTCGCTGCATACTAAATTTAATAGAGGCAAAGGCAGGCACTTATTGCAAAAGTTTCTTGAAAGAAAAAAAAAAATATTCAAGACTCCAGGTTTCTTAGGGTTTAAGTAAAAACTTCTTCATTGGCAGCCAAACGCACTGTGCTATGAAAACCGAAAAGTTTTTGGAAGGACTATTTTTGTGTACATCGAATACAGACACATGCACACTACTTCTACGATATCGAGTTTTGAAAGTATTTTTAGACAACCATCCTTCTCATGCTGTTTATTCTGTTCATGCTAGTTTTTCGCCAATCTTCGACATTTGCGTGCCTTGGAATCTCAACCACTTCCGCCACTTTGCACACCACAAAAACGCATGAATTACTTTTTTCTTTTCAAATTTAGTCAGGAAAAAATTCTCATTTGTAGAAAAGTCTCGCTTAATCGCCGAGTTGACTTGTTGGATGCAGGCAGCAGTTTGTAAAAATTCTCCACCGTACAAGTTTGTACCTGCCTGGTATTAGCACCACCTCTATTCCCTACAACAAATGCATTTCTTGTAGTTTTTTTTTCACTTTCTTCAGGATTTTCTTTTATTTTTTGTTGAATTCTCACCATTTATTTGCAGCGCCTTTATTTCCTTATTATGCTACATTGCAAATGCAGCGTCCTGGCATATCCTGGCTGCTATTGCAATTGTTTGTGTGTTATTTGGGTTCGAGACATACTTTTTTATTCATTTATTTTATCTTAGCTCTTCGTAAGTTTTGCTGCTACCACTCCATTGCCTGGTGTTATTGTTGCTATGTGCTACGATAAAGTTTTTCCTACCACCAAAGTTGCCACCTTCTACCTAATTCCTCCTAACTTTGCCTTGTGCTTCCACTTGTCGACGCACAGTGTAAGATTTTGATGCCTGGGTGATCAAAATTCTGTAAGTTTTGAAAGGATGAAAATATTTTCTTTTGGTCGATGTCGCTTTCGAAATTCTAAGAAAAATTTTTAAACTAGCAGGAGCGGGCTCAGAAGGGTTGCCCCAAACTAAAAGAAAAAATCCAAATTCATATCGTAGCCTTTTTATTATATTAAAATTGCATTAGTTCGAACCAATTTGCAAGTTTCAACAGTATTAACAGTAATTTTAAAAGTTTTCTAAACCCTTTGGTACTTAATGTATCTTAAAATAAACAACTGCCAAAATATTTATAAAGCTCAATATATGTTTAAAATTATCCCAAAAAAACAATATATAAAGGGTGATCTTTTAAGAGCTTGATAATTTTTTTTTTTAAAAAAAATGCATAAAATTTGCAAAATCTCATCGGTTCTTTATTTGAAACGTTAGATTGGTCCATGACATTTACTTTTTGAAGATAATTTCATTTAAATGTTGACCGCGGCTGCGTCTTAGGTGGTCCATTCGGAAAGTCCAATTTTGGGCAACTTTTTCGAGCATTTCGGCCGGAATAGCCCGAATTTCTTCGGAAATGTTGTCTTCCAAAGCTGGAATAGTTGCTGGCTTATTTCTGTAGACTTTAGACTTGACGTAGCTCACAAAAAATAGTCTAAAGGCGTCAAATCGCATGATCTTGGTGGCCAACTTACCGGTCCATTTCTTGAGATTAATTGTTCTCCGAAGTTTTCCCTCAAAATGGCCATAGAATCGCGAGCTGTGTGGCATGTAGCGCCATCTTGTTGAAACCACATGTCAACCAAGTTCAGTTCTTCCATTTTTGGCAACAAAAAGTTTGTTAGCATCGAACGATAGCGATCGCCATTCACCGTAACGTTGCGTCCAACAGCATCTTTGAAAAAATACGGTCCAATGATTCCACCAGCGTACAAACCACACCAAACAGTGCATTTTTCGGGATGCATGGCCAGTTCTTGAACGGCTTCTGGTTGCTCTTCACTCCAAATGCGGCAATTTTGCTTATTTACGTAGCCATTCAACCAGAAATGAGCCTCATCGCTGAACAAAATTTGTCGATAAAAAAGCGGATTTTCTGCCAACTTTTCTAGGGCCCATTCACTGAAAATTCGACGTTGTGGCAGATCGTTCGGCTTCAGTTCTTGCACGAGCTGTATTTTATACGGTTTTACACCAAGATCTTTGCGTAAAACCTTCCATGTGGTCGAATAACACAAACCCAATTGCTGCGAACGGCGACGAATCGACATTTCACGGTCTTCAGCAACACTCTCAGAAACAGACGCAATATTCTCTTCTGTACGCACTGTACGCATTCGTGTGGTTGGTTTAATGTCCAATAAAGTAAACTGAGTGCGAAACTTGGTCACAATCTCATTAATTGTTTGCTCACTTGGTCGATTATGTAGACCATAAATCGGACGTAAAGCGCGAAACACATTTCGAACCGAACACTGATTTTGGTAATAAAATTCAATGATTTGCAAGCGTTGCTCGTTAGTAAGTCTATTCATGATGAAATGTCAAAGCATACTGAGCATCTTTCTCTTTGACACCATGTCTGAAATCCCACGTGATCTGTCAAATACTAATGCATGAAAATCATAACCTCAAAAAAATCACCCTTTACTAGCAATCGATGAAAATCTCAAACCAAAAACAAAAAATTTTATATTATTTCGTTATGGCTTTGTAGGGTTGCTCAAAATCAACGAAAAAAAAAATTAAATAAGTACTTAACTATAAGTAAAAACTGAATTTTTTGCTCTCTTGCTATGTATTAAGGAAGTTTACTTACTTATTTTAACAATGGTTGGTTGGTTTAGATGGTGATTCTACATGCAAGTAGGATCCAAGTAGCTCTAGTGAGCCGTTTTGATACCATAACCTCGTGTTTCTGTTGGTTGACTGGGCAGCGCACTGCTAGGTTATAACCATCCGGTGCGATTGATGAACGTTAGGAGATTGTTGATTTTTGTTGTTGAGAGTTCCTCTAGGTTGCTGAGGAGGGGCCTGCCAAGCGTTGTTAGTCTGGACCTGGCCAGGGAAGGCAGGTGCACAGAAAGTGTGTTAGTATTTCTTTTTCATTTGGGTCATCGCAGCTGCGACAGTGGGTGTTGAAAGGTAGTCCGATTCTCTCGGCATGAACTCCGATGCACCAGTGACCCGTAATAATAGCCGTTAATCTGGCTATGTCGCTCCGGGGCTTTGATAGCAACTGTTGAGTTCTGCCTATATTGTAGAGGGGCCATATTTTTCTTGATGTGCTGCAGGTTGGTAGTTCTCTCCATCTACGACCGGCTAAGGTTAAGTAGTAAGAACGAATTCCTCCCTTGACTGTGTTCAGTGGAACTTCAACTGGTTCCGCTCTGGAAACGTCAAGGGAAGAACCCCGCCTGGCCAATTCATCCGCCTTTTCATTACCATAAATGTTCCTATGGCCGGGAACCCAGATTATGGTAATGCTAAGTTGGTGACTTAGCCGGGCCAGTTCATCCTTACACTGCCTTACCAGTTTGGAGTTGGTACTGATCGCAGCTAAAGATTTAACGGCAGCTTGGCTATCTGTCAGAATAGCTGCGTTAAGGTGGTTGGTGTCAGCTCTCCTTAAGGTGCGACAAGCTTCTCTTATCGCAAAAAGCTCGGCCTGAATTTTAACAATATTTTAGTAAATTTTTTTTTTACATATCATCGGATCACACGAAAAGCAAAAAAATTCTTAATTTTTCCTTTAATTAAAAAGTTTTTTCAATAGGCGTCCCAAGGCGGTATCAATCAATATATGGTTAAAAAGAGGATAAACCAAATATTATTGTCTCGTAGTTTGTGTACATTTTAGTACAAATGGCTTAAATTGGCTTAAAATTTTAAAAGCTTACTGAAAGTTGAAAAATTTGTTAAGAATAAGATTTCTGGGTTTCAGTTACTGTGCTCAAAGGAGGGTTGTAATGATTCCGTTTTAACTTTATTCCACCTCAATTCCAATTCCTTGGAATAAGGAATTGGTAATTGGACATCTCAATTCATGAAGAATGTAATTGGAAAAACTAAAAAATTACATTACAGGAATTGTAATTGTTAATTGGACATCTCAATTCTTCATGAATGGTATTGGAAAAAACTTGTCAATTCCATTACAGGAATTGTAATTGGAAATTGAACACCTCAATTCCTCGGAATGGAGTTGACAAAATTATCAATTTTATTACAAGAATTGGTAGTTGATCACTTCAATTGCTCAGGAATGGAATTGAAAAAATTTTTTGTAAATTCCATTACTGGAATTGTAATTGGTAATTGAACGCCTAAATTCCTTAGGAATAGAATTGGAAAACATCGCTTTGTTAGTAGATTAATGAAATCTTATGTTTTCTAATACTGAAGTACTTTTGAGTTAATGATAAAGTAATTGAAATTTTAACTTCAAATTACAATTCTTGTAATAGAATTTACGATTTTTTCTAATTCCATTTATGAGGAATTGAAGTGTTCAATTACCAATTACAATTGCTGTAATGAAATTGATAATTTTTTCCAATTCCATTTATGATGAATTGAAGTCTTTAATTACCAATTGCAATTCCTGTAATGGATTTGACGATTTTTTCCAATTACATTCCTGAGGAATTGAGGTGTTCCATTACCAATTACAATTCCAGTAATGGAATTTACCATTTTTTCCAATTCCATTCAAAGAAATTAAGGTGTTCAATTACCAATTACAATTCCTGTAATGGAATTTACCATTTTTTCTAATTCCACTCAAAGGAATTAAGGTGTTCAATTACCAATTACAATTTCTGTAATGGAATTGTCCATTTTTTCCAATTATATTCCTGAGGAATTGAGAGGACCAATGACCAATTCCTAATTCCAAGGAATTGTAATTGAATTGTAATGAGTACTTTTTGACCAAGCTCTGACTGTGCTCAACAGACAGAAAGCCACTATGTTTTTAACGTTGACCCCTGCCGCGAAGGCTTAATTCAACGGTGCTCCATAGCTTGGGACAAATATGAAGCGTCGGTCAACGCCCCATCGGAATTCAAGAAAGACCACTCTGAAAGGTTCCCCTAATAACATGCAATAGAACCCCATTCCCGCAAGTCGTCAGATTGACGCTATACATGGCCGTAGCACTTTTAGCTACTCGAATTTGTACTTGACTGGTTATTTTAATAAACCTTGGGCTATCTCGGTATCAATACCAATAATATAACCCATTACTTTTTTAGCCGCAATAATAATCCAACGTCGCATCAAGGGTCATCACTCCTTGACACGAAGACTAAAGCAGCAACTACATAGGAACCGTAAACATGTTATCAAGTTCCTCAATCTGAGTGGACACAACTCAGACTATTTAGGTTTCCCCATCGCCTGTACTCAAATTCCAAAGGTAACAGTATATTGATCCGGTAGTTGCTTACCTTCCTGACATTTACTGTTTGAAATTGGCGAGATTCAATCTACCATCATTCTCTTAGTAATTTGAGGAAATCACCAAACCGAGTTCAACTAAAGTGTAACTCACACCGGCCTTTCTGGCCTAACCACAGCCAGAGCGCATCATACCCCACGTGGGCCTATCCCATATGATAGTCAATACCCGGGCAAAAGGCTCCACCAGACAAGGCTCTTCAACATCCCGTCTACAGACCAAAAGTACTTAGAACATTTATATCTGACTGTGACACCTTCAGCCACTCGAATTGTACTTGGCTAGGTTAAAAAATAACCATAGGTTTCCCAGTAAACCAGGTAAACCTCAATTCTACTTATGCAGCGTCGTTTTCCTAATTAAGACTTAATAAAAAGCCTTAACAGAAAACTAAGAAGCATGAGCCGTTGTATACAAATTTGCTTATGCAACGGTCCAAAGGTTAAATGTTTCCTACATAATAACCTTTATTCTAAAATAGGTCTGCAGAACAACGATAGATCAGGTCTCCTCATCATTGATGGATGACTATCCCCGCTCTTCAAGTTATGTTGGATTGATCGTCCATCGAAAGCATATTACAACGACAGTGTTATGATAACTTAATATCAAAACCATGCTTTCTCCAAGAATTTGGCAGCAACATCCAAGGCTCTAGGTAAACATTTTTCTTGTACAGTTATCAGACGAACATTCAGGAGCCGTGCCTCCAGAAAGAACTCATTTTGAGATCAGTTCATGGGCCGTGCCCCTCCAATAACAAACCCTCACCCTTCCATTCCTGGCTTGGGACAGGCAGATTCCCCGAAGGTCCTCTGGCGGGTTTTGTGCTCAACAGACAAATGAATTTATAATGAAAATAATGTTGGCAACTAAATAGTACCTTAATTGAGTTAAAAAAGAAAATCCTAACTAAAAATATTAAAGCGTTTGCTTACAGGACAGTTTCAAAGTTAAATAATAATGTTAAATTTTAAGCATTTGCGCAGAGAATAAAAAGTTCCAACTTCTGGACCTTATATCTCAGAATGTACCAAAGATATATAAAAACTTTTACTGAAATTGAAAAGGTCATACAATTTTAATTTATAATCGTACAAAAAATATTTAGATTACATACTTTGCATTAGATAGTTGTGAGCGCTCAAACGCTAAAATCTTGCATTGTGCGACGTTGAATATTTTATAGGTTTTGTTTGTTTTTTTATATATTTTATTTTGCTTTACGTCTTTTTAACATACATATGTACAAGTATATATAGTTCCTTTTCTCTCTCTTTTTTTATATTATTTTATTTTCTTTTTAGTACAAATTTTTCTTAAAAACTTCTTAAGACTCTACAAGACGCTTACAGTGTCTGCCAAAGGCTTAACAACTTTTGCACAATTCATTTTAAAACTAAGAAACAAAACATAGGATAGCAAAGCACATCGCAGAATGAGTCTGAGGAAGTCTGAAGGATGTGTGTGGCAAAACTTTTTGCATCCACTGTTGTATTATTCTAAAGTAGAAGTCAATCTAACTTAAAAATTCTGAACGGCAAACTATAAGAAAAAATAAAACAAAATAAATAGCAATGAAAAGAAGCAAAATAACTAAGAAACACAAATAAAGTTAAAAAAGTTTGCTAAAATGGCGAGCAAAACAGTTGAAAAGTATTTTTATACTAATGTTTATATGTTTAAAGCTTTCTGTGTATGCATGTCTATTTAAGTGTGAGTGCAACTTTATATGTGTATGTGTGATTGTGCATTTTTGTTTATAAGTACCAGCAGAGTTTGTCGTCTAGCAGACTACAAATGACGATGCAGTTGAAGTAAATGCTAGCACAAAATAGTGCAGTTTAAAAAGCAACAAGGAATTAAAAAAGGAGAGCAAAAGGAAGCCAAGACAGTGAAACGTTTACGGTGCTGTTACATTGCTTGGAATGAGAAACTCGAAAGGAAGCTTAGGAACGTTTCTATACTGCCAGTAAAAAAAAACAAACAAAGTATATATAGTATAAATGGTATAAAATAAAAAAGTAAGGAGGAGATGTAAATGGAAAGCAATGAGCTGAGAAAGTTAAAAACGGAATATAATTCCAAAGTGCAAAAGTGATGCAGAAAACTTTCCTTGACTAGCTTGTATTTTGAACCAATATACGAATTAAATTTAACTGTAGCACTGTAACTCTGACATTTTGCTTATGGTATATAAAAATAATTCTAGAAGACTCGCGAACTTTTCTCATTTTTTAAAGCAAAGCCTCTTACACTTCGATTTGTTGATTTGCTTTAGTAGAAATTTGCAGATAAAAACGACAGAATGTTTCTATATTTGTTAAAATGGCGGAACCTAACCGTACGCCACGCAGTGTAACGATCCCTTATAACGAGCGGCCATAAATAGAAGAAGTTACCGTGGTATATTTTTAAAAAAACTTATTCCAGAGCAATCAAATTTGTAGCACCTAATTCGTTTGTAACAAAAACTAGTTGGTGCGAAAATTAACCTAATCGGCTACCTAATACGCCCACCACAACTAATTCAGTTTTATATAACTGAAATCGATAAGATGGCATATTTCCCCAAAAAAGCATCCCAGAGCAATACAATTTGATACACCTACTTCTTTTATAGCAACAATTTAGGTTAGGTTAAGTTAGGTTAAGGTGGCGGTCTACCACATTGACCAGATAATTGGTCCGTTGTGATAACACAGGAAATCTACTCCTCCCCGACTGCTCTCCTAGACACTGTCGTGGAACTAACCTGTTCTTATAATAAATATAGTAGTAGAATACGGTGGCGATCGTAGCCTAGTGGGTAGAGTGCGTGGCCCCTAAGCTAAAGAACTGCGGTAGCCCGGGTTCAATTCCTCCAGCTTCAGACAGAAAGTTTTTTCAATTGAAATAATTTTTCTGTTATGTTGTCACCTCTCTGCAGACAATGGCAAACCTCAGAGAGTAAAAATTGTCATGTAAAGCTTCTTGAGAACATAAGCCGTTCGGAGTCGGCATAAAACACGTAGGTCCAGTTCTCGGCCATTTGTGATCAAACATTTAATAACATGCACAACACAATTGATCATTAGAAGCTAGGACAAAGTCCTTCCAAGGGCTGAAATGGCCAGTTTATTTTATTTTAGTAGAATACGCTTAACGTCTACATCCTCAAGATCCGTGTGATCGTAAAAAAGAAGATACCTAGATGCTTATGCATGGTAATAAATCTTGGAATAAAATTGAAACTTTTCTGTACTTTATATATGACCATACCAGCTTTGGTTTCAAATCTAGTACAATATTTGCAAAATACAAAAAAATCGTTTTAATACAACTTAGGTTTAAAATTTAATACAAGCTTGGATTGATATATAAAAAAAAATAACAAACACAGTGAGATTCGAACCAGGGACATCCAGTTTGTAAGCCCACTACGTTAACCACCGGGATATTGAGCTATACGAAACAAATGCAATAAACGAGAATATGAACCTAATAGCCTAATATTGAGTTTCAGCATTGCTATATTTCTTTGGTTTAAATTTTAGTACAGAAAAGTTTTATTTAGGGGTTAGTATTTGATAAAGTTTAAATTTTAAACCTCAAGGTTAAAAAATATGCAGTATTATTTTGGCTGAACTAAAATTTATTCCAAGATTTTTAACCGTGTGTCTTCTGCGGGCTTATCCCTGCAGGTGGGGCATGAACAGAAGAGATGCGATACTGTCAGCTTCTTTTCCTCAGCTATACTACTCCTACAGAAGTCATTTGCATGAAACCCCATTTTTAAGGCATTATAACTTATAAGACAGTGCCCTGTTAGAATGCTTATAAGAATGAAGAGATCTTTCCTTGCCGTCTGAGTGAGCTTCCTCGTTCGTTTTTCAGTAAAATTGAGCCAAATCTGGTTGTGTTTGAGCTGATGATATGATTTGACCTAAAATTAGCCTTTGAGCCAGCTTTCACGATGTAAGTTGCATGCCAAATGTTTCCATGTCAGGCATCAGCATTATCGTTGTACCTTCTCTAGCGAGCTCATGCGCTCTACAATTTCCAGGAATATCCGAACTTATCAGCCATCTCATTAAAAGATGAGTGTCATTTAAATACCGTTAGTGATGTTGGGAACACACCTAGAATAGATTTTATCGCTGCTTGGCTTTCCTATATCTCACTATACCTCAGCCATTCCACAGCTCTATAAATGGCCATTATTTCCGCCTAGGAGACGCTGCAATGATCTGGAAGTCTAAATGAGATTCTGATGTTCAGATCGGTATAAAAATGCCTCCCCAAACTTTTCTGTCCAGTTTTAAGACGTCAGTGAACATATGCGCACCAACTTGGTTTTGCGAAAGTAATCCGTCCCATTCTACTCTGGTAGCGATGCTGTGTGAATGTCATACTCGAATGAGGGAGTGGCAATAGTGTAATCGATGCTGGTAGAAACTGCTACTGCAAGATTAATAATAGAGGAGTGACCTGTACGAGTAGTAGTCTACAGCAAGGTTGCTCTAAGGCGAATGGCTGTTTCCTGTGCCATATTTTTTCCCATAACATCGAGAGGTCTTAAGTACAGAACTGCATTTAGTTAATCAGATGAAATGGACATAAGCCCAGCAATTTGCAATTAGACTATATTTTATTACTGTCCACCAAATACATATACACACCGTACAGCAAGATTGCCCTCACTGTAGCTATATAAATCCAATGTGCAATATTCGGAGTAAGTTCTCATGTTTTACCTATAACTTTTTTACAGGCATATAAAGCAACATTGGCTTTCCTAGTTCGCTCAAGCATATTTGGTTTCCAGCTAAACTTTATATCCAAAATAACTTGCTAGTATTTTGCATCTTCCGTGAAGTAAAGCTGAGTGCCATTAAGACGTAGAGGAACTATGCGCGGATTTTTGTTTTTTCCTTAAAAAAGGACCAGTTCAGTTTTTTGGGGACTTACCCCTAGACTTACCACACCTTTATGCATAAAAATTGAGAATGGAGAGCGCTGAGTTTTGCATAATGTCTCGAAGAGTAAATGTGTACTTTCCAGAGGTAACAAACGCATTGGCATATGCTATCACCCTGCATCAACCGTCAGTTTTAGCCCATCCAGTTTGAGACTTTTCTGCACTTTTTTTCGATTAACGTGGTTATGTTGTGTCTAGCATTGCCCTGATTCCATCCGCTGTCACGGTTAGAAAGGCCCCTACCAGGACATTCCTTTATGAGCTCCATTTTTCAGGCGAAATGCTGCTGTCCGGATCACCTTTGCCAATTACCGCAATGGTATTTTGCCCAGCTGCAATATCGCTGAAAAGCTCAGGAGTGCCTGTGCTACCACTAATTTTCTTTGCCTTGGGCTGAGGAACCTCTTCATGAGATCTTTGACGCATAGAAGCATCGGTTTAGGTTTAAAGGGAGTCTCCGACTTCTCCAAGATGCCCACCGCCCACTTTCAGGATAATTTTTGTTACTCGGTGACAAGATTGGTTGCCACTACACCAGTATCTGTCACAGGGGGAGCATTTTGAGACTGCGTGTCTGTAGACCGTTTGTCTAGTGCAGCTAAGAGCTGCACTTGATTGGCACTTGAAGACAGCCCGTCTATGTTTTGTTTTGGAGTTGTGTATCATCACGCTTTTATGACTTTCCTCTCTTCATCAAAACGAAAAGAATAAAGCTAGCAGGCCTTGAAACCTCTCTTTGAATGAAATCAGGACCACATTCAGCTACCAAAATATACCCGTATGCAGTTCCAAACCAACCCGAGATTTGGTTTAGAGTCTTCCAGTAGAGTAGGCAAAAAAAAGTAGGGAACAAATGACCATCGCGCTCCGCATATCAGAAAGCTCCGTTAATAGCTGGACTTTGTTCGATGAACTCCCAGCCTAGTCAATCCTCAGCACGGGTCGCATCATATCTTGACTCAGCCCATACCCCTACCGATGTGAGGGATTCTTACCAGGCCGCACTAAGACTATAGAGAGTCGGAATACAGTAGGAAGAACTCTTCCCCCCCTTCATCTTACACCGGTTTTAGAAACAAAGAGCACTGTAGTTGTTGTTACCAAAACTACAGTTGTTGCACCCAAATGGAGAGTTAGGTAGAGGATTTTTGCCAGCCAGAACAAATAATAAATTTATAAATATTGAAAGATATTCACTTTTTGCGTATAAGGTTTACTTTTACCCTGCGTGATGGCCACACACTATCTTTTTAAATAATGATAGTATTACTAATAAAGTTCGCTGTTTTTCAGCAAAACACGTCTTTTGCTTTATATCTATGTATGTATGTTAAAATCTATTAAATAATTTTTACTCATACAAAAGTTTATCAATTACCATTATGGAACTTCTCTCCCGATTAACAACAGATTACGATACGGGCTTGTAAAAGATTTATGACAAAATTCTCTCATCTACGAGTACAGATTTCCTCAATCTCAATCCATATAAATAGTATAAATACAGCCTTTCCGGTTTCTGTATTGAATTGGAACCTAATTTTTCAAAAAAATTTTACTTAGAAATATATTCTACATTACATAAAAAATAAATAAATAAACTGGCCATTTCAGCCCTTGGAAGGACTTTGTCCTAGCTTCTTATTGATCAATTATGTTTTGTGTGGTGTTATTAAATGTTTATAACAAATGACCGCGAACTGGACCTACCTGTTGTATGCCGACTCCGAACGGCTTATGTTCTTAAGAATAATTTACATGGCGATTTTTACTCTCTGAGGTTTACCATTGTCTGCAGAGAGGTGACGACCGAACAGAAAAATTCATTCAATTGAAAAAACTTTTTGTCTGAACTGGAATTGAACCCGGGCTACCGCGGTTCTTTAGCTTAGGGGCCACGCACTCTACCCACTAGGCTACGGCCGCCACGTAGCCTACGCCTACGTCACATAATTCATTTAATTTTACTGAGTATAAATTGTACACTTTTTGTGTAATCTTCATTATCTTAAAAATGTGTCTCTTTTCTTTGAGCTTTCTAGCGAACTCAAATGTCAACTCGTTGCAACAAAATTAATCTTCGAGATACCACTTCCTTTATTTCAGTTACTTAAATTAATCCTTATTAGCTGCACTGTGTCCGATATGTGCAATTTTGCAAGGGACGAAAAGGAACTCTATAATATTTTTGTTTGTTTGTATATATATATGTATGTTTTGAATAGACTCCTAAACAACTCAACGGATTTTTTTAAAACCTATATCAAACGATTCTTTATATAACTGCACTGAACATAGACTATATTAATTTTGTCACGCCCCCTTTTACTGCCCAAAAAATCAATAAATCAATAAAATTGCTATATATCAAACGGTTTCGGCCGAATTGGAATAAAATTTTGTGCTTACATATGTATGCTAGCTGTCGGCAATGGTACGAAAAATGGGTTGCCACACCCCAATGTACCACCTAAAAACCAATAAAAACGCCTTTATTTCAAACGGTTTTGATCGTACTGGACTTAAATTTTATAATTTACTTCGTATGCTGACTGTCAGCAATTATAATAAAAATAGGAGTGGTATCACTGCAGCTACGCCCACTATTCATAGATAATTATAATTCCTAAGTCCCCTTTTCCACACGGCAATTTTTCTTGCCGGCAAGTTTTCGATTCTCTTTTGGACTTGCCATTTGCTTTTCCACTCAGCAAGAGTTCTTGAGCAATTCCGATTTTACTTGTCTGACATTCGTGTTGTGAAATAGTTTTTGTTAAGGTTCAATAACATTTAATATTCAATAATATTTACAAAAAGAAGTAAAACTGTTTTAAAAAACTCTATATTTGTATCTGAAAAGCTCATTTTCAACACAAACACACGAAGGCAATGCTAAATTTATCTATATATGGTTTTACACTAATGCGCACGCATCTTAAGTTGACGAATAACATTAAAAAGAAGCATCAAAGAAAGAACAGCACAAAAGAAAACTTGCCGGTACGAGCAAGTCTGTACTCGTCCCCTTTCGTCTCGTTCCGATTGCCACCAAACTCGACTTGCCGGCAAGAAAAATTGCCGTGTGGAAAAGGGGTCTAAGCCATAAATACATCTCTATAATATTTTTGTTTGTTTGTATGTATGTTTTGAATAGACTCTTAAGCAACTGAACGGATTTTTTTAAAACCTATATTAAACGATTGTTTATATTACTGCGCTGAACATAGGCTTTATTAATTTAGTCACGCCCCTTTTTACCGCCCACAAATCAATAAAAATCCTATATATTAAACGGTTTCAACCGAACTGGACTAATATTTGGTACTTAGGTTTGTATGCTAACTGTCGGCAACTGTACGAAAAATGGGTTGCCACACTCCCTTTTATCGCCCACAAACATAATAAAAATGGGAGTGGTATCACTACAGCTACGCCCACTATTCATATCCAATTATAATTCCTGAGACGTAAATGCTTTCATAATAAAATATGGTATGTAGGTGCTAAGTAAAATGATGATATTCATTTACAATGGCTCATAAGACAGCAATAGAAGCTTTAGACAGAACATTGCAATACATTCAAGAGACCAAGCACGTGATGGGCAAAGTGACGTTGGTTTTAGCAGGATATTTAAGGCAAACATTGCCTATTGTTTCAAGAGGTACGCGTGCGGATGAAATAAAAGCTTGTATTAAATCATCATATTTATGGAAAAATATAAGAAAGTTCGAGTTAAAAACAAACATGAGAGGTCACCTCTACGGAGACCAATTGTCTGGTTTTTTCGCAAACAGCCTGTTGAAACTAGGAAGTGCACAACTTGAAAAAGATGCGCAAGGTTAAGTTTATTTAAGTCCAATTTCTACAATAGTCAAATCTGCAAAAGAGCTCTAACTAAAAGCTTTTTCGAATGTCGTAAGCAATTATAAAAATTAAAGTTTGTTATGCGAGAGGGCAATTTTGGCAACGAAAAACATCACGGTCAATGGAATCCACTTCCAACTTTTACGACAGCTTCAGGGAGATCGCACTTATAAATCGGTAAATAACGTTCTTGATCAGAATGAGTCAGTTAATTACCCCGTCGAGTTTTTAAATTCGTTGGAGCCACCAGGAATTCCTCCTCATAGCCTCAGCCTAAAAGTTTGAGCACCTATAATGCTATTGAGAAATTTAGATTCACTACGACTTTGCAATGGCGCGAGGCTCTCGGTTAAGAAATTATTGCCAAATGTTATAATGAGGCTACTATTCTTACAGGACGCAGCAAAGGAGATGACGTTTTTCTGCCTCGCATCCCAACTATACCAACTGACATGCCATTTCAGTTCCAGAGGCTGCAATTTCCAATCCATCTGAGTTTCGCCATGTCTATTAACAAATCCCAAGGACAAACACTAAAAGTTGCAGGACTTGACTTGACCGAAAACTGCTTCGCTCATGGCCAATTATATGTTGGCTGCTCATGCGTTGGGAGTCCAAATAATTTATGTTTTGACAACAAATGAAAAGTCTTTAAATATTGTGTACGCAGAAGCTTTAAAATAGTTACAAAAAGACATAATAAAAATTTGCAAAACTTACATAACATTAATTAGATGTTAAATTAAATGCATTTTTTTTTTTTTTTTGATTTGGAGGTATGAAATCTTCCAAAGATACGTGTACCCGTCCACATTCTAAAATCTGCCCGAATCAGCCGGGACAGACAGAATGCACCTACGTACTAAAACATTCCCCCTATTGGCAATTAGGATTTTCCACTGAGCACATTAATTGGCTTTTCAGCGGAATTTAAAAATTGAATATATATAAACGCGTATTTAAGTATAATTGATTCTATATAAATAAGCAACATCGAATTAATTAATAGTAATTATCAATTTAAGGTACCCGAAAAGCAATCAAATCACTAAACTCATTTTAACTAGTTTGCGGCCATTGTCCAACCCAAGGACCTACGTGGAAATGAGATAAATCTCATATCCGCCAAATCTAAATACCAATTAGTTGGATATGCATTTGGGCCAACGCAGGAATAAACTTGTGTGGAAAAGAGATATACTCTGGCACATCAATCCAGGTGATAGTGTGAGTTCAGTCTAATTTCAAATCAGGAAACCACGTGAGCACGTAAATCACAATTCGATAAAAATTAAAATATTGAATAATAAAAAAGTAAGTTTTAAAAACGATTCATATTTGATGGTGCTTACTTTATAAAACATAATATCGAGACAAAAAAGAGAAACAGAACAATCTCAATTACCAATATTACATTGTTATAAAACTGCGTTAGGTAGAATCGGATGAAGTTAAATTGATTTAATTATTTAAATGTAATATAATTTTCCGTTTTAAGACGTCTACCGAATCAGAAAAATTAATCATGTTGATGTTATCATTGAAATCACTGCACATACATCGTAAAGGTTCATGAAGAGCGTAATTACAACTGCACTGACTCAACTTGAAAAACAGAAAATGTCTAGTTCCTCTCCTTGGGATGTTAAAATTTAGAGCTGAGATGAGATATTCCGAATTAATCTCGCCACGAAGTAATTTATACAGAAACATGACATTAACCATCATTCTTCTGGGGGTTCCAACGACTATGACGTAAAGCAAAAAGTAAAAACTGTTTTTGAAAGGATTCTATGGCGTCGATGTAGACATTATATTGTGGGTTCCATACAACTAATGCATATTCAAGAATTGGCCTTACAAGAGAGGTATATAATAATTTAGTAGTAAAGGTATTCAATGTTGAAATAAAATTATATTTACAAAACTGTTCTTCTTCATTCCTCTTCATTTTTGATAAAACACTGAAAATTTAAAAAAAAAATTATATTGACATTTTTTTCCGATAACAAATTTATGGTAAAATTCGTAAGTTAAGCAGATTGTCCAAGACATATGCTTTAATTATGGGGTTGGAATTAGTTTTAAAGGTTTTCTAAAAGATGGCGCAACTATCAATAGATCGCATCGGGCACACCTGTGACTATATTCATTTCAAAGCACATTGTCTAACATATATTTTTTTCTCTGTGAACATGTCGACTTTCGTTCCAACAAAACGCAATTTGCGGGAAGGTTTACTTTTGTGCTTCCATTTGAAGAAAAAAGCGGTTGAAGCACAACGCACGCTTACTGAGGCTTACAGGACTATGCTCCATCGATTTCTACTTGTGAGTACTGGTTCCGTCGGTTTAAAAGTGGTGATTTTGATACGGAAGACAAAGAGCGTCCGGGCCAGCCGAAAAAGTTTGAAGATGAGGAATTGGAGGCATTGCTCGATGAAGACCCGTGTCAAACCCTTCAAGAATTGTCAGAATCATTGGGAGTCGACTTATCAACGGTCGGCAAACGCTTGAAGGCCATGGGAATGATTCAAAAGCAAGGAAATTGGGTGCCGTACCAGTTGAAGCCGAGAGACGTTGAACGGCGATTTTGCATGTGCGAACAACTGCTTCAACGGCATAAAAGGAAGAGTTTTTTGCATCGTATTGTCACTGGCGATGAAAAGTGGATCCATTACGATAATCCTAAGCGAAAAAAATCGTGGGGACCACCCGGCCATGCATCAACATCGAGGGCCAAGCCGAATATTCATGGCGCCAAGCTTATGCTGTGTATTTGGTGGGATCAGAAGGGTGTCGTGTACTATGAGCTGCTAAAGCCTAACGAAACCATCACTGGGGAACGCTACCAACAACAATTGATGCAATTGAGCCGAGCATTAAAGGTTAAACGGCCGGAATATGCCAAAAGACACGACAAAGTGGTTTTTCAACATGACAACACACGGCCACATGTTGCAAGAACCGTCAAGGAAACGTTGGAGGCGCTGAATTGCGATGTGCTACCCCACCCGTCTTATAGCCCAGACATAGCCCCTTCCGACTACCACCTATTCAGATCGATGACGCATGGCTTGGCTGAGCAGCGCTTCACTTCTTACGAGGATACCAAAAAATTAGTCGATTCGTGGATTGCCTCAAAAGACGAATCGTTCTTCCGGCGCGGAATCCATATGCTGCCAGAAAGATGGGAAAATATTGTAGCTAACGATGGACAATACTTTGAATAATATACATTGTACCGTTGTTTCTAAATAAATCCTCAAAAACCGAAAAAAACCTTTAAAATTAATTCCAACCCCCAATAAAAAAAATTTTCAAGCAAAACTAATGTAATCTTATCCTTTTTTGCTATTAATTTCATTCCACTCAAATTATCTCTATCCGAACAAGGTCGGGTACTCTGCTAGTTATATATAAAGACTAGCTGATATACCCGGTGTTACTCGGGGAAAAAATTTTAAATTTTGATGTTTAGGTTTTATTCGTTTAGTTGATAACGATTTTTAGCCAGAAAAAAGAAGCTTTTGACGTAAAGCTTATGGACATATGCAAAATGGTTTTTTGTCATTCTAAGGAAACGGCGTTATTAAAAAAAGACGTTGTACTAAAAATTTGTGCAATCTTGAAGACATGTGAATTTTTTTGGTGTCAAAATTACAGAATTTTTTAAAATTAATTAAACGAAGCTTTTCGCTAAAAACAGTATGCTAGTTGGCTGATGTCTCTTACTTGTAAAAGGGTGGAAGAGGCGTGGTTAAAACTAATTATGCCAAAGCATAATATAAGATTCAAGTAAAATTTGAGCCAAATTTGAGTTAAATCCGTCCATCCGTTAAGATTTGCATTCTGGTCAAACAAACAGAAAATGATTTTTATTATTGTGGATACTTAACTTTCATATAAATTTTCCGTGAATTTTTCCGATATTTTAAAAGCTATTTTGTTATTTGAGGCAAAGAAAAATCCAATAAATAAGATATTATTTAAATCGGTCCAGTCGATCTTTATATGTTATATGTAAATGGTATAACTAACCCGACATTATTTTATTAATTTCGATTAATGTGATAAAATTAATACAAAAAATTTATTAAGTAATACTTTATTAAGTACAAAAATTAAGTATTTCAATAGCGTATCAGCAAGGCATTTACTTTATTGAAGCTATGTATTTTGCTGCATGAAGTGCACTCGGGTTGATTGTCTTTAGTGAAGTACCTTGTGATATACGACATTTTTCGTTTTGTTATCGGGTGCAAGAACAAATAAAGCGGATGGTTTGCCGACACGTGAACATGCCACGTTCAATTGACCTTGAGAAAAACATGCATTTGCTAAATTCAGACCACAAACACTAAGGGATTGGCCTTGTGATTTGTTAATCGTCATGGCGAATGCAAGACGAGCTATTGAGCGGAACAAATGATATTTTTTAATTTTTTTTTAAATTTTTTTTTACTATATCAAAAAAACTATATCAAAAAGGAATGAAGATAAAAATCTCTTTCAGTTGCAAAAGTTACGGTCTTAAAATTAAAAATGAAGAAATTTTTATTCGTTTAGAAGATTTGATTTTGATTATTAAATGCCAGAAAAAAGTCAGTTTTTGCAGTAAAGTATATTGAATTGAATTAAGATTGTGAGAGTGAGGCCAAGCCAAGTTTCCAATGCCCGTGCCAGTTTTCCAGTAGAAATGCCTGACCAATAAGTAACTCCATACTGAATTTCAATGTAATATAATATTTATTTCCAAAGCCATTCGATATCAAAAATTTAGCTTGTATGGGCAGAGCCACACCCCCTTGTTCAATGACCGTCTCAGTTTTCTAGTAGAAGGATATCCAATAGTAATTCCATACTGAATTTCGTTGTTATACGACATTTAGTTCCAAACCTATCTGATATCAAAAATTTAAAGTGGATGGACGGAGCCACACCCCCTTTTCCAAAGCCCATCCCAGTTTTCCAGTAGAAGGATATCACCAAGTGGCAACTCCATACTGAATTTCATTATTATACGGCATTTAGTTCCAAAGCTATTTGATATCATAAATTTGAATTGTATGGGCACTGCCACTCCCCTTTGACCTATACTTGCTCAATTTTGCCAGTCGAAAGACACGACTAAATAGTACGTTCTAACCGAGTTTCATTAGTGTGTGACTTAAAGCTTGAAAGTTATACTGAAAATTAGGGCTGCTGAAAAAGTGCCACGCCCTACGTCCAACGCCACTAAAATTTTACCAGCAGAAGGGCAAGTGCAATAACCGAGTTCAATAACCAATTCAATAACCGAGTTCAAAACGCTATAAGCAAGCGAAATAAACTACACAATTTGTGGAAAAAATACCCCACAGTTGAAAATTGGGAAAACTACCGATTAGCTAGAAACGAATCAACACGTATCTTAAGACACTCAAAAAAATTGTATTTCTTTTCCAAACTTAAAACATCTCTTTCTTCAAAAGATTTGTGGAACAATGTCAAAAATCTTGATATTTGTAGCAAAACAAAATCTGAATGTCGTATTGACCCTGATCTTCTTAATAACTTTTTCTTGTATGGCACGCAGAACTCCGTTTATATAAATTTTTCAAATCCAACACAATATGTTGAACAAACGTTTGAGTTTTCTGCAGTAAGTGAAAGCGATGTAGGAAAATGCGTTCAAAAAATTAAATCAAATGCAGTCGGAGCAGATGGAATTCATATTAAATTCATAAAAGAAATCTTACCATTTATTCTCAGTCCACTAACACATATTATTAACCACTGTTTCACAACATCTTGCTTTCCAAGTTCTTGGAAAACTTTAATTGTTCTTCTTGTTCCCAAAAAAGCAGCAGCGAATGAGCCCAATGATTTTAGGTCAATTAGCATTTTGTCGTCATTATCAAAAATTTGTGAATCTCTAATGGCTTATCAAATATCAAGCTACCTATTGCAAAACAAGCTGTTATCTCCACAGTAGTCAGGTTTCCGCTCTGGACATAGTTGTTCTACTGCTATGATAAAGATTTTGGACGATATAAGAAACTCGTATGACAATGAATCAGTAACTCTGCTATGCTTACTCGATTTTTCAAAAGCGTTTGACACAGTTAATCACCATTTACTATGTTATAAGCTTAAATATAAGTATGGTTATAGTTACAGCGCTGTGTTACTCCTGAACAACTATCTTTCCTATCGAGTACAGAAAGTTAAGGTCGGTGAAAATTTTTCAAGTCTTTCATCTGTTTGCAGTGGGGTTCCCCAAGGATCGGTACTAGGTCCTCTTTTATTCTCCATTTTTACAAATGATATTTTCAGCGTTTGCAGGCATTCGTCCATGCTTGCTTATGCTGATGATATTCAGATATATCTCTCACGTAGAACTGGTCTCATGGAAGACCTGGTATTCAGGCTTAATGAGGATCTAGTAAGTATAAGTCAGTGGGCTGTTAGCAATGGGCTTCAACTTAATGCTGCGAAATCATTTGTATTACCCATCAGCAAAGATAATGTCTTCTTAAAAGATATACCGGACCTTATTTTAAAAGACCAAAAGCTAAGTTTCGTCAGCAAAATCAAAAATCTAGGTTTTCATATTAATTCTACACTTACCTGCAGTGACCACACCAACAGTGTGGTCCAAAAAGTATATTATATTCTGCGTAATCTAAGAGTTTCAGCTGGTTAAACGCCAGTTGAATTGAAACATAAGCTTGTTCTTCAACTTATACTACCTATAATTACTTATGCAGAATGTGTTTATAGCAATTTGGACTCCCGATCTCAATTAAAATTAAACTTAGCATTTAACCAGGTTACACGATATGTTTATGGGCTGCGAAAATTAGAACATATATCTCAGTTTAAAAAATCTATTCTTGGAAGTGATATTATTAACTATCCCAATGCTAGAAATTGTATCTTTCTGCATAAAATAATAGTGTTTAAAACGCCTCCTTATTTGTTTGAAAAAATTCGATTTGGTCACTCATTAAGAAGTTTCATGCTGACCCCACCGAGTTTCAACTACCTCAACTCCACAAGATTATTTTTTATTAATGCCACTCGTCTTTGGAATTCCTTACCGAGCCATGTAAGAGCTTTAAGGGAAATAACAAGATTTAGACTTGCCGTATTTCAACATTTTGCTTCTAATTAACGATTAATAAATTCGCCAGTTTTCTTTAAATCTATACTTTCTTCTAGTCACTTTTTGTTTTTCTCACTTAATTACTTCAATTGTATACTCTATCGGGATTTCTCTAATTCTACTTAACATTAAGATTAATTTTATAACAAGTTTAATTGTTTAAATTAGGTTTAAGAAAATCTTTAATTTGTATAACCCTAAAAATATTGTTCCAACTTGTACATTAAAAGAACTAAGTTCTTATCGTACTATAAATAAATAAATAAATATTATTTAGTGATTGAGATAAAAATTAAGGTCGAATACCTAATTCCGTTGCTGTGTGACCTATAATTCCAAAGCTATTCGATATAGAAGATTTAATTGGAAGATTTGATGGTAGGTGCTACGCCCCCTGAGTTTTTCCGATATTTTAATAGTTATTCTGCTATTCGGGATGAACACAAATCCATCAAATAAAAGATTATTAAAATCGGTCTAGCCGTTCTTGAGTTATAAATGGTGTTACAAACCCGACTTTGTTTTATATATATAGATTAACCCGAATCACCCTGAGTAATTTTTTTTTAAATTTTCAGAAGGACCTGTTAACGCAAATATAAAATGGTTTAAACTAAAATAAGCACTTTTTAAGTGTTTGTATTTGCGTTGCCATATGGCAACGACAGGGTGTTTCGGATTAACATGCAATAACAATGAAGTTCAGCTACTATAACCTTTTCGAGCTTTCTCAACATAAGATCATTTTAAGAATCTCAACGATATCGATGGAAGTGATTCAAAACAATCTAAAGTGAGAGAAATGTATCTACCATAATATGGGTTGAGATCTCAGGGAAAACACCAGACATAACAACTAACCAATGATGTGATTTTTATGAGATGATGCTTTTTTTAATTTTAAGTTAACTAAACCATCAGGTTTTTCAGAAACTTTAATATAATGTTGTGATGTGCTCACACTGAACAGTAATGGGTCATAGAGATATCAAAAAAATTTGCATGTTTGTCAGTTTTAAGAGCATTTATGTAGTTTTTTAAAATGCCAGTCGTGTTTATTATTGGCATATATCAAGTTAGAAAAGTGAAAAGTTTTGGAAAAAATAAACTACAATATTTATAAGAACATTATGAAATGACAAATTCACAGTCCTTTTTTGTTAAATCGTAATCCAATCATAAGTTGCAATTCAAACAGCCTTAGATATTTTTTGATATTTTCGGTTTGCAGACTTCGTCTTAGAAAAGAAAAGTTCTATATATTTCCTTCTATGATTATAACTATGACTTCAACTTAAATATTTTTTTTATTTATCGTCACATTTCTTTACCCTTGATGTTTTGTCCATTCTGCATTTAGTTTTAAGTTTTCCGGATTACTTTTTTTTGGTTCTTCTCAAATATGCATTCCTACATTTTATTTCCCATTCCACAAAATTTTTTTAATTTTCATGGATTTTTCAGGATTACGAAATATTTTTTTCTTTCTTTTAGTTGATTTTAATGCTTACTTTAAACGCAAGCATTTCCGCCCGTCTATCCACACAACTTGTTCCTACCATCTTCCTGCCCATCCCGATAAGCGTACATTCAAAGTATGCGTTGCTTCGGTGTTCGTTATATTTGCTGCACAGTGTTCGGCCCTGAAAACTCACACAGAATGAAAACTCACACAGAATGCATTCGTTAAATTTCCTATCCTCCAATGTATCGCCCTCGATGCATCCACCAGCAAAATGGTGGCTTCCAACCATACTACCACTTAAAGTTTTATCCTTGCCAGAATGCATAAAATAAATTTATTTTTTGTTGCTTTTGCTGTCGTCAGCGTCGAAATCGACGTTAACGTCAACGTCAACAGTGTCTTGGACTGCTTCTTCGTATTCAATACTTTAAAACTTGCAAAAATTTGTGATGAAAATACAATGAAAAAAAAATAAGAAGGATTTTCAAGTGGAGCACATGCAATATTGATGGTGTTGCAGCACAAAAAAGACATCGGCGTCACAACGTGCAACGTTGAGCGAAATAAATGTCTGACTGACTGAGTGAGTGTCTGCATGTTGCGCTGTGTTGGTGGGTGTTCCAAATGTATGGAGCTAAAGTACAACGGCACGAACAAGTGAGGCATTAAGAAGAGAAGAAGAAGAAACAACAGCGACTGAGTGCAATGGCGTCTGTCGGCCTGCCTGCTTGACTTGCCAGAGTTGTGTGAATGTCCTTTTAACATTTCCGGTTGCATGGCGTGGGTTGGCTTGGAGATAAAAATCGCTACGATCGTGGAAGTAAGAGTAGTGAGCAGTAGCGAAAAGTATACAATTCAGACTTCTGATGTTAAAGTTTATTTTTTTAATTGTCGCATTTACAAGCGTTTCTTTTTTTTTTCTTTCTAAAAGAAACCTCTTCCATTATTTTATGATTTATTTAATTTGTTTTCATACTTCAAAAAATTTTCGAATGTGTTTTATAAGGGTTTCCTCACTTTTGTATCGCCAAAAGCAGATTCTAACTTTAAAAGTGCTGACCCAATCTTAAGTCCAGTCATAAAATATTATCCCAATCATAGAATCCATGCATAAATCTATTTCCTACTTCAACTTTTTTTTTCTCATCCTTACACCTAGAAGTACTGCTACCCCGCTTGCCTTCGTTCTCGATTTACTATATCAACTTAGAGCAAACAAAAGCTGCGTAACTTTTTTATAATCCTTCACACTTCCATTTCTTTACGTTTCTAATTCTACTTCGTAAAAGTATAAAAACGAAGCATCATAAACAAAAAAACCGCATGCAGGGTATGTAATTCGGTATTAAATTTTTGTTGTTTTCAATGCTTGCTTTTGCATTTTTTTTCTGTTTTGAATTAATACAGTTAAAATGTTCTCAAAATTTATTAGTTTTTGCAAGAAAAAATAAAACTTTCCGTCATACAACCTTATCGTTAACATAAATCGTTTCATTACTTATACGAAGGGATTGCATACATAAAGGTTCTCGTTTTTAAAAGGTCCTTATAAAAATTTCAAGTTTATTTGGCATAAAAAGCATATACAAGGATACCTTTTTTGTGCTGAGTAAATAAACCAATGAAAAAGGACACAGTTTTTGCTAGCACAAAGCACTTTAAACATCCGAAACGAGAATATAAAGAAATTTTGAAAGCCAAAATTTTATGGTTTTGCAATTTAATGATCCCTGCACTAAGCACTGGTCTATTACTTGGGAAAAATAATGCTTGTTGCTGCTTAAATGAAAAAGCCTTCCATTTTTGCAATCAAATTTAAGAGCTTGACAAACTTTTCTATAATATTTGGTCTTAAAATTAAATATACAAAAAACCACTAAAATTTATCAAATTTATTAAGTGGAAAAATATGACATATCACATATTCCATAAATCAATATTGGTTTATTTGAGCATTTATGGTCGCAGGGAGCGATAAGTTACAGGCCATAGCGTAGCAGGATGTCTTTGTTCAATCACAGAGGAAGGCGGGCTCAATAGATATAATCAGAGCTGTAAGTGAATGCATTCAATTTGATTTTATTAGAAAAAAGGTGAATCAGTGAATAACGAAAAAAATTAATGATTATACTAAGCGCTTTTATGTGAGAACCGGTCAGTTTTCTGCTTGTCAAAAGTCTGTAGTGGCAAAATGCTGTAATTTTTATAGTATTTTTAAAAAACTGTTTGTCTAAAAACCTGTACATAAATATACTGTTTTTTAAAAATGTTGCTTTCAAAAATTCTGCATTAACTGAAGATCTTTTGAGTTACTCCACATGAACTTTTGTAGAACTAATTATTTGCAAAATGAACCTCTTAGAAGCGCTTGCAGTGATTTTAATTTTGTATCTGATGTTATATCCTTAAGTGAATCCATGGACTCAATCAAACATAAAATTATAGATTACCTGCAGTACCGTCGTTGATTATGTAAAGTTCTTTCAAACATATATCTGATGTTTCTGGTGATTTGTAAGCACATTATCATTAATATAACAATCTAAATGGATAAATGGACCTAAGCGTAAAATGGAAAATTTTGGTGTATAAACATCTAAATATTCTGAATGGACCCTAAAACCTGGGATCTTCAATTGCCTCATATCTTCATTAAGGCGCCTCAAAAAAAAGTGGTCCGGGTCACCTCCTGACAACAAACTTTGGTTTATTTTATGATGATTCCCAAAATATTGCAACTCTAGCTTTAGCCGTTCGTGAGCTGGAATGGTTTGAAATAACCTCTAAAAATCGCGTTTTTGATTAATACTATTTATACCACACTACCTTCGGTCAAAAAAATTGTCACAAATAGTGTAAATCGATGAAATACATAGTTTTGTTTTTTTATTTTTTTTAAATCTGCCCACACACTTAGTTATTGAGTTATTTGCAGTGATGTTTTCAATTTTTTTTAATGCAGTTTTTATAAAAATATATATAACTTCCCCATTTATAGCCTGATTTACCATTCCGTGGTATCATTGGAAAGGTACTGAATGCTGCTTTTCATTTCTGTCGTTAATTAACCCTTATAAGCACTTTTATAAAAATGCATTTTTTATCAACATGATAAAAAATTTGTGGTTATTTATTAAGTCGCTAGTTAAAAGATAAAAAAAAACGATTTAGAGTTTTATCAAAGAAATAATTTTTTTTTTTATTCCAAATCTTTTCGTGATTCAATTTTACAGTAACGCTTGAGCGATTGAATCTTGTTTGCAATATGTGCAGGTCTGTTCTTATCAATTACCGAAACGCAGGATTGGCTTACCACATGTACAAAACGTTCCGTATTTTGTGAATGACATGGAAATTCTGAAAATTGTTTATTAAGAAAAGCATAACAATTATTTTAAAAACTTTTCATTACCAGGAATTTTTACAATTTCATTGGAGTCGTGTAGTTCTAATAAGTATTGTTGAGTATAGAACTGGATGCATGGCAGTTCTGTATTAGCTCTTAATTCATTCCAATCTATCATATTTTTATAGGAATCACAATTGAATTGTATCTTGGGGACATTAAATTGGCGAATTCCTTGTGTGCCATGAGCACGCGATTGTAAAATAATATCGTAGGCTTCCTTTCGTGTCGCCTTGCTCTCATCTGTAACCATTGCCAGTAAAATATTTTCTGGGTGAGCAAAAAATCCATTAATTTGAACAGAGCGTTGTACAATAAATTGCATATCTGCCGGTAATTCGCGCGTCCACTCAATGTATTTAAACAAGTGGCGGCTGCCATGAATGGCTTTTGGTTGGCTTTTTATTAAAAACCGAAATGGTGCGTAGACCCTCATAACAAAAAATGCTAGCTGCTTTAACTTTTCGCAAGCCACAGGCTTCGTAACATATAGCCGCAAAATTCTTGATGCTGTTGTCAACCAGCGTGAAAGATTGAGCGGGCCAGGATTAATGCTGGCCAAATGTTCATCGCACGCCCCAGCATCAACTGCTCGTACCATATCATAAAGATATTTTTGATCAGCTCGCAAAACCCAGTCTTCAATATTTGTGGGCATACAGCCCATCGCAATTGGATCAAAATTATGAGCAATCTAAAGTTAATATTTTATTGAAATTAACAGTTAAAAAAAAACAACAAAATAATTGAATACAATTTACCGGCACATCTTCGCAGCCCTGTAATGTATGCCCAATTATTCCTGGCCAGTTTTGCGGCCCATTAGCTTTTCCTAACATTTCTTTGAGTAACGCAGTGAATGGCAACTCGTTAAAATGAAAGAGGCATATTAGCCACTGCAAAGGGCGCTGCAATTGTCGTTCTAGGTTACAAATCGCTCCATTAAATTTGCCTGTGTTGGTGCTGGTTCCGTCGCAATTTACAGCGACCACGTGCTCTAGTGAAAACTTTTCAGCTTTCAAGTAATTGACAATATCGTTTGCGATACCAGCACCGCTTCCGTCTACGGGAGTTAAGTAACCAATGTAGTTTGAGCTGGGTTCGCTTACCAGAGTTATATGCTCCTCCATCATTTTAACGTTGCGTGGTTTGCCATTCACAGTAACTTGTTTCAAAGTGCGTTCCCTTTTTCCATCAAAAGAAATGCATTTTAGTATTTCATTGTTTTTTATGTCTCTTAGTGATTTCGCCCTAGCTTTAGTTCGCTCCCTTTGGATTTTGTGCTGATCAATAATTATGCCTGGAATGTCCAAGTCTTTTAGCAATGTTGTTGCGAGCAGAGCCCCAAAGCGATTGGATACACTGGCACGGTCCAACGCAGCACTGAATGTTGGTAAGGAAAAACTTTGTACGCTTGGTCCAAGATCTTTAAGATCTTCCTCAGACGATGATGAATATGGATCATCCACATCCATTTCTCTTAGTTGTGGTACAAAAGTGGCTGTTGCAATACTTTCGTTTTCACTTTCGCTTTCGAAGTCCGTAATAGAATCACATGGGATGTGGTTTTCAACGTCATCTAGCGTGAGCAACCTTCGGCTCGACTGATCAAGGTAAAAATTCCAAACATGCAATGGCATTTGTTTTTCACCTGGGCAACAACAAGACACTCTAATTTTTAGAGCACATTTGCAAACAGAAATTGAAAATAGTTCGGCCCACTCGCTTGCATTGTAATGCGATGGATTTTTTGTGATATCCCGATATAAAAGCGTTAAATTTTGAAGTTTTTTGCGGATCGCAGTCTTCGATATAACCGGAATTTCTGCTCTTTTCCAAATTTTGCATAAATCATTTAGCACGTTTTGATGATAATTAGATAGCCCGTAAGACCGATTATTATTTTTTTCGCGCAAAAATAATAAATGTTTTATTACATCACTTTTCGTTGGCAATTGATTTTTATTTAACTCGCGAGAAACGAAAAGCATTTTTTTATGAATAACTTGAACAATTAAGCGATCACAATTCAAAAACTCACATTTATATAATATAATATAACTCATTGTCAAACCTAAAAGTCATGTAAAAGTCATGAGTGACTACTTATAAGAACTGTGGTAAAATTTACTCTTAGCTGTTTTGTCTAAGTACAATAAAGTATTTTCCTATACTTTATTCCAAAGTCCATTTAAAAAATGCATTCTTTATCTACATGATTTAATTTTATTTCTCTTATATTTGAACAAATTCAGGAATTGAGGCAAAGGCCATCACAAAAAAATAAAAATAAAATAAAATGCATTTTTATAAAAGTGCTTATAAGGGTTAATTAACGACAGAAATGAAAAGCAGCATTCAGTACCTTTCCAATGATACCACGGAATGGTAAATCAGGCTATAAATGGGGAAGTTATATATATTTTTATAAAAACTGCATTAAAAAAAATTGAAAAAATCACTGCAAATAACTCAATAACTAAGTGTGTGGGCAGATTTAAAAAAAAATAAAAAAACAAAACTATGTATTTCATCGATTTACACTATTTGTGACAGTTTTTTTGACCGAAGGTAGTGTGGTATAAATAGTATTAATCAAAAACGCGATTTTTAGAGGTTATTTCAAACCATTCCAGCTCACGAACGGCTAAAGCTAGAGTTGCAATATTTTGGGAATCATCATAAAATAAACCAAAGTTTGTTTTCAGGAGGTGACCCGGACAACTTTTTTTTCCTCCATACAAGTTGAGGCGCCTTAATCTTCATGATGATTGTGACTACATTTGTCGACGGTACCGTGGGTTTTTACCTCTTAAAACACTACGTTTGATCGATTTGTAATATATAAATATGAGTGGCCGATAAGACCTAGTTTGCCTTGGTGCCTGCGTTCGCATCTGGTTTTCTTTATTTTATGAAAATTGGTTTGGTGAAGTTGACCTAGTTTGTTGAGTAACCACCCTGTCAAGCCAGGATCTCACCGGCTTCAGGAAGACAGAACGATATAAATTATATATTTACCTATTGGAGTGGTGTTTTATTGGGTATGAGACCTTGTTTGTGACACGACTCCGACATATACAAAAATTGTTGCTAACTTGACCTTGTATGTCTTGAAAACGTAACCCTGCTTTGCTGTCTGATATTATCGATTTTGACTTAACCATGATATAATTGCCAGGTATTCGCTGAAAATCAGCTGGGGATAAACTGTCATTTTGGGCATATAGTGTCAAAATGTAGCGAGAAGGTGGAAACAGTGTTGCTTCTTGTATTATTTCAAATCAGAAATCTGCAAACGATAGGGGTATTCACAATGTGGTGTATTTGTGATTAAAAATAAAAATAAACTGGCCATTTCAGCCCTTGGAAGGACTTTGACCTAGCTTCTATTGATCAGTTTTGTTGTGCGTGTTATTAAATGTTTGATCACAAATGACCGAGAACTGGACCTACGTGTTTTATGCCGACTCCGAACGGCTTATGTTCTCAAGAAGCTTTACATGGCAATTTTTACTCTCTGAGGTTTGCCATTGTCTGCAGAGAGGTGACGACCGAACAGAAAAATTAATTCAATTGAAAAACTTTCTGTCTGAGCTGGAATTGAACCCGGGCTACCGCAGTTCGTTAGCTTAGGAGCCACGCACTCTACCCACTAGGCTACGGCCGCCACACGTATTTGTGATTAGTTTTTATTAAATATCCAATGCTTAAAAGTTATTGTGAACGAACTTTTAATAGAGTGTTGTATTTTTAAAAGCAGCTAATTTTTTGTGTATTTTTGTTTGGAAATACAATATAAATGGAAATCATAATTTTACTGTAGGATATCATAAAAAAATGTAAACAAAACAATGCAGTCAGTAGCTTTGAGTAAAAATGCTTTTGGGAATAAACATTATGCATTTTGTTTTTGCAATTTTACAAAACTTAATACAAATATCAAATTTAAATATTTATCTTGTCCTTGCACTTGATGTTAGTGGCGTGATAAACAACAATTTTATTAGTTCATTACATCAAGTATTAAATAAGCATAAGAGCAACAATATGATTCAAAGTTCTAATGTCTGACTTTAAAAAAGTTCAAATACTGCAAAGCCTTTGTATCGTTTAGCGTAATACAATCAGCCCTATCATGAATAATTTTTCACGCGGAATCGGAGAAGGGAGTTTTCATTTTTAAGACAAAGCTCAAGAAAATTTTGGAAATTTATCATAAAAATGAAAACTCCCTTTTCCAATTTCGCATGAAAAATTACTCATCACAGGGCTGAATATAAAGTTGTTGAAATATAAACCAAATCAATCGCTTAATAAACGAAATTGCAAAAGTTTTTTATTGCCAAAATTTTCTGTTTTAATTTTTGATTTTTTAATCTTTTATAAAAATTTGTAATCCGAAAATGCATTCTGCATTTTATGAAGAGCTCTTTCACAGGTTCGGGAAGTTCGTTTGCTGAACACAACTCAGCGAGTTGTTTTTTTTTTTGTACTCTTTGCACACTAAATGTTCTTACCATTGGCTTGGTTAAAGATCGCCTCCAAATCTTTTATTTTTTCCATAAATGCAGCTGATGGCTTTTTCAGCCCTCCCTGCGAGACTTCATTCACCCATGTAAAGGAGCAGTCTTTACTTTGAAAACTTTCAAAATGTAGCCTTTTTATAATGTATCCTGCAACGTACTATATGGCGTCCTCGTGCAGTTCGTCAATTTCGTCACCTGTTCATGTTCATATGTAGACATCTGGGTAAAAGTAAAAGCAAAAATCCCCTTTCACTTCTTAGTGTGTTTGCAGTACTTTTATTTGACACTAATTTGACACTATATGCCCAAAGTAATGAGTAAAAGTATCGATTAATAGTACCTGGGCTCTAATCACGTAACTTTTAAAACGACTATCGTTTGAACGATACTATACCATATTCAACTACTATCGCGCCAAGAAATCGTTTCGACGATGTCATTTGGCAGTTGTTCGCCATACATGAAGCTAGCAGAACGATATTGTTTAAACGATACATTAAATTTAAGGTTACGTGATATTAAAGTATCGTTGAAACGATGTCATCAAACGAAATTCTATCATGGACTTAACTTTTTTTTTGTTATTTTCTATACTTTAATATAATTATATACTTTAAGCAATTAAATAAAACTTTTTAGTTTGTTAATAATACATGATTTCAATCAAAATCATACTTTATATTTTTGATTTGTATTAAATATCTTATTTTATAATTTTAAATTTGCTATAAAACCTGTTAAGGTTTAGCAATCAAGTAAATAAATAAATAAACAGCATTTTAACTGTACTTGGGATATAAAAGATAGTTTTAAGATTAAATAGTTTTTTAAGATTAAACTATTTGTCCTTGTACGGAAAGTTGTTATTTTTTTTTTAAAGATCAAAGAACCAAGGCATGCGCCTTATACAAACAATATTTGGTCTCTGACCTGAAAAGAAAGGGAAAAATGATTTAGAAGAATTGATTGGAACCATACGTGAATTATTGATTAGGCGAAACAAACGTAAAAGACAATTTTAATTGCTTTAAACCGAGGCTAGTGTTATGCCTTAACCTCGGAAAGCATTCCGAGCCCTTAGCTGTTCTTGTTCTTTAATTCCACATTTTCACAATTTATTTGTGGATTTTTTTAGTTTTTTCCATTATTCTTAAATGTGGGAAAGAACAAAGAAAGTGAAAATAACCGTGCCCGAACCCGGATTCGAGCTAGAGACCTCTGGGTTGATAGTCTAGCGCACTCTTCACTAGACTACAAAGGCTGACAAGCCTTAAAGCTTATTTGCCTTAGTTTTTCTTTGTCCATATTTTGCAGAACTTTGGCATACATACTTTTTTAACACAGTTTTATGTTAATACTGAAATTTGTAATACAGAGTTTTGTATACAGAATCTCATACATACAGACAACTACACCAAACCCCGTTTATGTACCTTTTTTTCCCTGTATTTGACAACTGCATCGTTCTTCAGCAAAATTGTTCCTTTCACACTTACCAACAACTTTGTTGCACAAATAAATATGAAAAAATCGTTCAAAATTGTCTTAAAAACCTTTAAAAGCCACATAGTTCTTCAAAATAATTGCACATTCCTCATACGCCATGTGTGTCAAATTTTTTTGTTTCAAAGGAATTCAAAGGGGGCTCACATCTGCATACTTTCTTAAATACATACTTAAATACGCTGGGAAAAAGCAACAAAACAGAACTATGGTGGGTTTCAGGTCACGAAGGATTCGAGGGCAACGAAAGAGCGGACTGCCTTGCCAAAAGAGGAGCGTTTCGAACTCTTATAGGACCTGAACCATTCTATAGCTAGCAAAAGGCTACATTCTCGAAAAAATTACAATATGGGAAGATAAGAAATTTCAGTGCCACTGGAACAACACTAATGGGCAAAGGCAATCTAAGAAATTCTTAACGCCAAGTAAAGCAAAATCCAAAAATTTACTCAATCTTACCAAAGCAGACCTTAGAACTCTCACCAGTTTCTTCACAGGTCACTGCTTACTCAGATACCATCTAAAAAAGATAGGTCTTTCTGAATCAGACGTCTGCAGACTATGCGAGGAGGAAAAAGAAACTCCCGAACACATTCTATGTGAATGTCCGGCAACCCATAGCCTAAGACGCCTCCATTTTGGAGGGGAAGTAGTGGCCCCGTCCACAATTTGGAACACCAAGCCAGAGACAGTGCTAAAATATATAAAAAGCCTAAATCTGGAGTGTTAATTAAGGGCATGCTCAATAGATCCTATGGGTCGTGGTGCACATAGGCCCACTATAAACTAACTAACTAAGGTTTAGTTACAATTTCCCCCGCTACGGGGATCAAAAGCGTTGAAATTAATGCATACGTTCCTCCTAAGAGCAGTGTAGAAGTTTATGCAAGCCTTGCGGATTGCATAGAATACGTTATAAGCATAATTGACGTTAATGACGACATTTTATTGTTAGGTGATTTTAATCTGCCTGACTTGAAATGGGAATCTTCTGACGATGATACATATTTTTGTGCATCTAATTCGAAGACTCGCCAAGAGCATATATTTGTTGATAATATATGTTCTGACTTACAACAAGTGAGTTGTATTTATAATAGTCGTGAAAGACGTCTTGACCTGGTCTTAACTACAGACAGTAAGAATGTGATTGTTGAGAAGCCCCTTCATGCTTTGACTGCTGTTGATGAATACCATCCACCATTGAGCATATGGTACAAATCAGACAGGGATAATATAGTAAAGTCTAACTCAATAGATAAAGTTTATGAATTCGATTTTAAAAAGCTAACTTTTTGAAGTTGAATCATTTACTTCAGAGTAAACTTCATGCTATTTTAGAATATGTTAATAATAACACTCTTGATGATTCAATTAATTTTTTTTATATGGAAATATTTGCTGTGTTTTCTCTGTCCGTGCCATATAGCCTCAAATTTACGAAAAATTGTGCTTACCCCTGGTACACAAAGGAGTTAAAGATTCTTCGCAACAGCAGGAATAGGGCATGAAAAAAATATGTCTGTAGCTTAGACTTGAACGACCTAGATCTCTACAAGCGTTTGTTTCTGGATTTTGAAAATTGCTCAGCTACCTTATATCAAAATTATATAGACAGTATTAAGCTGAGAATATTGTCTGATCCGAAGAAATTCTGGGGTTTCATAAACACCAAAAAAAAATCTGATGGAATCCCTTCATCATTTAAAACCTCTGACGGATTTACTGACGATCCTGTCGTAATTTTTGGTCTATTTGCCAATCTCTTTAAAGAGTCCTTTTGTTCAGACTCTTTCAATCCTGATGAAGATTACTTTGAATATATGAACTCTACACCCAGGGTTTCGTTGGATTCTATATCCTTTACTTCAGAGGATATTTTAAAGTATATTGGATTGATCGATGAGGATTTTAATGCTGGACCTGACGGAATTCCTGCCGCAGTGTTAACACGATGTGGTTCCGTTCTAAGTCAACCACTGTCCATGTTATTCAATAAATCAATTAGCGAAAGTATTTTTCCACTTTTTTGGAAAAAATCTTTTATAAGTCCTATTTATAAAAAAGGTTGTAAGAACGATATTAACAACTACAGGCCTATCGCGAAACTCTCGTCGATTCCAAAACTTTTTGAGCGGCTCGTGTATGATCTTGTGAAAATTCGCTGTGGGAAGGTCATGACAACTCGCCAGCATGGATTTGTTACTGGCAGATCCACTGTGTCTAATCTCCTCCATTTTACAACGTTTTGCTTAAATTCATTTTATTCAGGTAACCAGGTCGACTGTATTTACACTGATTTTAGTAAAGCATTTGATAAGCTGCCACACAACTTAATTCTATTTAAACTAAAGTTAATAGGGTTTTCCACAATTTTTTGTAAGCTGGATTCAATCGTATCTGACAGAGCGATCATATCAAATACGATTTCGAGGCGTATTGTCAGCTGAATTTATTGCTGAATCAGGTGTTCCTCAAGGTAGCCACATTGGTCCACTTCTGTTTATTTTAGCCATTAATGATGTAACCCACATCATCAAACACTCTCATCTACTTATCTATGCAGATGATATGAAAATATACAGAACAATAAATGCTAAAGACAATTCAGATCTGCTCCAGTCTGATTTGAAATCCTTTGAAATTTGGTGTTCTAAAAATAATATGTTTCTAAATCCAGATAAATGCCAAACTATGACCTTTTCGCGAAAAGGGAATAATTTAATTTTTGATTATAAGATAAAAGATACTGCTTTAAGTCGTGTAGATGCTGTCAAAGATCTTGGTATATGCATGGACTCTAAGCTATCGTTTAACGTTCATATTGATTACATTTGTAAAAAAGCATCTTCTATGCTCGCATTTATAATACGCTGGGCCAAAGAATTTAATAGTATGATCACAACTACAACGCTGTATTATGCAATTGTGCGACTTCACTTAGAGTATGCAAGTCAAGTTTGGTCTCCAAGTTACAATGTACATGTTTAACGTATAGAGAGAATCAAAAAACATTTTGTTCGGTTTTCTCTAAGGGGCTTAAGTGCAACTGACACTTTAAACCTTCCTCCTTATGAGGATCGTTTAAAACTATTAAAAATGCAATCTTTGAACGAGAGAAGGAAGTCTGCAGATATCGTCTACTTACACCAACTCATAACTGGTGTATTCGATTCACCAGAACTCCTAACTCTTATAAATTTTAACACAAACCGTAGAAGCAGTAGAAATGCTAACAATTTAATTTACTTACCTTTTAGTAGAACGAATTATATGGCTACTGCTCCTTTACATCGCATGAGTACCTTTGTTAACAACTGTAGCTTTTTTGATGTTAACTTATCGAAAGGTCAACTCAAAAGTAGATTGAAAACTAATGTATGATTAGATCTATGTAAACGCATGGTTAGTTGTTATGTCTTGTGTTGACCCTGAGCCCAACCCATATTATGGTGGGTAAATTTTTCTCACTTTAGATTGTTTTGGACCACTCTTATCGATATCATTAAGGCTATTCACAGTTTGAGCGTACTTTTAACAGATCGTATTTACAGCATTTGTTATTGTTCGGACTGTGAGTACCTCGCCATGTGACTGTCGTAAAAAAAAATTGTGCAACCCTGTGATGTGATTATGCGGCTGTAGACAGAGCATAAAAATACGAAGTACAAAAAACACGTCCAAGGGCTGCTTTTATTTACGCGTGCCTGCGTATTTGCGTTTGTATGCAAAACAACAACAAAGCAAAATACGCTCTCGTAAATTGGCGTACAAATAGCAAATCGTTCAAATGGCAGACCAGCGTATTCCAGCGCTGTGAATGGCCTTATAGAGATGTTTTAATGTTATTTGGGCTGGTTCTTAAGATGATCTAATGCGGAGAAAGTGCGAAAAAGCTGTAGTAGCTGAACTCTATTGTTATTGCATGTTAAAATAGCAGCATATTTCAAAAAGTCGCGCTTAATTTTTCCTACTGAGCCAAACTTAATAATTCTAGAAAAGGTTGTAGCTACAAGTACTCTTATTAAAATGCACTTTGATTTTTTTTCCCCCGATAAATTGGGACTAAAATATCCTGATACCGGCTGAAAAGGACTGCTTCGAGAAGAAGATTCATTTAAAACAAACAAAAAATTTATTTTGGAATATATTTTATTTTATTTACACTGAGAATAAAAACATACTTTAATATTAAACAAAATATTTTAAAATAAAAATTTAACGCTTTGCGTTTCTACAAAACAAAATGTAAAATAGGCGTATTAAATTTTTAACTATAAACTCATTTATTTTTTTTTTTTTGTTTTTTCTCTTATTATTTCCTTGCAATAACAAAAAATACGTCGCTATCTGAGATTGAATTGAAAAATTATGAGCAGTAGAATCTTTGGCAAATTGCCAGACAATTGAGACCAATTGAGCAAATATTTCAATATTTTAAGCAGCAATAAAAAGCAAACTTAATCGAATGGCGTTAAAACATGGTATTCGAGCGGTTTCAGGTGTCACTTATTACGAACTTGACGTCGAAAATACGAAAAAAATAAATAAATGGCATCAAAAAGGGCGGTTTAATTTTATTGTTTTTAACTTAGGAACAATATATTAAAATTTTGCCTTAAAATATTTGTTTTCAATACTTAAGTTTTTGTTTTAAAGTTTTTTTTTTAAACAAATGTTTTTTGACTTTAAATGTTTATTATAAAAGTATATGTAAAAACATGGTTTTGAAAAAGACTTTTTGTATTAAATTTAACTAAACAAGCATAAGAGTTTAACTTAAATGAAATTGTTTCAAGCTCTATTTCACAAACAAATTCATTTAATATGAACCCAGTTTTATTAAATTTTAACACATATTTCGTGAGTGTACTTAAAAAAAAAATTTAAATCTTTATATTTCTTTTCAAATAGTCTTTTCACAATAAATGTTTTAAATTGAATCTTTTTATTTTTGATCTATTTAAATAAAGATCTTTGTCGTGACCATAAACACACAACGGCTGTCATGTTGTGCTGAATTTTCTCTCGAAGCTCGTTAAAATTCGTTCATTTCGGGAGTTTTACCACCAAAACCACCCCCTGTGCACGCACCTAATGGTGCCGATTGTTAAAGAGGGCGTGGTACCTTCGGAACTACAGCCTAGGAATTCGGTATTCGATCACAATTTACATGTGGCGCTTCACTTGTAATATTCTATCTTCAATTTATATGAGAGGACAATTAGACCTAGTTTGTCCAATTTGTCTAGTTTTTCCTAGGAGGTCGAGAAATCACCCTTTAAGACAGGACTTCATCGACTATAGGAAGACAGAACAATATTTATAATATATATGCTTATTAGAGTGGTGTTTTATTGCGTATGAGGCCCTGTTTTTCTCGAACCCATGATTAAGTCCGATATGAGAATACGTAAAGTGTTGCTAACGTGACCTTATTTGTCTTGAAAACGCAACACTCATATGCTGTCAGATATAATCGTTTCGAGATTATTTCTTTATGATGTCTTTATAAGTTTCTAAAATGCTTACCTCTAATTTGTTTTTAACTTTCAAAACTCCAAAAATTGTATTGAATTTCCATTTTTTCTTCTTTTTAAGTTTTAAATTGCTATAAAGCCTATTCAGGCTTAGCTAAACTCGGAAAAAAACACCTATCTTTTTGTGATAAAAAAATTCTCTATATTCGATAATAGGAATTTTCTTTTTTTTCAAATAAAATTTAGTTCAATTATAATAAATTTTCACATATTCGAAGAAATATTTCCTTTCTTGTGAGAAATCAAAATATTTCATGTCTCTAATAATGATAAGTATTTTTCTCTTACTGAAAAAATCTCATTTATAGAGAAAAATTTATAGAAAATGAAATATGTTCTCTATTGTTGATAAATAATTCACTATGCGAAATATTTTCTTTAATAACAACAAATCCTTTCTCAAAAATTAAAAAGGCTTCTTCTCAAAAATCGATATATTTTTCTTATATTGAATGAGGTACGAAAAAAATAGAAGGCGTGAGAGCAATTGATTAATGTTGTGAAAAGTAAGTGTTGCATATTCTGCATTGTTCCTTCAAAAGGTTTTTTACTTAACATAGCTACGCAAAGTGATGTTGTTTAATACTACTGTTTCTTTGGATGCATTTACAAAATCGTTCTTCAGAATAAATTTCTGGAATATTTATAAAGAGTCCCAAAAAACAATGCCACAACAATAATTCTACCTCTTAACACATTTTTAACTAATATTTTTAAAACTGAATCACAATTTGATATGAATACTTCTACTTTGCGTAGAGCTGAGTTAAAACAAATGTTTAGCAAAAATAATTTTTTAATCGCAATTGCGAATATAATTCTGTGTTTTAAATGTACGCAATAAAGAAATATGTTGTATCAATGTTAAGAAAACATATCTTTCTTTTAAAGAAAGTGTTATTTTTTGTGAGAAACTATAAACGCAACTTTAAGAAAACATTTATTAAAATTAAATAAATATTTCTCTGTTTTCGGGAAAAATTTACACAATAAAGAAAACGGTTGAACGTATTATAAAGAAGTAGTTTTGTATTAAAGAGAAGGTGTCTTTTATTAATAAGAAAATATTTTTTATTTTCATGGAAGCTTTTTGCCATTTTTGGCAAGTTTTTGGGATCACATTTAGAGAAAAGCATTCTCTGGTGCAAAGTCAGTACCATTTTTCACGTAATAGGATGCCTTTTTTCCTATCTGATAAACTTTTTCTGAGTGTAACAAAATAAATAAATAAAATATATGTAATAAAAAAAAATAAAAACTGGGCACAAATTAAATAAAATTCAAGTAGTTTAAATATTTAATTTTTGCCATTGAATAAATAAAAATATTAAATTTCACTATACATCATTCGTAAGCTGAGAAAAAAGTTCATATTTCACGTCTAAGACATATGTTGGTATCTTCCTTAGATATTGCAGTAAAAGCAATTGAAAAATTGTCCTTTTTAATGAGTAAAAGAGCTTAAAAATAAGTTTTCTCAAAAATTTTCTGCAACAAATTGAAACAATATATATACAGCAGTGGTCAAAATAATAGCAGTACAATTTTATTCACACATGTTTGTATAAACAATACTTGTCTACAAATTTCGGATCCGGTAAACCCATTATCGTTCCTATATGTACTTTCATCGCTGGTTCGAAACCTGTCATCAGTTTCCTCCTATATTGTAAAATTTTCCAGATACAGGGTGTTTTACGTTTTTGGCAAGTGTTTAGTATTATTGATTTAGAATCTTAAGTACTCACCATAAAATAAAAAATAATATTTTGTATTTTAGAAAAATTATCAAATTTTCCATCAGTATATCAACCACTATCGTGTCATGTGTTGTAGCGGAACTACAATTTTGAGATTATCAAACGAAATATCAACAAATTTTGTATCTTTTGTTTTAGCGGAGCTGTAATCGTACAAATTTAAAATGTCTGTTTTTCATGTAAAAATACACTTAATCAACAGGCTTTTTCTAAATTCTAACTTTGGATGATAACAGCTCTGCTAAAATAAAAGATACAAACTTTGTTGATATTTCGTTGGGTAATCTGAAAATTTTAGCTCCGCTACAGCACATAATACGAAAATCGTTGATAGATTCATTGCAACAAAAATTTTCAAATATTGCACACGAAGATAACAATTTCTGCTCCTATAAATATAATGGTCACTCTTGATAACAATTCTTACAGTTCCGAAGACAATATTTTTAATCTTATTCGCATTCTCTATAAAGTGCGTAACGGGCTAAAAGTATGTCACATTAATGCACAAAGCTTAACAAATAAAATTGATGAATTTTGGTATATTTTCGTGGGTTCTGGTATAGAACCCTGGTTTAATGTTGAAATGCCTAACGCACTATTTCATTTGGACGGCTTTAAAATTTTCCGTGTTGACAGACAAGGGCACGCTAGTGGAGCAGCAATTTATGTGCGAAATAACATTTCATGCAAACTGGAATGCAAATCCGATGTAGGTAGTACAATTGAATATGTTTTTGTCTCAATTGCAAGTGGTGACAATAAAATGCTCATCGGCTGTGTTTATCGTCCCAACCGATCCTTGGACAATACGCTACTTCTTAGTACAATTGAAAATATATCACTTCCGTTTTCGAATATTATTATCGCAGGCGACTTCAATAGCAACTTACTGTTTGAAAAACACCTAACAGATAACATGCAGACCTTAGGCCTCTTTTCGGTTAATACCTCTATGCCAACCCACTTCACTAGCACGAATAATACCTTACTAGATCTTTTCTTTGTTAGCGACATAGCCAAAGCTTTTCTCTATGATCAACTAGAAGTACCTGTATTTTCTAAACATGATCTCATATTCTTAACATATGATTTTCAATTCAACAAAACTTCAACCTCATTTAGTTATCGTAACTTCAGACAAATCGACTTTACACAACTCAATCAAAAAGTAAACGATATTAATTGGAGTGCGATCTATGGCATGCCATCAGTAGACGATCAGGTAAACTTTTTTCAACATAATTTAAGAATGCTTTTTGATGAATCTGTGCCCATTAAAACTAAATATATAAAATTTCAACAAAAGCAGTGGTTCAATAGCTCAATAAAAACGGCCAAAGCTGATCGTAACAGAGTATACAAACGGTGGAAACGATTTAAAACTCCTGAATTGTATGCGGAATTTAAACGATTAAGAAAAGAGGTTGGTATTCGAACAAAAAAATTTAAACTTAGTTACTACAGCAAAAAATTTGGTAATGCAATTGAAAGTAAGAAAATGTGGAATGAAATTAAAAAAATAGGTTATTGTAAGAACGACACAAGTTGTTGCAATGTGGTTGATGTTAACGACCTTAACGAAAAATTCATAAATATTTCAATGCCAAATGTCAACGGCAACGCCTACACTATTTCCTTTAGTAATCTTAGCAGAAATTTAATGTTTTCGTTTCGCTGCGTTGACCAATCCGAAGTGCTTCAGAGTATTCTGGCAATCAAATCAAATGCCACTGGCATTGACGAGACGTACCCTGTATTTCTAAAATCCCTTCTTCCTGTGATATTACCTTTCATAACCCACATTTTCAACACCATCCTAACTACATCTATTTTTCCAAGCAGCTGGAAAATAGCTAAAATTATACCAATTCCCAAATCATGCAACGACTATCGCCCGATAGCTATCTTACCTTTCCTCTCTAAGGCACTAGAAATATTACTTCATCGCCAAATTAGTACGTTTGTTAACAAAAATAAACTTATAAGTGATAGACAATCTGGCTTTAGAGCTCAGCGAAGCTGCGTTACCGCACTTACGGACGCACTTACAGACGTAACTGAAAACATTCGTACTGGTCTAGATGAAAACAAAGTCAGTTTTTTAATCCTGTTAGATCATTCAAAGGCATTTGATTCTGTCGATCATACTATCCTTCATACCAAACTTCTAAATTATTGCAATTTTTCATCAACTGCAGCAAGCTTAGTGCAGTCGTATCTGTCTAAAAGATCGCAAGCTGTATGTTCAAATAATTTGACATCTGATTTTTACCCGTTAAACGTGGAGTCCCACAGGGATCTCTTCTTGGGCCGCTCCTGTTCTTAATTTACATCAACGATTTACCTGATATATCAAAACTGTAACATTCACATGTATGCAGATGACGTTCAGTTGTATGCAAGTTGCAGTCGGAATCTTGAATCTTATTGTATAGCTAACATTAATAATGATTTAAGTCGAATAAATAAATGGGCAGGCGAAAACGGTTTATGTCTCAATCCGAAAAAGTCAAAGTGCTTAGTTATAACAAAAAGACTAATAGACACTTCAAGTTTTTCTAAAGTCATCCTAAACAATTGTGCAATACAATTGGAAGATTCTGCTAAAAATCTTGGAATTATTTTTAATAGAACGTTGTCATAGAGCGCGCATATTAGGAGTACCGTTGGTAGAGTATACGGAATGCTACGTGTATTGTGGATAACTCAACACTTTACGCCACTACGAATTAGATTAGTTCTTGCTAAAACCTATCTTCTTACCACTCTACTCTACGGATGTGAATTATTTGCAAATTGTGATGCTTCTTGCAAAGCAAAACTTAGTGTGCTTTTCAACAACATCGCGAGGTACGTCTTTGGACTGAAACGTCGTGACAGTGTCTCACAATATGCTAAGCAAATATGTAATATGACCTTCGATAATATACTAAAATTCCGAACTCTGGTGCTGCTGCATAAAGTGATATACTCTGGTGAGCCTATATATTTACGCGATAGACTGTTTTTTTCGAGTTTAATTCTAACTAAAATTTTAATCCAGATACGACATTTTTGCTTAACCTCGGAAAGACAATTCTATGTCTACGCAATACGTCTTTAGAACTTCTTACCCATTGCGCTTAGATCTGTTCATAACGCTGTGCAATTTAAAAAAAATTATCTATGTATCTCTCACTGTTGCAATGATATAATATAAAATACTAAATATTAATCTTTATTTGTTTTCACATCACTTTATTATGTTTTAAGTAAATTTATATTTTTTTCTTTTTTTATATTTTTATTTAAAAATTTTTAGTTCTTAATTTTAAGTCATAACTCATGTTACTTTTTAAGTTATATTCACGATAATTTACTAGATATATGAAGCTGGTACTGTAATTACAAGGTTTTTTTAATAAATCTTGTTGTACTAGCTAGTCACGTAAATAAATACAAATACAAATACAATTCAAATTAATGGAAAAGTTGATATTTTTTCTAGAATAGAAAATATTTTTTTTTATTTTATGGTTAGTAGTTTCGATTCTATATAAATAATACTAAGCACGTGCTAAAAACGTAAAACACCCTGTATCTTGAAAATGTTACAAATTCGGAGAAAACTGTGTACAAATTTGAAACGAGTATTGAAAGTACAACTAGGAATGATAATCGGTTTACCGGATCGAAAATTTGTAGACTAGTATTATTTATCTAAACATGTTTGAATATAAAAACACTGCTATTATTTTGACCGCAACTGTAAATAGAATATTTTTTTACTGCTGAATCGAAAAAAAATAATTACAAAAAAAATGTGGGTATCATACTTTTTATTTGAGTAAAATATGTATAAAGTTTTCCGTATTATTATTTGTGTGCATTCTTTTTCAAAACAGTAAAAAGTAGATTTGGTAATTTTTTTTAATAAAGTATTTTTAATTAATACTACCTACTACTACTGCTAAAAAAATATATATGGCCTTTAAATTTAACAGACTTATTCTACAGAACTGAATTACAATAATAACAGGCTTCAATTTGTTAATAAACATTGCAGAAAAAAGCTTCATAGCTTTTCATATAAGCTCAAGTTTTAACATATAGAAAGGTAGCATCCAGCTGCTTTTTCAAACCCTTTTAAGCTTTCAATACCACAAATAGTTGAAGTTCATAACTGCAAATTCAAAGCGTTACCAATACAAACGATATTTTCCCCAAAACTTCGTCATCTAAGCAAACACAAAATACTACAAACTCTTGAACGAAAATACAAATAAAAATAAAGGAAAAACACCCAGCCACTGGCTGCTACAAAATTTCCCACGAATGCCATTGAATGTAAAAAGCAAGAACAGCCCAAAGAGGATAACTTATCAAAAATTCACACCGCATCCGCTCTTCACTCAAACAAAAACATTCTTTTTCATTTCGTTTCAAATAAGAGCACCACGGCACAAAAAGAAAATCACAAAAAAAATCAAGCATTAAGGACAAAAAAACAGCAAGCAAACAACAAAAAACAAAGCAAAAGTTTGCAAATAAAAAAAGAAATACCCAAAATATAAAGCGAACAACAACTACAGCTGAAATAAATTGCATCGAAAAAGGACGAAGACACAAAAAACAAAACTTTTCACATTGAACAAACCAAAAGCATCCGTTTTATGTCCGCCCATGACACGCCATGCCATGCCACGCTATGCCATGCCATGCACTGTCAGTCCGTCCACATCAATCCTTAAATACAGGGAACAGTCCGGCGAACCCACAGCAAAAACTCGACAAAACAGAAGCAAGCCAAACTGAACTGAATAAAAAACCATGCTTGAGCATGGCAGAAACAACAAAAACGACACCAACAGCAACGCGCAGCAGCCTGCTAAAAAAGGCCAAAGGAATCGGGATGTAAGAGTGTTTGGCATGAGTTCGGCAAACTTCACATGAAAATCCCATGAAAGCTTTTTTGGAGGAAAAAGTTGGCAACACATAAAGTGGCAGGGTGGCTACAGTGCTGTCCAATAAACATCAAAACGAAGTCGGATTCAATTCGAATTCGAGACGAGTACGAGATCTCGGGTTATATGCGTGATCACACGCAAACAGACTCTCAAACGGACATAGCTATATCGACTCAGAAGGTGATGCTGATCAAGAATATTTAAAGCAGATGTCTATGAAATGGAATGACGAAATATAAATACCCCCTTATGCTTTATCTACTACAACTGTCACGCCTCCTTACGGGTTTTATAAATAGAGTAGCTGAGTTGCAAGACGTAGCTCTGTTCTTTTCACTGACAATACCAACACTCAGGGCCATCTAGACCCCCTAAGCATCAAGAACTACCTTTCTAAGGGCAAATTTTTTAGTGCGAGTTTAAACTTTAGTCAAATTAAACCTCACCAAAAATGTACGTTTAAACTGGGTTTATCTAAATATTTTAGCATTCGTTAAAGTTAAATTGACTCAAATTATCATATAGAGCGTTTCTTTTTTGCCTAAACCGAGTTTAAACGTCCAAATTTGGTGAGTTAAGCTCAGTTTAATTTGACTAGAGTTTAAACTCGTACTGATAAACTGGCCCTAAGAACTACTATTACAACTACTGAAATAAATTCATCTGTTAGAGTAAAAATAAGTTAAAGAACCTAACCAAAATTTTGAGCTCATTTTCCAGATCCGAGATCTCGTTTAAAATGTAAATCGAAGTTGACCTTTTAACTTGGCTCATGTTCTCTGTTAGTTCAACGTGAGTTTATATCTAAATATTTTAAAGAATTATTTTTTTGTTATACATTCTACTAAAAAAATAAGAGGACCAAATAAAATAAAAAAATCTATATATTTATTCCTGTAAGGGTCCCCTTATTCCAGCAAATCTACAAACGCTACAGAAAAACTTGAAATATCATAAGAAAGGTCTTGACCTGTCGTTATGCTCAAAATTTTAGATTTCAGATAGATTTTGATAGGGTATACTGTTTAACAGATATGAGCGTTTAAAGCTGAAAAAATGGCAAAAAGACGTAAGACACGAACTCGATTTAATGTGAATGAGAAAGCGGGGTTCCCAAAGCGAATATTTAAGCCATTTCTTAATCGATTTTTTCGTTTCTTTTCTTATATTTTACTTTGAGACACGCTCTTAAAAAATAGTTCCAAAGTCTATTGTTAATAAATATTTTTAATATTCAAATGAGAAAAATTTACTTATGTATTTATTTCAGTTTGGATTTCAGAGATGTCAGGATTGGCAGGGTCTAGAATGGTAAATGGGGTATCGAGTGAAAGTGCTGAATGTGGAGGCGTGCACAATTTGGTTGGTTTTTCGATTAGTGACCTTTGACCTGAAACATGAGCGTTTAAAGGGAATTTCTTACATAAAATCTAAACTAAAAGAGATGAAAGAACATGGTGTAAGAAGGCATTTAAGACATTTCTAAGATGTACAACAAACACTCCAGACATTTTTCGCTATCTCTTATGGATACCCTACAATAAGCATTTTATGTAACGTGTGTTAATATATACTAAATACATAAAAATCAATTGCTGGCTCGAAAATGGCTCTACCGATTTAAATAATTTTTTTTTATTTTGTTCGCCTCATATCAGGGAAAGTTAAGAAAAAAAGAAAATGTTGCTACACCCTTTCTTACCGCCTACAAATCAATAAGCTTTTTATATGAAAATTTTGAATTTTTTATGGGAAATATATTCAAATAATAGCTATGGAGTTTTAAGACGAACAGCCTCGGAATTCGGTATTTGACCACAATTAACACGTTTCGTTTCACTTATAAAATTGTATGGCATTGGAAAAGGGGTGTGGCACTTCCCATACAACCTAAATTTAAGAAATTGTATAGCTATTGAGTTATAGGTCGCACAGCCGTTGAATTTCAGTTGAATGTAGTTTCACTGATAACATTTTATTTGGCACATGGCACTTTCCATACAAGCCCAATTTGCGATATCGAATTGCTTTGGAGTTATAGGCCGCACAGCCACGGAATCCGGTATTCGACCACAATTTACACACGCAGTTTCAGTGATAACATTTCATTGGCTATGAAAACAGGGACGTGACACCTCCCATGCAACCCGAATTTCCGATATCGAATAGCTTTTGAGCAGTGGCGGATCTAGAAATTACTCTTTGGGGGGGGGGGGGCTAAATACGCAAATTAGTTTTTGACGTAGAATTACGTCTTACAGCCAAACCACGCTGGGGTTCAGTTTCACGAATTTTTTCAAAGCGATATTTGAAACTTTGGGGTATACCTACAGCCTTTAATATTCATCGTACAAAGAAAAAAAAAGGCCAAAATATCAGTTTTAGTGGGAATAAAACGAATATCTAATAAAATAGCAAAATCTAAGAAGATGAAAAATTCATATATTCGTATGAGAAATGCACAAGCTGCTTAGCTGCAGTAGCTGCTTATGCTATTTTTAAGGTTGTTGTTGTTGTGTTTGCTTGTTTGGTTCGTAATTACGTCGTTCGTTGTTGTGCTGCTTTTGCTGTTGTTGTTGTTGTTGTTGTTGTTGGTTTTTATTAGTATGTATGTAAAACATACATATATAAATACACATCAGTTGCGTTCATTTTTTATTTGTTTCCCAGTAGCCAATCGGCTCGGTTGAAAACGGTGTGCACTTTTAAAAGCACTGAAGCGGACCGCTTCGATGTCAGCAAACTATGCATTGTGTGTTTCATACAAGCGTACTATTTATTAAGTTGTATATTAATGTTGATTTTCTATGATTTAAATACAAATTCTAAATGTTTGATAGTTTAAATCATTCTTGATTTTAAATACAAATTCTAGTTGTTTGATAGTTTAAAATCGTTTATTGAGCTTTAGGTCAGGTTAGAACAATTAATTGCTCTAACGAATTTTTTTCAAAAAAACAACAGCAGCAACATTTTCAATATGAAAAGAAAAAAAACATCACTAGCTGATTAATTAGTTAGCTGATTAATTAACTAGTTAGATTAACTAACTATAATTAACTAGATAATTAACTAGTTAATTAATTGTTCTAACCTGACCTAAAGCTAAATAAACGATTTTAAACTATCAAACAACTAAAATTTGTATTTAAAATCAAGAATGATTTAAACTATCAAATATTTAAAATTTGTATTTAAATCATAGAAAATCAACACAATTAATAAAAAGGTCATATAGGAAACTTTAAGTTTGCAACTGCACTACCTTGATTTCAATGTAGGATTCAATGCATATTTTAGAGTTTTTTGGCGAACGGGTGAAAAAGAGAGGGAGAAAAGACAAGAACAAGCGACGGATCAGGCGAATATGACATTAATTTCAATTCCATTCTTGATATATATAAAATAGGTCTTTACAATAATATAGAGAACGGTTTAAAGGTACAAAAACATGTCGTTTTCATATCAGCAAATCAGACGCTACCGTTTAGCTGGCACAGTAACATTCATGGCTTGTTGGGTTGTAATGCAATAGAGAATACATATGCATGTAGCTAGAGAGCCAGAGAGTATGCGGCTACAAAAAAATTAACTACTACTAGCCAAGGTTGCCAGTTAAAATTTAAAACAATTCCGACAAAAGTTACTTTTTTCACAATAACATAAATAAAATACAACAAAAATTACCATTGTTAAGATAAACAAAAAAGTTTCTTCCGCAATAAAAAATATCAAAAAAAATCTCACGATCATTAAAAATTACCACAAAAATACCACGCGTTTAAAAAATACCACCACAAATTCGATATCCATTTAAAATTGCCACAAAAATCTCATTTGCATAAAAAATACCACAATAAGTCCCATATGCATAAACAATTTAAAAAACATTTTGAAATACCACAGAGAAACTTTGCTTACTAGAAAAGAAAAAAAAATGTAAGAAGAATATTACCAAACTCACACGGAAATTTAAATAATACCGCGCTGAATTACCACGCCAATTAAAAAATACCACGCTGAATTAAAAAATTTAATAGGAATTCCCAGAAACAAAAATTCCTAAGGGCAATTAAAAATTACCACGAAATTTTTCCAACATAACTGGCAACGTTGCTACTAGCTACTGATATTGTTGTTTTGGTTCTGCATGTGCTGCAAAGGGCCGTTTTTCACTCGGCAATTCTATGAGCAATAATTGCTTTCGCCGCAAGTAGTTTTTTGACTACTCGGGTTTAATGGGGACTTTCGTAAACCCCCTCATGCGGGCGAATAATCCACAAACTGCTTGCAGCAAAAGCAATTATTGCCGAGTGAAAAGCAAAACAAAGAGATCTTGCTACCAGAGCAAGAGAATTATTGCTCTCGGAGCAATAATTGCTTTCGCCGCAAGCTAGAGAATTTTCGTGAGTGACGAGTGAAAAGCGGGACATAGTAAGCAAAGTTCTGTTTATTTTCTGTGGACGATTCGGCTTATACCCTCTAACGCTGCTCAACCGCTGTGATCATGCTCTTTTCTGTGCGTCGTTGTTTTAGATTTGCTTTTTACTCAACATGAACAGCTGTATTTGACAACTAGCTCGCTTTTCTCTGCTTTCTACTGCATTCCTCTCCGAGTCGGCCCTACCTGGTTATTCTGCCATAAGTTAGAGTACGAATAAAACGAATGTTTATTTTCAGCATGTACATATGTATACTACTACGCAAATTTGCGCATGCGTTACTAAGCATGCGTTGTGCTTTAAAAACTACATTTATTTTTTAAATACCATAATAAATTCGAATTATTTTTATTATGCATTATATTCTTTCCATATTAAAAATTTTTTTGCTAACTAAAATTTCAATTTTAAATTACTTTTAAAATATACATATATGTATATGCTCTTTACTACATGAAAAATAAATAATTCAAATTTACCCATAAATATTAATTCCATTAATTAAACATAACATTGAATTACATTAAGTTTTAACCAACAAAACAAATGAAAAAGAACAACAAATTCATCACCATAAATATCAAACGAAAACTTTTCATAAAACAAAACAAATTTTTACATGAATTTAATTGTGAGCTTTTTAGATCAGGTAAGTTTAAAGAAGGACAACAACAACAATTTTTTTTTTTAATAATTTTTATTTAGAATATGAAATACTTTAAAACAGTTTTGAAGAATATAAATGAAAAAACCAGAGTTTTTCTCTATTACTGTATAAAAAGGAATTCTACGTCTGTACTTACGATACTATCGAAACTGTGTCTTTTTTTTATTCATTGTATATATTGATGTATTACATAGCAAACTTATTTTTATAAATTATATTTACGTTTTAAATATCATGAGTATTTAAATCAAAAGCATATCAAAAACTTAAAATTTATATGATTTGTAAGAATTGAAAGAAAAGAAGTAGCTACCCAGTAGTGGATGGAATATATTCCGAATATATGAAGCATCAATTACCTTGTAATGACCACTACTTCCGACTATATTACCTTACTATGCATAAAAGGCCTTACATTTAACATTGAATGAGACAGGAGGTAAGTGATCGCCTCCCTTCAGCATTACCTAGAAGTTATGGAGTAACATACTACTTGTATTAAGTTATAAAAATCACTGCATTACTTTTTCTTGTATGCTACATAACAGGTAATGAGGTATGAGTTAATTACTTCTGCTATATGCAGACGCATTACTTTTTGAAAAAGTAATGCTTCCTTACCTGATAATTTATTCTGTATTAGTTCTATGGTAGCCACTGGCAAATCCGCTGCTGGGTAGCTTATTGAGACTTTTGCCATAAATATTTTTTAAAAAGTAGTGAAACTGGCGTTCATGGTACTAAGTTTCAGTACAAAAATGCAAATATATCGTTATAAAGGTGGTTTAATCACCTGTTCAATGATATGAGTTTGAAAAACATGCTCAGATTTTGAGAATTTTCGCATTGGAACTTAGTACAATGAACGCCAGTTTCACTACTTTTTAAAAACTATATATGGCAGAAGTCTTAATTGTACACTCAAAATTGTGCCAAAAGCTAAATTCGATTCAAAAGTTAAACTCGTACTTTGCATATAGAAGTTAAAATCGTACTTTGCAAATATAACGAATTTAATTTCCTTCCAAAAGTTAGATTCGTACTGTGCAAAAAGAACGAATTTAATTTTGGGAAGAAATTTTCTCCGAAAATTAAATTCGTACTTAGCAAAAAGTACGAATTTAACATTTTGCGGATCAAAAGTATTGGTTTGAGTCTTCGCCAAGTTAGCGTCGGATTGACGAATTTATGGAAATATTATTATATATTATTATTACAATACTCTATGATTTTTTATAATTTTATCGCGTAGGAATTAGTGCATCGATCATATTGAAAGAAGGATTAACATTGGTTATTTGGAAACACTGACTACATGAGCTGAATGACTGCAGGTATTTAATATTTTTTTCTTCAATTCAAATAAAGAAAAATGCCAACAACCGATTATAGACAGACATACATACTCAACGTTATCGAAATTTAAGAGCCAACTGAGAAAATCAAACATCTTCATAACATTTTGGACAAAATTACTTTTGTTTTTATGAAAAAGAAAGACCTTCAAAAATAATTTGCTTATTTATATTTTAATATTTTATAGTACACACTTATATATGAGCCACTTACTATTTTTACATTTTAAAGCTTTTCGTTTCTGCTTGTTCCTTTCCAAAAATATACATGCTGAAATGACTCGAACCTACTGCGGACAAAGCCGCGGGTAACTGCTAGTATTTATTTAAAAATTAAATTAGCGTCTGGGGGGCTTCAGCCCCCATAGCTCCCCCTGGATCCGCGCCTTCTTTTGATTTATAATCAGAACAGCCTCGGAATTCAGTATTCGAACGCAATTTGCACATGCGGTTTTACTCATAGCATTGTATGGCGTTGGACAAGTGGGCCTGGCACCTACCATACAACCTTAATTTGAGACACTAAACAGCTTTGGAGTTATGGGACGCACAGCCTCGGTATTCGATATTCGACCTCAATTTACACATGCAGTTTCACTTATAGCATTTTATTGGCGTTTGGCAACGGCGCCTCTGCAGCAACGCTACTAAGCAAGACTCGAGGACTCAGTTTTAAGATTTCAATATTGTGAAATTATCAAAGTAAGTGCAACAGATTTGAGTTACAAGGAGCCAAGAAGAGGACGATCTAACATAGGTCGTCAAATTCAGTCAAATGCATGGCGAGATACTTCACATTCAATCTGTCATAATCGCTTTTTAAGTGCTACAATCATCAAAGAGGTGTTTTTGGATACAGCCTTGGACTGCCTTGGCTTTATCTATTTTGCTATATCTTGAACATTAGAAGGAGCTTTAAGAACCCATGAAACAGTTTGGAATGTCATATTATATATTGACCGTGAAAGTTACTCAGCCGAAGCTCAGCCGAAGCTGAGTAATGAACTGAGACTTGCAGCCATAAAGCCAACTATGAAAAGGGGAGAACAACGTCTGTAGGCCAGCTAATTTCAAATAAAAAATTTAAAAAATTCCCGTTATTTTGGCATTAAATTTATAGTGACATCTCAAAAAATTTAGCTTTTTTCAGTATAACGTATTTTTGTATAAAAAGTCGTTGGTTGCGAAAAATAACGGTATACGTAAGTTTTTTTGGTAATATGTTCCACGGATAGTATGTTAAAAAAATTCCGTTTATTATGAAATCAAAATTATTACGATATCTCGAAAACTGTAGTCTTTCTCAGCACAATACATTTCCTTGAAGCAAGGCCATTACCTCAGAAAGAGAAAAAACTATCGAAATTTCAAGCAAATATCTTACCCATTTTCCAATCGATTTTCATCAAATTTTTTTTGGAAAAAAATTGAATAACTTAAAAAAAATCTCTAAAATATTAAATATTTGCTCAAAAAATAGGTTAAAAGTTGTTTTTGTTGTAATTTTTTTTTAGTTTTCTTTTCCACACTCTTTCATGTGACATATAATTTATTTGCACAAATTGATTCGTTTTGGCACATACGTAATTTAATAATCAATTGCTGTCATGAGCACGCTATGATTTTTTTGAAGAAAATGAATTTCTTTCAAAATGTTGTTTTTATATTTTTTGCAAAGTTCTACAGCTTAAGAAATAATTTATGTGAAAACAAATTTTAATTATTTCAAACCACTCCATGGCCAATGGTGTTAAAATATCATGACCAGGAGGTAATTAAAACTTTACACCACTGTGTGACAGGGGGTGGAGTACATATAATATGGGTTGGAGGTCCAAAATGTGTGACATATAAAGGGACGACGATAATTTTTGTATAACGAATTGAGAATATGTAAGAAAAAACCAAAAATGTTAGAGGGGAAGGGCGGTCCAGATTTTGTGATAACGTCTGACATAAAGGAAAAAGGTCTTAAATAGACCAAAATCGTGTAAGAAAATATTTGGAATAGTTGTATTTTTTACAAAAAACGCAGCTAAGTTTCGATTCTTCCAAAACAAAAACTATTATTTTTTTTGTCTGAACTGAGATACGGAATAATTTCAAATTTACTTTACATTTACACCTGTTTTTTGACTCTTTATACAGCAACATGTTATATTTCGATAACATTTTTTTTTAACAATGCAGATTAGGTTAATTGAAAACCTAATTACACAGTATTACATTTTGTAAAATGTTTATACAAATTTTTTTAAACGTATTCAGTTTGTATTTGAAGAAAGATGGAAAATATTTTGGGAATAAGCTTTGAGCTAAAAATTTGTTTTTTGGGTAACAGATGCACGATGGGTGGTCTTAAATGAAATGTTGGCGGTAAAAAATAATAGGATCAGTGCTTAAAGATTACATATTATACATTTCGAGATGATATTTGAAAAATATAAACTATATAAGAATTCTCTTTATATAAGAATTCTCTTTCAAAAAGTATTTCGGTCACTTCTGGCGTTCCTCAGGGCAGTCATCTTGGACCGGTTTTGTTTTTACTATTCATTAATGATCTTCCTTCGGTAATAAAACACTGTAACGTCTTAATGTACGCTGACGACGTGAAACTTTTTCTTTGTTACAAATCACCCGAAGAACGACATCTTTTACAATCTGATCTAAATAGACTTGTGGACTGGTGTAGCTTAAATATATTATATCTAAACTTAAAAAATGTAAGCAAATGACATTCTCGTGAAGATCTGCTAGTAACATAAATTGCACTATAAATAACACTAACTTAGAAATAGTTTACAGTTTTCTCGATCTTGGTGTTATTATGGATTCAAAACTTTGCTTCAATCTCCACGTTAATATGGTGATAAATAAGGCAAGAGGAGTCCTTGGTTTCATTAAAAGATGGACTAAAGAATTCAGTGATCCCTTTACTATTAAATTGTTATATACCTCTCTCGTAAGGCCAATTCTTGAATATGCATCAGTTGCGTGGAACCCACAATATAATGTCTACATCGACGCCATAGAATCCGTTCAAAAACAGTTTTTACTTTTTGCTCTACGTCGTTGGAATCCCAATATTATGCTTCCATCGTATGAAATACGCCTTAAAATTATTTTACTACCTTCCCTAAGAAGCAAAAGAATGATGCTTAATGTCATGTTTCTGTATAAATTACTTCGTGGCGAGATTAATTCGGAATATCTCATCTCAGCTCTTAATTTTAACATCCCAAGGAGAGGAACTAGACATTTTCTGTTTTTCAAGTTGAGTCAGTGCAGTTCTAATTACGCTCTTCATGAACCTTTACGATGTATGTGCAGTGATTTCAATGATAACTTCAACATGATTAATTTTTCTGATTCGGTAGATGTCTTAACATGGAAAATTATATTACATTTAAATAATTAAATCAATTTAACTTCATCCTATTATACCTAACGCAGTTTTATAACAATGTAACATTGGTATTTGAGATGTTCTCTTTCTCATTTTTGACTCGATATTATGTTTTATAAAGTAAGCACCATCAAATACGAATCGTTTTTAAAACTTACTTTTTAATTATTCAATATTTTAATTTTAAATCGAATTGGGATTTACGTGCTCACGTGGTTTCCTGATTTGAAATTAGACTGAACTCACACTATCACCTAGATTGGTGTGCCAGAGTATATCTCTTTTCCACACAAGTTTATTCCTGCGTTGGCCCAAATGCATATCCAACTAATTGGGATTTTGATTTGGTGGATATGAGATTTATCTCATTTTCACGTAGCTCCTTGGGTTGGACAATGGCCGCCAACCAGTTAAAATGAGTTTTTTTTTTTTGGATTGTTTTTCGGGTACCTTAAATTGATAATTACTATTATTTAATCCGATGTTGCTTATTTATATAGAATCAAGTATACTTAAATACGCGTTTTATATATATTCAATTTTTAAATTCCGTGAAAAGCCAATTAATGTGTTTAGTGGAAAATCCTAATTGCCAGTAGGGGGTATGTTTTAGTACGTAGGTGCATTCTGTCTGTCCCGGCTGATTCGGGCAGATTTTAGAATGTAAATCGTGTATACTTATAGGACGGGTATACGTATCTTTGGAAGATTTCATACCTCCGGGCGAATCCAAAAAAAAATATATCATAGTTAATTTTTTCTTTTTCTTCGTTTTGACTTCCAAAAGTGCAACATATTATTCTTTTTTTTTTGTTTTGGTGGGGACATTTAGAAGCGTGGCAAATATGAATGAGTATTTTTAAAAGAATTGTTAGGGATGAATAAATAACCCATTAAAGACTGCTCATAGATTCCGCCGTACGATTTTTTTTTTTCAAATTTTATCAGGAAGCTTATATAGGCCATAGAAGTTGATTTGCAAAATTTCAGGTTTGTAACTGTCACCGTATTTGAGATCTGCATTGGGTATTTAATTATCCAATCGGCTAATCCGGGTTCTTGGTTATTTTGTCATAATGAACAACCTGATAAATAGAGGATACTAGAGGCAAACTGATCACGAATTTTTCCCTCGATCTTTCCATTTTCTACATAGCTTTATATATAGATTTTGTCATTTTTGAAAATCACTCATCTTCGATCTCGAAAAGAAACATTTAATTGTATGAATTTCGTTTCACATTATAAAAACAATAAATAGTTTAATTTTTCCGTAATGTTTTAAAAAAATATTTTGATATCTCCTGCCTTTTTCGAGATATGGCCTTTTTCGTAAACACATTAAAATTGGTATTTAAATACCCATTAGTCATGAATGGGTTAATAGAATCTGGTTTTATATTTGGCACCGCTAAAGGTCACACCGGCGTGCCAAGGGAAATTTTTGTGAAATTAGAGCTATTTGAGGCCTGTATTAGCGATTGCAAAAATTGTATTGGAATGAGGAAACGATCTTATACCATTGCAAAAACTTCGTAAAGAGAAAAATTATATGAGTGAAAAACAGAAATACAGAAAGAAGTATTGTTCAACTTATTTTATTTGAGGAGCTCAGTCTTAATGCGATAACTATTCAAGAGGGATGAAAAACTTTTTATCGCTATGAACATTTAAAAAAGAGCGCTCATGTGAAAGGTGAATTTAAGGTGAATCGTACGTCAAACAGGGTTGATATTTTCGGTACAATTGTACTTTTTTGGTGCAATTTTACGTTGTTTCTACTTTCCTACTACCAAAGCGTTTTTGGTACATTTTATTTGCTCAAAATATTTTTTACTAAACACAGAATTTAGAGCTCTTAGTGAGCAAACAGAACTAAAAGATTTAAAATAGTTATCTATTTCTGAAATTTTTCACTCTGTAAAAACTATATAAATTGAATTTAAAGAGTAAATTTTCTCCAATCATATAAAATTGCTCAAGGAATTCTTTCAATTTCTCACTCGTCAGCAAAATTTAAAAAATATTTTTTATTCAAAAATTCAATAGAAAAATTCAAAAGGAATGCAAAAAGAAACTGCATTTATTTTTACAATTAATGAAAATAAATTTTTTAATATCTAGTTAAAAAAATGCCACATATTGATATCAGAAGTAATACAGCAAAGAAAAATTTCAGAAAATTTAACTGAAAGTGAAGAATTGCTTGACTTAAAGATTTTCACATTAATTTCTTTCGTTGCCTTAATATAGAAAAGCCCTACCTTACATTGCGGGTGGATAGGTGGTTGACCTAGAGGCTTTTTTTAATAGATTTTATTAATCTCTTTTTATGAATATTAAATGACAACTTGTGCTCCTTTTTGTGATTATAAAAAATTTCTTGGTTAATTAAAAACTAATGAAAATGTTGTCCTTTTTGTTTATAAAGTTTACTTACTGAATTGTTAAAAACAAATACAAACTCTATAATTAAAATAAAACAAAAATTTATATCATACTTCTTTTTTTCATTTAGTACAATTTTTTCTAAATTTTTATACCAAAATGAAAAAGTCATTTATCAACCCTGACGTCAAATGATTAACATTGATCCGAAGTAGTCTTAGCAAACCCTGTATTAAATCATGTAGCTGTTGCTTACAACTTATTCGGCCAGTTATAGTTCTTTAGCACTGCTGTACAATGGGTTAAAGTATTATCAATGCCAAATTGTTATATGAGGTTAATTTTATATTAAATAATTCATGAAAAGTTACTTAAATTATATTGTTGAACAAAAACCACGCTCTAGACTCTTAAAATGAGTATATTTAAATGTTTTTTATTCAAGCCAGTCATAATACTAATAAGATCTCTAAAGCTTATATCCAGCCCACCCGATTTTTGGAGGAAAATCTCTTGTTGTAATTTATTAAATTTATTAGCTACAACTAATTTTATTTTAATATTAAAATTGCTTACTTAAATTGCTTCAAAATAACAAAAAAAAAAACAATATCATATTTCAATTGGTTCTAGTTGAGCTTTATTTAGACTAGTATCATTTGATCTCACTAGTTTTCTTGCTATTTAAAAAGAAATTGCAAAAATCCAAATATAGAAGTATTTCAAGTAAACAAAGAAGATAGTTTTTTTTTACATACTATTACAGATATACGCAGAATAACCATTCGTTGAACAACAATTACGTTGAATAACCTAACGCACTATCTCCACTTACAATATTTGATTTCATGCTATAATATTTAGGTGGGCACTTCATCTCATGAAATTTTATTTTTGAATTGTTTTTAAGAGTTTATTAAATTAATAGTTTCTTCCATACGCCATTCCATTTTAGGTTTTTTCACTCTTTTAATGCTTTTACAATATTTTTTTCTTGAAAAGTTCTAACACACTTACATATTTTATTGAAATCAAAAGATCATCTCATGAAATAAATCTCAAGAAATATTTCAAGAGATAAATTTCATGATATGAACAATTTCATGATATAAGTGGTCTACACTTGAGATATATATCATGAAATTCAATTTGACAGTTTGCATGAAATCAAATATTGTAAGTGAAGACACTGTGTTACCGCTATGCAATTTTTAGCAAGTTTAGTATAATTAGTATAATTTTTCGAAAATTTAAAGTTAGGGTGTTTTTACAAAAAAAAAATCCCAAAAATTAAAAAATTACAACTTTACACGTAAAACATCAAGAAAAGTTATGGCATAGTTTTGAGCTATTTTGTTAAGCTATTTTGTTAATTAATAAAAATAAAAAATTTAAATTCTGAATCTAAGGTTACAGTTGCTCAAAATTTACCTTTATTTTCTTTAAAGTGCCATTTTCCAGCCCATTGGGCAAAAAAATGCATAAAAATATAGAAAAACATATGTATGTGTCTTACTCGAAATTGCTTTAATAATTTTTCAATATTTTTTGTTACCGTAAGTCAATATATAATATATTATATATATAATATATTATATTAATGTGTATACAAATAATATATTTCATATATATGTCATATTTCATGACTTGATTTTTTGTTCGCTAAATAAAAATTTATGTCGTAATGGGCCTTCAACTACTTATTCATATCGCAATTTTAAAAACATTAATTTTCCATCACTGTACCATGACTTGTCTTTGTTTTCTTTTAATGACTGTTGGCATATTTCCACTGTAAATGATAAGAATGGCTCTCTCTTAAACCCTGTCAAATATCTGTTTGTAAGACATGTTCCACTAAGAACAATCAGAGTAGAAACTGCATCTTGTCCTTGGTTCACCCATAATGTACTAAATGGAATAAAGAAGAGAAACAAATTTCATAAACAATGGAAAAGAAACCCTGCATCTGCAAACTGGGAAATTTATAGGTCAGATTGTAACATGACGTTACAAATATTATATACTTTTTTATACACTACATAAACTATAATATTAAATATGATCGATGTATATATATATTCATATTATATTACTTAAATATTTCTACTTATGATTATAAATTTAAAGACGTTACAAATATTATATTTTTATACACTACGAAAACCATAATAGTAGATATTATCGATATATAATTATATTATATTACTTAAATATTTCTACTTATTATTATTATTAAAGCAGCAATAACACACAACCGCGCTACGACACCAGACCATAGAAACAAACACACGCTACATACCTACTCAATAAAACTAATTGACAACACACAACCGCACTACTGCATGAGCCACTACTTAATACACGCACTACCTATCTATGCATAGCCAGGCAGGCAAAAGACAAAACTGAATGTATAATTCCCAACTGGTTTTCATGCCATATCAAATAAATGGGCGACACAAAACCAACCAAAGCAGCATTACTTCAGGTAAACTCGAAGTAGTAACTCTATGGCGAGCCAGCTTGCTGGCTCTTTCCTTAGAGTCTCTGCTTGAGATGTCGCACTTGCAGTGAGAACCAATACTTGGTTCGTCCAACGCAGTCGGCATACTCTACATTTTTGGTCGCAGTGACTCAATGGCGAGCTAGCTTGCTGGTTCTTCCCTTTGAGTCTCTGTTTGAGATGTCGCACCGGCGGTGAGAACCATCTTTGGTTCGTCCAACGCAGTCGGCATACTCTAAGGGGGGTTTGCTTGGGTTTTGGCGCCGGGACTAGATGGCGATCCAGCTTGCTGGTTCTTCCCTTTTAATCTCTGTTCGAAACGTCGCACTTGCGGTGAGAACCAGTCTCCGGTTCGTCCAATGCAGTCGGCATACTTTTGTTTGTTGTTTTGTTTATTTTATCTCGGCCGCAGCAGCTCAATGGCGAGCCAGCTTGCTGGTTCTTCCCTTTGAGTACCTGTTTTAAACGCGTTTTAAACCTGCCTGAGTAAACGCTGAAGGCAGGCAGGTTTGCTTACTTGTCCCAGTGCGAGAAAGCTCGCTTCATACGATTTCATATAAACCTGCTCGAAGTGTGCAGAGTGGAAGCAGGCAGGTCAGATCAGATCAGATCAGGTTGTTGCGAGAAACCAGGCTGGCGCCTGTGTTCAAAATGCCAGAAACAGGAACTTTGTGGATTTTTGATAAAAAATCAAGTTTTACCAGCTATAACTTTTTTCTTAGGATTTTGGTTTTTTAACTTTGTGCACAAAATAGCTCAAGACTATGCTTTAAGCATTATTGTTATTGGGTAACATTTTGCATTTTTGAATTTTTGCGAATTTTTTTCGTAAAAGTACTCAAACTCGAGACTTTCAAAAAGGTACACTTCTAATAAAAAATTTCATAACGAAAAAGTTATTCAAATTAATGACACAATTTTTTGTATTAATATTAAGTGTTGTTTCAGAAAATTGTTTAACAACATTTCATTGCAATTTTTTCAAAATTTGGATTTTTACGATTTTTCTTATCACAACAAGAAAATATAATTTTTTCGAAAAGTAAAATATCACAACTCTAGTAATTTTTATCCGATTTTTCTCAACAATGACACAATGTAAAGGTATTTAAATCTGCTATTGATTAAAAGTATAAAATGATTTAATCAGTTTACAGAATTTTAATACACATTTTAATGACGAAACACCTCATTTCGACCTTAATACCAATGTAATGAGATTAAATTGCAATGAGCTTTGCTTTATCGGTGTCCAATTTGAATAAAATTTCTGTAGAGTTATCGTATCGGCCATTGGAACATTTCTAGCCACCTAGGAAACGACAATTTTAGTTTGAAATTCTCAGTGTAATTCTGGGCTGGCCTAGTGGCAGAACATATCGCACATCCTCTTCAAAACAGTCACAACTCAAAATGTTTACGAATATTCTTTTTAGTGTAAGACTATTTGTAGTGATAATATATATCGGCTATCTTAATTTCGAACACATATTCTTAGTCTTTAATTAAAACAAAATCGTTTTGTCTCTTTTTTTTTTTGTATGGAGTCCCTTGAAAAAAAAGCTTCGCTTAAAAAAATTGTTTTTTGCTCTTCCTGAACATAAAATTTTTTTAATTGTATCTCTTTTGAAGAGAGTGTGCTATTTATGTATAGAAAATAAAAAAATTTCATAAACGCCATTAGCGGAGGATGCAAAATAGAAAGCAAAAGGCGAAAAAAATAAATAACAAAGTTTTTCTCGCACTGATCTGATTCACTCTGCTCGCATTCACTCTGCACGGCTTATTTTCTGAGCAGGTACCTGCCAGCGCCTGCCTGCCTGCCTTCTCGCATTAGGCTGCCCGCATAGTAAACGCCGAAGCAGGCAGGCAGGCAGGCAGGCCCTGCGAAGAAACGAGATAGAAAAAACTTTTTTCTCTCTTGTTCACATAGTTTTTCTGTGCCTGTCTGCCTGCCTGTCTGCTTCGGCGCTTACTCTGCGGGCAACCTTAGCGTTTACTCTGTCCGCAGACTTAGACGTCGCACTTGCGGTGAGAACCAGTCTTTGGTTCGTCGAACGCAGTCGGCATACCTTTATTAAATTGATTATATATATTTGCATGGTGCGAACTTCATAGAGGTTTTTCCACCATGATTGTCTCTAAAAATATTAAATGTGAGCATTACTTCAGATTCTTTCAGGACACGAGTCTTGCTTTAGGGGGCCCTGGCAGGATTCACCGATTCACCGATTTACCGATCTACCGATTACTGAATACCGATCTTCGCTTTAGGGGCCCTGGCAGGATTCACCAATTCACCGATTAACCGATCTACTGATTACCGAATACCGATCTACCGAATACCGATCTATCGAATTACCGATTACTGATTTCCGATTCACCGATTCACCGAATACCGAATACCGATCTTCCGATTTACCGATCGACCGATTACCGAATTACCGATTGCTGATAACCGATTCACCGATTTACCGAATACCGATCTACCGAAATACCGATTACCGATTCACCGATCCACCGAATACCGATTTACCGAATTACCGAATTACCGATTTACCGATTAACCGAATACCGATTTTGCCGGCAGCTGGACCTACAACCTCCGACCATTCGACCGCTTACATTCACTCTTACACAAACTGCTGACGTTACGCTGCATTAAGTAATAATAAGGAACAAGTCTCAATAAAACTTGAAATTGTAATATTAAAACCAACACCAACTGCGTTCTCATTTGATGAAAGTTTGTTGATCTTTCACTCGATCCTGGCACGGCTGAGCTGACCGCAGCCATAAGATAAAACTACTGTGACAAGATAGAAAGTATGCTATTCTCTTGATCAGAGAGTCTAACAGCCTTATTCTGGGAAATTAAAAATTGTTAACCAGTATTTTTTATATTTTTATATGTTTGTTGTTTTCAAAACAAAATTTAAAGCACAAAAAACAAAATATTCAAATGAAATTGTCAATAACTGAAAAAAATTTGACCATTTTTATCAAAATTTATTATTTCTGAGCTTCAAATTTTGTTTTGATATAGGAAATTACAACAAACACATTGAAATATTCAAAATGCTGGTTAACAATTTATTAATTTGCCAGAATAGGGCTGTAAGTCTCGCTATTTCGCTTCGAAGCTAAATCTTTGCTTTCCTGCCAAAATATTATGGAAAAATATAAATAATCTTGGGGCCAGCAATAAGATTTCTTCTGAATGCCAAGTCCCAGTGGGCAAAAGCAGGTCTTTGAAGCGCTTCTAGCAGGCCATCATATGGATTTCTTAGCCCATAAGCTTTTTTATATGAAACGAGAAAATTTTCTAGGCCTTCCGCTCTCGCGACTCTAAAGAAGCCTGCTAGAAGCCCTTCTTTAGAATGTACATTAGAAAGAAAAACAATATAAATATCAACTTGAAATAAAAAACTTTTGACAAATTCCAGATTTGAACAAGCTGACGGTCTGGCATCTTGCCCACTCGTCCACCTCAGTTGTTAACAAACTTCAGCTTATTTTGCATCATTTCAAATGAAAGTAAGTTTTCGGGAGCGCGGGTTCGCAACCCAGCTCGGCCCAAAAAAATTTTTTTTGTATTTTTTTTTAAAATCTACAGTTTTTTACAAATTTTTCTGTCCATTTAAAATTTTTTTTGGAATTTTTTTGTAAATTTCTTCATACAAAAATAATAGAAAAGACTTAGAATTTTTCCATATAAAAGTTTTCATAAAATGTGATATGCAATGTGTTAGATTTCGGAGACCTGGGTTCGCGTCCCAACTCGGACAAAAAAAAAATATTTTTTTTTTTGTTTTTTCTTTAAGATTTGATTTTTTTAATTGATCTGATCTTTTGCGTAATCTTTTGCGTATCGCTAGCTAAAATGCCCACTGGGGTTGATCTTGATACACTAAATAATTTTTTCTGGATTGTGCTGATCCTACTTTAAGTAATAACAGCTGCGTTCCTTTCGCCTTAATACAGTGTTTGGCACGCCATAGGCACGCGTGCTCGGCTCAAATAGTTTTTTCACACAGACATGATCGGAAAAGCACACAAACGATGCGTCGTAGCAGAGAAATACTGCATAACTGAAGTGTAAAGCTTAGCAGCGTTCAGTCTATCTCTCAGCAAACGAACACAAGTATACATTACGTTTGTGCGTGTGCGCTCGTGTTTGCCAAACACTGCCTTAATATAATCGCGATAGCAAATTTTCTCAAAGGAACGTCAAGAAAACGACTCGTAGAGGGAGGGCACTACCGTTGCAGTCAAAATTAAATTCAAACAAGCAATCATGATACAATAACTATTAGGTGTCATGAGAACGTGTGTCGTTCAAAACTGTTGTGAACTATTATGGTAGCGATACCTTAGTGAACGATCTTTTTCTCTGAATGTGTTTTACTCTAAACGTCAGAAAAATTGTAAGTTATTTAATTTAATTATTAATATTATGCAATTATATAAATAATTTAAGTGTAATTGTTGGCTCCGCTGAATGCGTACAATGTGTGTGACACACGCGGTTTGTTTTGTTTAACATTCGATGGTCGCAGCTCGTGAGAAAATAGGTAGCTGTCATGGCTACCTAATAGTCATTGTATCAAACAAACAAATAATGAAATAACTAAAATAATAAAAATGAAGTAACAGCTCATAAAAATATACAGGTGCGGCACCTGTGTTTCAAATTTTGTTTGAACTTGATGTTGGAAAATGTGTAATGCAATTGCAGTTCAAACGCAATTGGTGCAGATGGGATCCCAATCAAGTTCATTAAACTAATTTGACCACACATAATCAGTGCATTAACACATGTTATTAATCACTGTTTTGTATTTTCATCATGCCCTGATATGTGAAAAATTGCAATTGTGTTACCGGTAGCTAAAAAGTCAAATCCTTTGGGGTTAAATTATTTTAGACCAATAAGCCTATTGTATCCATTATCTGAAGTATGTGAGAAATTAATGAGTCAACAAATAAATTAGTACTTAAATGAAGGCCATAGATGTGCTTCGGCTGTCGTCAAAGTTTTAGACGACATTCGTACCGAATATGACGCTGCCTGAATGACCTTGCGCTGTTTGCTTGACTTCTCTAAGTCTTTTGACAAAATGAACCATAAATACTTATGTCAGAAACAAAAGTATCTCTTTGGATTTAGTAATAGTGCGGTCAGCTTTATATCTAGGTATTTGTTGAACAGACTGCAAAGAGTTAATATTGCTCAATCATTTTCTCAAAATAGACCGATACTAACTGGAGTTCCACAGAGTTCAATACTTGGTCCACTTATCTTATCTATATTTATCAATAACATATTAACTGTATGCAAACATGCGTCTGTACATGCGTATGCTGATGATATACAACGCTATCTTTCGAGAAGGACTGGTTTATTTGATGATATGTACTGCAGACTGAATGAGGATCTCAGCGGTATTGACCAGTGGGCTAGCAGCAATAGACTGCAACTTAAGAGCCCGAACAGAACCAAAAGTCGTAACGACTTGTGATGTCGAACACACAACAGAACACATGCAAGTTAACGAAGCCGGCCAAAATGAAATCGCTGAGCAAGAGTCGTAGTGACTTATCGCTAGAGTAAAATTAAATAGAATCTATTCTATTTTTTCTCTAACGACCGGCCATTTTCTCTCTGAGTACAATTAGTGGTGCCATATTTTGCAAACAATTGGGTATGTTCAAAGACAATTTCATAGTTTTTGCTATGTTCTCACGTTTCTTTTTTGTTTCTGTTTTACTTACACAACAACAAAAACATGGCTGCTAACAAGACTATGCTATATAAAAGCAACCCTGCATCGTCAGTCGCAATCGCTTTCATTCTGGACGGGTTCTGTGTGTCTGGCGACCAGAGAGGATCGCCGGTCGTAACGACTTTTGATTCTGTTCGGGCTCTAATGCTGCCAAGTCATATGTACTTTCTATTTGTAAGAATTAAACTCACTTTAATGTAATCCCTGACCTATATATTGGAATAAGAAAGTTGAGTGTACTATCAGAAATTGTAAATCTTGGTTACTGTATAAATTCTTCCCTTTCCTGTGTTGATCACGTTAACAGTGTAGTCCAGTGTTTGTCCTCTTAATCTAAGGTGTCTGCTAGTGAAGCAACTTGTCTTACCAGTAATTACATACTCAGATATAGTGTACAATAAACTAGATTCTTCCTCTATGCTAAAACTAAATTTTGCATATAACTATGCCTCGCGTTTTGTGTATGGATTAAGAAAATTTGACCACCTTTCAAGCTTGAAAACTGCAATACTTGGTTGCGATTTGATAAGTATTGTAGATAAACAATTCACTATGCGAAATATTTGCTTTAATAAAACAAATCCTTTCTCAAAAATAAAAAGCCTTCTTCTCTTAAAACGATATATTTTAATTCGATTCAATTTCATTTTTCTTGTATTGAATAAGGTACAAAAAAAAAATAGAAAGCGTGAGAGCGATTGAATGAGGTTGTGAAAAGCACGTGTTGCATATTCTTCATATTATGACGATAGTTCCTTCAAAAGGATTTTTTATTTAACAAGTTACACAAAGCTATGTTGTTTATTACCACTGGTTCTTTGAATGCGTTTATAAAATCGTTTTTCAGAAGAAAGTTCTGGAATATTTATAAGGGGTCGCGAAAAACTATGCCACAGCAATAATTCTAGAGGTAGAATATTTTTTTATCCTAGAAATTTCTCTTACATATTTTTAACTAATATTTTTACAACCGAATCACAATACTATAATAATACTTTTACTTTGCGAGACCTGAGTGAAAACAAATGTTGCACAAAAAGAAATGTTTAATTATAATTTCATATATACTTCTCTGTTTTAAGCTTAGTATGCTGTAGGAACGAAAATTTTTGGACGAAAATATAACTCTACACGCGTAATTTTGGTGTAGAGTCAAAATTTTTATGTGGAGAAAAAGCACTTGCTGTTCTGGTTTACAGATTCATATTTTTATTGCTGCAATTTTATATCCTATAAAAGAAAAGACTACACATTAATAAACTATATAAATGCAACAATAAATTTGTTAAATAACAAAATCAACACTTAAACATATTTACTGCTTATTTTTTATTGTTGAATGGCAAATTTCCGCGCCAATTAAATGTTTGGGCATATAATCGACAGCGAAATTTTGATATTTCAACTCTTCACTCACGAATGAAAATTTTGCAACATAGCAATAATTTTCGCTTCTACAGCGTACTAGCTGGCGAAAAAAAATTTCACTGCCTGTTCGTTGTCAAAAATCTCAATGTATTTCTTATGGATCTCAATGTATTTTTCGTTCATACAGCATACTAAGCTTTAGAGAAAAATGTGCGCACTAAGGAAATATGTTATACCAATATTAAGAAAATATAACTCTCTAGTGAGAAACTATAAACGCAATCTAAATAAAGGATTTATTAAAATTAAATAATATTACTCTATTTTAGGGAAAAATTTACACAATAAAGGAAACGGTTAAACCTATTATAAAGAAATATTTTTCTGTTAAAGGGAAGGTGTCTTTATTGATGAGAAAATATTTCTTTTTTCCATGGAAGCTTTTTGCCATTTTTAAGAAATTTTTGGGATCACATTTAGAGAAAAGCATTCTCTGGAGCAAAGTCAATACCATTTTTATTTAAATATGATGTCTTTTTTCTCATATTCTGAGAAACTTTTTTCTGAGTGTAGTTTAGCCCATGTTCGTGCTCAAACCCACGAAAGTGATGATTTGTTTTATTGTTATTACTTTTATTATTTTTTATTATTATTATTATTAATTGTTATTTATTTTTTATTCAACATATTAGTACAATAATAACAAGTTACTTTACTGTACAAAGTAATAATCTTAAGGGTAAAATGTTTTAAAATTTAAATTTGACACACAGTTTGATATAAGTTTTTAAATGAAGAATAAATATTACTGTATAATTCAGCTTACATTATAATAAGTAAAATTAACAGGAAGTAAAGAAAACATATTAAAATCAGATATATGAAATAAAAGTAAAATAGAAAAAAGAACGAAGAGGAAAAAGCTGAAGCTTAAAAAGAGAGAAAGTTTAAATATTGTATATGAAGAAATTAGGTGAACAAATTAAAAATAGCTTGCCTAAAGTTCCCAATTCCATTTATTGATTTTAAGTGATTAGGTAAGGTATTCCATAATCTAATGGCGTTATTGAAGAGGAGTCTAGTAGAGTTTAGAAATTTAAAATTTGGTACTATAAGCATATTACTTCTAGCCGAATGGCAGAACTGTAGTTTATCAAAAAGATACCGTGGAGTTTTCGAATGAATTTGCTTATAGAGAAAAATACAGATTCTGGTGTTAATATAACTTATTATGCTGCAGCCGAGAATAGCATTCTTAAACTGCGAAAGATGATCAAATTTTCGAATTCCGTAAACATACCTAGTTGTGTGGTTGAATGCTACTTGTAGCTTCTGTTCAGAGCTTGAATCTAATTTGCAATACACATGTTCCGAACAGGTAATTACAGATAAAATTAGTTGTATTACGAGTATATCTGGTTTCTGTGGGTGTAAAATCTCTAGACATCCTTAGATTTCTCAGAATGCTATATATTTTAGGTATTATGCTATTTACATGATCGGTGCATGTCATTGTTGAATTAATGCGAAAACCAAGACTTACAACATTTATGACCAGTTTAAGTTATTCTCCGGGAAAATTTTTGAGGCTGAGATCGGTAGAACATATGATTTACCCGCATTTAGCTGCAGACCATTATTAATAGCCCACTGGTGAATATGGTTCTATGGCCCATTCTATGTGAAAAATGCAACTGAATGTCATCCTCATAAGTATGCAGGTTGAAAAAATATCATTAATAAACAATGAAAACAGCAGAGGACCCAGAATAGATCCCTGGGGCACTCCACTGCTTACCAATTCAAATTGAGAGCACTTATACCCCATTCTTACTCTCTGCAACCTGTTGGACCAGTAGCTTTCTAAAAGACTTACAGCATTATTACAAAACCCATGCCAACACTTCAGTTTTTGACAAAGCAGAATGTGATTTACTCTATCAAACGCTTTGGAAAAATCAAGCATGCAGAGTAAAGTAACTAGGCCTTCATCGTATGATTTCCTTATATCATCCAAAACTTTTATGGTAGCGGTTGTGCAGCTATGGCCAGCACAAAATCCAGACTGTAAAGGAGACAAAAAATTACTTATGCTTAAGTACTTTGAGATTTGATCAGCCATTATAGCTTCACACACTTTAGACAGCGAAGACAGAATACTTATAGGCCTGAAATCGTTAGTTTCAGACGCTGACAATTCTTTGGCAACCGATAGTTCTTTTTCTATTTTTCAGGAGTGTGGGAAAGTAGACGTGGCAAAGCATTGATTAATTATGTGCGTTAGAGATTGAAGTACGTATGGTAAAATAAGTTCAATAAATTTTATCGAAATACCATCCTCACCGACAGCATTTGATTTTATTTTCATTATGCACCTGCCAACATCACTCTCACTCACAGCAGAAAATTTAAAATTTGGTTCAATCAGCATACCAACAAGTGTGCTGTTCACAGGACTGCTGTTGTTAGCTAAGAAAAATTATTAAGAACATCAGGATCCACGTTGCAATCAGTAGCAAATTTTTTTCCAATACCCAAGTTTTTCAGATTCCCTCACAATACTTTAGAAGGTAGCGAAGCATTCAACTTAGCAGAACAATATCTTTGATTGATTTGTTATTAATACAGCAGCATTTCTAGCTACCCTATAGTTTTCCCAATATTCAACGGACGGATTCTTTTTCCACTGATGATGCAATTTATTTCTTTTTTCAATAGCATTTTTACATAAGTATTAAACAAAAAAAATGCATTAAATAAAAAAATTTTAAATAAAATTAAATTTAATAAGGTATGCATATTAAATAATTGCGATAACAGAATGGGTACAGTATCTAGCAACAGAAAGGATGTGATTTCGATTCCTGGCGAGGTAAGTTTCAAATTCATGTATAGTTCAAAATTGGACTGCTTACAGTATTACCGTTAGTATAAATTCTAAATCTCCTTTTTACACTATCGGAAAAAATACTGTATTTATGCATAATCGTATGTAATTAATCAAAAACCCTGGTTGTTTTTGAACCAATAACGCATTTGCATAAAACAAATACGTAAATTTAAAATTATTTGTACTACGCTTTCATTTAAGTTTTTTATATTTCTTTTAAAAATCGTTTGAATGTGAAAGACGTTATCAGAAAAATGAAATCAACTTAAACTAAAATTCGGAAAAACAACGTTTTGTGAAGAAAATATTTTATTTACCCACGTAAGTATTTATATTAATTTTGTGCACGGGCGTGAATAGTATTAATATTCCTTATTTCTCTCAGTGTAGTTACTTTTAAAAACAGCAAAACTTAAGTTTTTTTTTATTTTGCTTACATCAAATTTAAGATACGAGTAATTAGATTTTGTACTGTGCAATATGAAAACAATTCATTTTTTTTTAATATTTGCAAGTATTAATATTTATGATTAATTTTTTTTTTTATTTACAATACGTTTATAAAGCGTGACTTTTGGCCGACTGTAATTCTAAAGCAAATCGTTAACGAGTTTCGTACTCGAACAAATTGCTCGAGAATGCAAAACTTCGCATCCAAAACGAGTTCGATTGTCTTATTGGCTGGTTATGAAACGCATCGTTTGCAGTACAGAATCATGAGTAAAAATGTAGCATTCAGTCGGGTGGTGAGACCAATGGTCATGAGGTTGGAGGTAGTAAGAAGCAAAATTGTTGAACGATGATTTTAACTATAAAAACGGTGGAAAGGATTCAATGATGGGTGACGCCAAGTGGATGAGCGGATGCTTTTGAGTGTGGCTTTGTATGCAAGGATATCTGAGTGTATGTGTATCTATGTGCTTATCTGATTTTATAGATAAACGTGCGCTCGAATGTTAGTGTGCGTGCATGTGTGTGTATTTGTGTGTATTGGCAGCCGTAGACCATAAATGCTGCAGCAGCTTAAATACGAAAAACATTACAAATGAAAATTAAATTGATAAAACTTTTGGCGACATGCACGAAATTTTGCAATTTTTGAATAGCACTATTTTTGGAGTTTATATAATGGATGAAGTTTTAGTAAATACAAATTAGAAAAATATTTTTTATGTTTTTATTTATAGTAAAGTCTTTTATGTAAATATTTATGTCATTCTCTAACTCCAATTTAATATTTATCAGATTTTATTTTAACATGAAATATTATAGCCTTTTGCTGACAATTATCTATTTACTAGTGATTTCCCCCTGAAAATCGAGTGGATTGGATATAAGCTTTGATTTACTCTACTGTAAGAGTCTAGAACGTGTTTTTAGTTCAAAAATCTTATTTTAGTAACTTTAAATGAATTAATGTAACATTAAACTCATATTGTAACTTGACAGTGAGAACACTTTAACTCATTGTACAGTCGTGTTAGAGAACAGTAACTGACCGAATAAAATAAGATGCAAGCAACAACTAACTACATTTCTTAATTCTACAGCGATCAATTTTAGTCATCTGATGTATGATTTTCCCATTCGTAAAGATAAAAATACACGATCTCGATGTTTTGGTCACCGCAATTCAAAACTGTATTCCTGGGCACCACGAAATAGACCCAATCGACATAATCCTCAATACAATAACACCCAACGAACTAAGTCCAAACGAAAATTAAACAAACCCCATTAAAGAATGCATTAAAGAATGCCCAAATGCAATGAAATAGCAACCAAATGGAAAATGACATAAGTCCCAAAATTTGGGGTTTATTTTATTCTGAATATAGCAACTTAAAATGAAATCCCCAAAATGAATGAAGTAACCCTCAATGCATAGTCACTACTGCAATTAGTGAAGGGGCATAGTGACGTAATCCCACATTTAAAATATAATTTTAGGTTATGGCCCGTTTTAAAAAGGTCATAAGACTATAAAATCGTCAGCCGCAACCGTAAGCAAAAAAAACTTTTATTAAAGTTTTAAATCAAATCCATTTTACCCACTTCTACCGTATAATTGGTTTTATATGCTTCTTCTGCGGAGGGAATAATTTGTAAAAGGCGCAGCTACATGGAAAAAATAATGCAAAACTTGATCAAAAATTATCAAATGTAAAAAAATAAACTGAATTTTTTTGTAAGCCACTCTCCGATAACCCAAATTAAGCAAAATGAAATAACCCCCAATAAAATTAAATAACCCCCAATCCGAATGAAGTAAAGCAAAAAAAAAATAAAAATAGAATATGCCCCAATAAAATTTAATTTGGAGCATTGAAATAAATCCCAATCAAATTTTTTTTGGCGTCATTGAAATCAAATTTTATTTGGGGCTTATTTCATTGAGCTTTAATTCATAATGAAGAAGAAAATTTATGAAATAGTCTCCAAAAATTGGGAGTTACTTTATATGAAGTAACACTGAGAAATGTTTGGACTTTTTTTTAGGTCTTATTTAATTTTTATTTTTCGGAACTTATTTCAATTGGGGTCTATTACGTGGTGCCGTTTTCTGGTAGAGAACAACGAAAAATCGATACTTAATCTACTTATTAAGTTATCGATCTAAAATTTATTTAAAAAAAACATCTATATCTTTGTCATTATCCATTCAATGCAAAACATTGACATGTCGCTTGAAACGTTAAAAATGTAATGTTTTTTAATGTTGTTCGATACTATATATCAAAATATATAGAGTTTTTGCATTTGTTAATGGGATAAGCAAATAATAAAACCTTTCACTGACTGGAAAATTATTTAAATTAAGAATTGTAAGAATGGTTTAAAATGTTTGAAAATTTTTTTACCGAAATTCTTTTTTAAGCTGTAGAACTTTGTTAACAAAAACAGAAAACAACATTTTTAAAAAATTTATGAGTTTTAATGATTTTTAATGAGCCCATGAGTTTTAATGATGGAAAATGTTTATTGAATTATGTGTTAAAAGCAGCAATTTTTGCACATAAATGATGTGTCATAAAAAGAGTGGGGAAAATGGAAATTTTCAAAAAAACATCAAAACAAAACTTTAAAACAAAACATTTACAACAAAACAACCTTTGGCCTATTTTTTAACAAAAAGTCTAAATATAAGAGGCTTTTTTAAAAAAAATATTAAGCATTGAATTGGTACGGAAACGGTAAATTTTTTTCTCATTTCTCCAAAGTCATTTAATTGAACTTTCAGACAACAAATATTTGATTAAAATCGAATAAAAAATGGCGGATATATTTGCTTGCAAAGTCAAAACTCGAAATTTCAATCGTTTTTTTTTCTCATTCTGTGACGATGACTTCGCCTTTAAAAAACGCGTTGTACTCAGAAAATCTATAGTTTTCAAGATATCGCAAGAATGTTGATGTCATAACAACGGGAATTTTTTTTACTTTCATTATCCGCACAAAATATTTCGAAAAAGCTTTCGCTTACCGTTTATTTTACTAATCAACGACTTTTCATACAAAAATACGTTGTGCTGAGAAAATCTATAGTTTTCGAGATATCGCAATAATTGTGATGTCATAACAACAGGATTTTTTTTAATTTACTATTCGTAAAACATTTTACCATCACATTATATATTCACACATGTTACACACAAAAATGCTTATTGTAATGCGGCCCATACACACTGCAACCAAAACATTAGTGGAACCGCAACTAGATTACGTCTTTTTTAATACATTTGACACACACGCTGCGATGGTAGCAGCAATCCATTTTGTCAGACACGCTGCAACGCATCAACAACGCAGAATAAAACAGCAACTGCGACCAAAAAATTAAGCGATTCTAATTTTGCTGCAACCTGAGTTGCAAACGTCAATGAGTTGCGTAACTTCGACACACACGTTGCGACTTCATCATGATAACTGTCAAAAACTTCCAAGTTACTCTTCCAGCTTGGCTTTGGTTGCAGCGTGTATGGGGCCCATAAGGAATACTTAGGTGACAGCGAAAAAAATTATTAGCTGCGTTCCATTCGCTTCAAAATAATCCATGTAAAAAATAATTTTTTTTCATCCAAAGCAAAAACAAAAATAATAATCCTATGACAAATAGGATTATTTTTGCTATCCATATAAATTTGTGATATAGCTAGTGTCCGACAGAAACCGGAATTTTGGCCGAAACCGAATATTCGGCCATTTTATAATATTCGGACAATACCGAAACTGGTTATAAATATGCAATTTTAACAAATAATTTTTATTTATTAAAAAAGAACAAAAGTACTTTCATACACGTAAGAAAAAATTTAATATAAAAAAGTATTATTTGAAAATTGAAGGATATAATAATTAATTGAAGTTAACTATAATAATAAATATTTTTTATTCTATTTTTTATTACAAAAGTATTGCATACTTTATATCTTCAACACACACTTAAAATAGTATGCACCTACAATGTATGTTTTTATGTAACTACAAAAGAGAGTATTTATATTTTTTTTTAAAGTTTATTGTTAATAAAATAGAAATACGTCGTTTTCTTTTCCTTTATTCCACACACACAGAATTCGTTCGGAAAATTAATTATAAATTTTTGGCTTCTGTACCTATAAAACTTTAATATTAATTGCAATAGAGATGAAAAAATTGAAAATGACAGAATCGAATGCATTAAATTATCCAAAATGTTTTGCGTTTACACGAGAAATCAAATTATATACGAATTTATAATTTTCGTTTTGTATAAAACATTGCAAAAATTTTTATATATGAATTAATTGACTGATGCAAGAAGTTTTTACCAAAAGTTTCGACTAGTTGTTACGGGCCGAAACTGGCCGCAAACAAAACCGAATGTTCGGTCGGACACTAGATATAGCCTTTAAAAAATTTGAATCACAGGTGCCGTACCTGTATATTTTTATGAGCAGTCATTTAATTTTTTTTTTAATGAATTATTTGCATGATACAATCACTATTGGGTAGCCTTGACAGCTACCTATTTTCACACGAGCTGCGACCATCGAATATTAAACAAAAGAAAACAAAATAAACAGTGTGTGTCACACACATTGGCCGCACTCAGCGGAGCCAACAATTGCACTGTAATTATTTATATACTTGTATAATAATAATAAATAAAATTAATTATAATTAATAATATTCTGACGTTTAGAGTACAACACATTCAGAGAAAAACATCGTTCACTAAGATATCGCTACCATAATAGCTCTTAACAGTTATGATTTGGACACACGTTCTCATGACACCTAAAAGTCATTGTATCATGATTGTTTGTTTGAATTAAATTTTGATTGCGACAGTAGTGCCCTCTACGAGTAATTTTTTGTCGTTTTTTTGAAAAAAATTTTGCTATCGTGATTATATTGAGGCGAAAGGAACACAGCTATTGTTCTTTTTTTCTACATCTCAGCAATGTCTAAAATTCCCTTCTATACAATGAACTTCCATCTCTTATAGTTTAGGAGCTATTAAGGAAATTCCCTTTAAACCCTCATATTTCAGGTCAAAGATCATATATCGAAAAACCAACCAAATTGTGCACTCTTCTCTATCCAGCTCTCTCATACGATACCTCATTTACCATTCTACATCCTGCCAATGCTGACATCTCAGAAATCCTTACTGAAATAAATATAAAGATTAACAACCGATGTCCGAGACTAAACTTTGATTATAATTATTAAATTTATTCCCGCGCAGAGATTGCAGGACAGTAGTGGGCATGCTCACTGGTTACTGCATGACGGCAGCCTACGTGAGGAAGCTTGGCATCACCACGGATGACAACTGCAGGAAGTGCAAGAAACCGCTATGCACATGCCCCGCCCTACTTAGATCGAGACAAAAATACCTAGGCTCATCGACGTTCCCGTCGCTTAAAGATGTAACCAAAGTATCTCTGGAGTCCCTCCTAAGGTTTGCGAATCCAACGCAAATCCTTAAAGACTTTAACTAAAACACAAATGTTCCTTTTGTTCGCTACTGGTACCACTAAGGACCAGAATTGATCTATGTGAGCCTTCACGAAGGCATCCGGATCAACCTATTAAATTTATAATAATTACAGACAAAGAGCTATAGAAAATATTAAAAATTTTTGATACATCAATAAATTTTTGTTTTTTTTTTTTTAAACGGAATTAAAAATTTTTTGAAGTGAAACTTCTTTAACAACGCCCAATACGCTTTTTTTAATTTCAGGATGACATTTGGGGTTTTTTTTCTTTGTTAAATTTTATAAAAAATACTTTTATTTGTCAGTTTATAAAACATTTATTATAAATGTGGTATTCAAAACTTTATATATTGCATGGTTTTTTTTTATAAAATTCGTCAAAGTTGAAACTTTTTTAACAGAAATAAGCTCAATAAAACCCAAAAATGAAAGTCAAGTTTAAACACTCATAACTTAGAGCACAAAGTAAATTTTAAGGTATGGTTTTTTAGACTTTTTTATGTCTTAATTGGAATTGAATTAAGTATAAAATACAATAAAAAATGTTAATAAATAAAAATAGAAAAATTGTTGAAATAGGACTGTAAATTATTCAAAGAATGAAAACTTAAGTTAAATTTAGTAGAAAATATCTCGCTAGTTAAGCATTATTAAAGTCGAAGGCTATAACTATCATAATGTATCATACTTCTACCTTCTGTTTCTGTAAAAATCTGCTGCATCTAGCTGCTATTACGAAAAACCACTTAATTTGAAGAAAGTCTTAAAAATCAAATTTTGCCCAAAAATGCACTGATTTCCATGACAATTTGTGGGTATTCTTAAATTTAAAGAAATATAAAATAGAATTCATAATTTTAAACAAGTTGTGACCTTATTTTGTATTAGCAACCATTTTTTTTTTAAATTTCGGTAATATGGTAATATTGTTTATAGGAGATATATCTAAAAGTTATCCGATTGGAAATATTTTTAGCATGACGTTTAAGTGAAGTTAAATAAACTAAATTTACTCTGTAAAAATACAAGGAAGCAATTTTATGTGGGTTTTTTATATTAAAAAATATGTGGTTTGTCTGAGAGGTAGGCGATGCAATTGACCTAGAATTCTAATTTGCTGTTACTTAATTTAGGCTAAAACTCATTTGTACAAAATTTCATTGCCCTAGCTTTTATAGTTTCTGAGATAATGCAAATGTCATCCTAAAATCGAAAAAAGCTCATGTTCACCGTTGTGATTTGAAACTGGATGACACGCAAAATGGCACAAAAAACCAATCAGTTAATTTTTTAAATGAAAAAATTAGATGAAACGTAAAATGACACGAAAAACAAATACAGTCAAATCTAGATATAACAACCCACGAAATAGTGAACAGATTGAAATAGGGAACGTTTTAGTAACTGACATTTCAAAGAATAAGAAGCAAAAAGTACAAAAAAGTTTTAAAATTTAAGCAAAACCATTAATTTTTTTGAAAAAAATTCAATCTTGCAAAAATTAATTCACTGTATCAAGATTCTACTGTATATAAGTTAATTTTTCTTTCAATGTATGCACATCGATAACTCCTTAAGCACTTTCCCAACTACGGTAAGTTTTTGTCAAGAGACAGAGACGTTGAACACAGAGGTGCCAATTTTAAGTGGGCGTAATTCGACTAAAGGACACTAAGGGACTTGTCAATATTATAAAAACAATATAACTCGAATAATACTGAGGTTCTGAAATTTAGTAACTGGGGTAGCCAAAATTATGAAATAATAATACGGTCAAGAAAGAAATGGACAACGCGCCGTGTCAATATAAGAAAACAGTAGAATTAATATTGACACTAGGGTTATCAAATTCGTTTTACCCCTATTCCACACGGAAAGTGTACTTGCCAGCAAGTCTGTACTGGCAAGTTTTTCTTCTTTGATGTTGTGCTCTTCTTTCCTTTGTATTTTCGACTTGTTGGCAAGAAAGATTGCCGTGTTGAAAAGGGGTATTACAAGAATCGGTAGAATTATTAAAAACACGATAATGGAATATTTTTATTAAGTCCCTTTATTGGACTCCTGAATAAAAAAAACTTTCAAATTAAATGATTTTCTATGATTTAAATACAAATTCTAAATGTTTCATAGTTTAAATTATTCTTATAAACTATATAACAAGCATAAACTAAAGTAAAGCAAAAATATTACAACAACAGGAAATATGAAAGGGAGTAAAACTGAGAAATTGACACTGAAATGTCATCGCCTCTGTGGTGTAGTGCGCTAAAATACGCACGGCAATCACGACATGGACTCGATTCCCGCCGGTGCCATCACAAAGATTTCTGATGAAGCCTGCAGCAGAGCCAAATTTGCAATTAAATCAGCTAGTGATGTTCCCTTTTCATATTGAAAATGTTGTTGATGTTGTTGTTGTCGTTTCTTTGGAAAAAATTCGTTAGAGCAATTAATTGTTCTAACCTGACCTAAAGCTCAATAAACGATTTTAACTATCAAACAAATAGTATTTGCATTTAAAGTCAAGTATGATTTAAACTATCAAACTTTTAGAATTTGTATTTAAATCATAGAAAATCAACATAATAAATAATAATCTCATATAGAATAAATTTAATTTAAATATACATATTTAAAAACAGCGCAGATAGTTTTATAGAAACTATAGTTTTACAGAAAATTTTTACAGTTTTCTAAAGGTTTCACTTCTACCGTGCGTGGCAGCCACACACATACTTTTTTCTGACAAAAAGTTTGTGCATAAATTAAGCATATTTTTTTTAATTTGAAAAGTAAAATATGCCTAAAGCAGTATTCTAGTGTAGAAAATTGAAACAAAAATATATTTTTTTCGACAGTTTATATTCAGGAATATCTACTGAAAAGGATTTAACGAAATTCGAATAATTTTTAAAGTTATTGCCATTTTAGTGTCAGCATTTAGACTGCCTGAAACTTAACTTAAAAACTTCAAACGCTTTTTTCTTGAAACTACTTTTTTCAACACTTTTGACATGATATCTCAAGTTCTTATGGACTGATTTGCTTAAAATTTGCTGTGGGCCTTTCTTTTAATCTCTCTATAGCTCGAACTAAGATTAGGTAAAAATGTTGTTTTTTAATATTTTGAACAAATTCATAACTTTGAAATAAAGGCAAAAAATTACTTTTTTCAAACAGTCGCCATTTCACGAAAAATGGCCTTGTCGCTATATCTCAAGTCCGTGGTATGACCATTCTTACTAATTAACAATCCTTTTTTCAGGCAACTAGAACGGCTGAAATCGTGTCAAGATGGATGAATCCTTTTGTTAGCACCCCCACTCAAACAGCCTCTAATTTTTTCAATTTTTTCTAAATTTTTATTTTTGTATTATTGAAATATTTATAAACACTCTAGTTAAAAACTGGACCGTTAATGCCACGACCACTTGTCCATCACCCATAAAATGTTATCAGTGAAACGGCACGTGTAAATTGTGGTCGAATATTGAATTCCATACTTTAAAGCTATTCGATAATGCAAATTTCGGTTACATGGAAGATGGCACGCCCCTTTGTCCAAGTCCCATAAAACAATATTAGTGAAACAGGACGAGTAAATTGTGTTCGTATATCGAATTCCGAAGCAGTGCGACCTATAATTAATTCCAAAGCCATTCGATATCAAATATTTCGGCTGTATGAAAGGTGCCACGCCTTATTTTCAATTTAAAAACTTTCTTGTTGTGTGTGTTTAACAACTTACTGAAGTATTATATTATTGCAATTTGGTAGCGGCATACCTTTGAGGTAAGTAACATTTTTGGTTTAGGTGTCTTTTATTAGAATAATTTCGTTTTCTCGTTTCGTTTCGTTTTCAAGAACATGCAAGTTGCTTAAAATTTCCAAGAAATTGATACCACAAAAACTTTCGTTCCAGATTCACACAAAAAGTTTTTACTGCTAAGTTTATATTTTGATGACATAGAAAAAAAATCAACCAGAAATGAAAGTGCTGGCTTTGAAAGTGAATAACTCGGTCATGTTTGAAAGGATTGCATTAAATTTTTTTATTTCAAATTTAGATTTATGGTCCGTCTAATCATGTTTCATTTCTTTTTCATTTTCGTTTTACTTCTTATTTCTATAATTTCCAAAAAAAAACCTTAACGAATTAATGGTAAAAATATTAGTTGTTAAAAAAATATTCAAAACCAAAAATTGACTTTTTTAATGTTCTTTCATATGGTATGCATAAATGTAGCGTTTATTTAAAGTTTCTATCGTAAAAATTTAAATACGTTTTATACGATCGAAAAATCTAGCCCAAGTAACAACCATAAAAAGTTTAGGACTTTTTTTTTGTGTATTCTTATTCATTTTTTGTTTGTGTAATTTTTTTGCGTAAAAAGTAATGGTATAGTGAAAGAGTCATGACAATTTTCAAATTCTGAGTTATACTCTCAAATACCCCTTTAAAAACTGTTACAGCAACAACAGCGCCACCTACTGGGTCAAACTTTAGACCTAAACCATCCACAGACCCAGCCGCACACACACAGCAAATTTCATCAAAATTGGTCCAGTCGCTTAGGAGAAGTTCTGTGACAGAAGAATTCTGTATATAAAGATAATAAAAAAAATTATACTGAAACTACTAATTGGCTCTTTTTCATCGACTGTCAGAAGACGCCTGAAATTCGGGCCTCTACACTAGACTACTACCTTAAAATTATGACTTGTTCTAAGAAGAAAATATTTAGCACCACTGAAAGCTCGTCCACAAAAAGAACGAGAAGACTTATCTTAAAAATTTTTTGGGATACAGTGGCTCACAACGAAAGTCGGGCAGGCATTTCTTAGCACTTTCGCATTGATTTCAGAGATGAAAATGTATGAAGAATATTGCAATATATATTTTTTTCAAAAGGTTATTTTTTGGGAACAAAATTAAACAGAAATATAATTAAAAACTTGGAACATAACGGTGAAACAAATTTAAATCGAAGCAAACCTATAAAAACGAGCTCACATTGAAAGTGGGGCAAGTAAAGAAAAAATGCAAATTGTGGTCCTTAAACCGTTATTCCTGCTTACAACTTTTTACTACTGTTGGAATAACTTCAGTCAAACACAAAACTTTAAAAAAATAAATATTTCTCGAAAAGTGAATCAATCAACACTGGCAGAAAAACAGATAGTGATAGATTACTATTTGAAAGGAAAATCCGAGCGACAAATTTCATAAATCGCCTTAAAAAGTAAATCAACACTGCACGATATAATCAATCATTATATACAAGATAAAAGAATATGCAATAAAGAGCGTATAGTAGCTAAAAATATACTTAGCTCCAAAGATGAAAGGTATTTTTAAGAGAAATAATAAAATACCCATTTATATTTGCTCTAAAACTAGAGATCATGTCAAAACTCAATTTGAAAAAGAGTGTACACTCAGAAAAAATTTGAAGAGCTTTGAGAAAAAATGTTTAAATTGAGGAGTAGCACGAAAAAAGCACTGTATTAGAAAGAAAAATGTAATATAACGCCCCAATTTCGTGCATGAGCAGATGACCAAAGACTTTCTATTCTGGAGCAAGGTTAATAAAACAAAAAACACAAGGATCTTTAGCACTTTTAAACAATAAACTTTTGGTACAGGTTTGGTTTACCGATGAGAGTTTATTTAATTTATATGGTTCAGATGGAAAGCGAAAACCGAATGAAGAATTTTGCAGTAAAAATTCTAAACATCCGATTAAGCATGGTAGAGGATCAGTCATGGTTTGGAGCTTCGTCTGATGTTGGAAGGATTCATTTTATTGACGGTATAATGGACAAAAATATGTTCCTTGACATTCTCATGGCGCCAGTAAAAGAAAGTGCGGGTAAATAAGGAATTGCAGATAATTTTTAGTCTTTCCAAGACAATGACCTGAAACATACGACGCTCTTAGTAAAGAATTGTGTACTTAATATTTGTCCAAATGTCATAAAAACAACCTCACAAGGCCCAGATTAAAATGTTATAGAACATCTTTGAGATGAACTTGAACCCTGAGTGCAGTATCAGAGATGGGCAACTAAAGATCCAATCCTAAAAAAAAAAGTATCCTAAGTGAAGAGTGGAATCAGATTGGAGCTGAAGGTTTTAAAAATTTGGTTGCACCCATTTCAAAAGGCTGCAGGCAGAAAGAAATATAAGAAAAAGGATTGGCAAAAAAATATCAATTTCTTAGTTTTAGCATTGAATTCCTTATATGCCCGACTTTCAATGTGAGCTCGTTTTTAAAGCTTTGGTTTGATTTAATTTTGTTTTATCGTTATGTTCTAATTTTTTAACTATGTTTCTGTTTAATTTTGCTCACCAATAAAGAACGTTTTGAAAAAAATATTTACTCCAAGTTTCTTCTTACATTTTCATTTCTGAAACCGATGCGAAAGTACTAAGAAATGCCTGCCCGACTTTCGTTGTGAGCTACTGTATATACTATTAAAACAGTTCTTAATGTAAATTTTCAACAAATAAATGCAAACTACAACGCGAAAAAATATTTAATTCCACTTTAAACCACTGTGCGTCTTCTGTAAGGGAATGCACGATATATTCTAAACACTTCTAATCTAAAACTAAAAATATTGGTTCAGAATTTTTTGTTGTTTTTGTTTTAAATCTAAACGAAGATCCAAATCTAAATCATGAGACGAAAAAACGTAGCTAATATTAGTATTTTTTTTAAAAAAACAAAAAAGATCAAAGAACCCAGGCATGCGCCTAATACAAACAAGTTTTGGTCTTTGACTTGAAAGGAAAGGGATAGATTATTTAGAGGAATTAATTGGAACCATACGTGAATTATTGATTAGGCGAAACAACCTTTAAAAATATTTTGAATTGCTTTTAGCCGAGGCTATTGTTGTACCTTAACCTCGGCAAGCATTTCCAGCCCTTATTTGTGTTCTTGTCCATTAATTGCACTTTTTCACCAATGTATTTGTGAATTTTTAGTTTTCCATAATTCTTAAATGTAGAAACAAAAAAAGTGAAAACAACCATGCCCGAGCCCGAATTCGAACCAGGGACCTCTGGGTTGATAGTCTAGCGCACTCTTCGCTAGACAACAAAGGACGACAGAAATTTTAATTTTTGTTGGAAAAACGGCACTTATTCTAATATTAAAAACTAAATAATTTAAGTAAAAAATATTGTACTTTACAACAAGTAAACTAGAATTATGGCGCCATTGCTAGAGTTTAAAAATAGTTCCAGTAGCGGATGGAATATATTCCGAATATATGAAGCATCAATTACCTTGTAATGACCACTACTTCCGACTATATTACCTTACTATGCATAAAAGGCCTTACATTTAACATTGAATGAGATAGGAGGTAAGTGATCGCCTCCCTTCAGCATTACCTAGAAGTTATGGAGTAACATACTACTTGTATTAAGTTATTCGAATGTACTCTTTGGAAGCAACTATGGAATGAATTACTAGTAACAGCAATTAGCAATGAGAAAGAAAAAACCAGTTCTGCAAGGCACTACAAGTAATGCATTCAGAAATTTGTTCTATTTTTCAGTTAATTATAAATTGCTTTGTTATGAAAAAAATAGCCACGTAACAAGTTTAAAGCATCTGATTCTTAGCACATTACTTGTTACAATTATTTGAGCACTTCTTGGTATTTCAGAAAGCAGGCAATCACTTTATTTGTATCTCATTGAAAGGAAAGTGTAAAGGCGGACTAACTGACCACGTTCAGCAAGTTCTATAAGTATTTTATTGTAAGTTTTTGAGCTTTATCCCTCTCCACACTCAATGAGAGAGTAACAAAAAATTGTAACATGCTCTTTGATTGGACTAGAATAATTTAAATTTTTGCAGAAAACTTTCTGAAGGTGATATGTAAATTCCGCTTAAGACATTTTAAATTTTAATTTCATGTATTTATGTTTGTAAATGTTTTTTATAAATATGTATGTTACATATGTTATACTAATACAAATGATTTTTTTTGTATATAAAAATGTTTGATTCAATTTGTTGCTTTCGGGGTTTTTCCAATTCCATGGACTGGCGCTTAGCTTTGTTTGTGATGCAAACTTTTTTGAAATGTGCGTTTTTGAACAACTTAAATGAATGACGCACCTCTTTAATGAAACGCATATCGTCATATCCTTCCCTCTTACTGGCTTCTAAAGTAAATATAAAGAATAAGCTTATTTATAAAGAAACATATTTTGAAGAGTACAAAGAGTAAGGCGCTCTTTTTTTATTCTTTCAATAATACTTTTTCTTTTCATCACGACAATTTGATTTGATTTGATATTTGCAAAATCACTGCATTACTTTTCCTTGTATGCTACATTACAGGTAATGAGGCATGAGTTAATTACTTCTGCTATATGCAGACGCATTACTTTTTTAAAAAAGTAATGCTTCCTTACCTGGTAATTTATTCTGTATTAGTTCTATGGTAGCCACTGGCAAATCCACTGCTGGGATATGACTCTTTTGAACTTACAGAGTCCTCTTAACAACAACAAAAACAACAGTTAAGCCAATAACAATAACAGCAACTTAAACAATGAAAACACCTCGCACGCTCCTTTCAAATTTTGTATGTTTTTTACTCGAATAATTTGTAAACCTTAACCACCAGGTTGACTGCATGGCACTCACACGCCCACAAAGTTAAGCAAGGCCCTTATCAGCAAGCCAAATAAAAAAAAATTCTAACGAAAACTTTTATCAACAAACAAAAACGCATTGAACGACGAAAGGTCGAAATCTATGGCAGCCTTGCCATCCATCCTTTTGCTTAAAACTGCTCTCCAGTATTTCGCTTGAATTATTTTGAAAGTTTTTCTTTTTTTTATACGTCTTTGTATTAAATGCATAAAAGATGAAGCGAAAACTTAAGAGTTAGTGCAAGTATTTTATTGCGCGCTTTTCTATCGTGTGCTACCAGCCGTTGCGAAGCGTTGCCACGTGCTGTGTTTGCTGAGCGCCTGGTTTTCTTGGCCTCAGTTACTGCTTCGGCGGCAACGTTAACTTGGCTCACTCTCGGAATCGCAGTGGCAAGCCATAAAAATAAAGCTCTGGGGCTTAAGTTGTCGCTGAGAGTGAGTGTTGGTGTGCTTTTCTGCGTTGTGATCTGTGTGTATATGTAAATGTATATGCATATGTATAGGTGTATGTGTGTGTGTGTGTGTTCATTTGTGTGTGCGTTTTAGTGCTTTTTGTCACATGAAGTACAACAAGTACGAGTTTAACACTTTGACTGGGTGGTTCACGGGTTGAGCAACAAAACAGTTTGTTCTTTTTATATCTTTACTTTTGGTTTTTTTTTTTTAATTTTATGGTTTGTACTAGTAGTTACGCACACACACACACACACACTTAGATACATGTACTACATACTTTCGTACATAGAGATGCACATGCAGTGTGAATTGTGATATAAATGCTTTTAGATTGTAACGAGTGTATAATAAATGGCGACGTGCTAATTTTGTGGTTTTTTGCTTTTTTAACTACAAAAGCATGGTAAAAGCCTTCACAGGATATCGTTTAATTGAGCCAAACTAGGACTTCATATTTTCGAATAAATTAATTTAAACGTTATTTAAGGCTTGGTTTAACAAGGTTCCTACTTTATGTATTTTTATTTGTGTTAACGTTTTATAACAACTCTTAAAACAAAACTTTACTGAAAAATATCTTCCTTTATAAATTCTTTGTTTTTATTTTTTTTTTTTTTTTAATTGAAACATGACACCCTAGACTAACCAAATAAACCAAAGGATATTATGTTTTGCAGGCATGTCGAGAAAAAGCTTAAAAGGTACATATAAAAACACAACCTGAAAATGTTGTCAAAAAGTACCCTGCAGTGTAACCAACTAATTTAAAACCAGTCTGCATACTAGTTGAAAACTGAGCAGTACTAGTTCAAGATGGCGATATCATAGGAAATATCAATTATCCTACTCTGAACAGATGAAAAATAGTTTGTGATATATATAGTTATAGTTAGTTAAATTCTAGTTTGTTATGAATAGTAGTAAACAAATCTTATATTGCCAAATTTTAACTAGTTTCTAGTTTAATCTTTCCTGAGTGGTTGGCAAATAGTCATGTTTTAATTAGTTTACAACTAGTTATATCAAACCAATGATTCAAACAGTTCTTTATTCGGCAAATTATCTTCTGAAGTTGGAGCTTCTACTAAAGCGACTATTTAGAAATATTCAAGTAAAATTTATCTAGTGTTTTATTATTTCAGATAAAAGTAAATTTTTTTTAAAGTTCATAAGGTATATGAGTATAATGAAATAAAAATATAATACTACTTGTATTTTTACAAAAAGTTTAATGAATGTTTTAATTTTTGTCGTCTGCATTTGATAATCGTATTTTCAGTGCGAGTACTTTCTGAAAATGTCTTTTTTTGATCAGCTGCATGGCATGTCTCAATTGGCGCTCTGGGCTAAACTGGCCCTAAGGCAGATAAATTATCTCCACAAGCATTGGGACTACATCTGAAAGAATTCACAAAAAGTTAGTAATTCACAAAAGTTTTGCTTACAAAAAGTTAGTCTAGCGAATCTTTGTTGCACTAGCAAAAAAGATGAGCGCTCGAAGTTGTGTGGACGTTATTCATATGTTGTCAGGATTTGTTCATAATATAATTATGGTCTTGGAATCGGAAACTTTCAATAATAAAGATGGTTCGCCATACTACTACGGTCGTGACGAACGCAAGGACTATTAGTGGTTTGAGTATTTTCAAAACTTTAAAGTATTCGAAGAACTACCGAGCTCCAACTGGTTGTGGAACTGGTTGATTTTAACAATATGTAATATAGTTTGATTTTGGCTAGTTTTACAACTATTTTATTGTGACTTGACACAAACTTGGATTTAAACTAGTTTGTTTTAACTAGTATAAAGACTAATCATTTTTTACTGCTGATAAGTCTTACACTGCAGGGTAATAACTCATATACTCCAATGCATAGTGGGTCTTAGTATTTTGAAAATTTTGGCAACATTCAATACAGTGTTGTCTTTAAATCCATGCTCCAAATATTCCCAAAACGTCATTTGTAATGTTTTTGCTATTGATTTTTACGAAATGTCAATGTTTTGAATGTAGTGTAAACAAATTTTTTTTAGTTTTTTTTTATTCTAAAAATGCGCTTTTAGATTTTCAAAATTATGTATACTTATAGTTCAGAAAATGCTTAAAACTAGCCAAAGAATCCGTTTTTTTAGAATCGCGAACGATCACAAGGTTCGACTGCGACGCTTGAATTCTGGCAAGGGCAGATAGCACGGCGAGCAGAAATCAGGCATATGGAATGCAAAAGAGTGAGTTGGACTGCGAGGCTTCTATTCTGTTGCGAGGAATTGGCTGCGCTACCCAGCCAGCAGAATACAAGGAAATCAAGATAGAGGAAAACAACAAAAAAAATAAATATCAACATGCTAAGGTCGAAGCGGTAAGGCTCGAACAAAGAAGCAGAGGTTGATATTTCGAGCGAATACTTCCAGTCGCTCCCAATATGACATTTCTTCACATGTTTTTTTTTATTTAACAATTTAAAAAACAATTGTGATTTTAGTGTACTTGAAAATAAGATTCTTATTTACATTCTTATATAAATGTCGTTATGAAGTTGTTGTGAATTATACGTCAGTACCTGTTAAAGATTATTCATGTCTGAAAGTATGCTGTGTCTGTAGTTATTGTTGTTGTCTTTTACATTTCCTTATGGTCTACTTATAATTAGTTCCAGTTAAACAGGGTCCGCCATTTAACTTTTTTTTTCAACTAGTGCTTATTTCGTGAATGGTAACACTTAGCTCATGTCTGATTTGACAGATAATTAGTTTTATCTTTCCGCTGATATAAATACAACGCTGCGAAATATTGCGACATTACTTTGAAAATTATGGTAATGTTGCAGAATGTGTGCGAAAATTGCGTATGGATTTTGGAAGAAGAGAAGCACCGTCAGCTCCGTATGTTCGTTATCTTGTAAAAAAAAGTGAAAGAAACTGGCATCCTTATCGATAAACCAAAGCGTGAAAAGCCAAAAACCGTGCGTACACCCGAGAATATTGCTGCTGTGGCAGAAAGTGTGCGTGAAGCGCCATCAGCATCAATTCACCGTCGTTCTCAACAATTGAATATTTCGGAGACATCATTGAGACGAATTTTGCTTAAAGACCTTAGTATGACGCTATACAAAGTCCAATTGGTTGAGGAATTGAAGCCAACTGACCACCCAATGCGTTTTAAAAAAAAAAAACGTTATTTGGCGGACCCTTTATTAAGTGCTAATGTTTATTGAAGGAGCGCTGGAGGCCAAGGTTCGAATCCGGCACACACACATTGCTTTCCGTTGTTTACACCATCTCACTTTCTATCACACATGAAAATTTTGACATGTGTTAACACACAGTAGGATAATGTAAAGCGGCCTTAAATAGTTTTAATATTTGTAACGTACCGTTACAGTATTTATACTCAAAGCTTTAAAAACTTACCTAAAAGTATGCACCAAATTTGTCTGAATTGCACTTTTGTTAATTTGACAGTTCGACAGCTACTGCAACATTTAAAAAAATTTTAAATTTTTTTGTGTACGTGCTAAGTCCTCTAGATGTATATGTTTGTCTATTTTAATGTGGCTTTTTGTTTCATCGAATTTTAAATCACAACGTTGCTAAAGAAGTTTCACTTGAAAACATATATGATTTTTAAATAAATGTATATTAATAATATTTTTTTAGGTCATATCTTCTTGAAAATGGTACTAAAATTAAAAAAGTATAGTAGTGAGGGGACTGCTGACTAGAGTGAAAACCTATATAAAAAATACTAGTATTCCCAGGCAGACATTGTCATGCCACAGACTGCCTTACTGCTATATACGAATTTTCATGCTAATCTGAAAAATATTTGTTATATATTCACCATCTTCCCGTTTGATTATTTCTTTCAAAATATTTTATATTAAGATAGTTTTTTAATTTTATAATTATACCAAACTATATTAACATTTAAATTTAATATTGTTGATATAAAAAGAAAATACAGAGAGCACCACGTTTCAGTAGATATCTTAACCCCAGCGCACTTAGGAAGATTTTACACAAAAGAACGGCAGAGTTCGCTCTGAGATCATAGAACACCCGCATGCCAGCAGGAAGGCGTCTATTATAACCTTGGTTTGCATATGGCTCCTGAATCTGACGCTTAACTATGCTTTTATAAATTTTTCCATCCATCGATAGCAATAAATGCGCCGATGGCAATCCCCTTAAAGAGCAATTTTGGCAATGTAATGCGTTTTTGCATTTAGCCTCACCATTTTAGTCTAAGAGTGGGGCCAACCTCCTTAACAAACCGAGTCAACAACCTCCTCTGCTTTTGAACCAGCTGTCTTATTGCACACAACCAGGCCCATGTCTTAACCGGCTTTGCCCGCTGAGCAGCTGGCAAGGACACAGGCAGAACAGCCTGTTCCACCGCAAGAGCGGTCGCCAATGCGCTACTCTGAACGCCTACAACAGGAGATGAACTACTTTTCATTGCCTGAAACAGCTTCAGACGTTAATACAGACGCTCATTTTCAAGAATGACCTCTAAGATCATTTCTTCATTGTGGCTAGCAACCACAATAAACGCGTCGAAATGCTCACCCCTCATTATACATTCGTGAGATAGGTCACCCAAAATTAATGACATTATCCATGCCAGGACTCACAGCTTTCCTACCTTTATTGTTCATAGCCTTCTCCGCTGATTTTGCAAGCTTTGATGAATATTTCACATTCTCTTTTGCTTTTGGGGCAAACTTGCTTACATCAATTGAACCAGTAGAGTAAGACTGGGAAAATCAACGAACTCCTTTTACAGCCTTTTCCTTTCCAACCAAAATATTGGACTTATCCAGCTTTAGAGCCTTTAAGTTCTGACGTTCTATCTCTATATCCTCCTCACCACCACTAAGTTGCCTTTTAGGGGTACTCTTTGCTGAAAAACTACCAGCACTAACACCTCTTACTTTTGTGAACGTACGAATGCCGGATTCTTCCACAACTGGACGAAACCCAGGTCTACATTTCCCATCAACTAATTTACGCCTTTTTACACCCATGCCAATACCAATTAAAGAATAGCCTTGCCTGGACAATTACCGGGGTCGGCTTTAGATGGCATATTGTACTCACCCTCAAAAAATGAAAGGCAAGCACCAAAAATCACTACAATAACAACCCTTCAAAATTCAGAAACGTAAGTGCATCAATTAGGCCGTGACACCCTGCACAAAGTGAAAAGTCCAACAGTTTGAGAGTCACTACACCCAATAGTTCCAAAAGTACCTGGAGTAACAGTTTGACAAGCACTGGAATAAATCGAATCCGAAAAGTTTAAGAAGAACTGGAGTAATTACACAATCTACGTTGTGGAAGCACTGTAATAATCAGTGTCAAGCATATTGACGAATGCTACTCGCTGTCTATATTGATAACGAATGCTACTCGCTGTCTTGATGACGAAAGCTACTCGCTGCAATGATGATGCAAACCAAAGATTTACCCTCTACCAAAAATCGCTTGTCGCGCCTAAAGAAGTTTTCACTTCAAAAAATTGTTGGCATTTATGAAAAACTATCCGCAGATTCGAGCTCTGCTATCTTAAATTAGGCGGTGCCACATTTTTTTTTCCACGAACGGTTTTGGGATACTTATATCACGTGTTTATGAATATTGGTCAGCTTTTGTTTGTTTATGTTTGCTGTTTTGAAGTTTTTAATTAAAAAAAAAAAAAAAAATTAATTTCAAATTGTTAACCTTTTGGTTGAAGAAATTGGCATACGTTTTGAATTATTCAACTGGTGTAGTTGACGAATTTCATAACTATTTTTGTTTGTCTAATTTTATGTACTTTAAAGGTAATATATTCAACCTAATAAGATGAAATTTTCTTATACTTTTGACTGCAAATATAGTTTAAAATTGTAACTTTATTGAAAAGAGTGTGTATTTTAAATTAAAACGTTGCAAACGTGACATGAAATTTTGAACCGTGTAGTTAAGCATACCAAAAACAAAAAAGATAAAAAGTAGTAACAACAGAAAAATTCTTTGATACCGTGCAGAAGGACACTGGGGCATTATAACGTTATCCTTCTGGTTATGTTTCCGCTTCTGTCACTTAACGTGAAAGCAAACACACGCACACACGAAAGAATACAAATACAAATACATATACATACTTAGGTAAATAGCTATGTGTTCTCAGAAGCAACAAACATTCAAATGTTTATGAACACTTACACCAACAAACAGAGCACGAATGCATTGAATACCGTTACACACGGCTTACAACCGAAGCACGAACGAAACGCACAAACGAAACAGTACAAGAGCGAGCGACTGAGCGCTTTAGAAAGAGATTGCCAAAACAGGTGTGTTTGTGTGTATGTGTGGGTGTGTGTGTGTGTGTCTATTGAGTTGTTCATGACACCCAACGTGGCGCTCATAAAATTTATAACGTAACGTCCTTGTACTGTACGTTTGTCTATCTACCGCTATGTCTGTCGCTGTGTCAGTGTACCTTTTAATACGATTCTCTATGCACGGGTGTGTGTGTGTGTGTGTGTGTGTGTGTGTGTGTGTGTGTGTGTGTGTGTGTGTGTCTGCTTGTGTGTATATTTTATGTTTTTCATTCCTTTGTCTGGTTCCACGTTTTCCATCGCTCATTTTTTATGGTTTTTCAACTTTTCTCGCTCTTTCTCGTTTTGGCCAGCTCTCATTATCTCTCTCTCCCTCTCTCTTTCACTCTCTCCCCGATACAATATGGAAAAATAAAACTCTGCAACTAAAACAACAACAACACTTGAATTTATGGCTGACGCTGACTTCGAGTCCTCGAGTGGCTTGCCTGATGTTGTTGTTTAAAACACGTTTATTCAAAGTTTATTATTGAGAGTTTGTGTCAGTTTCTGGCCCCAACATTGGCAACACTTGCACAGTACACGCTGCTGCCACGTAGCCCAACAACTCATCGCACTCACACTCGAAGCGTTGAGTGGGTGGAACGGTTTTTCTAGGCGTTCAAGGATAAAGTGTTCAACATAAACTTTGGCTCTGTTTGTATTGCCGTTGCTGAGCTCTTGTGGGTGGGTGGGGTTGGTTTGATGGGCAAACCAAGTGAATATGTGTTGGGTGCTTATTACGCTCTCCGTGTTGTTGCTCTGTTGCTGTTAGCGTTCATATTTTGGTTTCGGTTTTTCTTACTTTAAGTTTGTTTTGCGTTGATTTTTTTTCTGTTTTTTTTATTTTTTTTTTTTTATTCGTGCACCATATTTAGAAAACAACGTTGCAAATACCATTAAGGATATTATACGACAAAATTGTGTGCTCTGTGTAAATATAATTGGAATGTACCGTAAAAATGCGCTACTCTTTCTTTTGAAACTAAAGTACTTTTCATTGAAAAACAATTTAATACAATATTATGTACTTGTATACTTTCCAGACTGCAAATGCATGATACTTGATTAATTTTCATAGATTTTTTTTATTTATTATTTCTAATAAAAATTCACTTCGGATATTTTTCCCCCATTATCTTTACATTCTCACCAAAAATTTTATAAAACTTATGACTAAGAAATGTTTCATGGCTTTTGATACATAATTTTTTTTTATAATTATAAAAGAATTACTTTATAGTAGGGTAAGCAAAGTTGCCCGTACGGGTTTCTTACTTACCCGCTGCACAATGTGTCTTTTTCAATTTTAGCGTGCTAAAATACGCACAAATAAAATTTTGAATATTGTACAAAGAATATATTTTCCAAAATGAAATATCTATATGTTTTTAAAAAACAATATCGAAAAGTCAAAATAACTCTTGCTTTTTTTAAAAAAATTTCTGAAAGTTAGATCTTTAAATTAGCAAATACAAAGTGAGTGCAACGCGTTCTAGAAGTTAGCCTAATCTAACCAACCATAACTGATGTAGATAATATTTCGCAAACATTTTTTCTTTGTGTTTTCAAAATTTACGAAAATTATATAAAAAAAATTTTTTAAAAATGTTTTTTTTTCCTCATAAAATTATATTTATGGTCATATATAATAAAAAAACAATGAAAGTATTTACCATGATCTAACCTGGAAAATATAACTAAAATAACACTTAGTGTATTAGCTTTTAATTTAAAACAAAAAAACTATTGCGAAAAGTTTCGAAAGTAAAAGATATCATCATAATGCAACTGCAACTTTTCATTCCTGCGATTAATGCACACAATACATATTAATACAATTTCTGTAATTGTAATCACATTAAATTAATTTTTAAAATTATTATTAAAACAAACAAATTGTGCAAGTAAAATTAATTTCAACGTTGTTGAATTTTATGAACCAGATATATGCCAACTTTATGGTTTTTAACTTCTTAGGACTCTCTACTGCAAACTAAGAAGTCAAAATTAAAAAAAATTATAAGTAATAATGATAGTTAAATGTATAAATATTCCAAATTTCGTTCTTCTACCTTTTATACTTTCCACGCGATGACTTATTTTATGTTTAATTAATTTGGTTGCTTTTAACTTTTGGGCATCAACAAAGCATACACATTAGGGCGGGTCAATTTAAAAATCGCCCATTGCTCGGTGAAAATCGTATTCTAAGGATCAAAATAAGAAACTATGCCCGAGGAACTATACCTCTAAAACGAATTCTAATGCCCCAACTTTTGAATTTTGTGAAAAAAATCACCATTTTTGGCACACTATTTTATTTATTTTATTTATGTTTTATTTATTTTATTATTTTATTTATTTTTTTCTCTTTAGAAATTTATTTAGTCAGAACATAAAAAAAGAAGAAGTGAAGTGACTATTCCAAATCAAAAAGTTTACAATAAATCCATCATCCTCTACACCGCAAGATGAAGCAACAACAACATTAACAACTATCGAAAACCCAATGAGTCATATACCCGGGCATGATGTTACTGTTTTTGGTGTGTCTATTGATTTGACTGCTCTTAATTTACCAATCCATCTGGATATCTTGAGATATTATTTTTACTTGAACGAACAAAAAAGTTTTCCTATAAATCATTCACTATTCAAGTACAATATAACTTGATTGGAATTTGGGAAAAACTTGGTATGGAAATAATGCTGAAAAAAAGTGTATTTAATAAATTGAAAAAATAAATGTTATTATAAATATTAATTTAAATAAATAAATAATAAATAAAAATAAAGAAAAAAAAATAGCCATTTCGCTGATTTTTTCATGTAACGTGCCAAAAATGGTGATTTTTTTGAAATATTTGTTTGGAGAACCCCCAGGGGGGTTCCAGGGGGTGTTCCACTGGCATGCGTGGATCGGCCCTCCAAAGTAAGTGGGGGTCGGTCATACATTTGGACTCGATTGGGGCACTCTAAATGGGTCAAAGAGGGATTTTTCAAAATTTGACCCTACGGGACAAAAGTCAAAAGTTGGGGCATTAGAATTCGTTTTAGAAGTATAGTTCCTCAGGCAGAGTTTCTTGTTTTGATCCCTAGCATACGATTTTCACTGAGCAATGGGCGATTTTTTGCCTCCCCACAAATCGACCCGCCTAATGCACATGTTTAAAAAAATACATAGTAAACAAACAAGCTAGCACAAATACGTACTGTTGTCTCTATTAAATATTGAAAAGCCAAAGTTTAACAAAATAATAATATATAAAAACTGCTTATAAAGTTGTAGGAATAAGTTTACAGTGAATCCTGTAATGCACATTTTCGATGCAAAATTAGAGAAAATAATTCTTTACTTTCTTTTTTATGAGAGGTATTAATGATAAACACAATATTGTATGTATATCTTAAACATATTTTTTTAGGTTATGTGTCTAATGTCAGCAATTAAGTTATAATAATTATGTTGAAGGGGAAAACATTTGTTCAGCAGGGTTTCCCAATATGTTAGTGGCAACATTTTTTTTATTACTTTTTATCTTTATGTCTTTATTATAAACAAAGACGTGATAAAATAATTTATTTAAAAAATATTTTTTAATCCGCCGTTATTGTGTGACGAACCTTTCCGGCCGAGGTATCACTCGCCGGTGTCCAGGGTTCGTGTCTCACAAAACAAAGCCCCGCTGTAGAAATCAAACAAAAGAAAAAAAAACTCACGCTTAAGTTTTAGTCAAACATACAATGTGTTGTTTATTGTTCTTAGCGAAATTTTGTTCTATCTTAAAATTACGGTGTCTTAAAATTACTTTATGGTTTATTGTAGATATCAGAATAATCAAAAGAAACTTAAAAGGAAATCATTGATGTTTAACAAAACCAAATTGATCTTAAAACTATGGCTGCGAGAGTTAAAAAAAATTCACCTAAAGACATCTCACAGCACGGGGCTAACTAAAGCTATCGGGAATTGAAATAACCTAAATTAAAATGTAGCAAGTTACCGCGCGCGGCGTAGCCGAGATATAAAAAAATAACCTAGAGACATCTCGGAAACGCATTCAACAGTGGGTGGATAACTATATGGCGAGAACGCGTCGACGGGTTTGTTTGATGTAGCAAGTTACCGAGCGCGGCGCAGCCGAGATATAAAAAAAATAACCTAAAGACATCTCGGAAACGCATTCATCAGTGGGTGGACAGCTGCGTTATGGAAACGCGTTGACGGGCTTGTTTGTCTTGTTTCTCTTCCTCCAACCAAAGAAAACAACTCGGCACGTGCCAGGCGGTGTAGCGTTTATTTACTCAAGTTCCGTTCTGCTGGTCGAGTGGCGTGTTTGACGAGCGCAACCTATGTTCTAGCGTGCCGACCACGCGGCGTAACGGTACCCGAAAGTCTCGAAGGGAAAAAGAGAATTCTCGATGTACTAGGCGACGGCCATGTTGAAAGACTTAGAAATTTTTCTTAACTAAAAGACTTAGAAAAATTTTCTTAAAAATAAGACTTAGAAAATTTTCATGTCGAAAAGACTTAGAAAAATTTTCTTAAAAAAAAATGTCCCTGGCAATGGCTAGGCAACGGCCCTAGCGAAAGACTTAGAAATTTTACTTAAAAAAATTTTACTTAAAAAAAGACTTAGAAAAATTTCGAGTCGAAAAGACTTAGAAAAATTTCGTAAAAAAAATGTTCCTGGCGTACTAGGCAACTGCCTTAGCGAAAGACTTAGAAATTTTTCGTGTCCAAAAGACTTACAAAAATTTTACTTAAAAAAAGACTTGGAAAAATTTCGAGTCGAAAAGACTTAGAAAAATTTCGTGGAAAAAATGTTCCTGGCGTACTAGGCAACGGCCCTAGCGAAAGACTTAGAAATTTTTCGTGTCCAAAAGACTTAGAAAAATTTTACTTAAAAAAAAGACTTAGAAAAATTCCGAGAGAAAAATGATCCTGGCGCACTAGGTAACGGCCTTAGCGCAAGAGTTAGAGTTAAAACAAAGTTGATGACTTACCTAAGTGGCGGCCGCAGCAAGAATGAATTTTCTTGCGCTGGTCGAACATGTAGCCAGCTACAATAAGTTTTTAGTCACCGTGTCAGTGTGGTGGGTTTGGTGTAGGTAGGTTTTGCTATACATGATGGCGATGGTACTCAACTTAGTGCAGTGTTGGTAGCCGATAAAAATCCTTTCACCTAGCGATCGTTTACACGCTGCCTGTTTACTAAGCAATTTGGAATTTTCCCTAGTCTAAACTATCCTCAATAAGATACTATCGGTGTTTACAAATAATCATAGGGTATATATAACTCAAAAAAAATAATTTTAATTTTTTTTCACATCCTCCGCCTTCGGCTTACGTGTGGACGCAAACGAGTGTAAACGACTTACGTCCTCACAATTGAATTAAAAATGCTCGTTTTAGTATATTCCAATATGCTCGGATATGAAAAAATGAGCTTCAAAATCACATAGACTCTTAATTTCTTCAGATCCACCTATTAATTTTTTGCGACAACTACCGGTCTAACCGGTCTATAAACGGTCTAACTTAATAGTAGATGCAATAAAACTACTAAAGTCTCCAGAATGTCTTCAAGAAAGTTCTGATTCAGATTCAGAATAAAACATTTATACAAAGAAAACTCACAATTTTATTTATATTCAATCAATTTTTAAGTGAAATATGTAAAAGTCGTACATTTAGGTAAGTATAGCAGACGTAATACCAAACTTATGCCAATAATGCTGTTCCAGTTGTATTGGAGGTAAGCGTGGTAGTTAATCTTTAAGGCTCATATTTTGGCAAAAGTTATTTTACTATAACATTAGCTGAGAAACAAAATTTCATCACAATACCATGCATAAAACCAAAATTATGTAAAAACTACTATTCCGGTTGTTTAAGAGGTAGGCGTGGCAGTTCAATGATCATGGCTATTCTACAAAACATATTTTAGATATTAGATAAACTTAGAAATTGAATTTTATAGCTATAGAATTCTTACAACCAAACTTATGCCATCATTACTTCTCCATTTAGATGGGAGGTAGGCGCGGCAGTGAACCAATCTCGACCATTTTTGGGTAACAGTTATTATTTTTGTATTAAAAACCTACTTGCAAAAGGTTATGTCTCCAGCTATGATACTTTTTGAGATATGAGTTTTAGCACGCCAAAATTGAAAAACACACACTGCGCGCTGTGTGCATCACGAACGACAGCAATAGCTTAATGAATTCCGGAGTAAAATCAATGGCAGACTTTCGCACAGAAAATGATAAGATTTTCAGCAAGAGCATAGCATAGATTGTGAAAATGAGAGTCTACTGTACTTATTTATGTATTCAAGGTTGCTACTTATGAATACATACTAAATTTATAGATGTTGCGCTTAACCCTAGTGACAGAAACAACACACCGGGGTAACACATGTGTATGATTTAAAAAGTAGATAGCATTAAAATTTGATATGTATTTCATCAATCGCAATGTTCTTTATATGCAAAAGGTATAAAGACCTTAAAATTTTCTCTACTAAGAATAAAGAAACAGTTTTGATTATATCGCAAGTGTAGATATAGCATCCCTTCTTCTATAATAGTAGAAAATAAAAATTCGTTTATGTTTTTATAAATTATTTTAAAACAATTTTAACATATAAATAAAAATTGCACAAATTTATTTTGTAACATGAATTTTTTTTTTAATATTTTTGGTGATGAATTTTTTGTTCTTGTTAATTTTTATCTTGGTAAAAAACTAAATGTTATTCTGATGTTTTTATCGTATAATTAAATATTTATCTATAACCTGTCTATATTATTGTGTCCCAAAAATATATTTTTTTTTTATTTTGACAGATGTCCGTGGCTTTAATACTTCCCCACTTGACCTTATATAAATACCCTCTGTAAAGCGCATCTCAAGGTCGCAAATTCATTTTCTAATTTTCCCATACGATTTGTATGAGAAAAAATCAGTTTTGCTGGTAAATTCAATTTAGAGTCATTATATTTTAAGCAAAATGGGTTAAATAAATAACGTGTTCCCTCAAATTTTATCTGTTATGACATATCCAAATTTTCATTTTCATCGGATTATTATTTGGTGGTAGCCCAAAACGATTAGAAAATTTAAATATAAATACAAAAAACTACTTGTTGTAACTTTTAATCCAAAAACATAAAACATCCCTATGAATTTTTTCTTCATTGTGCATTCCAACTATCATTATCTAAAATTTAGGACCAATAACAATAATTAAAATGGAGTTCTCTAAGAGATATTGATTTTTAATGAAATAATTCTATGTAAAAATATTCATTTACATAGGTAGCTCTAAGAAGTGAGCCACAGACCACCAAATAATCAGTTGAAAATTAAATTTGAATATGTCATAACAGACAACACGTTATTTTGCTTAAAAGATAATAGCTCTAAATTTAATTTACCAACAAAACTTATTTTTTCCTATACAAATCGTATGGGAAAATAAAAAAAATGAATATGCGACCTCTAAACCTTTACCAATTGAGATGCTTATGTTTTCCATAAAAACTGTCAACCCTACCTTGGTAGTTCTGCTATGATTTTTATATTGTTGTTTGTTTTGTAATTAAGTGTCGGTAGCTTTGAGCGCATCTCTCTGTGTCCGTTTTGGAATGTATTCTTTTTTTTTAGTATGTTTATAATATGTAGCATTTCTAACGTGTATCGTCTCGCATAATTCGTCTCTTATTGTAGAATCTGAGCATTGTCAAAGTCTGGACAGAGTTCAAGTGTTTCACAGTGGGCCGCCAATGCTGTTTTTTGCTCCAATGGTTTGGTTCGTGATTTATGCTCTGATTTGTGCGCAGACACTCTTGTTCGTTATTTCGTCTTTGTAGTACCCACATACACTTTGTTGCATATTCCTGCGCTGTTTCCTTTACATGTTGTTTTATACAATAATTCTCCAATATTGTTATCAGTGCGTGTGGCGATTTTATATCTGTTTTTGTCATAACAATTAGATCCAATAAGTCTTTCCGATTGTCCTGGTTTATATGCCAAAGATTTGAAGATTTTTGGTGGTTCACCTGCGCATGACCTGTTGCGCTTTTTTATGCTTTTTTTATTAAATTCAAGGTCGTTTTTTTGGAGAATCCATGTTAAAAATATTTATTAACTTCCGGCAGAGTTCAAAAAAATGGACGCAATAAAACCAAGACTAGAAAACAAATATAAGAATTTTTTGTTCAAAAAAGACCTTATCATTATCTTAAATTATGCAAACTGTTTCACAGAACTTGTACTTTACGGTACAATCAATGATAGCAAGAACACACAATCACACATACACACACACACACACACACACACTAGCTCATATATACAAAAGTCGACTCAACACACATAAATCGTCAGGTTTTGCGCTAAATATGTATTTGTTAATTTTTTTTGCTTTATTTGATATTGTTGTTTTTGTTTTGTTTTGCCATTTGTGTAGCCATCGTTTTTTGTTTACTTGCTTTTTAATCTGCTTCAGCTATATTTTTGCTATTGTAATTCTTGTTGGTTTGATATGAATGCTGAAAATGGAGCAAACTAACACAACGACATGAAAAACAACAACAACATCATCAACAATATCATCATGAATTGGCACAAAAGCAACAACATCAACAAAAGCTAAATGTTGGCAGCAAAAAAGCAAACGACAGTAATTACCATTACATTTCATCTAGTGCCGTTAGCTACCAACAACATCACTGCCAACAACAACGTTTACAACCAAAACGTCTGTGCAAGGATTCGGGCGGGCTCGTATTTGTATTCGTGTTCGTTGTCGGCTAACGTAAAACGTTTTCATATAAAATATGGGATGATGACAAGGTGCGGCATGGGGTTGGCAAGAGTTACAACAACAGAAACAACAACAAAAATGTCAGCAGCAACAACAAGGATAAGCAAGATTTTATGAGTTTAAAGGACGCGTCGAAAAGTTAAAGTTTGTCAGGCGAGTCAGAATCAATGTGATGAGAGTTAAAGCTACAGCGTTAGAGGAAAATGGAGATTGAGGATGAGAGTGTGTGTGAGAGCAAAAATATGCTGATAGAGATTGCAGAAAAGAGAGAGAAAAATTTATTGTCGTTGGGTGGACGACAATATGAGGCGCTCTCGTTGACATACAAACAGCGTCTAACAGTAAATGAACGGTTTGAACCGTAAGCACAGTATAACGGTGTTTGTTATTTAAGCGTACGTGCGTTTGTGAGTGGTTGTGTGTGAGTGCTGCTTGCTTGTGCTCGTTACGTTTTGTTGAGTTAATATGTTGACGAGAACGACGCCTTGGCGAGTTGCTGATGATGATGTTGTTGATTTTGATTATAACTGAATTGAGTTTGTTGTTGTTGTTGCTGTTGATGTTGCTGCTACTATACTTATATGTTTATCTGTGGTCTCAAGGCATAACAGCCTATCTCAACACTTGCAACTTTTCTGAAAGCATTCCGATCTTCAAAATAAAACAATAACTTTATTATAACTAACATTTAAAAAAATGTAACTGAGAATTTCCAATATAACATTAACAGTGCAACTGACTTCAAAAACCGAATTTGGAACACGTATACGGGTGGGCCAAATACAAGTTTTTTTTATAAATGTTTTTTTTTATGCAATAAAATTAACAAAATTAAAAAGTTCCTAATAACTGTCGCATATGTTTGAAGTGCCCCTGCACCAGACAAAGCAAGCCTAAGCTTTTTTACGTTTCAAATTTTAATTTTTACATTAATTTTGAAATGAAAAGTGTGTTTGCTTAAACAGAAATTGCATATGCAGGTATAAAAACAAATGAGATTGTTAAGCCGCTGCAAAAACTGGATATTAACCGCAGATTTATACAACGTGTTGTGATTTCGTTAAAAGCAACTGGCAGTGTCAAAATATTTTAAAAGTACAGTGGACGTCCAATAGTACGAATTATATAATGTCAGGCCTTTGCGTAATGTTGGAAAATTCGTATTATTGGACGACAGTTTTTTACACTTTTTATTTAAATAAAACACATGCAGATGGTTTAATTTAAATTAGTTTTTTATTTAAAACAAAAAATACAAAAAAACTTAAAAATATAGTAAAATTCAGGTCAAACCAATAGGTAATAATTCATGTATTTGTGCATATGTATGCACTTAAGTAACTGAAGTATAAAACTTGTTTGTTAAAAAAATTCAGTCATTAAACATTGGCGTGCTTTGATATTTAGTTGCATTTCTACCGCTTTTTCTTGAAAAGATCTCAATAAAAGTGTCTTGGAAGTGTCAATATTGTTCTCCACAGCCCATTGAATGCATGTGTCAAAATATTTTATTGCATCTTCATGTTTAACCTTTTGTGAATGGGTTCACAGGAATCAATATTTGGTCATTATCGCATTCAGTATCCTGATCAATTTCTTCATTTGGATCATCAATATTCCAATCAAGCAGGCCCTCATAACTAAAACTAGAATTTGCAAAATTTGCATTAAGTAAGTTTAAGCAATGATTTATTGTGCGCAGTTCTTCGCCATCTCTTAAGCCTGAAAGGGGAAGATCATTTTCATCATCAAACCCGCTGTCAGCTAAAATATTTTTCCAGCATTTTTTTAGCGAAACAGTAGAGAGTTTTTCCCATGACATTGCAACTAAAGATATTGTTCAAATAAATCTGTCTTTTGAGAGATGTTTCACAATCTTCTGATGATGCCGTAATTTTCGATAGCAGGCTACTACGATAATTTAGCTTTAAAAGTCTTATCGCATTTTGATCCATTGGTTGTATTAATGGGGTGACATTAGGCGGCATATACATAACCCAAATTTTTCCGTCTTTAGCCAATTCTTCTGCAGGAGGATGACTTGGAGCATTATCGAGCAAGAGAAGTGCTTTTATGGGAAGGTTTTTAGTCTTTATGAAGTTTTCTACCTGCAATTGTTTATAGATGAGCTCGATAAAAAATGGAAATTTAATAACAACTCACCTCTGGAACAAAAATTTTAAAAAACCAATGTTTAAAAAGAGAAGCATTCATCCATAAGCAATAGGCAAGTTTTTTCCGGAAACATCTTGGCTTTTGGGCTTTTCCAATCAAAAAAGGCGTAATCTTCTTTGTTCCCTCAGCATTCGCACAAATTAAGAACGTTATTCTCTCCTTTGAGACTTTTCTGCCAGGTGCATAATTTTCACCCTAATGTACATACGTTTTGTCTAGTAACATTTTCCAATAAAGTCCAGACTCGTCTGCATTAAAAACTGCTTCATGTGTAAGTTTGTGTTCCGTAATAACAGCAGCTAATTTATTGATGAATGGAGCTACAAGTTCTTAAGAAGACGGAAGCTTTTCACCAGATTCTTTGAGTAATCTAATACCAATCTAATAAGCCATCACTAGCAAAAAAGCTGGCTGCATAAAATTTCTTATAAAATTCCAGAGCCTTACATTTTAACTGCATAGCCCCTACTGGAATATGAGATTTTCTTTGGCACAAAAACCACTCGTATAGCGCATCTTCCATTTTTTAAAATTCTCCAGTTGCTATTCTGTAGCGGGCTTTTGCTATTCTGTTGCTATTCTGCAACAAGTGCAGTTGCAGCTAAAAGTTGCGCCATCAGCTTTCTTATAGTGCAAATGGTTGATTTGGATAATCCATACTTGCTACAAATTTCATAAAGAGATTTTCCACTCTCACTGTCTTCTAAAATTTTCAACTTGATTTCTAAATAAATTTGCTTTTTTATACTTCTTTTGCTTTAAACATTTTGTATGTATCAAATATGCATAGAACACACGACACAAAGCACTTGTTATCACTATAAAATTTGGTACCAACTGAATATTTCGCAGTTGACAGCATAAAAAAACAAGTAAAAAACTTCAAAGTAAAACTTTTTCTTACAAAAAATACAGTTATTCGTATTATCGAATGGCAAACATGTTTTATATTCGTACTACAGAACTGCCAATGCAAAAAATTTACCATTCGCGCTATTCGTGGAAACGAAAGTACGTACTATTGTACGTCCACTGTATTGTTCAAAATGCAGCGTGAGAACTACTAATCTGGTGAAGAATGTTCGTGAACGAATAAAGAGAAATTATGCTATTTCTGGAAGAAAACTGACTAAAGAGATGAATGTGAGTCGTAAAACTATTCGAAACATCTTTAAAATATTTTTGAAACATCTTTAAAAATATTTTAAAGATGAAGCCATACCCAAAAAAAACTTCACTACCTTACGGAATGCCAAAAGAAAATACGAAGAGAAGGAAGCTCCTATTCTTTCAGCGGCACGCAAGTTGCAGTATTGTGTTTTCTGATGATAAGTTGTTCCTTCTGCAAAAAAATCACAACTCACAGAATGACAGCGTGTATGCTGCGAGTATGTGCGATACTCCACCAGATACGAAAGGCATTGAAAGATACCAAAACGTACCATCTATCGTATTGGCTCCCCTCAAAAGGCAAGCTTCCTTTCCTTTTTATTGATAAAGTCGTTGAAATCAATGAAAAATATTATTTGGATGAAGTGCTGATCAGCCATTTTGTGCCTCATCCAAGCTTTTTGGAAATGAGCCATATTGCTTCCAGAAAGGCTCCGCACCGGCTCACAAAGCAAGAACTTTTCAGAGCTGGTGCAAAGAAAATATTTCCTTTTTTATTTCGGTGGATGAATAAAAGGCCTCTATCTTCTTTGGATCTGAATCCATTGGTTTTTTGAATTCGGGAATAAATGCTTGGAAAACTGACAAATTTTTAGACTGTGAAAATGAGACAATTCAAACACCGTATGCAGATAATTTGGATCCAAATACCAGAAGATGTCATCCATGCCGCGTGTTCAAGTTTCCCAAAACCTTTCAAGCTTGTGAAAGATTTGAACTTAAAAACGACTAATATTAGCCAGCATTTCAAAAAATAAAGAAAAAGTTTTTCCCTCAAAATACAAAAGCAATTGTTTTTTATTTAAAAAATTAGGTGCAACAGTTATTAGAGCCCACGCTGTATAATGGCTTTGTTAGTAAAAGCAAATATTCCCATTAATTATGGAACGCAAGGTCATTCTAATGGCTGCCTCGGCTGGCTTCGCAGTAGCGCATTCTGTCATACGAATTTTCCTGTAGCTCATGGATTGCTTGGATGATATTGGCGTTAAGTGTACCAATAGTTTCCGGATTGTTAGCATAACATCGATCACGGATCCCCACAAAAAAGTCCAATGGGTTCAAATCGCAGTCCCAAAGCGACCAATTGACATAGCCAAGACTGCTATAACCACAATTTGGGAATATGGTGCGCAAAAGATGGATTGTGGCATGGGCTGTGTGGCATAGCGTGCAATCCTGCATGAACCAGAGGTCGTCCAAACTCATGTCTCTAATTTCAGTGAAAGAAAAGTCGGTTTGCATGGCTCTGTAACGCCCACCGTTAACCGAAACGTTGTTCCTAGCCTCATTTTTGAACAAAAATGGTCCAATTATGCCACCACTCCACAATCCGCACCAAACTGTCACTCTCTGTGGATGCATCGTCTTCTCGACAATAACGTGCGGGTTTTCCGAGCCCCATATCCGGCAATTTAAAAATCTCAGAGAAGATGATTTTTGAAGGAGTGACAGAATGCACTATCCGAGGCAGCCACTTGAACGATATTGTGTTCCATAATTAAAGGGAATGTTTGCTCTTACTAATAAAGCCATAATACATGGAAAAACCTTAATTTAATTCAATTTATTGAATTTTTAAAAAAACTTGTATTTGGCACGTTATATCTCTTTCCAAGTATTCTAACAGACTTCGCTTTAAAGATAATATACAAAAATGGAATTGTTGAAAAATACACGAAAACAAGTAAGGATGATTTTATGGACATGGTTAAATTCTGCATAAAGGACAATCGATACTTCAAGCTACAAGACATTATATATGCCCAACAAAAAGGAATGTCAATGGGATCACCAGCATCGCCTGTTATAGCAGACATAGTTATGGAAGAATTTTTGAACTTGTAGTTAGATATAAAACCTACACTTTCAGCAAAATATTCCAGCAAAAAAGGTGCCTTCAAAAGAAGCTAAAGAGGAAGGGAAAGTTTTCCACTTTCATACCCAGAAGGTATTCTTTAAATATGCATGTCATTGGAAGGATTACTTTCCTTAGCCTTCTCTAGAAGTGATTCTATAACTTTTTCAATAGAAGATTTCTTTGAGCCCTCCAATCAAAGGATTCTAGTAGGTGTTTTTCAGGAAAACTTTAGGAAATGAAAAGTGTTTGAGTTTTGTTGGGGACTTACAATGGGGTTATAAGAAAAGAAAACTTTTTAACAAATGACTGGTTTTAAAAACCTATGGCCTCAGGAAGACAAATAAATTTTTACTCCAAGCACCCAAAAACGGTGATAATAAATACAGCCAACAGTTTTATAAAAATAGTACTTGACACTAGCAACGAGGTATTTTGCAAAGAAAACATAAGAAAAATTAGAACAATATTACGGGAAAAATTACTTTCCAAAAAAAAACGATAGAAAATTTAATCAACAGCTACAAGAAGGAAAAACTTAAAAAGCAAGAGGATAAAGAAACAAAAGCATATAAGTCAATGATAAATGTCATCCAGTTTGTTAGAACGTTTTTTAAAATCAAGACGAACAATACATTACAACAACTATATAGCAATATGAAGAAAAAACAAACCAACTTGACAAAGCAAATTTTATGTACAAGACAACTTGTAAAGGAGATAGGCAATTCAGAGGCTTTATTGCTAACTTTTTATTTTCAGACTCGTCGACAACGAACATATTTTCACGAAATTTTTCCCAGTGCCCTGACTTTTCATATACGATAACTACGTAATAATATTTAGATCTAGTGAACAAAGCGAGGTAACCCTGCCTTAGGGACAACAAAAAAAATTACGGACAAGGATATCTGCTTATCAATCTGACCAAAGAGCGCATGCAAGACCAATTGAGCAAAAACAGCACTGGCGTCGCACTGCAAATAACTTAACCATACACCTGGCTTTGACAACGTCAATGTTCTATAACAAGAGACGAGTTATTATAGAAAGTACGCGATGGAAATGCTCCACATTATAAGTGTACCTCCAGAGAAGAGACTCAATTTTAAAACAGACACGGATAAATGCGCTATATACAGATGATGTGTGGAAAACAAAAGGAAAACTGTGATGAATGGAAATAGTTAGTTTTAGTCTGCAATGTTTAAATTTTTAAATGTTAGATCAGTCATATTTTTATTGTTTGTTAATATTTTAAAAAAATTTATTTAATGTAACCAAAAATTTCTACATATCAATGTAAGTGAAAAATTTTTTAGAAAAGTATGGTGAATATTTCGTTATCATTGTGTAAATTTATTTTTTAAATACCCTGAAGATGACTTTCGAAGGAAGTTGAAATATTAGTGGGAAAAAAATAAAAATTGTTTATAATAAACTAAGTTTTTTATATATTTTTAAAAATTGGACTTGTAGCCGGAGTATATTAAATAAAGTCACATTTTAAAAAGTTTTTAAAGTAATAATATTTGTGTTGACATTGTCGACTCGACAAGCACTAAAACCTTTAGTCAACTTTAGACAGAACTGTCTTACTTTATAGCTGTGTTCTACGTGTATAACTACGAACAATCAAATTCTGAAGCTTCTAGCCAAAGTTATGACACAAAAACAAAAGATCCTTTATTATAACGTATATGGCTATTGAAAACTTTGAAGCAAGATTTCTCGAAACTTTAAAATCAGACTTAAGCTGTAACTGGTTTTCGACACAGATATTTTAAAAATTTTAATTAAAAAGACTGCTTAACTCTTTCTAAGCCTTTAAAATGTTGACCTAAAAAGTAGCAAAATTGAGATATGTTGTTATGCCTTAAGACCACAGATATATAGATGGCTATATTTATATCAGTGTGTATACGTGTGTAGCATAACTTGGTATGAGACTGCAAGGATATCAACGTTAGTGTGTTTATGTGTGTGTATGTATGTGTGTGTGTGTATGTGCGTCTATTGAACATGTCGTGTGTACATATTTAATACGAGTTTAACGTAAAATGCTAATATTTTGCGTTGTTCAAATGTTTGTTTGTATGTTTGCTCACACGCGCGTGGCTGAGTTTGTCTGTCTGTTTGCCTGTCTACTTATCATACCATAGCAAAATACTTTAATAACAACAAAAACATCTCGACAACACCGTTAAACGTAAATGTGTGCTGATTTATTTTTTTATTTCTTTCTCTTTATTTTCTTTGTTTTTACCAAAAATTGCTACATTTACTGCAAAACAGCAAAGTTCAAAGTGATACAAGAGCAACAAAATATAGATGCAGCGTAGTAAAAAAAAACAATGTGCAGAAAGAAAGCAAAATGTTAACGTCAGTTAGTTGGTGGGCTCGTCGTAAAAAACACACAGTATTTCTAACAAATATCTACAAAAGTTGTTGTTGTTGTTGTTGTTGTTGTTGTTACTCTTGCTGTTGTTGCTTTAAATGTTATTGCTTCAGCTGTGGTGGTGTTGGTGGCAGGCTAGCGGCATGTTGTCACGCATTTGTCGGTAAGTTGGCGGGTCCCAACCGAAACGAAGCATGGCCTCATTCACTTCATAATTCATTTTTCCTTGCTGCTTCTCCCGTTAAAGCTTTATTGTTGTTGTTTCTAATTTTTGTTGTCAAAATTTGTCGTTTTATTTTTGCACTTTGTTAGTTCATGACTAAATAAAGGATGCCAGAAAGCACAGTGGCGTTTTTTTAAAAATGTTCATGCATAATGTTATTTATATCACTCATACGCCCCGAAGCACAAACAATATATCTAAAACAGTGATGGCCAAACGCACACAACTGCTTTCATGTATGTGTTTAAAGCTTTTCACTGAAAGAAATCAAACGTTGAAGCAAAGATTATATATTATAAAGATTGAAAAGTAAAAAATATTTTTTTGATCAATACGTAAGCTTTTGTGAGAGCGATGAAAAAAGCTTTCTTGAGAGAAAAGTTTCCAATCCTTGCATGCATATTCTCTCTGCAATGCTCTATCACTCTTCACTCTACAATGCTTCACAGCATAGATCACCACTGCATGGTTTCTCATAGCTAGCGAGAGTCGTGAAATTGAATGTTGTAATTGTTTTTTCTGTTGTTGTTGTTGGAATCAAGTACATAGTTGTGATCTCTGCTTGACAGCATCAAATGTTTTTGTTTGTTTGCATAATTTTCATGATGATTTCGTTATTTTGTGCCAAGCAGATTTTTCTTATTCACTACTTGCTATTAATATTGACTATTTTTGATTGACTTAGCCAGAGCAGTAAAATCTGCATTTATATTCAGAATCTTAGGGAAAACTGAATAACGACATACAAATCCATTCAATGAATTCAAAATTGTTTATAAATTAAATTTTTAAATCACATTGAATTTTAAAAAAATTGATTAGAATTAATTTCAATCATTTATTTTTCGTTATTCAGAATAATTCATTATTTTTTATTCATATGAATGCTATTTATTTATATGAATGCAATTCAAATAATTTAAAATTTTTCCAAATTAATTTTTTGTTTCATTATTAGTTTTTGATTCATTGCCTATTCATGTGTTATTCATTATTAATTTTATAGTCATTATTAATTTTTTTATTTTTTATTTATTTGGTTTATTATTCTAAAGTGAATAATATAATTTTTTTTCAATTTATTCATTATTCAAAAGTAAATGAGAAAGGAATACGAAATTTATATTGAATACAAAAATTAATAATGAATAAAAAAATTAATAAAAACATTAATAGCGAACATATAAAAAAGAAGTGAAGAACATAATTTTTTATTCATTGTATATATTATTTAAAAGTGAATAACAAACTTATAACAGTGGTAAGCAATTTGAAAAAAGTTTGCGCGACGAACACGAAATTGCTAGTTCGATTGAGTATTTTTTCTAAAAAATAAACATCATTAAGACTTTTCCAGGTTGGTTCGAATTTTTTCAGAAGAATTTTCAACTTTTTTGAGTTTTAAAAGATATTTCCCAGTTATAATCCTATAACTCCAAAAGTATTAATTTATTTTAAAAGTTTTATAAATATTTACAAATGAGACATTTATACCTTTTATTTAAGCTTTTATTTATACGATTTTTGTAGAGATTTTCTGAATACTACATTTATGAAGGAATTTAAAATATACCATTTATTTAATATTTTCTCCATATTAAAGTGCGCAAAAATATAACTTTGATATATAATTTTGTTTTATTTTTACTTTTTTGTTAAAAAAAATATTTCAGGTAAAAATTGCAGTAATTTTAATACCAAAAATATTCATATATCTTTCGAGTTTCAGAAATTTTTGATACAACGACCTTTTTATAAAACATCGTTCCCAAAGAATGGTAAAAAACGACATGAAAATCAAAACTTTGAATTTCGATGCAAATATATCCGCTATTTTTAAATATATATAATTCAAATTTTTTTTATCAAAGTTTTAATAAACGTACTTTACAAAAATAGTTTCAACAATAGCGTTAGGTCAGTGAATATATTCTTTAATTTTTTTTTTTCAAAAACTGTCCAAAATATTGAATTTTTATTAAAAAAATGATTAAAAAAATGTTTTTGTTGTATAAATAAGAACAATTGAAAATTGCATTTCTGAGTACTTTTCATATAGTTAAGCATGTATTTGCAATAATATAATAAAAATATATAAAAGTAGTTAAAAAAAAATTTTTTCCGCAAAAAAACCAACTTAAATAATATTGCTTACAACCTTATTCGCGGCTAAGATTCAACTGATGGAATCGCCCTTACTATAATATAACACTAATCATGTGGCAAAACGGCAAAAAAACCAAGTCAACACACAAAATATACCTAGATTGTGTCATCTTTATGATATTATATTCTTGAAATTATATAACAAAAAGATAAGAGTTGATTATATAAGAAAGAGAAAATAACTTTAATTTAAATAATGTACGTAGGGTAGTTTTGTATAAAGAATGCCTAAATTTTTTAAGTGAAACGCATTGGAATTCTGCTACAATTTGTTGGCAGCTACATCGTTTATTCAGATGTTTCGTGCAACAAATCATTACATATCATTTCTATTGATTTTCAATATTATGCTCACATTTGCTCATATTGTCGCTTACTTATTCTCTTGCTCTCAAAAGCTTTAAATCGTTTGCTCGCTGACTCTCATAAAGCTTTTATGCGGATTTATGATAAATCGACATTCAAATTTTACTGTGCCACTTGCTTGTATGGCGGTGGTATATCTTTCTATTATATAATCTGTGGTTGAAGTATATTGAAAGCTTTATGATAAGTATAGAAAAATAGTAATGATTCGACGTGAATTGAAATATTATGAAATCATATTAGAATAGATTATTTATTTATTGTATGTTATTATCGTTTATTATATATATTACTAGCTGGAACCCGGCGCGTTGCTGCCACGCCCCCGTTGCCAAACTTCCATAAAATGTTATCAGTGAACCTGCATTGGGTTGATCTAAATTTGGGTTGAATGAGAGGTGCCACGCCCCTTTGTTTAACTCCCATAAAATTTGATTAGTGAAACGGCATGTGTAAATCGTGGTAGAATAATGAATTCTTAGGCTATAACTTCAAAGCTATTCGATATCGCAAATCGCATATTTGGGTTGTTTGGGAGGTGCCACGCCCCCTGAATGGCGTGTGTAAATTGTGGTAGAATACCGAATTCCGAGGCTGTGCGAGCTGTAACTGAAAAGCTATTCGATATCGCAAATTATGGGAGGTTGCCACACCATACGTCCATAAAATGTTATCAGTAAAACGACATGTGCAAATTGTGCTCGAATACCGAGGCTGTGCAGGTCTATAACTCCAAAGCTATTCGATATCGCAAATTCTGGTTGCAAGGGAGGAGCCACGCCCCTTGTACAACGCCCATAAAATGTTATCAGTAAAACAGCACGTGTAAATTGTCGTCGAATACTGAATTCCGGGGCTGTGTGAATTATAACGCAAAAGCTATTCAAAATATTAAATGTGGGTTTTAAGGGAGGTGCCACGCTCCCTTTCCCAACGCCCATAAAATTTTATCAGTAAAACGGCACGTGTAAATTGTGGTCGAAAACCCAATTCCATGGCTGTGCGAACTATAACTCAAAAGCTATTCGATATCTCAAATTTGGGTTGTATGGGAGGTGCCACGCCCCCTTGTCCAACACCATAAAATGTTATCAGTTAAACTTAATGTGTAAATTGAGTTCGAATATTAAATTCCGAGCCTGTGCGGTCTGTAACTAAAAAGCTATTCGATATCGCAAATTTGGGTTGTATGAGAGTGCCACGCCCCCTTGTCCAACGCCCATTTTTTCTTTCTGTAAAAAACGTTTGTAGACTATTACAAACATTTTAAAAAAGTTAGCCAAATTGGCGCAGGCGTTCTGCGATTTTAGGTATATATAAAAAAGTGGGCGAAAAGTGGGAGTGGTCAATTTTTCTTCAGTAAAAACTTAAAATGGATTACTACGAACATTTAAAAAATAAATTAGCCAAATCGGTGTAGCCGTTTTCCGATTTTAGATAAATAAAAAAGTGGGCGTAAAAGTGGGCGTGGTCAATTTTTCTTTCCGTAAAAACCTAAGTTGGACTATTACGAACACTTTAAAAAATATCCAAATCGGTCCAGCCGTTCTCAACTGATGCAATTACCAACGAACGACATTTGATTTTTATTTATATAGATATCAAAACAGTGGGTGCAAAAGGGGGCGTGGTCAATTTTTCTTTCAGTAAACACTTAAATTGGATCCAAATCGGTCCAGCCGTTTTCCGATTTTAGATAAATTGAAAAAAGTGGGCGCAAAAGTGGGCGTGGTCAATTTTTCTTTCCGACAAAACTTAAATTGGATTACTATGAACATTAAAAAAAAATTATCCAAATCGGTCCAGCCGTTTTCCGATTTTAGATAAATCAAAAAAAAGTGGGCGCAAAGTGGGCGTGGTCAACTTTTCTTTCCGTAAAAACCTAAGTTGGACTATTACGAACATTTTAAAAAAAAAATTATCCAAATCGGTTCAGCCGTTCTCAACTGATGCAATTACCAACGAACGACATTTGATTTTTATTTATATAGATTTGTTCATCAGTTTTTCTTAAGTCTATTGTAGACGAAATTTATCTATAGAACAAAATTGAACTATTTGAAACCCTTCAACTACGAAAACATTACATGCTTATATGAAAAAGAGCTACGTTTGTAAATTATAATATGTATGCAAATACTAACAAAAGAACTACGCATCGCTTCCGTATGCGATAACTACGTAATAATATTTAAATCTAGTAAACAAAGCTATGTAACCCTGCCTGCTTCGAGTCTGCCAGCAGACTGAAGGCTTTTATAAAGCGACGCCAGAGTTTATAAACGTATCATGGCTGAAAAAGCTCTTAGCTCGAGAGCTAATTTTGAGCATCACTGATCTAAAACCAATAATAATAATGAATGCGTCTTGGTTAATAAAAACATAGAGTACAACAAAATTTAACCCTTTCTTATCAATTGTGATGATAACTAACAAAAATAATAAAATTAACTTTAAATATTGTCAGTGTCATTTTTGACCCAGAAGGTTGATATTTTTGTTGGTTGTTTGTTTGAAATTTTGTTTGTCCCCAATATTTAAGGCGAATTTTATTGCATCAGAAAGCTAACTTATTTAAAACAAAGCTTTTATAAAAACTAATTTTTTTATTATCTTTATAAACTCGTATATAGTTCATATGTACTTGTGTTTGTCATTGAAGTCCTTATATGCTTATTGACCTATTTTGATGAAATTTGTTGTGCTAATGTAAGTGGCTCCCTGGATGGTTTAAATTCACAATTTGACCCGATAGATGGCACTGCGAATTAGCATGAAATCTTTTATAAAGATGTTTTGAGGTACGATGAATATTTAAAGGCTATCAATTATGATATATCTTACTACAAGAGGGCGGAAATAGTATTTTACAAAACCATCAAAAATTCTAAACATCTCATATGTTTAGCATGAACATTTGTATAAAAAGATATTCAGTTACGATGAGCAATTTGGCATTATCTCATTCAATCTCTCTTTAACTTTTGAAGATGCTGTTTAAAAATCAGAAAATTCTTAACAAAACCACTAAAAACTTCTAAGCTGCTCATATGATTAGCATGAAAATTTGTATAATGATGTTTTTAGATACGATGAATGTGTAGTTGCTATTTGTTTTGATCCATCCAGAACACCATCATTGTGCTTATATAATGAATCAATCTAACATGCAACTCTTCATTTTCTTATTTTCAGTGGATGACACTATAAAATGTGTGGAGTGTTAAACGGTTCATCGAAAATGAACAAAATGTAAGATTGTTCAACAAATTTGGTTGGCCGCCAATATATGAAACCAACTGGTCACTTTTACACGGAGTAGTCATTGACAGGAGTTTGTATTATATAAAACTTGTCTCATGCTGAGTTAAATGAAATGTGTCCCATTACAAGAACATGGGGCCTGTTCAGTGACTAGTTACATCGAACCTGTCCTGTAATAGGTTAAATTTGAACTGCCACTAGACTAGTCACTTAGGAGCAATTGGCACTGCATTTTCCGTATACGGTCAAAATCTTGAACTAAATTTTAGTCCAGCTAAAATGTAACTGCACGTTTTTAAAACTTGCAGCTTATAACTTTTACTTTGCAAATACTACCTCATAATTAAAACTCTACTGTATTTAAATTTAAATGAAAAGAAATATTACAGCTACCCTTTTAGCTTTTTGTTTAAAATTTAAGTAAATACAAAAGAAATACAGTATTCTTTTTGGCTTTTTGGTTTAAATTTAAGTAAAATTATGCATTTTTCTTTTTGTATTTATTAATACAATTTAGACTTAATTCTAGTACATTTGGATACTAAATTTTGTTTTGAGCCCGTAAAAAGTTAGCCTGAAAATTCTCAGACTCAATTTTGGATGATTCGGTTCATATGAACCAAAAAGTAAAAACTGAATGTCGTGGTTTCAAGTTTCATGGTGTTTGTTATTTTTTTTTATTATTTTAATCCAAGCCTGTAATAAAATACCAAAGCTATATTAAAATCAAATTTTAATATTAGGCAAATACTAGATTTAAAACCAAAGCTGATGTGGACTTATATGTAGTACGAAAAAGATTAAATTTTAGTATAAGATTTCTAACCAAGTAGGTGAGAAGCATTTAAAGCATAGAAAAAAAATCAAGCAATTTTGATTCCTCCACTTAAAGTCTCAGCACCAAATGATTGAGAGAAAGACATGATCATCCACGATTACAAAAAAGATTTCGCCATAAGTGCGCAGAAATGGCAATCAACTGCACAGCCTACGTAACATGTGAGAGTACATCTCCACGAAAAAAACACATACACAACAAACGAAACTTCCCAGTGGGCAATTCTCTTCAGGTCTCTTGAAAAAAAAACATGTATTAACTGCTACTCTTGGCGTCAGCACACCTCACAACATCACTGCATCGATGAGGGCTTCTATAGGGCCTACCTGTTAAAAGGAAGGCAAGAAGTTTCGTTATTTCTTTGTGATGTGTATGTGAGTTGAAAGTGCTGTGTTTTTGTTTATTGATCTTACGGTTTAAATGTAATTATAGAACGAACAAACTAAAATCTATACTAAAATCTAGGAAAATTTTTTATTTTCAATATGCTTAAATGGTTTATTGATTACTTGCATACTGAAAACTTAAAAAAAAAATATCAATGCTAGAAAGGAACTCTGCTTTTATTAAATAATGGAATTGAACTAGCTATTCCAAAAAAATAATTAATAAAGCGTCATTAAAGAGGTAAAATGCAGTATTTAATAACTAATAACTTTTGAAATTTCCATGGGTTTTTTCGCTAAATAACTACCTTCGAAAATATTTTATACAAAAATATAGGTTAATCCCCTATAACCAATATTTAAAGACACAATATGTGGCAGAATCAAAATATTGCGTGGTAGTTATATATAATTACATCAACCCACAGCATAAAGACAACAAAACCCATAATATTTTTCATATAAAAATAAAAATAAAGTTATCTATTATTTTATAACCGATAAACTCTAAAATCTCCTAAACATCTATATTTATAATAATACATATTTGGTTTTTGTTTATCTATTTACCCCAATATAAATTTATCTTAAAGAAACTCCTCAAAATATTCCCCTATAAGTTTATTGCCACTAATAATTGGATCCTACAAATTATCTTTAAGGAATTTGTTTTTAGATTTAATATTTTTCATGAATACTTACATACTTATCTTACATACATACATCTTACATACTTACATACTCATATAAGAATTTGCGCCAGCCATTTCTGTCTTTCGCTTGCTGGCGCCAGTTGGAAATTCTAAGCATCGTCAGGTTGTCCTCTACTTGGTCTTTCCAATGAAGCTGCGGTCGTCCTCTTCTGCGTTGACCGCCGCTATGTACCGAATCGAATATTTTCTTCACTGGAGCATCGTATTTCATGCGCTGAACATGACCAAGCCAGCGAAGCCGCTCAATTTTAATGCGCTTGACTATGTCGATGTCAGCGTACAGCTCATACAGTTCATCATTCCACCGTATTCGGTACTCGCCATTGACGCAGATTGGTCCGTAGATCTTACGAAGAATCTTTCTCTCGAATGCTCCTAAAGTCTTTTCATCTAAACTGCTCAGCGTCCAGATTTGTGATGCGTAAAGTAGGACGGGCGCGATGAGCGATTTATAGAGCGTGATTTTCGTTCGTCGAGAGAGGGCTCTGCTTCTCAATTGCCTACTGAGCCCAAAGTAACATCTGTTGGCAAGAGTTATTCTTCGTTTGATCTCAATGCTGATGTCGTTGGTTGAATTAATGCTGGATCCCAGATAGACGAAGTTCTTCACAACCTCGAAGGAGGTATTGTCAATGGTAACGTGGGTTCCAAGACGCTGGGACTGTTTGTTTGTTGACAGTAAGTATTTCGTCTTATCTGCATTCACTGCCAGACCCATTCGACTTGACTCTCTTTCTAATCTGGAAAATGCTGCACTGACTTCGCGCGTATTATGGCCAATGATATCTATGTCATCAGCATACGCAAGCAGCATAACACTCTTGCAGAATATTGTGCCACTACGTCTCAGATCAGCAGCTCGGATGATCTTTTCCATCATTAGGTTGAAAAAGTCGCAAGATAAAGAATCACCTTGTCTGAAACCTCGTTTGGTAATAAATGGTGTTTCAAAATCCCAAAATTGGGGTTTCTGGAATATCATCTCTATTGGCGGGATTGTTGTCAGCGTCGCCATTTAGAAGCTTAGAGAAGTGTTCCCTCCATAACGTCAGTGTACTCTGGACATCTGTCACTAGATTCCCGTTTTCATCCTTGCAGGAAGAGGCCCCGATTTTAAAACCATCGGCAAGGCGTCTTATTTTTTCAAAAAATTTTCGGGCCTCATTCCTGTCACCAAACATCTCAATCTTCTCTTGCTCGCGCTTTTCTGCCTCTCTTTTTTTCCGCCTGAAAATCTGTCTCTCTTCCCTCCTCTTTTCTTTGTATCGCTCCTTAGCAGCGCGCGTTACAACCGACTGCAGGGTGGCTTTGTAGGCGGCGTCTTTCTCTGCAGTGGCGTCGCGACACTCCTGGTCGTACCACTGGTTTCGGCGAGGGCGTTGGTAGCCAATCACCTCTTCAGCAGCCGCACGCATGGAGTTGGAAATGTGTGTCCACTGCGAGCATATATCATCGATTGGAGGAGTGCTTTGAAGCAGGAGTGAGAGTCGAGTGGCGAAAACATCGGCTGTCTGTTTCGATTGCAGCTTGTCGACGTCTAGCTTTCTCTGTGTAAGGTTGCGTGTATTCTTAGCTGCGCACAGGCGTGTACGGATCTTGGCTGCAACAAGATTGTGATCCGAGTCAATGTTTGCACCACGGATCGTGCGTACATCCAATACACTGGAAGAGTGCCTTCCGTCGATCAAAACGTGATCAATTTGATTCTTGGTTTTTTGATCAGGGGACATCCAGGCGGCTTTATGAATATTGAGATGCTCTCTCATGTTTCGTGCTGCGGCGAAGTCAATCAGCCTCATTCCGTTATCGGAGGTGTTGTCTTGGAGGCTGAACTTTCCTACTGTTGGACCAAAAATATTTTCACCAAACCATTTTTCATGATTAATTTATTTTAAAAAAAAAAATTGAGAACCAGCCTCTCAAAAATGTAATGTAGGGTAATTAAGCCAACATTTAATATAACTATTTATAAAAAATTATTTTCTAATCCAAATTTTTTTCCCATTATTATAACTTCCAAAATATTACTTCTTTATTATACAAAGGGGAGAGTTTTAAGAAGTTGTGTTTAATATATTAAATAAATTAATTTATCCCTTATAAATATTTGTACATAAACGACTTTTAATAAGCTCTATTTAAGCGTTTTCAAATATTACTGGCATTTCTGCTCTTAACGGCTACGTTCTGTGGACAGATACACTGCTAAATTGGAATACCTGAAAGACATTAAAACGCAGACTATATCTTAAAAAACTTGGCAGTCATCTTGTTCAAGAATTAATTCAACGTAGAAAAAGACTGGCAAGAACTCAATCGTCTGTAGATGTTGTTAGATAAACAAAAAGTCTAGCAACCCGATACTTCTGTAAATACTGTAAAAAAAAAAGCTAACGTGCTGTATGTACCCTCTGTCCATCATTGATTTGTCATAAAGCATACGTTTTGCGAGAACCAGTGTGTCCACAACATCATACGGCGAGCACAATGTCGACAACTTATTGCAATGAGCACACAAAAATAATCTTAAGTGTAACTGTAGTGTGCTCTCATTATACACACTGCCGACCCTAAGTTTCGTTGTCATAAAAAGCAACATATTGAGTGACTAATAAGTTAGCACTGCATTATCGGCCTGTGCTGCACTCAGTGCATGCGAATATTTTCATTACCCACTCAATATTGTTGACCGTGCCAAATTATCATTCGTCAAACCAAAAATATGTAATTTGAATCCTTTCAATGATTCAAATTCAATATGCAAGAACGAAACGCAACATAGGTTATAAGTATATTAACTAACTAGAGAAGTGTGACCATAGATTAAGACTACTAAGTAAATTTTGTAAAAATGTTATAAAAGAGCCGAGATGGCCAACAATAAATCAGACTTTAATTAACTACACAAGCTGGCAGATTTCTGCCTTGTTCAGTTTATTTTAAACGTCTCTGTTTGCCTTGGACATAGTTCAAGTCGGCAAACACTGCAGTCTATAGCGAAGGCAAACTCTGCCGCTATAACAAAATAAAACGATCCTTAAATAAATTATAACGTAACTAAATTTTCTTAAAAAATTAATTAAGTGGTGAATTTGTGATCTTGACATCGCAAAGGGCTTATGTTAAAAAAAATATATACCCTCTTCGAAAGTAACACAACTCAAAATTTCCAAATTTTTACTTTTTCTTTTGAAAAATCTCAAATGAAAAAATTATCTTAATTTTTTTAAACATGTTATTTAATGACTATATAATGATTCTTTATTTAAATGTATATGAAATATTTAACAATGTCAAATTGCTTCTAATGTAATTGCCTTAATAATTATATATATTCAATATTATCTATACTGAATAATATACACATAAATTAAATCTAAATTAAGCGTGAAAAAAATGCGAATAAAATGATTTACAATGCCAAATTTCCTGTAATGTAATTGCCTTAAATGATCAAATGATATCAATTGACAAAATTGTATTTATTTTTTCTTATCAATATATATTATTTAATGACTAATTATTTTTTATTTAATGATGTTAAAGTGAAATAGCAAACATAATAAACAAAGTAGTATAATCAGGGCTAATAAGGGCTAGTAGTATAAAGTGAGTGCGGAATTACTGACAAATTTTCCCATTTCATGCAAGCAATAGAAGGGTGTTTGCAGGGAGTGTGGAAGGCCTATAAAAGCCGAAAGCAGGCATGCTAGCAGGCCTTCGGACTCCTCCAATTGCCCACTGGGTAAGCAAATGAATCTGATTGGCTTATTAGGAGGTATCCGAAATACAAACAAAGAAAAATTCAAACTGCTTTCAAAACAAATCTAGCTGAACTTTTGTGTGAAGAAGTAAGCACGCGAGTTAACACCCCCATGATATATGCAATTCATATCAAATATTTATTTATTTTTATTTACTTGATTGCTAAACCTTAACAGGTTTTATAGCAAATTTAAAATGATAAAATAAAATATTTAATACAATTCAAAAATATAAAGTATGATTTTGATTGAAATCATGTATTATTAACAAACTAAAAAGTTTCAATAAATTGCTTAAGTATATAATTTTATTAAAGTATAAAAAATAACAAAAAAAAAGTTGAGTCTAAATCGATAATATCAGACAGCAAAGCAGGGTTGCGTTTTCAAGACAAACAAGGTCAAGTTAGCAATAATTTTTGTATACGGCGGAGTCTTGTGACAAACAAGGTCTCATAACTAATAAAACACCACTCCAATAGGTATATATATAATATATATCGTTCTGAAGCCGGTGAGATCCTGGCTTGACAGGGTGGTTACTCGACAAACTAGGTCAACTTCACCAAACCAATTTTCATAAAATAAAGAAAACCAGTTGCGAACGCAGGCACCAAGACAAACTAGGTCTTATCGGCCACTCATATTAATATATTACAAATCGATCAAACGTAGTGTTTTAAGAGGTAAAAAGACACCAAGACACCACGGTACCGTCGACAAATTAGTCACAATCATCATGAAGATATGAGGCAATTGAAGATCCCAGGTTTAGGTCCATTCAGATTATTTAGATGTTTATACACCAAAATTTTCCATTTTACGCCTAGGTCCATTTATCCATTTAGATTGTTATATTAATGATAATGTGTTTACAAATCACCAGATACATCAGATATATGTTTGAAAGAACTTTACATAATCAACGACGGTACTGCAGGTAATCTATAATTTTATGTTTGATTGAGTCCATGGATTCACTTAAGGATATAACATCAGATACAAAATTAAAATCACCGCAAGCGCTTCTAAGAGGTTCATTTTGCAAAAAATTAGTTCTACAAAAGTTCATGTGGAGTAACTCAAAAGATCTTCTTGGACGAAGAGGAATATTAAAATATACTCTACTTAATAAATATGGACTGTTGACATATCCATGTAAAAGTTTTGTAATCCAAAATATTTTTATTTTTTCTGAACAAGCGATGTTTTTGGATATGTGTTTATTTTATTTTATTTTATTTATTTTAATTTTAAAAAAAAATAAGATTGTATAAGAAAATGAGGAGATTTTGAAATCGATTCCTCTATAAACAAATTACTGCTACGTAATTTTTCGCCCAGTTGTACATTATCTTCTTTCTCACAACCACGTGTACACAAAGATGACGGAAATGCGCATGGCGGAATCTATTTTATATATAGTAGATCAAAGAAAAGGAGATCAAAGAAAAGAAGATCAAGGTGCAATATTGTTTGTTTAATTTAGATTTTAGAAAATATATCTGCATGCGTTGATTTCTATGGAAATAGATGCAAGGTTTAAGCTTGTAAAAAAGATATCTGTAAAATTCATTTTGTAATTATCACGCAAATCCTTTGCTTAATCATTTTGAGGTATACAATAAAATAATCGCAAAATATCTTGTATCTAACTTATGAAAGAATCTAAATAAGAACTCTTAATTATATAATATAAATGATGCAAGGCAATTTGATAGTTAATTAGTTTGTTGTGAGCCCATGAGAACTTTGACCCATAGGATCTATTGTGCATGCCCATTATTCCTCTCCAGATTTAAGCCTTTTATAAATTTCAGCAATGTTACCGGCTTGGTGTCACAAAGTTTTAATGTAACCCATAACACCACTCCAATATGAAAAAATCTAGGACTGCAAATTAGCGTACATTCACATAGAAATGTGCTCTGAAGTTTCTTCCTCCTCTTCGCATAGTCTGCATACATTTAATGCAGATAGGCTCATCTTTTTAGTATTGTATCTGAGTGAATAGTGAAAACCTGCGAAATAACTTGTAAGAATTTTTAGATCTGCCTAAGTTAGCTTGAGTAAATCTTGAACTCTTACTGAGAGTTCAAAATTTCTTAGCTTGCCTCTGTGCATTTGTCTTGTTCCAGTGGCACTGAAGTCTTTTTTTCCTCAATCCTAGTTAAATCTTTTTAAACTAATTTGGTTAGAGCGCATTTAGCACAGAATTTTTTTTCAATTGAATTAATATTTCTGTTCGACTGTCACCACTTTGCAAATAATAACTAACCTCAGTGAGCATAAAACTTGTACGTCAAATTGATTTACAAACATTTAACAACACGAACAAAACAATGCATCGTAAGAAGCTCGGTCAATGTTCTTTCAATAGATAAGATATATTTTTTTTTATATATAAACGCCACTGTATGATTCCGCGTCACGAAGTAGACGTTCAAACGTTTCCCTTATTTTATTATTTGAACAAAATGTAAGTCAACGTTGAGGCAAATAAACACTGGTACATTTTGATGAAAAACTTTTCGCCATTTAAAACAAAAACAAAATCATTTGTTGTGTGTTCTTATTAAGACTAAAATAATCAGTGAAAATGAATGCTTATAATTTTTTACTTAAAGCTAGTAAATAATAATTTTGATATAAATCACAGATAAGCAACATTTCTCACGCAAAAAGCTTTCAATTTTGAATTGAGCTTAAGCTAGATGTTTTAAATTAATTTTGTTTCAAGCATTTTTTTTCCAACTTTAAGCTTAAATCTTGAAAAATATGTTTCAAAGAAAGTGATTTGAAAAATTGCTTTCCTCTCGCCTCAGAATGTAATACAAAGCCGATAAAGAATGATCAGCATAAAAAAAATTAACAAAATTAATTAAATTCAGAACAGACCATCTCCGCTATCCGCCCGCCGCCGAAACAGATGCTTTGTCTATTATCAAGCAGTGCCGTTCGCATTCATTCACTCATTCATTTATTAATCATATTTAAATCCTTAGCAAAAACCTACGTAAAAGTAAAAGGCATATTGTAATCAAAAAGGGCGTGTCTTGAAATTGCTAATAATTAAATCAATTCAATTCAAATAAAAGCATAACAGGATTTTAAGATGATTAATATTAATCATAAAAAAAATTAATGCCACTTCAAAGGGCAATTTAAAAAAAAAGGCAACGCATTAAGTTTTATAAAAGAAAAAATAAAATACTGTAAAATTATGAAAATTATGTTGACTTTATTATGTTGACTTTATATGATTTAAATTAGAAAAAACTTTAATTATGAAAATTATCAAAAGATAATAGTATCTATTAGTTGCAGTTTTAGCAGATGGTGGTTCGTTTTGAAGTCGAAGAAATACGCGCACACGCTTGCAAAGAGAAATATTATTCTGTTTTTTATACTTAATTTATTTTATATACTTAATTTCATTTGAAAAAACCAACTGAAATTAAATTTAAACTAAAGAAATTGTTTACTAATTGAAGGCTTATTCCTTCAGCTGGGCACTCAACTGTGCCTTAAAAACCAAAATATAAATAATGTATCGTGCATGAGAGAAAAAAAGGAGTGTGTAATTTAATGGAATTCATAGCCGATACAAAGTGATTGTGACATACAACGAACGCCAATTGTAAAAATATAGAAAGCATGTTTTCTTATGTAGATGTATTTTTTTAAAACAACACGACAAAGAGGGAATTTGACGACAATTATTGCTTGCAAAGACTTCAATCTATTGCTAATTTGACAGACTATAAAAAATTTGTAGCCAACAAATCCGTTCTAGCTTTATAGTTTTCACCATATTCACCATATTATTTCCCCATTTCATAAATAAACTGCATTGCAATCAGATGAACTTAAATCGTGCATTTAACTTTTGTGGTCAAGCAAACTAGCAGCCTAATGTATAGGTTTAACAGACATCTCCCATCTGTCAGAGGAAGACAACAATTGTTGTTTTTCGTTATCATGTTTCATCTATATATGTACCATACATGGGCACACTGCAGTAAATATTTACTGCATTACTAGAAGCAGTAATCAGTAAACTTTTACTGATAATGAAATTCAATTTGCATTACCAGTAAATTTTTACTGATTACTGGAGAAAATTGCAGTAAAAATAAATTTTTACTGATTACTGGGAAAAAATTGCAGTACAAATAAATTTTTACTGATAATGAAATTCAATTTGCATTACCAGTAAATTTTTACTGATTACTGGTAAAAATTGCAGTAAAAATAAATTTTTACTGATAATGAAATTTAATTTGCATTACCAGTAAATTTTTACTGATTACTGAAAAAATTTGCAGTAAAAATAAATTTTTACTGATTACTGAAAAAAATTGCAGTAAAAATAAATTTTTACTGATTACTGAAAAAAATTGCAGTAAAAATAAATTTTTACTGATTACTGAAAAAATTTGCAGTAAAAACAAATTTTTACTGCTTACTGAATAAAATTGCAAAAATAAATTTTTACTGCAATATTTTCAGTAATCAGTAAAAATTTATTTTTACTGCAATTTTTTTTAGTAATGCAGTAAAAATTAATTTTACTGATTACTGAACAAAATTGCAAAAATAAATTTTTACTGCAATTTTTTCAGTAATCAGTAAAAATTTATTTTTACTGCAATTTTTTTCAGTAATCAGTAAAAATTTATTTTTACTGCAATTTTTTTCAGTAATCAGTAAAAATTTATTTTTACTGCAATTTTTTTCAGTAATCAGTAAAAATTTATTTTTACTGCAAATTTTTTCAGTAATCAGTAAAAATTTACTGGTAATGCAAATTAAATTTCATTATCAGTAAAAATTTATTTTTACTGCAATTTTTTCCAGTAATCAGTAAAAATTTACTGGTAATGCAAATTGAATTTCATTATCAGTAAAAATTTATTTGTACTGCAATTTTTTCCCAGTAATCAGTAAAAATTTATTTTTACTGCAATTTTTTTCAGTAATCAGTAAAATTTTACTGGTAATGCAAATTGAATTTCATTATCAGTAAAAATTTATTTTTACTGCAATTTTACTGGTACTGCAAAGTGCCCATCTATGATATGTACTAGCAAATACCCACTGAAATATTAAATATGTATAATGAAAAAATTTGAAATCTTTAAATTATTATATTCCAAATAATTATTGAAAAAGGACTGTTTTCTCTAAGGAATCTATTTTAGTTTCATATAAAAAAGAACATGTTCATTTTGCTTTATTTAACGCGAATCAAAAGTTTTTAAAAGATTTGTAATTTTCTAAAATCATGTTTTAAAATAAGTAGTATTGGGTTATACATTGTTCCATCCATGTTAGTTTAAAGATTTTACTAATGGATTTTTAACACCACATCTGGCAGTATTTTCTTAGCAATTTGTACTAACTAATACGCACACACTTTTCCAACTCGCTTTAGCTCGTATCTATATCACACATTGATAACACTGCAGGTAAATTTTCAACTTTTGAAAAGACAAGAAGAAACGCCGAGACACGTTAACTTAATTTTCAGTAGTAGAATTTAGTAGCATACTCACTTTTTTCAGATCAGATCAAAATATCAAGATATTCAGATTTTTGATATTTGACCTTCATTTAACCTTATTTTAAAAAATTCGTATAGTTTTTTAACAATTACTTTTTATTATATTTTCAAAAATACCTCGAGTGTAAGAACTTTTAAAAAACTTTTGAAATTTTTTTTACTTATATTAGTGTTTTTATTTCATAAGTAGATTAAATTCTGAAAGTTTAAGCAAAATCGGAGGTGGTAAAAATTTTTGGTCTCCAAAAATAAGGAAAATATAGTTAAAAAAGGGTCTAAAAGTGACTAAATTTCAATCGTAAATATCTCGAGATCTTGATCTGATTGGGAAGAACTGAGAATACCACTAAATTCTACAACCAGCAATAAGTTTACGTGTTTTGGCGTTTTCGTGTTTTTTTGACGTCCCTACAGTGTAATTAGAGCACAAAATGCTATCCTTTTTAAATCTATTTTTTATCAACACAGAAAACTTTATATGTCCTTGTGCAGACTAATCACAATTTGACGTCAATTCATTACTATTCCTTCTTGAACTGCTCTTTTTCGCATTTCTGTAAGCGCCCTTTTACATGAATGCAAATGATTGTCAGTCCTTGAGTCCTTGATCAGTGCAAGGCGAGCCTAATATAGCAATGCAGCTCTATTAATCAGCAGATTATGGCAATAAAAACTAACATGGAATGTTACAGCATATATATAACGAAAACCAACAGTGCATAAAATTTTAAATGTGAGCATTTCTACAGAAAAGTCTAACATGATCAAAAATTGAAAACTTATTAAAAGCTTATTATTTGATAATATTATCTAAGAAAAACAATTTAATTTTACAATTATCCTTACATGTTGTTGTCGTAGTTGTTGAAAACATTAAAACATATGTTAAAAATATGTCAAACTCATTTGACGTATCAGCTGATTGACAATCAGTGGATCGTTCATTTTAAGTGCTCTTTATAAATACTCAAATAAATTTCCAAGAAAAGAATATGGGTCATTCTTTTAAAAACCGAAAACCACCATTCCTACCGCCACATTTTTGATTTGCATGAATTTTTTTACGGGTTCTGTATCGAAAAAAAGAGACACGTGTTCGAGGATTTTTTTTTTTAATAGAGTCCGTTTAAAGTTTGAGATTTTCGTGATTTTTGCCTTGGAGACTAATTTTCAAAAATTCATAACTTCGGTTCTGTTAAAGCTAGAGACAACTTCTTTGTTTAATTTTGAAAATAAAAAGTGAATTTAAAGAAAGAAATAGTTTCAAACAAAATTTATGAAAAATTTTATATTGTTGCACGCAATTTAAATTTTTAAATAAATTTGGCCGAATCTTATCCACCACTTTAAGCCCGTATGATACTTCATTGTGTTGTCCAATTTTTATTCATTAACAATGAAACTACAGCAGTTTAAATAGAGCTAAAGCTAAAATTCAAGAAGTGTGAGTGTATACGCATATAGTACGAATTGGACAAAAAAATATGCGACGGACAGCATTTTCAATGCATTGTTTTTGACGTCTCTCTCATTTTTTCGTCGTTAAGTTTCGATCAGTTTCGATCAAATTTTAAGTGTCAAAAACAAGCTTGAGCTCTTTCTTCCGCAGCCAAGAAGAACAGAGAGATAAAATAGTCAGGTTGCGGAGATGTAAAAAAGTGACACGATGCATGTTTTCATCCTTTTCCAACAATATATATCTGTCTAGCTCATGCGCCATTTGTTTTCAGATTATGAAATTGGACAAAACAATGAAGTATCATAAGCCCGTATGCTACTTTGCTTCATTGCTTTGATTCATTGCTTTGTCCAATTTTCATTCATTGGAAATGAAACTTGAGCAGTTGAAATAGTGCTAAACCTAAAATTCAAGAAGTGTGAGTGTATACGCAGATAGTACGAATTGGACAAAAAAATGTGAGACGGACAGCATTTTCAATGCATTGTTTTTGACGTTGCTCTTAATTAGTTCGTCGTTAAGTTTTGATCAAATATTAAGTGTCAAAAACAAGTTTGAGCTCTTTCTTCCGCAGCCAAGAAAAACAGAGAGATAAAATAGTAACATTGCGGAGATGTAAAAAATTGGCACGATGCATAATTTCATCGTTCTCCAACAATATATTTCTGTCTAGCTCATGCGCCATTTGTTTTCAGATTTTGAAATTGGACAAAACAATGAAGTATCATACGGGCTTTAACGTGTTTTAAACATAACCGTATCGTATTCTACGTCAAATCTATATATATAAAAATGGTGTAAAAAATGTATAGTAAAACATCAATTGAGAATGGCTGGGCCGAATTGTCTAAAATTTTTTTTCAGTTGTTTATAATTGCCAGGAGAAGGTTTTTACGAAGGAAAATTTTGGAAATTTTAATCATAAATGGACCCGATAGGTGGCGCTGGGGTGGACTTATATCGAAAATTTGAATTTATGGACCAATTTAACTGAAATTCAGAATGTATGTTTGTTTAATCATAAGAAAATAATTTGTGTATAAATGGACACGGTAGGTGGCGCTGGGGTGGACTTATTTCGAAAATTCAATGGCGTGAAAAGTGATTTTGGTATTGCCACAATTTTGAAATGCAATCCTGGTACGAGGGGGGTAGCGAAGCACACCGGGTTCAGCTAGTTTTACATAAAAAACGATTTTTTTATCGATGGAGAAATAATTATTACTATTGAAAAAAAATTAAATAAACTCGCGCAGTACCTGACGTCGGCGCCAGTTGCAAAGTACACCTCAAATTCTCGTCTCATACCGTTGTTCTCTGTATTATGTAACCAATAGTATATATATATATATATATATATATATGTAGTATGTTTTATGTTTTTAATTGAACAATATTATTAATTAATAAATAAGGCTTTACAGAAATTAGGTCAAACTTTAATAAACAATTACAATATTTCAGCAAATAAAGTGATATATTACGATTTCAATTCATTAGTATTCTACACGTACATTTTTTTGCCTCAATATAACATCAGTCTTTACTTACTTTTTTTATAATATTTCTTTTTCATACAAAGAGAATTGCTTTGCTTCCAACTCTTGAAGTGAGATTGGAATCATTCAATAGTATTTTAAAGGATCTTTAATCATTATTTTTTTTTTTTTTTTTTTAGACTGGACCAACGCTCAGGGGATGCCCCCTATAAATGCGTAAGCATTGTGTTGATTCGGAAGATGGGTGATAGTTAGTTGGAGGATGGATAGATGGAGTAGTGTCGGTGAATATTTGTTTTAAACTTGCACAGCTCAAAACTGCTAGGAAACACGCTCGCAGGGAGACTATTCCACAACTTAACCGTGCGACTAAAGAACGAATTATCACGGTAATGCGATGTTCTATTGGGCATCGATGCAATGGTAAAAGGGTGGGCTTGGACAGCTGCCCGAGTGGACCTGGGAAACACACGAGCTGGTGGCGTCAGGCCATGTATCTCCCTTGAACACTTCCCATGGTAATACCTATACAGTAGGCTTAGGCAACCAACATTGCGTCGATGCCCAAGAGAGTTGAGCGAGGATGAAATACTTTCATCCCCTATCAAATATATCGCACGACGTTGAATTCGATCCAGAAGCTCCAAATAAGATCTTGAAGCCCCTGCCCAAATGTGCGAATTGTACTCCATTTTCGGCCTAATATATGAGGTGTAGATCATGCGAAGATCAGCTGAAGAGAAATATTTTTTGCACCGTTTTAGAAAACCTAGGCACTTGCCCGCTTCTTTCGACACATCGAAAATATGATCATTCCAACGAAGATCAGATTGGATCGATATGCCCAGAACGTCAAGAGCGGCTGATTCCACAAGATCCACACCATTCATGATGAGAGGAGCTAAAGGGCAATTCACCCGCTTGTGGGTTAACAGACAACACTGGGTCTTGCTTGCATTGAACTCTACTCTATTAGCAAGACCCCACTCGGAGATTTTTTGTAGATCATTTAGGAGTGTGTCATTCATATTTTGCCTTTTTCTCTCAATCTCCATAGAGCTTGGGCGTTTACTAAATGAATACGAATGACAAATGCTGCTGTCGTCCGCAAACGAATGTATTGGGTTATGCGTCAACGACAGAAGGTCGTTGATAAAAACCAGAAATAAGGTTGGCGATAGAACTGAACCCTGTGGTACTCCTGCATTAATGGCGTGCTCCTCGGACGAAATACCGTCAACTACGACTCGAATCGTTCTGTCCTTGAGGAAACACGTGATCCATCGAGCAAAGTTACCACCAAAACCATATGCAACAAGTTTTGACACGAGCGCTTTATGCCACACTCGGGCGAACGCTTTAGAAATATCAAGAGCAACAACCCTGCTCTCGCCGAAAAAGTGAACGCATTTATTCCATTCTTCGGTTAAGAACGCCATAAGATCACCAGTAGAGCGAGCCCTACGGAAACCATATTGACGGTCACTGAGCAGTTGGTTGCGCTCCAGATAGTTCACAACGTTGAAGTTTATTACGCTCTCCATAACTTTGGAAAGCGTAGAGCATATCGCAATAGGTCGATAGTTTGCAGGGTCCGTGGCATCACCCTTTTTAGGCACCGGCTGGACATTTGCCACCTTCCAACAAGATGGAAATACTCCTGTTCTGTAGGAGATGTTGAAAAGGTTGCGCAAAGGCCGAGCCAGCGAAGAAGCACACATTTTAAGCACAATTGGCGGTATGCCGTCAGGACCAGAGGCTTTGTTTACGTTGAGATTTGTAAGGACCCTTTTAACTGCTCTCGTTCGAAAGTATATCTCCTGCATTGCAGAAGATCCACCCCCAACAAAGGGCAGTGGCTGATTGCTATCCGAGAGAGTGGAATTTTTTGCAAACAATCCAGCCAATAGGTTCGCTTTATCAGCCGAGTCAGTGAAGATTTGGTCATCTTTTAAAAGAGTTGGAATCGATGATGATGTCTGATTCTTCACTCTTTTAACAAGTGACCAAAAGTTTTTGCTCCCTTTGGGGCAGAGAAGAACCTGTTCTCGAATGCGAGCTTCGTGCAGAAACTTTTCGCGTTTTAAAATTGCATTGCAGAGATTCCTTGCCTCAATGCGAAGTCTTTTAGTATCAGTATTCTTGTTAGAACGCCAATTCTGAAAGGCTTCCTCTTTGGACCTGACTGCAATCCTGCAAGTCTCATTAAACCATGAGTCGTCTTTTGGTTTAATGCTTCTCATCTTATTGGGAATGAAAGACCGCATACCCAATAAAATAATTTTTTGTACCATTATAGCTTTTTAGCGGCAGGAATCACAAATTTTTTTTACAATAACTCATTAACTGCCGGTATTTTCATTGCATGTAATTGACTTGCAGTAACTTTTCGCAATTTTAGTGTTATTTTCTTAAATGTTTTGTTAAATTGAAAGGATTGAAACAAGCATTATAACGAATACTTTTGCCTTGTGATCTTTTAGACTAATTTGCAGACATGGTTTTATGTTTTTTGTCGGCGGTTACTGATGGTGAGATTGGTGGCATGGATTGGTGAGAGACAGAGCGCAACTTCTGCAACAGCTGAAGTAAAGAATGGATGGATTTATTAATAAACAATATTATCTAATAAAATAATAATTAAATTATACCTTCATTATACATTATTTTTACACACTAATAAGGTTTCCAATCCAGGATCTCCCACTTTTTCCAGTACCGACAATCCCAGGATTATAAGGCCTAAAATCCCGGAATTTTCGGGATCCCGGGATTGCCTTCAAATTGCAAAAATGCAACACTTTAATTTAACATTCGAGTAAAAACTTTTAAAAAAAAATTAAAATTACCTCAAATAATCAAAAATGAAATAAAAATATATATAAATGGTGGCACTCGCAGTAATCTGCTTCAAAAAGCATTTGAAATGATTGATAGAAACTCCACCAAATATTGTTGAGTTCGACAGATGTTTCTCTTCGGCTGGAAATTTTGCTAACAAAGAATTCACCTTTCAAAGACTTCAGTGATCTTAAAAAATGTACCGTTCTTATGTTAGTATTATTATGCCAGAAAATGTGAATTTTATGATATATATCAAAAATTATATATTTTCGTCCATTATACAATATATTAATATTATACGACATAAGCTCCTTGTCGCTCTTAATAATGCAGCTCGCTATGTTTACGGTCTTAGAAAGTTTAATCATATCTCTGTCTGTTGTAAAAAATTACTTGGTCGTGACTTACCAAGTTACCTTGAAGCTAGATATTGCATTTTCCTGCACCGGATCATCTATACATGTAGTCCCACATATCTTTTTGAAAAGTTGAAGTTTTGCAGATCAAGTAGAAATATGAATCTCATGATCCCTAGATACAATTTTCTTAACTCCAGTACATTATTTTTCGTCAGCGTTATTAGGTCGTGGAATTCATTACCTAATAGTGTTAAAAGAATTTCTAATAAAAACAGCTTTAAGCATTTAATTTTCAAACACTTCTCTTAGCTCCCAATTTTCTTTTACTCTCATTTTTGCTTCTCTCACTCTCTACTTAGTTTTTAATGAATACTAAATTGTCTAAATAATCATTGTCTAAATTTAAGTCCTTTTAAGTACAATTAAGGGCTGGCAAAAATCCTCTACCTAACCCTCCATGTGGGTGCCGGCTGGTAATAACCGCTACAGTGTTCTTAATCATAAGACGGCGGTTAGCAGAGGGGGGGTTCTTCCTACCGTATTCTGACTCTTCAATAGTCTCGTATGGCATGGTAAGAATCCTCCCCATCGGTAGGGGTGTGGGCTGAATCAAGGTGTAATGCGACCCGTGCTGAGGATTTGCTAGACTGGAAGCCCATGTAATAAAGTCCAGTCTTTAACGGAGCCTCTCTGATACCTGGCCGCCTCAGAGTGTAACTGTGGCCTTACCGCGGCATTGGGGTTAGGGCGCGGTCGACATCTTTTTCCCCTCTCTATTTTTTGATCACTCTACTGACAGACTCTGAGCCAAATCTCGGGTTGGATCGGGGCTGCACACGGGGATCTTTCATTCCCTGAATGCAGACCCGATCCCGTTCAAGGAGTGGTCTCGGAGCCTGTCGGTTTAACTCTCTTCATCTTGGTGGGGAGGGGGTGGTCGCACGACCAAGATGAATAATAATAATAATAAAAAACAGACAGATGGGCAATCTTTAAATGCCAACCAAGTGGAGCCTACAGCTACACCAGACACGCGGTCTTTAAACGCTCCTTATGGCCAACAGCCTGCAGACGCGCAGTCTCTAAATGCTTCTGCTGCGGACGCTAGTGCAGTGGTTACCAAACCAGGCACATGTGGAAGTAGCAACAAGGGCCCGGCTACAAAGACGCCATCCACCAAAAGGACAGGCCGTGATTCTCGGAAATCAGCGCTAAGGGTAAGGGATCGCATTGCGAAAATTCCCGAGAACCAGCGTACCGAGGCTCAGTGGAAGTCCTGGAAGTGGGCGGTAGGCACCTTGGAGGAGCCACAAGCTTCTCAACAACCCAAACCGGTGCCTACTAAGCGTCAGCGATCTCTAGAGGAGGTCCCTATGCCGGGCGCCAAGAAAATTTGTGGTAACAAAACCACTCCAAAACTCTTCAGCGAAATCGCGGCTGGACAAATTACCATTGCGGTGATTGACAGAAGCGACCCAGACGGCAGCATCTCGCCTGAAAAATGGAGGAAGGTAGTGGGAAAACTGGCCACTATCTTCATTCCGATTATGAAGGAGTTTCCCGGCAGAGGCCCTTCGTGTCGCGACAGTGGATGGCATCAAGGCCATGTGAAGCTGATCGCATGTGCTGACCAAAGGTCTCTAGATCTATATAAGATCGCAATCTCAAGGATTGGTGAGGTATGGCCGGGCGCGAATCTCGCGGTCATTGATAGGGATCTGATCCCAAACAGACCAAGGGCGCGTTCCCGGGTCCCAGCCGAACACTCTGACCCTCAAATAATCCTTGAGACAATAAGGTTGGGAAATCATGGCCTACCAACAGCAAACTGGAAGGTGACATGGGTTGATGAGCCGAAGGGGGACTTTAGGTCGGTAACATTTGTTATCAACCAGGAGTCCCTGGCTCTCTTGTCATCCAAAGGTTTCGTGGTAGACTATGGTTTCTCATCCATAGAACTCAGGGTCTACAAAAAAGATGAGGCGTTATTGGAGGAAGAGCAGGCTTCCAAAGTAATTAAAAACGCACCATCTTCTCAAACCTGCCCCCCTGTGCTAGAACCGGAGGGCGTAAGCTCCGTGATGGAACTGGCACGCACATTTCGGCTATCCTCATTGGAGGATAGCCTTCTTAAATCAGACGAGGACTCTGACACAACTGTGGTGGAGGTTGATTTAGCTACTAGAAGCTCAAATGCTGAAGGTAGTTCAAGTTAACCTACACCACTCCAAGGCTGCGTCCGCCAGCCTGATAATCCGTCTCAGCCAAGATGGAGATGACATCGTCCTGATCCAGGAGCCATGGGTAGTCTGTGGCCTGGTATGCGGACTCAGGACTCCAGCATACACGCTTGTGTATACTAAATCACAAGGTAATCCAAGAGCGTGTATTTTAATTAAGAAAAACCTGAGTGTATTTACTCTCTCTAATTTCAGTAACAAAGACACCGTGGCTATAAGCGTCGAGATGGGCCAGAACAGCTTGTGGCTCGTCTCAGCTTACCTCGCGCACGACCACGAAGTCCTCCCAGAAGACAACCTTAAAAATTTAGTCTCCAAAGCAGCATCAAAAGCAAAGAGCCTTATTATCGGGTGCGATGCAAATGCTCATCATGTGATCTGGGGTAGCTCAGACACCAACAAACGGGGTGAGTTTCTATTTGACTTCATCCTCACAACTAATCTTAATATATGCAATATAGGTAATGAACCCACCTTCATTATAAGTAATAGACAGGAGGTTCTGGATATTACCCTTGCCTCTGTCCATATATCTAATAGGGTAAAAAACTGGAGAGTTTCTAATGAACACTCCTTCTCAGACCATAGATATATCCTCTTTGATGTTGATAACTTTGACTCGAGATCATGCGAATTTCGCAATCTTAAACAAACCAATTGGGATCTTTATATAAATTCCTTAAATACAGATCTCTCAATTGGACCAACTAATCGTCCTTCCAATAAACAATCTTTAGACAACTTAGTTAATAGTCTCACTAAATCGCTAAATAAAGCTCTAGATACTGCTTGTCCGCTAAAAACATTGAGGGGGAAGCAAAAGCCTCCTTGGTGGAATAAGGGACTAGAAGAGCTCCGGAAAAAGACCAGAAAACTTTTCAACAGGGCAAAGACCACAAGATCTACAGATACGTGGTCATATTATAAAATAGCCCTCAAGGAATATAAAAATGAAATACGAAAAGCACAAAGACAGTCCTGGAGGACCTTCTGTGAAAATATATCACAGACCTCTGAGGCGTCAAGGCTCAGGAAAATTCTAGCTAAGGCTCCCTCCAATCCAAGCTTCATGAAAAAAGAAGATGGTACTTGGACCACAAGCAGTGAAGAATCTCTGAACGTTTTAGTAGAAACCCACTTTCCGGGATGTTCAGAGATATACAACGATCCAATCCAGGTATATCAGTTACCACCTGTAAACAGATCTCTAGAAATACTCTCGCAAACAAAGCTCGAATGGGCAATCAGTAGCTTCAAACCATTTAAGTCACCAGGACCAGATGGTATAGCCCCCATTGAAATCCAAAAGTCGTATGACATCATTAAGGAGCGGCTTTTGCTGATCTACCAAAGCTGCCTTGACCTGAACCACATTCCCCAGCGATGGCGTAATGTGAAGGTTATCTTTATACCTAAGGCAGGAAAAAGCTCACACGTAAACCCAAAAGACCTTCGACCAATTAGTCTCTCATCTTTTCTTCTAAAAATCCTCGAGAGATTAATTGATATTCACTTGAGATCCATGATAGATAAGAAGCCATTATCTCTAGCTCAACATGCTTACACCAAAGGCAAATCAGTGGAAACAGCTCTCCACTCCATAATCTCCATCATTGAAAAATCCCTCTATCTGAAGGAATATACAATGATAGCTTTTATTGATATAGAAGGAGCCTTTAATAACGTCGAGGCAGGGGCCATCATCAGTGCGCTGACGGAGCTTGGGGTGGATGCCGCGCTGATAGCACTCATAAACCAAATGCTAGTTGGCAGGATTATAAGTGCAAAATTTGGAGCGGCATCCACGCTAAGATCTGTACCAAGAGGAACCCCTCAGGGAGGGGTTCTTTCGCCTCTACTCTGGAATTTAGCAGTGAATGAACTGCTAGGCAAACTAGAACTAGAGGGGTGCAGGGTGATAGCTTATGCCGATGACGTTGCTATTGTTACCTCTGGAAAATATATATCTACTCTCCGAGACATTATGCAAAACTGCCTAAACACTCTTGTCAACTGGACTATCAGCTGTGGGCTCAGCGTTAATCCTAATAAGACTGAGTTAGTAGTTTTTACAAGAAAACACAATGTACCTCAAATTAGCCCTCCAAAACTGGGAAATACAAGTCTTATCTTCTCAGATCAAGCAAAATACCTGGGCCTTATACTAGATAGGAAACTAAACTGGAAGCCCAATCTGCTCGAAAGAGCCAAAAAAGCGAACATTGCCCTATACTCTTGCAAAAAGGCGGTGGGTAGCAAATGGGGTTTACAGCCAAGTGTTACTCACTGGCTTTATACAGCAGTTGTAAGGCCAATATTGCTATATGGTGCTATTGTCTGGTGGCATGCACTCGAAAAACAGACTCACCATAACCTTCTCCGTAAAGTTCAAAGATCAGCTGAACTGTGCATTAGCGGAGCCCTAAGAACCACTCCGACAGACGCATTAGACACAATGCTCCATCTTACACCACTTGATATCCTAGCTAAACAGATGGCCGCTAATACAGCCATTCGCCTAGTAGCCACCTCCCAGTGGAAAGAAGGTACACTAGGACATTCTTGTATCAGAAAATTTCTCCCTCCTTTACCTAGGTCCATTGACTACATCACACAAAAACTACTCTTTGAGAGGAAGTTCGATGTATCCATTCCCTCTCGAGAAGAGTGGGAACAAGAAAACCGTTCACCTCACAATGTCATTGAGATCTTTACGGATGGATCAAAACTAGATGGCAAAGTAGGTGGAGGAGTCTACTCAGAAACATTAAGCATCAATATAGCCTTCAGGCTCCCTGACCATTGCAGTGTATTTCAAGCTGAAATCGCTGCTATACATGAAGCGTTAACTTGGCTTCAGAAGAATGATATATCTTCCATGGATATATGCATACTTTCTGACAGTCAAGCCGCTCTGAAAGCCCTAGGAACTGTTGAAATAACATCTGAAACAGTTTTCAACTGCCGCAGATCTCTAAACGAGATGGCAGAGCAGCTCAAAATTATCCTATGCTGGATTCCTGGACATAGGGATTTTCTAGGTAACTGCAGAGCAGATGAACTCGCTCGCACAGGTACTACCAAACAACTATCTTCACACAAGACAAACCTTGGTATTCCTCTCACCACATGTAAACTCCTTACACATGAGTTATCCTGTATCAACACCAACAAAAGATGGTCAGCAGGTAACACTTGTAATATAACACGGCAAATCTGGCCCAAACTCAATCTGAAGCGTTCAAAAGAACTCATATCTCTTAGTAGAGATCACATTGGTACCATGATAGGGATCCTGACAGGGCACTGCCTTATTGGCAGGCACGCTCAAAGATTAAACATACCCCACAACGACTTCTGCAGAAGCTGTAGAGATGAGGAGGAGGTGGAATCTACAGAACACCTTCTCTGCACCTGCCCAGCGCTGGCTCAAAAACGTTTTCTTCACCTAAACAACTGGTTTTTCAGAGACCTCGAAGAACTCTCGGAAATATCGATATACCGAATCCTAAGCTTTGTGAACAGCTCAAGCTGGTTTGAATAGAGAAGGGAGATCAACCCCTGTGGTACCACAATGGGCCTTATTGGCCTAAGTGCGTCTCAATTTGAGGCAGCCACTTTAACCTAACCTAACCTAAGTACAATTACTATTAAAAGCAGTCTGCAATATATATTTGCATTTTGAATCTTATTTGTTGTTATATCCATTGTAAATTTGGCATGCAAAAGAATTGTTCTTATATGCCAACAAAATTTTTTTATATTGTACTAGCTGATATACCCGGTGTTACTCGAGAGTCACTTATATAAACATTTTAACATACACTTCTCGATTAAATGTTTTTTAAAATCGGGAATTTTGAAAAACATGTTGAATTTTATTTTATTTAATTTTATTTATCTACCGTTAGAAAGGTAATTGAACGAACATTAATCCAAAAAAGTTTAGGAAAATTTTTGTTGTTGGTGGTTCCATCTCTTGCGGTGAGCTAATTAAATTCAAAGGGGTACGAAAAACACATTTTAAAAATTAAAAAGAATTTTTATATTTACTTAATCTTAAAGCAAGCACAATAACCTTTTCAACAAAATAAAAATTATGGTGGGACTCAATGCGTCCTTGAGATATGGACATTTTAACGTCTAAACAAAGATTAATATTAAAAAACATATTGAACTTTTTAACAAAAAAAATTTTAATGAAATATATTAAAAACAGCGGAGTTATTGGCATTAAAAGTAAAAACTTTGATTTTCATATAATTTTTTTTCATTATTAGCTATCAATGTTTTATGAAAATTCGTTGTGCTAACAATGATTGTATCTACTAAAATTTCTATTAGCTGAGTTTTTTCATTGGAGATCAGGATTATATAATCGCATTTGCAAGCAAATGAAAAACAACAAAAAGTCCAGCAAGTGAGCTAGACATTTAAATTAATACAATTCTATGCTTTTAAGTGTTAATGACGCTAGATGCCGCTGCGACTGAAAAAACTGGCAGTACTGCATTACTTTTTAAAAGTTTGGTAGCAATAGCATTTTCGCAAAATATTTCGCAAAACTTATCTGCTGGCTGTAAAAGAACATCAGATATTCTTCTGTAAGCAGAAAATACCTGTCTGTAATCCCAAACGTGTGGGGTTAAATTTGAAGAAACTTTTGAAAAAACAGTATTCAGCTTTTCACCGCAAGGTGTAAGTATAGTCTGTACCCAAACATCTTACAAAGGTGGCGCCATCTATCTGTGAATTTAACGCACAGATCAAAACTAATGAAATGATTGTGCTGACCAGATGCTCATATATTTTATTATATCGCCATATACCTGAAACTTGTTACATGAAAATATTAACTTTAACAGCATTCTTATTCACAGTCATTTTTTCGATAAAATTGTGATATATATACAACATTTAAAGTACCATTGATAAAGAACTAAGTGACAACGGTGACACAATAGTGAGAAAAAATAGAGCCAACACAACAAAACAAATTTAACAGGAGGGGGCGGGGGGTGGGGAGGCAAAAATAAGTAGATCCACTATAAAGAAGATTTTATATAATCCAAAATAATCGTAATTACTTCAGACACACAACTGCATTCTTAGAGATAAATGGGGACGTTCAAACTGTATAGAGAATTCTAACACAAAACTAAGTTTTATTAATAGTCTGGTATGAAAAAATAGATTTTTAGCCATAACTTTTGATTGGAAAGAGATATTGGGGTAATTTTTTCACAGAAATTATTTTTGAGACTTGACTTTTTTGTAAAAAATATAAAAACAACATTTTGGAAAAAATAAATTTCGCGAAAAAAATCAAAGTTTGTTTTTATGAAAAAAACAGTAAAATAATTTTTGCGCTCAGCTGGAAGAGTTTTTGCAAATAAATGCTATGTCATATGAAAGGTAGTCAGATTTGTTGTTTTTAATTGATTTCATTTTTACAACAACAACAATTTTTGAGTAATTTCTTGAGTAAAAAGTCAATATTTTGGACCTTTTTTGGCATACTCATACAACATATATACACTGACTTAACGGTACAGTTCAACTTATTTTTGTGAAGTAATTTTATTGAACTTTTGAACAAAAAAAATTTGAATGAAATATATTAATGGACAGCGGAGATATTTGCATCGAAAGACCAAACTTTGATTTTCATGTCGTTTTTTTCTCATTCTTTGGTAACGATGTTTTATGAAAAAGTCGTTGTACTGAAAATTTCTCCAATTTTGAAGATATGTGAGTGTTTTTGATGTCAAAATAACAAAAAATTTTTAAAATTAAATACACAAAAATTTCCGATACTAAAAAGTTTTATAATAACAAAATTACCGTTAGTTTAAAAATTTCAGAGGGGGCGTGGCAAAAATTAAGTATGTAACATTTTAAGTTGGGATAAGCTTAATATGTGTACCTAGTTTGAGCAAAATCCGTTGAGCCGTTTAGATTTGTATAAAGGCCAAACAAGCAAACAAACAAACAGAAAATGAGTTTTATTACTATAGATAAAGAAATAAAATAAACTAAATTTTTATAAAACATAAAAGTAAACTGTTTTTTTAATTCCTTTGGACAATTTTTTATTAAAAAAATATCCTAACTTTCATACCTTGCACAAAGTTTTTTTTTTTAAATAAATTACTTTTTATCTGTTTTTCAAATCCCGGTACTAATTCCGGGATCCCCGAATTCTTAATTAGTAATTCCTAAATTGCTTTTGATTCCCGAAATAAGAAGTCCTAGACACTACATAATTTATATTATATTATAATATAGAGAACAACGATATGAGGCGAGAATATGAGGTGTATTTTGCAACTGGCGCGCCTACGTCAGGTACCGCGGGAGTTTATTTAATTTTTTTGCAATAGGTTAATCATTTCTCCATGGATAAAAAAATGGTTTTTTATGTAAAATTTGATGTAGAATACGATAAGGTTATGTTCAAAACACACTAAGTGGTTGGTAAGCATAATTAAAATTTATTTAAAAATTTAAATTGCGTATAACAATATGAAATTTTTCATAAATTTTTTAGAAACTAATTTTTTCTTAAAATGCACTCTTTTATCTTCAAAATGAAACAAAAGAGCTGTCTCTAGCTTAAAAAAATAATGAATTTTTAAAAATTAGTCTTCTAGGCAAAAATCACGAAAATCTCAAACTTTAAAAGCCCTCTTTTTTCAAAAAAAAAAAAAAATTCTCGAAAACGTGTCTCTTTTTTTCGAGATAGAACACGTAAAAAAAATTTCATGCAAATCAAAAATGGCTCGGTCATTGTTTGTTCAAATCTGTACGGTTTGTAAAGGAACGACCCATATACCAGTTTTTTTTACCCGATATATAGGTAAGATCCCGGGTAGAATCCCAACTGTAATTATAAACCTTTTGAAAATTTAATCAGTCACTCCTGAGATAAGGCTTACAGTAACTATCGCTTATAAGCATAACCTCTATTTGCTTGTTTTTTGCTGCTTATAAGCGGGAAATCATGTATGAAAACTCGGTTATATGCATCAATGGTGCTTATATCAAAACTCGGCTACATGCCTCCACGAAGCATGTATAAAAATTGGAATATTAGCTGCGTTCCTTTCACCTTAATATAATCGCGATAACAAATTTTCTCAAAGGAACGGCAAGAAAAACGAATCGTAGAGGGCATTACCGTTGCAGTCAAAATTAAATTCAAACAAGCAATCATGATACAATAACTATTAGGTGTCATGAGAACGTGTGTCGTTCAAAACTGTTGAGAACTGTTATGGTAGCGATACCTTAGTGAACGATGTTTTTCTCTGAATATGTGAATCACATGTGAATCACTCGGTTTATTTTGTTTTCTTTTGTTTAACATTCGACAGCTCGTGAGAAAATAGGCAGCTGTCATGGCTACCTAATAGTCATTGTATCAAACAAACAAATAAATAAAAAATAAAATAAGTACTCATAAAAATATACAGGTGCGGCACTTGTGTTTCCAATTTTTAAAGGCTATATCACAATTTTATATGGATATCAAAAATAATCCTATTTGTTAAAGGATTATTATTTTTGTTTCCGTTTTGCATGTAAAAAATAAATATCTGGATTATTTTGAAGCGAATGGAACGCAGCTATTGTTTCAATAAAAATTGTCTTATGAATTGGTTTAATTTTTAATTATATTTATTTAGAAATTACATTTTGTCAAAAAAGCGTTTTTAAAAAATAAAAAACAGATTAAATTAAATTGCCGCTTCTGCAGTCTTTTTACAAAATATAAACAAAATAAGTTTTAATAAAATAAAGTCTTAAGTTTAAAAAAAAATATATAACTACAAAAAATATGTTTAAAAAAAAAATTTAATTTAAGAACAGACAGGCTCGTATGACATAAATCTTCACTTAATTTTTTAAGTCCTTTCAATCTCGAAAAAAGTCAGTTATATTCTTTTTTACATTGCAGCATTTTTGGCACATACATATATTCTTCTATCTTATTTAATTAGTCTCAACTTCTTCACAATTGAAATTGTTTGTTTGAGTGACAAGGTTATTCTTTTATTTTTGTTCATTTTAAAACTGCACAGGAAAAACATAAGAAACTTTGACACTTTCAAAGACAGTGATGGGCTATTTCATATTTGACAGCTCAATAGAGATGTGAAATTTATAATCGGAATTTTTATGACATTTCAGTATGGCTGCATATAACCGGTTAGTTTTCTATGACTTTGCTTTTAAAAAATTCCTAATCTTGATGCATATAAAAGAGAAATTCATATAAGCGAAATACATATAAGCGAAAAAATTCTGGCTATTTTAAATGACAAAGTTAAATATCTCATGTTCGAAAGATATAAGCGGGATATGCTTATAAACATAGTGCATATAAGCGATAATTACTGTATTTTCAATGCTTAAATTTCGAACGACGCACTCGCCTAGAAGGCGAAGACTTCTAATTGCGTGTTTTTGAGCAGTAAGTAGGAAGCATTTTGTTTCTCGACTGAGTGGAAGTTTAATCAACTATCACTCCGAACAAAATTAAGGCTTTTCGAATCCAATGTAAAGTCAGTGCTTTTGTACGCTTGCGAGACGTGGAAAGTAACTACAATCATCACTCGAAAGCTAAACATATGTTAACCGTTGCTTGCGCCACATATTAAAAATCCGATGTCCGTTGACGAAATCGAACCAGCAGCTGTAGCTTAAAACTGGCCAAAAACTAGTAGATATCGAAATACAGCAGCGAAAATGGCGTTGGATTGGACATACAGTGGCTCACAGCTTATTTTATGCAGTGCATACTTTAAAGTTTAGGACTTTATAAAAACAAAACTAACAGGAATACAAAAGATAATATGGTGTCATTTAAAAGAGGGAAAAAGTCTAGTTAAATAAAGGTTTTTCATTAATTTTGAATACATATATTTAATTGTTTAAAAAATAAGAGAACAGTAAATACTACTTAATTTCATCTCGCAGCTTATTTTATGCAGTCACTTCTCTCTGTTACGGTACTCTAATGTTGCGCTGTCTAACGGTACTTTCGTTAGCTATGCCTTCGTTCTATTTCTATAATTGCTTTGTGTTCGCTTTTTAGTCTGATTTTTTTACTTCAAGTGTCTGCTTCTATGATTATTTTAAATAGGAGCGCGCACAACGCTACAACAACGAGAATTGGTTATATACTATTTTAAAAACAGCAGCTCTTAGCGAAAAATATCTGAAACGGTTAATATCAATTCCTCTACAGTGCAAAAGATCATCGAGCGCTTCGTCCATAAGAATCGATTGCACAATAAGAGCAAAGAAGCACCAAACAAAATTTTTAATGCAACCGACGAGCGGCATATTGTACGGAAGATAAATTCTAACCCGAGACTCTCAGCTCCAAAAATGGCTTTTAAAGTTCAAACTGACCTGAGCAAACAATGTAGTGCTGAAACTATTCGACGTGTCTTGCGCAAAAAGAACTTTCATGGCCGAGTAACACGAAACAAGCCATTTATTATCCCCAAAAACAGATTATGCAGACGCAACTACGACAAAGAACATATATCCAAGGCCCAGAGTACTGGAATACAAATATTTTTGCAGATAAATCGAAGATCAATTTATTCGGTTCAGATGGTATCTGCTATTTGTGGCGAAAGCCGAATACCGAGGTCAACAAAAAAAAACTTAAAACAAACTGTGAAACATGGCGGTGACAGTGTCATGGTTTGGGCCTGAATGTCAGCTGCTGGTACTGGGAAGTTGCCATTTATTGAAACAACAATGGACAAATTTAAGTACCTACAGATCCTGAAGAACAGTTTGTTGCAGAGTGCAAAGGTTCTGGGTAAAAAATTTAATTTCCGATTTTACCAGGATGACGATCGAAAGTACAAAGCGGGTATTGTGCAAACCAGGCTAATATACAACTGCCCACAATTGATGACGCCACCAGCACAGTCGCCAGACCTTGATGTTATTGAAATTGTGTGGTCTTTTTTGGAAAATAACATCCGGAAACATCAAATTTTAAACAAAAACCACCTGAAAGAGATATTGAAAACGAAGTGGACGAATAAGTCGCCAACTATCACTCAAAAACTGGTCGCATCAATGCCAAACCACCTTAGATCTGTTGTAGACAACAAGGGCTATCATACCAAATATCAAATATCAAATATCATTAATTAATACGAAAAATTTATAAATAACTGTGTGCATAAAATAAGCTGTGATATGAAATTAAGCAGTATTTTCTAGTTTCTTAATTTTAAGCCAACTTAATATATATTTTTACAAAGAATTAGGTTAATTTATTAAATTAGACATCTTGTTCTTTTAAATGATACTACATTATTTTTTCTATTCCTGTTAGTTTCGTTGTTACAAAGCCCTAAAATTGAAAGTATGCACTGCATAAAATAAGCTGTGAGCCACTTACGAAAGCCAAATGGCAATGCAGTCATTCGAATGGAACCCGCAAAGCTCGCGAAGAGTTGGAAGACCATCACTTACTTGGAAGGCCACAATTCTGGCAGAAGCTGCATTACTAAATAAGCTTTGGCCTCAGCTTAAGCATTTAGCAGCTGATAGATGAAGATGGAAAGAATTTGTCGCCACCCTCACAACCGGTTAAAGGAAAGAGAAGAAGAACTACTGCTGAGAAGAACACCACAACACTGACTAGCCCAAACAAAAATGAAGCATTGTTCTCACATCTGAGCAAGAAAAGTGGTAGCGAGTTCATTAAGAATTTAAAAATTATATCAAGTTTCCTTTTTTTATTCAATAACCTCACACAATTTAATAAAGAAAATGCCCCAGAAGCAACAGACTTATTAGCAACTTATTTGAGCTGACGAAGCTTCAGAGGCGCTGCTGGCCCTCAAAATTTATTAACGATTTGTTTTTCTTTCACTACGGAAACTGATTTATTTTGTAATTATTAACAAATCCTCTCAGTCCACCAAAAAACTTCGTAGAGTGTTTGTTTGCAAGAATAGTATGCTACCTTGGTAGAACCTCATTGATTACGTTATTGACTATGCGTAAAGCTAACACAAACGAAACCTTTTAACATTATCTTTAACCAAGAAAAAAAGGTAAATTACTGACACAAAACAAACAAACAGTAAAAACAAATTATGTTTTGAAAAAGTGCCTACCTTTTTTATCAATTTTCATATCGAGATTAAAGAATTTATAAGTTTCCGATACTTAAAAGTTTATAAATGCAGAGATGTTAATACTTTAAGCTGCAAAAAAGGAAGCTCAGGACTTCTGGTCGCCTTCTCATTCACACTCTCACTATTTAGAAGCTGCTACCAACCACCCTTCACATTGACACAATCTGAAGCAGCAAACGTGGTTTTCATCGATGTCATAGCTGATGATGCATTTTATGCCAAAATGAAGGCGCACAAATGTTTACAAATGAACTGGTGATGGAATCTGTGTTAAGTTTTATGATAAGTTCTAACTTTTACGTTTGCCTGTATTATAGCATGGAGGATGTTAGTATTCCAAGATTGAAAACACGTTCCTTTTTTGAATACACATAAAATTAATTTCAAAATATTCCAAGCACTATACTTGTTTTCAGCGGTTGTACATATCAGCTACCGAACATATTATTCATCATCTTTTGTATAGCAACTTTTTTTATAAGCATCCTTGATGGTGGTTGATATCCTGGCTTTTTTTTCGTTATTCGCCAACACGACAGGCATTCATTTAATTAAATGTGTTTATTTAGAGTCAAGCTTTTTTCTTTTGAAACATTTCTGAACACAGGTTTCAGTCAAATGTCATATCTTGCTGTTTGATGTCTTTTTTAAGTTTGTTGTTTTATTTTGAATTTGTTTAATTTTCTTTTTCCCTCACTAGCATAACAGCTACAGATGCTAAAATTTGTATCCTTTTGCACTTTTAATTACAGATACGTTTTGTTCGTTTTTATCGCCTTTGCCGCCTTTGTCGCCTTTACTCTTCTTATTATTGTCGCTTTTATGATTATACATAATAACAGCCGTTTCATGTATAACAATTTTGCATTGTTTTTGTTGTTTTTCTGCCCTTTGCCTTTTATCGTTGTGGGCCCTACATTTTGTAATAGCAGCTTGTTCAAGCTTTTTAGCGTATCTTTCAAATATTCTGCTTGCTATCATTGTTTTTTCTTGTGTTTTTGCTGTCACTTTACGTCGCACCCTAGCAATTTAGCAAAATATTTAGAGAAATGCTGCCATATTTGATGTTTTCGTTTATGCTTTGTTTTTCTTATTATCTAGTTGTGGGTATGGTTGTTGTTTTTCCAGGTACTTGAAAAAATTATGTAATTTTCTACGATAATCTTGTGTATCTCATTTTTGTAATTATGAAGGAAAATTCAGAATTCACGCTTGTTCTAAGCAGCATTGCTTAGTGGGGATGATTTTGAGGCTTTGCATGTTGATTATAATTTCATTAATACATATTTTGTAAGACAAAAATTAAAAAAAAGCAGCTTTAGTTTAATTTAAGAATTTTCACATTTGGATTTTGCGAAGAAAAAAGTGTAAGCGACGTTGTGTATTAATCATTAATGCAAAAGAATTAATGTTAAGTATACGCAACAGAGTGTTTTTAAGAAAATGTTTCTTTTTATTTAAGAAATATCTAAACTACACTTAAAAATCATTATTTAAAGCTACAAGACTAATATATTCATTTTAGCAGACAGAGATATTTTCATTTCAATTAAGAAGCATTGTCTGCAGATGGTGGGGATTGAACAAGGATTCTTTTGGTTTACGGGTCACGCACTTAACCACACGGTTGAAATTTTTGGACTACTTTTTAATCTTTTGGACTACTTTTTTGGACTACTTTGATTTAAAGGAATAAAGGAGTTTTTAATCCCTACTTTAGTTAAATTAAACTTGCATTCAGACTTACTTGCATTCGTTATGATGCAAGACAAACGAAACCTTGTTAACAATTGAGTTAGATGAGTGTATAAGGTGTTGGAACAGCACAACAGAGGACATGAGTTTAAATCGGTGGGATGACATAATGTCCACAAACATAAGGTCCATGGACTTTTTGTCCGTTTGGAACGTCCATTCCAACGTTTGGAATGTCTATGAACATTACGTCTGCTTCAAACGGACATATTGTCCGTGGACATTATGTCATCCCACCGTTTAATCAAGGAATAATCTCATATACTAGTCGTATTTCTCCGCTATAATTTGGCTTTTGTCCCACAGTGTTCGAAAATAATAATTTACGAGCTACTTCAATTGTAATTACTATAACTACTGTACTATTAAAGATAGGATGATGAAATTAGGTATACCGGTAGCCAAGGACTGCTTATAGTACCTTTAAAAATATGGGCTGTATTAAATAAAAGTGAGTGTCACCGAAATAAATGCACTTTAAATTGGTAAATATTGATACTAGGGTATTTACATTTTGCATATGAGTTTGCATGGTCTTTTGATAACAGGTTACAAAAAGTGGGCGGAATTTGAAAATTTGCGTGGCCCTTCAAAAATTCTATGTTATTGTCAATATCACTGCAAGTGTAATTAATTACACATTTATTTGCATTTTAATGCACTGAAAAATAAAATGTATCGACAAAAAAGGTGTTTAAGCTTATTCGGCAGTTATTGCTCCTTATATACTTCAAATAGTCAGATATGATTAAAAATTTAAATGAAGGCAATCAAAACTAAGCAGTCAATAAAAATCACAAAGAATACCAATAAAGTATGCAAATTTTATATAATAACTAGCTGATATACCCGGTGTTACTCGAGAGTCCTTTATATAAACATTTTAATATACACTTCTCGATTAAATGTTTTCTAAATTCTGGAATAATGAAAAACATGTTTAATTTTATTCTTAAGCTACCGTTAGAAAGGTAATTGAACGAACTTTTATCCAAAAAAGTTTTGGAAAATTTTTGTTGTTGGTGGTTCCATCTCTTGCGGTGAGCTAATAAATTCAAAGAAGGGGTACGAAAAACATTTTTTAAAAATTAATAATTTGTATAATCTTACATAATCTTAAAGCTAGTAAAATGTCCTTTTCACCAAATTTATTTATTTATTTATTTATTTGTTAACGTCTATGGATAATATCCTTACAGGCTAAGAAAACATAATTTAAAAGTAATAAAAATAAAGATTGAAACTAGTTTCTATTTAACAACAGTGTAATAGTGGTTTTAAAAGCAACTTTGGGCATAGAAAAATCGAGTAAGTTATTATTATAGATACTGTTTAAAGCTATAAGAGCTCTATTAATTGGCTCATTAGTGGCATAATTAGTTCTATGACAGCTAATGTAAAAATAATTCGAGCTCCGTAACGACTTTTGCAGAATATTAAACGATATTAATTTAAGTAAGTTTTCACAAATAACATTTCCATTAATCAGATCATAAATAAACATGATACTATACAGTAGTCTTCTATCTTCGAGAGATGATAGACCAATTGCGTCGGAAGCGAATTTTATCTGGGGGGGCAGTACAAATGGTGGTGCAAAAAAAGTTCACCAAAATTTTTTCACATGAAACATGAAGAAGAGAGAAAGAAGAGGAAAATATATAATACAAAAATATTATCGTTGTAAAAAAACTGATATTTTGAATAACTTTTCCTTTTAAATTGTTTATCTAGCTAAAAAAGTGGGGGGGCAACTGCCCACCTTGCCCCCCCGCTTCCGACGCCAATGTGATAGACCAATAAGCAACAGACGTGTCCTATACGAGGGAAGAGGTTCAGGAAAACTAAAAGAGCGCAAAGCAAATTTTAAGAATCTTTTTTGAACTTTTTCCAGTCTAGCAATATGTATCGAGTAAAAAGGACTCCAAATAAATGAGGCGTATTCAAGGCTAGATCTAACAAGGGAAGTATATAATGTTTTTAGTGTGTAAGGGTCAACAAATCCAACACTGTTTCGCCTAAGAAACGCAAAAGTGAATATGCTTTGGGGATAATTCTATTTACGTGAGAGCTAAAAGTTAAGCTAGAATCAAAAACTACTCCAAGGTCACGAATTTCTGATAATCTGGCTAACTTAGTGTTATCAAAATTATAATCAAAAATAGTTGGTGAGTGGAGCTTGTAATAAGAGACAACATAACATTTTCCGAGGTTAAGAGATAATTTGTTTTGTTTAAACCAGGAAAAGACATTATCAAGATCAGACTGGAGACGAGAAGCGTCGCAATCACTTTTAACTTTAAGGAAAACCTTAAGATCATCCACGTAAAGTAAAAACTGAGCATTAAGAAAGCATTTAGAAACGTCATTAATGAAGATAACAAAAAGTAATGGTCCAAGGATGCTACCTTGTGGAACCCCAGACACTGCTAAAAATGGCGAAGATTTTACATTGTCAATGACAACATAAGAAACCCTATTTAAGAGGTATGAACTCATCCAAGATAGAAAAATGGAATGAATACCAATTTTGGCAAGCTTGAGCAATAAAATATCGTGTGACCACCTGTCAAAAGCCTTAGAGATGTCAGAGTAAACGACATCAAGTTGGTGCCGATCTTCAAAAGAAAAGATGCAGTAATTTGTGAAGAGACTCAGGTTAGTTGTAGTTGACCTGCCAGATACGAATCCATGTTGGTTTGGACAAATTGAGTTTTTTATAGCAAAGTACATTTTATCTTTAACAATTTTTTCAAAAAGCTTTGAAACGTTAGTCAACTTTGAGATCGGTCTATAGTTTAGAACATCGTGCTTGTTGCCAGCCTTGAATATGGGTGTGATAAGCGAAACTTTCCATTTATCAACGAATTCACCAGATTTTAATGATTTATTGAAAATTATATAAATTGGTACGGGTAAAGAATGAACACATTGTTTAAGTAAATAAGCACTAAGACCATCAAGATCGCACTTAACTGAATTTTTCAGGGAGGCAATAGCTGTTTTAATGTCAGACAGGAAGACCGATAAATAGCCAAAGTTTACGCAAGAGTCAATATTATCAACAACCTGAGGGTTAACAGAAACCAAATTTTGGTCAAAATTAGACTTAAAATAGTCAGCGAACAATTGATCTTTTTTGACAGCACAGTTTGATATTTTATCCATATAAAACATAGAAGAGGGGATAGTTGATGAAATATTTTTAGATTTAATAAAGCTCCAGAAGGACTTGGCATCCGTTTGTATACGATTTTCAATGCTAAGAATGTACTGCTTATAAAGAAATTTGTTCAAAAAAATAAATTCACGAGCGAAATGTAAATACTTTGCTTTGCAATCGAGGCTTCCAGTTCGTCTAAATTCATTGAAAGATTTATTCCTTAAATTTTTCAGTGTTTTCAACCCTCTAGTATACCAAGGAAGCTTATGTAATTTGGTCTTAAAAGGAATATTATTTGCGAAGATATTAGATAGGTGTTTAAGAAAGATATCATAGCAACCAGGAGCATCCAAATTATCCAACAACGATTCCCAATTAATATCAGTAATGAGCCGATTAATAGTTCCAAGATTGCAATTTTTAAAATCATAATGATGTTTTGTAGAACTTGTAACACTGAGAAATTCATAAAATTTAATATTAAAGGCAGGGGCCGAGTGATGAATACTATGTTCAGAAAAAGGGAAAGGACACTTATATAAATCAAAACTAAGTGACTTATTTATAAAAATTAAATCGAGTAAATTACGTAAATTATTGAAAATGGTATTAATTTGTATAGGACCCAAACTGAAAAAACTATCGATGAGATGAATTTCATAAGCATGGTTAACATTTGTTGGTAAGTATACGTTGTCATCGGTTGAAAAGGTCCAATTTAATTTGCTGAGGTTAAAATCTCCAACGACGCAAAAATGTTCACATTCATCATCTGCGGATAGTGTGAATATATTGTTGACGTGTGCACTATAGATTTCATTAGAACTGGTTGGCGGGATGTATGAGACACAAACAGAAATCTTTCCTTTAGGATGAAGGATGGAGATGCAAACCTGGTCAATCAATCCATTCAACGTGTCAATATTGCATAGCGATGAACATAAATTTTTACGGACGATAATAACAACTCCCCCACCTCTAGAGCAACCAGCTTGAACAGCAGAACGATCCTTGCGATAAACTTGGAAGATATATGGGTCAGCAATCTCCTCATCAAAAAAATCATTGGTAAGCCAAGTTTCAACTAATATCAATACATCAAAATCATTTTCAGTGCAAAAAAAGTGCGTTGTATTAAGTTTAGAGCGCATCCCAGACAAATTTTGGTAGTAGAATTTAAAAGAATTTTTGACAGTGTTGCCGTTTGATGGTAAATTTGGATTTGCATTTGAGGCACACTCAGTTGTAAAAACACAGTTCGTTAGTTTTTTGAAGAGGTTGAGGGAAAGTCATTTAGAGTCTGGTTGTTTAAATGGTGAGATGGCCTAGGACGTGGAATGAAGTCACGAACTAGGACCCCGAAAGGCCAAAGGTCTTTGCATATTATTTGAGCATAGTCTGACTCATGAGCATAGATTTTGAACGAAGCAATATCCTGTTGAGGTTTTTGTGTGAACTTTAAGCAAGTGATGGTTGAACCTGAATGCGGAATCTTATTTTGAACATATGCTAGAATATTTTCAATACTTGTGGCGGGAGCTAGCCTCGAGACAAAGATGGATTTACGAGGTGGCCGGATTACTGCCACCAAATCAACCAATGGGCCACATTCAGTGGCCTCGAGAGGCTGTTTTGGCGTTTTAGTTTGATTAGGCGAAACTATAGGCAATTTATTAGATTGTTTCACAGGACTGCATAGGTCGTGGACAACTAAGTTCGAATCTGGAGCATTGTACAATGATGATACGGTGTTAACATTTGATGGAGCGACTACTGCCACATCAACCAGTGGTTCACATTGCATGGACGCAAAAGGCTGATTAGCAATAATTTGTTGATGGTGTGAGGGCCCAGGTGAAAGGATATTTGTGTCCCTTGGACTGGGGTGACTAAGGTCAGTGTTCTGGCAATCTGTCGTAAGAAACGTATTTTTGTCACTTGTTGAGCAGTTTTCGGATACAGGCGTGGTGGCCATGTTGATGCTTTTTTCTGAATTAGAATCAATTACCTTATCCATTATTTTTCTCTTTTAAGAAAGGTTGATTTTTGTTCCACAAACAATACGTAAGAAACGTATTTTTGTCACTTGTGGAGCAGTTTTCGGATACAGGCGTGGTGGCCATGTTGATGCTTTTTTCTGAATTAGAATCAATTACCTTATCCCTTCTTTTTCTCTTTTGAGAAAGGTTGATTTTTGTTCCACAAACAATATAAAAATTATGTTGGGACTCATTTTGTCCTTGAGATGTGGACATTTTAACATATAAACAAAAATTTATATTTAAAAATATATTGAACTTTTAAGCAAAAAAAATTTTAATGAAATATATTAAAAACAGCGGAGATATTGGCATTAAAAAAAAATTGGATTTTCATATAATATTTTTCTCATGTTGTTATGTTAATAGCACAATGTTTTATGAAAAATTCGTTGTACTCAAAATTATTGTACTAAAATTTATATTAGCTGGGTTTTTTCACCGGAGATCAGAATCATATCATCGCATTTGCAAGCAAAGCAAAAACAACAAATGTTCCAGCAAGTGACATTTAAATTGATCCAATTCTATGTTTTTTAGTGTTGAAAGCGTAACTGTAAAAGTAGACAACACTTAGCCGTTATTCAAGGCAAGATGACGCTGCGACTGAAAAAACTTGCAGTACTGCATTATATGACTTTTTAAAAGTTTGGTAGCAAAAGCATTTTCGCAAAAAATTTCGCAAAACTTATCGGCTAGCTACATAAGAACATCAGATATTGTTCTGTGAACAGAAAATAGCGCCACCTGTCTGTAATCCTTAACGTGTGGGGTTAAATTTTAAAAAACTTTTGGTAGACATCATTCAGCTATTCACCGCAAGGTATATAGTTTGTACAAACAGTACTTACCAATGCGGTGCCATCTATCTTTGAATTTAAAAACAGATCAAAACCAATGAAATAATTGTGCTAAGCAGAAGCGCAATGTTTTATTATATCGCCATATAGCTGAAACTGATTACATGAAAATATTAACTTTTACAGCATTCTTATTCACAGTCATCTTTTCGATGAAATAGTTATATAAATACAACATTTAAAGTACCATTGATAAAGAACTAAGTGACAACGGTTAATCAATAGTGAGAAAAAATAGAGCCATCACACAAAACAAATTTAACAGGAGGAGGGCGGGGAGGCAAAAAACTAAGTAGATTACTATAAGGAAGATTTTATGTAAACCAAAATGTTCATAACTACTCTAGACACACAACTGCATTCTTAGAGATAAATGGGGACGTTCAAACTATATAGAGAATTTTAAAACAAAACTCAGTTTTATTAATAGTCTGGTATGAAAAAATAGATCTTTAGCCATAACTTTTGATTGGAAAGCGATATTGGGGTAATTTTTTCACATAATTTATTTTTGAGATTTGACTTTTTTGTAAAAAATATAAAAACAACATTTTGGAAAAAATAAATTTTGCAAAAAAAATCAAAAGGGGTACCTTTGTTGTTTTGATGACAAAAACAGTTAAATAATTTTTGCGCTAAGCTGAAAGAATTTTTGCAAATCAATGCTATGTCATATGAAAGGTAGCCAGATGTGCAATTTTTAATTGATTTCATTTTTACAACAATAATTTTTGAGTCATTTTTTGAGTAAGAAGTCAATATTTTGGACCTTTTTTGACATAATCATCAAATACATATACACTGACTTAACGGATAAACACTTAACTGACTTGTTGAACTTTTGAACAAAAAAAATTTTAACGAAATATATAAATAGACATCGGAGATATTTACATCGAAAAACCAAACTTTGATTTTCATGTCGTTTTTTTCTCATTCTTAGGTAGCGGTATTTTATGAAAAAGTCATTGTACTGAAAATTTATCCAATTTTAAATACATGTGAGTGTTTTTGATGTCTAAATAACAAAAAAGTTTTGAAATTAAATTCACAAAAATCTCCGATACTGAAAAGTTTTATAATAACAAAACAAGCGCGTCGGAAGCGAATTTCATCTGGGGAGGCAGTACAAATGGGGGGGGGAAGTACAAATGGTGGTGCAAAAAAAGTTTACCAAAATTTCTTCACATGAAACATGAAGAAGAGAGAAAGAAGAGGAAAATATATAATACAAAAATATTATCGTTGTAAAAAAACTGATATTTTGAATAACTTTTCCTTTTAAATTGTTTATCTAGCTAAAAAAGTGCGGGGCAACTGCCCCTTTCCCCCCGCTTCCGACGCCAATGTAACAAAATAACCGTTAGCTGAAATATTTCAGAGAGGGCGTGGCAAAAACTAAGTATGTTACATTTTCAGTTAGAATGTATTTAATATGTATACCTAGTTTGAGCGAAATCCGTTCAGCCGCTTAGATTTGTATAAAGGCCAAACAAACAAACAAACAGAAAATGAGTTGTATTACTATAGATTATACAAAATGTTTTAAAAGAATCAAAACATTTAATATTTTATTAAAAATTTTAAAAAAACTAAAGTAAGTAATAACTCATTTATAGCACCGCAAGGCAATCATAGGAAAGATTTTTCACACACAAAGTAAACCGTTTATACGTGAAACTAGACGCAAAGGATAGCAACACTGCGTTCTCTTTACTTCTCTAGAGCGTCAGGATTTTTTTTTTAATAATTTTTTATTGCTTAAACAAATTTATTTAAATACATAAAACCTTCAAAACATGACAATATGCGCATCAAATGAAAGAAGACAATCTTTTTTATCAGATATATGAAGCGACAATAAATCCATACAAAATATGTAAATTAGTTTAACTGACTTATATTTTATTTGAAAATAAATTTATGGAAATAGTTTTCAAGCTGCTTGTAGTAAAAAAAAATTCCATTTCTTTTTATACCAAAACAAAACAGCTTTTACAATTCTCCAAAGACTTCCAACAAAAAACAAGGTGGCACGTAAACATTACAATTTTTTTAAGCTTATCGGTCCTCCCTGAGCAAACGAACTCGAATATTTATTTTTTTGAAGTAAAAACTTCTTTAGGCGCGTTGAACGATTTTGGTAGAGGGTAAATCTTTGGTTTGCATCATTGTCTTTTTCCTAGGAACACTCGCCATCAATACAGACAGCAAAGATAACAAGATAGAAAACTTAGAAAACAACCTCAAAAAATGTTTGCATGTATTTGTGCATAAAAAAAATCAACAATGATAGTCACTCTTGTTCTTAATCGGCCGCAAGCTCACAAAGAAATCACTTGGCAACTCCTGAAATTAATGCATATAATCTGTTTGTTAGTATATATATACTTAAGTTAGGTTGCAATAAGATGTTTGCAATCAAAACTTATTATTAATTCGCTTTATATTAATCTATATATGCTTTTAAAGTTTGGCAATTTCTTCAGTCGTTGTATTTATCAACATTTTTGAAAAATTTGCTTTTACTTAAACAGCTGCTATGCATGGTGAGATTTAAAAATGGAACGATCTTCTTCTTTTTCTGCTTTTTTCTGCTGGAACTTTGCAAACAAGAAAAAACAATGTATGGATTGAGTGTTTTGACATTTTAATCTTGAAGTTGTGATAAAGAAATATGTTGAATATTCAAATAATTAAATACATGCTCTTATTTTATTATATATCATCAAACAAAGTTTGACAATTTTCACACTTGTTGTATTTGTCAGTGGCTTTTTATTTTCACCACTGCGGTATTTTATATTCAGAGTTGTCAACTATGGCTGTGTGTCAATCGGAAAGTTTTCAGTCGTGGTAGGATAGAAAATATCAAGTTGAATAAAATTTTTGTGTGTTGTAATAAATTTGTCTTTTTTGCTGTGTCAAATGGACGAGAAATTTCAACAAATACAAATTTTGACGTTTCACATTTCGGTCGTGTTTTAGCGCAAATATTTTATTTTATTTGCATTTTATCAATTTCGGTCGTGTTTTAGCGCAAATATTTTATTTTATTTGCATTTTATCAATTTGCGACATATTTAATTCGAGAGCTTGTACTTGCAACATATTTCGTTAACTTGTAATATTGTAAACTTAAAAAACTTAAAAAATAACAAAATAATAAGAATTAACGAAAGTGCTTGAGTTTGTGTGTGACTCTCGTCATCAATACAGGCAGCGAGTAGGTTTTTAAATGACGCTCTTGGATCTTGACTACAAGGCGCTCAGCAAATGTAGCAAGCAATCATCGATAAATTCCTCTGCTGAGGCATCGTTATTTTCCTTCCCTTTGCTTCGCTACAAAACATTGAACGACACTGTTTTTCAATGTATATGTAGAGCTGCTGTGGGTTAAAATAAAATAAATTTAAAATTTTTGATATTTGGTTTTTCTTTGACTGGCCGTTAAGTCCCTATTGATGACACCACTCATAGTATAACTAGACAAGGTACTGTAAGGGCTGAATATGTTCTCTTTTTTAGTGACCATAACTGTCAAACTCATCCATTTTGGTATTTTGGCTAATTTTTGCTTTCATATTGCATTCTCATTGGTTGCAGATTTTGTATGAAATGTCAACTTCGTTTTGACAGTTTCGGTCACCGGCTCTCCGTCCTAACACTACCTTGTCTAATTTTACCATTCCACCACTTGAGAATTTGCTACCAGGCAAACAGAAAACATAGCAAGCAAAATGCGGTTTATTTTCTGACGCCGATTTTTCTGACTGACATCCCCTCTAACGTTGCGCAACCGCTGTGAACCATCCCAATCTCACTTCATATGACAACTGATCTATTTTAGATAAGAGTTTAAATCAATTTTTGAAATTTTGTATGAATGGCTGAAACTATTTCTTTTAACTAAATGTACTACCATATCAAAAATATATAAATATAAATTTATTTTGCAGGTTTTTTGTATATGTGTTTTTATGTGCGTATATATAAAGTGTTATACAAATACTTCGATTGTCATATGCCGATTGTAGCTACAAAAAAACATCCCAAAAAAAATTCAAGTACCAAGCAAATCTACAACAAAATCGCAGAGAGCTCAACATGATCGCAGCGTTTGTGGGGATGAACCGAATTGGCGGCGAAAAATAAATAGCACTTTGCTTTCTATTTTTTCTGTATGCCTGCTAGCAATATCTATAGTGGAGGCAATAAAAGAAATTTCCCGACAGTCAAACAAAATACAAATATGAAAAATTTAAATTTCATTTTATATCAGCAATTAGCTCTAAAGTTTCTTTTAATGCCTCCCTCCACTTGAGATCTTGCTAGCAGGCAAACAGAAAAAATAATAAGCAAAGCGCTGTGTATTTTCCGCCGCCAATTCGGTTCATCCCCTCTAACGCTGCACAACCGCTGTGATCATGTCATTCTATTTGCGTTGTTGTTGTAGATTTCCTTGGTAGTTATTGTTGTACAGTAAGCTTTAATTTTTTGTGGATGTTTATTTGTAGCTACAGTCAGCATATGACATCGAACTATTTTAGAAAACAGTTTATACATATGAATTAAAGAGTATATATAATATTGGTAAAACTATTTGTTTTTAGTAAAAGTGTTACCGTATCGGATATATATATATATATAAACACATAAATACTTATATATACAGTTTATGTACATAGTTTATATAGTACATGTATATCAAGTACAATTTAGCTCATTGAGGAAATTTTAAGAGTATTTATGCATTTTTATATAATAACAATTACGTACTAAACCTGCAAATTAACTTAATATTTTCAGTAATAATTGGATAACTAAAGTCTGCTTATCCTAAGCATTCTATTTTTTAAACTGTTTAGCATTAATTTCTTATATGAATTAAATATAATTTATATGCTATAGATATTTCTTAATTTTAAAATATTCTATTTTTAATACACAACGCAATATAGATATGGTGAGCACATATATTGTGTTAGTGTTATGATATATATAGATATAAAGAAGCTTTAATTTTTTTATATTAATTCAATAATGAAAAAATTTAAATAAATTACTTTATTGTATGTATTTTTGATATGGTAACACTTTTGCTTAAAAGAAATAGTTTCAGTAATATATGAAAAATTTAATAAATGGCCTTAAGCTCTTAACAAAAATAATTCACAACGTCTACATAAAATTTCCAGCTAACTGCGCCAACAGTAATTACCAAGGAAATCTACAAACAAGGACGCACAGAGAAGAACAAGATCACAGCGGAACTTTTAGTACTTTTTGATTTTCATCCTACATGTAGGACGGGCTGCAGTATGACCTTTCACTCATCCTACATGTTCGCCTGACCTGTCAAATCCGTCCTATATGTAGGATAGTCCGAAACCCTCTATTAGCATGAAAATTCTTATATAGCAGTAAGGCAGTCCGTGGCAGGACAACGTCTTCCCGGGAATACTAATATTTTATGTATAGGTTTTCGCTTCGGTCGGCAGTCCCCTCACTGCTATACTTTTTTTTTCTTTTTTTGCTTTTACCTTTAATATGCACTTTGAATATGAAATGAGTAAAGATCGAATGATACATTCCAAAAAATTAATAAGGGTATTCATGCAAAGTAGCAATCTTATAATTCGAGCAATTAGTTATTATTTTCTACAGATTCTATGAACAGCCCTTAAAGTCGATTGTTCATTTGTAGCATATATGTCAGTTGAAATATATTTTCATATGCTGCATATGTTGCCAATAAGTTTTTAGGTTGTAATTTTCAATTAAATATTTGTTACTTCTGCTCCAATTCACACATTGTTACCTCTCTCATTGCTTTTTTGCCAGTTTCTGATAAGAAATTAAGCTGATTGATCATATAAGTTTGTCATCTCGTTTGCTCATCTAAATCGAATAGCAAATATGTCTGGTTTGTGAAAAGGCTTTTCCATACAAATTTGACAGATTATTGATAAGGCTGATAAACTTATACAGTTTATACCATTTCTAAGGTTATTTCCCATTTGCACGAATACCCTTAATATATAAACTTGATATTGTGCACATAAACTTTAATAAATAAAATGGACTCTGAGTTTCAAATGTGAAATATTTGGATAAAAACCAAGTCCAATAAAAGTGACGACACCAAAATAATACAATATTTAAGACTTCGAATAAAATAAAATACGGCTGTGGGAGTATTTTAACTTCGGTTAAGTCACACATAATTCCTTACTAGTTTTTACTTTCTTTCTTATTATTTTGTGCTGTTAATTTTTAATGTTTTAAGCATAATCACTTTTGTCATACTTTGTACTTAAAAAGAACTTGATTCTTATTGTATTAATTAATAAATTATTTACATTTCCTCTTACATGTTATATTACTTGTTTTGTGAAGAAATTGTTTTCAATCAATTAAAATTTGTATGTTTCATTTCTATAAAATTAAAATTTTATAACAGATAAATGAAGATATAAAAATTGTATTTTTACCGTACTGTATTTACTTTTAGGTGGGTTTTTAGGGGTTAAACCCCTCCTTTAGGGTCTAGAAAGTATAAAAATCTAATATATTAGCATTAAGGCAACTACAATGCAACAACGTAAAAAGTTGCAAGCCACTTAAATTTTGAACTGAATTGAGACCTATGCTTTCAGATCATATATTCAGGGTTGTCAATATTCGAAGCGCCCATCTGGCAACACTGTAACTTTCCGCAGTGATGCCAAATCGACTAATGACATACCGCGTTTGAAGCGTCATTCCAAGCAAATGTTTACAATGGAACAGTACACGCCACGCGAACGCTTTAAAATTAATGAAATTTACTTTCAACAAAACAAGTCTATAGTGAAAACTCAACTCAATGAGCGATGAAGCTCATTTTCAGTTGAACGGAACGGTAAACAAACAAAATTGCCGTATTTATGCCACTGAAAATCCACAAGAGATTCAAGAGGTACCTCTTCACGATGCAAAAGTCGCTGTTTGGTGCGGCGTTTGTGCTAAAATGCTCATTGGGCCGTTCTTTTTCGAAGATGATAATGGCCACAGAGTTACTGTCAATCAGGAGCGTTATCGCGATATGATAAACAATTTTTTCATGCCAATCGTTCGTCGAAAGCGTATCAGGCACTACTGGTTTCAACAAGACGTCGCGCCACCACACACAAGCCGCACTACAATCGATTTTTTGAAGCAATTGTTCCCTGGCCGTTTGATGTCAAAAAATGGTGATTTCGATTGGCCGCCAAGATCACCAGATTTAACGCCTCCAGACTTCTTTTTGTGGGGTTATTTGAAATCAAAGGTTTTACGTCAACAAGCCAAAGACCCTAGAAGAGCTGAAAACCAACATCCGTCAAGAAATAACCGCCATTCCCATCGAAATGTTGAAGAAAACCATGGAAAATGCTGCAAAACGGGCACAATATGTCGTAGAAGCCAATGGCGACCATTTACGAGATATCATATTCAAGAAATAATGTAAGCAAATCTGCTTGAACCCAATTAAATGATATTTATGACGAACAGACAAAAAATTGTGGTTTCTTTGATTTATTTAAAAATAAAATGAGCGCTTCGAATATTGGCAACCCTGTACTACGTTTCCATGGCGAGTTTAGTTGGGATAACTAGTTATTAACTTCCCATGGAAACTCGAGTTGAGTTGAATTTCGTTTAATCTACAAAACTCCACGAAACTGGCTAAATTTAACTGAGTTCGATTGGATGCGTTCAGGAAAAATGGCGAATGGAATGGTCGAAGTGTAACACTTTTGAACTAGAAACGGCATTTTGTCAACTTGACGAAAAACCAACTCAGGCTCAACTCATCATGAAAACGCAGTAATAGATAATATAAGGACTTCGGCATAGATTGCGATTTTATGTTCTGGTGGCTGTCATGAATGGTACACTACAAGGAGCACAAGCGTATGTAGCGAAAGAAGAGCTACAGGATGCTGTTATTAAAGCTTAAGACATCGCAACCGAAATTCGAAATACCACAATATCGCCTCTCGCATTTCAACTTATAAAATCAATAAAAACTTTTGATTTTCAAATTTCTATTAATGTGGTCGCAGTTCCAACTACAAATACATTTGTGATCAAGATTGTCCATTCACATTCTTTGTTTTTTTTTTCCCAAAAATTAATAACTAAAACAGAAAAATTTAATAAGCGTATCACGTCACTAGTTTACTAGCGTCAATTTAAATGTTTAACTGCTATACTTCACTTTTGCTATGTTGCAGAGTTGCTATTTTAAAACATTTAAAATGACTTTATAAATTAGTACTGAATTTTTTTAAAACGAATATCAGAAATATTTTGTAAAATTATTGAAATCATTTTAAATGATATATATAGGTTTTTTAAATTTCTTAGGATTTTTTTTATTTTTGCGTTTGAAATTCCCAATCACAGGCACTTTGAGGATTTTTGAAACAAACATCAAGTTTTAACTTTTTGATTCGAGTTTTATTTTTTGTTATTTTTTTTTAAATGACTTTTTTTAATTTTGCATTTTCGTATTTTTGGGGATTCAGGGATTTTGGAGTCTTTAAAAAAATTTGATAAGACCGTTGATTAATTATTGTACAAAAACTGAAACCTTGTATGGAAATTAGTCCCTTTTGTTCAAATATCTTCAAAAGCAATTTTTTAGTATTGTAGTAAATAAGTTTTGGGTAGCCTTGTAATAATATTTTGGCGACAGGATCGCCACATAATTTAATTCGCGACATAGCATCACCATGTAAGGATTCGCGATTATTTTATAAGGTATTTATTGTTTTTTTATTATTATTTAGGTCCTGCCTATCATTGTTACCGGCAAAGTTCGCCACTGGCACTAAAGTTTATTCCTATTTTTAGCCGGCACTAAAAAGTTCACTCAGGCTATTTTAGAATGAAACAAGTTGGCAGCTTTGTTAAAGCTCAAGAACTTGATTAAATTTATTTGAATTTTGTTCGTCCTTGTATAGTATGTATAACGGTATTTTGTCTTAAAACTAGTTAACAATTGTTTTTGTATTAAAAATGTCAACAGAATCATATGTTCTTAAATTAGTGTAAAAGTAATAGTAGAATATCGTATACATATTTGTAATTTAGTAATAGTAGTATAGAGTGATTGCATTGCTTTTCGACAAAAAAAATTAAATTCTCAACCTGACCCTCTCCGATTTGGTTTAAACTTTGTATACACGTAGTGTTGGTTACAATTTAGAAAATAAATTTGTAATTTTTATTTTTTTTAATGGTTACTGAGTTACGGGTACACAAAAATTGAAAAAATTCGGTTTTTTTCTTGAGGACTGATTTTCATTTGATCATAACTTTGGTGAAGTTTAAGATAGAGCAACGATTTTAAAATTTTAAAATTAAACTTTAAAATTTCTCAAATATTAAAGTTATTTTTTTTTTTGCATAAAAGTTTAAAAAAAAATATTTTTGTGAAAGTCATTCTTAAAAATTTTGAAAAAATATATATTAATTAATGATAATTTATCTAAGTTCTCTCAAAATGTCAGCCTGGGACAACAATGGGAACACTATTAAAATAATTTTCGAAGTAAACTTACTTTAAAATTTATGCTCAACACAGCAGCTTGCGAGAAAGAAACAAGAACTGAACACACTAAAGTAAACCATATGTGTGTGTATGTGCACAGTGCGTCATCGGTGCTTCGGTCTAAGCTAAGCAGAGTTGATATCCTTCTTCGAATTAAACTCTTCTAATAACAATTAAAATTAAATTTCACACAACACATTCATGCAGCACATTTAGGAAAAAACCTACTCAAATAAAAATCCTTACAAAAATTACCGAACGTCCTTAAATCCCAATAATCGCCAGCTCTGTAATTGCAAGTGAAGTACTTCAATATTAAACTTTGACGTCAGTGTTTTCTTCAATTTCAATTTACATAAAATGTCTTCTTTCAAAGTTTTGTGTTGCAATCCTTTTAATGAGAAAGATCACAAATTTCAAAGGCGCAATTTACGATCGGTTTCTCAATGGATGGTAGAAAAAGTTCCCTTCATAACACTTGAACATAAGATATGTGACAAATGTAGAAAAAAATTTCAAAAATTTAGCTTTTTCAATTTTAATTGTTATTAATGAGTTTTTTTCGAAGAATTTTATTAACTTTGCTTAGCTTACACCGAAGCACCGATGTTGCACTGTGCACATACACACACATATGGTATACTTTAGTGTGTTCAGTTCTTGTTGCTTTCTCGTAAGCTGCTGTGTTGAGCATAAATTTTAAAGTAAATTTACGTCGAAAATTATTTTAATAGTGTTCCCATTGTCGGCAGAAATTTTGAGAGAACTTAGATAAATTATAATTGATTAATATAAATTTTTTTCAAAATTTTTAAAAATGACTTTCACAAAAATATTTTTTTTAAATTTTATGCAAAAAAAAATAACGTAAATATTTGAGAAATTTAAAAGTTTTATTATACAAAATAAACCTCTTGAAAATATCTTTAATATGAATCCAAAATCGTTGCTCTATCTCAAACTTAACTGAAGTTATGATCAAATGAAAATCAGTCCTCAAGAAAAAACCGAATTTTTTCAATTTTTGAGTACCCGTAACTCAGTAACCACTCGAAAAAAATTAAAATTTTAAGTTTATTTTCTAAATTGTAGCCAAAACTACGTGTATACAAAGAAGAGAACTGCAAAAGCCTACTTGAAACTCTATTTCAAGTACTTGCTTAAAATACAAGTTCAAGCTAGCTTGAGCTTGATAATTTTGCATCAAGTATAGCTTGTAATTGAATATAAATAAGTCCAAGACAACTTGCGACTTGCAAGTATGCTAGCTTACAAGCGAACGGCACGAAGTTTCAAGTAAAGGAAAGCTTGATGCCTTCGGCAAAAAGCTTGAAAAGCTTAAAATTGAAGGCAAGTATCCAATTAAAGCAAGTATCCAAAAAATTTAATGAGCTTGTTTAGAGAGAGCTTAAGCGTAATAGGACTTTGAAGGATTCTGTGGACGCCGTGGTTGGAAGTTTTAGGGGTAACTTATTTCGAAGATGATGTCAAATTTTAAAATTTAAGATGGCGGATAGACTTGCCACCTAGATTTTTTTTTATTTTTGCGAGTTCTTGTAAAATGAAATTCTGACAACGGATTTGATTTCGAATATAATGTCACAGTTTTAAAATTTAAGATGGAGGTTAGAATTACCACCTAGTTTTTTACCACAGTATTGCCACCTCATACTATGTATTTTTAAGAGTTTTGAACATCATTTGTCAGTGTTAAGGGGTCGCTGATTTCTAATCTAAAGTCAGAATTTTAAAATTAAATATGATGGATAGGGCTGCCACCTTAATTTTTTGTTTTCGAATTCAGGGCTGGCAAAAAATGTACACCAAAAATAGGTTGTTGAATCCGAATTTGTTGTCAGAATTTCCAAATTATAAAATTTTGATATAATAGGTTTGCCACCTACTATTATGTCTTTTCAAGAGTTTTAAACGTCATTTATCAGTGTTAAGGGGTCGCTGATTTCGAATCTAAAGTCAGAATTTTAAAATTCAAGATGGTGGATAGAGCTGCCACCTTGATTTTTTGTAGTTTTATGAATTCGGGGCTGGCAAAAAAATGGTACACCAAAAATGGGTCGCTGAATTCGAATCCGTTGTCAGAATTTCCAAATTATAAAATTTTGAAATAGGGTTGCCAATAGGGATTTCGGGATCCCGGGATCCCGATCGTTTTTAAGACCCGAATATCCCGGGATTATTCGATTTGAATCCCGGGATTGTTGAAAACAATTTTTTTTCATATTTAATAAAATTTTTCAAACTACCATCAGATATATCCCCCCTTTTAATGATCAACGATCGAACTAACAAGCGTGCTTCTTCTCTGCAGGTCTTGTATGCAATAAATTAAGGTCTAAGTTAGGCGATAAAACCATTAATGCTTTAGTTACATACAGATCGTATTTTGATCAAAAGAAGGAATATTTTTACTGAGCTCTAAATAGGAAAGGTATTTTATTTATTTTTTACTTAAATGTATTACCTTTTTTATTTTAATTTGAATGTACTATAGTTTAGAATTAAATTGAGGTTTTAGGCCAAAGCGGTTAAAATTAAGGCATATTTTAAAAGATGTTTTCTAAAAAATATTTTTACATACACAAAAAATTTTGTTTGCATGTTAATTTTACATCATCACGCTGATTGCCTGAAAATAAAATGCTTTTGAAAAAAGACTTCTGCATGCACATCTTTTATTAAAATGGAAAATTAAGAAAATTACGAAGCGTGAAAAAAAGTGGAAAAATTTCCATTATATTAGACCATATTGTTGCGTGTAAAACCTAGAAAAATTTTCCAAAGACGCTCGTTTTGGTAAAAGATGTGTAGAATTACAATAGGAAAAGATAAAAAAAATGTTTATTGGTCGATAAGCTTGTTTTCAGTAGTGTAGCCAGTTTTGAAAAAGTATGTTTTTAGAAAAATCATGCTTAAAGCTACTCTTCTTAGTTAAATTTACTCTGATGCACCAGGTTTTAAGCGCTGTAAATTCTGTATTATAAGTGGAATTGATTTATTGAAGGATAATTGAACAATAAACAATCTAAAAAAATTTAATTTTAAAAAAACTGTTATTTAAATACTGATGTAAAATAATTTTATGTAGGCAGTTACTGCTAAAGCTTAGTATGCTGTACGAACAAAAATTTTTAGGCATTTAATTCTACACGCGAAATTTTGATGTAGACTCGACACTAACACATACTTACCATAACGTGTTTGTTGAATGTGTTAGTTGAATATTATTGTTGAATATCAAATTTCCACGCCAATTAAATGTACGGCCATATAAAAGGCAGCGAAATTGTGACATTTTAACTCTCCAATCATGGTTGTGAACTTGGCTGCATTGAACAATTTTTCGGTTCAACAGCGTACTAACCAACGAAAAAAAATTTCGCTACCTTTTCGCTGTCAAGAACGCGATGCATTTCTTACGGAAGATTTCTTTTCGCTTCTACAGCATACTAAGCTTAAACCAAAAATATGTATTTGTGCATGTATTACAAAACCTATGTTATAAATTACTGAAGGTTGGATGGAAATATGATTGGTCAAAATTTATGTTTGGTTTTTTTTCTTGTTGAATTGGTACAAATTGTGCTTCTTTGTTTCATCAATTTGTTACAGAGTATGTATATAATAGAATAGAAGTGAATATGTTGCACTTTTTGGCAAAAAAAATATAACGAAATAAAAACTTCTTGAATTTCGGGACGATCCCGGGATCCCGGGGTTGTATTTTCAGATCCCGAAAATCCCGGGATCGAAAAAACTCCAAAAATTGTCATCCCTAGTTGCCACCTTATATTATGGCAATAACAACAGAAAAAAAGTTACACGAACTCCGCATAATAAATGAAACGAACAACGAAACAAACGATCGTCAGTCGCTTCCGATGGCAGTGCAGTCGCATAGAATCGAAACTAGAGTTGAAAAGTAGAAAACTTGACTTTTTCCACCAACTCATGTGGGGTAGAAACAAAATAGAATCACGTGGGACATATAATTCGTTTTTCAGAAGCCAGTCGCGAATTGTAAGGAAAAAATAAATCAAGTTCCTGCATATCAACTCATAGCATGATATTTTTTCAAGTAGCTTGAGTTTCAATTTACTTGTTGCAGATCTCTGATACAAATTTTAAACCAAATCGGAGAGGGACAGGTTGAGAGTGTTGTTGAAAAGCAATGTAATCACAATGTAATCATTAGATTATTAGAAAACGTAAACATAATCATATGTTAATATATTTGTGTAGGAGTATAAGTAAAATGTAATGTCATATGTTTTTGTATTCAGCAATATTAGTACATGTGTGCGAATGAATTAGATAATAATGCTTAGTATGAACATTTATTCTTATTGTTTGAATATTATCTTACTATAGTAAGTAATACAGTAAAATAGAATGAGGTAATATGTACCGTAAAGGTGTGTATCCGTACCGTAAAGGTTGTTTGTTTTAATCTGATATAATTATAAGTAGTTTATAATGTAAATGTGTGTACATTACAGTATGCACATTTAGGCCCTTTGGAACCGAAACATAAACTTTTATGCACAAAATATTGGAAAAATGTACAATTTTCTTATTTTTTTTTTTTTTTGTGCAAATCATAGGATTAAATCTTTTAAGTGCTAAGCCACAGTAAAAACAGCTTTTTTCAAAAATAGAAACTATTGAACAGGAACTTCTCATTTTTATTAGGTGTAGTTTCAGAAAATATTTCAAAAACATTTCATTGCAATTTCTCAAATTTGGATTTTTACAATTTTTTTTTTTTTATTAAAACAAGAAATAAAATTACATTTTTCAAAAAGTAAAATATCACAACTTTGATAATTTTAACCCGATTTTTATGTTTGTGTTTTCATTTTAAAGAACAATTACATTAAAAATTAAATCCATACCTGTTTTACTAAAAAATTTACTTCCAAACTGAAACCAAAACATATAAATGGCATTACCATTCTACAGTCTACAGAGCAAACCGTTGCCAAAAATACCAAGCAGCGAAAACGATACTGACTATTTATATACTGCTGAACACAATAAGAACAAGGATACTCTTAACAATTTTATCAAACACGAGATCAATTCCGAATACCATTCGTATTGACCAATATCAACACCATTGTCTTTAATTCGACTCCTCCTGAAGTTTCAAAAATCTTGGGATTACAGTGAAATTGCATTTAAACTCACAACAAGAACTACAATCTGGAAGATAAGTAATCATTTTCTCTTTTAATTAAAATTAGCTATTATGAATTATTTAATTAATATTAAATTTAAACTTAAATAACTTTAATTAGGCTATTAACTTAACTTAAGGTGGCATTGCACGTATAACAAAAGTGTAATCAGTTTAAAAAATTTATTGTGAAAAGACCATTTTTTTATGTAAATAATACAAAAAAAATATTCCAAAATATTTTTGTTTTTGTTTTTAAATGCATCTTCTTGCAAGGTCTTTTGGTCCCAAGGGTTGGATACGAAATATGCAAGACCAGACATCTAAACCAAAATCTCCGTAACTCAAAATATCCAAATCCAAAATATTAAAAACAAAATCGCCAAATTCTAAATTGTAAGGGACAAAATCTCAAAAAATGTCCAAAAATTTATAAATCATTATTTATTAATTTTTGCAGTATAAATTTTTGGATATTAATTTTTTTTTTATTTATTAACAGTTTAAAATAAGATAAGATAATATTTTATTTTTTTATATTAATCTTACAAGGTTAAAATTTGGAGCTTAAGGTCAAATAATATATGAAAGAAGGGAACTTAAGCTTCAAATTTTAACCTTGTTAATCATCAAAAGGTCACAATTAATTGAAGTAATCTAAATTAATCTAAGTTAATCAAAGTCTAAGTTTATAATTAATGTTTCTGAGTTATTCCAATTTTTCCATTATTGGTTTTGATTTCATACAATTTTTTAGTCTTTCATAATCCTATTCAACATTCTTATTGTACCAAAAGTTGGAAAAATCAGAGACATGTAATTTTGTAGTAATTTACGAAAAATATATTCGAAGTTTTTCAATATGAAAAATTTTAATTTTGTGATTTTGGACAAGATACTATGATTTTAGAGATTTTGTGTTTGAATATTTTCTAATTTGTTATTTTGACCTTCTATATTTTGTGTCTTGAAAGTTTTTTCAATGGTGGAGATTTTGTCTCTTGAAATTTTGAACTGCTCCCAAATTTTATTAAAAAAAAAATTAATCCACAAACCGACATCTTAGAGGTGGAAAACTCGATGAATTTGAGTTTGGAAAAGCTAATTCATTACAGTCTCTTTGTATCGATGAGTGTTTTGCTACATTTTTGTAAGCCAGTGCAAAAGGATAATCAAATTATATTTTTAATCAAATATAGCACAAAAATAAAACAATAAATCAGAATTCATTTGAAAACTTTCGAGGTTTTTCGCCGTGATCGGTCATTGACATCAACTGGCTTAACATGAGGTGGTGGTGTCTTGCTAAATCATTGCTTTCATTGTTAAACACATCCGATCTCTTGGAACAAATATGCGTTCGTGTAGATTGCCCTTGGGATGGTGATGGTTCTAACTATATTAAAAGTATATATATGTTTGTATCTTATATTCCACCTTGCTCTTCAAGTGAAGTTTATTCTATGCACTTTATTAATATTTAGAACGTAATTGATAGGATCAAAGATAATGAATACCCGATTGTATTGGGTGATTTCAACTTAAGTAGTGTAAATTGGACTTATTCTAAGGATCTTTTAAGTATGATTCCGAACTCGATGTGCAACAATTTGGAAATCGATTTTTTAGACTCTATATATTCCATGGGTCTGATTCAAATAAACTCTGTCACAAATAGCTTATACAAAATCTTAGATCTTATTTTTATTGATAATGAGCTTAATGCCAATTGTGTTGAATCGGATTTACTTCTTTCAAATAATAGTTTTCATCATAAAGCACTTTTAATACAATTATAAATTCTTATTAATGGTACATCTGCCATAGAAGAAGATACTTTTGTTTTTGCATTTAAAAAAGCTGATTTCACAGCGATATCTAAATTTTTATCGAGTGTGGATTGGCGTCTGGGTTTTGGTGATATCTTGTCAGATAATTATGACTTTTTATCGAAATTATAAATCAAGCATTTACTTGCTTTGTTCCTATTAAAAAGATAAGGAAAAGTTCTAAGCCGAAGTGGTTCAATAAAAGTCTTTCAAAACTAAAAAACCGTATGAACAAATTGTTCAAAAAATTAAAATAAATATATCTTTTCGTCAAAACTATTTACAGGCGCGTAGTGAATACGCATATCTTAAACAATCGCTCTACAAATCTCACCTTAATAAGCTGGAGTCTGATATTAGAGAAAATCCGAAGAACTTTTGGAATTTCTTGAATAAAAAAAGGAACACGAAAGGTTTCCCTAAAAATATGTTTTTTTTTAGACTTTAGAAAAAACTGCAAGTAACACTTCAGACGTCACAAATCTTTTTGCTGATTATAATTATAATTATAATTATTTTCTATCGAATTTTTTATTAGACGACGGAGATGACGTGAACTGCCCTTTTTATTATAATGACAACCCTATTATTGATATGGGTTCGTTAGTTCTTTCTGATGATGATGTCTTACAAGATTTGCTCACTCTAGACATTAATAAAGGAACTGGTCCTGATAATATTCCCCCAATATTTCTTAAGAACTGCGCAGCTGTGCTAGCCCAGCCATTAGCGCTTTTATTTCATTTATCTTTAAAGACAGGGCAGCTTTTGAATATTTGGAAAGAATCCATTATAGTCCCTATCCATAAGTCTGGCTCTAGGCAAAATATAGCGAACTATATTTTGTTTGTCTTGTTCATCAACGATCTCCCAAACTTTTTACAGCATACTAACTGTTTGATGTATGCTGATAATGTTAAACTGTTTAATTCGGTTTCTTCACCTTCCGACCATCAGCTTCTTCAAATTGATGTAAACAATATGATTTAATGGTGTTCAGTTAATAGACTTTATTTCAATGTTGCCAAATGCAATATTATGTCTTTTTATATGAAAAAAGAACCAACTTTTTTTAATTACTTAATCGCAAATAGTGGTCTTTCACGTGTCGAGTCTACATCTGATCTGGGAATTCTATTTGATAGAAAAATTTCTTTTTCCAACCATTACGATTGCATAATTACTAAAGCTAATGCAATAATAGGTTTTTTGAGGCGTAATTCGAAGGAATTTAAGGATCCATATACCCTTAGAACGTTATTTTTATCTTTAGTAAGGTCTATCTTGGAATATGGATGTGTGATCTGGGATCCATATTACTAGGTAGATTCTTTGCGATTGGAAAGAATACAAAAACGTTTCACTCGTTACATAATGTTTGAATTAAATTGGAATTTTTTGCCAACGTACGTATCCAGGTGTGCTCTTCTAGGTCTTAATACCTTAGCCTCCAGACCTAAATTTTTTCTTGTTATTTTTGTTCGCGATATAATTATGTCACATAAAGACTGCGCGCCACTCCTCGCTCTTTTAAGAATATATGCGCCTGAGAGATATTTTAGGCAAAGAGATTTATTTACATTCCGTATCATAGGACAAACTATGGCCGTAATGATCCTATTAAAAATATGTGCCTAGCGTTCAATTCCATATGTGCTCAAATAGATCTCACTCTGAATAGACAAACTTTTAAACAAAATGTATTAAGAATTGTTTATAATGAATTTATGAAAGTGTAATATTATTTAATATAATTATGTTTACATTTTATTAGTTTTATGTCATATTTTTTTTATAATTTATATGCTATTACTCAAACTGTTAAACGATTGTTGATAGTTAAAATAGAAATAAATAAATAAATAAATAAACTTCCCAAAACAAAGGTAATGTTTTGGCAGCGGCGCTAAGAATAATATAAAGTTTTGAAAGAATTAACAATCCTTGCATAACATTTACTTTTCAAGCAAAAACAGAAAAAATTTTTTCTTATTTTGTTTATTCTTTTTGGCCGTGTATATTTCATTCATATAAGTAACGTTGAATTACACTCTTAAAGACTTTTTACCCAAAATACTAAAAAAAGTTGACTGAACTTCTTAAAAATACGCACAGCGCACAACATCCTCAATATGAATTATATATTCTAAATATAAAACAACATTTGCCACACAATATTGCATGAAACAATAAAGCAAGAAAACCACCTACACAGTGGTAATCAGGGAAATGCTTTTGCAAAATGTCAAAGTTTAAGCAAACACTAACTAACACAGAAAAGCCGAGTAGGTGGCTTCATTGACAAATGCTTTGAGTGATGGATAGATGGATGAATGTTTGGTTGGATATGTGCTTGGTTGGATAATATTCAGTGAAAGTCTAATGTTCAATGACGTCATTGTCATTCATTGAGAATTAATTTATTGAGTACGTCATAACGTAGGAATAGAAGAACATATACAAGAGAGAAATTTAGGTGCATGGCTCTTAAAATGAATCTCTTTGGTATGCATGCTTTTAGGCAAAAGTAATTAAGTTAGGGTATAAATTATTACAATCTACATGAAATCTCTGTATATCTGTATTTAGTCATATTTTATTATATTTATGAAAAAAATTTGTTTTCCAAAAGAGTTTAATAATTTTATTTAAAGATCTTAAATGCACGAACTAAGGCATAGCTTAAGAGAGTGTTCACAAATTACAAGGAAGTTTTAACTAAATGCAACTTATTTTTATAAATAAAACATATTTGTTGTCGCTATACATTGCTTACGTATGAAAATAATTGCATACTTATGCATATGCATATTTTAATATTTGGTCAAATTCGGGAAACAGCTTGCCTATTGATTATCAATAGTCGCAGCAAGCTCATGTTTTGGTTACTCTACTCCTGTCCACTTCAAATAACCGAAACCCTTAAATATTCAATTTAACGAATATTGTAAGTACCAGAGATCTGCAGCAATGGAAAACAATTGCTTTTACACTCAGTACTAGGGAAGTCAATCCCGAAGTCCGGGATCCCGGACGAGTTAAGCCCTTTAAAATCCCGGGATTGTCTTTCCTGAATTCCGGCATTTTTAAATAAAAAATGTTTATTACAAATATTCATGTAAATGCAAACATTTCATTTTAAGTTGATATGAATATAGAATAAGAAAAAAGTTTTATTGAAGCTGAAAAAGATTGTTAGCACGATGAGTGTCAATCACTGGAGCAATGACTTTGCAAAGTTTAAAAAGAATTTGCAACGTCGGTGTTTTGTTGAGGTTGGGTTTTAAATAATTAATCCAAAGAAATAAACCTAGACTTTTTTTGTAATATATAAATCGAATTTAATAGTGAGTTTAATATTGGTTAACAAGATTAGCAGCAGGGCAGTTGTGTTCTTGATCTCTTCTATATGCTCAAAGTCAAAAGCAATTTTCTTGTGCTTTAGTAAAACCGACAAAAAAAAGAAATACATAATTATTTATGTGCGTAGAGAGCAGTTAATGAAAATATTAAGAGAGTAAGAGTTTTGATAACTAGGAAAGCTTAAATGTAAATAATGTTAACTGAAAAAGTGAGAATATGCAATAAAATGCCAAGTAGGAACAAAGTTTGACTTCTTTAACTATAAAATATTAAAGTTTAGTTTTAAGTAAGGAGAGAAATGCAATGTAAAAATAAATGAATCAAAATTTATAATATTAATGAATTATGCATCAACAATCGGGTAGTCAGCTATGTATTTAAAAATTGTCAGATATTCTGACTTGGGAAATAATTTTTTTTTATGCTAAAGGCAATCGTGATCAAAACTTACAAATTGCTTACGACTATTGTACAACTATTTCCCCAACTAGCATAGAATCAGAACGGTGCTTCTCATCAGCGGGTTATATTTGTAATAATATTCGAACAAAGCTCTCCAACAAAAAATAAAACGAGTTGATCTGCTAAAAGTATTACGTTAAATATAATTAAATTTAATTTGAAAAGTCTTTTCCAACCTTAATTCGCCTTAAACTCAAAAAAACATGAAGACGGTGTACAAAAAAAAGTGTAACATTTATACAGTAAAACCTTAAACTGTTCTGCCTTTTTTATATTTATAACAAAAAATTGTATTAATTTCTTTTTGAATAATTTACTTTTTAAATTTTTCAAACCCGAACTAATCCCGGTATCCTGGGATTGAGACTTTCAATCCGGATAATCCCTGGATCGAAAAAAGCTTCCAGGATTGGACTCCCTAATACATACATTCATACATACATACATACATACGAACGAAGCAAGTTAAATAAAAGCTAGTAGTAAAAAAAAAACAATTAATTCTGCTCAGATTTTTTTCGACATGAAATTGAGTTAAGCAAAATTACCATAGGAAAATAATTTTGCTTTTCATCAATAAGCTGTTAAATACATGTTTTGCAACAACTGTAGCAAATTATGTCAAAGAGACAATTGATAGGAAATTTTTAAAATTTTTAACAAAAGCTCAAATTTCCAAAATACACGAGATTGTGAATTACTTACTTACTTAGTTGGCGCTACAACCGTATGTCGGTCTTGGCCTCATCTAAGAATTTGCGCCAGCCATTTCTGTCTTTCGCTTGCTGGCGCCAGTTGGAAATTCCAAGCTTCGTCAGGTTGTCCTCTACTTGGTCTTTCCAACGAAGATGCGGTCGTCCTCTTCTGCGTTGACCGCCGCTGGGTACCGAATCGAATGTTTTCTTCACTGGAGCATCGTCTTTCATGCGCTGAACATGACCAAGCCAGCGAAGCCGCTCGATTTTAATGCGCTTGACTATGTCGATGTCAGCGTACAGCTCATACAGTTCATCATTCCACCGTATTCGGTACTCGCCATTGACGCAGATTGGTCCGTAGATCTTACGAAGAATCTTTCTCTCGAATGCTCCTAAAGTCTTTTCATCTAAACTGCTCAGCGTCCAGGTTTGTGATGCGTAAAGTAGGACGGGCATGATGAGCGATTTATAGAGCGTGATTTTCGTTCGTCGAGAGAGGGCTCTGCTTCTCAATTGCCTACTGAGCCCAAAGTAACACCTGTTGGCAAGAGTTATTCTCCGTTTGATCTCAATGCTGATGTCGTTGGTTGAATTAATGCTGGATCCCAGATAAACGAAGTTCTTCACAACCTCGAATGAGGTATTGTCAACGGTAACGTGGGTTTCAAGACACTGGGACTGTTTGTTTGTTGACACCAAGTATTTCGTCTTATCTGCATTCACTGACAGACCCATTCGACTTGACTCTCTTTCTAATCTGGAAAACGCTGCACTGACTTCGCGCGTATTATGGCCAATGATATCTATGTCATCAGCATACGCAAGCAGCATAACACTCTTGTAGACTACGTCTCAGATCAGCAGCTCGGATGATCTTTTCCATCATTAGGTTGAAAAAGTCGCACGATATGGAATCACCTTGTCTGAAACCTCGTTTGTTAATAAATGGTGGGGAGAGGTCCTTCCCGATTTTAACTGCGCTGCTGGTGTTGCTCAGTGTCATCCTGCAAAGTCGTAATAGTTTTGGAGGAATACCAAATTCAGACATGGTGGAGTACAGGTGCTTCCTTATTGGGCTGTCGAAGGCGGCTTTGTAGTCGACAAAAAGATGGTGGGTGTCGACTTGTTTTTCTTGAGTCTTCTCCAAGATTTGTCGTACCGTGAAAATCTGGTCGATGGTGGACTTTCCAGGTCTGAAGCCACACTGATAAGTCCGATCAGTTTGTTTACAATGGGCTTCAATCTTTCACATAAAACGCTCGACAGGACCTTATATGCGATATTAAGAAGGCTTATCCCACGGTAATTGGCACAGATAGTGGGATCGCCTTTCTTGTGGATTGGGCAGAGCACACTGAGATTCGTTCGGAATGCATTCTTCCGACCATATTCTGCATAGAAGCTCGTGAATGCATTTAAGTAGAGCTTCGCCTCCGTTCTTAAACAGCTCAGCAGGTAAGCCATCAGCTCCCGCGGCTTTGTTATTTTTAAGCCGAGCTATAGCTGTCAGAACTTCATCATAGTCGGGCAGCGGAACCTCGACGCTGTCATCCGCAATTGGGGTTTCCGGAATATCATCTCTATTGGCGGGATTGTTGTCAGCGTCGCCATTTAGAAGTTTAGAGAAGTGTTCCCTCCATAACGTCAGTGTACTCTGGACATCTGTCACTAGATTCCCGTTTTCATCCTTGCAGGAAGAGGCCCCGGTTTTAAAACCATCGGCAAGGCGTCTTATTTTTTCGAAAAATTTTCGGGCCTCATTCCTGTCACCATACATCTCAATCTTCTCCTGCTCGCGCTTTTCTGCCTCTCTTTTTTTCCGCCTGAAAATATGTCTCTCTTCCCTCCTCTTTTCTTTGTATCGCTCCTTAGCAGCGCACGTTACAACCGACTGCAGGGTGGCTTTGTAGGCGGCGTCTTTCTCTGCAGTGGCGTCGCGACACTCCTGGTCGTACCACTGGTTTCGGCGAGGGCGTTGGTAGCCAATCACCTCTTCAGCAGCCGCACGCATGGAGTTGGAAATGTGTGTCCACTGCGCGCATATATCATCGATTGGAGGAGTGCTTTGAAGCAGGAGTGAGAGTCGAGTGGCGAAAGCATCGGCTGTCTGTTTCGATTGCAGCTTGTCGACGTCTAGCTTTCTCTGTGTAGGGTTGCGTGTATTTTTAGCTGCGCACAGACGTGTACGGATCTTGGCTGCAACAAGATTGTGATCCGAGTCAATGTTTGCACCACGGATCGTGCCTACATCCAATACACTGGAAGAGTGCCTTCCGTCGATCAAAACGTGATCAATTTGATTTTTTGTTTTTTGATCAGGGGACATCCAGGTGGCTTTATGAATATTGAGATGCTTGAATCTAGTACTTCTTACGACCATGTTTCGTGCTGCGGCGAAGTCAATCAGCCTCATTCCGTTATCGGAGGTGTTGTCGTGGAGGCTGAACTTTCCGACTGTTGGACCAAAAATATTTTCCTTGCCCACCTTAGCGTTGAAGTCACCAAGCACGATTTTTACGTCGTGGCGGGGGCAGCGCTCGTAAGCATTTTCAAGGCGCTCATAGAAAATTTCCTTGATCTCATCGTCCTTGTCTTCTGTCGGAGCGTGCGCACATATTAGGCTTATATTGAAGAATCTAACCTTGATGCGGATTATGGCAAGTCGTTCGTTCACAGGTGTGAATCGCAGGACGTGGGGCCGTAGTCTCTTGCCAACTTCAAATCCGCATCCAAACTCGTGCTTCTCCGCATGGCCGCTGTAGTAGATATCACAGGGTGCATGCCGAATGCAACCCTGTCCCTTCCATCGCATTTCTTGGATAGCAGTGATATCAGCTTTGTATCTTTCCAAGACATCAGTCAGTTGGATAGATGCACCTTCCCAATTAAGGGTTCGGACATTCCAGGTGCATATCCGTAAATCATTATCAGTTTTTCGTTTGCGGTAGTCGTCATCAGATTTGGGGATCATTTTTCTTCTATTCTTATATGTTTTCATTGAAATTGGTTTTTACGGGTGGGCTTCAAACCCGACGCACAACCTATTTTAAGCCTAGGGAGGCCCACCGCTCAGATTAGCCGCCAAACTAACGGTTGTCAGTTTTGACGTTGCCCAGGAAACACCACGTGGAGGTTTGAGTCGACTTGAGGCGATTTCACAAAGATTATGCTAGCCTCGCCAGGTTGAGACAGTCAGACATGTTGCATTGATCCATCGCCCCCAGTTTCCCAGATTGTGAATTGCCCTACTAAAAAACAAGAGCATTAAGGTCCGTGCTTTTGTAAGATTGTTGTTGTCTCGAAGAATGATCAATAGCAGATCAATAGCATAAAATCCATGGTCACAAAGAAGATTGACTAAACTCAAACTATCATAAAAAAGGGATACGCCATTTTCTTTATTGTCAATCTTTGGAAGGATGCAGGAAAACACTTTTTACACATGAGCTGTTCAGAGCACAAGTGGCGTAAGTCCATTTTTGGTAGTTTTGAGAAAATTGAACATTTAGAATAATTCTTCTAATAAATTCCAAGTATAAAGAACTCAGTTTTGCTTATAAGCTAGGTAAAGAGCATAAATGGAGCTATCCATATCGTACAAAATAAACTAAATAGAACATTAAAAATGGTGCAGAATATTGCATATTAGTAAAAAAATTTGGAATTGCGCCACTGAAAATTATTTTAAATTTCTCGTTTCCGCTGTAGAAATCTAATAGGAGATATTTTTCAAAAACTTTTTGATGAGGAATAACAGCATTTTTACATAGAAGTTGGACAAAACTACCCACTAGCGATTATCTTCATTATTAAGGGAGATATGAAATGAATGGACTTTCGCCACTTGTCCTTTGAAAATTTTTTAAAATTCCTCCTTTCCGCTGTAAAATTGTAATTTACAATATTTTTAAGAATTTTTTGATTAGGAATGACAGCATTTTTTCATAGAAGTTGGACAAAACTACCCATTAGCGATTATCTTTATTATTAAGTGAGATATAAAATGAATGGACTTACGCCACTTTTCCTCTGAAAATTTTTTAAAATTCCTCCTTTCCGCTGTAAAAATGTAATGGAAAATATTTTTAAGAATTTTTTGATGAGGAATCACAGCATTTTTACATAGAAGTTGGACAAAACTACCCATTAGCGATTATCTCCATTATAAAGGGAGATATAAAATGAATGGACTTACGCCGCTTGTCCTCTGAAAATTTTTTAAAATTCTTCCTTTCCGCTGTAAAAATGTAATGGAAAATATTTTTAAGAATTCTTTGATGAGGAATGACAGCATTTTTTCATAGAAGTTGGACAAAACTACCCATTAGCGATTATCTTTATTATTAAGGGAGATATAAAATGAATGAACTTATGCCACTTATCCTCTGAAAATTTTTAAAATTCCTCCTTTCCGCTGTAAAAATGTAATGGAAAATATTTTTAAGAATTTTTACATAGAAGTTGGACAAAATCATCCCTTAGCGATTATCTTCATTATTAAGGGAGTTTTGATATATACCTTTTCGAAAATTTACCATTGCTCCAAATAACGACAACGATAACGATGAAAACTTATATTTGTATAGATTTTTTATTACATTTTTTAATATATTAATAAATATTACATATTATTGCATTCCTACTAAATAGAAACAATTGTGTTTAATTTCAGCTGTTTAATAAGACTATAACTTTAATAAGAATAAATGCATTCTGGCCTCCTCAATTATTCAGAAAATCACAAAGGGATGTTTTAAGCACACTTCTGAAACTAAATTCTGTCAATCCTTACCAAAAAATCCTTAAAAATATAGTCCATTACATTTTTACAGTGGAAAAAGGTAATTTTAAAAAATTTTCAGAGGACAAGTGGCGTAAGTCCAATCATTTTATATCTCCCTTAATAATAAAGATAATCGCTAATGGGTAGTTTTGTCCAACTTCTATGAAAAAATGCTGTCATTCCTCATCAAAAAATTCTTAAAAATATTTTCCAATACATTTTTACAGCGGAAAAGAGAAATTTTTAAAAATTTTCAGAGGACAAGTGGCGTAAGTCTATTCATTTTATATCTCCCTTAATAATGGAGATAATCGCTAATGGGAAGTTTTGTCCAACTTCTATGAAAAAATGCTGTCATTCCTCATCAAAAAATTCTTAAAAATATTTTCCAATACATTTTTACAGCGGAAAAGAGAAATTTTTAAAAATTTTCAGAGGACAAGTGGCGTAAGTCTATTCATTTTATATCTCCCTTAATAATGGAGATAATCGCTTATGGGTAGTTTTGTCCAAGTTCTATGTAAAAATGCTGTCATTCCTCATAAAAAAATTCCTAAAAATATTTTTTATTACATTTTTACAGCGAAAAAGATAAATTTTTAAAAATTTTCAGAGGACAAGTGGCGTAAGTCCATTCATTTTATATCTCCCTTAATAATGCAAATAATCGCTAAGGGGTGGTTTTATCCAACTTCTAGGTAAAAATGCTGCCATTCGTCATCAAAAAGTTTTTGAAAAATATCTCCTATTAGATTTCTACAGCGGAAACGAGAAATTTAAAATAATTTTCAGTGGCGCAATTCTAAATGTTTTTACTAATATGCAATATTCTGCATCGTTTTTATGTATTGTGCTCTGAAAAAATAATGGTATTTGTCAGAGCAATAACAAAGTATTGCATTTTGTTCAGAGATTACGTAAGCTAGGTGTTTCTAGCCCGTACTCATAAATAGGTTACATTTTCCTCTTCACTTCTACGTACTTAACTCAATTTCCCTAAAAAATGGACTTACGCCACTTGTGCTCTGAACAGCTCACATAAAAGAGTATCACTTACATCTTATTTTGTTTGTAACGGTTCATATATTTCTGGAAAAATGTCGGAGTTAGCAATAAAAATATTGTTTTTTCCGATACTTTGAGTTTTTTCATTATTAATTGTGACCACAGAAATAGTCATTTAAATTATTGCACATTACAAAAATAAAGTTGAATATTTTGCAATTAAAGCTCTAATATCATATACATATAACTTTTACATACCTACTTATGAAGCTGCGTTAGAAGCTACGAAAAATTCACTGTGCAGCTGTGTTGCTTTTTTGAAAAAAAAAACCGTATCATATATCTTCGAATTATACATCAAAATTTTTGCTGTTAAATTTCTCAAAATACGCAATTTACCTAATCAAAAACTTCTTCCTCATGCTCTTGTAAAGCGGGGTAATGTGAGTTGAAATTATTAAATTTTCGAAAAAATTTTTATCAAAATTTCACTTTGCAGAGTTTTTAAAAAAATGTACAGAACAAAATGCAATGTTTCTTATAGCATTTTAAATAAGTATAAGTTCATAAAAATTGTTTTATCAATTTCGTAGTTATTTGAAGATCATCAGATGAAAAAATTTTTTAACTTTTAAATAAGTATAAATTCATAGAAATTGTTTTATTAATTTCGTAGTTATATGCAAAATACTGAAGAAGAAAATGCTTGTTTTTTCGAAAAAATTAATTTTATGCTAAAATGCCTTTAAGCCGTTTGCGCGACTGTTTACCGTTAGTTAATATTAAAGTGTTATATACTAAAATTCATGTTTTGAAGAGAAGAATCAGAAATCAACGTGTCCCAGGAAGTTTTCAAAAATGACAGAAAAATGGGAAGGTCTAATATCTATGTCTATGTATCTACTTAAGGATTGTATCAATAGAAATACAATCAGTTTACAAAAAACTACGGCAACGTGTCAAAATTAATTATTGCATCACTAAAAAACTAGTGAACCTTATGCAATGTTATGCTTTGACCTTTAAATGCATTCTTCCTCATCACTCTTTCTTCTCCATTCCGACCGTAAACAAAATTGTATTTAACGGTCACAGCGATCGATGGGAAAATAATTTAAATTGGAAAGGAAAAAGAAGTATAAACAATTTGAAGATGCGCATAATTTTCTTAGACGAACTATATGCTTTGCATTTCACATACATACATACACACACACACACACTTACAAAATGTGCACTCATAAGCGACATAAGCAGGAAAACAGGTTCCGCTGACAAGATGCAATGGCAGCAGCAACAACTTAAGTTAGCTTAAAGAAGCAAGAACCATCAGTTCAAACCGTTTGATTCTGTATAATGACTTTGGACCACTTTATCAGTGGTGTGTATGTCTCAATTGTTACATGATCATTAAGCAAAACAAGCAAAATAACATAAATTCGTTCGTTGCTGTATGCGAGTTAACATGTAGCATTAGCTTGATTTAGCTAAGCTTTCTTTATTCTTCTTCTTTTTCTTTAAATAGTATCAATTATCAAGTCATGCAAAAGAATATTGTTTAGCTCAAACCTGTTATTAAGTTAATAATTGCTTAATTATGTGTGATTGCATTTTTTTAAACATTTTGTATTGTATGTATGTATATAACAAAATTCCGAAAATGTTCAATAATTTGACAGGGTTTGAAAATTTTTACTAAATATTTTACAACTCTACTCCCTATCTGACGATCCTCTCTGATAGTCCCTATACAAAACAACGAGAATAATGATGAAAATATTTCATAATTTCTCCGAATTCAACCACAGAGTGGTCAAATTTCCACGCCGATAAGGAAACGTTGAAGGTAGAGAAAAGTATATAGGTCATTCTTTTACAAACCGTACAGATTTAAACAAAAAAATTACCAACCCATTTTTGATTTGCCTAAAAATTTTTTACGGGTTCTATATCGAAAAGAGACAGATGTTGAAGGATTTTTTTTTTTAAATAGAGGGGTTAAAAGTTTTTCGTGATTTTTGCCTTGTAGAGTCGTTTTCAAAAATTCATAACTACGGTTCTTTTTAAGCTAAAGAAAACTTTTTGTTTCATTTTGAAGATAAAAATTGAATTTTAAGAAAACATAGTTTAAAATTTATAAAAAATTTCATATTGTATTTTTTTATCTTGATCTTTATATTTAAGAAACAGGCATAAATATCAATTTTCATTACAATATCTTCCAAATTACGGCTGTAATCGTGTCGACAGAACGACAGACGGACAGACGGACGGACGGAATTTTTTTATGTGGACCCATTGTAACTAAAAAAAAGTCGAAAGTGCCCACTTCATAGGTTTAGGTGAATTGTGCGCCGACGTCAGATACTGCGCGAGTTCATTTCATTTTTTGCAATAGTAATAATCATTTCTCCATCGATAAAAAAAGCATTTTCGATGTACAATTTGACGTAAAATACGATGGTTATACTTAAAACATGCTTAGTGGTGGGTAAAATTGTTAAAAGTTGATTTAAACATTTAAATTGTTTATAACAATATGAAATTTTTTATAAATTTTTTTCTTAAAATTCACTTTTTTAACCTTTAAATGAGACAAAAACTTTTCTCTAGCTTAAAAAGAACCGGAGTTATGAATTTTTGAAAATGACTCTACAAGGCAAAAATCATGAAAATCTCAATCTTTTAACCCACTCTATTTTCAAAACAAACAAAAAAATCCCCGAGCACGTGTCTCTTTTTTTCGATATAGAACCCGTAAAAAATTTCAGGCAAATCAAAAATGTGTCGGTCAAAATGGTGTTCGGTTTGTAAAAGAATGACCAATATATATTCTTGATCAGCATCACCTCCCGAGTCTAAAGGGTTTCCCAGTAGGGATGACCCAACTTTGACAGCCCGTGGCAGCCATATTCGAATATGGATTTTTGACATTTTTAAGCAAATGCGTTCATTTTGGTATGCCATTTCATCATGACACGTTTAATTTCGGTCCAACGCTTGGAAATTGTCTAATTTTTTTTTACGCAAATTCGCGTTCTCCTGTCGCTACAGTAAGAGCGCTTCATGCAAAAAATCATCTTCTCCGATGAGGCTCATTTCTGGCTCGATGGCTTCGTCAACAAACAAAATTGTCGCTATTGGAGTGAGTCGAATTCACAAGTGGTTCATGAATCACCATTGCATCCCAAAAAATTAACCGTTTGGTGTGGATTATGGGACGGTGGAATCATCGGACCTTATTTCTTTCGAAATGGGGCAGGAGATTCCGTTACCATTAATAGCGAGCGTTATAACACGAAGCAAACCGATTTTTTTTTCCTAGAATTTGATGATATTGATGCCAACTACCTTTATTTCCAACAAGACGTTGCACCGCCTTTCACTTCTCGACTTAACATGGCTTTATTGCGCGATAAGTTCGGCGAGTCATTAATTTCGAGAAATGGGCCCATCGCTTAGCTGCCTAGATCGTGCGACCTTACGCATTTATATTATTTCCTTTAGGGTTACGCTAAGTCGAAGGCTAACTAACAGTAACCATCCTACAATTCTTAAGACATTCAAAGTCAATATTCGTCAGGTCATAGCCGAGGTACCGGCCGATATGGTGCAAAGAGTCATCAAAATTGGTGTAAGTGGATGACCGTGTACAAACAAAGCCGTGGTGGCCATTTGGCCGATATTTTGTTCAAATCATGAATGGCATAAAATTATATTCCAAATAAAAAAATCAGAACCATTTTTCGTACATCCTATATAAAGTTATAAAGTATATCTTAAATCCGAAAGAATATCGCAATCGGTGTAGCCGTCTGCCAGCGGTTTTGATTTGAAAAAATCACTTTTTTGCCAAAAACTAACGATTTTTTCGCCGTAAGTTTTTATCAAGCTGAAATAACTACCCCAAAGTAGGGTGCAAATTAAAGGTATATATATGAACACAGAAAAAACTCATTGTAAAATCAACTAGAAACATAATGATTTTACATGTTTCCCCAATGATTTTGCTTCATAGAGATTTATAGTAAAATCATTGTGATTTTCATGTAAAAATCGAAACAAATTTGCATGTTGAATCTTTATAAAATCACCGTTGCCAAACGCGATTAAATGTTAGCAGAAACCGTATATGTAAATTGCGGTCGAATGCTGAATTCCATGGCTCTGCGACCTATAACTCAAAAGCTATTCGATATCGCAAATATGGGTTTTATGGGAGGTGCGATACCCCTTTGTCCAACTCCCATAAAATGTTATCAGTGAAACGCCACATGTAAATTTTGGTCGAATACCGAATTCTAAGGCTGTGCGGCCTTTAACTCCAAAGATATTCGATATCGCAAATTTTGGTTACATAGGAGGTGTCACGCCCCCTTTTCCAACTCCCATAAAATGTTATCAGCGAAGCGGCATGTGTAAATTTTGGTTGAATACTGAATTCCAAGGCTAATCGGACTCTAAAGATATTCGATATCGCAAATTTGCATGGTTGCATGGGAGGTGCCACGCCCACCGTATGTAGGAGGGTGAAATATACTTTACGACCTATTTTCATACCTACGAAATATGCATACAAAATTTCATGAAAATCGGTCTGTTATTATATATTAATCTATTATTATATATTAAAATCATTAGGATGGTCATGTTGAATCATGATGAATCCTAACCTCATTTTGGAATACAAAGAATTTCAAGTTGCTTTTATTTAGTTTTTTTTTTATTGAAAAATATAAAAAATACAACTTATAATTACAAAGCATACCTTTATTTTTGACCAACTATATAATTTTTCTTTGTAACGTACATGAAGTTCGCTGGGTGGAATAGCTTCCTGTAGGTCTTCCTTAGTTAAGTACATTAAACTATTCTATTCAATTGAAGCTTCTAAACGCAATACAAAGTTTTCTATCATTCATTTTTTCAATTATTACAAAATATTTTAATTTTAGATTTTGCAACGACGCTACTCCTCGAGATAAGCCTTTAATGTGCAGAAAATTCGCCAAAAACAACGAACTTCTTCAACACGAAAATTTTTTTTTTTTACTTGATATAATTATGATTTTACTAAATTTCATTATGATTCTACATGATATCATAAAGATTCTACATGAAATCATAAAGATTCTACTTTGCAAAATTAATGCCAACACATGCACACCACGGACGTGTGCATACGTGTTTTTTTACATGATTCTACAATGATTTTACATGAAATCACAATGATTTTTATGTTGCTGCCACCATGAAATATCAAATCATGTAAAATGAAATCAACTATACATCACAATGATTTTACTATGCAAAATTATTCTGTGTGTGGGTCCCCAAACTAGTGATTATTTTTTTTTTAATATTTATTTGTCCAAATCGTACGTAACGCCAGTTTGGAAATGCCCATGTTTTGCATGCCATTCGTATAATGCCGAAGGGCTCGTGCACCTTGTAAGCCGTTCGTGTGCAACTGTAACGAAGAGATCTGCAACGAATAACATTTTTGAATCAATGAGTCACTTACACAAAAATGATTATGAATACGTATAAGTAGTTTCCAAAGTAGTACTCATATGTGATTCCCTGCAGTTAATGGCACTAGTACAAAACTAGTGATTTCACTAGCCCCTTGGTAGCCAGTACTAGTTCCACTTCAATCTACCTTCTTTGTATTCAACTGGCGAATTTTACACGAGCATGTCATAGGAAGGGGTCAATTGCTACCTTTCACACACCCATTCCCTAGTTACTTCACTAGTCATGAAAAGCTAGCTTTTTCGCTAGTTGATATTGAAAAAAAAACAAGGCAGAGTGACTGATATTCTTCAATCAATATATTTATATTTTTTCATCCCGATATTTTATTTATGTTGCTCAACGAAACTGAAAAGCTTTATATGTCATGTTTTCTCGAAAAGGTCACTCCGAAGTATGCGTTCATAAGAATAAATTTTATGAGTCAGTCAAGACGTTAAAAACATAAACAAGAAACAAACGTTGATTGAACTGACTCATTTATGCATTACCTTGGGTCAAAAAAGTATCTAGTGCGTATAGAACTATTGAAGTAGCTAGCGTGAATGGGCCAATTGATACTTTTGATACTGGTGGGATTGTTTAAAACGAAAGTGAGTCAAATAATTATAGAATGAATCATATATTAAGGGTTGCCACTTAATAATATGTATTTTTAAGAATTTTAAACATCATTTAACAGTGTTAGGTGGTCACTGATATCGAATCTGAAGTCAGAATTTTAAAATTCAATATTGTTAATAGGTGGCCACCTCACTAAGAAAAAATTACATAAGTTTGAAATTCTGACAATGGATTCAGATTCAGCGACCCATTTTTACCTAGTGTTCGCTCCACACGGAATTCATAAAAGTAAAAAATTAAGGTGGCAACCTTATTAACCATATTGAATTTTAAAATTCTGACTTCAGATTCGAAATCAGCGACCCTCAACACTGTAAAACTACGTTTAAAATTCTTAAAAATACATATTATTAGGTGGCAACCCTCTATATATAGTACTACTATATATAGTACTAGTACTACTATAGTACTACTTTGGTAGCTACTTATACTCATTTTTGAGTAACGGGCTCGTGATTAAAAAATGTGATTCATTTGAAATCTCTGATATGAATCTCTGAGTTGTGAACGAACAGTACCAGAAGAGCAACGTCTCGGACACATTATGTGTACATCGGATACACGAGAACGTTACAATGTGTTTGAATCACGAGAAGATGTTTTAAATTTAATTCAATGACTTTTCAATGAAAATTCATTAAAACATACATTCCACTATTTTGAATTTTTTTCTGTATCAATAGATTACATCAATAATCTTTTTTTTATACTAAATTTTTCCAAAAATTTTTGAAAAATAGCGTATTTATAGCGATTTTTGTAAACTTTGACCGAAATCTGAACACTGTTGCACTGAAAAATTTCCCGAATCTAACAATATTCCTATTCATAACCTTGGGACCTTTAATTTGCCCCCTACTTTGGGATAGTTATTAAAATATATAGTTATTTAGTTTTAAATCAAAACCGCTGGCAGATGGTGCAACCGATACGATAACTTTTTGGATATAAAATCTTCTTGAATCCAGCATTCAGAATATGAGTGCTGAAAAAAATATTTAATTTAAGCCTGAACAAATTTATCCACCTTACTTTTTACCGATGTCCGTCTGTTCGTCTGTATGTCTGCCTGTCTATGATCACGATAACAGCCGTAATTTTAGAGCTATCGTAGCGAAATTCAATCTATAAGCTTTATATCCAAAAATACAGATCAAGTTAGAAAACGAGCCATATCGGTTAAAAAACACACCTATCTACCATACAAAGTGAATTTACCAAAACGATAAATTTACTTTTAATTCCACAAAAATTACTCTATGAACTTCAAACTTTGCACATTAAGCTTACACCTTAAAATAACCTATAATTTTAATATAATAGGCGTGTTTTATTCGTTCTGGTTAAACCAAATAGGTTCTAAATAACATGCAGAACACTAATAAAAAGATGAACTTGCTCAGTAGCTAGTTCATCTCGTTGAACTATTTTTTTTTCGCTACGGTTCTATAGATGTCGCTATTTGTTTTAGTTTGTGGCAGCACTCGCAAGTAAGAGTTTGGTTTACAACCCTTCTTGGTCACCCAATGCTGGCAAAAGAAACATCTGTGCTGTTTAGTCATATCATCGAGAACAATGACCCGAGCGGTCAGAAGCAGTAATGGTATTGTTTTGCAATCAGCCGTTTGGTCATATCATTTGGCGACAATGCCCCAAACGGTCTAAGGCAAAACTTACAAAGCTTTAACTAATGCGATCTATTCGTTCACTGGTTAAACCAGAACGAATAAAACGCAGCTAATATGAACTCTGAGAATGAAATTTGTAAAAATCTAATGAAAACCACGCCTATCTCCCATATAAAATAACTTTATGAAATTGGTAAATATCCTTAGGTTACACAACAATTAGTACAATGGCTTCAAATTTTGCAAATAATCTTGAATCTGTACTATATAAAAATTTCTCTCACTTCCCATACAAAGAGACGTCATCATAATAGTAAAACCTCAAGATATAACATCAAAATATAGTAAAACCTTTATAAATTCGAAAAAAAACTATGCTTAAACTTTGAATCTGTACTATACAATCAATGATAGGAAATCGGCAAAAAAAAACTAAAGATTTCTCCCAGCTCCTATACAAAGTGACGTCATCATAAAAGCAAAACTTTTATAAGTTCCAAAAAAAATAATATTTAAACGTAATATTGTACACATAAAAGCATAAATAAATAGAAATGACTCTGATTTTCATATATGAAATTTACAAGTATGACATATATCAATAATGAATTTAAAAATGCGGTCATCATATCATCACGCATATAAATCCTGTTCGAAATCGAGGTCAAATCAGACGAAATTCACGCTTACCTTCTATACAAAGAGAGATTATTTAAAGGGTAAAATCTCTTAAAATTTAAAAAAAAAAACTCTTATCAAATAATGAATCTGAAGTTGGCACAATCGAATATAAACCACGCCTATCTTCCATACAAAGTGACTTTATCAAACAAATAAAGTCATTCCATTAAGTTAAAATATTACTTGTGTTAAATGTATTACTTACTAGCAGAAACCCAGCACGTAGCTGCCACGCCCCCTTTGCCCAACTTCAATTAAATGTTAGCAGTAAGCCTGCATGTGTAAATTGAGTTCAAATACTGAATTTCGAGGTTGCGCGACCTATAACTCCAAAGCTTTTCGATATCACAAATTTGTGTTGTATGGGAGATGCCACGTCCCCTTGTCCAACGCGCATAAAATGTTATCAGTGAAATAGTACGTGTAAATTGTGGTCGAATACCGAAATTAGAATGCCATGACTGTGCGACCTATTATTCTAAAGCAGTGGTCATCAAACTCTATACAAGCATACCTTATTTATGTATAAAAGCTCATTAAAAGCTTAGCACAGGAAAAATATACTACCTGAGTCGTAGTTTAGCTTTCATTCAAGGTGAAGGTGCGCTTGTTGGATTATTTTCATTATTGTGCACATGCATGCCTTCAGTGTGGCCAGAAAAATTTTCCTCACTGTTCCAAATGAGAATAAACTATTAAAATAGTGAAGGTTAAATTATCCTTTTCAAAAAAATTTTAAAAATAAATTGTGATTTTATAATTATGTATTAAATAAAGGATTGAATTGAAGAAGGTATGACTGGATAGAGAGTTTTTTACTTTCTTTTTGTTTTTGAGTAATCGGGATAACCTTTTTTTATTTTTTTTTTTTAATTTTTGTGTTGTTTTGTTCGTTTTTGAGCAAGGAATATAATTATTTATTGTTTGAGTTAAATATTTTTAAAATATTTTTTTTAAATTTGGAACGGACTGTATTTTTAATGCATTATTCTTTGCATAACTGTTGATTTGCTAAATAGCCTGTTTGCTATTTTTTTCAATAAACGCTTTTTTAAGCGAATCACTAATTCCCTACGCTCAGTTTAATTTAAATTTTTGTATATTAAACTATGACAAGCGTTATAATGCCGTTCAATATTATATTTATGAACAGAAACAGTTCGGTAGCAAACCATACATTGCGGTTCAGAAAAAATATTTTCGGCAAAAAATCCCATTCAAGAAGAAACTTTTTTCATAGAAATAACAAAAGTATTTTATATATATGTATGAGTGTAGCATAAGTTGCGTACAACAATCTAACAAGCATGTATGCAGGTTCATTCTGCATAAAATCTCAATAGATACTGACGCAGTTCAGTCGTCATCCGTGAGTTAATATCTATACAGAAAGCTTTTAAGCACAAAAGCTCAAATGTCCGTGGACATGGCTGTGAGGATCACTGTTCTAAAGCAATACGATATTGCAAATTTGGACTGAATAGGAGGGTCCACGCCCCCTTGTCTAACACCCATAAAATCTTATCAGTAAAACTGCATTTGTAAATTGAGGTTGAGTACTGAATTCCGAAGCTGTGCGACCTATAACTCTAAAGCAATTCGATATCGCAAATTTAAGCTGTATGGGAGGTGCCACGCCCCATTTTACAATGCGCATAAAATGCTATTAGTGAAACGGATCGTGTAAATTGTGGTCGAATACTGAATTCCGAGGTTGTACCATCCTTACTTCCAAAGCTATTCGATATCTCGAATTTGGGCTGTATGGGAGGTGCTACGCCCCATTGCTTAACGTCCATAAAATTTTATCAGTAAAACGGCATGTTTAAATCGTGGTCGAATACTGAATTCCTAGACTGTTCGGCAAATAACTCCAAAGATTTTCGATATCGCAAATTTTAGCTGAGGACCCACGCCCTCTTTTTCTTTTTTAAACCTGGCCTGAGTGGAAGTTTACCTCTCTGCCAAATATCGAAGCAATCGGTAAAAAATTTCCGGAGGTGTGGGATATTTCCCATAAAAAATACAAAATTTTCATACAAGAAGCTTTTTCGGGTTTTTGAGAATTTCAAAAATTTCCACTCAACTTTTCAAATTTTTCTTTTTCTAAAAACCTTGTCCTAACAATAAGAAATACAACAAATAAAATCAAATCAGCCAAATTGGTCCAGCCATTCTCAAGGGATGAAGAGTCATACATGTGGCAGTTGATTTTTATATATATTACTTATAAAGGATACTTTTTTAAGCGTTTGGTTTTTGAAAATAAAAAACAAACAGAAAATTTGCAATATTGAATAAAATATTTATTTAAAGCGATACATCAATGTCTGCAATTTACTTTTTAAAAATTATTTCATGTAAATGTTGCCAGAAGTGGTCCATACGTAAACTGCAATTTTGGCATACTTTTTCCAGCATTTCGGCCGGTATCTCACCAATGGCAGCTGTAATGTTGTCTTCCAGGGCTGCAATTGTGTCTGGCTTGTCCCTGTATACGAGAGACTTCTAGCAGCCCTACAAAAAATAGTCTAGTGTATGTAGTCTAGCTATAGTCATAGACAATGGACTGCTCCAAAACGTGAGATTATCTGCTGACCAAACTCGCTTCTCAATAGGTCCATGGTATCGCGTGCCGTATAGCGTGTGGCACCGTCTTGATGAAACCACATATCAACCAAGTCCAATTCTTCCATTTTGGGTATATAAAATTCGGTAACTATCGCACGGTTCCTTGACCCACTGACTGTAATGCTGCTATTTTCATTAATTTTAAAAAAGTACGATCCAATGATGCCTCCGGCCCACAAACCTCACCAAACAGTGCATTTTTCAGGGTGCATTGGCAGATCTTGAACTGTCTCTAGCTGCTTTTCAGACCAAATTCGGCAATTCTGTTTGTTGACATACCTATTGAGCCAAAAATTAGCTTCGTCGCTGAAGACAATTTTTCTGTAAAAAAGTTATTCTTCATTCAACTTTCTACGGCCCATTCATGAAAGAAACGACGTTGTTGTAGGTCACCTGGCTTCAGTCCTTACTCAAAATCTTCCAAGTGGTCGAATAACACAAGCCCAATTTTTGACAACGTCGACAAATTGACATATCGCAATCTTCATTGACACTGCCTGATACAGCAGCAATATTCTCCTCGGTTGGCGCTCTCCGCATGCCGGTTTGATGGATAAATGTCCAAAAAAGTAAAAGTTGTGCGAATATGACGACCATAAAATGGACGTAGCTTGTGAAACACATTTTTCACAGAGCACGAATTTTGATGATAAAATTCAATAAAATTCAATATTTTAAAAACACAACAACAAAATGAACGTCTTGTCATATTTCAACAACTCAACACTCTAACAATACCTCGACACTATTGTTTTGAGTGTTGATACGGTGTTGACTATTTTTGTTTTCAGTTAACAATCTAATTTTGACAGAAGTGTAGGTGTAGCAAAATAATTCAATGCGTACATCAAAATGTCAGCAATCTAACACCGTAACAAGACTACCTCTGAATATCCTTAATGGTTTACAAGCACTATTCGTTTGTAAGTCTATTCATGGTGAAATGACGCAGCTTTTTGAGCATTTTTGGCTTTACTACAAAAATGTACACTGAAAAACAAATGGCCCTTTACATAGCTATATTTTAGTTTAATTTAAAATTAGTTGATTTAAAACTGTTGATATTATGATATTTTGTAACATTAATTACTATTCAACAAAACCAGTTAACTGGGTTATTATTATAATTCTATTGTTCACTGGGTATTAATTTGACATATTTTTAATTCTGTCTCCCACTTTCTTTCTTTGTTCTGTTCTTTAAAATAATATTTCTAGCACGCTTCACGTGGTTCTATTTTTCATATTAGTTTAATAAATAATATCTTTTTATTTTAAAAATACAATCTGGAGTTTTCTTTTCAACAGGTTATAGGCCCAGCAACGCAAATAATATGGAAAAAGAGCAGCCGATTATTGAGAAATTTACTGATGCATCACAGTGGCCAATGTGGAGGTTCCAGGTGCGCGTCAATTTGGTGGCAGCGGATTTGTATGGTAACGTTGATGGCTCCATACTTCAAACTGAGAAAACCACTGACTGGGTCAAGAATGACGCAAAGGCGCAGCGGATCATCGTAAACTCTTGTGGATCGAAGGTGTTGATTCATTTGTGCAACTGTTCTACGTCAAAGGAAATGTGGAATAAGCTGCATTCGGTATATGAAAAAACTCATATTGCAGCTAAACATTTGTTGATGGAGCAGTTTTACGCTTATAAGAAGGATCCTGCGCAAGATATAGCGACTCACATTTCGGTGCTTGAAGGCTTAGCAAATAAATTAAAGACTGCTAGTGCTTCAATAGATGAAAGCATGCTAATCACAAAAATATTAATGACACTACCTACGGAATTCAAATATTTTGCTACGGCTTGGGATTCAGTAGCCCAGGATCAGCGGACACTTGAGAATTTGACGAACAGACTCATGATCGAAGAATCTAGACTTGGTGTTCAAAATATGAACCTTAATGAGGTTGGAACCAGTGAGGCATTTATGGCTAAGCATAGTAATGAAGCGACTAAAAAGCTGAAAATGAAGCGTATTGAAAAGTGTTTCAAGTGCGGTTTAACTGGTCACTGGAAACGTGATTGTAAAGTAAAATCAGCAAAACGATATACTGAAAAACAATTGGATCAAGATGGTGGCGATAAAGCTTTTTTAACTAAAATGACATTGCCAATTAATAAAGCTGATGCTTGGTACGTTGATTCAGGAGCGACAAGTCACATGTGTAAGCGCCGTGATTGGTTTTTGACATTCACGGAATTAGAAAAACCAGTTGAGGTTGTTCTTGGTGACGGCAAGGTGATGTCTGCAGTTGGACGTGGTGATCTAAAGGTTTTGTGTTACACTGGAAAAGACTGGATCGAGAAAACTTTAAAGAATGTCTTATATTCACCACAACTTTATGCAAATTTATTTTCGTCGACAAAAGCTTTAGACAGCGGACATACAAGTTGGTCAGACAAGAATCAATTTAAGTTACTCGATGGCGAACAAGTAGTTGCAGTGGGAGCAAGGCAAGGCGGTATGTTTCAAATGCTTTTTAAAATAATCGAACCTATGTCTGGCAGCACAATGGTTAACATTGCAATCAAACATGAGTCGCTGCGGGTTTGGCATGAGCGACTTGGTCACCAAAATCTGAATCATGTATGAAATTTTTTGAAGCGTAATGCAATTGATTTTTCCGATACAAATTTTAATTGTGATGGTTGTGCATATGGAAAACAGCATCGATTAAGTTTCAGTTCACGGTCCGAAAAGTCAACAAAATGTGGTGAGATTTTGCATGCTGATGTTTGCGGTCCAATTGAAGAGGTATCTTTTGGAGGCTCCAGGTATTTTTTGCTTGTCAAAGATGAGTTTTCACATTTCCGATTCGTATATTTTTTGAAAGAAAAATCAGAAGTTATAGATAAAATCAAGGTTGTCATTAAAATTTCTGAAAAGCACTTTGGTCATGGTGTAAAGTTTTTGCAAACAGATAATGGGACTGAGTTTGTAAATTTACAAATGAAAAAGCTGTTAGAGGAAAACGGAATCCAGCATCGACGCTCAGTCCCATATACTCCTGAGCAAAATGGGTGCATCGAGAGAGAAAACCGAACAATAATGGAGTCAGCGCGATCAATGATACATGCAAAGCAGTTAGACTTTAGACTGTGGGCAGAGGCAGTGAAGAGTGCAGTTTTTATTTGGAATCGAACTGGAACTAGTTCACAGAAAGATAAGACACCTTATGAGCTATGGTATGGTAACTCAGCACGGTTTGATCATTTCCGAATTTTCGGTTCAGAGGTTTACGTTCATATACCAAAACAAAAGCGTCAAAAGCTCGAAGCAAAATCAAAAAAATATATTTTTGTTGGTTACGAAGACAACCATGGTTTTCGAGTGATGGATGAAAAAGGCTGTATTACAATAGCACGAGATGTAAAATTTTTAACTGAGGAGCCAGCTGTAGCTACACTCATTGAAGATGAAGAAGAAGTTTCTGCTGATAAAGATTGTGAAGAAGATCATGAAAACATTCAAAAGGTTGAATCCCCAGACCAAATGAAAAAACCACGGGAACGTATTTTACAAGATATTCGTGAAAACAATATATTAGAGTCGCATTGATGGCAATGGCTTTGTTTACGAATGCTGAAGAGCCAAAGTCGTATCAAGAAGCCACTGAATCTCCAGAAAAGGAAAAATGGCAAGAAGCTATGCAATATGAATTTGACTCTCTGCTGCAAAATAAGACTTGGGTTTTAGTGGATAAACCAAAACGCCAGAAAGTTATAGACAACAAGTGGGTTTATAAAATAAAGAAAAACACAGACGATTCAGTTGAGCGTTATAAAGCGCGGCTTGTGGTGCGAGGGTTTGCACAAGAATATGGCGTCGATTTTTTGGAAACTTTTAGTCCAGTTGTGAAATTCACCTCTTTGCGAGCAATATTAGCTATTGCTGCTGCTTAAAAAAATGCAAATAACACAGTTCGATGTTAAAACAGCATTCCTGAATGGTGAACTGGAGGAGAGTGTTTATATGAAACAGCCAATTGGTTTCAGCGATGACAGTGGCCGCGTGTGCAAGTTGCAAAAAAGTCTATATGGCTTGAAACAGGCCTCGCGTTGTTGGAATAACAAATTTAAATCTTTTATTAAACGTTCGGATTTAAGGTTAGTGACTCAGATTCATGTGTATTTGTAAGTCATGAACAACGAGGAACAACTATTCTTGCTATATATGTAGACGATGGTATAATCGTTGGTAACGATAATGCGCACATCGAAACGGTTGTTAAGCACCTTCAAGAACAATTTGAAATCAAAGTGATGAAAGTTGGATGCTTTTTAGGGTTTCAAATTCAGCAAAATTGTAACGGCTCCATCTTTACTCATCAGGCTGCTTATGCACAAAAAATATTAAAGAAATATCAAGCAGCAGATTGCAGGCAGGTTACTGTTCCTAGTGATCCAAATCAGGTACTTAATAGTTTTGACGAATCGCAAGAAAGTCAATATCCATATAGACAGTTGGCTGGAAGCCTTATGTACTTGGCCGTTGCAACAAGACCGGATATATCCTTCTCTATTGGAAATGTATGTCGATACTTGGAAAAACCAAAACTAGCTCACGAGAATGCAATTAAACGTATTTTAAGATATATAAAAGGAACAATAAATTTTGGAATTCTGTATAATAGTGATGGAAGCAATCAGTTATGTGGATACAGCGATGCAGATTATGCTGGTGATATCGATACAAGAAAATCAACGTCAGGGTATGCTTTTTTATTAAATGCCGGTATAATCAGTTGGTGTAGCAGTCGGCAGAAGTGCATTTCACTTTCAACTACTGAATCTGAATATGTGGCAGCTTCGGATGCAGTAAAAGAGTTAATTTGGTTACAACGATTGCTCGGAGAGTTGATTCCACAGAAAAAGAATGAGAAAGCAATGTTTTTTATGGATAATCAAAGTGCCATCAGGCTCATAAAAAATCCCGAGTTTCATAAGCGCACAAAACACATCGATGTGCGATATCATTTCGTTCGTGAAAAATTTCAGGAAGGTTTTATGGAATTACAGTATGTGCCGACAAATGAGATGGTTGCAGATATTTTCACAAAGGCATTGCCGAGCGAACGTTTTCAATTTATTCGCTTATTGATGGGAGTTAAACTTATTTAATTTTTTTAATGTAACAAAAAGTGGGAGTGTTGATATTATGATATTTTGTAACATTAATTACTATTCAACAAAACCAGTTAACTGGGTTATTATTATAATTCTATTGTTCACTGGGTATTAATTTGACATATTTTTAATTCTGTCTCCCACTTTCTTTCTTTGTTCTGTTCTTTAAAATAATATTTCTAGCACGCTTCACGTGGTTCTATTTTTCATATTACTTTAATAAATAATATCTTTTTATTTTAAAAATACAATCTGGAGTTTTCTTTTCAACAAAAACCAATTAATACTCAAATGATGAAATATATAAGGCTTCAAAGAAGCTTCGCTTTTGACGAGTGTCCAACTTGAGCACCTCTTTAACATTGTAGTTTCAAGGCTATTATTATTACTATTATTATATTTAGTTATTAACAATTGCATGCAATCAACATGTAAATTTTCGGTCTATATGTCAAATACACCCCTCATCACCAAGAATTTCAATAAGTTCAACAAATAATCAAATCACATAATAAACATGCCCTCGTTTGTGCATGCCAACTTAATGAAATTTGCACAAAAATAAATCTAAGTTTAAGGAGCATGAAGAATTCTTTAAGTAAATGAAGCGTATAAAGATGTGCCACAAAACGATCACAACAGCAGCAACAACAAGATCGCAGTCAGAGTAAATAAAAAGTAAAAGAATGTCAAAACAAGAACAACAGAAGGAACAACAAAAAACCAAAAACACACCATCAAAATATATAATCAAAGATTAAATTCAAATAAATCGACTTCAGTGCTTAAAATATAAACATTTTCACATAAGCTTAACTTTAGAGACAGAAGCAGCAGCAGCAGAGGTAGAAAATCTGTTAGAGAGGCCCCTCCACACACACTCATACGCTGCTTAATCACAGCAATATCCCTGACAATCCTTGCCACCTCCATCACCCTTTTGGCAGCATCGGCTCACAATCCAAGGAAGCCAAAGATTTCAAAGTCTACCGTGTGACTAACTCGTTGGTTCTGCATCGCGTTTGACTGTGTATTTGTTACCACTGACTTCTCTGTCTACGGTCCAGCCGCCAGTCAACGGCTTTGGTTTCCAACGCCTGAATCCAATGCTAAATCTGCGCGTTCTCGATTGCGCCTGCGCAGCCAATTTGCGAATATTTTTATTTCAATTGCTGTGCTTTTCGACGACATTTAGTTTCGTCGTTGCTGTTGTTGTTGTGGTGCTTTGTTTTTGTTTTTGGTACTTTTATTATCGTTTTTTATTAGGTCTTAAATGCTTTTATTTTTGCTGCTTCTTGTTCTTGTGTGCTGTTCTGCTTCTTCCTCATCTTCTTTTCATTGCAATGTTACCATCCAGTCATACCACAATCCAGAATCAGCTAGATCATTGTTATTGTTGTTGTTGTTGTTATTGTTGCTGCTGTTCTGTTTATCGAATTATTTTTGTTGTCTTTATGCGATCATGTAAATATATTTGCGGCCATTGACACAGGTCAACAGCAACATCAGCAACAACAACAATAAGGTGTGCAGCCAAAGCTAAGAAGCAGTAAAAGCGCTCACTCCAGCAGCCGCCATTGTGTGCGCCATATTGTTAAATTTGTTTTTAAAAGGCGCGCAAATGCCTGTAGTTGTTATTGTTTTTATATTTTTTGGTCTCTTTTTCGGCCTTCTACAGGTGTTTATTCGCATGAGCTCCAATTTTAACTGAAGTTTTATTTCAATATCTGTCGTCGTCATTTATTTCTTTTTGCTGTCTGCGCATGCGTTGATCTTTTACTGCTGCTGCTTCTCCGACATTCACAGATCTCAGATCCGACATCCGAAGATGTTTGCGCTCACAAGCCTATCATTATTTAGCTTAAGCGCTGATAAAGTCTCCAAAAAGGTTGTTAAAACAAAAAATTATTTACGATCATTTTGTTAGCATTGCTGCGGGGCTTAAATATGTGCGTGAATATGTTCTAGAAACCGCACGCAGGCTGGCAGTAGACAGGCAGAACGGTACCAAATGCTGGAGTTGTGAGGGCAGGGGTTGAGAATGAGTTTCCCTGACCTAAAAGCAAATTTCAAATATAATAAATAATGATCAGAAATCCCAATTGTATTAACTCTTTCATAGTTTGTAGTTAGATACATTGATCGATAATAATGTGGAGGAGCTTGGGGCTAGTTGTAACAGAAAGCCACTATGTTTTAAAGTTGACCCCTGCCGCGAAGGCTTAATTCAACGGTGCTCCAAGGCTTGGGACAAATATGAAGCGTCGGCCAACGCCCCTTCGGAATTCAAGAAAGACCACTTAGAAAGGTTCCCCCAATAACATGCCACAGAACCCCCAACACTGATGTCAAAAAGACACTATTCATGACCGTGACTCATTCAGCCACTCGAATTTAAACATGACTTGGTTATTTTAATAACCATGGGTTATCTCAGTATCAATACCAATAATACAACCCATTATTTTTGGCCGCTACAAAATCATCATATCCATATCAAAGGTCATCACTCTCTGACATGAAAAATTAAGGCAACTAACTAGGCCTGTCACTCATGCAATCAGGTTACTCAATCTCAGTGGACACAACTCAGACTATTTAGGTTTCCCCGTCGCCTGTACTCAAATTCCAAAGGTCACAGTATACTGATCCGGTAGTTGCTTACCTTCCTAACATTTACTGTTTGAAATTAGCGAGATTCAATCTACCATCATTCTCTTAGTAATTTAAGGGAATCACTTGCCCGAGTTCAACTTAAGTGTAACTCACACCGGCCTTTCTGGCCTAACCACAGCCAGAGCGCATTGAAAACCCCACGTGGGCCAAACCCAAACGACAGTCAATACCTGGACTCAAGGCTCCACCTGACAAGGCTCTTCAACATCCCGTCTTACAGACCAAAAGTTCTTAGAACATGACTAGGTTAAAAATAACCAACAGTGCATTCCACTGTTACGTACAGACAAGTTCAACTAATTTTTCGGTTTATATTACATATAGCACTTAATTGTTTTATCAGATATATACTTTTTTTTTCTCTAATTTAATAGATTATATACTAGTCCTTAATAGTGCGCAGAAACATTTAAAAAAAGTCATGAAATACTGAAGAAAAATGCAAACAACCCACGTCACGTACGGGACACATCAAGTCAACCAACATTCGAAATCGTTATAGTTTTATTCAGATTTCAGCGAATATATTACAGGTGCATAAAAAGTGTCTTCGAAGGAAATTATATCTAAGAATCATGCTTGCTACTAGCGAAAAAAATATTAATTAAAACACCTATTTATAATTCAAAAACATTTTTTTATATTTGTCACGTACAGACAAGTCGTCACGTACGGGACATAGTTCAACTTAAATCTATAATATATGTAAAAATCAATAGGTAAATACAGTTTTGTCTTGGGAAAGGCAATGTTTTCTGCACTCACCAACTTTCTCCTCAGTTTTAATAAAATGGAAGTTGGAAATTCCAGTTATCGCTTTGGCATTGTCCCACGGCGATGCACTTTTAATCCTTTCATAAATTTCAGAGGATGGCACATAAATCACACGGGTTTTTGTGACTAATTGAGAAGCTAAATCAGAAAAGTCCTTGGCTGATTGGACAACAACATGTTCATTTTGGCTCATCATTTTCTCTCTTACCAGTCTTTTGATATTTCCGCCAACTCCGTCTATCACACCTTTTCCATGCGATGTAGCAAAATATTTCCAATAAAAGGGCCTTTTGTACTTTTCACTCAACATTGATGTTAGTTTAACCATATAACGGTTCTTAAATTCCGATGAAGGGCCGTCACTCTAAATAATTTCCGCTGAAGGTAAGTCTTCATTTTCTTTATGCATCAAGTCAAACAACTTATTGATGAAAACAAAAACTGCATCCTTGTCTTTCGAATTTGCATCTGAGCATATAAGATATGTTTGGCAATTACCTTTGTAAAAACTTGCAGCAGTAAATAAAAGAACACTTGTTCGTGACCAGAGTGCGCTTTGAACTTCATTCTGGTATTCACAGCCAAAAGACATCGCAAAATCAACTTGAAGGATTCGTACATTTTCATTGCGTCGGTCTTTTTGAAATTCACTGGCTTGAACTCGTTTTAAATTAACATGCTTCATCATAATATGGATAGAATCAATCAATTTTTCTTTAAGTTCACCTGAACTTGTTTCGTGGTTTACTAAACGTAGTTTATTTTCTGAGTTTTTTTCCCGTTCTTTCCATACACAGATTGTACTTAAATCCATAGAAATTAATATTGTTTTGCCATCAGAACAAGTATCACATTCATTTTTCCAGCACTTCGAATCCAAAGAAGGATCACATAAAATCATAGTCCACCAGTCGTTACAATAATTTTGTTTCAAACCTTTCAATTTGAACATACAATTTTCATGAGTTAAACATTTGCACTGGTCTGAAGGTGTGTCTTTCATTAGCAAAACATTTTTCGGTCTTAGACTACAAAATTTTGAAAATCCAATTTCGATATTAGGAAAAAATTCTTTAAAAATGCAAAAGGCTTCTCGTAGGTACAAAGTCAAATAATGCTTTTGACACTTCTTCTTAATGCCGTTTTCCCAAACAACGATGAAATCATTTGCGCCTGGGCAGGTATACACAATATCCGGACGATAGTAAAATGCTTTCACATCGTCATAACGTGTATCGCCACCTGATGTGCTAATGTTTGGGCTTTCTGCTAGAGCAATGTTCATTTTACGCGCTAGTTCTGTAACAACCGCTTTTTTCTTTCTTGGTGATTGAGGCAGTGCTTTTAGAGCCTTTTGAACAGCTTTAGATAAAGTCTGTTTCGACTTGTACGGAGATTCAGTACTTACAGGAGAATCAGTAGGATTTTTAAGTTCCACCCGCTTTTTTGCCCTTTGCAATCTCTTCTTATCCCTTTCCTTAAGTGAAATTGCTTTTAACTCACCTTCAGAAAGATTTTCTGCTTTTCGTTTACGAAGCTCACGCAATCTTTTAGCCTCATAAGCGGTAAAATTAGGATCTTCCTCTTTTTTCTTTTCTCGAAATTTTCGCATGCGGCTAGCACTGGTTGATAGTTGCTGGTCGCTCATTTTTGCGTTATTGAGATTTGCAGTACAAAAAAGGGCTTTGTTTATTACAAACGCCAGTAAAAGTTGAAGATGTCAGATAACTTATTCTTCGGCGTCACAAGCAGACACTTTATTATCACCAAGAATATATTGTAAGCAAAGCGATTTCAAACAAAATTGTTTTACCAGTTTTTAGACCGCTAAAAGTTAGCTGTTAACAGAAAAATTCAATTTGTATAGTCGACTTGTTTTACAATTATTAATAGAAAAAGGAATTAAGCGTCACGTATGGGACATCGAAACTTACCTTTCCGTTATGATTAATTTCTTATCAAAAAACACTTAACCAAAAAATGAGTATGCAGTTAAATACAGCGGACCATACACTATAACTTAGAACAGAAATCTAGTTTCTATCTGATAAACAATAGCGGCAGCGACCTCGCAAAAAGTTGTGTAAAGACTAATGAAAAAATCCAACTTGTTGTTACTCTCAATAAATAAAGGTATTTACAAAAAATGAGACATACTCACTACAACTTTTGTAAATTATTTTAGAAGAGAACATAATCTCACTATGTACGTGCGATAATATATAAAAAATGCATATTTGTAAAACAGTTCAGAGTTCCCCTTTTTCATGGAATGCTCCAATGGTTTCCCAGTAAAACCGGGTAAACTACAATTCTACTTATGCAACTTCGTTAACCTAATTAAGACTTAATAAAAAGCCTCTTTCGGAAAACTAGGAAGCATGAGCCGTTGTATACCAATTGGCTTATACAACGGTCCAAAAATTAAATGTTTCCTACATAAAAACTTTATTCTAAGATAAGGTCTGCAGAACAACGATAGATCAGGTCTCCTCATCATTGGTGGATGACTGTCCCCGCTCTTCAAGTTATGTTGGATTGATCGTCCATCGAAAGCATATTACAATGACGGTGTTATGATAACTTAATATCAAAACCACGCTTTCTCCAAGAATTTGGCAACCAACAACCAAGGCTCAAGGTAAACCTTTTTCTTTTACAGTTATCAGATGAACATTCAAGAGCCGAGCCTCAAGAATGAACTCATTATGAGATCAGTTCATGGGCCGTGCCCCATGAACTGCCCATCCAATAACAAACCCTCACCGCTTCTATTCCTGGCTTGGGACAGGCATATTCCCCGAAAATCCTCTGGCGGGTTTGGCTAATTGTAACAGGAATAAGTTGTTACAAACCAATTACTCAATAGAAAAAAAAACTTTTTTATTAAACTTCTAGTAAGTTTAACAAATTGGTTTCCTGAGCCTTCTGAAATTTTTAGGAGAATAAGTGATAATGGACTGGTTCCTATCATCGCTATTATCAATAGTCATTTCTGACACCCTTATTGTCAACGTCGTAATTATTGCGGAGCAGGGGCGCAATCAGAAAATTTTGTTGGGAGGGGTTTTGTAATATGTTGGGCTTATATTTATTTATTTATTTTTTTATTTATTATATGAAAGAAAATTATTGTAACTTTAGTGCTGTGGTATATTGGTTAGTGATCTCAATTTTTACTGTAATGGTTACTGGTTCAAACCTCAGTCAGGCCAAGCAACATTTTAATGTTCAGCTCTTTCACCTCACAGCAATAAATTGCAATTTTTTACAGTAATATTTGCCTATGAAAGTATGATAAAGTTAACAAACAAAGAATTCTACCAGGATGATAACATACACAATAATAACATTAGGTAAGTTGTTATAAATAGTGTTTTAAGAACTGCGTCGATTGGCCATTACTTGAGATGGGCACGTGAGTAATTTCGAGTCACAATCACGCACACTCACGATGTGTTTTTTAATAACACACGGTCACTAATAAAATTATTTTTGACGCACGGTCTCGATGTATTTTCTTCTAATCATGCAAGCGCACGATTACAATTAATCTTTACTCACGATCACACACGATCACGATGGCATTTTTTGATAATTAGGCACGCTTATTAAATTTGTAATGCAAGTGTATTTAGTGTTTTTAAAGTAAAAAACGTAAATTCAATTCGAATCTTATAAAGATACAGTTGCGAACGAAATAATAGCAGTACTCTTATATTCAGCTATGTATGGATAAATAATACTAGTCTACAAATTTCGTATCCGGTAAACCCATTATCATTCCTACATGTACTTTCAACGCTGGTTTCAAATCTGTACTCAATTTCCTCCTATACTGTAAAATTTTCAAGATACAGGGTGTTTTACTTTTTTGGCAAGTGTTTAGTATTATTGATCTAGAATCTAAGCTACTAAGCACCATAAAATAAAAAATAATTTTTTGTATTTTAGAAAAGATATCAACTTTGCAATGAATATATCAACTACTATCGCGGTAGTGGAGCAAAAATAACGGAGTAAAAATTTTGAGATTATCTAACAAAATATCAACAATTTTAGTGTCTATTGTTGAAGCAAAAGATTCAAAATTTGTTGATATTTCGTTGGATAATATCAAAATTTTTGCTCCGTTATTTTTGAAATGGATTTGTAAAATCCATTGAATTGAATAAATAAAATTTATTGTTTGAAAGTGTTATTTTAATAAAAGTTTTTATTTAAAAAAAGTAATCTATCCAAATTTTCACCTAGTAGTCTGAATCTTTATTCCTCTTTGAAGCAAAATTTGCCTCAAGTAGTCGGTGACGTTTCGCGAAATAATTAAAGAAAGCTAGTTTAGTTGCATGATACAAAGAACCACAGATAAAGTATTCCCGGTGCAACGAACAACATTTACTGCGCACCTCGTCATCGGTGCTCGTCAAATGTGACACTTGATGAATACATTCAAAAGAAAATGTCGAAAAGTGGCGAAGATAGCAAAATGAAAACGAACAAACAGTCAAAATTCTGTCAAGTACATCAAGCAACGTAGCCGCTTTTTGTGTAAATCGGTAAAAAGGGGAAAAAATACCCCTACAAAATATGCAAATTTTTTTTCACAAACAGTACTAAAAAATATATTTACTTTATTTTGGACATGTGCTTTATTTAACAATATTTATTTCATTTCATTAAAACAAGTTTTCATAAGTAATGTAGGCATTTTAAAATCTTTATACCCTATGAATAAATTGTGACTACGTTGCAACCAATGAGCACCTTGCACGTCACAGCAAAGAAGGCGGACATGCGCAATACTTTACCTATAGTTCTTTGTATCATGGTTTAACTGTTGTAGCTGTATTAGAAGTGAACAGTGTTGCATTTTGTATGCGATTGGTAGAAAAACCGTAAAACAAAAGCATCACTAAATTTTGCACAGATTTGAAAAAATTAAAATATAAAGAAATCGTGACACGAAAAAATGGAAGTCACGCACGAAGCAAATGCAATCACGCAGGCTCACAAATATTTCGTTTTTTATGAGTTCGCTCACGATCACGACGTGATTTATCGCCCTAATGATGGTCGTTACATTTTTTGTCATAGCTTGTTGCTGAAAAATACAAAATCCAAATTTTTTTTATTAGCTTTTTTTCATTAATGACACTTATATCTGTGGTCACAAGGCATAACGACTAAACTCAAAGTATCGTAAAAAACGATGTTTTAATTGCACGAACTACGACCTATTTTTTTGAAATATATAAACCGTTGCAAACAAAATATGTGCAGACATACGTGATGATCAATTCTGAGAAAAAAAATGGATATCTGCATACTTCCAAAAATTGGCAATAAAGTAAATTCCATATCGCTTTTTTACGATATTTTGAGTTTAGTCATTATTCCTTGTGACCACAGATATGTCACCATCATTTAATAAGAATGTAGTTAAAGCGAAAAATGACAAGCGAATTGGAATTTCGATAAAACATAAGTGAAATTTATCAGATTCAGCCTAAATGGACGTATAAAAAAATTGCCTACACACAAAAAATCTCGTTGGTAAATTCAAACGATATTTGCGATCACTTTACCGTCAATACAATTATTGTTGCGCATTTACTATTTTTTCGTTTGAAATTACCAATCAGAAATTGGAACTTAGCAAATGTAAGAGTAAATCTAAATGTTTCGGACAGTTTAACAGCCCTATTCTGGCAAATTAACAAATTTTTAACCAGTATTTTGAATATTTCTATGTGTTTGTTGTTTTCAAAACAAAATTTAAAGCTCAAAAATCAAAATTTGTTAATGAAATTGTCAATTACTGAAAAGCAGTTGACAATTTTTATCAAAATTTTTTATTTTTGAGCTTCAAATTTTGTTTTGAAAACAAAAAATTACAACAAACACTTAGAAATATTAAAAATACTGGTTAACAATTTGTAAATTTGCCAGAATAGGGCTGTAAGTCAGGCTTTAATATAAAAACCAACATATTACGTGAATTCCATTGTTGCTGCACAGTTACTATTTTTTCGCTTAAAATAACCAAGCAAAAATTGTAACTTAACAATTGTGACAGTAAGTCTCAACGTTTCGAACAGTTCAAGTTGGCAGCTAATATTTTTTCATCGAACATGTGTTTCACATAATTCCAAATATGTTCTAAAAATTTCTAAACTAAATACATAGCAAAAGTATTATGAGTTATGATATAAAACTGGCATCCAACCCAATTTTTTTTTTTTGAAACGAATACAAAAAAATGTATGACTTCTTGTTAGTATTACAGTAGAAACGCTGTAAAAATGGTTACTCAACAACTTTTGTGGTAAGACTACTGTATAATTGTAACTTAACAAGTTTTACAGTAAGTCCACAGTTAAAATTGTTATTCAAAAATTTCTATGGTAGAGCTACTGTAAAATTGTTAGCCAAGTTTTGCAGTGCATGTACTGTAAAATTTATTATTAAACAACTTATGCGGTAGAGCTACCGTAAGACTGTTACTTAACAAGGTTTATAGTATATTACAATTTCTTAATGGTAGAGTTTAAAATTTCTCTTTTGGCTCGTTTTCAATCGACAGTTTAACGTTCGTATCGGTAGAATTTACTGTACATTTTTTTCTGTGTAGGCGGTGTAGGCTAATGAAAAGACTGTTTTTCGCGTAATAAAAATATTTGACGAGGATATGACTATCACCCGAAAAAAGGTTCTGAAAAAAGGGTCAAACGACCAGGTCAAAAAAGTTGCGATCGCTAGATATCCAAGATCTAAAATTTCTCTCATTTGTATCGGATGTTTCGGCAACCCTTCCATAATCTTAATGCTCTCTTAATAGCAGGCCTGATTTTCCGCAGAACAGTTCTGTTTCAATTATCGGCTTAAGATTTTTACGATTCTTTAGAGGTTTTGTTTTGTTGCGCTATCGATTTGAAAGAAAAATGACTCGTGTTGGTTTTTCACATTTTAAATAAATATATGATAATCCTCTACGCTGTTCCGGTGATATAAAGTCATGGCGTGATCGAAAAAATTCTCACGAGCATGTTTCATTTTCATATCGTTTTTTGTTTCTCCTGTAAACTTATGAACTTCTGTTGCGTTATTTTGCATTTAAGGTGACGATCACAGTTGCCAAATCAGCGGATTTCCCGCTAAATCAGTAGATTTTAATGTCACATGGCGGGATAAATTTATCAAAAATCCTCTGTCGGAATTTTTGGCGGATTTTTACTTATTTTTTTATTAAATTTATCTTAATTATTATTAATTTTGAAGATGATTGATCACTTCTCCGTTAACAATGTTTTAAAGGAAGTAAAAGAAGTTGTTTGGCTTTTTTAGAAATTTGTGGGTGTAGCTATGGATATCGAAATATTATATCAGTATCAAAAAATTAACCTCGTAAAATGGAATAATGTATCTAATACAACTGATTTTTGGGTTAAAGTACTTGAAAATAAGGATGCAGGGGGAGATTTAATTTTTGAGGACATGTCAAACTTTTCACCGATCAAACGCTGATGTTGAACGAGCGTTAAGCCAGCTCGATATTGTGAAGTCCAGAATAAGAAATCGCTTGCAAATCAACACAGTAAGTTTTTCTTGTATATGATGATCAAGATACGGCTTAAGAAGGCGCCAGAAGTGATGCCAGGACTATAATATACTCCGATCATATCTAATGTTAATTGAGTTGAATGGTATGGATAGCATAACCATGGATTGATGTAAATTAGAATATGCCTCAAGTTGTTTTTAATTGGAACTTGAATCAATATCTTTTGAGATTTTTTTAACTTTATTATAAATATGTAGTTATATTTATATTTTGTTGTAGATTTTGTTAATCCTCTGCGACTGACGTGGTCTGTCATACTACCACAAAATCGAAAAATTTACATTGATTCGTTTGATGATGATTTATGTCATATCAATAAATGTTGTTTAACATTATGTCTTTTTAATTTTATATATAAGGAATTTAACCCTCACCCGATCATCGGGTGAAATTTCACCCATTTTTAAGTTTAAAACGCTATACCTAGCTAACTTTTAATGCAAATTAATGAAATACATGGTATTTGTATAAAATGTCCCTTTCTTTTGGAATATGAAATCAATATAATGGTTGATAAAACATAACGGTAAATATTTGAAAAGTAACTTAAGCGACCTTCGGGTGAAATTTCACCCATATGCGAAAAAAGTACCGAAGAGCATATTCCTTCCTCCAACAAATCTATATGAGGTGAGCATAAAACTGCTTTCTACTTTTTTGCACTAACTGTAAATAATAAACTATAATTCAACAACATAAACACATATAAAAGAAAATTAATAATTTTTAGTTAATTAGGCGTACAAAATAGTCACGGGTGAAATTTCACCCATTAAGGTTTTATTTGTGACTTTTTTTGAGGGTCGGATGAGGGATAAAACAATAATACACACTCTTAACTGTAAAATATAATAGCTAAAAAAAGTAGGAATTACAAAACGAATTTTGGAAATGCAAGCTGTCAAAATGGTTTCTGGTGCACTACCACGTCAGTAGAATTGTGAAAATTATGACACGTCAGTCGCAGAGGGTTAACTAAATTTTTAAAAACTAATTAGTGGATTTTGTTGGTAAATTTTCCGGATTTTATCTGGTAACACCGATAAATATAAATATTTTCTTTTACCTTTGACTTTTGAATACGATGGCAATCCATATGCAATTGTTTTAGTTTGGTTCTTTTTAAAAAAAAAAATCTTAAGAAAGTTTGCTTGCATTTTGAAATTTTGCCAATTATTTTTTAAACATACGTTGATCCGAGTACAAATCAAAAAGAAACACATCCCTATCGGAAATTTTAAAGTGCCTTATGAAAAAGCAAATAAAAAGGGCTTCACTCTGCTTATGAATAGTGCTTTTGAGAAGTGCTTTGCTCTCGCTACGAATTGAGCTTCAAAAAATCGGTTTGCTTTCACAATTTTCCCTAATTTGATTAAAACAAGATTTACATCTTGTCGTTGCTGTCGTACTACAATAGTTCGATATATTTACTTTTCTCATCACTACTTGTCATTACTCATCACTAGTATGCGCGGGAAGCTTAATTCGTGAAAGTGTTTTAGCAAAATAGTGAAAAATAGTGAAAGGTAAAAAACGTTTATAAACAGTTTAAATATTTTAATAAAAAAAGTTATATTTTCATAAAAATTAGTTTCTAAACATTTTTTCTAAACTTCTTAATAGCTTATTTTTTACAACTTTTTATATGTATTCAATATTCAGTTAAAAAAAAACCAAAAAACCGTTTCAAACTAATTAAAAACACATTACTAAGATATGTCTAGATGCATAATACTTTTCTAAACTTTTTGAAAACTTACTTTTTACTACTTTTTATATGTATTCAATATTCAGTTAAAAAAACCAAAAAACAGTTTCAAACTAATTAAAAACACATTACCAAGATATGTCTAAATACCAGGGACCGTAACTATTATGCCTTTTTTCCGAAAAAAGCAGCAATAATAGTTATTTTGTGAGTTTTATTTTTTTTCATAAAATTTAACTATTACTTTCTGCCGTTTATTTTTGCTAGCATGAAATAATTATTATTTGCTGCTATTTATTTTTTCTAGCAAAAATAAATAGCAGCAGCTCTGTATCGAAAACTATGAATGCTAGCATAATGAAATCCGGTATATGAGACCATGGCATGATAATCAACATATGATGATAGTTTGGGCGGGCCACGCCCCTTTTTTAGGAAAATTACAATATCTCATGAACCAGACACGCAGTGGTAATGAAATTCGGTATATGGTGTCGTTGCATAGAAATATGACTGTTATAAAAAAATGGGCGGGCCACGCCCCTATTTAAAAAAATTACAATATCTCATGATCCAGACACGAAATAGTAATGAAATTCGGTGCATGGTGTCGTTGCATTAAAATCTAATCATGGCATGATAATCTACATATGATGATAGTTTGGGCGGGCCACGCCTCTTTTTTAGGGAAATTACAATATCTAATGAACCAGACACGCAGTGGTAATGAAATTCGGTATATGGTGTCGTTGCATTAAAATCTAACTGTTCGGAGAAAGTGGGTGGGCCACGCCCCTATTTAAGGAAAATTACAATATCTCATAAACCAGACACGCAGAATTAATGAAATTCGGTTTATGGTGTCGTTGCATAGAAATCTAACTGTTTGGAAGAAGTGGGTGGGCCACGCCCTATTTAAGGAAAATTACAATATCTCATGAACCAGACACGCAATGATGGTGAACTTTAGCTTATGGTGTCATTGCATAGATATCGAAATCTTAGGAGGAATCGGACAGCCACGCCCCTTTTTAAGGAAAATTACACTTTCCCATGAACCAGACACGCAATGATGATGAACTTTAGCTTATGGTGTCATTGCATAGATATCGAAATGTTAGGAGGAATCGGGCAGCCACGCCCATTTTTAAGGAAAATTACACTTTCCCATGAACCAGACACGCAATGATGATGAACTTTAGCTTATGGTGGCATTGCATAGAAATCGAAATTTTAGGAGGAATCGGAATGAACGACCAGAATACCAGCTTATTTTAAAAATAAAGTGAGGCCTACTTGGGTTGAAATAGCATGCATAAAAAAAATTCAACAAAATTGGATTTAGACGTGTCGCGTTGAGCTAGAAATTCCAAAAAATAGCTAATAGGAAAAACAACAGCAATTCCATTTTGAACGTACCGACCCAACGGAACGGAACGTACCGGCATGGAGCATCACTGACGGATATGAAAAAATCTAATTTGGAAAAAAAAGTTCGATTGGATTTCTGCCGGTGTTACAGAGTGCACAAAATACAAAAAATGGAAAAAATTTCAAACACTTAACAGAATCTTAAATTTGAGCTACTTTTAGAAAGGTAATTAATCCAACTTAAATCCTAAAATAATTTTGGTGATTAGGGGGGAGAAAATTGTTGTATAATGTTCATTCAGTTTATTGCCTTTGTGTCAATTTCAAGCTGCGAGCGACATGTGTAATTGTTGTCGTTAAAAAAATAGGGATTTATTTAAGACGCAAAGACACAAAAAACCGAATGCTCAACAATTTCTAAAATAAGAACTTCCTTAACTTACCTATACAGACTTTATTTGCGCTAAGAGATATTAGAATTTCCCCAAAAATGAAATCACCTGCCTACTTATTTAAGAACAAAAAGTTTTAATATTACAACAACGCCTTCCAAGTTTCATAATCATTGCGTGTCTGGTTCATGGGAAAGTGTAATTTTCCTTAAAAAGGGGCGTAGCTGTCCGATTCCTCCTAAGATTTCGATATCTATGCAATGACACCATAAGCTAAAGTTCACCATCATTGCGTGTCTGGTTCATGAGATATTGTAATTTTCCTTAAATAGGGCGTGGCCCACCCACTTCTTCCGAACAGTTAGATTTCTATGCAACGACATCATAAACCGAATTTCATTAATTCTGCGTGTCTGGTTCATGAGATATTGTAATTTTCCTTAAATAGGGGCGTGGCCCACCCACTTTCTCCGAACAGTTAGATTTTAATGCAACGACACCATATACCGAATTTCATTACCACTGCGTGTCTGGTTCATGAGATATTGTAATTTCCCTAAAAAAGGGGCGTGGCCCGCCCAAACTATCATCATATGTAGATTATCATGCCATGATTAGATTTTAATGCAACGACACCATATACCGAATTTCATTACCACTGCGTGTCTGGTTCATGAGATATTGTAATTTTCCTAAAAAAGGGGCGTGGCCCGCCCAAATTATCATCATATGTAGATTATCATGCCATGGTCTCATATACCGGATTTCATTATCCTAGCATTCATAGTTTTCGATACAGAGCTGCTGCTATTTATTTTTGCTAGAAAAAATAAATAGCAGCAAATAATAATTATTTCATGCTAGCAAAAATAAACGGCAGAAAGTAATAGTTAAATTTTGCCTTTTATTCTAAAAATCAAAATTTAAAAGGCAGAGCCTGCTTTTTTTAAATCAACGATGAGAAATAATTATTATTTGCGGTCCCTGCTAAATACATAATACAAACAACGTTTTTTATTTTGCTTAAAACTTTGGTCGGTGCCACTACGGGAATGTTATGCGTTTTCTAATCACTTTCCGAAGCGATAGCAATGCACTTTTCTAATCACTTTTCGAAGCGAGAGCAAAGCGCTTTTTTTAATTACTTTTCAAATGGAGAGTAAAGATCTTTCTGTAATCACTTTCCGAAGGGAGAGAAAAGCGCTTTTTGGAATCCCTTTTCGAAGCAAGAACTAAGCTCTTTTTTAATCACTTTTCGTAGCGAGAGCAAAGTGCTTTTTCAAATCACTTTTAGTAGCGAGAACAAAGGTCTTCTTCCCAATGACATGCCAATGTTAAAAAAATCACTATTAAAAACGAGAACAAAGCGCTATTGTGATTTTTTTAGTGCTTTGAAAGTAGTTTCGAAGCGCTTTGTTTCCTAAAGGGATAATCCAAATATTTTAAACAACAATGGTTTCATTCCCTTCAAAGTTATCTCAACTGCAAGAAATACTCATATTCCAACGCTACCCTCCAATCTTCAAAACACTATCGCCCCAATCGACTCAAAACGCTTTCCCCAAAGTGGTAAGCTATGCCGGGAGAATAAGAAAAAGTCAAAAAAGCGAAACGATATGAACGTTGTTTTTGGTCAAATGCGTACGTAATGAGATGTTGCAGCCGGTGTGTTGTCGTGGTAAAAAATTCACGAGTTTTTCCTTTACAATTCTGGCCTCTTGCGACGAACATTTTTTCTAAAACGCTTTCATACGCTCACATAGTTCTTCTTTTTTATTGTTTGGCTAGAAAATAAAAAAGATTTTGACAATATCTCAATACAATACACAAAAGCGGGGTTTGTTGAATAGGAAATTCCTGGTACTTTTTGATCAGAAAGTAAACTGCATTTCCTATTTACTGTGTTCATTCCTCATGAAATATATTTTTAGAAACTTCTGTTCCTGATAAGGGAGAGGTAAGCCATTGTCCGATGCTGTTATGCACTTGACTACGAACGATGAATGTTGGCTATAACCACCATGACCTATTTCACGATCTGCACCAAATCTTTTCTAAAAACTGGAATTAAAATGTACCTTCTTCAGTTTTTGAAGTTAATCACCGAGTTATTAGTAGCTCCATTTAAATGTGATCTGAACTGCTCTGAAGGCTGTTCTTTCAATGGAAGTAAGGCTTTTCTGCAAATTTTCAAAGAAAACTCAATAAATTTTAAGAAACAGTTTGATCACATAGCTCTCAAATACTTTCAACTTTGATTATGACAAAACTATTATGCTTATAACAGTGCTCTGTTAGCGCAGTGTTATAAACTTTCAATTCCAAAATACACCAAAAAGCCCAAAAAACAGGCTTTTTCCTCAAAAACTAACCGGACTTAGAAGAAAAAATATTAAAAACCATATTTTTTTAAAATAAAATATTTTGATTGCCAATTGTTTTAATTTAAAAAAAATAAACAATTTCACAGGTGTATAAAAACTTAAAATACTAACATAAAGCTTGTGAAAGGAATCTTAAAGTAAAAATTACTTATGTTTCGAAGTTCATATTTTTACTTTTAAATCACATGTTGAGATTAATATTTATTAAATCTTTATCACTTTCATCATCTTCATTTGGCCATAACTTTGCTTTTATCTCAAATTCAGATGTTTTTTACACAGACGTGCTGTTTATAAGAATGTTAAAATCGTCAGGTATTTTGTGAATTTTGTAAATTTTTTAAATCGAATTTTCCCTTCTTAAGCTATGTTTAATTTGTAATAAGAAAATGACCAACATACTATGTTGGATACAATGAAAATACATCAACATACTATTCCGGATTTTGCGTTTAAAAATATTCATTGAGCTTAAAACATGCTCAACTTCGGCGTTATATATAATAAGTCGGGGATTTGCCGAAGCAGACCACAGTGGGTCCCTTTTCGTCCCCTATTGAACAAAGGACGCTACTGCTCAGAGCACTCATACGTGACCAATCTCGGTCACAGTTGGCCAATCTCGGCTTCGCCAACAAATGGACGTCCCAGAGTGGTCAATCTTATGCTTGCCAGCGCCGGACACTGCCACAAAATGTGTGCTGCTGTTACCGACTCCTCTACGCATAACCTACACGCATCGTCCTCGGTCAGAGTCGTCTTCCCAAAATGGTACATGAAGGGACCGTGTTCTGTGACCAGTGCAGTAAGCCAGTTTAAAGTCCTTCGATTGTATCGGATAATTTTTGCTGCCTCACTACGAGACTACTTCACGGCCGCCTTTGATTGCCTGCAATTAACAGCTCCTTCCCACCTTGAACGGTGTTCCGAGTCCGACCATTGTTTAATAAGGCCTGCCACCATGTTGTAGCCTATGGCGATACGTGATTCTGGTCCACAGAATCCTTCTCTTGCTAAAGAATCAGCGTTTTCATTCTGTTCTATGCCAGAGTGTCCTCTCACCCACATAAGTGTGAGCTCATTTGTCTGGGCGCACCTACTGAGTTTTGTAAGGCATTCTATGGCCAACCTGGAAGTGGTGTCTGTCTGTTGCATACACCTAATCACAGACTGATTGTCGAGAGCAATGACAATTTCTTGCCATTGATCCGGCCATCTCTAAAGTGGTCCAGCGCATGCACTATGTCAAGCATTTCCGCCTGGTATACAGACACAAACCTCCCTTACCTCAGTACAAAGGATAGGCTCAACTCTTCTGAGTAAACGCCTGCCCCGGCTCTGCTATTCATCAGAGAGCCGTCTGTGAATATACTGATATCGTTACCAGCAATTTCTTCACAAACGGCTCCATCTGTTATAAGAGTTTTATAACATTTTTCTGTTATTCTTACTCTCTGCCTTCCGTCCATAGGCATACACGCCTCCCTGACATCTCTCTGTGCAATATCAAGAATGCGCATATGACCATGCAGGGCCGTTGCCCCATGCCAAGTAGCATTTCGCAACATCCTGAGGGCTGACAGCGCCGCTGTTTTCTTTATTTCAACGGCAGCATACCTAACAGAACCTCCATTGCGCTTGTTGGAGTGGTGCGTATTGCACCTGTTAACCATCATATATAACCATCATATAACTATCATGGTGTAGACCCATTTCATAACCTCTGGATTTAGCCCCCATTTGAGACCACAAACGCGTCTACACTGAAACAGAACCCTCTTGACTCTTTGAATCCTATCTTCTACATGCTCGTTCCAGTTCAGTTTGCTATCGAGGGTTACCCGTAGATATTTAACCTTCGTGGACATGTTGATTTCAGCTCCAAAAAGTCTGAGTGGTTCCCTCCTTAGGCCTACCCTCTTTCTTGTAAAGAGAATATTGTATGATTTGCCTGCGTTTACGGTAAGGCCGTGTTCTCGTCACCACTCCTCCACCATCCGGAGTGCTCCCTTCATGTCAGAAAAGGTGTCAATGAACTTACCGCGGCCCACCAACGCAATGTCATCTGTCCAGTCCGACCATTTACCCTATTGTGTGTATGCCCGATTCATCCAGTCTAACCAGTAGTGAGTCCACTGTTATATTCCACAGGGTTGGCGATAACACCCCGCCCTGGGGACATCCTCTACTTATTCTAACACTAGTCTTGACTCTACCATTCTGCATGTTGACAGCCCTGCACTTGAGCATATTGTCTACTCAATTTGCTATCATTGGGCTTACATTTTTTTTGCGCTTTGTCAGGGCTTGCATGCTGCCTTCCAAAGCATATTTTGTCGAAAGCACCCTTGATGTCCATAAATGTGGCCATCGCAATGCCTCCTTAAAATAACTCCTTTTCAATCACTCTTACCAATTCGTGAAAAACACTCTCCCTAGACCTACCTGCTCTATACGCATGTTGGCATCTTCTCAGAGGATTTTGCATCAGCTAAGTGCTCTCAAGACAGTCAACCATCACTCTTTCCATCGTTTTCAAGAGGAAAGCTGTTAGGCTGATCGGTCTGAACGACTTCGCAAAATCTTTTTTTCCGGGCTTCGGAAGAAAGACAACTTTCACCTCTCTCCAGACTCTCGGAACGTACCCAGTTGCTAGGCAAGTAACGATTATACCCCACAGCCTAGATGCACTGAGATCTTCCCCCCATTGCATCATAGCCGGAAATATACCGTCCATCCTTGATGTTTTGTACGGAGCAAATGAGCGTATAGCAACTATTCACCCCTTCCATAGTGATCATCCTTTCGGCTTCCAGTCTGTCAACCCTGTGCATTCCTTTCTTCAAGGGTGTCCACAGGTCATCAAACTTAAAACTTCTAGGGAAAATGCACCTCCATCAGAACTTCCATGGACTCCTCTAGGTGCTCTGCCATGGTTTCATCCATTTTTCGGATCAGTCCCACTTTGGAGAATGGATCTTTTGAAACCATTTTCTGGAGCCTACATACTTCTGATAAAGTCTATCCCTTGTGTGAGAAAGTGCATTCTGAAAGTTAATTATAGTTTTTTTCTCAAAACGTCGAAATTTCTGCAAAGTATTACTGCACAAAAGATAGTATATCTATCACTTAGTGTTTAACAAATTTAATGCAATTTTTTGTTATTTCATTTTTTTCTTTCTTCAATTTTTATATTTTTTATCAAATTCTGCTGGTTGAATAGTAATGCTTCTTCTTTTATAATTAATTGTTATCTATTCTTTAAATTTTTACATGATTTTAACTATGAGCGATTTAGATCGAATATGTAAGTTTGGAAAAAGGCTACAACAACAACAACTATGTATAGAGTCAAACACGTAGCAGGCTGGATAGATTCTTACGGAAGGAGCTACCCTTACTATCTTCTAGGGTTGTGCTTAACAGCTCCAGAGACGGAACGGACATGAAACGATTCTTTTGAAGAAAGGAACTAGTTCACGGAAACATGTCCACGGAACTATCTAGTTCCTTTGCTTATTTGAACTGTATAGACTATTTGAAATGTTTGCTTGTTGAACTACAGAGGGAATTTGATGCATGTCCGCGGAACTATTTAGTTCCTTTCATTCAATAGATCATAAAAACTAATTAACTTAACTATGGCAGAGCACGGCCAAATAAGTTTAATTAATGTCAAATTAATTAAATAATCTAATAATTGATCGATTTTTCGGTCAAAGTAATGTGTGATTGAACATTTGGTTGTGAAAATAGCCACCTTTCAGTTAGAACACTAGCTTCTGGCGAAGCAAAAACTCGTTTCATTTCTATGGTGCATTTCGACTAACAATCGAACACCAATGAATATTGAAATAAATGAAGAAGCAACTAGAACAGATGGCAACCCTTGATAGAGTTAATGGCGGTGATCTAAAATGGCCTACTGCTTTGAAGTGTCATATGATTAGCAGCCATACAATTCATAAGAATGAATTAGAGGATCTGCACATTCATATGCTAGTTTAAACAGTGAGATGATCACAGCTTAATCACTCAAAGACTACTGAAGAGGAATATGTAGCGATTTCCGAAACAGACTGTCTAGTCAGCTAAGTGATTGACTCTATACAGAGTTGTTGTTGTTGTTGTTGTTGCCTTCTTGAAAACTCACTTGATCTAAAGCTCACAATCTTAATTCATTAAGCAAATTTGTTTATACAATACTTAAACTAACAGATTCCGTTGTACCACTTAGTGTACAAAGGAACAAACTACTTAATTAAAGTTTAGAGCTAGAAATTAAATCTAGATGGCAAGTCTAATACATGATGTCTCTTAAGTCTACGGATTGCTTGACTGTTATCTAACAAGTTATTGGCTAGCGTATTAGGATGATTGGATAGCTTTTCCAGATATGAGCAACTAAATCTAGTAATTTCGTTTTTTACTTTTGGTATATTAAGATCCCTGTGAATGATGTTGTTTTTGAGATACCACGGAGCATTTGCAATGATTCTTAAAGTTTTTGATTGGTATCGCTGTAAATTTCAACATTGGAGTTGCATGTTGTACCCCACAATTGGATGCCCTAGGTCCACACAGGCTTTAAAATAACTTTATATAGTATGAGCTTATTTTCTAATCTCAGTTTCGAGTGCGGATTAAGAAGCCACCACATGTTTTTAGTTTATAGTTTTAAGTGTTGGTGTTTTGCTTTGATGTGACTTTTCCATGTAAGTCTTTTGTCAAGGTGCATTCCAAGGTACTTAACAGTGCTACTTTCAGGTACGGTTGTTTGGTTGATTGTTACATTTGGACATTCTGCTCTCCTTGTTGTGAATGTGATTTATGTGGATTTGCTCGAGTTGACCTTTATATTCCACTTTTTAAGCCAAATTTCTACTTGGTCTAAATGGTTTTGCACTATATTGGTTGCTTGATCTGCAGATAATGAAGAGGCTAAGATAGCCGTATCATCAGCATAAGTTGCAACTGTTGTGTTTTCTGTTATCGGCATATCTGAGGTATATATTGTATAGAGAACTGGTCCCAGGACACTGCCCTGAGGTATACCAGCTTTTATTTCACATATTCCTTTGTTTGTTTGAACTGCAGGGACTGTTCGAAACGTTTATTAGAACTGCTTGCTTCTTGACTTGCAGATAGAAATTGTCAAGGTCCATGTAGAATTTCAACACAACGCTCTGGCTAACCGTAAAAAAATTTAACAACATTTTTTGATTTATTAGTTGTTTTAAATTAATGAAAATATTTCATATAAAACGGAAATTTTATAATATGGCAAATAATTTCATTTAATTCAAATATAAAGTAGAAGTAACAAAATTTTACCAAAATAAAACAAATTATAAAAATTATCTTTGTTACGAAATAAATATTTGAGTTAAAAGTATGCAGTTAATTTATAATGTTGCTAAAAAGGGAGTAAAAGGAGCATTCAAGCGGTACTAATGAAACAAGTAGAACTATCTAGTTCTGCTAGTTCCATTTGTTTTAATGAAAGCATGTTCAAAACGAAATGGACAGAGCAATGTGTACAACAAGAACAACGAAATTTCATCTTACCATTTCATATATCAGTTCTTTCGTTCGCTCACTACATCATCTTTGCATTTCCAGTCGATCACATAAATTCATGTAAGCCGTGGTATGTGCGAAAGAGATGTCGGTTAATATGGCTTAATAAAAAAAAATCATATCAACCGGAACTGTTTGGACATGCTAAAAATGAATCGAAGGACTGATTGGAACTATGTCCGACTTTGAACATAGTTCCGCGAACTATACAGGTTCGGAACGATCCATCTCTACTATCTTCAGTACTCGTAGTATTGAGTGATTAAGCTGTGACACATTGTTTAAATTTTATATGATTTAACACATGTTTAATTAAATATCTTTGATAACATAGCACGAGTTTATTTCTCATGGGTCATTTTTCATACAACGTTAAAGCAGTTAAGTTATTTTTAGATCACACAGCTTAAAGCTCTAGGTTTGTGTCTTTTCTACTTGCCCCTTTTGAAAAATCAAAATAAATTACTTAAGTGCAGGTTTTTAAGGCATATTTGGTGCCACCAAAATTAACAAGAAAGCACCAGAAAATGCTCCAAGCACCAAACCCCATTTTTCTTGTGGTGCAAACAGCCTCAACTTGGCAACACTGTGTTAGAGTCATCAATAGTTGTAAAAGACCATGAATTTATAATAAAAAATATGACTCGCAAGTCATTACTGCTTTTAGGGTTGAACTCAACACCAGACTCCAGGTGAAATACTGACTGATCAGCCAGACTGATCATCCGGCAAGAACGACAACAACAGCGACATCGCCAACGCCATCTACCATAGCTGCCATAAGCCGCAAGTCGATATAAAACTCAGACGCGCAGATCCACAATATTAAGAAAAGCAACAACAACTACAACAAAAATAAGAACTTTGTTGTTTTTGCGTGTTCAGTGCATTTCACGAGAATGCGACAAAAACGCAGTCTTTGATGTTTGCAGGACTTTATTTTGAGTGAACTCGAAAAAAAAATTATTTTTTTTACGCATTCTTGTATTGTTTTTATTTGTTGTAGCTGGTTATATGCTTTGCACCAATTTCTGCAAATTCAGCAAATTTATTTTTTATAAACGTACCTTTTATAATATTTGTTGTAGGTACGTACTCGCTGTTCAGTGTCGGTTGTTGTTGTTGCTGTTGTTTTGTTTGCTGTTCTTGGCTTTTTTATGCTGAAAAGAATTTTAATTGAAACGAGTTTAAGCAACTGCAATATTTTTTGGTCGTTTTGAATTTTTGTTTTTTTTTTCACTTTGTTGACGGTGTTTTGCGCCTATTTTTGAAGTGAAGAAAAAGTTTTAATAGTTATTTTTTTTTTTTGCTTATCGTATTCATTTTGAATTATTTTTTTACTTAGTTTCTCGCATTTACTTTTTTTCTTTTTATTGTTTTTGCTTAACTCTGTATATATATATGTGCATATGTATAATTTTATTTACTTCAGCTTTATACTTTATGTTCTTATTCTCATATTTATTTTTATTTTTTCTTGAACAGCGGCGTGCGTTTGTTTTGTTTTTGTTGTCGTTTGGCTCTTTATTTTTTTTAAATGATTTCATCATAAAATTTCAATTTGTTGGTATTAAACGCAGACGCATAAGGCATCCAGCAGCTGCCTTAATTCCTGGAAATTTTTGCTGAATTGTTGCTCATTTTTTATTTTTATTTTGTGCCCATTTTTTTACATTTTTGCATTCGTCTGTTGTGTCTGTAAGATCCACTTCAATTTATGCGCTACATTTACAGTTGCACACTTTGTTGGCGGCATTCAGCTCAAGTTCTTTCATCAATCAAAGAAATAAATGTGCAATATATAATTACTTATACAAGCGCATATCCCTTATAATAAATACACTGGTCATAAAATGTTGGTAAACAAATTTATTAACTTCCGCCTGTGGCTACAACTGGATTACCACACAGCTGAGTTCGCGCTAAATGTGGTCATTACACTCAATTGATGTGAGTAAAGGTCAATACAACGCTAGGAATTCGATACTGAAAGCATTAGAAGGAAGAAGAAGAGGAGTTAGCAAATAAAAAAGCATGAAAAAGCTAAAGTATCTGCACATACAAAAAGAAAATACAAGAAGCAACGCGTTGCTGGCAGGCAGCTTCGCTTAGATTTCAGTTGCAAACCATTTGTCCTGCAGCTTAAAACGACTACAACAACAATAACGTTGAATGTGATGCTAAGCTCAGCTTAGTTGCTAGAATAAAGTTGCTTGCTGTGCATATCTAAGCGATACTCGTTTTCCAACGTCGTCGCATTCTAAAAACGCAACCGCAGTCAGTCAACCAACCAACAACAGGTTGAGAAGGCCGTAAAAACTTTAGAGCCATGTTTTAATATGATTTTTTTTTTTTGTTCCTTTCTTTAACTCTACTTCACCTAGGCCACAAACTTAGGTACGTTTAAAATTAGCTGTTGTTCCCACTGGCCTTCGAATGCATTTCATCAACGTCATCAACGCTAGGCTACAACAATCGTTACACCACAGCACACACCAGTGGCTCATCTTAATAACGAAAACAAAAAAAAATCTATATATTACATTAGTAAAATATGAGTTGTACACCAAGAAAGAAATAATGCAAAAGAAAACACTCGACAACTCTATGCCTTAAATTTATTTATTGGCTGCGCGTTTCTGTGGCGGAAATTCCACAAAAATCGCAAAATGATTTTTCTAGCTAGCATAAAATCGACCGCCAGCAGCCAACATCAAAAAACAACAAAAAATAGGAACAAAAACAACACCATCGCCTAAGACACCACCAACATCATCATCGTCATCATCAGCATCGTCGCATTGGTTCATTTGTTGTCGCTTGGCAAATCATTGACTCTAACTTGTTGTCTTTTCCTGCACCTTGAGCGCCTCCAAGCAATCCTCACGCTGTGGTGTAGGCTGAACTGCGAAAATCGGAGTTGCGTTGAATTGAAGCTCTGGTTACAGTTTGGTTTTACAGTCAACTTAGATATCTGGCTAGAGGGACTAACTTTTCTACACAGTTTTCTACAACTGCGATCACTACTTAAATGCGGATTAGCTGCATTGAATCTCACACGGACACCGACTCGCCACATGTTTAGGTACAGTAGTGGCGCACAAATTGGGAAAACTGGATAGATCAGTCAAGAAAATAAAGCTAGCTGAATTTATAAAATTAATGAAGAAGTGTTCTTCAGCAAGTGCTTTAATAAAATATAAATTCCTTATTTTAAACTCTTAAAACTTACATAAGGCTCATTCCACCACCTTTGATACAAAAAAGAAACATGAAGTTATCACACCATCAAGAAAATATTTAAATGTTGTAATTGTAAAAATAGACTTATGTAATTATAAGGCAGGCCGCCGGTGCACAGTGCGCTTTTTTCGATTTTAGGATGACATTTGCACTATCTCAGAAACTATAACAGGTAGGACCATGAAATTTTTGAGTTTGACAATGACAAATTTTTAGTTTTAGCCTAAATTAAGTAAAAGCACAAAAAATTAGAATTCTAGGTCAATTGCATCGCCTACCTCCTATACAAACCATATTTTTTTAATAAAAAAAACTCGCATAAAATTGCTTATTTATGATTTTAAAGAGTAAATTTAGTTTATTTAACTTTACTTAAACGTCATGGTAAAAATATTCAAAACGGGATAGCTTTTAGATACAGTGTTGCGCAAAATAATAGCAACAAAATCGGTACGCTACGGTACGCTACTAAAAATCGTGTATCTTTTTAAATATTAGGGACACACAAAAATGATTATAGGAACCAAAGCATATATTCATACATCATATTAAAAACAAATCATATTGCAATTTGGTTTTGTTTTCTTTATTAAATTTAAAATTAATGTGACTGCATTCAGTTTGTCTGAGAGTAAAACAAAAGCAACATAATTAATATTTGGTGTAAAATCCAGTATTCTTGATAACCGCTGCACATCTTAGCGGCATCGACTCTATTAAAGTAGATATGTTAGTATTAGTATATGTTCCCAATTAAGTTTCAGCGCTTCATACAGTGCAGTCTTATTGGAAAACCTTTGACCAGAAACTTTTACCTTCAAAACTCCAAAAAAATGTTCAATGGGATTCAAGTCATTGTGACTGTGCCGGCTAGTCAAAGACTTGAACCCCATTGCCTCTAATGTAATCTTTGATGAGCTTTGAAGTGTGCTTCGGGTCGTGATCGGGCTGAAACATTCACTGAAGCGACATATTCCACTCTGAATGTGGTCGCATTTTGCTTTCTAAAATGTCATTATATACAAATAGATCCATAATTCCATCGATTTTTTGAAATGGTTCAACTTCATTATAGGAAAAATAAGTCCAGACCATAATGCCATCGCCTCCGTGTTTAAAATTTATTTTGCAGCTTCGGGCTTCAAGTCGTGTACCTGGATGGCGCCGTACCGTGCACATCCCATCTGAATTAATCAAGTTGAACTTTGATTCATCGCTAAAAAAAACGGTTTGGAAGACTGACTCTAAAAAACAATAAATTGCAACTACTTGTCACAATTTCAGACAGAATTGTTGTAATTTTAACACCTCACCTTGTTTCTTATGCTTAGCTGTAAACAAAGGTTTTTCTGCCGGTCTGTAACTTCTTTAATCGTTCTCAACGGCTCGTCTTCAAACAGTGCTGTGGTGGATATCTAAATCAAGTGTCCGAACAACTTCTTTGGATGTGTCAAATGCATTTCGTTTGAACACACCACAAATGTTCCTGTCATCACGCAGCGATGTCCTCCGCGGTCGCCCTCTTTAATGTACCGTTGTTACGTCTTTTGTGATGGTATATTTCTTTATTAATCTGCAAACTATTGACGGATTAATATCAAACTGTTTCACGTTAGATATTTGTGAATTTCCGTTTTTATATTCGGAAATAATTTGCAATTTAAGAGCTTCACAGTATTTAAAACGTGCCATTATAAATGGAACAGTCAATGTGACAACTAGCACAAAAAAAAACTAAACTTAAATGTTTATGACTTACAAACAACACGTGCTTTACAATAACGGAACCTTTACCAATAATTCTTCGAACTTCTGTTCTCTTTTTACATTTTTCAAGTTTTGTTGCTTTTGTTTTGCTCACAGTCAAATTGAATGTAGTCACATTAATTTTAAATTTAATAAAAAAAAACAAAACCAAATTGGAATTTGATTTGTTTTATATATGATGTATGAATATATTCTTTGATTTCTAAAATAATTTTTGTCCCCAATATGAAAAAAGATACACGACTTTGTTGCAGCGCACTTATTTTGTTGCTATTATTTTGCGCAACACTGTATATCTCCTATAAAACAATATTACCAAATTAACGAATTAAAAAAAAAATTTAATGAAATGGTTGCTAATACAAAATAAGGTCCCTACTTGTTTTAAATTATGAATTCTATTTTATTTTTCTTTAAATTTAAAATTACCTACCAATTGTCTTGGAAATCAGTGCATTTTAGGGAAAAATTTATTTTTTTATACTTTTCCAAATTAAGTGGTTTTTTTTTAATAGCAGCTAGATGCAGCAGGTTTTTACAGAAACAGAAGGTACGATATTTTATGATAGTTATAGCCTTCGACTTAAATAATTCTTAATTAGCTAGATATTTCCTACTAAATTTTACTTAAATTTTTATTCCTTGAAAAATGTACAGTCATATTTCAACAATTTTTTTAATTTGATTTAACATTTTCTATTGTATTTTATATTAAATTCAATTGCGATTAAGACATAAGAAAGTCCAAAAACAAAACCATGAAATATATTTTATGCTCGAAGTTATTATTGTTGAATTGACTTAATTTTTTTTGGGTTTTATTGAGCTTATTTTTGTTAAAAAATTTCAAACGTCAAAAAAATTTGACGAATTTTATAAAAAAACCATACAATACATCAAATTTTTAATACCACATTTATTATATTTGTTTTATAATCTGACTTTAAGAAACTGGGTCAAATCTGAGATTAAAAATCCTAAAATTAAAAAAGCGCATTTAACACATTGAATGCCAAGGCACTTTCAGCAAATAAGATGCTGGGGGCCACAGCATTTTTATTTCGTAATCTCTTCGAAAACGTCAAAATTGGAATTTAGGTTACTACCAGTAATATGTATGTACTGGCTAGAAACAGAGAGTTTTTACAAATAAGAGTGTCGAACGCATGTGTCCGACGTGGCGCCTCCCAACTTTTTTTAATGCAGGGCCATGTCGGACATATATGCACGACAAAAAACACCGTCCCATAAATGCAACAAATTGGTTTCGCTCTATATTATTTCTTATTACGTGCTCAGTAAGCAAGCAGAGTTGTGTCGAAATGGCAAAAAGGAAATGTTTGTCTGTTACTGAGTTAGAAAATACACTCGCAAGTACAGAAAGTGATGAACAATGGGAAGATTTCAGTTCTGATGACTCTGTAAAGGCTCCTATATATGATTCTACTCTAAACTCCTCGGAAAATGCTGAAGATGAGGAAGTTCCAGACACCATAGGCCAAATTCTTGAAAATCTAGCAGTAGAATAAAATAGAGAAGAAAGAGATAAAAAACAAGAAGAAGATGTGGTCGGAAGTGAAACTGAAATTATAAATGCTGTCTGGTCCGAATACGAAAGTCGTCATAAGACATTTACTTTTTCGGGAAAATCAGGCCTACAAGTTGATGTACCACAAAGTATCACCCCGTTTGAAGCTTTTCGTTTGCTTATTGACGATGTAGTAATCAACGTTATCGTATTAGAAACAAACAGATACGCTGAGCAACAATTGGCTGCAAAAGGACTGAAGCGCGAAAGTCGAATGAAAAAATGGACTCCAACTAATAGCGATGAAATGAAAAAGTTCTTGGGACTTCTAATATGGATGGGTCTTGTACGACTGGTAGTATTCCATCATAGTGGTCTACAAGCGACATTTATAGAAACAATGTTGCACCTAAGATAATGTCGCGGAATTGTTTCGAAGTAATGCTAGCGAATATTTACTTTGCCAGCAATGAAACCATTCCAAAAGGGGATAGGATTGCAAAAGTGCAACCACTTATAGATATCTTGGAAAAGAAATACAAACAAATTCTATACCCAGGTAAGGATTTTGTAATTGATGAGACTCTTGTGCCTTGGAGAGGTCGCCTAATATTTCAGCAGTATATCCCCAACAAAGCCCATAAATACGGGATGAAATTATTCAAGCTTTGTTCTACAGAGGGATATACATGGGCAAGTAAGATTTACTCGGAAAAATCAGAGGTTTACTCAAAAAATCTAGGCCTGGGACGATCAATTTGCGAAGAATTTTCAAAGGATTTGCTAAATCAAGGTAGGACGCTGTTTGTTGGCAATTTCTACATGAGCTATGAATTGGCACTTTCCTTTTTACGACAAAATACACACGTTGTGGGTACACTAAGAGCAAAAAAAACCATATGCCCAAAGAAGTTTTTGATGCCAAATTGGAGAAAGGGCTGGTAATTTATAGGGAAAACCAAAATGGAATTGTTGTACTGAAGTGGCGCGATACTCGCGACGTCCGGATTCTGTCAACGAAACACAGTCCACAAATGGTTGAAGAAAACCAAAATAATGTCGAACAAGCAATAATTGATGTCCCCGACCAACCGTCAACCAGTAATGCCTCTAGTTCTAAGCGTCGCTGAGCGAAGAAGAATAAGAAAAAGCCAATTACCATACTTGCTTGCAACAAAGAAAAAGCTGGAATTGATTTATCAGACCAAAACTGTTCTTATGCTTCTACTTTGAGGAAGGGTGTAAAGTGGTACCGCAAACTGGGTATAGAATATCTGCTAGGTATATCAGTAGTAAATGCTTTTGCAGTGTACAAGAAAGCTACGAAAAAAAGAGCGCAAAAATACGATGGTTCAGAGAACAAATTACATCATCTCTTCTAAATTTACAGAAGCCAGGAAAACATATGAAGCCAAAATCCAACAATATTCACATTCTAAACATAAAATTAAACGCAAGTAATACAAAATTACGTCGAATATGTACTTTATTTTATTCTAGAATGAAACAGATGGAAGGGAGAGAGACCGCCAGAAAGAAGACCAAAAGAGTATACATGTATTGCCCGGATTGTCCGCAAGAGCCTTTTATGTGTGTAGAATGTTTTGGAAATCACCACAAACAAGTTTAACGTGTCAATTTGTGTCTTTTCATTATAAAAATAGAATGTTAAATAATGTTTCTTTTACTTTTTTTTCTTACTGTGTATAATAAAATTAATTAAATTTTTTTTTTCAAAAACATTTTTTTTTTCAATTAATTTTTGAGCTGCGAAATTTCATGGAGGGCCATACATCATATTACTTCAATAAAATCCTATTTATCGTCAGCCACTGGCTAGAGATAATCAAAATCGCGACACATATGTCCAACGTGGCGTAAGCCACAAGTGCAGTGTCGGACATACATATGGGTCCGACGTAAATAGAATTAAATAATTCTAGTGCGGTGGTCTAGAATTTTTATGAAATTGATTTTTTTTATAGTTTAAAAGTAAACACTTTCGAGAGTATATTGTTATATTATTGCTAGAATACTAACCGCTTCTACAGTTATTTTAGTAGGTATCGAGCCATAGTGTTTCGTCTACATTCCATTCAATCTCTTTAAACTCATATATCTAAAAACTACTTTTTTCGGCATGGTGTTGTAGAAAAAACAAAAACTATTTAGCCGAATCATCTGAATCTTTAATATACTATTCACAACTATTGCTGGAATTAGAACCAAATTTTTAATTCAAAAACATCGTATATATTACACTTTAAAACCGGTAAAAAAAAATATGTTTTTAGAACTTAAATTTCAAATGCGCGTCATTCTGTCAATTTTGAAAATTATGTTTTTTTTTTCTAGTTCCAGCTAAAGTTGCACTCATAGTCATTTATAATATTCTTGTTTTTTTTTCTCAGATAAATAGAAGAGTAAAAATCTAAAACACCGCCCAGGCCGCTTTTCCATGAGAGGGTCTCATGAAGCGCCGATTCAACAATTTTTTTAATTAAATAATACATTTTTTAATGATGAATTGGTGTTACAATATACCTTTAAAAGTTTAAATATCGTTGTTCAATATTTTAATTTTTTTAAAAAAACCCTAAAAATACCTTGCATTTTTAAGCGCCAGACCACCGGCCTACCTTATAAATTTATTCTGAACACACTATTTTAGTCAGTTATGCCACTCGAATAACTTTAGTATCGTCGCAAAATGCATCCTGTGAGCTAAAACTAGCTTTTTTGAATTAATCTTTTAAATATTCAATAAGTCAATTCATTCGCAGGACGAAATTGTCTGTCAAAACCGAACCTTTTTAATTGGTTCTTTTTGGAAATGAGTTCACAAAAGATAGTAAAATATATAGTTTTGCAAATATCAATATATTCAAATTATATTGATATTCGGATCGCGGTCAAAAAAAAACCGACTTAATAATTTGATAACAAATATTCTTTTTCTTGAATTCCAACACAGTGTGGCGAAATCAACAAAAAAAAGCGCAACCAAACTTTATAGCTATTAAAGCGAAACATGTTGGATGTCCATCGCACCTGATTTGTCCTCTCAATGTCATCAAAAATTTTTACAATTTGTTTTTATAGTTCAAGTGTTCGAATTTTGTTTTGCTGACATTCATTGACTTTTTACAGCCATTTGCCTTGTTCGAAATGAAAAACCAAATCCATTTCTTTTCCGTAGAATTTTGCGTGAAGTAAGAAATAAAGCGCATAGCGAAACAAATTTTGGTTTTTTTTTTTTTAACTTAAAGAAAAACGATGTTTTTGTCAATTTTAATTAAATAATATTTCATTAATGATATTTTTTACAAAAACTAAATGCACGTAAAAATACCTTTCCACTGAACTCAAGAACATCAAAATCGTTTAAGAATTCGCTAAATGGTGGCAATTTTAACGTTGTTTTTTTTTAGTCAAAAACTGAAAAAATTTTCACGTTTTATCAAGCAAAAATCTACCTAAAAGAAAAGTATTTTGTTTTTCATTTTCAACAAGGCAAATGGCTGTAAAAATTGAATGAATGTCGACTCAAAAAAATTCGAACACTATAATTTAAAAAATAAATTTTTAAAGAATATGATGATTTTGAGAGGTCAAATCAGTTGCGCTGGATACTCAACATTTTCCTCTTTAAGAATATCTATAAAGTATAAGGTCGGCATTTTTTTTTTGACCGTGAGTATAACCTGCAGAAAAGTGAACCAACTTTTAAATAGTTCTGAACTTGTTCCAAAAAGGACCAGAACTGGTATCTCTACAATACCCTTTTACATTGATCAAACTGACGCTTTTACGTGTTGATGTAATAGGAAAAGATAATTGTACCCAAAAAAACTTCCTTTTTTACTTTATTTGAACTAGTTCCATTATGAACATTTATAAACTGGTACTTTTTAACCGACTTCAAAAAGGTGGAGGTTCTCAAGTTGGTTGGTTTCTTTTTTTTTAATGTATGTACATCGATAACTCCTAAAGTACTTGCCAGATTGCCACAATTTTTTGTCAACAGATAGAGATATCAGACGCGGAGGTGCCCGTCTAATCGGGGGGAAATCGGTTGCAAAATGGGGGAAATCGATCACCAGAATTGGGGAACTTGATTGAAACGAGTTGGCAACCCTGATGACCGCTGCTCTAACGTTTGAATGCTTTAAAACCACTTTAAGGTCTACTTTAACACTTTAGCAATAAAAACTTTTTTACAAAAAAAAACAACCAACTTCAAAACCACTGCAAAGTAAAAAATAATTTTAAATTACTTTTCACATTTATTCTTGGTCGAATTTGTTAATTTATTTATAAATATTATTAAAATGAAAATCTTATTACTATAAATTTTTTCTATTTTGTAGTATTATCATAAAAATATTAATTTCTCCATGAATATAAAACCTTTAAAACCGGAGCGTTTATTTTATAAAAGTCTGATTATATAAGCGCCGACTTTAAAGGTTTTATATTCATGAATAAATTAATACTTTTATGATAATAATACAAAATAGAAAAAATTTATAGTAATAAGATTTTCATTTTAATAATCTTTTTAAATAAATTAACAAATTCGACCAAGGATTAATGTGAAAAGTAATTTAAAATTAATTTTTACTTTGTAGTGGTTTTGAAGTTGGTTGTTTTTTTTTTTGTGTTAAAAAGTATTTATTTCTTCCGTTTTAGAGACTATGATAACAATTTTCCCATTTTGTTAACAAATTTTCGTACCCTAGTGTCAACATTAAATGAAAAACAGTAATTTTCTTATATTGCCAAGCCCTTTTGTCCAGTAACGCCCACTTTCTTGATCGTATATTGTCATAATTATGCCTACCCCTGTACCTAATTTCAGTATCCTAGTGTCAATATTATTCGAGTTATGGCTTTTTTTAATAATGCCACGCCTTTGTCGAAGAACACCCACTTTTTTGACCGTAATTTGTAATAATTGTTTCAACCCTTGTACCAATTTCCAGTACCCTAGTGTCAATATTAACTGAGATACAGTATTTTTCTTATATTGCCACGCTCTTTTGTCCAAAAACGCGCACTTTCCTCACAGTAAATTTTCATAATTATGCCTACCCCTGTACCTTATTTCAATATCCTTGTGTCAATATTATTCGAGTTACAGCGTTTTTATTATATTGCCACACCTTTTATTGAATTACGCCTACTTTTCTTACCCTAGTTTGTAATAATCGTTCCTAACCCTGTACCAATTTTCAGTACCCTAGTGTCAATATTAACTGAGATACAGTATTTTTCTTATATTGCCACGCCCTTTTGTCCAAAAACACCCACTTTCTTCACAGTAAATTTTTTATAATTATACCTACGCCTGTACCTAATTTCAGTGCCCTAGTGTGAATATTTTTCGAGTGACAGCGTTTTTATTTTATTGCCACGCCCTTTATCGATTAACGCCCACTTTTTTAGACATAACTTTTAATAATTGTGCCAACCCCTGTACTAAACTTCAATACTCTAGTGTTAATGTTATTCGATGTACAAAGTGTTTCTTATAATGCCACGCCCCTGTGTCGAATACCGCCCACTTTTTTAGACGGGTACCTCTGCGTTTAACATTTCTATCTGTTGACAAAAAATGGTGGCAATCGGGCAAGTACTTTAGGAATTATCGATGTACATACATTCAAAAAAAAAAAAAAAAAAAAAAAACCAACCAACCTGAGAACCTCCTCCTTTTTGAAGTCGGTTAAAAAGAAATAGTGCCTTAAAATATCTCGATTATTTGGCAAATTAAGCTCACTTCGTTGTTTTCAGAATACGATCGATCAACTATAGGCTTAAAAAAACAATCGGTTAATATTTACTATAAATTTTTATTTGTGAGTATTTTAGTAAAAACGCGGTCAGTTTTGCAATACAGTGGTTACAACTTCAAAGTTTGTTTACTTTTAAAATACTTTAATGTGAAGAATGTAGTAAAAAAGTAATAATGTAAAATTCAAATGTAAAACTAAAAATTATCAAATCGTTTTTACGATGATTTTTTCATTTTCTGGCAAATTTTTAAATATCAGGTAGGCAAAATTTGGTTTAAAAACGAAAATATTTTTAAAATCATATTAGATTTGGAGAGCTAACCTAAATTCCTTTTCAACAAGCCCAAAATCATTGATATACGCTGCCATTTTTGGACTATTCAACAGTATTTTTATATAAAACTATCGTTTTTTTTTTTTAAATCCATATACAAATTTTGACCTCGCTATGCGCGATATTGGAATTGATTTTATACCTATGGTTTCTTTGGGAAATGTTTTCAGAATCCATCATAGATAACGTTTCTGCTATACGCATTCTTCGTTTTTTCTCATCCGAACAATTTGATCCGCCCTAATATACATATATTGCGTATTTGCGGTTAAGACTTATGTGCAAAATTGAATTCATTAAGTTACTTTTTTTGGAATTGAAAGAGATTTTACCGTTTTGGTAAAGTCACTTTGTAATCACTGCGTGATTTTCATCATATTTTGACAAATTTTAAATATGTGATAAATATTTCAAGCCAAAGCATGTGTGGAAAATTTCAAGTCAATATATCAATTTTTGTGGTATTTAAAGAGGTCACTTTTGCTAAAATCCGTTTTGCTAAAATCACTTTGTATGAGAGGTAGACGTGGTTTTCATCCGATTTTGCTTGTTCTCGAACTTGATCTTAGTTTTTTTTTAATATAAGCATATGTTTTGAATTTTATTCAAAACTAGCTGATATACCCGGTGTTACTCGAGAGTCATTTATTTAAACATTTTAACATACACTTCTCGATGAAATTTTTTTTAAAATCTGGAATAATGAAAAACATGTTGAATTTTATTTGAAAGCTACCGTTAGAAAGGTAATTGAACGAACATTAATCCAAAAAAGTTTTGTAAAATTTTTGTTGTTGGTGGTTCCATCTCTTGCGGTGAGCTAATTGAATTCAAAGAATGGGCACGAAAAACATATTTTAAAAATTTAAAAGAATTTTTATATTTACTTAATCTTAAAGCAAGCACAATTACCTTTTCAACAAAATAAAAATTATAGTGGGACTCAATGCGTCCTTGAGATATAGACATTTTAACGTCTAAACAAAGATTTATATTAAAAAACATATTGAACTTTTTAACAAAAAAATGTTAATGAAATATATTAAAAACAGCGGAGTTATTGGCATTAAAAGTAAAAACTTTGATTATCTTATAATTTTTTTCTCATTATAGCTATCAATGTTTTATGAAAATTTCGTTGTACTAAAAATGATAGTACCTACTAAAATTTCTATTAGTTGCGTTTTTTCATTGGAGATCAGGATCATATAATCGCATTTGCAAGCAAAGCAAAAACAACAAAAAATCCAGCAAGTGAGCTGAACATTTAAATTGATCCAATTCTATGTTTTTAAGTGTTGATGACGCTAGATGACGCTGCGACTAAAAAAACTGGCAGTACTGCATTATTTTACTTTTTAAAAAAATTGGTAGCAATAGCATTATCGCAAAATATTTCGCAAAACTTATCTGCTAGCTGCATAAGAACATCAGATATTTTTCTGAAAGCAGAAAATAGTGACCTGTCTGTAATCCTAAACGTGTGGGGTTAAATTTGAAGAAACTTTTGAAAACACATTATTCAGCTATTCACCGCAAGGAGTATAGTTTGTACCCAGACTTCTTACAAATGTGGCGCCATCTATCTGTGAGTTTAACGCACAGATCAAAACTAATGAAATAATTGTGCTGACCAGATGCGCGTATGTTTTATTATATCGCCATATAGCTGAAACTGATTACAAGAAAATATTAACTTGTACAGCATTCTTATTCACAGTCATCTTTTCGATAAAATTGTGATATGTATACAACATTTAAAGTACCATTGATAAAGAACTAAGTGACAACGGTGACACAATAGTGAGAAAAAATAGAGCCATCACAACAAAACAAATTTAACAGGAGGGGGGCGGGGGATGGGGAGGCAAACAACTAAGCAGATTACTATAAGGAAAATTTTATATAATCCAAAATGTTTGAAAATTTCTCTTAACACACAACTGCATTTTTAGAGATAAATGGGGACGTTCAAACTATAAAGAGAATTTTAAAACAAAACTCAGTTTTATAATAGTCTGGTATGAAAAAATAGATTTGTAGCCATAACTTTTGATTGTAAAGAGATATTAGGGTAATTTTTTCACATATATTATTTTAGAGACTTGACTTTTTTGTAAAAATATAAAATCAACGTTTTGAAAAAATAAATTTCGCGAAAAAAGTCCTTGTTGTTTTGATGACAAAAACAGTAAAATAATTTTTGCACTTAGCTGGAAGAATTTTTGCAAATAAATGCTACGTCATATGAAAAATAGTCAGATTTTCTATTTTTAATTGATTTCATTTTTATAACAACAACAATTTTTGAGTCATTTTTTGAGTAAAAAGTCAATATTGTGGACCTTTTTTGACATAATCATACAACATATAGACACTGACTAAATGGTACAGTTTAACCTATTTTTGTAAAGTGATTTTATTGAACTTTTGAACAAAAAAAAATTTAAATGAAATATATTAATGGACAACGGAGATATTTGCATCGAAAGACCAAACTTTGATTTTCATGTCGTTTTTTTCTCATTCTTAGGTAACGATGTTTTATGAAAAGGTCTTTGTACTGAAAATTTCTCCAATTTTGAAGATATGTGAGTGTTTTTGATGTCAAAATAACAAAAAATTTAAATTTAATATTAAATATACAAAAATCTCCGATAGTAAAAAGTTTAACAATAACAAACTTACCGTTAGTTGAAAAATTTCAGAGGGGGCGTGGCAAAAACTAAGTATGTAACATTTTAAGTTGGGATAAACGTAATATGTGTACCTAGTTTGAGCGAAATCCGTTGAGCCGTTTAGATTTGTATAAAGGCCAAACAAACAAACAAACAAACAGAAAATGAGTTTTATTACTATAGATTGCGGCTGTAATCGTGTCAATAGACAGACAGACGGACCTGGCTCAACCAACTCAGGAGGTGATGTTGATCAACAATAAATGAACTTTATACCTACCACGCCTTCCTATTAGCGTTAAAAACGGAGTGACAAATATAGCCCTTACGAAAAACAAGTGGGGATTAAGAAACAAGTTAACTTCTTGTAATCACGTCTTTTGATCGTAAATTAGCTGATTAAATCAGTCAAAAAAGGAAAGCTGAAGAAATACATGTTGCCAACTGAGATTTTTAATGCAATGGGAATGTTCAGCAATAAAGAAATTTAGCAAAAGTTTCTAAGCATATTAATACGGAAAATTTTGAAATTTGCTATGATTTTTAAATGAATTCAGAAACAAAAGTAAAATTAAATTAATTCCCCCCCCCCCCCCAAATTAACTCATTCCCCCACTCCCTCATCGAGTCAAAATTCCACCCAAATGGGGAAATTCGCCCCGAGTTGGCAACCCTGGTGGTCTTGTTTATGTTTGTGGTTATGTTTTCCCAATCGAATACATTGATTGAAAAAATAACGATCAAACTTAATTGGAATAATTTGATTTATATTATAGAATTTCATAGTTGGTTGGATTTCTGTTAAGAATCATTAAAAATTTAAACACAGAACTCCAATCCGAAAATGAAAGGCTCTCATTTTTGTTCTCACAATTAGAAATTAATTTTAAACTACTGTTATGTAACTACACGAGCAATGATTTCATAAAATGAAGCATCTGTTTACAAAACTCTAATATTAATGACCAAAGGCATTTCTTTAGACTTGAAGATTTTTAGTAAGAATTGGCATCAAAGCAGAAACATATCTCTACTTAGAAAATGGCTCTTATTTTCAAAGATTAAATATACAATTCTTAAAAGAAGTTTAAGACAGGTTCAATTTTGGAAGAGAAGATTTGAAAGATTGGAATATAATAACATCTTCACAAGTTAGAAAACAAAATTTCTTTATTCCCATAAATTAATAATTTGCATCATCTTATAGAATGGGACCTGCCGTTATTTTAACTCAGTAATATCTTTTTCAGCTTTCAAATATTACTTTTTAAAATTGTTATGACATTGCTTATATTTTGGGAAAAAGTGAGGGTCATGAAGAATGGATTGGTAGAAATTTGTTTTAATGTTTTTACCAATTTTTAAATAGTCTGATGTGCCTTCCCTATAGCTCAGCAGCTGCTCAACCCGAATTTTTGGATTTTAACCTGATTAAAACTTAGCTTAGAAAAAAATTAGAACATTAAACATAAAACAACATAATGCTCTCTAAAGAGTTGTGCCTCGAACGCAATGAATCTCATTATATTTGGTCTGCAAAATAACAATTTTAATGTATTTATTTTTTTGTTAATAGCGTATAGTATAATTTAATAATATTTTTGTTATGTCGTATGTACAGAAATAAACACTAGTGAATTATTGTAATTAATAACTGTTATCAAACTGTTATATTAAAAAAAAATTGGTACATTTTTGGTTCATTTTTTCGGAGAATTTGGTACACAAAAAAATATGCGAGTGACAACCGTGATTAGAAGCACTTGTTTATTATCTCTTTTATGTATAACGAAACGAAGTGCATCATGAAAAAGATGATACATTTCTTTTAATTTATGTAGTTATTTTTTAAATATAATGCAAAAACTTATGTACCTTTGTTGAATTCTTTAAATTGATTTATCCAAAACAGTTCGAAAATGAAAGAAATTGCTATAACACGTGTTTAGATTTAATTTACTTGCTGGGTACTTTATTTATATTTGATTTTTAAAACGTTCGAATGCTGATATGAAATTCAAAAAATACTTAGCTATATTCCTATATTACTGTATTCTCTGTATTCCATATAACTACCCATTCCAATAAAATTTTTATAAGAATGCATTATTATACTATATTTGTGTTTTGTTTAAATGGAGATTTTTTTTTTGGTGTCCTGGTTTTGAGGCAGTGGCGTAGATATGGTGGGTCCGCAGGTCTTGACCCATTCAAGAGCAATGGAAACATTACCAAATATCTCACATCATTGTGAATTGATTCTTATATTAAGTTAAGCATGAATCCAAACGTATATGTATTGCCAAAAATGCTTCTTTTTCTCAAGAAAGTTAACAAAATTTGATTTGGTTCAGTGCTTAATTATTCTAAATCGGTCAATAATAATTAGAGTTATACCCGAGAAACAATTTGTATCCGCACCAATCTACTCAGGCACAAAAGTCCCGAGTCACAATTTTATTTTCAAAAGCTACGAGTAGTAACGAAAAACTGCGAAGTTTTTGCAAACAGCACCCGAGAACAAAATTCATATATTACCCGAAACATACCCAACAAGTACCCCAAAATTCACCTGAAATAGTACCGTAGTAAGTCTGTGTTATGTCAATAAAGTGTGCAAAGACGAGCGACTATATTCGGACACAATAAACTGACGAGTGTCCCAAACTAGCACTTCTTTCGGTGTAGAGGTCGGACATTTACCGTCACGGCCACCCACCGGACATATATCAGCTACTTTACTGACACAAAATAAGAAATTGTTTCTCGGGATAGTGTTATGTGTAGCTTCCAGAAATTCGGTATTGCTTCGATTCAATTAAACAAGCCCATAATTTTTTTACCTATCTACCCTTTTTCAACGTTTCAAAAAAGTAAGATTGTGAAACATGACACTCGGCTTCACAACACAGTCATGTAATCAGGTATTCAAAAGTATACTTTTTTAAGCTTATTATATTTTTTACGGACCCCCCACAACCAAGAGCTATTTTCGCCACTTTTTTAAGCCTACCATTTATTGCAGCCCTGTATTAAGCTCTAATATAATTCTAAAAAAATATTCCATTTTTAACTGTGATTTAGTATTAGTTCTTAATTAATCGCCATGACTGTTATTCCACTGGTCGAACAAACGATACATTCAATTGTGGGCATGGATAGCATTATTTTCTGCTTTTAACGATTTCTCAGCTTTTGAAATTTCTTTCTTTCTTTAACTGCTGCTGCTGCTGCAATTGGATTTCTTTACAACAGTGAAAATATTCTATTTTTCCATCTAACCATTTCTTGGAGCAATAAAAAAAGTAAAAACATATAAATACAACAAAACAAAAAATATCGTAACTTTATGCTGTTGTAAGCGGCAAAGACGTTTAAGACAATCCGTTCTAAGATCCAAACTAGGAAATAAAAGTGCAACACAAACAACAAGAACAATTAATGTGAATTTCCATAGAGATGACGGTGAGTACGAAGCTCAAGACGTTGCAGATCATTTTGTGGATCATTAGTTAAGTAAGTGCAACAGCAGCAACAGCAACAACAACAACAGCAACAACAACCACCAAAGCTATAACACAAACACAAGTAACTATGAGAGACAACAACAGAATCAGCGGTGGAAGCAGCAGCAGTCCGCATGCAACAGATACTTGCCAACACATTTGTTGAATGATGCAGATGCAGCAGTGTTTGTTGCTGACCATTCTAATGGATATTGTTTTTGTTTTTGCTGTGACTGTTTGCCTTCGAGTAGGCAAAGTGACAGCAGCAACACCAACAACAACCACAACAAAATCAACGGCTGCTTAGGCCGCCCTACGGCTAACGCACGTGCAGCAACATTTGTAAAACGATCTGCACTAAATGATAGTCATTTTTGTCTCTTTCTCTTGATGTTTCATTCTCTCCACTCTTTCTCTCTCTCTATATATTTATCTAGTGTTGCCAACTTTTCAATTCTAAAATTCACCAAAAAGGTGAAAAGAATGCGATTTTTCCTTAAAACTGCACTAGATTTTTTAGGTTTTTAAATATATAAAACTCCACATTAAATTCAAAAATTAAATTATATTCTGAACTGCCAATTATATTATTTTTTAAAAAACTATTCACTTCACAAGTTTATAAACATTTAAAATACTCAAATTAAGGTAATGCTACGAATCTAACACAAAAAATAAATAATATTTTCATATAATTATACCATTAAATCACATCTTGAGATCAATTTCTATTATATATTAAGGCACAAGCTAAGGCACATTGGGGGCCTCCGAAATTAAAAAATTCACCAAAAAATACACCAGGCACCAAACCTAATTTTTTTGCGCCAAAATTTTCAAAATGCACCAAGTTGGCAACAGTGTATGTCATGATCTTACTCTCACTTTGCCTTACCTTGCACTCGCTTTTGTTCGATTACTTACTTCGGCTCAGGTGTTGCATATTTTGTCAGAATTATTTGCGTTTAACTTTCCGCTTATTTGTTTCTTAAGCTGAATAAACGACATGCATACGAAAAGACAGGCAGACACACAGACAGACAGTCAGAGAGTCATACATCGAGATATATTTGAAAACGTATATACAGACTGCACACAAACTATGAATTACAAATGTCCAGAGTAAGAAAGAGACAAAGAGGATAAGACTGACCAAAAGCTGAAAGCAGCGTACGAAATGAGTGAATATTTATTTGCAGAAATTTATTCCCTCGCTCGAGGTGATGCGAACAGTAAAGAGGAAAATTCCACACAAAAACATAATAATAAAAAAAAGTAATCGATGCGAAAAAAACGCACTGATGCAGACGACAAAGTGCTGAAATATATGAGCCAGGAAACAGGTTCGCATTTGAGTGCTTTCATGAGCTTCTTTTTCTTTATTTCACTTCCTTGAATATTGAAAAATTTAAAGGTAGACAAAAAATCAAGAAAGCTGTTGAGTTGCTTGTCGCAGAAATATAATCGTTGCCAAATACAGGGTTTTCAGGAGATAAAAATTTGAATAAAAATTAAATCACCTCTTTAATTTTAAATTAATTTGGGTTTGGGTTTGGGATTGGGATTGGGATTGGGATTGGGATTGGGATTGGGATTGGGATTGGGATTGGGATTGGGATTGGGATTGGGATTGGGATTGGGATTGGGATTGGGATTGGGATTGGGATTGGGATTGGGATTGGGATTGGGATTGGGATTGGGATTGGGATTGGGATTGGGATTGGGATTGGGATTGGGATTGGGATTGGGATTGGGATTGGGATTGGGATTGGGATTGGGATTGGGATTGGGATTGGGATTGGGATTGGGATTGGGATTGGGATTGGGATTGGGATTGGGATTGGGATTGGGATTGGGATTGGGATTGGGATTGGGATTGGGATTGGGATTGGGATTGGGATTGGGATTGGGATTGGGATTGGGATTGGGATTGGGATTGGGATTGGGATTGGGATTGGGATTGGGATTGGGATTGGGATTGGGATTGGGATTGGGATTGGGATTGGGATTGGGATTGGGATTGGGATTGGGATTGGGATTGGGATTGGGATTGGGATTGGGATTGGGATTGGGACTGGGACTGGGATTGGGATTGGGATTGGGATTGGGATTGGGATTGGGATTAGGATTGGGATTGGGATTGGGATTGGGATTGGGATTGGGATTGGGATTGGGATTGGGATTGGGATTGGGATTGGGATTGGGATTGGGATTGGGATTGGGATTGGGATTGGGATTGGGGTTGGGGTTGGGATTGGGATTGGGATTGGGATTGGGATTGGGATTGGGATTGGGATTGGGATTGGGATTGGGATTGGGATTGGGATTGGGATTGGGATTAGGATTGGGATTGGGATTGGGATTGGGATTGGGATTGGGATTGGGATTTTTATTAGGATTGGGATTGTGATGTATTGGTTATTATGATGTTATGGTTATTGTGATGTGATTGTGATGTGATTGTTATGTGTAGTGTCCGACCGAATATTCAGTTTCGGTTACGGCCAGTTTTGGCCATTTTTGTCATTTTCGGCTAGTTTCGGATTGGGATTTTTTGCCGAAACTTTTGGTAAAATTTTTTTGCATGAGTCATTTAATTTAAATATATAAGTTTGATTTATTAAAAATATTTATAACGTATTGTATAAAACAAAAATTATGAATTCATCTATAATTTCATTTATCGTGTTAACACAAAACATTTTGAATAATTTTATGCGCTCGATACTATCTTTTTCGATATTATCATCTCTATTGCAATTAATATTAAAGTTTTAGAGGTACAAGTTGATAATAAAACTTCCGAACGAATTCTGTGTGCATGGAAGAAAGGAAAAGAAAACGAAATATTTATCTTTTTATAATACTAAACCTTTAAAAAAAAAAATCCTTTATTTTGTAGTTCTATAAAAATGTACTTTGTATGCAATACTTTTGTAATGCAAAACAAAATATAAAATTATCTTATATATTATTATAGGAAACTTCAATTAATTGTTATAAACTTCAATATTCAAACAAAACTTTTTTATATAAAATTTTTTTTCTTATGTGTATGAAAGTACTTTTGTTTCCTTTTAATAATGTGATGTGATGTGATGTGATGTGATGTGATGTGATGTGATGTGATGTGATGTGATGTGATGTGATGTGATGTGATGTGATGTGATGTGATGTGATGTGATGTGATGTGATGTGATGTGATGTGATGTGATGTGATGTGATGTGATGTGATGTGATGTGATGTGATGTGATGTGATGTGATGTGATGTGATGTGATGTGATGTGATGTGATGTGATGTGATGTGATGTGATGTGATGTGATGTGATGTGATGTGATGTGATGTGATGTGATGTGATGTGATGTGATGTGATGTGATGTGATGTGATGTGATGTGATGTGATGTGATGTGATGTGATGTGATGTGATGTGATGTGATGTGATGTGATGTGATGTGATGTGATGTGATGTGATGTGATGTGATTGTGATGTGATTGTGAAGTGATTGTGATGTGATTCTGATGTAATTGTGATGTGATTGTGATGTGATTGTGTTGTGATTGTGTTGTGATTGTGATGTGATTGTGATGTGATTGTGATGTGATTGTGATTGTGATGTGATTGTGATGTGATTGTGATGTTATTGTGATGTGATAGTGATGTTATTGTGATGTTATTGTGATGCGATTGTAATGTGATTGTAATGTATATGTAATGTGATTGTGATGTGATTATAATGTGATTGTGATTTGATTGTGGTGTGATTGTAATATGATATGATTTTTATGTGATTGTGATGTTATTGTGATGTGGATTGATGAGATTGTGATGTGATTGTGATGTGATTGAGATGTGATTGTGATTTGATTGTAATGTGATTATAATGTGTTTGTGATGTGATTGTGATGTGATGTGATTGTGATATGATTGTTATGTATACACATTAAGGTGGTCCTTATTTTTTTAATTAATCCCCCTAAAAATAGAAGAGAAATTATGAAATGTAAAATTGAAGATCAATCCAAAGTGATTTAGAGTTCGCTCAGGTAGTTGGAATGCACGAAATATATGTTTATTTTTTTTAACCGCAAAAATTCAAATATTTCAGTATTTCAATAAACTGCAGTGGAAATATTTTTTGAAACTATGACTTGTATTGGCAGAAAAAATTATGCGATTGCGTTTAATAACCTGATCGTTATGAAAGTTGTTCCTAGAAGTGAACCGTTTCGAGTTTGAGTATTTTTACCAAAAAATTCCCCAACATCCAAAAATGCAAATTTTTAAAACGCAACTTCACAGGTTGTTGTGGCATATTTTTGAGCCATTTTGTACAAACTATTAAAAAAACCAAAATTCGGTCAAAAAATTATAGCTTTTGAAACTTGATTTTTTTCAAAAATCCTCAAAGTGCCTATTTCTGGCATATCGAAGACAAAAAAGTCAGAAAGCATATATTTCTCAATGGAAATGTCTTCAATAATTTTAAGAAAATATTTCTGATTCACATTCGGCTTTCAGGGTTGCCAAGTTATGAGTCCCTGATTTTAGGTTGAAAATTAATAAAAACCTTAAAAAAAGGATATTTTTCAATTCAAGCAAGCAAACTTAACTTAAATGATAATGAAAACCTAAATTTCGGATCCATCCAAAATAATTTAGAGGTAGCGCAAGTGGGTGGAATATACGAAAAAAATTCTTTTTTTTTATATTTTTGACTTTTACCCCAGCCTTGAAATATAATGAACTCAAAATAACTGGTAAGTTTTGGTATTTATTTTTTAAGGCAAAAATAAAAAGTAAAATTTGTCCGATATATTTTTGAGCACAAAATAACTGGTAAATTTTGATTTGTAAAAAGCAAAATTAGGATTTAAGTTTAAGGTTGAACCAAAATAAACAAAGAATAAAAAATAAATAAAGAAATTTCAGATTTCATCGTTTCTCATCTATTCTAATTTTGTTAGGGGGATCGATTAACAATCCTACTAAAATAATATTTTCTCATGCAAGCAGGGGCCACCCTTAAACACATGTATACTAGAATGACCCAAAAAATACGAAGGGCTGTTTTTGAGGCATGTTTAAAATATCTTTAAGGCCATATTAAAAGCACAAACTGAAATATTTGTGATGTGATGTTACTGGCATTCCATTTCTTTCTCATGTTACGTTGTGTACTTTTATAAGAAGATATTCAAGAAGCTAGCCAAGCTTCAGAAAAACTCTTCAGCTATGGTTCAATGCTTCATCTTAAGATGTTTATTGACGTACCTAGGTCTTATTTACAGTGTGTCAATGAACAAAATTCATGTTTTTGCCTTTCTTCACCAATTCTGGTTTATTAAAAATGAAAATTCAATGGAATGCATTTAAGTAGAATTGACCAATGTGACGGTCTATTTTTCTGTCTATCCATCTAGTAACATTTAACCATTTAACTTTTGTATATTGACGCACGACTGCCACCTCAAGGTTGTCGTAGTATATGGCGATGTTTTTGTTGTTACTATTATATTCGACTCCTCTTGTAGCCGCATTCCACCCAATTCTTATGCGCAGCACGCAGAGATGACGAAGAGGAAACTCGTAGCTAAAACTAAAAACACCTTGGCACGCACACGATGAGCAGCAACAACAGCCAGCTGCAACTGTGACGCACATGCATGACACACACACTCATGTCTAAAAAGTAACTCGCGCACACGTCATAAGCAACAACAACATCGGTAGAAAAGCAGCAGCTTCCTTCCTTCTACTGCAATGAATAAACTTTAATTAAAAAATTTAATGCACGTTTTTGTTTTCTTTTGCATGAAAAATGAAGCTTCGTTAGTGCTAAAAGCTGCCGCTTTATGCAGGCACTGCTGCTGCACACGCGCTTGCATACGCTGTGACGGCACTGTTGGCGGCTGCTGTTGTCAATAAATGGCGCGCATGCGCAGCTCAAAACTAATTGAAATCGCATTGGAGGACATGGATACTAATTAGTTAAGCTAATTAATTAAACGCTGAGCATGTGTTGTTGTCGTTTGCCGTTTTTGTTGTTGTTGTTGTTGTTGTTGTTGTTGCGTTTGTTGTTATCAAAGTTGTAGTCGCTGTTGCGATTATTAAAATTACAATATTGTGTTGTCAACAATCTAGTTTTGTATGTTGTTCATGTGGTAGCTGCTGTCATCAGATGAACATGGGAAATGTCAACACCTTGTTGTTCATTTTTTCTTTATGGCTTTAACAGCGTTGCTCTTTTAAAAGTTAAGATACATTTTTGGTTTATGCATCGTATTTTGCTTTTCTAACCTAATACTAAGTCGGTGGCACTAATTTGCTTTAGATGCAATGCTGAGTGAAGCAATCGCGAATTGCTGCTCAAATTGATTAATTAAAATAAATTTGTTTGACTTTTTAATGGCAGCATACAGAAATTTGTTGCATGAACTTAGTGTTTTCAGGTCATATTAGAATTGAAATTCAGCTGACTCTTAAAAAAACCATTAATAAAGCTTTCAATAGGCAATCTATTAAAAAAGTAAAATTAGAGGAATGATGCATGATATTTAACTTGGTGAAAAATGTGAACAGATCTCTTGCTTTTCAAACATCTTCCATTACAAAGAAATGTGGCTTGATCTATATACAAGTTTTCTTCAACTGACTTTAATACCTACTTACCAAAGTTACAGAATTCAGTTCAACTTTTAAAAGTTACGAACGGCAACCGAAATGAGAAGGGGCATTGCTACGAAAAGCGTCCTTTGCCTATCGCTTAAAGATGTACACGATTAAAAATTTTGGACTACTTTTTAATCCAAACTTTAGTTTAAAGGAATTTTTAATCCAAAAAGTACTATTTTTAAATCCAAACATTAGTTTAATTTAGCTGGGTCTCCAACCCACGTTCCTGAAAAGAACTTACTTGCATTCGTAATGATGCAAAATAAGCGAAACTATTTTAATAACTGAGTTGGACGAGTGGATAAGGTATTGGATCAGCACATCAGAGAATGTGAACGAACTGGTCAGCATATTTTTTTATTTTACTTTGATTTAGCTGTGTCTCGAACCCACGTTTCTGCTCGCTTTCTTACTAACTGCAAGCTTACTTGCATTCGTTATGATGCAAAATAAGCGAAACTATATTAACAACTGAGATGGACAAGTAGATAAGGTGTTGGACCAGCACAACAGAGGACGTGTATTCAAATCATGATCTGGTCTTGAAAGTTTTTTATTTTAAGTTGATATTTATATTGCTTTATTTAAACTTTTTGCAGATTGAAAACTAATCTTTTCGCATTGAAAAATTTGAAACTTTTCCTTGGAATAAAAAGTAATCTTTTTTTTTGGTGTTGTCATATATGTAATCTAAAAAAGTTTAAAAGTTAGTTCAAGATTTTTAACCGTTTAGTCTTTTGGTGCTCTGGCTTTATTTTCCAGATTTATTTTCGAATTTTATAACAAAATAAAATACAATCGTTTCAAATTTTTTATATGTTATTAACATGCATCCGTCGTTTGCGTCAATTTGACAGTACAGTTCAGTGTCATTGTAACAAAAAAATATTTTTTCTGAAACATAACATAATATACAAAATAGAAATTATGGATTCTACCTGGAAAAATGAGTGGTTGGATGACGATGAAGACTTTGATCGAAGTGATGATGAAGATATTAAATATGAACCAAATGACAGTGATGCTGATGATACCTATACAAGTAGTGAGAGCGATGTTGACTTTACTGAAGAGGAAACCAGGCACAACATGGTAGCAGAACTTATACGGCTACGTACGTAAATACGTACGTAAATATGAAACTGCCTGGAAGAATGTTGGTATTCGTACGATGATTGCTACTATTTACTGCTTGCGAGTGTATACCGGTCACATGGTGAATGTGTTGCTGAGTTGTGGAATGCAAAAACTAGACGACCAATATTCGCAGCGACAATGTCACTAGAGCAATATAAAACAATTACTCTATGTCTACGCTTTGATTATCGTGAAGAAAGACAAAATGCTCGTGCTCGAGATAAATTGCTCGGGCCATGTTGAACGAATTTTTAAATGCTCGTGCTCGGGCCATGTTGAACGAATTTTTGTTCACAAAAATTGAAGAGGAGGATATTGGCAACATTTGGTTTCAACAGGACGGCGCTACGTGCCACACAGCTGAAGCTACACTCGATGTTTTGCGCCCTGTTTTTGAAGGTCGCATTATCAGCCGCAGAGCTGATGTCGTTTGGCCACCTCGGAGCCGCGATTTGACACCGTTGGACTATTATTTGTGGGGTGCCCTCAAAGGTAAGTGTTACTCTGACAAGCCAGAGACAATTGACGCTTTAACGGACAATATTCGTGAAGCCATTGGTGAAATACAGCTGCACACAATCGATAATGTGCATAAAATTTAGACCGATCGTGTAGGCTACTGCATGGCCAGCCGAGGCAGCCATTTGAATGAAATTATTTTTCATTATTAACCGGAAGGATTGTAATTTCAAATAAAAAAAGAAATTTGAGAAAATATCCAGTAGTTTTTTTTAATAGAATTTAAAAAAAAAAGTTATTTGGCAGACCCTGTAGCTTATTTTTTTCGAAAAACTACAAGCTTTCAGCAAAAAATATCAAAATTAACAATATCTCTTTATTTCTTAACAAAATTTGATATTAGTATTTATTTTTTTTTTTTTTGTAAATTTTTCAGAAAAACACGAAAAATACTCAATAATTTCATTTATTTCACCAAAATAAACAACTTAATAAAAAACTGATGAAAGCATTGTTCATAGGAAATTTTATAAGCTTTAATTTGGTTTTATTATTGTTTGATTATTAATATTGGTTCTGTAGATATATGCAATTAAGTGGAACCAATTTTTTTTTAACTTTTTCGGAGTCACCGACCCGTATGACCCAGATAGTGGCGTTTATTGTACATTCTAGCTGTAAAGCAGTGATATAGGCGAATAAGGACCTAATTAAGAAATGCAACAGGACAGGTACAGTTTTTAGTTTAAATTTGTTTTATCAACGGTGTTGTAAACTATTTCTATTTATTAAAATCTTAGAATCGGCTTAATGGACTAGCTGCCCTTGAAATGCACAGAGACATGCCCAGTAATACCGATCAAAAACTTAAAATGCTATCTAAAAATCCAATGTGCCTTGACTTTGTAGATTAATGTAATACTTATTAATTTCATATGTAAATATTCACTTTTTTACTGTTCGCCAAGAGCACAAAAGCATTAAGGTACATACCAAGTTTACTAAGTCGTTTTTAAGCATAATCTTTGAAATTTTTTCTTAAACCTTTACTATTTATCAGTACACATTTTTTTATGGTATTATTTAACATTAATATAATTTAAAAAAAAAACATTTTTTGTTCTACATATTTTGGCGCCAAAATCGGTGTTTCGAAAACGTTGATGCTGCATTTCCGACAGTTAATCTCAGGATCGGCTAGTCTGAACCAAAAAAATTAAAAAGTTTCTGAAAAAGGAAGGCTATTTACGCCTTCTAATCTACCAAATTTAAAAAAAATCGATCCCATTTAAAAAGTGGGCGAGGTTTAAAAAAAAAAGTACAAAAATGGACCACGTTTTTTATCCTTATACACTTGCTAAGTAATAATAATTTTAAATTTTTTAGGATATTTTGGTAGATTACGGTACAAAATATGTTAATAAAGATAATGAATCCATTTTTATCAAAATCGGCTTAGCCAATCCGGAGATTAACTATCGGCCATTTGAAAAAAAGTCATTTCGAGAATAAGTCATTTAAAGTTTTCGAGACACCTGCTAGTTCTTCAAGGGCGCGTGTTCGCTCGCTTCGTTGTGGACCGTTTTACGTCAAATTTCTATATAAAATGTTAGGAGTGGATTTTTAAAGACTTTAAGAACCCAAAACTAAAAAAAAAATATAAAATCGATTTTTTAATTTATAAACTTCGCATATACCTTAAAAAAAGGTTAATTAAACCATGTATTTAGTTTTAAACATAATTTCAACTATTATTTATTCCCCCTCGCCCCTCGCTCTTTTTACAAATCCTAGTTACGCCACTGGAAATGAGCAGAAATGCTTTTTTCCAATATAAAAAATATATCGCTTCCTGTGTCCTGCTCATCGTTAATATGCTTTTTTGCTATATACAGTGTTGCCAGATCTTGGGAGAGATCATTCCCTTTTTGTTCATGCATTTCAATAAGTTTTTCCCGTGTTTTTCTTAACATTTTCCCGTTTTTTCCCCCTTTTTAGAAGTTCAGTGTATTATTTTAAATAGAAATAATAACAATACAAACCTTACTAATATAATTAAATATATGCCTTACAAAATATATCACATTTATTACATGTACATATTGCTTAAGGGAGGGTTCTCCTGGATTTTTTTGGATTTGGCCGAAAAACAAGCAAAATTTGAGAATGGTTTGTGGGAAAATGAAAAGACATACGAACTTATGCTTTTGAACTTTGATTCGTGGTTTATTGACGAGTAAAAAAAAAAAAGATATTTGAAAAATTCAAAATGGCGGCTTGAAAATGGCGGATCTCGTCAACCTCTGCGCGCAAAACATCGACCTCCCGCGGACAGTGTGGGGCCTCAGGTAGTGAACTAAAATGAGAAATGTATAAAATTTATTAAAATTGATAACATTTCATATGCCTGGAACCTAACTTCAATTAAGTTTGGTAAAAAAAAACCAATTTTATGGACTTTTAAAAAAAAATTGAAATTTTTTGCTTTTTTTTACTTAGATCTCGTTTAAAAATTATAAATAAACAATTTTTTATGCCAATGTTAGGTTCCAGGCGTACAAAAAAGTATATACTTTCAAACATTCTTTGAATGAAGGAAATCGGATCAATAGAACAAGCCCTGTGCTGTCCGTTAGATTAGAAAACATGGTTCCGAGAAAAACGCGTTTAAAGTTTTTAGAAAGTTGGTACGCGCGCGTGACATGGGTACGTTTGACACGCTCTAGCTCGAGAAATACGCGTCGTATTGAAATATCCCTTGGCACAAACATTCTACATATATGTAACTTTCATTTTATGTAAAAAAAATGGATTTTTTTCAAAAAAATCCAGGAGAACCTTCCCTTAAGTGTAACCGCAAACACTTTCTTTTGATTTCTAATCCTATGCAGTTTTAATTTTTCATATGTATTTTGCTGTGTGAAATAACATTTAAGGTACGGTTGTCTAACGGCTTTCTTATATTAGTTTTATTTAAATTTATGGCAGAAAAAGCTCTTTCAGCACATGCACTGCTATGCGGAAGAGAAAAATTAACGATATAAATTTTTTTTTAAATTTTGGGAACATTTTACTTGTATTTGCAAATTTCATACTTAACCCTAGACCTACAAACCGGGTTAGATATCTACCTCAGGCAAACTTTGAACTACGTTTCTAAATTAGTCAATGACGTTATCGACTTATACCATAATTAGATTCAAGGTTCTAGCAATAGGGCTAGGTCGCGAGACCCTGTAGTTTCTTGTTTACTGTGACGGAGTGAAGACGTGATGCCCGTGTGGGTTTGATATGTACCCCGGCTTGTACTTCCCGTTAATGGTTTGCCTAGGTAAGTTATTTTTCTTTTTCTTACTAAAATAAATTTAATTCACGTAAATACGTTTCCAAGTTTTTTTACAATAAAACATTAGATATAGAATTATCGGCAATGATTTTCATATTTGAGGTATTCATACACTGAGATTGTGTATCCCGTTATTAAATCGCCATAAAGGTGATTGTGGCGCCTTTGAATGAGTTAAATCGTTAATCAATCGTCGTATGTATGAAGTTCCTTTTTTTTACTTTTTGCGTAACAGAAACCGAAATATATTCTTGAAAAACAATATTTCAAGGATTTCATTTTTCCATGTATAAGATTCCGAATTTTTTTTAATTTGCTGAGTCTCAAATAAACAGACGTTTTCAGCAAAACGTCATGTTGGTATTATTTTTCTTAAAGGCTTATGTGTCCTCTTTATAATCCCGTTTAAAATTTTTAATTCGATTGTTTAGAAGTAAAGTCATAAATTGTTGTTTGTTGAATTACGGTTTGACCATTTTTCAGTATATTTAGCTATTTAAATTGATTTTTCACCAAATAAACCTTCATAATATTTAATTTGTTCTTTACCATTCTCTTTAGCGTGAAAAAACAAAAAAATGCATGCACTTAAGAGACAGATTACTGCTTTTAGAACGATTCTACGAAGAAGAAACACATGGGGTAGATATTTACCCTGGTTTGTAGCTTACAGATAAAAAATGAGTTTGTAGTTCTAAGCTTAAGGTGCCAACAAATTTTGCACATCTTATGTAACTAAATATCATAAATCAATATTTTTACTGACCTATATTCTAAGTCAATATATATTCAGTTTTTTTTTTAAATATATAGAAACACAACGGAATTAATGAAGGATACGTTTTGTTTTTCCAAACGATAGGATCCACAAATGCGAAAAGCCTAAATGTGCCGCCTTCGTCCCAGAAATGAAACCTTTTAAAGTTCTCAGTTTTATTTACACATTTTTCATAGTTTGCCAAGCATAAAAATCAAATTACGCTGAACAGAAAAAAATTACGTTTGAGCTTACAACTGATGACTCTCAAAATTAATTTGAGCTGTACACACAGGCTAATTCAAATTGTAATAAAATTTAATTAAAACTCAAAACGACTCAGATAATTTTAAAATGTATTTAAATACCAGATATTAAAAAATTCTTAATATGTTGATTTTGTGACGAAATTACCCTTTTTGCACAAAAACAAGGTCAACCAAATTTTCCCCGTTTTTAAGAGTGTTAATCCCGTTTTCCCTTTTGCGTTGAAAATTCCCGCAAAACGGGGAAAATTCCCTTTTCTGGCAACACTGGTTATATCTAATGATATCATTGATTCCTTAGCAGTTTCAACAAACCTTTTCTCATGACTATTGCTGCTCGTTAAATGATTGGTGGCTTAAATCATATAATTATATGAAATTTATCATGTAGGTGGTGAACATTTCACTTGAAGTTTTTCCAGCAAGAAGCCTTTTCTCAGAATGTCAACAGCGATAAAACAGTTATGATTCTGCAACAATGTAAGCCATCAATTTATATCTTTCAGTTATAAAAGTGCATGCTGATATGTGTTTTTTGTTCTTAAATGTTACTTTTGGTTCCTGTTATGGTTTGTGTAAAATTTTTGGCATCAATAAATTTGGCTATTAATATGATTGCTGACCACACTGCAGCTCTTGTTTTTTGTGTATTAAGTATGATTTGGCTACTTGAAAAAACTGCTGCTGGCTTAAACTTAAACTCAGAGATTTTTTTCTTAATGACCAAGCTCTAAACTTGACACTCATCTGTTTATACACCAAGATTTCAGCTGCTTTAAGGTTTCAACTCTTTTGTTCCTCTTCTTTTTCTTCTTTTTCTTCTTTTCCTTCTGCTTTTTTATATTTCAAGTTGAAATGTCATTTAAATTTTGTTTTATCAAGGTGCTTTTGGTAGCTGCTGTCGTTACTTCTCTTTTTTTTTAAACATTTGCAGTGGCCTCCAGCAGCGTCCTCTGCACATGCGCGGCGTTAATGAAAGCCAAAAGCTGCATTAAATAACATTTGCGTTCATTGGCACTTATGCATTAATGAAAATAACTGAATTGCATTCAATAACATTGAATGGCGGCATTTTTTGAACGCGTTGTAATCAGTAGCTATTAATTTAATATGTTGTTAAACAGGGAGGGCAGTCAGTAGGTTTGGTTTTTTATTTGTCTTGCTCCAAGTTGGTAAAACATACTTGTGTATATAGTTAATGCTTCAAAATTTATGTAATAACTTCGTGTTGGCCTCAATTGATTAATTTTGAAGGCACCTTTATTAAAAAGAAATTTGGAATTTTATTAGCATTTCTTGGTATAAAATATATGACTCTATAAAATATATGCTAGAACTAAATTAACTACTTAGTAAGAATTTGTTGTGTGCAAATAAACTATATTTTTGGGGATATGTTGTACACTTTCGGGGCACTACTATGCACAATATTTTTTTTTTTAGTTCAAAATACGTTTATTCTATAAATAGTCTTAAAGCAGACTCCGTTAAAAGTGCATACACAAATTATGGACCAAATGAAAAAAAAACTGTTTTCACAGCTTCAATTAAGATACACACACTTAAGCTTTTTTTAACGCGAATGTACTTTCAGTGCATGATTTTGGTACAATGGTTAGTATCGTTGTCTTCATCAAGGACACTGAAGTAGATGGATCGTTTAATTTTTTCTCTAAAAGGTTCAAAGTTTCCTTCGGAGTTAGTTAGTGTAGAAACATTTTTAACTTGCATATACGGAATAAAGGTTTCATTCGAGAACAGGTTCTTCTCTGCCCCAAAGGGAGCAAAAATATTTGGTCATTTGTTGAAAGAGTTAAGAACCAGACATCGTCATCGATTCCAGCTCTTTTAAAAGATGACCAAATCTTCACTGACTCGACTGATAAAGCGAACCTATTGGCTGGATTGTTTGCACAAAATTCCACTCTCTCGGATAGCAATCCTTTGTTGAGGGTGGATCTTCTGCAATGCAGGAGATATACTTTCGAACGAGAGCAGTTAAAAGGCTCCTTACAAATCTCAACGTAAACAAAGCCTCTGGCCCTGATGGCATACCACCAATTGTGCTTAAAATGTGTGCTTCTTCGCTGGCTCGGCCTTTGCGCAACCTTTTCAACATCTCCTACAGAACAGGAGTATTTCCATCTTGTTGGAAGGTGGCAAATGTCCAGCCGGTACCTAAAAAGGGTGATGCCACGAACCCTGCAAACTACCGACCCATTGCGATATGCTCTATGCTCTACGCTTTCCAAAGTTATGGAGAGCGTAATAAACTTCAACGTTGTGAACTATCTGGAGCGCAACCAACTGCTCAGTGACCGTCAATATGGTTTCCGTAGGGCTCACTCTACTGGTGACCTTATGGCGTTCTTAACCGAAGAATGGAATAAATGCGTTCACTTTTTCAGCGAGAGCAGGATTGTTGCTCTTGATATTTCTAAAGCGTTCGACCGAGTGTGGCATAAAGCGCTCGTGTCAAAACTTGTTGCATATGGTTTTGGTGGTAACTTTGCTCGATGGATCACGTGTTTCCTCAAGAACAGAACGATTAGAGTCGTAGTTGACGGTATTTCGTCCGAGGAGTACGCCATTAACGCAGGAGTACCGCAGGGTTCAGTTCTATCGCCAACTTTGTTTCTGGTTTTTATCAACGACCTTCTGTCGTTGACGCATAACCCAATACATTCGTTTGCGGACGACAGCAGCATTTGTCGTTCATTCATATTGAGATTGAGAGAAAAAGGCAAAATATGAATGACACACTTCTAAATGATCTACAAAAAATCTCCGAGTGGGGTCTTGCCAATAGAGTAGACTTCAATGCAAGCAAAACCCAGTGCTGTATCTTAACCCACAAGCGGATGGATTGCCCCTTAGCACCCCTCAATATGAATGGTGTGGATCTTGTGGAATCAGCCGCTCTTGACGTTCTGGGCATATCGATCAAGTGTGATCTTCGTTGGAATGATCATATTTTCGATGTGTCGAAAGAAGCGGGCAAGTGCCTAGGTTTTTTTAAAACGGCGCAAAAAATATTTCACCTCAGCTGATCTTCGCATGATTTACACCTCATATATTAGACCGAAAATGGAGTACAATTCGCACATTTGGGCAGGGGCTTCAAGATCTTATTTGAAGCTTCTGGATCGAATTCAACGTCGTGCGATATATTTGATAGGGGATGAAAGTATTTCATCCTCTCTCAACTCTCTTGGGCATCGCCACAATGTTGGTTGCCTAAGCCTTCTGTATAGGTATTACAATGGGAAGTGTTCAAGGGAGATACATGACCTGACGCCACCAGCTCGTGTGTTTGCCAGGTCCACTCGGGCAGCTGTCCAAGCCCACCCCTTTACCGTTGCGTCGATGACCAATAGAACCTCGCATTACCGTTATAATTCGTTCTTTAGTCGCACGGTTAAGTTGGCAGGCAGTTTTGAGCTGCGCAAATTAAAAACAAATATTCACCGACACTACTCCCTCTATCCACCCTCCAACTAACTATCACCATCTTCCGAATCAACAAAATGCTTACGCATTTATAGGGGGCTTCCCCTGAGCGTTAGTTTAGTCTAAAAAAAAAAAAATTCTGAGAGCTCGGTGTTTGACTGCACTCCAAATAAACTGAGATTGGTTCATTTTAAAGCCGTTTTCTGCATACTTCACACACGAAAACTTCTGACCAACATTTAACTCTAATTTCATTGATTTTTTCGAGTAGTTTTCTTGTTTAAGACGCCATCTTGAATTTAGAAAAGAATCACATGTTAATCAAAAAATTATTTTTAATATTGATACAAATTCATAATATTTTTAGGTAGTCTTCTCTTCTCTTCTAAGCCGCCATATTGTATGTGGCAGCCATCTTAAACGGAAGAAAAAGGAAAACACGGCATTCGAAAGGAGTTTCACAAAAAAATTTTGAAGCCAGTAACTTTAATTTTTTATCTAATTTATTATAACTACAACATGAGTTACATGAATTTAATTGTGAGCTTTTTAGATCAAGTAAGATCAAAGAAGGCAACAACAACTCTGTATAGAGAAAATCACACAGCAGATTAGACAGCCTGTTTCGGAAATCGCTATATTTCCTCTTCAGTAGTTTTGCGTGATTCAGCTGTGATCAACCCACTGTTAAAGTCTTATGCTATTTCACCCGTTTATTTATATTATTTATAAATTATATTATTGTATTATGTTATTTCTATTTGTTCATATCTAATATATAAAATTCTCGTGTCACAATGTTCGTTCCCATACTCCTCCGAAATGGCTTGACCGATTCTTATGAAATTTTTTATGCATATTCAGTAAGTTTAAGAATCGGCTACTATCTATTTTTCAGACCTCTAAGTGATAAGGGGTGTCTACCACCAAACAATTTTTTTTTATTTTTTTGATAAATTTTTTTTTTAATTTTTTTATTATGTGGCATTAAAAAATACATACAACCCTAAATTTTTATTTTTCTATCACCAACCCCTGCTTTTTAATAGTCATTTTCATAATTTAATCATTTTTTATCCCGCTCGATAACATCAATTATTATCACTTGGTAAGTTATCCCCTCCATGTGTCTATCGGTGTCACTTCTCACCCAGTAAACAGCATGGAGTAGGAATGACAACGAAGATGGTCTCCTATTTCTCTTAAACAAGAAGCCTTCTCTCACTTCCTCTACAATTTTCTTTCACTATTTCTAACACTATGTATTTTATAATAATTATAAATAAGAAATATAAAATTTTTCGCTTTCGTGAAACTATCTAATTTTTACATGTATATTTAATGTAATCAAAAATAAAATTAATTATTAATATTATAATTAAAAATAATAACAATAATTAAATATAATAATTAAATAATTCAATCAATGCCAACAAAACGCAAAGGGGCCAATTTGAGCCGTGATGCAAATAAATCTAGAAGCATTCGAAATAGAAGAGCCCAAAGAACCGAAGAACAAGTTCAGGAAGAAAATACTGAAGCGCGTGTGAGAATGGCGCAATTGCGTCAAGAACAATTAGACGATACACGAGCTGAACGCAATGAAGTCATGAGATTACAACAACAACAATCACACCGTTTTACTGTCAATAGACGCAGAGCAAATGACCAACAACGCCAACAGGCACATCGAGCATTGGTAGCTACATCATTCCTGCATCTAGCATTCCAGTATGAGCCCGATATTGAATATTATGCTCATTCAAAAGTGGAGACGGGCTAACAAAAAATATTGTCCACGCTGTAGCATTAAAAGATTAATATTATGTAATGAATTAATGATTTATGATATAAATAATTATTACTTTTAATAAATTGAAAAAATTAATGTTTGGTGTTTTGTTATTTTTATATTCTCTCATCGTTCACAGCGCTCCATGCCTTTTGCACTCATATTCCACATCCTTATACACTTCCAATAAGTTAGTTATTTTTTTTCTACACTAGAAATTCTCTAGAAATTATTTACATGGCAAAACAACGTTTGCCGGGTCAGCTAGTTTATTTTATAATTCTAGTCGACAAATTGAGCAATAATATGTTTTTCCAGTTGCCAATATAAATTTTTGATATGTTAAAATTCTCTAACTACAAACCCTACGGAGAAAAGAATCGGTTCAGAGCATATCACGTGTTGGTCGCCAAGGGATAGGGACCTGTCCCAATTCTGCCACAAACATATGAAACCAACCGGTTACTTTTATACGGCGTTGGCATTGACAGCGGTCAATTGCAACCTGCTGCACTACCTTGGACATGTCCGGTAACCAGTCTAGAAGAATAGATTGGTGACCTGACTTAGAGATCCCGCCCACAATCATAATACTTAATAGATTTGTCTTTGCTTGTATTATATAAAATTGGTCCCATGCTAAGGTAAATCAAATCTGTACCGTGACAGGCACAAAGGACTTGTTCCGTGACGAGTTTTATCGAATCTGTCGAATACAGGTGTTGTCAAATTTTCGACAAAATTTAAAAACCGGTTTCTCGAATGACCCGAAAGTGAAAATTTTTTAAAAACCGGTTTTTCGATTATTAAAAGAAAATAACCGGCTTAAACCGGTTAGCCGGTCTTCTACAAAACCATTTGGTAACAAATATGTCTTTACTATTATATATAATTGAAGTGCAAATGTAATGTTACCACTTTACTCCAAAAGTACTCTGCCGATTTTTATGAACAAAATTGTAAAATATCGTATTTGTGCTACAGTTTTATTTAGCGGAATTTTTCGATCAAAATTTTATTAATATGTATATTTGATTAGTGTGTTACGTTAATTAAGAAATAGTCCCAGCTGCTACGCATTGCTTGCTCGTTTTCTTTTGGCACCTTTGTCTTGCGAGAGTTCCAATAAACTTCATGTTGCTCTTTATTCTTATCTTTCTCTTCGTGCTCAAACAAAACAAAACAATATAAGAAAATTTTTTATTTCTTTCACTTGTATTGTCTTAAAGAGATTGATAAACAAAACATCCATGGCAAAGCCGCGGACAACAGTTTCATGCCAGTAAATATATATTTTTAAAAATTTAATAAGAATTTATTGGAAAATAAAAGGCACTGTATATTTTTTTATTCAACGTATTATAATAACTGCATAATAAAGGTTTTATTCAATGTATAAATAATACATTTAGGAAAAAATAATAGTATTACTATTAAATCCACTTAAATTAAAAAAATAAAACACACTTTAAGTTTTTCATTTAATTGCTTACAGGCTCACATTTACGTATTTTTTACTAGACAAGCCCGTCTATTCGTCGACCAGGAGTGTCGCGACGCCACCGACGCAGAGAAAGACGCCACCTACAACAGTCTACCATCAACCAGATCTTCACGCTACGACAAATCTTGGAGAAGAACCATGAAAAGCAAATCGACACGCACCGTATTTTTGTCGACTACAAAGCCGCCTTCGACAGCGCAATAAGGAAGCGCCATGTCTGAATGTGGTATTCCTGCAAAACTAATACGACTTTTCAGGATGACACTGAGCAACACCAGCAGCGCAGTTAAAATCGGGAAGGACCTCTCTTCACCATTTGTTACCAAAAAAGGTTTCAGATAAGGTAATTCCTTATCGTGCGAATTTTTCAACCTAATAATGGAGAAGATCATCCAAGCTGCTGATCTGAGACGTAGTGGCACAATACTACAAGAGTGTTATGCTGCTTGTGTATGCTGATGACATAGATATTATTGACCATGGTACTTACCATGGTAAGGTTAGGTTAGGTTAGTGTGGCTGTCTCAAACGAGACACACTTAGGCCAATCAGACCCATTGTGATACCAAGGGTTAATTTTTCCTATCTCTATTTAAACTAGTTTGAGCTTTTTACTAAGCCTAGGATTCGGTAAACCGAAGATTCCGAGAGCTCGTCACGGTCATTAAAGAACCAGTTACTTAAGTGGAGGAAGCATTTTTCAGTCAGTGCTGGGCAAGTGCAGAGGAAATGTTCTGTAGATTTTTCCTCCTCCTCATGTCTACAGTTCTACAGAAGTCGTTGTGAGGTATGTTCAATCTTTTAGCGTGTCTATCTATAAGGCAGTGCCCTTTAAGGAACCCTACAATGGTGCTAATTGTAGGGCCAAAATTTTTACGAAAAACTTGATTTTTGGATTTATTTCAAAATGGTTTAGCGCACTGGTGATTATCGTGACAGCCAAAATATTTTGGGAATCGTCATAAGGTTCACTGTTGGTCGGTGACAATAACAACTTTTTTTATTGAGGCATCTTAATATGCATATGTTTATATTCTCTCATTTGAGCGTATAATCTTTATGAAAAGATTTCTGATATGATATTTTATTTAAATAACCGATAAGCACAAGCCATTTGAACTCAGTAATTTAAAATTTCTTTTGATATTTGGTTTTATTGCAAGCTATTTTGGGACATAACAGTTGCTGCTTCTATCGACTCAACTTTAAGTCAAACATTTTGTATTTTTTGCTTGTATTTTTTTAATATCTCCAACTTACTCTTTCACCATTACATTGAAAGTAATCTTACATGTACACGTACTCGTACGAGTATATGCATAACAAACATGCATACATATTTAATAAGCTGTGAACATATCCTGCAGCAAAAATTCTATTCTATTCACTTTGCGAGCAACCCGCATCAAAAGTTGTAAGCTTTTACACATCTATACATGCAACATACTAACAAACTAACGGTAGCGAGCTGGTTGTGTGTATGTGCGCTTGGGTGTTTTTGGCTTACACATGCTACACTTGCATACAAAAAATGTACGACAACATTTTATGATAAAAAAATTTAGAGAAAAATTACATAAAAGTGCAAAGGATAAGAAATAAAATAAAAAAAATGACAAGCAATGAGAAGAAGAAGGTTTTCTGCACATATGAGAAAGTGGGCAGTGGCGTTATGTTTTTGTGTTTGATTTGATTTTGTTAAAATGTCGAAAAAGAATCCTTGAAACAAATCCACCTTCTAAATTAAGCTTACCAACGAATCGTAATACAACTAGTAAGGAAGTATTTCGTCCTGGCCAAATTTAAAATATCCCCACAGTATATTAAAATGTATGCATGTTTTATAAGTTTGATGACGTAATTTAATGTGGAGGATTGTCACGGTTTTCATTGAATTTTATCAAAATTCAAATGCAGAATACGTTGAAAATATCGAAGATAGGCGTATAGGAATATTTTGCCAATACACTAATTTTTGTGGAATTAATGAATTATATGCTACTTTGATGACGTTACTTTGCATCGGAAAGGAGCAAAGTTTTTTTTCGATTTTGCCAAATTTCAAACTCAGAGTGCATTTTAAAAATTTTAAGCATTTGTACAAATTTCAATATGTAATTTAAATATTTTTTGTAAAATTTTATAGTTTTCTTTCATGTTTTCTCGATTTTGATAATTTTTGAGCATCGTTTTTTTTTTAATAACATCCCAGTGAACCAAAACTACCGTTTTCGAATTCATTTATGAACTTTTTTGGGTAGAAACGTTCATTTTTGACACTCATAAAACCATTAAGTGCTTTTTGATAGAAATGTTGAAATGTTATGACAGACTTGTTGATGGATGAAAAGGAAAATAGTTTTTCGAACTTGTAGCAGTAAATCCATCTCTCTTCTTATGGCGAGAATCAATTCGCACTGGTGAAAATGTTTATATGACGTTTGTACGAAGGTTAAGATTATAATTTACTATTATAAAAATATCAACAAAGGTTAAAGTTATTCTTTTTTTAAATCATTTTAGTATATAAAAGGAATTATTTATGATTAATTTTTCAACTTATTTATGAACAAACAATGTTTTGTTTATGAGATATTGTTTCTTTTTATATGATAAAAAATTATTTTGCAAAAAGAATGCCAAAAAGAAACATTTATGATTAATTTTTGAACTCATTTATGAACAAAACTGGTTTACTACGAGGAATTTTTAGCTACTAAAATGATTCTTTCTCGACTCAAAATAAGTTTTTGATTAATTTTGCAAAGAAAGTACAGTTTTTTATGGGGAAAGTTTTCACGAATTTAATCTTCTATAGCAAGCAATTTTAAGCGACTAAATAAAATATCAAAAATATAAAAAAAAATCTATCCAAAAACCTTACTTAAAACTTTCACTTATGGTTCAGTGGGGTAGTTTCTTAAAAATGTTGTAGAAGTTTAAGAGATTTTATTGTTTTCATATATTGTGCTAATTTTCGAAATAATTTTTATTTTTTTCAAGATTTTTGAAAGTAGTTATTACTGTGCAGTACATTTCGAGCTCCTTACATTTTCTTAATATATTTTAGAACCTGGATGCAATATAATCACGTGACTAAAAAAAAATCCAGAAAATTCTCAAACTGGATGGGCGACGCTTAGCAACGTGAATTTGAAGAAGTATGAAGTTGATGTTTCAAATCGAGCTTTCTATTTACATTTAAGTCATACAAAAACTTTTGATCGCAACATATTCTAATGTAAAATCGTTTGCATTCTCCGAACATAGCATCAGATTTAAAAAAACTAGTCCTTGACCCAAAATTTGCCTACTATAATAAGAGTTTCCTAATTTTTATTTTGATTTTGAATAAGAAGCTTTGCCCACTCCTAGATCGCTGCAACTTTCTCAAATTTAAATGCTGCGGGATTGTTAGCAATTTTCTGAAGTTGAGGAAAAATAAAAAATATCCAAATCGTATTATTTTTATGCCAGAAAGACGACCTTTTCTTAACTGAGTTATGGGCAAGGGTAAGGAAAAAAGAAAAGCTGTATTGAAAAGTGCACGCGAGCGAGTTTCGAGGTCATATATGATAAAAACGAAAATAACAAAAAGACATCGTTTTGAATTCGGTTTACGTTTTGAAATTGATTACTGATGGTTTCGTTACGTCAAACAAACACCCAAAAATTTCTTGCTCCGAACGATTCCTATGAAATAGATCCCATGAGCTTTTTAAACATCAATCCAAGTTGTTGGCTCAATCAGCAAATCGTTATTTTCTACAGAACAATTACTTGCTTCCTATACGACATGCAGAGTCAACTGTTTTTTTTTCTTTTAAACCTTAGTACGTTCACGACACCAATTTCAATGACCATTGACCGATGAGTGTATCTTAAAAATACCATAAGTGCTGGGAAAAAAGGTCAAAAATACGGAACTTGCCTTACAGCTAGAGATGGGCGCATGTCACGAATTTGTGTCACAATGAATCACGTCGTGATCGTGATCGAACCCAACAAAAAATCGCAAAATATTCGTGAGCGTACGTGATTTAATTTACCTAGTGCGTGAGCGTTCGTGACTAAAATTCATTCGTGTCACAAATTGTGTCTTAACTTCTCAAATCTGTGCAAAATTTAGTGATAAGTTTGTTTTGTGCTTTTTCAACCGTAATAACGCTTTTTTGGTCGTATTTTCGAGGAGTCTTCTATGCAGACTGTGTCTTCTATGCAGACTGCTGGGTGAAAACTTGGATAAATGACTTTTTTTTAATAAAAGCTATTATTAAAATATTAATTGAAGTACTTTGTTTGCTTTTCAAATAATATAATTATAAGACGTGAAAACGACTTTAACAATTTTTGTAAGTAAGCGTTCCTAATCGTTAACAATTCTATTCGTGAGCACTGGTGAGTCAAAAAATGTCATCGTGATCGAGCGTGATCGTGAGTCAAAAAATAATTTGAATCGTGAGCATTCGTGATTAGAAGAAAACACATCGTGAGCGTGCGTGATATTGAGTCAAAGAAATTGTTAACCGTTAGATTGCGTGATTAAAAAATAACACATCGTGAGCGTGTGTGATCGTGATTCAAAATCAATCACGCGCCCGTCTCTACTTACAACATTCTCGTTAATGTGACTATAATCAATAATATTTCTTATTAGCTGCAGATCATTCTTCGGGGTAACAGATGACAAGGGGCATTTAAACCATTTATAGTGTGCGCTGAAGCCGAATATGATTACAAAAACTGAAAAATGCTTCATATATAATCATATGGAAAAAAGTGCTTTTAGTGAGAGCTGATTTCAAGCTTAAAGTGATTTTCGGAATGCTTTTTAGTGATTATATATCTATCTCGCTTGTTCAGACAGTGTTCATTTTTTATTTCATTCATGCAATAAGCTTCTTTATTAGGGCATTTCCACAGAAAAGACTACTGTGCCCAAAAAAATAAAACTTATTAAAAGTTTATTACTTTATGGTATTATCTAAGAAACATTTTCATTTTATTAGTTAAAGCAATTCAAGTTTTCTATATGACTTTGTTATTTAAATGCAAATTCTAAATGTTTGATAGTCCAAATCATTCTTGATTTTAAATACAAATTCTAGTTGTTTGATAGTTTAAAATCCTTTATTGAGCTTTAGGTCAGGTTAGAACAATTAATTGCTCTAACGAATTATTAAACTATCAAGAATGATTTAAACTATCAAGCATTTAGAATTTGTATTTAAATCATAGAAAATCAGTAGAACAATTAAAACAATTTACACATAAATTCATTTAGCTTGAAGGTGAAATCGTCTGCACTGTTTAACAAATGTTGTTTTTCTTTTTCGTAAATTGTTAGTAAATGTATCTTAAGCTTTTTTGTTTTAGTAAAAATTGAAAGCATTTGCTAACGATAATGAAAAAATTATTGAGGAACGGAACGGAAAATATATTAATTTTTTTTTTATATTACTAAATTTTATAATTACTTAATAACTTAATTACCCAATTGAACTACAGTGGAAATTTAAGTAACGCAAAGCCAGTAACGCAACTCCAGAACAAAATGCCTAATAAAAAAAAAACCAGAAAAAATTTGATCACTTGGAAAATGAGCTTATATTATTTTAAACCCTTCTAAGCGAGGTTGTATCCGAAAAGTCTTGTAAAATTCAGAGAGTTTTGCAAATTTTGTAATTCAGGTCAAAAATCACTTCCGTTTTTTGTAACGTTACGCGCTCTGTATCTTGACATCCTTAGGGTTAATTGTTGTTATTGTTTTTACTTAACATAGTGCTATTAATAGTGCTACTTAAATACTACGCAAATAAAGTGGTTTTTTATACCTGCATGAGAACTTTAAATAATAATACAAGACAGAAGTGTTGTTGGAATAAATTTTTTTTTTTTAATTATAATCTGGTAGAAAATTTTATGGCATTAACTTTTTATATATGATTTCCGGTATATGTCCGCCGCGACTACGAGCTACATAGTTCATTCGATCAGTCCAATTTTTCGATACTTTTTTCAATAAATCTGGCTGCATGGCGCCAATGGTGGCAAGAATACTGGCTTCCAATGCTCCAAGAGTTGCTGGTTTGTCGACATAAACCAATGACTTATCATAGCCCCATAAAAAGTAATCTAGAGGCGTTAAGTCACACGAACGTGGGGTTTAGTGAACAGGACCACTTCTAAAAATAAAAATGTCACCAAATTGATTTTGCAATAAATTTATGGTTAAACGCGCTGTATGGTAAGTTCTGCTGTCTTGTTGGTACGAAATGTCGTCGATGTTTGGCTGATTAATTTTTGATAACAAAAAATCAATCAGCATGGCTTAATAGCGCTCGCCATTTACCGCAACGGTGCTCCTTCTTCATTTTGAAAGAAATAAGGTCCGATGATACTGCCATTATGTAAACCGCACCAAACAGTCAATTTTAATGGATGTAATGGTGATTCATTAATGGCTTGAGGATTATCTTTGCTCCATATACGGCAATATTTCTTATTGACGAAGCCATTAAACCAATTATGTTGACCGAAAAATGGACGAAGTGCTCTATGAACTTCACGAATACATTTATTTTTTTCAAAGTAAATTTCCAAAATTTGGATGCGTTGTTCTGACGTTAAACAATTCATAATGAATTGCCAAACCTTATGTCGTAAATACAATTGTGGCTAAAGGCGTGCGACGTGTAAGTTCCACTGGCGTATAGAACTATTGCTGGCGCGTGGAATACAAGCTTTGGCTATATTCAGACGACAATCACATGATTAAGCTAATCTCTTCGTTTGTTGTTTTTTACTCTATTTGACTTATTGATTCAGGTCTTGAGCGTCATCAAAATTTTGATTATGTTTCAATTTAATTTTCGCTCTCGCATAGTCCATTTTTTTAGCTGGAAAAACAAATCACAAATTTGGATTAATTCAATCATTTGATTCTCGTCTGAACACAGCCTTTTTTATTTGTTTTTCAATTAGAAAACAAAAAGTTTCCGACTACAGCGTATTCTGTAGCCGCACGACAAGCTCGGCGTGTGATGTGAATTGTGTTTTTAACATAAGAAATACCTTGTTCTACCCGCCTGCAACCCCATTTGTGTTTATAACATTACTGAACAGAACTGAACTTTATCATAGATATTTAGGAAAACTTATAACTTGTTTATTAAAAAAGTTTTAGTAAACTACCAAATTAACATATTTCTTTAAACTACCGTTTTTGATTACATAAAATAAATAATAAAAAAAATAAATTGGCCATTTCAACTCTTGAAAGAATTTTGACTAAGCTTCTATTGATCAATTGTGTTTTGCGTGTTATTAAATGTCTTAACACAAATAAGCGAGAATTGGACCTACGAGTTTTATGCCAACTCCTAACGGCTTATGTTCTCAAGAAGCTTTATATGGCAATTTTTACTCTCTGATGTTTGCCATTGTATGTAGAGAGGTGGCGGCCGAACAGAAATATTAATTCAATGGAAAAAACATTATGCTTTAGCTGAAATTTGAACCGCGGCTCCTTAGCTTAAGGGCTACGAACTTTACCAAGCAGGCTACGGCCACCACAGAAAATGAATACATTAACATAAAAAAAATTCTTTGCTTAAAATGGCAGTGCTTCTTATTCAAAAATGAATAAAAATACATAATAGGGCTATTCCCAGTTACGGGCAAATAGATTTGCAAATGTATGCCCTACCAAATATTTGCCATCAACTGTGAGCACACTTCTTAGAACACTGTTGCAAACAAAACTCACAGCTGTTTTGGAGGAAAAAAAAAACAACACGAACAGTATTTGTGGTGTTTTTCATTATTATTTATCAAAGTGTATTATTTATCAAAGTGAGTTCCAAATCAGGGTCTGTTAATTTTGTTTTATTAGCGGCGTTTGGTTAAAATGTGACAGCTGATTAATTGGCAAATAAGTTTTGCCCATGCTCGACTGTATGCAATGCGATTTTAGTCTTGCAAATTTGACACAGTCGGGCAAATGCAAATCTGTACATTTTATTGTTGTGTTGAAAATATTTGCCATCATATTTTGCAAATGCCACGATGCCACGCTATTTGCCCGTAATCGGGAATAGCCCTATTGTTTAATTATATAATTACAACAGTTAAAATAAAATATTCTTGCACCACCACTGCATTCTGCCTAACTACAAGCTACACGCTTTTCAGTCGCTTAACAGAAATTTTAATTTTCTCTGCATATTTATCTGCATCAGTGTGAAATGTAGAAGTTTTCACAACGCGCAGCGCACTTGTATGACCTCGCATAACAACACTAACAGCATACAACGACCTACAACAACAATAGCCACATCCTCATTTCACTCATTCCTCTCCTCACCACTACTTGAGTCTCTTCATACAAACACACGCCCTAACAAAAATACTTCCTGCTATTTCTGTACTTCAAGATGTTGATAGCGTGTTGGCACTGTCGTTGTTGATGCATAGTTCTATTTTTCAGTACATACAGTGAATCAGAAAAGTTTGCACACACCACGAACCTTTGGTATTGTAACTGGTAAATCCAATTAAAATGGGACTTTTATTTAAAATACATAACACACATTTCAAAACTTATGTTACTTAAAAAAGTAAATATTTTTTTAAAACTAGAGGAAAAACAATCAATATCATTGAACAACGTCAATAACATTATACTAAAAGTATTGAATTCAATTCAAAAAAGCTAACATACACTAAAAAGACCTTTTGATTTTCGATTGAACCAACGCTCAGGTGATGCTCCCTATAAATGTTTGAGCATTGTTCAGATTCGGAAGTTGGGTGATAGTTGGAGGATGAAAAGAAAGTAATAAAGTGAAACTTTTTTGTGTAGAATGTTCTAGTATTGCAGAAAGCAGTATTAACATGTGATATTGAATCTAAGGCAAGTGTTATGCTTTTACCTCAGTCAAGTTACTAAGCGATCCACTCCACAAATTTTTCCTACCACCACCAACTACAACTTTTCGTCGTTAATTAATGTGTTCTTGAGATCTTTTGAATATTTTCATTTTCATTTATTTAATCAATGGATTAATCCTTACTGCCTATACAATTCATTTATTAAAGACTAGGTATGAGTATATATCACAAGATATGGTCAGCAACGCCGTAGATATGGGGAGTTCAAGGGGTTCAAACCCCATTAGCAATTAAACCTTTTTTTTATATATTAAATAAAACCACAGATATTCCAAATTATTTAATCACCATAACATGAAGATAAATTGAATATTGTTCAATGTAGATGCTTAGTTTGTTTAGCAGACATTAAGTTAAATATAATACAATATTAATGGTTTTCTTAGTTTTCCTATGTATGGTTGCTTACTTACTAGCGTTTCCAGAACGTATACATAAAGATTAGATTGAACAAAATTATTCTAAGCCATTTTGTGAAATTCAAATGATGATAAGCAATGCTTAACTGATCGTTAAATTACACTGTAGGTAAATTTTCAGCTTTTGAAAAGACACAGAAAACACTGAGACACGTTTACTTAATTTTCGGTCATAGAATTTAGTGGCATATTCAGTTTTTCCAAATCAGATCAAATTCTCGAGATATTCAGATTTTTGTTTTTTGACCATCATTTGACCTTCATTTAAAAATTTTTGTATAGTATTTTAACAATTAATTTTTATTATATTTTTGAAAATACGTCCAACGTGAAAATCAAGTTAGCCTTGTGTAATCTATGTTTTTTCCAAGGTTAAGCAATTTTGCATTTCTCTCCATTTTGACCAAATTTGTATGTTAAACATAAAATCTTTACAAAAATCTTGAAATTTTTTTACTCAAGTTTTTTTATAAGTAGATTAAATTCTGAATGTTTAAGCAAAATCGGAGGTGGTCAAAATTTTTAGTTCTCCAAAATTCAGGAAAATATAACTAAAAATGGGTCTAAAAGTGACTAAATTTCAATCGCAAATATCTCGAGATTTTGATCTGATTGGGAAAAACTGAGTATGCCACTAAATTCTACGACCAAAAAATAAGTTTACGTTCTCGTCATCTTCACATATATTTTTGACGTCCTTATAGTGTTATTAAATGAACGTAAAAGTGAAGTTAATTTGTATATTTGTCAGTTTCACGATTTTTTTAAGCTGTGTGTGAGTATCGCAAAGTGGTTTTAAAAAAGAGTTCTCCTCAAATTCTAGCGGTGACACTTCGTCTCAAGCACACCAATTAATGTATGCAGTTACGAGTCCAGAATTTTTCGTTACAATTTATTGAATACATAAAATATATTAACTTACGTCAGCTTTGACTATACTGTTGTAAAAAATCAATAAAGATCTAATAGAATGATGTTATGATTCAGCGCTATTTAATATTCATAAGGATATTTCTATGAACGAGGAAACTGTCATCGGTAAATTGGCTTCGCGTTCCAAAAAAAATAATGAACTAACTATGTAATTATCAACAACAATGTATATTAGGGCGCCTAAGGCTCCATAGAGAAGAAAAAAGTTGATCGATTCTTTCCTTCAAAATAAACGTAGGCTTATGTTATGATGATTCCCCAAATATTTCGACTCTACTTATAGCCATCTGTGAGCTGGAATGAATTGAAATAACCTCTTAAAATCGATTTTTGTGTAAAAATATTGGCTGGCGTAATAGTTTTAAAAAAACAAACTATCAGAAATTATAGGCCGGAAAAATCTCTTCCAATCTGCATCAAAAAATTTTTGATTTTTTTATTTTATTTGCATAAAAAACTTAAAAAATTTAAACAACTTAATAACTTCTTTTTAATTTCTTACAATAGCTTTTCAGTAGGTGTTTATTTTATAATTAATATTTTAGTTTTAATTTTTTTTAGTCTAGCACATTTTTATTTAATAATTTTTATTTTATTTAATAATTACACCAAACTATATTATTGCATTTAAATTGAATATCGCTGATATAAAAATAAAATACAGGGAGCACTATTGAATGAAAAATAATCCTAATAAAATAAAACAATTTTTCTATTTTTTATAAATGATATTTTGTTTGATTCGTCTTGAAGTCTCTTTTAATGCCTGCATTTGAGATCTTGCTACAAGGAAAACAGAAAACATAGCAAGCAAAGTGCAGTTTATTTTCTGCCCCCGATTTGGCTTATCCGTACATCCGGTTCATCATTAATGCACATTATTTTCGTCTGTTATCATTTCATTATATTTTAAATTATGGGTATTAATATAAAAAACAGAGTCACATATAAACAAAAATTAAACTTATTTAAATAATTAATATACACATAAAATACGTATACTTAGAATTTTTATTTACATAAATTACATTGAATTTCAATTATTTTCACTGTTTGAGTCATTAATAATTTAATTATATTCTTAAAAAGATACTATAGGCGTATGCTAGCTGAAATAAGAAACAAAGCTTTTTTGGACGATGTAGTCCCAGTCATGATCAAATTATTATTAGGTAGCTTTGACAACTACTTATTTTTTCACAAGCTGCTACCATCGAATTTCACACAAAAGAAAACAATATAAAGTGCATGTGTCACACACATTGGCAGCTTTCAGCGAAGTCAATAGTTGGGAAACTTTTTTTTAAATTTGAGTGAGAAACCTTTGCAATTAAATGATTCATTCACAACAGGTGACTCTCTGAATGCGGCCAATGTGTGTGACACACGTTCTATATGCCATTATTTGGCATATAGTGTCAAATAAAAGTATTGCAATCACACCAAGAAGTAAAAGGGGATTTTTAGGTCTTTACTTTTGTCATTATCTCTACATATACATATGAAGTTAGTAATATTTCTTTTATTTTGCAATACTTTTGACATGTTTGAGAGTTTCGATATAGGCCTAGAGTTTAAAATATCATTTTTAGAACCAATTTTATAAACTGGAGTAATAAACGAAATCTTCCAAGCATCCAAGAAGTCTTCAGATTGCAAGGACTTGCTGAAAATTATTCTAAGCGGAGCTTAAAGTGTGTAGGCATTTTTTATAGACACGCTGAAATGCCATAAATATCTTTTTTTTAATTTTTTTAAACCAGTGATAGAAGTTAGATAGAAGAAGATAGTTAGTGTAAGGAAGTAAGGTAAAAGACTAGGACAATGACCCGTCCAGGATTCTAACCCGTCCAGGATTCTAACCCAGGACCCCTGTGTAACAGTCAAGTGCACTACCACTAGACTATCGAGACCACCGAACTGGTTGTAGATGGAATAAAAAAAAATTTAATAACTTAATACTATATTTTTCTTTATATTGTAAGGGGGTTTTATTCAAAGGCTGAGAAATGCTCAGCCGCTCCAGGATCAGACGAAAGACCCCAAAACTTTCGCCAATAAATAAGAAGACTTGAAGAATTGAATGCTCTTATTATAATTACTGCTTTATTGTTTGTTATTTTTAGCATATACAGTGGTGGAAAAAATAATAGAAACAACATTAAAATTTGTTTGAATAGCTTCCTTTCGTAAATTGAAACATTCCAATTTGATGTTCACTACTGTAACTCAAAGTTAACTAACGGTACATTCTGTGGCTACTTGCATTTGCTTCTTTTTCAAATCATTTTCATTTAAAATTCGTTTGAGTGATACAGGCACGTGTTTGATTTGGAAAAAAAATAGAAACAAGTTCAGTTTTTGCGTTTGATCTGGTAAGTAAAATTTTAAACTATTTTTTTAAGCGAGTTTTATATATAGATAGTCCTTAAAATACAAAACTTTATTATTTCGCCAGCTTTTTATATGAAAATTTTTTACAAAATTAACTGCAATGGGGCGTGGAAACCACTCAACTGAAACGGAGCAGAAACTAATAAAAAATCTTCGCAAAAGTGGAAAAACAATGGAAGAAATTGCGAAAATGATGAAATGCTCCAAGAAAAAGGTTTTTACTGCAATTCATGCTGGGAAAAAAGCTGAGAACAGGGGACGAAAGCGAAAAACCACAGAACGCCAGGACAAACTGTTGGTACGTTGCAGTAAAATAAGCCCTTTTAAATCTTCTGAGGAACTAAAAAGGGATTAAAATATCGAAGTTACCAGTAGAACTATCAGAAACATATTAAGAGAAGCAAATTTGCCGGCAAGAACTCCACGAAAGGACCCATTCTTATCCGCAAAGAACATTAAACTGCGTTTAATGCGTTTGCTAAACGACACGTCGACCGATTAAATTGGAAAAATGTCTTGTGGTCGGACGAAACAAAAATAAATTTGTTTGGATCCGATGGAAAAGTTTATGTACGACGTCCCCCAAATTCGGCCTATGACCCAAAGTACAACAAAAAAACTCTTAAACATGGCGGAGGGTCTACCATGTTATGGGGCTGTTTTTCCTCAAACGGTGTGGGTCCAATTTATTTGATAGATACAAAAATGTGTGCACCAGATTATGTCAATATATTAAAGACAACGATGCTTCCATTCGCGGAAGAGGAAATGCCTCTTAAATGGGAATTCATGCAGGACAACGATCCAAAGCATTCATCGAAGCTCGTAAAGAAGTGGTTTAGCGACAATAGTGTTCAGGTAATGGAGTGGCCATCGCAATCACCGGACCTTAACCCCATTGAACATCTATGGCGGGTCTTGAAGAAACGGCTGGGTGACTTTAGAACACGAAATAAACAACAACTTTGGGAAAAAGTCAAGAAGCAATGGTATTTAATACCGCCGCGAACATGCGAAAATCTAGTGAATTCTATGAATCGTAGATGTATTGAAGTAATACGAAAAAAAGGCGGGTCCACCAAGTATTAAGTTAAAATAATTTTGATTTCTTGTATACTATATGGAATGATGAAATATTTTTTTTTATTTTTGTTTCTATTATTTTTTCCAATAGTAAATTGGAAAATATAACAGATTTTTATTCTAAGTTATGTTAATGTTGAATTTCATTAATTTTTCGATAGACAATGTAAGCAAAGAAAATATTTGCATACTTCTTTTTTTAAGTTATTAAATAAAAAAATGTATAAAAAAATATATAAAAAAATTTTGCTTGTTTCTATTATTTTTTCCACCACTGTATATATATTCTCTTAGTGTTTAATTCAATGAGCAAGCCTTACTTATTACAATACACAATATTACAAATAAATGCAACGATACTTAATTGAATCTGCCGATGAAGTCCTTGTATGCTGGTTTGATGGTGTTCGGTGTACGGTGGAGTGCGATGACTCGGAGAAATTCGGTGATATTCGGTATTCGGTGAAGTTCGGTGACGGTCGGTATGACGGCGACTTAGGCAAGACCCGCCTACGCTGCTTTATTTAACATTTAATCTTGTGGTATATATATAATTTTATATATGGCGTGAATCGCCTAACTATTACTCTAATGATAATAAAAAAAGAAAAGAAACTCTTAAGCATAAATCTATGTAGCGGATGTCTGACCGACCGAAGCCGACGTGAAAAGTCCGAGCTTAAAAGAAAATACTTCGGATGTCCGACCAACCGAAGCCGTCGTGAAAAGTCCGAACAAAAGAAACTACTTCGGATGTCGGACCGACCGAAGCCGACGTGAAAAGTCCGAACAAAAGAAACTGCTTCGGATGTCCGACCGACCGAAGCCGATTGTTGCATCTACTTGTTATCAAGTAACGGACGGGCTAAGCACTACGCTTTCGGACCGTGCCTAAGTCTGCCAAACTGCGCGTTCTTATTTGTCCTCTGCTAAAAACCTGATGGGAATTATAACATGCTGAATTGGATGTTGGTTGTAGTATGCCTGGCTGTTGACTACGTTGAGTTGCTATGTTTGTGTGTTTGTTGTATGCCTGGCTGTTGGCTATGTTATAGGTGCACAGCGGCGTAGTGGGACAGTGGCGTAGGGAGCTGGGTGCAATTTTTTTAACAGGGTCCCCGTTACAATATAATATCCTTTTTCCGAGTTTCTCCAAACACTTCTGGCAAATAAATAGTTGTGTGCCTTTCAGAACTGATCTAACAATACTGCAGCTACATAAACATTAATGCCGAAGAAACAGGCAACCATTTTCTTCGAAGAGCTTCTTCCACGAACAAATTTTGTTGAATTATGCTCATCTTCGCAGACCTAAACACTCGATTGATGTTTTGTTTCAGGCTCATATTCATAGATCAATGATTTGTCACTTGTGTTGATGTTAAACACAGTATTGTTTATTTTCAACCGCTATATAAGGAATTAAGTTCATCGATGCACTCTTGTTTTGATAATTCACGTAGAAAACTATGAAAAATAGTCGCAAAATAAAAAATGTTCACGGTTTAATTCCATTTTTGGCAAAGATGAATGAAAAAATATAATATTGCTCATACGTCAAAACTTTCCGACCACGTTTATGCTAAAGAATTACAAACCATCCAATGGAAATTTCAGATAGGAATCGGTGAAGAACTTGCAGAGATGTGCGACATTTCCCACATAAAATAAAAAATTTCCATACAATTAAGCTTCTATGGATTTCCCCCATAAATGGGGTGTGGCAACATTATCTTCAGAAATCATCTCGTATTCCAAAAAATCTACATTTTTAAAAAAGTGGGTGTAGATATAGTTATACCACGCCCATTTTTGGAAAAACAGTTACCGACAGTAATCATACTGACTAAATTACCAAATTAAAGTTCGATACGACCACAACTAATTATTACGCAGTATCTATATCTTTGCGTTATGACTTGAGCAATATTATCATAAAATCAACCTTTTAAAATTTGACCTACAAAATTGGAAGATTTTAGAAATTTTGACGAACTGCTAAGGTTCTACTGTAACACAAAATTAAAATATGGAATCATTTCAGAATGTTCTTAGCTATAAGTTGCAGGTGAGTGTAAACTTTTTGAATTCACTTTAATATGCTGCAACGTGCACACATATGTATATATATTTAACTCATACGTGTGTGTGCATTTTTACACACGTACGGAAATATGTTTGTATATTTATGTAATCTTAGTTAAAACCTTTTTAATGTATGCACTGTTCACATGTTTAGACATAAATTGTATGTTTGTAAGTAATGGTGATAACGATTGTCTTTAAACAAAAATCGACAAAAATTAAGCAATAACGATTGTCTTTTATTTAAAATTTTGAAATCGAATGAAACTTTGGAGCTAAAGAAATAGGATATCATTTTTTTATAAACTAAAGCAACAACGATAACGATTAGTGTTTATCTATAGAATCTCAAGTATGAATTTTTATATGTATGTACATGAATGCAGTTCAACACTTAAGCTTATGTAAACTCAAGACAACTTTGTCATTTAATTTTGCAGTTAAGATTTTTTTTCTCAATTAAATTTTATAACGATTTTAAATATTGCATACGTATATTCTTATATGAGAAACTGCTGCAAATGTTCACATGCACACACATAAGTGCACAAAATACGTTTGTCACATTTATTATAGATAGCATGGTGTTTGCATATGTTTGCTCTAGGCTTAATGTATGTTTGTTTATGATTGCGTTTATTTATTTGTTTATTTGCAGTATGTTGCACTCACTCCACATTGAGATGAGCTTAAAGTTATTTTAAAAGGATTTTAAAGGCATTTGGAATGGTATCAAAATTTGTTGGTATAAAATAGGTATAAAAAAGGTAGAATTTGTATAAATTTTAATGTTTTAACTTGAGAGATTCAAAATATCAGGCAATTGCTGAAGTTCAACTTATGTTCAACTTATTTAGAGGCGTATGAGTAACTTTTTTAGTAAAATATTTTAAAGTAATAACCACGCTTAGGAGTGAGTTCTTAAAAAATGTTGTCAAGAATAATGTTACGTACATCAACATAACGCAACGTTTCGCTACTCAAGTTTACTTACCCCTTGATATGCATTTTATTATTTTTAAATCAATAATCGAACAAGAACTAGAGAAGAATAGGTCAGTTCCTATCATCTTGCAAGAGGTGTTTGTTGCCGAAAGACTGCGGAAATGAAACTTAATAACGCTATTATATAATAAAAAGGACTATATTTCGGCACACAAATGAAAAATTGGCACAAGAATAGAGAAGGCCAGTCCCTATTCTTTTGCGTGCATTAGCTGAAAGTAACAGGAAATGAAACTAAAAAATGCTATAATAATATGGAGACGAATATTTTTAAATGCACATTAATGCTACAGCAGGGCCGAGGCCAGGATTTTCAATAGGAAAGGAAAGTTTAATTACAAAAATTTCGTGGTACCAATCAATTCTGTTTTTAAAAAAATATAATTAAAGGTCTTATTGCAATAAGGCCTCTATCCAGCTCTCAAGTAATTACTTAAGAGATATTTGAATATATTTCTTAAGTAGAAAAAGGTTGTATGAAAGCAAATTTGACATCTTACAAAAATAAAAAATTTATTTTTATTTTGGCAGAATATTTTTCAAAAAAAGACTGTTCCATTACCGTTAGCTGATTATTTTGGTTTATTTGAATGGTGAAGAGATTCAAATGACAACATTCATAATTTTTGCCATTCGAATAACAATCGCACACAAAAATTAATGCATTAATATGGCTCAAACTCGTAAACAACGGTTTGCGAATGCATACGAAGGTAGCATTCAGACAATGAAGACATTCGCACGCTTCGCTTGAAACTCGAGTGTCTGTAACTCAATTTATTTACTTTTATACCTCCCTGCCGTTCTCTACCAACGCATTCCTTTTTGGCTTAAAAAGGCTTACCCAGTACTAACCCGTACTCAATCGAAACCTGGCTAGGACGAGGAGAGTGCCAAAAAGAGGGTAAGTGTTTTTTCATTATGTTCGTCGCAACTGCCACAATTCATTATTATTGCAATTATAATACAATGTAATTATTTAACGACAGTAAGTACCTCATGTGGAGACTCCATTAAAAAAGGGCTTATTTAACGAACCGGAGGAAAAAGATTTCTTATTAACTGAAAGGATCCACAGATGTCTACAGTATTTACCTAACATAAATGCTCTAGGTTATTATATATATAGCTCGCGATCTCCTAAAAACAGTGCTCATGGCTCTTTCCAGGAGCCTAAATCAAGGTTTTTCCTTTTGAAATCTCAATTTTGGTGCATTTATGAAATGCAATGGGTTAGCATTCTATAATATTATCAGAATAATTCAGAAGAAAAGAAGAATTCGTTTCTACCCTAAGAATATGCATGTTAAGTAGGTAATGAAAGTACACTATTTTGAGGATGTAATTACTTCTTTACATTATCTTCTTTGTTGTTGCATTGGCAGCCTAGGCTATTGACCAAAGTCGCATAACTCTTACCATATAATGCTATGGTATCTTATTAACCGAATCTAATTTCCGTTACGCTGGACTAATTTCAGTTTACGAAACAAAGATTTTTTCAGGCATTTATATCAAGGCTTAAACATGCAATTTAAACGATTTTAAAGATTTTTTTTCTGTATGAATGGCATTAAGTATAAGAAAAAATTGATTTGTAAGGGTAATATTTTCTGTATCTTTTATTGTATTTGACCCTATTCCTACTCGAGCATAGGATTTGAATAACTTTTGAATTTGCTAAATATTTTCTTTTGCATGGATTGCATTAACTCTGCGTTACCTCTACCTTGCATGCATTTATATCATCATTTTCGTAAATAATCACCAAACTATAGCTAAGAAAAATAAAAATAAATATATCTGCAAAGATACTTTCACAGCTTTACTTAAAGAAACAATGCCTCGAGCATATATTTCTTTTTAGTCACAGTGTTTCCGTGCCTGATTTTCATTGAAAAAAAAGTAGTACAAATAAAAAATTTTTCTTATGAGCTGGATTCATTTCTAAGTAATTTTGAAAAAAGAAAATTTCTGTTTGATTACTTTTCAGTTTTTTATATGAAAAATTTGCTTTACTTAAGAGCAGGAAACAGGCCTATAACGTGATAAGCAACATTCACAAAAAAAAAACAATTTTTAAGCTTTTTAAATAAGTTAATGAATTACCAACACCCACTGAAGATATTTCAGCTTTTACCTTTCAAATTTCAGACAAATTCATAGAAGTTTCCTTGTTCAATTCTATTTTTTCATACATCAAAAATGAATTTTTTCAAAACTTTATAGTCGATGATTTCAAAATATTTCTGATGTGGTATAACTTGTTCGTGAAATAAGTTCTTTAGTTATGAAAACGCGTACAAGGTTTTTTGTTTAAATATCTTTTAGAGGTATTATTTTTTTGGTTGGTAGAGTAAAATCTTCATCTCTTACAAAAATTTGAGTATTCACTATACAGTGATAGACACTCGTTAAAACGCACATCTCTTTTGCCAAAACTTGTAAAACAAAATATTTCTAGATGGATTTAAGAACGTAGGAACATGTATTTATTCATTTTTAACTTAAATATGTACAAGAAGTAACTCTAAATTATTCCCTTTTTTTATTTACTTTAAAATTTTTGTTTCAAGGTGGACACCCGTTTGTTCGCATTCAGTAAAAATTAAACATTTAATTTAAAACAATGTATATAACTATTTTAATATTTCGTTTGGTCTTCTTTATTTTAAATGTCGGAAAAATTTGACTTGGCATAGAGTCAACTTTGTAAGATTTCTGATCCAATTTCACCACTAGATTGACGAACTGCAATTTTGAGTTCGAGCACACTGTTGAACTGTTTACAGGCAAGAGTGGCTCAAAGCTTCTCGATTAGGCTACAATCTGGACTGCACGTAGGCCATTGCAGCAAGTTTTTGTTTGTTGAAGAAAACCACACCCTCTATTGTCTTGAAACATGTAAGGACTCATTATCTTGCTGGGAAATTTTCATAGTAAGACACTATCACGTCGTCTAATAACTCCGTGTAGGTTTCGGAGGTCCTTTTTGTTGTGATGAAGCAAAATGTTGTCACTCCAAGTTACGAAAAGGCTCCCCAAACCAATTCAATTCCTCCACCAAAATTACGCTTGGATTGTAAAACGCTCAGTTTGTTTAAATCAATCCAATAACAACTGCAACAGCCCGGCCCGTCTAGGTTGAATTTTTTTTCATCCGAAAAAAATAACATTTTGACATTCTTCACTCCAGGACATGTGTCCGCGGGCAAACTCCAACCGCTTGGTCGTATGAGCATCTGTCTAGCATGGTTTTACTTTTAGTGTTGTCCACTTTATTGCAGGTGTGGCACTTTAAAGTCATGAGACATGTCCAGGAGTGTCGGGAAGACCCAATTTGTACTTGATTTGTCGGGCGAATAACCAATTCTAGGTTGCTTCATAATGAATTTGCCCTTTATGGCGCAATTTTATATTTATATTTTCCTAGTTTGAGATCTTTTACGCCATATGTTTTTCCGTTTACAAAAAATTGCTTATCACTCTTTTACTCCTGCCGATTCCGTTCGCAATTTGCCTGTTGGAATAATTGTCGTGTCTCTAAATACAAATTTGGAAATCTATCATGAACTTAAAAAATAGTCATTGCATATAAGCGACTGTCTACAACTGTATTAAAAAAAAAAAAAGTTGAAAACAAAAAGCATCACCTTTTTCAACAAAAACTCTTCAGAATAATCAAAAGCGCTTTTATAAATGTACACCGATTTAAAAGAAATCACCCAATTATAAAGTACACATGAAAGCTGATTATCAAATTTGACTGAGGCATTGCTTTTTTAATTAGATTTTTAATATAAAGTATACAAATTTTTATTTAGGAAAGTTATCGCCAAAATTTCAATAGAAAGAACTAAATTAAATTTTTTTATTAACAGAAAAATATTTGTTTAATCAAAAATTACTTAAACAAAATAAATTAAAATAAAGACACATTAAAAATGAAGATTGCAAAAGAGTTCTCTTCTGTTGTTTTATAATTTGTACAGTTTGAAAGAGACTGCTCGCGAATAGCAAAAAAATGTTCACCCAGGCGTATGCGTAATATTTTAATAAGGTATGTCAGAAATATGTCAGGCCTCGCACAGCAATTCTCAATATTCTGTTTGCATTAAAAATTTCCTTTTACAGGGTCATCCAAGATTGAGTTTCTTTTTGAAGTTCAAATAAAACACACAATTTGAATGGAAATTCTTCATCTGTTTATTGATATATGATGTAGAGGGTCTACCATTTAGTAATGGTAAATGATATCTTCCAAATGTCCCCCTAGTGCACGTCTACAGATGTCATCGATTCTTTTGGTAAAATATTCGATCACATTTCGACATATTTGAGGCTCTATATCGCCAATTTCTTGCCCAATGTTGTCTACTAAATGGTAGACCCTTTACATCATATATCAATAAACAGAGATGAGCTTCCGTTCAAAATGTGTGTTTCATTTGAGTTTAAAAAGAAACTCAATCTTGGAAGACCCTGTATATATCTATTAGTATAGTAAGGTATCTTTTAAATCAGTGAAATCGAAACATCTATGCGATTCTTGAGCACTCCATCGTTGAAGTAGCAAATCTCAAAGGCAAGTTGAACATTGCCAGTATCTAGCGCTGATTAAACATATGCATAAATGTCAGAACTAGTCAAGTCGAAAGTGCCACGTATTTTTTTTTTATTCTGCTTTTTTCCGCTTCTTTCACCTTTGGGTTTTTTTATTATTTCTAACACTCTTTAAATTTATTTCTAACTATTATTACCATTATTTTTAATACTCATTTAATTTAAATTTTGATATTTAGAGATAAGTAAGTACTGAAATTAAAACATGTGAGGAGAATATAAAAAGGAAACTATATTCCAGCAGCACATTGGAATTATTTTTCACAGGCAGAAGCGTAAAAGTCAGCGCAGCTAAAAGTGATAGCAGCTTGCAATTTTTCAAATCAACTTTGTTTCATCTGTGCCTATTGCAACTTCAATCAGCTCAATAAGCGATTAAAATTTAAAAACAACGAGTCTTGCAAAAACTTCAACTCAAATTTCAACTAAAGGGTGTTTTTTATAGAGTATTGCAAGTTTAAATCATAATAAAACATAGTAATATATTTTTAATATCAATGAAACGGATTTTATTAGATAGAAAATTTTATGACATTATTGCTGAGCTGTTTAAGAACGGAGGCGAAGCTCTACTTAAATGCATTCACGAGCTTCTATGCAGAATATGGTCGGAAGAATGCATTCCGAACGATTGGAATCTCAGTCTGCTCTGCCCAATCCACAAGAAAGGCGATCCCACTATCTGTGCCAATTACCGTGGGATAAGCCTTCTTAATATCGCATATAAGATCCTGTCGAGCGTTTTATGTGAAAGATTGAAGCTCATTATAAACGAACTTATCGGACCTTATCAGTGTGGCTTCAGACCTGGAAAGTCCACCATCGACCAGAAATCAACGCTACGACAAATCTTGGAGAAGACTCAAGAAAAACAAGTCAACACCCACCATCTTTTTGTCGAGTACAAAGCCGCCTTCGACAGCCCAATAAGGAAGCACCTGTACTCCACCATGTCTGAATTTGGTATTCCTGCAAAACTAATATGACTTTGCAGGATGACACTGAGCAACACCAGCAGCACAGTTAAAATCAGGAAGACCTCTCCCCACCATTTGTTACCAAACGAGGTTTCAGACAAGGTGATTCCTTATCGTGCGACTTTTTCAACCTAATGATGAAAAAGATCATGCGAGCTGCTGATCTGAGACGTAGTGGCACAATATTCTACAAGAGTGTTATGCTGCTTGCGTATGCTGATGACATAGATATCATTGGCCATAATACGCGCGAAGTCAGTGCAGCATTTTCCAGATTAGAAAGAGAGTCAAGTCGAATGGGTCTGTCAGTGAATGCAGATAAGACGAAATACTTAGTGTCAACAAACAAACAGTCCCAGCGTCTTGGAACCCACGTTACCGTTGACAATACCTCCTTCGAGGCTGTGAAGAACTTTGTTTATCTGGGATCCAGCATTAATTCAACCCACAACATCAGCATTGAGATCAAACGAAGAATAACTCTTGCCAACAGGTCTTACTTTGGGCTCAGTAGGCAATTGAGAAGCAGAGCCCTCTCTCGACGAACGAAAATCACGCTCTATAAATCGCTCATCATGCCCGTCTTACTTTACGCATCACAAACCTGGACGCTGAGCAGTTTAGATGAAAAGACTTTAGGAGCATTCGAGAGAAAGATTCTTCGTAAGATCTACGGACCAATCTGCGTCAATGGCGAGTACCGAATACGGTGGAATGATGAACTGTATGAGCTGTACGCTGACATCGACATAGTCAAGCGCATTAAAATCGAGCGGCTTCGCTGGCTTGGTCATGTTCAGCGCATGAAAGACAATGCTCCAGTGAAGAAAACATTCGATTCGGTACCCAGCGGCTGTCAACGCAGAAGAGGACGACCGCACCTTCGTTGGAAAGACCAAGTAGAGGACAACCTGACGAAGCTTGAAATTTCCAACTGGCGCCAGCAAGCGAAAGACAGAAATGGCTGGCGCAAATTCTTAGATGAGGCCAAGACCGATATACGGTTGTAGCGCCAACTAAGTAAGTAAGTAAGTAACCTGCTTTGATCCCATGATTTGCTTTCGACAGCCGAATCATTTGGTGACCGTGGTGGTCAGAATTTATTTCTTTTCTCTCTCTCTCTCTCTCTCTCTCTCTCTCTCTCTCTCTCTCTCTCTCTCTTAAAGTTCCTTTTTACACTGAAGCAACAACAATTCATGACGTGCCCTTGACCGCCACCATAACATAGCCCTAACCTAAAACAAAACTAAACGAAGCAACGAAATGTCAAAATCTCGTATGAATATGCAGTATAACATAGATACTTCTTTTTTATTGCTTATGGTTTAAGAATTATAAGCGTTTAAGTATTTAAGCGTAGAAGTGTGTTTAGAGGTTATTGCGCAATTTAAAAAATCTTATCTTCTACTGAAGTAAATACCGTTATATTTAAGTATGTCGGAGGAAAATTTTCAAAGAAAAGACTGACATATTGGTTTGATTGGAAAAATATAACTTAAAAAGCGAAATTTGCATAAATTCGGGACTGCTTACGTTACACAAAAAGACTGCCACGTTAGCTTACGATTTTATTCATGAATAAAGGCTAAAAAATTAAGCAAACAAAAAAGTGTGAAATATTAAAAATAATTTCTTTTTTATATAAAAATTTTAGATAGTAGGTATTAAAATTGAAAAAGTACTAAAATCTACAAAAAATTTTTAGCTCGAAATATGTTCTAAAATAATAAATGCAGAAATATTTAAAAAAAAATACCAAAAATTAACAAAATGACCAAAAATGGACTGTCACGTTACATGATATTTAAAGTTTTTCAAAGGTTTGTGTGCATTAAGATGGGTAACACCCTATAAAAAAAATTTGTCGAGTTCTCCCCTCATTTAAAAACTTATGTCGAGAGGATTTTAGTAACATTAAAAAAAAATTTTAGGTGGTCCCAAAAACGGCTCTATGAAATAAGGCCCCAGGATATAAGGCCCCAAACTATAAATGAAATAAGGCCCCAAACAATTCCATACAAAAGAACAACACAAATAATTGGGATGTTATTTCCTGTTTTGGGGCTTTATTTCATTTTTAAACACATGAGGCTTTGTTTCATAATGAAATAAGGCCGCAAGAGTAAAGTGAAATAAGGACCCAAAAATTATTTTAGGAATTTAAAGCATAAATATTTGGGGTGTTTTTTCGATTTTGTGGCCTTATTTTATTTTTAAACCAGGTTTTTATTGTTCAGGTTTATTGTTTTAGGTTTAATTCCATTGTAAAATAGCCACCAAAAATTTCAACACTCCTTGAGGGTCAGACTTGAATACGGTTGTTATAACAACTTTTCGATTTTTGTTATTTAAAATCAATTAAAAATTTCTCAATTGAAAAAATTTTTAAAAATATGTGAAGTTTTGATATTTTTGCCACTTAGTGAGGCCATAATAAAAAATTAAAAAATGAAATTAATTGTAAAAAATTTCGTGGCAAAAGAAGGACCAGTGAACTTCCCTATGTCCTCGATCAGAAAATGATGTATAGAAAAAAATCCACTTATAAAACTATAACAAAATATGAATGCCGGCAAGAGACCTGTAAAGCAATAGTTAGCCTTTTGTCTTCACAAGATCTCTTAGGAGTAGGAAAACTACTCTTTGAACTTAAATTGGACTCTATTGAAATTAAACTTCAGGTACAAGATATAAGAGAACTAACAAAGTTTTCTTTATAATTACATATTTGTAAATTAAGATAGAATTACAAAACTATAATTATATCGTCTAAGCTCAAACGATTTGGATTACAAATTTGATTACAATTAAAGGGTGTTTTTATTTATCGTGGGGTCATTTTTCATAAATTTTGGGGTGCTATTTCCTTAATATTAGGGTTTGATTCCGTTTTAATATTTGAGGCCTTTTATTTTGGGATGCATTTTTGCGCAGCCTTTTAAGAAACTGGCATATTTAAGTATGGGGCCTTATTGGAGTTTATTTCGGGCATAGTTGAAGAATGTGAAAATTCAAATTTTACAATTTTACATTTCATTTTATATATCAGGCCACTTTCAAGTGGTTTGGAAATTATAGGGTTCCAAAATTGTAAAAATTGGATTGAAAAACTTGTGATAATTTTTTATTTTCATGCAAAACTAATAAGTATGGTATTAAAAGAAAGGCTATTCTGTTACCTATTCAACGAGCCATTTATCATTTACGTATTATGCACTGCAGTTTTACGTATTATGCACTGCTTACACAAATTATGTTTCATTATAAAGAGAATTATATCCAGAAGTACTGTAGGCAGCGTAGCCGGTGTTTGACTTTCTGAGAGTTACTATCTCTGAGCAGCGGCCGAAGGCCGCCTATTAAAAAGATAATTAATTTGGACTTCCAGCAACATGTATATATTCATGTATAGAAAAACAAATTTTCACATTTGGAGCCACGAGTTAAACTTCGTATTTCTTAAAGTACTCCAAGGATTTCATTTATTGATATCTCATTTAATAGATCAACTTTTAGAAAGTAAACATTTTTTGTGCATTTTATTTCACATTAAAAAAATTTGGTCGTTTTCATATACATACTTGAAATGGCCATTTTTTGCAATTTTGAACCCCTATAACTTCTAAGCCACTTGAGAGAAATTTTTTCAGAAATGGACTTGGAAATCTTTAAAACATATGATTTAAAATTTTAAAATTCGAGTTTTCATTATTCTTCAATTATTCCTTTATTTCATAAGAACTTGTTCCATAATGAAGTTTCGCCCCAATTTCGGGGCCTTATTTCATTTTAGGTTGGGGCTTTATTTCGTCGAATTGGGGCTTTATTTCGTAGGGTGTTTTTTCATAATGAAATAAAGCCCCATATTTGGGGCCTTATTTCGTTTTTGTTTTGGGGCTTTGTTTCCTGGGGCCTTATTTCACAGAGCCCCAAAAACCGCCAAAAATGGTATTTTTTGTATAACTTCACCAGTTACTCGATCGTAAAAAAGTATGTCGTTGGAAAAATCTCAATAAGGAGATAATCATTTTAGATTCAGATTATTAAGATTCCTAATTGAAATTGGCATACTTTCTTGTACAAGTTTACGACCTTTTTTGCATACCTAATTTTATCCACCTCATTACACTGTGCGTCGTCTCGATCGATTTTAAAATTAAAAATCAATGTCTTGAAGTCAAAGTCACCATCTTGCGATTCGAGGAATAGGTTATTTTTTCTGCATTGCAGTTTTTATTGCACTACAGTCGGTTATCACCTTCACTTATTTGTCATAAACGTAATATCGACATCTTTCTAAAGATTCGACAACTGCTAATATCTCCAACCCATAGTTGTGGTATTTTTGCTCTTCGTTCGTAGACGCTTTTCTATAAAAAGCAACTGATTTCATATCGCTTCCTTCACGCTGTAAAAGTATGCCTGCGAACCCAATTGAACTTGAACCTATAGTAATCTCGTGCTCTACTTCCATTCTGCACGCCACAAAGATTGGTTGTGTTGACAGCGCTAACTTAAGTGTATCAAAAGCTCGTTGTTGATCACTGGTTCATTCCAACTTCTGTTCTTTACGAAGTAATTTTCTTTGAGGTTACGACTTTGTCGCATATTCTGGAACAAACTTCCGAAAAAACCCACTTAGACCTAAAATTCCCTTTTTATTTATCTTTGTTTGCCTTGCGTATTTTATGTTCAAGTGTTGCCACGTTGATAACAATCAAATGTCAATGAACAATTAACTCTAATTTTCAAGCATTAATCTTTGGTCACAAAAAAGATTATCAAACCTTACGAATAGAATAGAATGGAATTATAATAAGCTTTTGTCTTGAGCATTTCACAACAATATATTGAAGACGAGCAATAGTTTAAGAATACTTAAACTAATTTTTATCGCAGCATTAAATGCGGCAGAGTGCTCGTAGTTTTGACTTCGTTTTCATCGCAGGCAAACACAAGCACACGATGTTAATATAACGTGCTTCATGCTACATCTTACCACAATGCTTGCCGGAAAATTTTACTACAACTCAGCAACAATCCCTAAAAGTAAGCAAACAAAAGCAACCAAAAAAGGATATACCTATATAACTAATACAAGAAACAATAACATCTAACACAAGCACTTTGCATTGTTGTAAAACAGTTACAGAGACACACACACATATACATCTTTATGTGTGCAGAGAGAGTCCTTGACTTGAAACTTATGGCAACAATGACTCACAGGCACTCCACAAACACTTTGACTGCCACGCCTTACAGCCTTAAGGCTGAAAAGGCATGCAATGCAGAACGCTCTACCACATCTGCAGCTGCGACTGCTACTTTTTTGCATTCGATACCAAATTGGCTGCCATGACATTTAAGCATAGTTGCAAAATGTCGCTGAATAAGGACGACAAGCAATGAGCACGAGTAGCACAAAAAACAAAAAAAAATTCAACAGAAAAAGCAGAAGCAGCAGTAGCAATAAACAAAATTTGCAACTTTAGTTGCTGACGAGCAAGCTGTTTATTTTGTAGCCCTTAAAACGGTGCTGGGTGAGTGGCATTTGAGGAATGAAAAGAAGTAGTGATTCCAAAAGAAAACCACCTGCTTGCCTGAGCAAGATGAGGCGCAGCATGGTTCAGTTGGTGTAACTGTGGGTTGTTGGGCTCCTAAGGATGTGTTTAGCAGACAGAAACTTTATTGTTTCATGAGCAGCAATGATTCTAAATGGAACGACACAGAAGATGGTTGAAAGCGGCAACAAGAAAAATAAACGGTTGCTCACAGACAGGCAAACTTTCATGGTTCCTTAAATGTATGCACGCAAAACTGTGTGGATGTGTATATTTGTAACACAGTGTTAGTTTGAGTGGGGTATCAATTTTTTTTATATATTTGCAGCAGCGGCAACAACAACAGCAGCAGCAGCAAAGTTTTAAGTAATTTTCCGTAACAAGAAGAATGAGAAAAGTAAGAAGTGTAAAAGGATTAAAGCAACAAATTTTGACTAAATTGGTTTTTGTATTTGCTAAAAAAATAAAGAAACAATGTGGCAGCAAGAACTTTTTGTCGCATAGACAATGGCTGCGAGGCACGGCAAAAGAAGTAGAAAGAGAGTTTTATTAGAAGCGGGCAAAAAGGATGTTTTGCTACAAAGGCACACAACAAGGTGAGGCAAAGCCGAAAGATGTACACACACACACACACACACACACACATACAGACTAAAGCACGAGCAATGCCTGTTCTACTATGTGTGTGTGTATTTTTGTATATGCATATGCGTTTGTGTGTTTTTGTAATTGCATGCTATGCGGTCATTTTAAGGATATCTTGCCACAAAAGCAAACAAGTGCCTTTTGTTGTCCTTATTGTTGCCACTGTTGATGCGAATCTATATTGTTTTTGTTGTTGTTATTGTCTTTTTCATTTTGTTGCTCGTCTTTGCACTTTAGCATTGTTTTACAACAAAGCCTTAAATTTAAATGCTCAGATCGGGCTGTTGTTGTTGTTTGTGAATCACGTGTTGGTTTCGGTGCTTCTGCTAAACTTTTGCCATTCAGTAAATTAGTTGCAAAAAACAACTCAACTGCAACAACAACTAAAACAGCAACTAACACAATGACTTTAATGCTCTCTCTTACCCTAACTGCATCATCTATCTGCAATCTATGAAACCGTAAGAGTTTTTTACTCAGTATTTGTTTTGCAAAGTAGCAAAAACGTTGGCAACATCTTTTGGTTAACTTTTATTTGTTCTTCTTTTTACTTGAGCTGTTGTTATTGTTGCTTTTGGGGCGAAATTGTTTGTAAATTGAGATTTCTAACCTCTAAGCCTTAAATAAGGACATGGTAACGTTTTTTTGATTTTGTGGTGCTTTTGTGCTCTGCAGTGTACTTAAGTGTGTGTGTGTGTGATTTAAAGGTATAAATAAAGTTGAGTGTGCGTGTTTGTATTCGTGTGTTTACTGAAATAAGATGTGTAGTGCTACGGATCTTAGCAATAAGTTATTAACATGGCTAGGAATCTAATGCACTAAAAAATAGAATATATGCGCATATAGCATGCACTAAAAACTCTAAAATATCCGATTAAAAATATTTATTTAATATATTATTATCGGCAAAATAAATAAATATTGTAAATAATTTAAATAAAAACAGAAAGAAAAATATTCATTTTGAAAAACATATGAAATTTTAATCATCAAAAACAACAAAAATATAACGTAAACATAAAATTAATAATTTTAAATTTATGGCATTCACAGACGTTGATATTTTCTATGCTATTCGTTATAAGCTCTATTCACTTTATTATAATCTATATATTATTACGCAAACAAAAAAATTTTGGTACCATTTTAGCTGTATTAACGTCAACCAAGAATGATAGAGTAAGAGATTACGCTTTGCGCAGGTCCGTTACTTCTGTTAATCGAGTTTGTCAACCAGCTGTTCAGTTGACTACGTCACAATATTTTATTTTTTTAGGAAATGTACTGCAATCGGTTGCGTTTTACAATATTTAATTGTGTATATATCGAAGTATATTTGCGAGTTTTTAACTAAAAATTTCAGAAATGAAGTGTGCAGCTGCTAATTGTGGTAACAGTTGCAAACAAATATTTTTCAGAAACCTGATGTTTGCAATAAATACAAAAATTAAACCAAAAAATTGTTGAAAACGCACACAAACGAAAACAAAAATACAAAAATATGTTAACTTAACAAAATTTGTTTCATTATTTAAAAACTTGGAACTATCATTTATTTGTCCTTTCAATTCACAGGTAAATTAATGGAAATAAAATAGCTGGGAATGTTTAAACTACATCAATTAAACTCTTAATGAACATTTTTACAAAATCCAAGTCGAAAAATAATGCTCACTGAAGTTGGTTTTTCAGACAAATTTTTTTTTTTTTTTTTATATTAAAAATAATGTTTGCAAAGGAGTACTTAATAAATTTACCTTCTTCCCGTTCCAATGAATTGCTTCTTACTTCTTTTATTTTAATTATACAAACTAAAATGTATGCAATTTTCATTTCTGTGTAGAAATCGTATGCAAAGTGAACGCTCTCCAAAACACCATTGATATTATGACGTACATGCGCAGAACGACAATTTTGTTGTACTCATTTTCTTGTCTTCGGCGCAATCTTTGTATTCTATCATTCTTGAACGTCAGCATATTTACATAAATCTTACATCGTTGGATAGGTATTTTCGAGTGCATTTGCAGAATATATTCTCTTGACAGTTCCGGCAGTCTGTCTTTCCAAAATGCATATACCTTCTCTAATTCTACTATGGCTGTGTGGCATTGTTGCTGTTTCTTAATTACTCTCTCGAAATGATAACCTAAACCAGGGATGATAATTCCAATTTTGGGGTTGGTACTTAGCGGATTTTAAAAAGTACTAAAAGTACTGAATTAAGAAATAAAATAAAAATTTGCAAGAAGTTTTAGAAGCTTAGAAAGGTTTTTTTCAAACGTGAAGTTTTTAGTAACTGTTTACGATAAAAATTAATGATTTGATATTTTTTAGTAGCGTACAAGACGTTTACACTAGTACAGCAGTAGTACAGGTGAAATGCATTTAAAACTTTTTTCCATTTCAACTTACTTTTGCAACTGTCGCAACTTGTTTGACAGTTCAGGAGACAGAAGCTAGGACAGTAATTATATCAACTATATTGAAGAGCAGATAAGATAAAAATTTCAAAGACTTAATTGGTAATATACAATATTTTAGCTTTAAGAAAATATATTCAATATAGAAAAAAAGTCAACTAATTTCAACTTTTATTAACTGTTTTGTCAAGTGTCTTGCCAACTGTCTGTATGTACTTCACAGACTTAATTTTGAGCAATTTTTGACAGTTAATACTTATATGGGCATTTCCACAGAAAAGTCTGCCGTGACCAAAAAATTCAAACTTATATAAAACTTATTGTTTTATAATATTATCCAAGAAAAACCAAAAAATTCAAACTTATATAAAACTTATTGTTTTATAATATTATCCAAGAAAAAAAAAATTATTTTTATAAATGTAAGCAATTTATACACAAATTCATTTACCATGATGATCAAATCGTCTGCACTGTTTCACAAAAGAAGTTTTTCTTTTTCGCAAGTGTTTAGTAAACGTTTCGTAAATTTTTTGGTTTTAGTCCCATGTTATGCTAGTGGTCATGGGCTCGTCACAGTCATGCATTGTTGTTGCTTCAATGTAAATTAAAAATTCGAGAGAGAGAGAGAGCAAGAGAGTTAATTTTTACCACCACGATCACCAAATGATTAGACAAAAATATGAAATCATGGGATCAAAACAGTGTTACGTTGTGGAATTATTCACAACATTTGTGTTTAAGCAGCAAAATAGTACACTTTTAGAACAAAATGTGTGAAAGCAGTAAGGAAACCTGCTTAATAGCAGCACTCATCGGTTGAAAAAGTACTAAAAGTAGTAAAAAGTGTACTGGTGTTCAGGAATCATATGATTACCAGCATAACATACTTTCGTCACATAGCTCATCAGACGAAAAAGAGTGCAATAAGGGCCTTAGTAAAAATTTAAGACATTGGCTAAAGATAATGTATAAAATGGTTGAGGCAAAGAAAATAAATATTAAATTTATTCTTTACTTACTAAATTACATAATTTCTTAATTACCTAATTAATTAATTACCCAATTGAACTACATTGCAGGTTCTCATCTCCAGCTACGAAAACATGGTGATGTTCTTGATTTTTTTTTTCATAGAAGAAGTAAATGAACACCTTGTATTTTTTGCCAGTTATTAATTGCTTCTTTAAGTGTAGAAAAATGTTTTTAGTGCATAAATGTGTAATTTGAAGTGTCCATACGCCGTCAAACGTCACGTTGAAAAAAAGGTACCCAAACGGGCTCCATACCACAGCACGTTCATATCATCTGATATAAAAACACCAAACAATTTTATAAATTATATTTTATTTATTAGAGGTTGAACCTATAATATCAATAAATAATTGAAAATAACAAAAACGGCGGACATTTAAATTTTAAGTTGCGTTTTTTCACATTTTGCGATCTTTAAATTTATCTAAAAAAAAAATCGCCCAATGTTATTTAAATTTAGATTTTGGGATACAATGCATTTTATCGACTTTAAAAAAATTCCATGTCAGTCCATAGAGTAGCTCTTGAGATATCGAGGATACCAGTTTGTGAAACATAATTTTTCAGAAAACGCGTTTTAAGATTTGGTTAATGATTCTTTCGAGTGCATTAATGAAAATATGGGTTCTTTTCGTATGCGATAACTTTTTTATGAAATAGTTTTTGGCCGAACCGCTATGGGAACATATGCTATACATCAAAAGCTTTCGGAAAATAAAAATTGAGTTTTTGTTCGAGGTACATGAGAACCTGCCCTTAAACGGTACGCCAGTAACGTAACGCCAGTAACGTCACGCCAGATCAAAAAGTCTAATAAAAAAACCAGAAAAGGTTTTTAAATTTGATTTATTTGGAAAATAAATTTATATTTTTTCAAATCCTTCTAAGAAAAGTTGTATGCACCAAGTCTAGCCCTTGTCTTGTATTTTTTTTTACAAATCATACGTAACGGCAGTTTGGAAATTCCCAATGTTGACTGTTTTATTAGTAATGCCTAGTGTAAACTATGTGTAAGATAAAACAAGTAAACTTTTTTTTACAATATATGTAAAAAGTACTGAAATCATCGCGGGGGTACTGCGATACTTTTGAAAAGCAAAAAGTACTTATTAACTCTACAGGCGTTGGAGGTCTCGCAGCTATATTATAGGTATAAGAGAAATAATTAGTGACGTCATGTGTCTATTTGCCACTGGGTTCATTGAATGAAATTACTTAATTTTGTTCAGGTCAAGGTTAATTTATATGGTTGTAGCTCTTGAGAGTAATGCACTCTTCATCAATAAGACCAGTTTTTCTAACTGTGATTTGTTGCTCACCACCTTAGACCTGCATAAAAATTACAAAAACAGTTCAATATGTATTAGTTTTTAGTCTTTAAAAAGGAAAACACAATCACAAAATACTTAAATTTTTAACAATTATTGCTAAGCACGCATCGCATCGAAAGCAAAATCCTATTCGACTGAAATTTCAATGAGCAACGAACATTTCGATAGGGTTGCACTGCTCATAATAAGAATTTAACTTTCGATACTCGTTGTTCGATAACCAGCGAAGATCGAACGTTGAAAGCAACTCATAATAAGGGCCATTGTTTATCAGCGCAAACGATACATGAAAATTTGTTTTACATTCTGATTCTGATAACTGCGAGTACAGAGTACGTAAAATGTGTTATGGATATGTATTAGCCAAAAGTATTCATCAATGTCAATTTTGATTTGGTCGAACTTCGACCACAGGCGATACTAGTATGTAATAATATCCGAACAAACCTCTCTGAAAAATTAGACGCGTTGATCAGCTAAATGTTTTAAGTTAAAAATAATTAAAAATACAAAATTTAATTTTGAAATGTCTTTTCTAACCTTAATTTTCCCTAACAAAATAGGTGTGTTTCCGTAAACATTGGCCGCATTCAGCGCAGACAACTGTTGTGAACTGTAATGGTAGCGCTACCTTAGTTCACGATGTTTTTCTCTGAATGTTTCGCTACTCTACACGTCAGAAGTTAGATTCAATTTAATTTTTATGTAAATTTAATTCAATTGCAAAGGTTTATCACTTAAATTTGCTGCGTTCTTTCTGCGTTTATTAATTTAACAGCGTCAGTAACAGCATCTGACAGTTAAGCAAACAGTTGTGTTCATGTAGCATAGAATTTGTTTGCTCGATTAAAAGGCGTTCGCTACTTTATCAGTTTTAGTTAGCGCTACCAAATTTGTACCATTCAGCGAATTTTTACACAACAGTTGCCAACTGTTGCCAATGGCGCTGAATGCGGCCATTGTCGAGTAAAAGACGAGTAAAGTTCAAGCTGAGAGAGTAAAATGAAATTTGAGAATAGTGTCAAAAGTACGAAAACAACTTCAAGCTAGTTTCAATCACAAAAACAGCTGATTGCCTATCAGACGTAAACAGCGCCAATATAAATTTGTCAATTTGTTTTTGAAGCAAACAAATAAAGTTGATGAGATCATTTAAAGCATTAATAGTACGATTAATAATATTATTGAACATTTAATATGCTATGTATCAATTTGTAAATATATTTTTCACTGCACAACATAAGCAAACAAGAAATGTAAATTTGACATTTGCTTATTCTTTTTTATGCTTGTTCTTATAATGCTGGAAAATATTTTTCTAGCACACTTTGAGCAACTTTCTAGTTCGAGAGAGTGATTTTATGCTTGTTCTTCTTCTATTTTTTGAGCTAGAAAAAGTACGGACAGACGTTCTAGCACATTGCATGTTACTACAATCAAGTACGGAAAAAGACCTAATGAAACAGTTAAAAAAAATAAATACCTTAAACAGTTCTGTATTTGGTATTCTGTAATTAAGGTAAATTTATCGAAAAATTTTGTTTTTTGTTTGTTTAAAGTGTTCTTTATAGTTTTTAGAATAAACATACATATTTTTAAATCAATATTAAGAAAAAAAGAGAAGTTATATCAGTTTTCGTTAGCCTATATCTAAGCTCCCTACAACGAAAAAAAAAACTTTAAACGCGATTTCCCCGAAACTAGTAATTTTAAAACGGTTCGATAGATAAATCGAAATCTATTGCTTCAATTTTAATGAATTTTATTGCATTTTGTTTGTAATCTTGTCCTTGATGCATCCCCTCTTAATTTAAGTACCTACTTTTTTTAGACAAAAAGTGCGCAAAAATCTCTCTTTTTTAAACTTTTTACTCCAACTTACACCACATTTAAAAAAACCCCCGGGGGTCGTGCATAGAAAGATGCCGAATTAATGATCTATCTATACTATAAAATGATATTTGATTTATTTGTTTGGATGTCTTTTTTTCAATGTCATTTTCAGCGCCCTCTATAAGAAAGCCTGACTTATTTTTTATTTACAATAACCTGTATAAATTTAACAAAAAAAACTTCTTGTATCGAAAAAAATTGTTTGAAAAAAGTTGCTTTTTTTCTTGTTGCACGTATATTATACCTTAATAAAACTTTGCTAGTCATTAATATTCATAATATTATTAATTTATAACATATGTTTTGTTTTGTTGAAATTACGTACTTCTAAAATTTTTCAATCCCGAACTAATCCGGGATCCCGGGATTGAGATTTTCAATCCCGATAATCCCGGGATCGAGAAGAGCTTCCGGGATTGGACTCAGTAATACCGACCTCAAGATTATACCTTGAATTTTTTATTTAGGATTTTGTATGATAAATTTTTGTATAAAAACGTTTAAATGTTAGACTATTTTTAAGTTGAAGTGGGTGCGAGGATTTTATTTCTGGCATCAGTTTTGCCTTATCTGTTCACTTTTTTATGCACAAAACTTTTTTAAAAGAATTCCTAAAAAAAATCACAAAATTTAAGGTGTGAATAGGGCGAAGTGCACCCTCACACCCCTTTTTATAACAACACTGTTTATGCCCGAAGCGAAAATCGCCCAGGCTACATCGATTGTTTTACCTCCATACAAATCGACCCAGCCTAGTGTATATCAAGTAAAGACTTCGAAACCGCTAAACCAATTTTTAGAAAATTTTCAGGGAATGGCTTGAGAGTGTGTCTGTGAAGTCTAATGCCAACTACAGACAGGGGTGTGGCACCTCAAATAAGTCCAAAATTTTCGATATCTAATTGCTTTTAGATTGCTTTTGTTGAATTATAGGTTGCACAGCGTCGAAATTCAGTATTCGACAGGCCCGTAGCCAGGATTGACCCAGGGGGTAAGTATCGATAGTTTTTATACCGATAAATCAAAAGGTATGTATATAAAACAAAAACTAATTTTTTATTTTTCTCTTTATTTATACTTCTTTAATAACAGCAACTTAATAACAAACGTTCACAACTAACACTTAATAACTGAATTTCATAACTGGACTAAACTGAACACAATTATTTTGCTTTTATGTTGTCTATAACTTACCTTGTGATTAACGTCTTGCGTATGTGTGTATGTGTGCTTGTAGTGGAATTTGTCTTTTCGTTGCAAACCGAAAACAGCATAAATTAATAAGAAAATTAAAAGGTTATTTGAACTCTTCGTTCTATTTATTAGAACGGAAATGCACTTAAAATTATTAAGAAATTGCAATATAGAATGTTCGTTCTTTTGTGGGAACGGAAATTCGTGAAAACAATTCTTTGGAATTCATTCAATTTTTGGAATTAATTTAATTTATTTATTGCATTTTCGTTTCAACGGAATTTTGTATGTGAGAACGGAAATACAATGTTGGGAGTTTGTCAGCCAAAAAAGCGATATATCAAGAGGGGGGGATCGAGAAAAGAGAGAAGAGCAACTTCAGTACATATACAACTCTAATAAAGTTTAAAGCTTGACCGAAAAACAAGAACCACTTGCTTTCACCATCATATTATTCAGATGAGTTTATTAAAACATGCTTTAATTTGGCCACTCTAAAGTCTACATATTAAAGTAGTTAATAAATCTATTATAAGAACGCGCGGAAAAGTGTTTTAGTTTTATCTGATACCTGCGATCTCTAAATAAAAACGATTTTGTCATTCCTGACATTTTGTGTCATTCCTGTAACAACTAAGAAGCATACAAAATGCATACAGATTAATTTCATGACGTTATACCGTGTGGCCTCAAGCTATTCGAACTTATTTTGGGTCCAAATAGTATAAAGAAACTATAATTCTGGAAAAACGAGCACTTTTGGTAGAATCACCCATACACGCAATGCCTTTTTTTAATTTGTCACCTTTTTAAATGTTTAATAGATTTTTATAAAGCTTAATACAAATCCATTTATCCAAAAAATAAAATCAGTTTATATGATTTTGTAGTGTTTTGTAATGTCAACAGAGACACATACTTCCACACATTTTTTCGAGGCAATGGCTGCGTTCATAAAACACAATATTTACTCAACATGTTGACTAAATTATCAGTATCAGTTTCCGTTACTTTGTGTGCCTGCTGAACGCTATGTTACATTTTATGTCAGTGCACTGGTTTCAGAAATAAAATAAATAAAAGTAATCAATAAAGTCAATAAAATAATCATCAATAAAATTTTCTCAACTGTCAAACTTTCTAACTTTAAAGCTCAACGCGTTGAGTAAATGTAGCGGAAAAAGAAATCGCGGCCAAAATATTCAACATATTTACAACATGTTGAGCTAATCAGAAACTGATCAGTCGCATCTGATCAGATGATGATGTATGATCGGTTGCACAACAGTTGAGTTCATTTTGTTTATTATGAACGCAGCCATTTAAATGTGACAACGTTGATTGCAGTAAAACAGCGAACTTTTGTTTTACTTGTTAACGCTTTTAAATATGTTCCACTAAAACACACTAACACTAATGCAAGCACACATATACATGCATGTTTGGTTTTTTTTTTTTTTTTTGTAACAATCGCAGCAGGTGTTAAACTGCATTGCACCGAGGTGTTGGGAGGAGTATTGCTGGTTGGCGTTTGTTGACGACTCTGAACTCTGGACCATGAACTGTGCGCACTGAACACTTTGCAATATTTTATTTTAAACCATCTCAACCACATCGACCACAGGACGTGAGTGCATTTTACAGTAAACAACACACACAAAATAAAAAAATGCCGAAATGGTTGCACGATCACACACACACACACACACATTTACGCTTCCCAGTGGGCAATTGCAAGAGTTCGAAGACCTTCTAGCAGGCCTGCGATAGTTTTTTATAGGCCTTCACTATATAACTATATAACTTCACTATATAACACTCCTTGCAAACACCGTTTTATTGCTTGTCTGAAATGGGAAAATTTGTCGGTACTTCCGCACTCATTTTGCTCAAAAGCTCTGCTAAAAGCGCTTTTTAAAAATGCATTCTTAAACTAATTTTTCATAAGCCCTGATTATTGCACTCCGTTCACTATTCTTTAAATAGGTGCTCTCTCCAGTGCTTCCCTACTCACTTTGCTGAAAAGCCCTGCTAAAAGCGCTTTTTAAAAAAAAGTAATTAATAATTAAAAAAATAATTAATTATAGTACTTTCTCATAAGCCCTGATAATACTACTTTGTTTATTATGTTTGCTATTGCACTTTAACATAATTAAATAAAAAAACATTAGTCATTAAATAATATATATTAACAAAAAAATAAGTCAATTTACATATAGCTCGTTTTACATATAGCTGGCTTTTTTTTTGTACAGGATTTGCAAAAGTAGAGAGTTACTAGATTTCTTGGTTTTCGGACAACATCTACAGACGATTGAGTTGTTGTTATTTTTTCTCTACGTCGAATTAATACCTGAACAAGATCACATCAAAGATTTTTAAGATATAGTCTGCGTTTGAATGTCTTTAAGGTATTCCAATTTGGCATTGTGTCTGTCCACAGAACGTAGCCGTTAAGAGCAGAAATGCCAGTTATATTTGAAAGTGCTTAAATAGGGCTTATATATTTATTTATTTATTTATTTATAGTTATTTATATAAAAATATTTATTAGGAGTAAAGTCATTTATTTAAAATATTAAATTCAACTTCTTAAAACTCTTCCCTTTCGATAATATAGAAGTAATATTTCGGAAGTTATAATAATGGTATAATAATTTGTATTAGAAAATAAATGTTTATAAATAGTTACATAAAATGTTAGCTTAATTACCATCATTACATTTTTGAGGGGTTGGTTCTCAATACTTTTTTTTTAAATAAATTATTCATACAAAAGTATGATTTAAGCTATCAAACATTTCGAATTTGTATTTAAATCATATAAAATCAACATAATTAGTGGTTAAAATCTAATAATTAGTGGTTATTAACTTATAGGGGAATACTTTGAGGACTTTATTTAAGAGAAAATTGTTAGGGTAAAACAAATAAACATAAAATCGAATATGTATTATTATAAATATAGGTGTTTAGGACACTTAAGAGCATGTCGGATATAAAATAATAGATAACATTATTTTTATTTTCATATGAAAAATATTATGGGAAATGTTATCTTTCCGCTATGAGTTGATATAAGAATATATTACTAAAACCACGCAATATTTTTATTCTGCCATATAGTGTGTCTTTAAATATTGGTTAAAGTGGATTAACCTTTATTTTTGTATAAAATATTTTCGAAGGTAGTCATTATCGAAAAAAACCCATGAAAAAAATCTAAAATATATAAATTTTATGCAAAATGTTAACACATTTTGATCAAATATGCTTATTTAATCAATATTTTTCGAAAATATAATTTATGTTGCTGTCCTATCTTTACACAGGATTTCATTAAAAAATTATTTTGCATAAAAATCCGATCCCTAGTTATTATATACTGCATTGTACCTCTTTAATGACTCTTTATTAATTATTTGTTCTGGAATAGCTAGTTCAACTCCATTATTTATAAAAGCAGAGTTCCTTTTAAGCATTGACATATTTTTAAAGTTTTCAGTATTCAAGTAATCAATAAACCTTTTAAGCAAATTGAAAATAAAAAGTCTTCCTAGATTTTAGCATAGATTTTAGTTTGTTTGTTCTTTAACATTTACACCGTAAAATCAATAAGCAAAAACACAGCACTTTCAACTCACATGCACATCACAAGAAAATAACGAAAACTTCTTGCTTTCCTTTTAACAGGTAGGCCTTATAGAAGCCCTCATCGATGTAGTGATGTTGTGAGGTGTGCTGACGCCCAAAGAAGCAGTTAATACATGCCTTTTTTGAAGAGGCCTGGCTGAATTGCCCACTGGGTTACTCATACCCTTATACAAAGTGCAGCAACAACAAAAATGCACACGAATGCACACAATATTGTTATTTGATTAAAAATTTATTAAAAAAATAAAACATATAAAAACAATTTTGCTCTTATTTATATGTATGCTACTATTTGGCGTTTGGTGAGGATGTGTGCGTTTCGTATGTTTGACTGTACGCACAAACATGTTAAAAGCAATTATATTGGAATTTACTATTTAATTAAATTTAATTGTAATAATGTATATATTTACAATAACTGGCGACTGATTCCTTTTTTTCTCTCTTATTTTTTTTAATATTTACAAACATCCCTATCGGAATGAAAAAGTCAATTGCCAATAAATAACTAGTTTTAAAGTACTTGAAAAAAAAACTACTTTAAGACTAGTTTAAAATACATGCAGCATGCGTCGGTTCGGTTTAAAATGTCATTGCTATCGTGCTTTGCTAATTCTATTTCGCATATGTTATTATGTTATTTTCCTGTTTCTGTCTTTTCATTGCTTCTTTCTTGTGTAGTGACAAAAAATAAACAGTTATAGATCATACGAGGGCCGTTTGATAATTCCGTGAAAAACGAAACATGGAATGCTTTTTACGGCAAAAAAGTTTTATTTCTCAATATAGTCTCCTTTTAGCTCGATACACTTCGTTCAACGTTCCTCCAATTTTTTGATCCCATCCAAAAAATACGTTTCCGGAAGATCCTCAAAATAGGCCTCTATTTCGGTGATGAGCTCCTCTCTGGTGGTGAATCTCTTTCCGCTGAGCCATTTCTTCAGGTTTGGAACAGAAAATAGTCAGAGGGGGCCAAATCTGGAGAATATGCTGGATGACGAAGCAATTTGAACTTGAATTCATGGAATTTTGCCATGGGAGCTGGGCATGTGTGAATGCGCGCAATGTCTTGATGGAAGGGCTTTTTTTCCTCGCTAAATGGAGACGTTTCTTTTTCAAAGCGTCGTTGAAGCGGTCCAATTCGGCTGCTTAGTATTCGCCATTGATCGTTCTTTTCGATGAAAAGTTATTGATGTACATTACACCGCGTTTATCTCAAAATACTGTCACTATAACCTTTCCACGCACGTTCGATCGGTGAAGTCCACTGTTTCGAATGTTACTTTGTCTCTGGCGTGTAGTGATGGATCCATGTTTCGTCCACGATTACTAATCGACGGAAAAAATCCTTCTTATCTTCGTTCAACACCGCCAAACACGCCTTTAAACCAGCCACACGATCACGTTTATGGTCGAGAGTGAGCAAACGCGGCACCCAATTTGCGGATAATTTTTTCATATCAAAATGATTTCGCAAAATGTTCCACACCCGTTCGTTTGAGATGCCTACGGCCTCAAACAGAATATATGCAGAAAAATTTAATCTGCTAAATAAATCTCATAAATTATATTTTTTTCAGTAGATTGAAGCAGTGAAGTCTTTGATGAGGTGAATTAGTAGTTGAAAAACAAATAGTTTTAAACTACTTTTAAATCAGCTTATTTTCCTGCAGGGATACTACTCATTTTTAGATGTAAGCGTATTATACAGGGTGGTTCATATTTAGCAAAAACATAACATTTGCAAATTCTCAATAAGGACTTTACAAAATGATTCTACAAACAATCGTCAAAGAATGTAAGTAAAATCAAAGAATTTAAGGGTATTACCTAGAGCGACCTAAAAAAAGCCCTAAGTGTCTTCTTTTTTTTTTTTTTGAGGCATCACAGCAAAAAAAGTGCTTCCAAAGAAGGTAAAGTGGAAAGGAAATATTGAATTCCATCCCTTCCACTTTCATACCCTAAGGCATTCTTTTAACATATGCATGTCATTGGAGGAATGTTTTCCTTAGTCTTCTCTAGAAGTGCTTTCAGAATTTTTTCAATGGAAGATTTCTTTGAGCCCTTAAATGAAAGGTTTTTGGTAGGTGTTTTTGAGCAGAACTTTAAGAAGGCATTACATGGAATGAAATGGTTTTTGTGGTTAGGGGGGCTTCAAAAATTCCACGGAAAATATCCTTTTTCCCAATTTTCTCGCGATTTTAGTGTTAGAAATGAGAAATGTTTGGGTTTTGTTGGAGGTTTAAAAAAATCCACGTAAAATATACCCTTTCCCGATTTTTACGGCATGTTCGTGTTTGAAGTAGGAAGTGGTTGCGTTTTGTTGGTCAAAAATCCCACGGAAAATGAAAAAATACATCGAAAAAATAATTGAAATTAAATGCTATTTTAATGTCTTTGAGAAGTGGTTTATGAGAATGCTTCTTGAAAGCACTTCTTGATAAGGCTTAGAAGAAGCACAGTTGGATCTATAGAATGTTTTCTGGAAGCAGTGTCCCTAAGAATGCATGTCATATTTGTAACAAAAATGTTGCTGGGATATTGAAAAAATGCGTTTATTACATCTTAAAAGTAGGGTTGTCAATTCGGTTACAGTTAACCGGTTAACCGGTTAATATGACTAACCGTATTCGACGGTTAATAAAAAGTTACAAATAATAATCGTGTCCAATAACCGTTTATTTATTTGGTAGGCTAACCGGAATTTTGGTTAATAAGCTTTAATACACAATGAAATATTTTAAGCAAAATTATTTTTTTCGTTAAAAATCTTTTCTTTCACATACTCCAATGTTTTGTTATCGAGACTAATTTTCTGCTATTTACTCATCTCAGTTGACAGCTAGCTGTTCAAATAAATGTCGTTGTTCTGGCTACAAATTTTGTAAGACTATTATTTTCATTGATTTTGCTTAGAAATTAAAGAGCTTTAATTGTGCATGTTTTTTTTTAGTTGTGCAATGAGCTTTGTGTGGAATTATTTCAAGAAAAATTTAAATACCAATTGCAAAATACCATATCAATACTTTGATTTTAGATAGATACACTTTATATTACTTTCAAACGCCTTTTTCCTTTATTTTGGATTCAATTTAAAATGCTGTCATTTTCACTGTCGGTAATTTTTGAAATAACATGAAAATAACAGACGTAGTTTACTTATATTTTTTTTAAACTGCAAAAATGTTTGTATATTTTTGTAAAAATAAATTGTCATTAAAATTAATTTGAAAATAGACGGAAATATATCACTAAGTGATTCATTTTGTTTTTGTTAACGCTTATTTAAACGATTTTTTTAATTTAATTGTAAATGTGATTAATATATTTATTTATATGCTTTTATTACTAAACAAATAAACAGAAACAAGAAATTATGAAAAAGTTGTGTATGTTTTTTAGTCTATAACTAACCGGTTAATTTTTGGTAACCGTAACCGATAACTAGTTAATTAATTTTTTCGGTTAATACTGTTAATAGATAACCGGTTACTAAAATAAGTCGGTTAATTGACAACCCTATATTAAAAGCACTAACTGAAATTTTTGTCCCAAAATATGAACCCTTAGGAACTGCTAGATTTCAATTTTCGAAAATTTGTAGTCCACATAAATAAAGTAATTTCTCAAAAATATATCAATAGAGAATGTTATGTTATGTTTTTGAGGTCGTTGAACACAATGGGACTATTTTGTTTTTGTCGGATCAAAGTTTCTATTACTATTCTAGCAAAAACACTAAATTGACATAAAAAAATATGCATTTTCACTTTCAGGGCTTGACAATTAAGTCATTAACTTGATTGATTAACTTTTTTTTAATCAATCCAAAATAGCCCGCTTTTTAGCCCATCATCAAAAGAGATAATAATCATATAAATCTTAACCACGTAATTGTTAACCCTTTATTTTTCAAGACATTATTTAAATTATGAAAAGAAACTGTACTCAAGAAACTTTTCTTGGAAATTTTTACTCTCTGAGATTTGCCATTGTCTGCAGAGAGGTGGCGACCGAACAGCAATATCAATTCAATTCGGTACATATCAATATTCAGTATAAGATTATCAGTAGGCTGCGGTCACTGTTAAAACAAAAATTAGATTTATAAAATTTAGACATTTTTAATTAAGAAACAGGCAACCTTTTTTAAAATTACAATCATAAATTTTTTTGTTTTCCTTTTTTTAGAGACCGTACTAAGTATGCCTTTTATAACAAAAAACCCTTAAATAATAATTATTTTTTGACTTTTACAATTTTGAGCGATAATAATTATTTCTGCTTTTTATTTTTGTAGACCAAAAAAAAAATCAAAATTTGCCCGATATTTTTTACGCACAAAATAACCAGTAATTTTTGATTTTTCTGTTTTAAGGCAAAAATAAAAAGCAAAACTTGCCCGATATTTTTTTGAGCACAAAATCACTGGCAAGTCCTGCTTTTTATTTTTGCCTTAAAATTTTCCCGATATATATTCGAAGTAAAAGCAAGTGGTAAATTTTGATTTTAATTTTTAAGCAAAAAATAAAAAGCAAAATTAGGAAGAAAATGTTTGCCAGTTACGCTATTCATCCATTACGGTTTTGGTTTTACCGTACACTTAAATATTAATTTTGCTTTTAATTTTTGGCTTAAAAAAACAAATCAAAATTTACCAGCTATTTTGTCCTCATTCATATCCGGCAAATTTTGCTTTTTATTTTTACCTGAAAAATAAAAAACCAAAATGTACCAATAATATTGTGCTCAAAAATACATCGAGCAAATTTAACTTTTATTTTTGCCTTCAAAGAAAAAAATCAAAACTTTACAGTTATTTTGTGCTCAAAAAATATCGGGTAAGTTTTGCTCCTTATTTTTGCCTTAAAAATAAAAATCAAATATTACTGTTTATTTTTTGCTTAAATCGGACAGATTTGGATTTCTTGTTTCTTGCTTAAGCAATAAAAATCAAAACTTACCAGTTATTTTGTGACCCAAAAAAAATCGGGCAAGTTTTGATTTTTATTTTTTAAGGCAAAAATAAAAACTACCAACTATTTTGTGCTCAAAAAAATATAGGGAAAATTTTGCTTTTTATTTTTGACTTAAAAAAATAAAAAGCTGAAATAATTATTATTTATTGCTCAAAATTTGAAAAGTCAAAATTTTAAGAATCAATAGAACAACAAGTTCTGCAATGTGAGAGGATTCTAATGGTTCCTTCAAAACGGCGGTACGAAAATTTTTCCACATGCTTTTTTGGTTAAAAAATGTACAAATAATACAGTGTAAATAATTTACAGTCTCTGATTATTTCTGAACAAATTTCAAAGCACGAAAGCGCACAGTGATGCGATTGGTACAAGTTAAACGGATAATTTTATTTTGTGGATTTTTTTGTTTAAGGTATAGGAAAGTATAAAAAACAAGTATTTCAGAAAGTTTGGACAAGTGATCTTTGAAATGCTTGCTAAATTTTGGTGGGATTAAACAAGTAGGCGTAACACCTCCCATATTTGTGAAATATATGAGCCGTTATATTTGAAAGTGGAATAAGTCCACTTTTAAAAAAATATGAGTTTATGCTCTTTTTTAGTTAGATATAAGGTTCCTCTTTTATATTTTTAATCACACATTTAATAGATCCCGATTTCGCCATATATTGGTGAAAAAACTTTGGTGTAAAATGTTATCGAAGAAATATTTTATTTTTTTAATGGAATAAGTCCACTCCAAACAATCACAACTAAAATTATTTCATGGTAAAAAATATTTTTAGTTCTTTTTTTCACTATTTAAAGTTAAAATATATTGATTTTGTGCATTGCTAATTCAGGAGAGTCCAACATATGATTGTTCACGCGCAAATACTTCCTTGCTCAAATCAACACCAACTATGTTAAACACTGGCCTTGAGTCTTATTGATAGTTTTTGCGAAGCAGACTTATATGTAAATAGAAAAAAATTATTTTAAAGGGTTATGTCAAAGGTACCACATATTGAAAAGTAAACTTGTGAAGTAAACATATTGAAAAAAGTTCAAAGAACCAAGGAATGCGCCTTATACAATGTTTGGTCCTTGACCTGAAAGGAAATGGATAGATTATTTATAGGAATTGATTGGAACCTTACGTGAATTATGGATTAGGCGAAACAAACGTGAAAGACAATATGAATTGCTTTTAAGCGAGGCTAGTGTTATGCCTTAACCTCGACAAGCATTTCCAGCCCTTAGTTATTCTTGTCCTTTAATTCCACATTTTCCACAATTCAGTTGTTGATTTATAGTTTTCCATAATTCTTAAATAAAGGAAAGAACAAAGAAAGTGAAAACAACCATGCCCTAACCAGGATTCGAACCAGGGACCTCTGGGACGATAGTCTAGCGCAATCTCCACTAGACTACAAAGGCCGACAAATTTTTGTTAAAGAAAAATTGAAAAGAAAGGTTTATTTTTTATTTTTTTATTAAATTCAGTCTCGATAATATTCTAATGTCATCACTTATTTGAAGGAGCAGGTAGTTTTCATTGGTATTTTAGTTATAAAGGTGTGTTAAACAGATGCAGGTCCTGGTTAAATAGAGGCTTCAATTACGTTTGGTAGCAAGAGTCTTATTTTTAATCGTATCTTATTTATTTTGTGTTAAAAAGTACACTATGTCACGACCAGAGACGTAAGGTACCTCATGTCATGTAAGGTATGTCATGTTTGGTTGTACTTATTTCTTAACAAACTAAATAAACATGTTTTCATTTTGATTATAATTTTTAATTTTCATTATTATTTGTAGCGTTTAAAACCCATTTTACAAAAGTCAAATTTTATAAAAACAAAGATTTAACCTTTAAGACTTAGCCTTAAAGATATTGCTGTTAGTTTATAGTTGAGCTTATTTTGTGGTTAAGTGGTTTAAGTCCAGCCAAAAAAGAATGGACTTCTTCACTATCAAAACTAAATAGTCAATAAGTTATATTTAAAGTGGTTTAAGTCCATTTGCGGCTAAAAAAATCGTTTATATTCCCTAATTATTTTATAGATAACTACTGTGTGATAAAATTGACCCATAAATAATTCTAAAAACATATTCTGAATCAGTTTATATTTGCCAATATTTTTAAATTTTATCAAACGCAAACCTTTTAATATCTTAATATACACAAAAATGGACTTATTCAACTTTCAAACATAACGGCTCATATTTCGGCCCATTAAAAATGAGCAGTAACAAGTTTCTTTTTATTCCATAAAAATTCATTAAATCACTTCAAATTTAGAAAATCAACATAAATCCTAATTATGCACTTTGAGTTTTAAAATGAATCTAATCTTATAGAAACCACGCCTACACAGTAAAAAATTTGAGGGTAAATTTTATTTTTTTTATAATATTTGTGTGGCATAAACTTTTTTATTCCAAATAATTTATAAATTTTATACAACTTATTATTTATTATTATAAAAATAATAAAACAAATATAATATAAAAATTTTATATGGATATCATGTGTAAATCAAAATATATTCTGATTCGAAAGAAAAAAATTCACCTAACTCGGGAAATTAAAAAATATAGTAGTTTCGATTGGTCTGACGAGAAAAATGGTCTGGAAAAATTTATAAGATTTGATAGTATAAATTTTAAAACATTTTTGGTTTGGATTTATATGTATACAAAATAGTATAAAATTTATGCTCATATTTTTTACTGTGTACGTTCCATAAAAATTAATTTAATCACATTTAAATTATCGCATCAGTTAAATCCTAACTACGCACTTTGAGCTTGAAGAAGGGACAAATCGGTTGAAAACCACGTCTACCTCCTATACAAAATGACTTTATAAAAACGGTAAAATTTCTTTAAATTCCTCATAAATTTTTTAAATCACTAAAATCACGAGTAAAATTATTAACCGTATGGAAGCACATAGACCTCAAATTATCACAATGTCAATTTCTCAATAACACACTTATAAAAAACAGCCGAAACCTGGTTTTGAAATTAAAATAAATAGCATTTTTAGGACCATCAAACAGGTTAAAAAAACAAGGCAACCGGAAGTTTGCGCACCTAAGCGCTCTTAGAGCTTAAAGTTAATGTAACAGTGATAAAAAAAAATGTTTTTAATTTGAGGTGGCCCTTTTTTTATCTTACCAAATTTTTATATTTGCATTTTGTATTTATTGAGCGGATATGTTAGCATATAAGAAAAGATTAATTGTGCATGCCGCAAATAAGAATATTTAACAACAAAACCCTTAAGAATTAATATTACAAATTACAAATTAGAATTTAAATTGTAATAAAAATTGAATTAAAATTGAAATTGAAATAGTTAACAAGAAGTAATAACACAGTTATGCACAGACCGTAACGGTTGATTTCTTTCAAAAAAGTCAACAAATAATCGTTATTTTTTGACTGATTTCATTTCGATCAGAAATAAAAGTTTAAATATGACTTTTATTTTTTCAATCAAAAATATAAGTAAAAATTTGGCTTTTATTTTTTTCATCAAAACTTTTTTTCGATCAAATATATAAAGCCTGGTTTTCACTAGGTCAGTTTTCAATGACAAATGTTGTCAATCTAATGGAAACGTATTGTCATTTACATTTGTTGTCATATATGACCACTGATTGTCATTTTGTTTTCATTTTTTTTTTTTCACTGCTGGCAAAGTTTTTTAAGGGCCGCTTTCTCAATGTCCGGTTAAGCACTAATCAGAACTTTAACCAGCACTTAGAAAAAAAGCCCTTTCTCAATGTTCGGTTAAGGTTGAACTGTCAGTTAAGTGCTGATTAAGTTAACGGCAAGTTGTGGTTTCGGTTAGCGCCATTTTAGGGTAAATGATTTCGAAGATGCTGTCAAACTTTAAAATTTAAGATGACGGATAGAGTTGCCACCTAGATTTTTTTTATTTTTGCGAATTCTTGTAATTTTGAAATTCTGACAACGGATTTGATTTCGTATATAATGTCACAGTTTTAAAATTTAAGATGGAGGTTAGGGCTGCCACCTAAATTTTTACCACAGTATTTCCACCTAATAATATGTATTTTTAAAAGTTTTGAACATCATTTATCAGTGTTAAGGGGTCGCTGATTTTGAATCTAAAGTCCGAATTTTAAAATTCAAGATGTTGGATAGGGTTTCCACCTTAATTTTTTTTTAGTTTTATAAATTCGGGGCCGGCAAAAAAAATGATAAACCAAATATGGGTCGCTGAATCCGAATCCGTTGTCAGAATTTCAGAATTATAAAATTTTGAAATAATAGGGTTGCCACCTAATTATATGTCTTTTCAATAGTTTTAAACGTCATTTATCAGTGTTAAGGGGTCGCTGATTTCGAATCTAAGGTCAGAAAATAAAAGTCAAGATGGTGGATAGGGTTGCCACCTTAATTTTTTGTAGTGTTATGAATTCGGGGCTGGCAAAAAAAATGGTACACCAAAAATGGGTCGCTGAATCCGAATCCGTCGTCAGAATTTCAAAATTATAAAATTTTGTAATAATAGGGTTGCCACCTAATAATATATATTTTCACGAGTTTTAAACGTCATTTATTAGTGTCATTTATAAAGTCAGAATTTTAAACTTTGCCAGCCCCGAATTTATAAAACTAAAAAAATTAAGGTGGCAACCCTATCCACCATCTTGACTTATATTTTCTGACCTTAGATTCTATCCGTCATCTTAAATTTTAAAGTTTGACAGCATCTTCGAAATCATTTACCCTAAAATGGCGCTAACCGAAACCACAACTTGCCGTTAACTTAATCAGCACTCAACTGACAGTTCAACCTTAACCGAACATTGAGAAAAGGCTTTTTTTCTAAGTGCTGGTTAAAGTTCTGATTAGTGCTTAACCGGACATTGAGAAAGCGGCCCTTAATCTAATAAAATTAACATTTTTTTATAAATTTCACCAAAAAGAAACATTTTCTAACAATCTCAAATATAAAACATCAGCTGTTGATGAAAAAAGCACAACTGAACAAACCGATGGCGTTTCACAAATAGCATCGAAAGTGAAAACAGTACGGCAATCAATTGACACATAAATTCAACGTCAGTCTTTGACATTCGATTTTATGTCAGTTTTTGGGTTTCAATGAAAACGCGTTTGACGTCATATGGTCAAGATGAATACTGACATCAGTGATTGTTGTCATTGAAATTTACTTAGTGAAAACCAGGCTTAAGTTAAAATTTTACTTTTATTTTTTATCAAAAATAAAAGTTAAAATATGACATATATTTTTTCGATCAAAAATATATGTTTTAATTTAATTTTAATTTTTTGATCAAAAATTAAAGTTAAAATTTGACTTTTATCTTTTCGATTAAAAATAACAGTTAAAATTTGACTTTTATGTATTTGATCAAAAATAAAAGTTTAAATTTTACTCTTTTTTATCAACAGTAAAAATTAAAATTTGACTTTTATTTTTCCGATCAAAAAAAAAAGATTAAAAATTTGACAGATCAGTTTATTAAGTTATATTTTAAATTTTCAAAACAATGGAGTACATTTTTTATTCTTTTAAACCTATGTATATTGGTATAGGGATGTTAGTGGCAAAAATACTTCGATGTATTTCTTTGATTCGATGCATCGAAATGTACATCGATATTTTTCGATGCATCGGAGGGCATACATCGATGTATCGATGCATCGATTTGCATAGAATTTTACAGATACTACTTCGCAACAAAATATGTTAGTGCAAAATTGTACAAAATTTAAAATAATTTACTACAACTGAGCTAATAATGTTTTTAACGAGCTATTGAATAAGGTCAAAAACTTATTTGTAAAACAATATAAATCATAAAAATTTTAATTTTTTAATCATACAAAACTCTTTTAATTTGTAGGTTTTTTAGAAAAACTCTTGATTGCCGTCTGTCGTCTATTTCAATTGATTTAATATTGTCTCGATATAACTAGTAGAGTTCAATGCAAGCAAGACCCAGTGTTGTCTGTTAACCCACAAGCGGATGGATTGCCCCTTAGCTCCCCTCAATATGAATGGTGTGGATCTTGTGGAATCAGCCGCTCTTGACGTTCTGGGCATATCGATCCAATGTGATCTTCGTTGGAATGATCATATTTTCGATGTGTCGCAAGAAGTGGGCAAGTGCCTAGGTTTTCTAAAACGGTGCAAAAAAAAAACTTAAAACGTAATTTAATTTTATATGGAGAAAATATGTGGGAGATGATCATAAAAGAACCCTTAAAAAATCTGAATTACTGAAGGAAATTGCTTCATTTGTGAAACTTACTGCATTATTCTGTATCACGAAGCAGAGCAAGAAACGAGAAGCACTACTTTTTTCTATACAAAATTATATTGCTTCCCGTTTCTTGCTTATCGTTGGTGTGCATTTTCATTTTACAGAATAAAGCAGTTAATCTGTTTAATTGTAATCTGTTTTAATATAGAATAAGATAAGTTGTTTTGTGGACGTTTCTTATGTGTTCCATTAAGTTTGACGAATTTCCGGCACTCTTTAATTTTTTTTTTCAAAAATTACAATTCGATTTGTTTTCGCTGCGTTTCTAAAAAAATCTCCAAACCACACTTTTTAGTTCCATATCAATTTTTTGGTCAAACTCACTTCTCCTTTCTTTTTTTCACAGTTGAAAAACTGAAAAGTCGCACTAAGGGGTATTTAATCAATTTAAGCGGCCAAAATTCAATTTTATCAAAAATCGATTTAAAAAAAAAACTATATTCACATTGTCAAATAATCTAAGAATAACGGACACTAGTTATTTTTCACATTGCCTTCATCAAAAAATTTGTACAGCTCTCTTGAGTTGGTCTTTGAACTTTTGTTGAACTTTTGTTTAAGTTGCTAGTTGTTTAGCTGCATATTAAAAAATTGATAGTTTTTTCCCAAATTTTTTTAAACAAAGTATTTATGGATTCTCTAAGCTTCTTAATGGCAACGCTGACAACAATCCCGCCAATAGAGATGATATTCCGGAAACCCCAATTTTGGATGACAGCGTTGAGGTTCCGCTGCCCGACTATGATGAAGTTCTGACAGCTATAGCTCGGCTTAAAAATAACAAAGCCGCGGGAGCTGATGGCTTACCTGATGAGCTGTTTAAGAACGGAGGCGAAGCTCTACTTAAATGCATTCACAAGCTTCTATGCAGAATATGGTCGGAAGAATGCATTCCGAAAGATTGGAATCTCAGTGTGCTCTGCCCAATCCAAAAAAAGGCGATCCCACTATCTGTGCCAATTACCGTGGGATAAGCCTTCTTAATATCGCATATAAGGTCCTGTCGAGCGTTTTATGCGAAAGATTGAAGCCCATTGTAAACGAATTGATCGGACCTTATCAGTGTGGCTTCAGACCTGGAAAGTCCACCATCGACCAGATTTTCACTGTACGACAAATATTGGAGAAGACTCAAGAAAAACAAGTCGACACCCACCATCTTTTTGTCGACTACAAAGCCGCCTTCGGCAGCCCAATAAGGAAGCACCTGTACTCCACCATGTCTGAATTTGGTATTCCTGCAAAACTAATACGACTTTGCAGGATGACACTGAGCAACACCAGCAGCGCAGTTAAAATCGGGAAGGACCTCTCCCCACCATTTATTACCAAACGAGGTTTCAGACAAGGTGATTCCTTATCGTGCGACTTTTTCAACCTAATGATGGAAAAGATCATCCGAGCTGCTGATCTGAGACGTAGTGGCACAATATTCTGCAAGAGTGTTATGCTGCTTGCGTATGCTGATGACAAAGATATCATTGGCCATAATACGCGCAGTGCAGCATTTTCCAGATTAGAAAGAGAGTCAAGTCGAATGGGTCTGTCAGTGAATGCAGATAAGACGAAATACTTAGTGTCAACAAACAAACAGTCCCAGCGTCTTGGAACCCACGTTACCGTTGACAATACCTCCTTCGAGGTTGTGAAGAACTTCGTCTGTCTGGGATCCAGCATTAATTCAACCAACGACATCAGCATTGAGATCAAACGAAGAATAACTCTTGCCAACAGGAGCCCTCTCTCGACGAACAAAAATCAAGCTCTATAAATCGCTCATCATGCCCGTCTTACTTTACGCATCACAAACCTAGACGCTGAGCAGTTTAGATGAAAAGACTTTAGGAGCATTCGAGAGAAAGATTCTTCGTAAGATCTACGGACCAATCTGCGTCAATGGCGAGTACCGAATACGGTGGAATGATGAACTGTATGAGCTGTACGCTGACATCGACATAGTCAAGCGCATTAAAATCGAGCGGCTTCGCTGGCTTGGTCATGTTCAGCGCATGAAATACGATGCTCCAGTGAAGAAAACATTCGATTCGGTACCCAGCGGCGGTCAACGCAGAAGAGGACGACCACATCTTCGTTGGAAAGACCAAGTAGAGGACAACCTGACGAAGCTTGGAATTTCCAACTGGCGCCAGCAAGCGAAAGACAGAAATGGCTGGCGCAAATTCTTAGATGAGGCCAAGACCGACATACGATTGTAGCGCCAACTAAGTAAGTAAGTAAGTATTTATGGATTCTACTGAAGCGGATATGAAATAATGTATAAATGGTGGCTTGGATAACATTATATTTACATAAAATTAGTAATAGTACTTTTAAAAATAACTATTTTGGTGGATTTTTATAAAAAACTGTTTGGACATCCGAAGGGTTTTATTATCTGCGGCTCTTTTTTCTTCATTAACTTAAACCAGTGATTCTCAACCACTGTGCCGCGGCACTTTTGTGTGCCGTGAAATTCTAAAAGTGTGCCGCCAAATTTTGGATATATAATTATGTTAAAATTTTAAAATAATATGATTTTCATGAGTGCACCTTACATACCAAAACTCACAGAAAAGAGATGTTTAAACGAAATCACAAATGACGAAAAAACAACGAAAATAGAAAAAAATGCAACACTAACAAAAAGATACATACATATATGCTATATTGTTTGTGTCAATCGAAAACACTATATAACCAGCGATACCAACTGTATAAACAGTTTTGCGTAAAAATCGCTACAGCCGCTATCAAAAACAGACAAAGATTTAAAAACAAAAATCGCTACATTTCTAAAACAGTAGCGGAAAATAAGTAGCGGGAAAACCAACAGCTGGCATCCCTGCGGTGAACACAAAAGAAGACAAAGATAAAAAACAGGTTGTTTAAATGGCAGTTGGGATTCCCAGAATTATATAAACATATTGGCTTTGCACTATTGTATTCTCAAACGTGAATAAATCATTTTTAAAGGTAATATTTAATTCACCTTTTTATTATAATACAACAATAACAATATTATTTTTATTTTAACAGAACCTTATTAAAATGGATAAATGGTTAAAAAAAAGAAAGCTTAACGATGGTAATAGTGATAATGATAACGTAAGCGACCAAGTTAATGAGCCCACGCCCGGTACAAGTAAAGATACTTCTTGCTCCAAAAAATACGCTGTTCATCGGAAATACAATGATGATTTTTTGAAATTTGGATTTACCTCTACAATAGAAAATGACGAAGTTGTTCCCGAGTATGTTATATGTGGTTGTAAATTATCAAATAGTGCAATGGTTCCGAGCAAACTCCAACGTCACTTGGTGACTAATCATCCTTCGCTTTCAACAAAAGATAAAAGCTACTTTCAAAAGTCTTTATTTTCAAAATCCAAGCAAGTAAAAGTTTTTGAAAAACAAATTAATGTGTCTGAAAAGGCTCAAGTAGCTTCTTATGAAATAGCTGAATTGATTGCTGTTAAATTAAAACCTCACAATTTGGCAGAAGAAATTATTTTACCAGCATGTCGCAAAATTGTACAAATAATGATTGGTGGATCAGCAGATATTGATATTTGTAAAATACCACTTTCGAATGACACAATCCATCGCAGAATCAAAGATATGTCGCAAAATATTGAGCAAAATACTGCAAAATTTCTTGCAAATTCAAATTTTGCTCTACAAATCGACGAAACAACAGATATTACAGGAAAAGCTCAATTAATTGCATTTGTTAGATTTATTCACGAAAATGATATAATTAATCAATTTTTATGTTGTCGGGAGTTACCTGATTTTACAACTGGCAAACATATTTTTGATGTAATTAGTTCATATTTAGAAGAAATTAAAGTTTCGTGGAAGTCATGTATTGGCATTTGTACAGATGGTGCTCCAGCTATGATTGGACGTATAAAAGGATTTGTAGCACATGTTAAAGAACTGAATGGGGATATATTAGTTACCCATTGCTTTTTGCATCGAGAAGCACTTGTTACAAAATATTTGCCATCAGAATTGAAAATAGTTCTGGAACAATGTGTTAAAATGATTAATTATATAAAATCAAGACCATTAAAATGCCGCTTATTTAGTAAATTATGCCAAGCTATGGAAGCCAAGTACGAATCTTTGTTACTGCATACGGAAGTAAGGTGGTTGTTCAGAGGAAAAATTTTATCTCGTGTGCTGGAATTAAAAGACGAAATGATAAGGTTTTTCGAACAAGATAAAAATTATGATTTTGTTCATTTGTTGGAAGATAAAATATGGGGTACTAAATTGGCTTACTTATCAGACATTTTTCTTATTTTTAATAACATAAATTCAAGTATCCAAGGGCCTAATGAAAATATCTTAAACTCAACCGATAAGCTGGTGGGATTCCAAAACCAAATAACTTTATGGAAGAATAAAGCTCAGAAAGGCAATTTAGAAAAGTTTGAGTCAGTCCCAAAAGACTGTTATAAAATTATTACAAGTATTGTTAATGACCATTTGACAACATTAGAAGAGAGAATTATTCATTATTTCCCAAAATTAGATATAAAGAAATTTGATTGGGTTCGTAATCCATTTCTCCTAACGGTTCGTAATCCATTTCTCCTAACGGATACTTCTGTGTTTGACCTTACTTTGAAAGAAGAGGAAGAACTCATTTTGCTTTCCAATAATCGAGATTTAATTTCAAAACATTCAGAAGAATCTATTAATTTATTTTGGATTAACATTAGATGCGATTATCCAATGATAGCCAAAAAAGCTATAGACATATTATTACAATTTTCCACATCTTATTTGTGTGAATTTGGATTTTCAGCATTAACCAACATTAAAACTAAAAAAAGAACAAGATTGGTAAATGTAGAAGACGATATGCGAGTAGCATTATCATTTTTACGACCAAATATAAATGAAATTAACAAAAAACCAATTTCGCATTAAATTATTCTTATTATTAACTATTAAATTAAATGTATTCTTATTATTAACTTGTGAATAATCCCTTAATAAACGTACTGTTATTTTTGTAGTCCATGTTATTTTATTTCGCACATTTAAAATTATTATCATAAACTATTTTACGCAGTGTTTTATAGGTAAGTAAATAATTTTTAAACTTATCTTTTCTTTGTGTGCCGCCAAATTTTGAAATCGGTAAAAGTGTGCCGCACCAAACAAAAGGTTAAGAATCACTGACTTAAACAAAGAGGTGTTTACATTTTAAAAAAAGTTAAAAAAATAAAAAAATAATTCTTTACTTTTTAATGCTGAGTTTTTAAACCTTTTAGAAATTAATTTTTATAATCCTAATAAAGTTTTAAACGCTTTTTCTTATATATAATAATAAGTGTCTTACTTGCAAATATATGGGCTTGATAATATCATAAAAAACTAAAAAAAATTAAAAAAAAACGTTTTTGATTATAATGCATTAAAAACATAATTTTAATTTTTAATTGAAAATAAAGAGGGTCATAAAAGACCCGAGATTGATAGAGGTTTAAAATAAGTAAAACAGACATCCCTTAATACTTTTTTCCCAATAAAATCAGTTTTAGGAAATCCTACTTGAGGAAATGTAGAAGTGGGTCATATGTGACTCATTGATCGGACAGTGTTGAGGATTTAAAAAATCAGTAAATTGCATAATTATATACTATTTTTTCAACAAAACAATTTAAATGTTCACCTAAAAAAAAGCTCAGGTGGGTCATACATGACCCAATGGTCGTACAGCGTTAAGGATATCAAAAATAAAAAGATACACGATTAGAATCTTTTAACCCAATAAAATAATTTTGGCCGCTTTAATCGATCAAATACCCCATAGTGCGTCGGTTCAATGTACTAGAGATGTCAATTTTCAGAAAACATCTATTTATACATTGAGTGGATAATTTTCAATGCATCGAAGCAAAACATCGATATTTTCGATGCATCGATGTTTTTCCGACATCCCTATATTGGTAACAAATTTGAACAGAGATAAAAGCTTATCATTGCACATTCTGTTTTCATTTATTTCGCAAATGACTGGAACAGCGACTGCAAGCAGCTGATATAGGAATTATAATATGACACTTACTTTTGATTGAAAAAATAAAAGTCAAATTTTAACTGTTATTTATGATCGAAAAAATAAAAGTCAAATTTAACTTGTATATTTGATCAAAAAAATTAAAGTCAAATTTAAGCTTTTATTTTTGATCAAAAAAATAAAAGTAAAATTTTAACTTTTATTTTTAATCGAAATAACATTGGGCAAAAAAAAAACGATTGACTTTTTTTAAAAAATCCGAAAAATTAAAATCATTAAAAATTATTATTCCTTTGCTAACAAGCATCGCGTTGCTGTATTCAAATATCGAATAGACTTATTCTTTCCATTTGACTTTTTGAATAGAAATTTTGAAAATAACTGTTATTTTCGGTCCCTGCATTTATGAGTTATATAACAACAAAACACTTAAGAATTAAAATTAGAAATTGAGCATAAGAATTAAAATTGTAATTAAAATTGATATTGAAGTAGATACACAATTTATAAGTTAGAATTTATACAAATTGCATTTTACAAAAAATAAATCACTACTAAAATATTTTTTTTTTTATTTTCTCTGTATTGAAATTTTCCTTTTCAGTTTCAAATGTAGTGTGATGTGTTGAGAATACTCAACTCCCCGCATACAGTCTCATCGACCACAAATTCAATACTTTTCATACGAAGAGGTCAGAGCCTAGTTTATACAGGCATCTTTAGGGCCCTCATATAGATAAGAACAAAAAATTTAAAAAAAAGTTGTGCAACTTGGCACTCCAATTACTTAAAGAAGATATAAAAGCTATTAAATGAAAACAAAATTGGCAAATATGAAGTGGCTTTTTTTTCTAACATATTTTAAATTTTTATCAATTCCCTAGCCGATAATCTAAACCTAAATCATTATATTTTTGTCATAGGTGATTTTAATTCGCGAAAATTATCTTGGGTTTTGGATGAAAACAATCTTTTACCATTTAATATGCAGTCGGCCATTGAACACCTAGCTGTCAGTTATTTTTTGCACATAATTTTCGCCAAATTAATTCCATTAAGAATGACCTAAATAGAATTTTTGACTTGATTTTTGTCAGTGATGATATTAAAGCGGTTTGTAGAAATAATATGACGCCAATATCTAATAACAGACTACATCATAAAGCTTTATATATTGAATTTGATTTCTATAATTTTAATCCCGCACCTTATGACTCAGTTAACCTATTAGATTATGCTAAAGGCAACTTTGCAGCATTTAATGAAGTTTTAAATGCACTTAATTGGTCATTATTAAATAATCTCGTGTGTCCGTCTAAAGCTTATAAATTCATCTCTTCCAAAATATCGAGTTCAGCGGTTCAATTTGTTCCTTACAAAAGATGTACTCATCTAAGAAATAAACCACCTTGGTTGATTTCTAGATTTCTAGATTAGCAACGTTAAAAAATCTTAAAAACAAAACTGTAAAAAAATTCAAATACACAAATTGTGTCGCAGATCAATTGCATTTCTTTCAATTAAGGCATGAATTTGATTGCCTTCATAAGTCCCTTTTTAAAGCTTATGTTCTGAATGTTGAAAATAGCTTAAATTCTAACCCAAGGTATTTTTGGGAGTATTTAAATACTAAAAGAAAAACAAGTGGGTATCCAATCAGCATGGAATTTTATGGTTTGAAATCTTATAATCCTTTAGAATCAACTTATCTTTTCTCAAAATTTTTTAAAAATGTTAATGAAAATCATGCGTCTTCAAATATTCACAACACTTTCAATATTGATGACTTAAATATTGGTTCTCTAGATGTTATTAATGTCTCTGGTGACGATGTAGCTTTAACAATTTCGCATCTCAAGTCAAGCTATAAATTTTAACATGGGGATCTCCCACCAATGTTTTTTTAACTTTTTTCTGTAAATATTGCTACTCCTTTAGCTTCTCTTTTTTGCATTAGAAAAGGAATTTTTCTAGATGTTTGGAAAATTTGTTTAATTATTCCGAGCTTTAAATCTGGCAATCGTTGTGATGTAAATAATTACAGGTCAATTGTGAAACAATGCACAATAGCCAAATTATTTGATCATATAATTACAATTATAATATTTGAGCACGTACAGCGAGTCATGTCTGAATTTCAACATGGGTTTTTTCCTGGTAGGTCAACATGTTCAAATTTATTGCTTATTTCCAAAAATATAATTAATGCAATGGAAGACGGTACTCAGTTAGATGTTATCTTCTTTGATTTTTTCAAAGCATTTGATAAAGTTGATCACCTAATTCTATTCAATAAACTAAAAAGTTCGGACTGTAGGATTCTTTAATTGGTTTTTTTAAAAGTTATTTAAAGGATATAAAGCTTTTTGTTAAGTTTGGTTCAACTATCTCCGATATTGCTATTGATGCTTCGTCAGGCATTCCACAAGGTAGTCATTGAGTTCACCTCTTTTATTTTTAATTTTTATTAATGACTAGCTGATATACCCGGTGTTACTCGAGAGTCATTTATATAAAAATTTTAATATACACTTTTCGATTAAATGTTTTTGTAAATTTTGGAATTTTGTAAGAACGTGTTAAATTTAAGTTTGAGACCACTATAAAAATATTAGTTAAAAAATTTACCAAGCTTTTTTAACGAAGAAATAATTTTATCACTGTTTTTTCACAATCAAAAACTGTTTTGTAGTTCTAAACTGAATTTACTGGCTACTGGTAAGCATGTTACTTGCACTTTGCTAATGAAAATCAAATTTATAAAAATCTTCCTAAAATTTTTTAGTAGTTTTTCCAGTTGGAAAATAACAATTGTCTCTTTGATTAAAAATTAATATAAATTGAGTCTGATAGTTGATGCAATTTCTTAAATCTTCTGAATTTCTCTTTTATACGAAAAATTGTAAAGTCGTTTTTTAATGTAAATTAGCAAAAAGGTGTAAGTTAAGAAAGCAGTCGCTTTTTAATTTTTATTATAGTATATACAGCGACCTGTAGCAATATTATCGACGTAAACAGATCGACATAAATCCAGCTGAAAAATCTGCAGGAACAGTGCAAGAAGTGCCATTATGTTATTTGCTGCAAGTTTACGCTGTGTGCGAAAAGAACTAAATTTGATAACAGTTACCGACTTTTCTAATATATTGGAATCGTGTCGGTAATGCAGTACTTAGTTCTAATTTATAATATTTTCCAGCATACTTTTCAGCATACTTTCGGTCAGTACGCAATTGAACCGAAAAATTTGTTCAATGCAGCCAAGCTTACAACCATGTCGGTACATTTAATTGGCGTGGAAATTTGACTTTCAACAATAAAGTTCAAATAACACATTAAACATGAAAAAATTAACTTTTACAGTATTCTAATTCACAGTCATCTTTTCGATGATACAGTGATATATATAGAACATTTAAAGTACCATTGATGAAGAACTGTGTGACAACGTGTGGGTGAAACAATAGTGAGAAAAACGACAAATCACAATAAAACAGATTTAACAGGCGGGGGGTGGGGAGGCAAAAAGTAAGATTTTTTGTATACACCAAAATGTTTATAATTACTCTAGACACACACAACTTCATTCTCTATATAGAGAATTTTAAAACAAAACTCAGTTTTATTAAAAGTCTGGTATGAAAAAATAGAATTTTAGCCATAACTTTTGATTGGAGAGAGATATTGGGGTAATTTTTTCACATATATTATCTTTGAGACTTGACTTTTTTGTAAAAATACAAAAACAACATTTTGGAAAAAATAGATTTCGCGAAAAAAATCAAACTTGATTGTTTGAGTGCGAAGCGTTTCGGTACTTTGTACTTAAAAAAAACTTCATTAGTCTAATTTTTTGTAAGTTAAGCCTACAAAACTATGTCAAAAGACAGAAAAAAATGTCAAAAAGACAGAAAAAATGGAACAAATGTAAATAAAAAACAATTTACATAGTACCAAAGCGCTAAGCAGGGGGCTAGAGACGGGTAAAAACATATTAAATTGGCCACTAAGTTTCGGTCATGTCCGTATGTTTTGATTTTAATATTACTCAAAAATTGAAGAAATAAATTATCTTCAAATTTAAGTATAACAATAAATTATTAAAAACTGTCCAACTACTTATAGTTCCTATTATAATTTTAAGAAAACATTTTTTTCTTAAAATATCTACCTAAATATGACCATGCTATACAATGTCACGTCTTTAGTCTGACAAAACATTATACAAAACATGCTATGCAATGTCATGTCCCCAATCCGACATAACACTATACACCATTAATCATAATATAAAATTAAAAACTAACTAAACTGGAAAAATAATAATATAAAAACCTGAAAAAATTATTATACAAAAAGATAAACATCCCATCTAAAATAAGTGAAAACAACAAACCTAAAAACCTAAAACTCTTGCCGTGTAGGCATAAAGGCTACCTTTAAACGTTTTTCAACCACAGCCACGTGGTCTCATCAGAAGGCTTTTAAAAAATCTAAAAAAAACCTAACCGACCTCTAAAATCTGAATGCTATGCATTCGAAGTAAGCTAATCTACTGACAAACTGAAAATAAATTACATACGACACATGTATGCAGCACATTCAAACATACACATGTAGAGCATATCATGCAATACATATGCAGCACATTCATGCAACACATTCAAGAAAAAACCTATGGAAAAAATAAAAAATCCTAACAAAAATTAGTAAAAACCTAATAAAAAACCTGTCAAAAATAAATAAAAACCTAATAAAATAATAAAGTTAGTAAAAACCTGAAAACTTATATATAAAATGCATTGCTCCAACAAATCCCACCGAAAACGTTCCAAAAAAACGGAACCGTTCATAGTGGAACCCGCTAGAACAATACGCCTAATAAAGGTGGATAATCTGTGTGCGAAAGGCAATAATTTTTAGTGCTAAGGAGCATCGCACTGATTCTCCTTAGCCGCCTTCTAAGTCCCCCAGAAAACCTACAAGAACAATTAAAATTAAAAATGGGTAAACCCCCACTTTCCCTGTATGATTAATTTGCCTCTGTAGACAAATAATCATTTAATTTTTTCATCCATAGTCACTCACAAGCATGCGGTGACTAGTGGACCAGAGGAGGATATGTAGTGGCCCACGGTAACGTGAGTCTACTACGGATATGTTAGTGCCTTGGGGCGTGAAGTATCAACCCAGAACTTAGGGAAAACAGTCCATTCCCCTACTAAGCTACTTTTTTGTTAGTAACTAACAATGTTTTTCATTATAATCTTAATCTAACTTACTTAATATACTTTAAAAATCTAATTCCGCCATTGCAGAATGTCGAAAGCTCGAGGCCCGAACGTCAATAGAGCATCTACCAATCCCGATCACGACCGATAAACACCCCACCGCCGTCCCACCACAGGAAATGAAGAACCAACACAGAACTTAGTGCTGCCTGTCCATTCCCCAGAACAATCGCCCCCGACGATCAGACCAATAAAAAAGTTAAAAATTCAACAAACCCCCAGAAGTTGGTCATAATGGGCCCACCCTCAATCAAAAATCTGTTTGGCCATTACAGATTCTTGACCGTTTATCTTCCTAAAGACACAACTAATAAAGAATCAAACTTGATTGTTTGAGTGCGAAGCGTTTCGGTACTTTGTACTTAAAAAAAACTTCATTACTCTAATTTTTTGTAAGTAAAGCCTACAAAACTATGTCAAAAGACAGAAAAAAATGTCAAAAAGACAGAAAAAATGGAACAAATGTAAATAAAAAACAATTTACATTGTTGTTTTGATGACAAAAACAGTAAAATAATTTTTGCGCTTAGCTGGAAGAATTTTTGCAAATAAATGCTTTGTCATATGAAAGGTAGTCAGATGTGCAATTTTTAATTGATTTCATTTTTACAACAACAACAATTTTTGAGTCATTTTTTGAGTAAAAAGTCAATATTTTGGACCTTTTTTGACATAATCATAAAACATATATACACTGACTTAACGGTACAGTTCAACCTACTTTTGTAAAGTGATTTTATTGAACTTTTGAAGAAAAAAAATTTGAATGAAATATATTAATGGACAGCGGAGATATTTGCATCGAAAGACCAAACTTTGATTTTCATGTCGTTTTTTTCTCATTCTTAGGTAACGATGTTTTATGAAAAAGTCGTTGTACTGAAAATTTCTCCAATTTTGAAGATATGTGAGTGTTTTTGATGTCAAAATAACAAAAAATTTTTAAAATGAAATACACAAAAATCTCCGATGGTAAAAAGTTTTATAATAACAAAATTACCGTTAGTTGAAAAATTTCAGAGGGGGCGTGGCAAAAACTAAGTATGTAACATTTTAAGTTGGGATAAATTTAATATGTGTACCTAGTTTGAGCGAAATCCGTTGAGCCGTTTAGATTTGTATAAAGGCCAAACAAACAAACAAACAGAAAATGAGTTTTATTACTATAGATTTACCTAAGCATTTGAGATTTGCTAGATGTTTAATATATACAGATTATATTAAACTCTTTTGTAGAATATCGAACACATCTAACTGTATGAATCTTCAAAGTGATATTTCAGTTATGTACAACTGGTGTCTTTCAAACAATTTAACCTTGAATATCAGTAAATGTTGCATAGTTTCATACACTAAATGTGCAAATAGCATCTTATTTAATTACACATTGAATAATGCCATTCTAAATCGGAAAAAAGAATTTAAAGACATGGGGGTTATTTTTGATACTCAATTCAATTTTAAATATCAGTAGGATTATATTATATCGAAGTCATATTCCATGCTGGGATTTATTAAGAGACATACACAAATTTTTAAGGATCCTTTAACAAGTAAATCATTATATGTTTCCTTGGTTCGTAGTATAATTGCATTGCCTTGTTTGGTCAATAAATAAATAAATAAATAAAAATGCGCTGAGAAAGCTTTATTGGCCTGATGGTCTTTCAGCATATGAAGTTCGTCGCAAATTAGGCGATCGATTAGTTTTCTTATACTTGTTTATAATATTTTTTCTGGTAAAGTTAATTGTGAGGGATTCTCAAACCTCTTCCAAATTTATGATGCACCGAGGGATTTGTGACGAACTCGTTTGTTCGAAGAAAATCTTCACAGGACCAATTATGCTTATAATGAGCCAATAGTAAGATGCATACACTTATGCAACAGTCTTTCACATATTTTAAGTTTTAATGTATCAGAACATGAATTTAAATTAATTCTATTCACTATTTTTAATTACCTTTAAGGTAAAATATGTATAGTCTGTAAGATTGCAAGAAATCAGTAGACTCGAATAATAAATAAAATAAATAAATAATAAATTTTCCGTTTTTACGCGTATATATTCTTAAATGCCGGTTTATAGCGCCAACATTTTAAAAGGTACGTTATTGAATTTATTTTATTTTAAGCAAAACATATCTTAGTCATAAAGTATGCCTATTTTTCAAAATTATAATTAAGTATAACTTCAAAATTCATGATCATAAATTTTAAATACATAATTTTTGGGCCAACTTTTACGAATTTTTGAATTTTTGTAGAAAGCGGAAATATTTAAAAAATTATTTCTGAAATTAGTGGATATTTCCTAAGAGTTCTACATGTTCAGAATGCAAAAATTCGATTTGGAATTAATTCCGTCTAGCATGACCTTTCGCATTACTGAGCGGCGCCAGCATTGCTGACGTGTTTAGTGTTTTGGTGGCAAATATTTAAATTTGGAAAGAAAATTCCAATTTTCTATCGACCGTACATGATGTAGCTACTTCCGTGCAACCCAAAGTTTCTGAATTTGTCTGAATTCCAATTAGTTCGTAACTATTTCGAGAATTCTTAACGAATTCGTAACTATTTCGCAACACTAATTTCGGAACATTTCCGAATAATTCGACAGAGTGCCGAAAGCAAATTTTCAAATTAAAATTGTGAGGTGTTTATAATATTTCAAGTTGAAAAAAATTGGTAGGCCATGAGCCTAGCGGCATTTTAAATAATTTTCCATTTATAAAATAATTTAATTTTAAACAACTTTTTCTTTAAAACAGATGATACAAAATATGGTTCTAATTTTAACTTTGACAAATGCAAATGCAAACGACATTTCGGATTCACATTTATAATTTATAATTTTTGGCATGTCATTTGTACGAAACATATAGTCTGGGACATCTTAAGCCCTAACTAAACTTTGATTCGAAATTGTTATTTAATTTTGTATTACATACGGTACAAAAATCATTAAGAGGTCGTTGCAAATTTGATTCTTCATTTCGTTACGAATGCGTTAAGAAATTGTAAAGAATTCGTTGCGAAAACGATAATTCAATTGTTTACGAATGTGTTACGAAATCGATACGTCAATTCTTTAACTCGGTTTAATTTCGAAAAATTCGTAGCGAATTCTTTACGAATTCGGAAACTTTGGTTTGCTGGGCTTATTGTTTATTCGGGACTATCAATATTGTGAATTTTTCAATATAGCTTATTGTAAATATACTTGCAAATATCATATTTATTTTGAGTTTTTGACACACTATTTTTCATTTATTTTAGAATAACAAAAACAAGACTAACTGTTGAAGATGACAGTTGGTCTAGCTTTGTCAGTCAAGAAAAAAAATTAAAGACATGTACAAAGCAAAGATATAACACGGAAACATTGCAATCTAAGTTGTCTTTCTTTGTGCTGTATGAAAAGAGAAATATATCCCAAAATCCCCCAATCGAAGACTGGTAAATGTAGCAATTTGGCAATTTAGCACAACTGAAATGAATACCCTTATTATCCTTTAACTCATCAAAGTTAAAAAGGTAGTGGGAAAATAATTTACGTCATTGACGCATAACTCTTCTAGGTCCACCCTGATGTCTGAATACTAATTTTTACCCAATTATATAATCGCACATTTATGCAACATGGCCTCTGTTGATATTATGAACTACAGATGCTTTGTGGTGAATAAATAATGTTGTTACCCTACAAACGAAGCATAACGACAGTTTAAAATTTCTCTGTATCTCTCTACTGCCTGGCATCAGCTTTGATAGTCCTTATTACAATAATTATTTATACCATTGAACAACATTCTGCCAAACAACTAAAGTAAATGTGTTGACAATTCTTCAAAGTTTTGTATGCTCTAATGGTTTTCAAACAAGTGTTCTTTGTGAAAGTTAAAAATTTGTGAAAAAACTTTTTAGCAAAAAAAAACCAACTTCAAACCACTACAAAGTAAAAAATAATTTTAAATTACTTTTCACATTAATTCTGTGTAAAATTTGTTAATTTATTTATAAATATTAAAAAAAAATAAATAAACTGGCCATTTCAGTTCTTGGAAGGACTTTGATCTAGCTTCTATTGATCAATTGTGTTGTGCGTGTTAAATGTTTGATCGCAAATGATCGAGAACTGGACCTACGTGTTTTATGCCAACTCCGAACGGCTTATGTTCTCAAGAAGCTTTACATGGCAATTTTTACTCTCTGAGGTTTGCCATTGTCTGCAGAGAGGGGTGACGACCGAACAGAAAAATTAATTCAATTGAAAAACTTTCTGTCTGAGCTGGAATTGAACCCGGGCTACCGCGGTTCTTTAGCTTAGGGGCCACGCACTCTACCTACTAGGCTACGGTCGCCACTTTTAATATAATTTATAAATATTATTAAATTGAAAATCTTATTGCTATAACTTCTTTATTTTGTATTATTATCATAAATATAATAATTTCTCCATTAATATAACACCTTTAAAGCCGGAGCGTTAATTTTATAAAAGTCTGATTATAATCATATAATTATATTAGCGCCGACTTTAAAGGTTTTATATTCATGGAGAAATTAATATATTTATGATAATAATACAAAAAAAAATTATAGTAATAAGATTTTCAATTTAATAATATATATAAATAAATTAACAAATTGTACACAGAATTGATAAGGAAAGTAATTTAAAATTATTTTTTACTTTGTAGTGGTTTTGAAGTTGGTTTTTTTTTTTTTTTTGTTAAAAAGTTTTTATTTCTTCCTTTTTAGAGATTATGATAACAATTTTCCCATTCTTGTAACTTATTACCTGAAAAATAGTATTTTTCTTATATTTCCACGCCCTTTTGTCCAGTAACGCCCACTTTCTTAACCATAAATTTTCATAATTATTCCTACCCCTGTACCTATTTTCAGTATCCTAGTATTATTCGAGCTATGGCTTTTTTCTAATATTGCCACGCCTTTTTCGAACAACGCCCACTTTTTTGACCGTAATTTTTTTATAATTGTTCCAACCCTTGTACCAATTTTCAGTACCCTTGTATCAATATTAACTGAGATACAGTATTTTTCTTATATTGCCACGCCTTTTTGTCCAACAACGCCCACTTTCTTCACAGTAAATTTTCATGAGTATGCCTACCCCTGTACCCTATTTCAATATCCTAGTGTCAATATTATTCGAGTTACAGCGTTTTTATTATATTTCCACACCCTTTATCGAATTACGCCCACTTTTTTGACCCCAGTTTGTAATAATCGTTCCTAACACTGTACCAATTTCCAGTACCTTAGTGTCAATATTAACTGAGATACAGTATTTTTCTTATATTGCCACGCCCTTTTGTCCAACAATGCCCACTTTCTTCACAGTAAATTTTTATAATTATGCCTACTCCTGTACCTAAATTCAGTTCCCTAGTGTCAATATTATTCGAGTTACAGCGTTTTTCTAATATTGCCACGCCCTTGATCTAACAACGCCCACTTTTTTAACCATAACTTTTAATATTTGTGCCAACCCTTGTACTAAATTTCAGTTCTATAGTGTTAATGTTAGTGGATATACAAAGTGTTTCTTATATTGCCACGCCCCTGTGTCGAATACCACCCATTTTTTTAGACGGGCACCTCCGCGTGTGATATCTATATCTGTTCCCAAAAAATTGTGGCAATCGGGCAAGTACTTTAGGAGTTATCGATGTACATACATTAAAAAAAAAAAAAAAAAAAAGAGAGACCAACCAACTGAACCCCCTCCTTTTTGAAGTCGGTTAAAAAAGAATGAATTACACATTTTTATGAAAGTAGTGTAAATGAAAAACAAAATTAATCTATTCTTGATGTTTAATCCATACAAAAAAATTATAAGAACAGATAATGTGATGTATTCTTTGAATTAAAAGTGTTGAATTCTTACAATTCTTCTAGACATGTTTGTCTTCTTGACAATACGTCTTTTAAAGAATTTTTCACTTAAATCAGAAACTGAGGTAGAGAATTTAAACAAAGCTTTTATCTCAACCTGGAATTTCTGTATCAAATTTTAAAGACATCAATATTTTTAGACCTTGCTTCCTGAGTAAAAATAAAAACTTTCTTAGCTAAGACCAAACAGCGGTCGAGCATGGTCTAATTTTAAACATGTTTCTCGGATGTACAAGGGTCGTACAGCAGCTGTACAGAGGCCGTTTTGAAATAACCTCGTTTTGAAATAATACAATTTTATTAAGGCCTTGTACTGCCGTTATTGCACCCAACTTTCGGCCGCTAGTATTTTTGTCTTCTTTTTAGGCCATGTTCGACACTTGTACGACCGTGCGGCTCATGTTCGACCGCTGTTCGGCCACTAATATTTTTACTCAGGTTATTTTAAAACAATATCAAAAGCGTTATTATTCGAGCCACATAATTGAATTACGCCAACAGAGTAGATTGACTTCAAAGTGTACTTCACACAAATCTACAATTAAATTACAATATTATAAGCACAACACGCTTTAAGCTTCATCCTTCTTAACCCTTTTGCAAACAAGCAACAACATATTCGTGCTTAAATGAGTTACACATGCAAAACACACACTCCCACACTATAGTGTTCGCATGTGTATGTGTTTAGGGTTATACCCACTTGAGTGCATAGCGTAACAAATATTGATTTCCGAGTGACAAACACTGACTGTCTGACAAAATATTTTCAGAACGCTGCTTTAATACACTATGCCGCAATGATGCGACATGATGATGATAACGATGATGATGACGATGATGATGTTAATGTTGATGTTGATGATAATCATGATGTGCCACAGGCAAGAGTGTTAATGATGATGTATGTTTGAAGCAGCAACATGTGCATGTGTCACTTCGGTAGATAGATCTTGAGGTAGAAGACTTAAAGAGAAGACTCAAGATTTATTTCTTGACAATTTGTAGTTACGCAAATTAACGCCACCCACCTTAGTTGCGGAAGCACTAAGAAAACTTGCTGTCTTTTTTGGAAATTAGCTATTTTCATAAATTTCCGAGGTAAGCCATGTTCTTTGAAAAATATTTAATAACACTGAAAGAAACAGAAATTTCAACTTGTTGGATAATAATCACTGAGGATGTTACGGAGCTCCGCACCCGCAAAATTTGCAATAATTTGCATCCGCATCCTCATTTTAATAATTGACAGAAAAATATTTTTCCTATGACTAACTTTAATCAACATTAATATTAAGCTACTTGAACCAAATGTCATCTACACTACCGAAGCTCCCCATCAATCAAAGTCACTCTTTCTGCATTCCATGAATTTTTTTTATTGCATTTTTTTTACTGTTTCTTATGAAAATAAATTGAATGCGATGAAAATATAAATTTTCTTAATTGTGGCACAAACTACTTTGACAGCTTATACATTTTTAGTCCGATACATGGTATACCAAGGTATATTTAATGAGGTACTGTTAGTAGACAAAATTGTCTCTTGTGGTGAGTACCTTAGTTGTCAAAATCAGTTGTTTACGAAAAAAAGCAAAACAAATAACAAAAGTTTTCAATAAGTTGTCAATAAGCTTTATTGAGTTGTGAATTTTTGTGTTTTCAATTGATTTAAAGATTTTAAATAAGTGATATATAAGTGATTTGAAGTGATTTATGTGATAAAATGCCACGTGGTTGTGCAATTTGTAAAAAGCCTTTTCAAAAAGAAAATGGCTCATCTTTTCGTGTGCCTCAGTAGAGTACCTATGAGAGTTCTAAATCAAAAACGCGTGTATTTTCTTATGGGCCTCAAAATTCACAAAATTGTGAGGTGCAGCGCAGTCGGCGTAGTACGATCGGTCAAGTTGGCCGATAGTAGGGTGGCTGAAGCGTGTTGTTGTTGTTGCAAATTGGAAATAAGCATAGAAGATGTACGGATGGAGGGATAGCTAGGGGGTATGATCGGCCAAGCTAGCTGAAGTAGAACGCTTGAAGCGTGCTGCTGCTATAAATTGGAGATAAGCACACAAGATGGACGGACAGATGGATTGATAGCCAAATGGGCTATGAAATATGTTCTAGAAGCTTCTAGAACCTTCTAGAACATTCTAGAACATTCTAGAAGTAATTGAAATTGGAGATAAGCATGCAAGATGGACGGACAGATGGATTGATAGCCAGATGGGCTATGACATATGTTCTAGAAGCTTCTAGAACCTTCTAGAACATTCTAGAACATTCTAGAAGTAATTGAAATTGGAGATAAGCATGCAAGATGGACGGACAGATGGATTGATAGCCAGATGGGCTATGTCATATGTTCTAGAAGCTTCTAGAACCTTCTAGAACATTCTAGAACATTCTAGAAGTAATTGAAATTGGAGAGAAAGCAAGCATAGAAGACGAATGGGCAGGCAGTCAGTCAGTCAGATAGTCATATGGATGGACGGACGGACGGATAGCTAGCTAGATGTAGGTATGATTGATCAAACTAGCTGAAGGGGGAGATAAGCAAGCATAGAAGACGTTTGGGCAGACAGTCAGACAGATAGTCAGATGGATGGACGGACGGAGGGATAGCTAGAAGGTGATAAGCCCAAGCTTCATAGCAAGCAGAATGTTTATGGATTTAAGTCGCTACATAAACTTAGGTGTTGTTGTTGTTGTTGGTATAAATCAAATTTTAAGTTTAAGGTGATAAGCCCAAGCTTCATAGCAAGCAGAATGTTTATAGATTTAAGTCGCTACATAAACTTAGGTGTTGTTGTTGTTGTTGGTATAAATCAACATTTCAAGTTTAAGGTGATAAGGAAACAGCACAGAAGTAAAGAGTGTAGTTGTTATGCATTTTAATAAATTTAATATGAGTTGGTTGACTTATATAAAAACAAAGCATGAAAGCAGCAAAATAAATTAAGCTAGCGATTGAAACGATATCATAGCCATGACCATACGCAACTATGCTGATATAAATAAAACAAAACGAGCTGATTTATATATGAATCATTATTGTTCTTTTATTGATTTGTTATATTTAAAGTTTGATAATACATGTATAAAAGCAATAATTACATGCATAAAAAGTAATTGATTTAACCATTCAGCTTCGAGTATAATTTTGCTCTATTTTCTACTTCTGTTTCTGCATCTTTTTACTCCTTTACCAATCTTATTTTTAGCGTCTTTTTGCTCCTTTGCCCATTTTGCCAACTTTTGGTCATCCTTCTTCTTCTTACACTTCTCCTCTAAGTGCGAGTTGCTACCGCAGTAGTAGCAATAAATTAATTTACGATACCCTCTCAATCTATTCATATTATTTTGCTGATGGCTTTATTCAAAATACCTTTAGCAATAAAGATCAGATGATGACTGGTTACCTTTTTATAATTCACACGCATTTAAATAATTCTTCTGATTTCGTTGGTTAGAGGTGAGTATTCAATTAAACGATCATGGATTACTAGACAATAGGACGATGTTTTATCTGGAATCGGTTTGTTTGCTTCGGTATCAAATTCGATTCGTATATCAATAGGTAGGCACCACAAATTTAATGTTAAAGACGATAACCTCAAGCTTCATAGTAAGCGTATTAAACGGATCCAAAACCAAATGTTTAAGATAAGGGAGCAGTATGGCTGTTAAGCATTTTAATAAATTTAATATGAGTCGGTTGAGTAATGTAAAAATAGCGTATGAAAGCAGCAAAGAAGATAAGGATTTAAGAAAAATTTATTATTTGAACCCATAAATATATATAAATAATTGAATCGAAAGTTTTTAGCTCATTCAATATTTGATCAGCATCATAAAGTGTTTAAACATATTTCGTGAAGATTTATTTATTTGTATTTCTTATATTTTAAAATGAGTGCACGCGTCAACGAAATTTTAAAAATTGCAAAAGCATTGTGCGAAAATGCGCACAAAAATCGGGAGCTGGTTATGCCAAGTATAAAAGAGTGCTCATCGCTCCTTATTACCCTTCGGGGTATTTTACGATGGGCAACAACTGTTGGAACAAAGCAGAGTGCTACATGCGGAATAGGACTTATTCAAGGCTATCGCACGCAGTTGAAGAAGCTCAACGCTTGTACTGGTGCAGGTCTTTCCCGAACGGGCAACAGATCGGATTGGGCTTCAATTCGAATTCGGTGGGAAGAAATCGAGTCAACATTTGGTGGACGGTAAGCTTAATTTTGAAATAATTTTATTACCATATTACATATTTCGATTTAATATAATATATTAATTTAACCCATATTTTAATTTTCAGAGTACGTACCGGCGTCATAATTAATTTGACGCATAAAGATCCCCAGAATTTCTTGGCAGATTGTCTAGATCTCTTCCAGCGCACCGTTAAAAAATCCTTAGTGAAATTTACGTCTCTTAAGGTAAATACAATATTTTGTGGCGAATTTCGAGTTACTAGAGCTAATGAGGAAATTAGTGAATTGAAATTCATGAACACGAAAAATGTTGCTATTTACCGGGAAACGGATATTAGAGCTTGGTTTTTTGAACATGTTCAAAATGCTATTTTGAAAAAGCTGGAAGAGTTCCAAGAACGGGATAGTGGATGGGCGTTGGCTGCAGTCGTTAACTTGGCAGTAAACATCAACAAATACACGCCACAGCTAGGGTCGTCATATATCCCGCTACCACAACAGATTCATAGCAAGAAAGCATGCGTTAATGTAAAAAATGATGACAACGCATGTTTTGCTTGGGCAATCATATCTGCTCTGCATCCAGCGAATATAAATACGGAGCGCATGTCAATGTATCCGAATTATCGGGATTTATTAAATTTAACAAATATTGTATTTCCAATGACGATGCGGCAGATCCCGAGATTTGAGATGCAAAACAGCATCTCAATTAATGTATACATTCTGCATAAAAACAGAAACAAATTTACAGTTCTGCCAGCATATTTGACAAAAAATAAAATGGTATGTCATATAAATCTCCTGATGGTGCAGAGCAGATATCAGAATGAAGCTGATGATTGTGATAATGATAACAACAATATCGCTGATAATGGAAATGGTAGCAGCAATGATGATGATGTTCCAATCACATACCATTATGTGTGGATAAAAAGTCTTTCACGGCTTTTATCTAACCAATTATCGGCACATAATGGGTGCAAATATTTTTGCGATAGATGTTTGCACTACTTCCACTCAGCACTCAAGTTGGAGCAGCACACCGAGGACTGCAGCAGACTAAACAACTGTAAAATAAGGATGCCGACAGAAGCTGAGAAGGAGGTTTGCTTTAAAAATTTTAAAAATAAGATTATGACCCCATTTGTGGTATATGCCGATTTGGAGTGCATTTTGGCAAAGTCCATTGTTGGAAATGCATACCAGAAGCATATACCATATAGTGTGGGTTTTTATGTTAAGTGTGCGTATGACCCCACGTTATCGTTTTATAAAAGCTATCGTGGGGCAGATTGTATTGCGTGGTTCGTTTCGGAACTTAATAATTTTGCTGAAGATGTTGAAACTGTCTTTCTTTGCCCTCTACCCATGGATGACATGACTGTTGAGCAAGTTCAAAGTTTCACGATCGCCAACACATGTCACATATGTGAGAAAGCCTTCACCGGTGATAATGTCAAGGTACGCGATCATTGTCATCTTACCGGTGTTTATCGAGGCCCAGCGCATAAGGGGTGCAACATAAACTTCAAAGACTCACACACAATACCCATAATTTTTCATAATCTCACCGGTTATGACTCGCATTTCATTTTTAAAAATTTAGCCACAGATTTAAAGGGACGTATTGACCTTCTACCAATAAACAGAGAACGTTACATTTCATTTACTAAACGACTGGACGAATATGTAATAAAATATCGGTTTATTGACTCATTCAGATTCATGGCGAGTAGCTTAGATACTTTAGCCTCACATCTACCAAATTGCAATATTCTAAAATCGGAGTTTAACAATTTAAATGTTGAACAATTAAATTTGCTGACACGTAAGGGTGTCTTTCCGTATGACTACTGCGATGATGTAGTTAAATTTTCAGAAACATCATTACCCGATATTACACATTTCTACAATCAACTCAATGATACAAACATCAGCGCAGAGGATTATGCTCATGCACAAAAAGTCTGGACTGAATTAAGTATTAATAATTTGGGGGAATATTCAGATATTTATTTGAAAACAGACGTTTTACTATTATCAGATGTTTTCGAACAATTTCGCACAAGTTGTCATAAAACTTATGGCCTAGATCCCGCACATTATTTCACTCTACCTGGTTATACATGGGATGCAATGCTTAAGCATACTGATATAACCCTTGAGCTATTGACAGATATCGATATGCTCATGTTTGTAGAGCGAGGTATTCGTGGGGGTCTTAGCCAGTGTACTAAGCGTTATTCGAAAGCTAACAATAAGTATACGCCTGATTTCGATGAGGCTCAACCATCCAAATTCTTAATGTATTATGACATTAATAATCAGTATGGTTGGGCCATGTCTCAATTTCTCCCCCACAGTGAGTTTCATTGGTTGTCAGATTTTCAAAATTTTAATGTTGAAGCCATAGCTGACGATTCAGATGTAGGATATATTCTCGAGGTAGATTTAGAGTATCCAATTAATCTCCACGATTACCATAAAGATCTCCCCTTTTGCCCTGATCATATTACACCTCCAGGATCAAAGCAGAAAAAACTGTTGGCAACTTTGGGTGGTAGCGTGAGATATATTATCCACTACAGAAATCTAAAGCAGGTTTTGAAATATGGATTAAGGCTATCTAAAATTCACAAAATTTTGAAATTTAGACAATCTGCATGGTTGAAGTCATATATCGATCTAAACACGAGTCTTCGAACAGCAGCTATAAATGAGTTTGAGAAGAATCTTTTCAAACTCATGAATAATGCTGTGTTTGGGAAAACTATGGAAAACATTCGTAAACATAGTGTTGTTAAATTGGTGACGAGTTGGTTAGGTCGATATGGTGCCGAAGCCCTTATTTCTAAGCCTGAGTTTAAGGCCTCAACAATATTTTGCGAAAATTTGGTGGCAATTGAACTCAATAAAACTGAGATATACTTCAATAAGCCCATTTATGTTGGTATGTGCATCCTTGATTTAGCTAAAACAACCATTTATGATTTTCATTATGGTTATATGGCTCCGCAATTTGGTTCCGATTGTAGCATTTGCTATACTGATACCGATTCACTAATTTATGAGGTGACTTGTAAAGACTTGTATGAGGTCATCAAACGCGATTGCTTTATACACTTTGACACAAGCGACTATCCTATTAATAACGTGTGGGATATTCCCCAAGTCAATAAAAAAGTTTTGGGTCTCATGAAAGATGAGAATAATGGTAGAATCATGACTGAATTTGTGGGGCTCCGTGCAAAAATGTATGCGATACGTGTAGAGGGTGAAGATTCAACAAAAAAATCGAAAGGTGTAAAAAGAAACATAGTCAAGACTAAAATAACGTTTAGTGACTATGTTGATTGCCTTGAAAACAACGTTGAAAAGACAGTTCAGCAAAATTTGATTCAGTCGCGGAAACATGAAGTAAGCTCAATCATACAAACAAAAATTGCATTAAGCCCTCATGATAATAAGCGATTTTTGGTAGCAAATAGTAATGAGACATTACCGTGGAGTCATTTCAGTATTATAGAGTAGAATAATATTACTTAAGAATAACTGTTTATTTTTTAAGATTTTAAATTGTAAAAGATATATGATTAAGAAGAACAAAAATCGCTTATTATCATGAAGGCTTAATGCAATTTTTGGTAGCAAATAGTAATGAGACATTACCGTGGGGTCATTTCAGTATTATAGAGTAGAATAATATTACTTAAGAATAACTGTTTATTTTTAAGATTTTAAATTGTAAAAGATATATGATTAAGAAGAACAAAAATAAAATTTTTATAACGTTGTACAAAATATATTTATTTTATTTTTTTCCTTTATTCTTTCAGCCTTTTTTGAAAACAAAAATCAAGATTCAAATCTGTCATCAAGTTCTATATTTGTGTTTGATGAAAGGACATTTTTTCTGGCTGGTCCACTTTTATTCCGCTTTGCCCATTAAATTTTTCTTGCTTCTTTTTTGTTTTTGTTTTTTTTTGCCTAATTTTCATCATGAAAATATATAGTCAAAAGGATATTTCCTTATCTAATTTATTTTACGAGTCATAGCGTATTAGACGAGAGAGTACGTTGGCCGAAGAACAGGTATAAATGTTTTTCTCGAAACACCTTATTCCGTGCTCTACACGATTCCGCTTCAACGACTTGACCGGCCGCTAGGTCAGAGGTGGCAACACTGGCAGCGTGTTGTTGTTGTTATAAATGGGGGATAAGCAAGCATAGAAGATGTATGGGCAAACAGCCGGACAGATGGTCAGATGGTCAGATGGATGGACGGACGGAGGGATAGCTAGAAGGGGGTATGATTGTTCAAGCTGGCTGAAGTATGACGGTTGGTGTTGTTCTTGTTATAAATAAAAATTTTTTAGTTTAAGATGATAAGCTCAAGCTTCATAGCAAGCAGAATGTTTATAGATTTAAGTCGCTACATAAACTTCGGTGTTGTTGTTGTTGTTATAAATCAGCATTTCAAGTTTAAGGTGATAAGCTCAGACCCAAAACCGCAAGCTGAAGATAAGGAAACAGTACAGAAGTAAAATATTTTTTTATTTTTTTCCCATGCTTGTTTAATATGTTTATGAATTTAAGTCGTTACAAATTGCATGTTAAAGGTGATAAGCCCAGACCCCACAACATAAATCATGTAAAGCTATTTCTTGAAGATTATATTGAGTGTTGTTGTTAAGCATTTAATAAATTTAATATGAGTTGGTTGACTAATCTAAAAACAAAGTATGAAAGCAGCAACAAAAATTAAGCTAACGATTGAAAGCGATATCATAACCATGACCATACACAACTATGCTGATATAAATAAAACAAAACGAGTTAATATGGACTAAGACTGATTGGCTTTTTATAAATAATTGTCATTAGTATTTATTCTTTCCAAGTAAAGGCTGAATGTAAAGTGAATTAAAATTAATAAAAGGACCCGATTATATACGAAAACAATTAGTAGTTTACAATATGCGATTCTTAAAACAACATAAGGCAATTAACGTAAGGAATATTGATTCAAAGTTAAATTCGTCAAATAGAACACGGTACAGCTCATTACTACCGAACTCTATTTGCGGTCTTATTGTTGGACCTTCAAATTGTGGGAAAACAAATGTGATGATTAGCCTTATTGAAAGTCCCAATGGACTGAAATTTCAAAGTATTTACTTATACTCAAAGTCGGCACAGCAGCCGAAATATCAATACTTGGAGCGTCTAATTAAACCTATTAAGGGGATACATTTTTCATCATTTTCTAATAATGATGACGTCATATCTCCAGACGAAGTGCAGCCCAACTTAATATTTATATTTGGTGATGTAGCATGTGAGAAACAAAATCACATACGCTCATACTTCTGCATGAGACGCCACAAGGATGTTGACAGCTTTTACTTATGTCAAACTTATACATGTATACCAAAACACCTAATTCGCGATATTGCTAATATGATTATAATATTTAAACAGGATGAGATGAATATTAAACATATTTATAACGATCATGTTGGTTCTGATATGTTTTTTTTTAAGACATTTCGTGACTTATGTTCAAAGTTTTGGAAAGAAAACTATAGCTTTCTAGCTATAAACAAGGATGATCCCATATATAATGGACGCTATAGGAAGGGATTCAATGTTTTTATTAGTCTATAAAAGTCAACAGTATAGATATTTTAAAATCAGTACAACAAATGCTGCTTAACGGACGACATTAAACAGCTAACTGTTAAACAGCCAACCGCTAAACTGGGCTGCACTGTTAAACAGCCAACCGCTAAACAGCTAACTGCTAAACAGTTATTTATGAACAGTTATGTTCAAAGTGTTGGAAAGAAAACTATAGCTTTTTTGTAAAGTCCAATAATTGTATCAATTGCTTCTAGAACATTCTAGAAGCTTCTAAAACATATGAGTAGCACGGACAGGCAAACAGATGGACAGCAGATTAGTATCAGAACAGCATCAGATCAGTAACAGAACAGTAACAGAACAGCATCAGAACAGCATCAGATCTGATCAGATCTGATCTGATCTGATTCTGTTCTGTTACTGTTCTGTTACTGATCTGATGCTGTTCTGATACTAATCTGCTGTCCATCTGTTTGCCTGTCCGTGCTACTCATATGTTTTAGAAGCTTCTAGAATGTTCTAGAAGCAATTGATACAATTATTGGACTTTACAAAAAAGCTATAGTTTTCTTTCCAACACTTTGAACATAACTGTTCATAAATAACTGTTTAGCAGTTAGCTGTTTAGCGGTTGGCTGTTTAACAGTGCAGCCCAGTTTAGCGGTTGGCTGTTTAACAGTTAGCTGTTTAATGTCGTCCGTTAAGCAGCATTTGTTGTACTGATTTTAAAATATCTATACTGTTGACTTTTATAGACTAATAAAAACATTGAATCCCTTCCTATAGCGTCCATTATATATGGGATCATCCTTGTTTATAGCTAGAAAGCTATAGTTTTCTTTCCAAAACTTTGAACATAAGTCACGAAATGTCTTAAAAAAAAACATATCAGAACCAACATGATCGTTATAAATATGTTTAATATTCATCTCATCCTGTTTAAATATTATAATCATATTAGCAATATCGCGAATTAGGTGTTTTGGTATACATGTATAAGTTTGACATAAGTAAAAGCTGTCAACATCCTTGTGGCGTCTCATGCAGAAGTATGAGCGTATGTGATTTTGTTTCTCACATGCTACATCACCAAATATAAATATTAAGTTGGGCTGCACTTCGTCTGGAGATATGACGTCATCATTATTAGAAAATGATGAAAAATGTATCCCCTTAATAGGTTTAATTAGACGCTCCAAGTATTGATATTTCGGCTGCTGTGCCGACTTTGAGTATAAGTAAATACTTTGAAATTTCAGTCCATTGGGACTTTCAATAAGGCTAATCATCACATTTGTTTTCCCACAATTTGAAGGTCCAACAATAAGACCGCAAATAGAGTTCGGTAGTAATGAGCTGTACCGTGTTCTATTTGACGAATTTAACTTTGAATCAATATTCCTTACGTTAATTGCCTTATGTTGTTTTAAGAATCGCATATTGTAAACTACTAATTGTTTTCGTATATAATCGGGTCCTTTTATTAATTTTAATTCACTTTACATTCAGCCTTTACTTGGAAAGAATAAATACTAATGACAATTATTTATAAAAAGCCAATCAGTCTTAGTCCATATTAACTCGTTTTGTTTTATTTATATCAGCATAGTTGTGTATGGTCATGGTTATGATATCGCTTTCAATCGTTAGCTTAATTTTTGTTGCTGCTTTCATACTTTGTTTTTAGATTAGTCAACCAACTCATATTAAATTTATTAAATGCTTAACAACAACACTCAATATAATCTTCAAGAAATAGCTTTACATGATTTATGTTGTGGGGTCTGGGCTTATCACCTTTAACATGCAATTTGTAACGACTTAAATTCATAAACATATTAAACAAGCATGGGAAAAAAATAAAAAAATATTTTACTTCTGTACTGTTTCCTTATCTTCAGCTTGCGGTTTTGGGTCTGAGCTTATCACCTTAAACTTGAAATGCTGATTTATAACAACAACAACAACACCGAAGTTTATGTAGCGACTTAAATCTATAAACATTCTGCTTGCTATGAAGCTTGAGCTTATCATCTTAAACTAAAAAATTTTTATTTATAACAAGAACAACACCAACCGTCATACTTCAGCCAGCTTGAACAATCATACCCCCTTCTAGCTATCCCTCCGTCCGTCCATCCATCTGACCATCTGACCATCTGTCCGGCTGTTTGCCCATACATCTTCTATGCTTGCTTATCCCCCATTTATAACAACAACAACACGCTGCCAGTGTTGCCACCTCTGACCTAGCGGCCGGTCAAGTCGTTGAAGCGGAATCGTGTAGAGCACGGAATAAGGTGTTTCGAGAAAAACATTTATACCTGTTCTTCGGCCAACGTACTCTCTCGTCTAATACGCTATGACTCGTAAAATAAATTAGATAAGGAAATATCCTTTTGACTATATATTTTCATGATGAAAATTAGGCAAAAAAAAACAAAAACAAAAAAGAAGCAAGAAAAATTTAATGGGCAAAGCGGAATAAAAGTGGACCAGCCAGAAAAAATGTCCTTTCATCAAACACAAATATAGAACTTGATGACAGATTTGAATCTTGATTTTTGTTTTCAAAAAAGGCTGAAAGAATAAAGGAAAAAAATAAAATAAATATATTTTGTACAACGTTATAAAAATTTTATTTTTGTTCTTCTTAATCATATATCTTTTACAATTTAAAATCTTAAAAATAAACAGTTATTCTTAAGTAATATTATTCTACTCTATAATACTGAAATGACCCCACGGTAATGTCTCATTACTATTTGCTACCAAAAATTGCATTAAGCCTTCATGATAATAAGCGATTTTTGTTCTTCTTAATCATATATCTTTTACAATTTAAAATCTTAAAAAATAAACAGTTATTCTTAAGTAATATTATTCTACTCTATAATACTGAAATGACTCCACGGTAATGTCTCATTACTATTTGCTACCAAAAATCGCTTATTATCATGAGGGCTTAATGCAATTTTTGTTTGTATGATTGAGCTTACTTCATGTTTCCGCGACTGAATCAAATTTTGCTGAACTGTCTTTTCAACGTTGTTTTCAAGGCAATCAACATAGTCACTAAACGTTATTTTAGTCTTGACTATGTTTCTTTTTACACCTTTCGATTTTTTTGTTGAATCTTCACCCTCTACACGTATCGCATACATTTTTGCACGGAGCCCCACAAATTCAGTCATGATTCTACCATTATTCTCATCTTTCATGAGACCCAAAACTTTTTTATTGACTTGGGGAATATCCCACACGTTATTAATAGGATAGTCGCTTGTGTCAAAGTGTATAAAGCAATCGCGTTTGATGACCTCATACAAGTCTTTACAAGTCACCTCATAAATTAGTGAATCGGTATCAGTATAGCAAATGCTACAATCGGAACCAAATTGCGGAGCCATATAACCATAATGAAAATCATAAATGGTTGTTTTAGCTAAATCAAGGATGCACATACCAACATAAATGGGCTTATTGAAGTATATCTCAGTTTTATTGAGTTCAATTGCCACCAAATTTTCGCAAAATATTGTTGAGGCCTTAAACTCAGGCTTAGAAATAAGGGCTTCGGCACCATATCGACCTAACCAACTCGTCACCAATTTAACAACACTATGTTTACGAATGTTTTCCATAGTTTTCCCAAACACAGCATTATTCATGAGTTTGAAAAGATTCTTCTCAAACTCATTTATAGCTGCTGTTCGAAGACTCGTGTTTAGATCGATATATGACTTCAACCATGCAGATTGTCTAAATTTCAAAATTTTGTGAATTTTAGATAGCCTTAATCCATATTTCAAAACCTGCTTTAGATTTCTGTAGTGGATAATATATCTCACGCTACCACCCAAAGTTGCCAACAGTTTTTTCTGCTTTGATCCTGGAGGTGTAATATGATCAGGGCAAAAGGGGAGATCTTTATGGTAATCGTGGAGATTAATTGGATACTCTAAATCTACCTCGAGAATATATCCTACATCTGAATCGTCAGCTATGGCTTCAACATTAAAATTTTGAAAATCTGACAACCAATGAAACTCACTGTGGGGGAGAAATTGAGACATGGCCCAACCATACTGATTATTAATGTCATAATACATTAAGAATTTGGATGGTTGAGCCTCATCGAAATCAGGCGTATACTTATTGTTAGCTTTCGAATAACGCTTAGTACACTGGCTAAGACCCCCACGAATACCTCGCTCTACAAACATGAGCATATCGATATCTGTCAATAGCTCAAGGGTTATATCAGTATGCTTAAGCATTGCATCCCATGTATAACCAGGTAGAGTGAAATAATGTGCGGGATCTAGGCCATAAGTTTTATGACAACTTGTGCGAAATTGTTCGAAAACATCTGATAATAGTAAAACGTCTGTTTTCAAATAAATATCTGAATATTCCCCCAAATTATTAATACTTAATTCAGTCCAGACTTTTTGTGCATGAGCATAATCCTCTGCGCTGATGTTTGTATCATTGAGTTGATTGTAGAAATGTGTAATATCGGGTAATGATGTTTCTGAAAATTTAACTACATCATCGCAGTAGTCATACGGAAAGACACCCTTACGTGTCAGCAAATTTAATTGTTCAACATTTAAATTGTTAAACTCCGATTTTAGAATATTGCAATTTGGTAGATGTGAGGCTAAAGTATCTAAGCTACTCGCCATGAATCTGAATGAGTCAATAAACCGATATTTTATTACATATTCGTCCAGTCGTTTAGTAAATGAAATGTAACGTTCTCTGTTTATTGGTAGAAGGTCAATACGTCCCTTTAAATCTGTGGCTAAATTTTTAAAAATGAAATGCGAGTCATAACCGGTGAGATTATGAAAAATTATGGGTATTGTGTGTGAGTCTTTGAAGTTTATGTTGCACCCCTTATGCGCTGGGCCTCGATAAACACCGGTAAGATGACAATGATCGCGTACCTTGACATTATCACCGGTGAAGGCTTTCTCACATATGTGACATGTGTTGGCGATCGTGAAACTTTGAACTTGCTCAACAGTCATGTCATCCATGGGTAGAGGGCAAAGAAAGACAGTTTCAACATCTTCAGCAAAATTATTAAGTTCCGAAACGAACCACGCAATACAATCTGCCCCACGATAGCTTTTATAAAACGATAACGTGGGGTCATACGCACACTTAACATAAAAACCCACACTATATGGTATATGCTTCTGGTATGCATTTCCAACAATGGACTTTGCCAAAATGCACTCCAAATCGGCATATACCACAAATGGGGTCATAATCTTATTTTTAAAATTTTTAAAGCAAACCTCCTTCTCAGCTTCTGTCGGCATCCTTATTTTACAGTTGTTTAGTCTGCTGCAGTCCTCGGTGTGCTGCTCCAACTTGAGTGCTGAGTGGAAGTAGTGCAAACATCTATCGCAAAAATATTTGCACCCATTATGTGCCGATAATTGGTTAGATAAAAGCCGTGAAAGACTTTTTATCCACACATAATGGTATGTGATTGGAACATCATCATCATTGCTGCTACCATTTCCATTATCAGCGATATTGTTGTTATCATTATCACAATCATCAGCTTCATTCTGATATCTGCTCTGCACCATCAGGAGATTTATATGACATACCATTTTATTTTTTGTCAAATATGCTGGCAGAACTGTAAATTTGTTTCTGTTTTTATGCAGAATGTATACATTAATTGAGATGCTGTTTTGCATCTCAAATCTCGGGATCTGCCGCATCGTCATTGGAAATACAATATTTGTTAAATTTAATAAATCCCGATAATTCGGATACATTGACATGCGCTCCGTATTTATATTCGCTGGATGCAGAGCAGATATGATTGCCCAAGCAAAACATGCGTTGTCATCATTTTTTACATTAACGCATGCTTTCTTGCTATGAATCTGTTGTGGTAGCGGGATATATGACGACCCTAGCTGTGGCGTGTATTTGTTGATGTTTACTGCCAAGTTAACGACTGCAGCCAACGCCCATCCACTATCCCGTTCTTGGAACTCTTCCAGCTTTTTCAAAATAGCATTTTGAACATGTTCAAAAAACCAAGCTCTAATATCCGTTTCCCGGTAAATAGCAACATTTTTCGTGTTCATGAATTTCAATTCACTAATTTCCTCATTAGCTCTAGTAACTCGAAATTCGCCACAAAATATTGTATTTACCTTAAGAGACGTAAATTTCACTAAGGATTTTTTAACGGTGCGCTGGAAGAGATCTAGACAATCTGCCAAGAAATTCTGGGGATCTTTATGCGTCAAATTAATTATGACGCCGGTACGTACTCTGAAAATTAAAATATGGGTTAAATTAATATATTATATTAAATCGAAATATGTAATATGGTAATAAAATTATTTCAAAATTAAGCTTACCGTCCACCAAATGTTGACTCGATTTCTTCCCACCGAATTCGAATTGAAGCCCAATCCGATCTGTTGCCCGTTCGGGAAAGACCTGCACCAGTACAAGCGTTGAGCTTCTTCAACTGCGTGCGATAGCCTTGAATAAGTCCTATTCCGCATGTAGCACTCTGCTTTGTTCCAACAGTTGTTGCCCATCGTAAAATACCCCGAAGGGTAATAAGGAGCGATGAGCACTCTTTTATACTTGGCATAACCAGCTCCCGATTTTTGTGCGCATTTTCGCACAATGCTTTTGCAATTTTTAAAATTTCGTTGACGCGTGCACTCATTTTAAAATATAAGAAATACAAATAAATAAATCTTCACGAAATATGTTTAAACACTTTATGATGCTGATCAAATATTGAATGAGCTAAAAACTTTCGATTCAATTATTTATATATATTTATGGGTTCAAATAATAAATTTTTCTTAAATCCTTATCTTCTTTGCTGCTTTCATACGCTATTTTTACATTACTCAACCGACTCATATTAAATTTATTAAAATGCTTAACAGCCATACTGCTCCCTTATCTTAAACATTTGGTTTTGGATCCGTTTAATACGCTTACTATGAAGCTTGAGGTTATCGTCTTTAACATTAAATTTGTGGTGCCTACCTATTGATATACGAATCGAATTTGATACCGAAGCAAACAAACCGATTCCAGATAAAACATCGTCCTATTGTCTAGTAATCCATGATCGTTTAATTGAATACTCACCTCTAACCAACGAAATCAGAAGAATTATTTAAATGCGTGTGAATTATAAAAAGGTAACCAGTCATCATCTGATCTTTATTGCTAAAGGTATTTTGAATAAAGCCATCAGCAAAATAATATGAATAGATTGAGAGGGTATCGTAAATTAATTTATTGCTACTACTGCGGTAGCAACTCGCACTTAGAGGAGAAGTGTAAGAAGAAGAAGGATGACCAAAAGTTGGCAAAATGGGCAAAGGAGCAAAAAGACGCTAAAAATAAGATTGGTAAAGGAGTAAAAAGATGCAGAAACAGAAGTAGAAAATAGAGCAAAATTATACTCGAAGCTGAATGGTTAAATCAATTACTTTTTATGCATGTAATTATTGCTTTTATACATGTATTATCAAACTTTAAATATAACAAATCAATAAAAGAACAATAATGATTCATATATAAATCAGCTCGTTTTGTTTTATTTATATCAGCATAGTTGCGTATGGTCATGGCTATGATATCGTTTCAATCGCTAGCTTAATTTATTTTGCTGCTTTCATGCTTTGTTTTTATATAAGTCAACCAACTCATATTAAATTTATTAAAATGCATAACAACTACACTCTTTACTTCTGTGCTGTTTCCTTATCACCTTAAACTTGAAATGTTGATTTATACCAACAACAACAACAACACCTAAGTTTATGTAGCGACTTAAATCTATAAACATTCTGCTTGCTATGAAGCTTGGGCTTATCACCTTAAACTTAAAATTTGATTTATACCAACAACAACAACAACACCTAAGTTTATGTAGCGACTTAAATCCATAAACATTCTGCTTGCTATGAAGCTTGGGCTTATCACCTTCTAGCTATCCCTCCGTCCGTCCATCCATCTGACTATCTGTCTGACTGTCTGCCCAAACGTCTTCTATGCTTGCTTATCTCCCCCTTCAGCTAGTTTGATCAATCATACCTACATCTAGCTAGCTATCCGTCCGTCCGTCCATCCATATGACTATCTGACTGACTGACTGCCTGCCCATTCGTCTTCTATGCTTGCTTTCTCTCCAATTTCAATTACTTCTAGAATGTTCTAGAATGTTCTAGAAGGTTCTAGAAGCTTCTAGAACATATGACATAGCCCATCTGGCTATCAATCCATCTGTCCGTCCATCTTGCATGCTTATCTCCAATTTCAATTACTTCTAGAATGTTCTAGAATGTTCTAGAAGGTTCTAGAAGCTTCTAGAACATATGTCATAGCCCATCTGGCTATCAATCCATCTGTCCGTCCATCTTGCATGCTTATCTCCAATTTCAATTACTTCTAGAATGTTCTAGAATGTTCTAGAAGGTTCTAGAAGCTTCTAGAACATATTTCATAGCCCATTTGGCTATCAATCCATCTGTCCGTCCATCTTGTGTGCTTATCTCCAATTTATAGCAGCAGCACGCTTCAAGCGTTCTACTTCAGCTAGCTTGGCCGATCATACCCCCTAGCTATCCCTCCATCCGTACATCTTCTATGCTTATTTCCAATTTGCAACAACAACAACACGCTTCAGCCACCCTACTATCGGCCAACTTGACCGATCGTACTACGCCGACTGCGCTGCACCTCACAATTTTGTGAATTTTGAGGCCCATAAGAAAATACACGCGTTTTTGATTTAGAACTCTCATAGGTACTCTACTTGCCTCTTAGCGAAGAAAGACGCAATCGCTGGAACGTTGCATGTTTCAGAACATTTTCAAAATCAGCGCGGGTCTGCGACAAACATTTTCATAGAAGTGATTTTATAAATCCTCCGGGGGATAATTGTGGTCCACTACGGTTGCTGCCAGGAGCAGTGCCTTCATTGGTTTTTCCGGATATAGCAGAATGCTGTCCCATGCCAGACATTGTGCAACCAAATGGCGAAGTGATTCCAGCAACGTCAATAAGTTGCTCTACTCAAACAGAGTAAGTAAAGCTAATTATTGTCATAATTATAATTTAAGACATGAGTGGACGAAGGTGATATGTCGCAATTATCATCAACCATGCGTAGATAACCGAAAACCCGAAATTTACCGAGATTACGTAGATCACGACATATCACCTTCATCCAATCATGTCTTTAGTTATTTCCGTCCGTTCGTCCATGTATTGACCGTTATCCGTATTAAATTGAGATATATATGATGAAATCGGTTGATTCGTTGCGTGTATCTTCGGCACTCAGGAGATTTTTAAATGATTTTATTTTATAATTTTATTGAAAGATTTGGAAATGAATCGCCGGATAACTATATGGAAAATATGAGACTGTTGCAGCTACAAATAAAAGAGCTTCAGACTGAGCTTGCAGATTGCAAAGCCCAACTTGTGGAAGCCAACGCTGCTTTAAATAGTGTTTTTACGTATGACCAAATACGAAAATTAAAAAATCCTGAAAAGGCTATTCATTGGAGCTGGCAAGATATTTCAAATGCTATATGTCTGCATGCTGCTGGCCCGAGAGCATATAGCCATTTGTACAAAAAAGGTTTCCCGCAACCACATGTTAGTACTCTGCAAAGGTGGGCACGTAAGGTGAACATGCATGAAGGCATATTACGATTCGCCATAGACTGCATGCAGAACAACAGTGATTTCGCGGAAGATCAGAAAGTGTGTGTTCTCTCCTTTGACGAAATGAAGGTAGCTGCAGTGTGTGAGCATGACGCAATGTCAGATTCAATAAGGGAACCTGCCAATTATGTACAAATGGTTATGGTCCGAGGGCTTAAGTCTTCGTGGAAGCAGCCGGTGTTCTACAGCCTCGACTGTAAAATGACAAAGACCATACTCACGCAGCTCATTATTGCACTTCGTGACGCTAGCTTTCCAGTTGTGGCAATTGTATCAGACATGGGCCCAACCAATCAAGGTTTATGGAGGGAGCTTGAGGTGTCAATTGGTAAAATTTAATTAATAAAAAAAAATATGTATTCAATATTTTTATTAAAACAGAAAAAACATGATTCGTAAGTCCCATCAATGAGGACGAAAAAATTTTTGTATTTGCGGATGCTCCCCATTTGCTCAAACTTTTACGGAACCACTTTTTGGATTCAGGGTTGATATGGGAAAATTCAATTCTCAAATCAACAACATTGAAGCAAGTAGTGCAACATGCGGCATGTTCCGATATGTCTATCACCTTCAAACTTAGCGACGATCATTTATACGTACGCGGTGCAGGTATTTATAAGAAAACAAAAATACAAACTTTTTTAATATCAAGTTATCTCTTAGCTAGACAAAAGGTAAAGCTTGCAGCGCAGCTTTTTTCAAATACAACTGCAAGCGCTATCCGGCGTTGCTTTTGTATTGGGTTGGAGCTATATAAGCCCTTGGAAACGGCTGATTTCATCCAATTGGTCAACGATTGGTTTGACGTTTTGAATTCCAATATGAAAACTTTCAATTATCCGGGAAAGGTAAATTATTATGTCTGTTTCCATACTAACTTCAAGTAATTGCAATAGAATAGAGAGAGATATTTTTCATTTTGTTATTTTCTCTAGAGATTAAAAAACTTGTAAAATAACACTCTCAAGTAACTTCAAGTTACCTGAATCGAGTACGGAAATATACCTAATTTCTTACTTAAAAATACCCAAACTCGAAAAAAATTTATATGCCTACAGAAACCATATGGAAATGACTTGGAATACCAAGAAGACGTTTTGCGAAGAATGGATCAGTTCATGGGGAAGCAAATAATTCCGGAAAAGATTTCATTGGCGCCTTTTCAAAAAGGAGTTCTAATTACGAATGCCTCGCTTCGACTTCTTCGAGAATATCTTAAAGAGAAGTACGATTTTAATTACATTTTAACAAACCGCCTGAATCAGGACATCCTTGAGCACTTTTTTGGGGCTATTCGAAGCAAGGGTGGTCTGTACGACCATCCTAGCCCGATGAGTTTTACCTATCGCCTACGGAAATATGTACTTAGTAAGTAATACCATATATTTCATCTAAACTGCCTAAAAACTAATAAACAAATTTTAAATTCACGACCTAGCATACGGACGATCAGCAATTGCTGGGTTTACTTTAAATCATATCTAAGTTTCAGTGTTAACTAGATATAATTTAATTTTAAAAAAAGTAAAATAACTGTTATTTTTTTAGTATTTAAATAAAAAGATAAGCTGGAGAATTAATTTCTGACATAATTATTGATACAGATTGAGAATTAAAATGTTTTGTTAATATGTTCATAATACACACATTAAAATACTGTGAGCTTGGTAATTCTAAGCAGTTTAATATATTTTTTTTAATGAAATCTTCACGATATATACACAAATAAACATTCAGCACGCACAAAAATGAAAACAGTATAATTTTTAACACATTTGACAGTTTTCTATCAGCTTTTTTTCATTGTCTTTTACGCTCTTCTTATGTTTGACAGCGAAGGTACCCACCTCTCTGTGACGACACTACCATGTTGAATATACCTAGATGGTATACTAATAAAAGTAGTAACGACAGTTCTAGCTGCGGTCAACGAATGCCAAACAAAAGAAAATCAAAACGAGAGCGTGCTATGGTTGCTATGGCAGCTGTTGCAAAATGGAGACATCAAAAATGTTTTGTGGCAAAAGGTTTTTAAGTTTTCTTTTGTTTGACACATGATTCACTTATTATAGGTTGTCCATTCGTTTGACAACACCCGTAAATTTGTAAAAAAAATATATTCTCTCTCAAATATAAATGACAACCAGGGTTTTGTGGTCTTCTATGAAAAAAATTATGTTTCAGTGTTTTGTTGTGTATTTTTTTTTAAAAAAGTAGTTATTCTATATTTTGCTGTTAGCAGGAAAAAATAGTGTGCACTGCGTTTATAATAATTATTGCTTTGATAATTATTATTGAAAATTGTTTTCAAATTTTGTTGCGAGCCGTTTTTTTTTCAATTAATATATAAATCGCGACTATTAAGTTGGAATTATTAAAATACTCTTCAACGTGCGGTATTGCCAAAACAGTTTATTTTGGTGATGAAATTCAAATATATAATGTGCCAGTGATCCAATACGTCGTCAGCGGTGTGAATAGATTTGCACAACAAAATATTGAAATTAGTTTTTTAAAAACTTACTTAAATTTTCTATCAAAACAAACAAGCAGTGCAGAACGAAGTAGAAAAAGCAGCAGTGAAATGTATCCTTGGGTATTTAGTACTGCGAAAAAGTATGATATTAATGCAACTGATTACTTTGATGGCATTAAAAAATTACTCTTTTGCTCTCCTCTTCAATTTTACGGGTGTATATCTTCATTCTTGTGAGTAAACGTCAAATGAATGGACAACCTGAATCATGGTTTGACATGGATTGAATCATGGTTTGACATAAGCTGACCTCAGCTCGTGAGAAAGTAGGTAGTTGTCAAGGCTACCTAATACACATTTTTGTTTTTTTCTGTTTTTGAGAAATTTTTTTGTTACTTTCTTCTTGTGACTTCTTTATGGTCCAGTTAAGGGGGATTCACTCATTATATAATTACTATTATAAAGTTGGAGCGACAATTTTGCTGCGATCAACGTATATCAAACAAAAGAAAATCAAAACGAGATCGTGCTATGGCAGCTGATGCAAAATGGAAATATCAAAAATCTTTGTGTCACACAAAGAAAATAAATAAATAAATTTCATGTAAGTTTAAAAAAAAACTGTTATTAAACGCTTGTTTTATGTTTTCTTTTGTTTGACGTTCGTTGACCGCAGCTCGTGAGAAAATATGTAATCGTCAAGGCTACCTGATAAATAATTTTAATTTTATATAACAGCGCATGCAAAGTAGATAAGCGGCTAGCACACAACAAAATAAAAAGTGATTATGCAAAACATAGTCACATAGGTAAAATAAAACAATAAAACTAAGAATAAAACAATTTCACATCTGTTTTACCAAAACGTCAAAAGCATAGAAGAATACACAGAAATCAAAATAAAATATATCTTCTATGTTTATCTATGCACTGCTATGCCATGCGAGGCTAATTCTCTTTCATTTGTTTAAATACATTTAGTAACACGCACAATACAAATTAATTTATTATAAAAAGCTTTGTCAAAGTCTTTTCAAGGGCTGAAGTGGCCAATTCGTTTTTTTTCCTGACCAATATATCAACCTCACTAAAAATTAAATTACTTTGTGCAATGTCATCCAATTTTACCAAATACAAAATAAATAAAACAAAATCAATCGTTTCTTTAAATTCGCCTAAATCGAAATCTTCAAAATCGAACTTCTTAATGCTATAACTCAGTCACATTGAATCGGATTATAACACGGAGAAAACTGCTAATTTGTATGGTGACTAAGCAAACGTGCACTTGATTCTCAGCCACTTCAAAATTATGCTACATTTCAGCAAAAACTAATCAAAATTTGCTATTTCAATTTATAATAACTAAGCAAATATTTGCTTGAATTAAGTAAAAATTTGCTTTTGCAGTTTATTATAACTAAGTATAATTTTGATATAATTCAAGCAAATATTTGTTTAGTTATTATAAACTGCAAAAGAAAATTTTTACTTAATTCAAGTTATTATAAATTGGAATGACTAATTTCTACTTAATTCAAGCAAATATTTGCTTAGTTATTAAATATTGAAAAGGCAAATTTTGATTAGTTTTTGCTGAAAAATCTAGCATATTTTTGAAGTGAAATTGTTATTAACATTAAATTTAATTGAAAAATTACCACCATCTGGAGATTTGAACCTCGGCCGCGTGAGTATAAGTGCATGGGCTTATCCATTCGACCATTGCAGTTGTTAACCAATCGTAGCCTTATATTCTTCATTAAGAATAAACGTGTGCTCGTGTTAATAATAGAAATTTGCTTGAATTTAGTAAAAATTTGCAATTTGAGTTTATAATGACTTTGCAAATATTTCCTTGACTTAAGTAAAAATTTGCTATTTAAATTTATAATGACCTGGCAAATATTTGCTTGAATTAAGTAGAAATTTGCTATCAGTTTGTAATAACCTAGAAAATATTTGCTTGAATTTAATATAATTTTGCTTTTTTGTAAATATATGAAGAGTGATTTCAATTTAGCAATCTTTTTCTAAAATGGCATCGTGATTGAGCAAAGTTTTGCTGATTTGTTTTTAAGCAAAATAGTTTTCTCCGTGAATCTATTATTAATTAAATTGAAAAAAATGCTGGGAATTGAACACGAGCTACTGCGGTTCCTTAGCTTACAGGCCACTCACTCCAACCTAGTTTACAAAATGTAGTGTTCCTTTATGTTACTAGAAACTCTGATAATTTGTTTTCTAGTGTAATGAGTAATTTTAAAAAATATGCAAAAAAACGTATTTTTTATTGAAATTATATATTTTTAATAGCAAAGTCACAATTTCGTATCACAGTTTTTGACACACTGTGCAACGAGTGAATAGCAACGGAGCAGCAGAAATGGATGTGTAACGGAAGAATCAAATATGGTATTCCAACTAGTGTTGTTGCGTACAATGTACATAGATATATATTTGAGCACCTTCATCTCCCCGAAATGTTAGACGTACTGGTTGGACCATGGTAAAATGGCTAAGAAGGCAACCTATTCTTTCACGAGCTGTGATCATCGAATGTGAATTAAAAGAAAACTAAAAAGAGAGCGCGTGCCACACACATTGGCCGCATTCAGCGGAGTCAACAGTTGGCAACTGTTGTGTAAAAATTTGATTGAGAAACCTTTGCATTAAATTATTTATATGATTACATAATAATAATTTACAACTTCTCTGACGCTTAGAGTAAAAAACACATTCAGAGAAAAACATCGCTCACAAAGATCGCTACCATAAAAGTTAATTACAGTTGAGTCCGCTGAATGCGGCTAATGTGTGTGACACACGCTCTGTATTTAGTTTTTTTTGTTTTTGAAGCGAAGCTTTTTACGCCTCGTTTTGAGATTTGCTTGAGTTAAATCTCAAAAACGACCCTTTTTTCCATACACCTATTCTTAAGAATTATTGTTGTTTTTTTTTACTTGCGTCTATTACAGCAAGAGGATATAAATTAAAAATATTTCTTGGTAAGCGTATCAGTGCGAATCGAACTCGCACCATTTCGATCGAGAGCTCTACACACTAACCACTACTCCAAAACAACCCTTTGTAATATGATGTGATTCACTCAATATTAAGTATTAACTGAAGCTATGTTGAAGTAGATGACAGGAATTCATTGAAAGGATGCATTAGCTATCCTACATGTGAATGCGTGAAGGTATGATGGAACAGATTACAAGAATGCAAGGTTGCCAGTCAAAATTCGGAAAAATTCCCACGAAGATTACCTTTTTCGCACAGTAACATAAATTAAATACCACCAAAATTCCCATAGTAAAGCTAAACAAAAAAAGTTCCCACCGCAATTGAAAAATACCAAAACTAATCCCACGATCATCAAATAATCCCATCACTCCTTTTAAAAATACCACAAATCCTGTAAGCATTAAAAAATACCGCAATAAATCCCATATGCATAAAAAATTAAAAAAAAATTAGAAATACCACAAAGAAATAATAATGGTATTCAATGAACGGCGTATTTCTGATGTTTAAACGTAAGGGATTTTACATACGCAGCTTTCGACTGTGATTTCATTTTCATTTTAAAAGAAAATTGAAAACCATTGGATTCGATAAGTAGACTTGCAAATATTTTTTAATAATGTTTTGGTAGTAATTATATTTTTCTTATTTTTAGTATTTTAACAAAATTTTTGTAAGCTTTACGTATGCAAAAAAAATCGAAAATTCAGGATAGTATTGCCATATGTCAAAAAAGTCTACTTAGTTTTCATGATAGCAACTTATTCTTAAAACAAATATGCAATTTAATGGTTTTTATTAAGAGTTAGTTTGAGAAAACTTACCTCGTAAACTTATAGCTTATATACGTCGTTCACCGAATTTATCATTATTAAATTTTTGCTCAATAAAAGAGAAAAATATATTTTAAGAAGAAAATTCCCCAATTTAAATGCAATTAAAAACTAGCACGCTGAATTCCCACGACAATTAAAAAATACCACGCTGGATTAAAAAATACCATGGGAACTCCCAAGAAGAAAATCCCAAGACCAATTAAAAACTACCACGAATAGGATTTTTCCCACATTACTGGCAACCTTGCAAGAATGTATTAAAAGGATTGTGTGTCAGCTATCCTACATATTTTATTGTAAATGCGTTAAGCTATGATGCAGATCACAATAATCGATCAAAAGCATTGTAGCAAAAGTAGCAAGGTTCCTTTGAACGGGTTGAAAATTATCACAAGATGCCAATAGTTTTAGGTGTAGATTTTAATTGTGAATTCAGACATTAATGTTCATAGGCACTTAAGGCAAGGCATTTTTAGGATTTTTTTAAAAAGTCAAAATATTGAAGAACAATACCTCATTCATCATAAAAAAAATTATTTTTTAATTTAAAAAATTGTTGATCTTGTTCCAAATATCACTCAGTGCGACGCTCTCAAGGAAAAGAGACATAGGCGGCGTTGCAGATTTGGACTTTTCTATTTATCTGAAAAATAAAAACCAATAATATCACTATGAGTGCAGCTATGGCTGGCGCTAGAAAAAAAATATTGAAAATTAACAGAATGAGGCGCTTTTGAAAAGTGAGTTCTTAAAACAGCTTGTTTTCTACCGGTTATTGAGTGTAAAATATACGATGTTTTTGAAATAAAACTTTGATTCCAGTTCCAGCGATAGCCACTGATATTATGAATAGCATATTTAAATTTCATGTGATTCGGCTGAATAGTTTTTGTTTTTTCTACAACACCATGCCGAAAAAAGAGGTTTCGAGATAAATGAGTATAAAGAAAATTAATGTAGACGAAACACTGTGGCTCGACATCCACTAAAACGGCTGTAGAAGTGAAAATAACGTCAGAAGGACTATACTTTTGAAATATAAAAAAAAAATCAATTTCATAAAAATTCTAGGCCTTAAACAATGTCGTTTTGATAAATATAATTTGCGAATGATAAGCGATCCAAACATTTTCACAACAGGATTAAGACAACTATTGATGTAATATTTGCTAGAAATATCGATGGCATTACATCTATATAATATACGTTTGATATTTTAGATATTAAAAACCAATAATTTCATTAACATTTACAAAAATAGTTCAAAATTAATGTAAAATAATAGTGTAAGGTAATAAAATTTATTGGTGGGAATAATATTTTTTTTAGTTAACATTATGGTATTTAAAATTTTTTAATTTAAAAATTTTTTTATTAAAAAAAACATTTTATTTAATTTATGAAATTGCGAAAAAGCTTCGTTCTCTCGTGTGTCCAGCAACGCATCTGTTTTTGTTTGACATTCGATGGTCGCAACACGAACTTTCACTCCTACCTATATTATTATACCACGGGTCGAACTGCAGTGCAATGTTGCATGAGTGCCAATATGAGTGACTTTTGGTGACACGAGCAGTAAGATGTAACTTACAGTAGATATGTGTATATATGAGTTGTACCGTTATTATAGGTGATATTGGATTTTAAAGTGGGTGCCTAAAATTTAAGCTGATATTTCAATTGCGTCCATTTTGCACTTATATGTATTTACTAAACCTCTGCACGAGTGCGCTTGAAATGCATTTCAGAACACTGATTTGTGGAGCAAGCGTTGGTTATGTTCGGCTTTCTTTAATTAGAACAAACGTAACACTACAGAGAGCACTCGTCGCGTGAGCAGAGCAAGAACAAAAGAAAACCGAATCAATGTTATGCTTGAGTTGACAGAGAAGAAAGCAGCAGAACGAAATGACTTGAAAGTTATGTTATGAACAGCAGAACGCTTGGAGTTATGTGTTGTTTAGGTTTCATAGTTTCTGCATTTCCTTGTGAAGTAAAAATCATATAAAACACCAAAAAAAAAAGCGATTTTCTTATTATTTATTGAAATTATAATAAGAGACTTTTTTATTTACTATGGAAATTAATTATTTTTTTTTTCATTTTTCACAATATTTAATTCAATAAAAGTTATTAAAGAATTAAAAATAAATATATATTTTAAGTAACAACAAAAAAAATTAGTTAAATTTTATTGTGTTGTTTATGAGGCTATTTTCTTGTTGTTTTACTTTTACTATTGGTGGTGGTTTTTGTTGATTATTGTTTCTTGCATTCTTATGATGTTGGATTGTTGTTATTGTTGTTTTTTTCTGTTGATGATTATAATGATGATTAATTTGTAAATATGATTACTAGTAATGATGTGATTACGTTTGCTGTTGGCGTTGTTGTTTATGGTAGTATTGGTGTTGTTGTTGGTCTATTGCGATGATGTTTATGTTTTTCATTGTTATTATTTTGTGGTATATCTTAGTAAAACTGAATGATCTACTAGAAAAATGTGATTTCGGAGTGTATATTCGGAGAAATATTTAAGGTAATTGAAAAATAACGCCAGTATTTTATGCCAGGGCCTTAGTCAGTAACTTTTTTTTCAAAATTAAAATATAGGGACAATTATTTTTTTATATTTTATATACAGTTGCGAACAAAATAATAGCAGTCGTCTTATATTCAGATATGTTTGGATAAAAAATACTAGTATACAAATTTCGTATCTGGTAAACCCATTCTTATTCGTATATGTCCGTTTAACACTGGTTTCAAATCTGTACTCAATTTCCTCCTATATTGTAACATTTTCAATTTACAGGGTATTTAACGTTTTTGGCACGTGTTTAGTATTATTGATCTAGAATCTGAACTACTCATCATAAAATTTAAGATATCCTTTTGTATTTTAGAAAAAATATCAGCTCTTCAATCCATATATCAACACTATCGTGTCATGTGCGGTAGCGGAGCAAAAATTTTGAGATTATCCAACGAAATATCAACAAATTTTGTATCTTTTGTTTTACGATAATCGCCAGTGGGCTAAACCATTTTGCAAAAACCTCAAAAATTCATGTTTTTCGTAAATATATTGGCTGGTGTAATAGTTTTTGCAAACTTAAAGTAAAAATTAAATGAAACAAATAATTGTACCTATATATTAATTTTGAAAAAAAATTTCATCAAGATTCCCTCCCATCTGTAAATCCTGACTACGGCCCTGGCATAAAATACTGGCGTTATTTTTCTAGTACCTTAAATATTTCTTAAAAATTCGAGTTAAAATGATGGAAAAAATACCCTCCGAAATCACATAAAATAATAGTTAAATTTGCAAAATATCACGATTTGAACATAAAAATCGAAAATACGCGCATATAATATGCACTTAAAACACTTAAATATTCGCTAAAAAAAGGTAAAATATGCAATTAAAAATATTTTTCTTATTTTTTATTATCGGTTAAGAAATCAATATTGCATTTAATTAACAAAAACAAAAAACAATTAATTTTTAAATACATATAAAATTAATTTATAAAAAAAAAGTAAAGTGCATTTAAAAGTACCTAATAATTCAAAGTTATCTTTTTCCAAAATATTTCGTATTGAATTTTAATGGTTGCAAATCAAAAAAAGCCAAATATGCAAAAACCACATGAATTTATTGTATAAAAAATATACGCAATTAATATGCAAAAATAAGCATTTTTTGTAAAATATGCAAAACCATGCATTTATTAAAAAATATTTAAAAATATGCACTAACTATTGAATGCCATTTAGAATTAATTTTCATGAATCGCAAAGATAACTTAACCATTTGCGCTTTAAGATGACCAGAACGCATGAAATTTGCATGAAATTAATAGCCCTTAATATCTTTGCCAATGTTCTGCTGCGTTAGGTTTGATCGATGCTTTTCTCGCTGTTATCAATCAATTTTGTTCTATAGAACGAAAATCATCGTGTTCTGGTTAAGCAAGCGGCAAACAAGTTCTGTTTTGAAGCCGACGAGTGCTCTGCACAGCTCGGTTCTTGTCGTTTAATGAATTGGTTATGTTCTGCTTGACTTAACAGAGTTATGTTATGTTCGGAACTCGGCACGTTGGCTCTACTGTTGTAGAAAAAACGAGTGCATTTGTGCAGAGGTTTAAGGCTTGATTACCCAAGCGTAACGTGAGGTGGTGCAGCGGGATGTAGCGTAGTGCGACGTTGCCTCGAGGTTAAGCGATTACCGAAATCGTAGTCCAACATAGTGCAGGCGCCGTACTGTAGGGCACTTATTTTATTTTAGTAGGCTTATTAACTTCTCCTCTTCAATAAAAGACTGCATCCTCTCTTAAATAGTATTAAAATTTACAATTTTGTGACGTTAAACAAAAATTTTCGCTTGTTCCACAGCTGTCGAACTGTCTAAAATCGTAACGTTGCGAAGAAATCTATTTTCTACAGACTTCTACGCTGCGTCACGCCACGTAACGATTTTGGTAACGACTTGTACTACTTACTTACTTAGTTGGCGCTACAACAATATGTTTGTCTTGGCCTCATCTAAGAATTTGCGCCAGCCATTTCTGTCTTTCGATTGCTGGCGCCAGTTGGCGCCAAGCTTCGTCAGGTTGTCCTCTACTTGGTTTTCCAACGAAGGTCTTTCCAACGTCTTGTACACATATATCATTAAACAGATTTTAGCTTGACAGTTGGCAACCTCGCGGTACGTTACCTTATGCTTGGGTAATCAAGCCTTTAGTATTTACTAGCTTCTCCACGGACTTTTTTTTTATCAATCTCCTTAAGACAATACATATCAAAGAAATAAAAAGTGTCTTATTTTCTGTTGTTTTGCATTGCTTTTTAATAGAGCGCCGCTCAGCATCTGAAGGTAATGCACCCTTCGCCTTGCTCGAGGCCTATCTGTTTTTTTTTTGTCGCACTCTTCTAGCTGTGAGCATCGAAAGAAAAGAAAAGAGAGCAACATGGAGAAACTTTATGATTTTTTAAAAAGCTGAACACTTTAATTAAATATACTTATTATTTAAATTTCGAAGAATGATGTAAAGGAACACCCTTAACTAAAACTGTAGCACAAATATGATATTTTAAAAAAATTTTCATAAAAATCTGCCCAGTACTTTCTGAGTAAAGTGGTAACATTAAATTTCCACTTCAATTTTATATAATAGTGTATACTCTGCAGTGTAACCAACTAGTATTTAAACAGTCTTTCAACTAGTTGAGAACTGATCAGTACTGGTTCAAGATCTATTTTTTCATATACCGAACTGGTATTTTTAACATGGCGATGTCATAGGAAATAGCAGTTGTTCTTTTTAAAAAAAATATAAAACTAGTTTACAAATAACATGTTCTGGTCAGTAAAATTCCATTCTGAACAGGTTAAAACCAGTTTACAAGTAGTATGTTTTGTTTAGTTAAATTGTTGTTTAGTGTGATAAGATGTAAGGAAATTATATGTGTTCAAATTTGACTAGTTTGTTAATTAACCTCTTCTGAGTGATTTAAAAATAGTTATGTGGTTGTGGAACTGTTTGACAATATGTAATACGGTTGGATTTTTGTTAGTTTTACAACTGGTTTATTGTGACTTGGCATAAACTAGTTGGGTTTAAACTATTTGTGCAACTACCCATAAACTATAAAAAACATAAGAGGGTGTTTTTTATAGAGTAATACAACTTTGAGTTGGCATCACTGCTTGATTTGACCACCCATTTAACAGCTGATAGTTGCTTTTTGTTTAGTTTGCTTTGACATTTTATTACGGATCGACTTAACCCTACGGTCCATAACCGGGTACCCGGGTACTTTTTTGAACTTTAAAGTGCTGCTGTTCCTTTATTATTTAAGATATCAACATGAAACTCCGGATCATCAGAGATTTCGGCTAAACTTAGAGACTAGAAAAAAGTTTATCAAATTTGGTTAAATATATTAACTAAAAAATGAGTTTAATGTTTTTGCATACAGGGGTCCATGACCAGGGTACCGGGGTACCTTAGTGCAAATTACCTAATATTTCAAAGAAAAAACGTTTGTTTTATTTTTATTTTGTTTCAAAATGTTTACTGATGTGTAAAAAATTAACTGTAATTGTTTTTTAGTTAAATTATTTATATTTTATTCATTTGAACATATTTCTAATATTTGATGTCTTATGTTGAGTCATTGTTGAAACATGGAAAACATTTTGATATTGTTTGAGTATGTTGATCGCAAATTGGTTTCTTGCAAACGTTGCAGACTTTTCTCGTCTTTCTTCTCCTGTTGTCTGGCAAAGAAGCGCACAAATAGCAGCATCCTGTTATTGGCTTCCTGCCATCAGTAGAAGCAGCCGTAGAAGTAGATGGTTGCTCGGTATAGGCTACCGTCTCCACTGGTCTTCCCAAAAAGCTCTCAATTGCTGATTTGGTGGAAAAATGGCGTTTTACTTGGCGATTAGCTACTCTTTCTTCTATTATTGGCGCACACAAATCTCCAGCAAGTTTACGCAAAAAGCGTTTTCTCCGTGTTGTTTGATATGGAACAGTTCTGTTATTATCATAAAATATAGTGTATGCCGCGAAAGCACTAACATCGAGCATATTGTACAAAAACGACAAAGGCCACCTTTTTGTGTGTCTCTGTGTGGTATACTCCCGAAGCGTCTGGTCCATAACATCCACGCCACCTTTCGTTTTGTTATAAAAATTGATGATTGCTGGTTTGCCGTTTTCTTCTACAGTTGCATCATCATGCAGAGTCGACAACAATATTACGGAATTTGTTTTCCTCTGTTTGTATGAAACCATAGTCACCTTCTCGTGGAAACCAAATTTGCTTGTCCCAACGGTCCAACTCTTACCGTCTTTCATTTCTGTTGGTATATAGGCTTTGTTTCGCCGCAGTGTTCCAACAATGCTAAGTTTGACAGATATCAGCTGCTTTGCCAGTGGCAGCGTCGTAAAAAAATTATCCATGGTGATATTACGTCCGCTATTGTGGTATGGCCCAACCAAATCTCTGACTACGCTTTCGCCTACACCGATTTCGCGACCACTGTCTTGTTTGCCAGTATATATTTGGCCATGAAGAGGATATGAATTTTTAGCATCGCATATCCACCACACCTTGATCCCGTATTTCGCAGACTTCGATGGAATATACTGGGTTAATTTTGTTCTGCCGCAGTACGGATACAATTGTTCGTCGATTGTTAAATTTTCTGTAGGCACATAATATTTTGCGAGATTGGCGTTCAACATTATCCAAACATCTCGTATTTCGCTTTGTCTGTGCGCTGGCTCTCGTTTCTTGTTCTCGCGTCATCAAAACGTATAAAACGAATAAGATCCCAGAAGCGGTTTAATCCCATTGTTGCACGAAATAGAGGATGAGACAATTGCGTGCATAAGTCCCTTGCATTTTCATCATTGGAATGATTTGCGCCTGCCATTATCAGCATTCCAATGAATGCGTATATTTCTGCCACTGTCGTATCCTTCCACTTCAATTGACGCTTTGTTGGGTTTGCTGCATTGTAGGCATCATGAGTTGAATTGGCTTTTTTGTTGGTATGACGCACGATTATATCGAGTCAAGTATGCATACTAGTCATACTTTCCGTCATTCGTAATGGACCACTGCGAGTTCTTACGATGTTGTGACTCCTTATTTGTTGACAAACAGGTGGTGTTGGTTGCCATTGAGTACCATCACGTGCAATCATACTTTCTGTTGTGCTTGATGTTGGTGCATTTTCTTCAACCATATCAGTTTCGCTGTTACTTTCATCTTCAAATACATCTTGCTCAATTTGCATTGGCGTGTCAATAGCGGCTGGAATTTCGTTGTCATTGTCTTCACTTTCTGAGTCTTGCACTTCTCCCGTAAATACCTCTCCTTCTTCCTCAATTGGCTCTAAAGCGTCATCATCCACAGTCATATTATCAAGTATAGAATCAATATATCTGCTTCTGGCTTCTTCACTCAAACGCATATATTGTCTTTCAGTTAAATATTCTATTTTGCGGTTCAGTTTTCTTCAACTTCATTGTTCAACTGTTCAACTTATACTGACGAAATCATTGAAATGTATTCTTTTTCTACCGTAGCTGAACATTTGCTACCTAAAAACACAAACAAAAAACACAAAAAATACAAACACAAACACAACATTTGCTACCTAAAAATACAAACAGAAACATTAAACCAGTTTCTGTTTACTTTTGTGTGCCTTTTAGGTAGAAAATGCCCATAGAAACCAATTTTATCTTACAAACATGAAATTTGTTAAACCAGAGCAACGCGTGCAAATTGTGGAAACTTTTAATCAAAATAATGGTTCTGTTCGTCAAACTTATCGTGCACTTCGTCCATTTTATGGCGTACATAGTCGTCGTTCAGAGCTGCTAAGTCGAAGAACAATAGATCGTTTTCGGACCACATTTACTGTTATTGATAATGTGCATCCCGTGAGATGCCGAACAGTGCGCACGGAAGAATCTGTAGCCGATGTACAGGAAAGCATTGAAGATGATCCTAATCAATCAATTCGTCGCCGTTCTCAGCAACTGGAGTTGTGTCCTTCCACTTTATGGAAGATTTTACGAAAAGATCTTGGCTTAAAACCTCTCAAGATTCAACTTTTGCAAGAATTAAAGCCAAACGACCATCGTATGCGCCGCCAATTCGGCGAATGGGCTGAAGCACAAATTGATATTGATATTGAATTTCCATGGAAAATTATATTTCGATGAAGCCCATTTTTGGTTGAATGGGTACGTAAATAAACAGAATTGTTGTATTTGGAGTGAGGAGAATCCACAAATTTTTGTCGAAACACCATTACATACACAGAAAATTACTGTTTGGTGCGCTTTATGGGCTGGCGGAGTCATTGGCCCATATGTCTTCAAAAACGATGATGGTCAGAATGTTACTGTCAATGGTGAACGGTATAGGAACATGATTCGAAGTTTTTTCGTATCCTCAATTAGCTGGCATTATTCTTTCTGATATGTGGTTCCAACAGGATGGAGCCACATGCCACACAGCGAGCGCTACAATTGATTTACTCAAGGTAACTTTTGACGAAAAAATTATTTCACGAAATAGCCCAATTAATTGGCCCCCAAGATCGTGTGATTTAACCCCATTGGATTATTTTCTTTGGGGCTATGTAAAGTCACTTGTCTATGTCGATAAGCAGCAAACAATTGAACACCTGGAAATCAACATTCGAAGAGTTATCGGCGAGATACGGCCGCAAATGCTGCAAAAAGTTTGTGAAAATTAGTGTTTCAGATTGCGCCTTGTATGCGCCAGTCGTGGTAGCCACATGGCCGAAATCATATTGAGCACTAATGTCATAAAATTTTCTATCCAATAAAGCTCGTTTTATTGATATAAAATATATATTACAATGTTTTATTATGATTTAACTTGTGTCACTCTATAAAAAACACCCTTTGGTAAACCGTGATTTCAGTTTTTTGCTGTAGGATAATAAACAATGTTCGCCTAAAATTGTGCATTCATTTTTAAAACGTATTAAGCTTAGTTGCATAGTATTGATTGTCTATAATACGAGAAAATTGGCTTGATGACGTTTACCACTAGTTTTGTACAGATGTGCTCATTTGAATTAATTTAATAATTTAGCCAAAACTTAAATTGCAGCTACAAAAGTTTGTTAGTTTGTTAGTTTGTTAGTTATTCAATGTTTATTTAATTAGTCAATGTTCACTTGAGATTATATATACAAACTACACAAAGCAGCGTGCAAATAAACACACACACACCTTCAGTTTTCTAAAGCTTTCTCTTCTTTTTATTCTTCTTCTCTTCTTCTTCTTTTTCTCCTTCTATTGCAATAAATTTACCTAAATTGTACTTAATCGAATAACTCAAGTGCTATGCAGTTGGGTAGCATATTTCAGTAAGACACACACACATACACACACACACATCCACACAAACACACCAACATATTTCTATAAACAAAATCTTGACCTCACTTGTGCGTGTGTATATGTTAACATCACTTCCTTTGACACATAAACATATTTTATGCACTTGTTGTTACAGCATTTTATGAATTATTTAATGAATTAAATGGACTAAATTCCGAAATCTTAAATCGGTAGCTATCTACAACTTATCACTGTTGGTTAGCAATTCAATGGAAGTTGTTGTTTGTTTCTGTAGTTTGAGCCACTTTGTGTTGGAACATATGTATAGATCTGTGTGTTAGCTCGTATGTTGTCTGCAATTCACAATCTTATCAAGATTTTGATAAGCATTTGTGTTAACAAAGTGGTTTTGAGTTTAATTGAAAAGCGTTGCCAAAATATCATATTTATTATGACGTGCATTGCAACTATAAAGTTCTTTAGGTAGCAAGTGTGAAAATCTTAAATCTTTTATGTATGTTTTCATTTTTCATTGAAGATATATTTTTCATCCGATTTTATATTGAGTGGATTGCTTTAATACAAAAAACCTTAAAAAATCCGAAGAAAACAAATTGAGATGAATATCTATAAAATCTGAGATTAAATGCAACTCATTCTGGAATAAGTAATAATAACAGCAATAAACTAGAACTAGAAATAATGGCAGAATGCTTTATTAAAACTATTATAAATGCATTTGAGTTCTGCCAAAGATGTTCCTTGGGGGAAAAAGAACCGGGCAAAAAGAACCGGGGAATGGTCAGAATACAGGAGTTCCCAAACTCAATCCCAGCAAAATTTTTGTAACAAATATGACATGCATTCTTAGGGACACTGCTTCCAGAAGACATTCTATAGATCCAATTTTGCTTCTTCTAAGCCTTATCAAGAAGTGCTTTCAAGAAGCATTCTCATAAACCACTACTCAAAGACATTCAAATAGCATTAAATTTCAGCTATTTTTTTGATGTATTTTTTAATTTTCTGTGGGATTTTTCAAACATCAAACAAAACGCAACCACTTCCTGCTTCAAACGGGAAAAGAGATATTTTACGTGAATTTTTTTAAACTCCCAACAAAACCCAAGCACTTCTCATTTCCAACACTCAAATCGTGAGAAAATCGGGAAAAAGGATATTTTCGTGGAATTTTTTAAGCCCCCCTAACCACAAAAACTATTTCATTCCATGGAATGCCTTCTCAAAGTTCTTCTGGAAAACACCTACTAGAATCCTTTCATTGAAGGGCTCAAAGAAATCTTCCATTGAAAAAGTTCTGGAAGCACTTCTAGAGAAAACAAAGAAAAGCATTCCTCCCAATGACATGCATATGTTAAAAGAATGCCTTCTGGGTATGAAAGTGGAATGGATGGAATACAAGACTTTCCCTTCCACTTTACCTTCTTTTGGAAGCACTTTTTTTGCTGGGATATAGCAAAAAGATAAGGGTAGCAAAGCAAGCCAACTTTAGGAAGTTCTGTGAGGGCATGGAACATACCACTGGGGCATCAAAGCTATATAAGGTTATGGCCGGTGATTACAGTATATCCTCTGCCAGTATGAAAAAAAGCGGTGGAAATTTTACTAGGAATGAGGAAAAGAAGTCGCAACGAGATCTCTTTAGTACTCATTTGCAAGGCTCCATCGATTTAACAGGGACAGGAAATGGACTAATAGGAACACCAGGCAGAATCCAGAGAAACAGCTGGAATGCCACAAAGGAAATATTTATAGAGCCGTGATTAAAGTGGGCGCTCAAAACATTTATGCCACTGAAATCACCAGATCTTGATAGAATTTTTTCGGCACTGCTGTTTCTCAAGCCTATATTCTTGAGACCCTCTTCTCCCCAAATCCTTAAGGCCAATCTGTCAAACAGCTTCTTACTAAAAACCCTAGAAAAAGTAAGAGATAACCACATAAGGAACAGTGTCCTAATAATATCCTCTTCACACCTCTGTCAGCATGCATATAGAACAGGTAGATCAACAGATAGTGCAGTATATCAACTGACAAATGTACTTCAGGAAACCTTAGATACGAAAGTAACAGCACTATGTGCTTTTATTGACATAGAAAGTGTTTTTGATAGTACTTCTCATGAATCCATAAATAAAGCTCTTACACCCACAGATGGGTCAATAACACCCTTACGAAATGGATGGGTTTTATGCTCAGTACTAGCACAATAAAAACAAGTACCCACACTATAACAGCAACTGTCGGCCTTTGTAGTTTAGTGGAGAGTGCGCTAGACTATCAACCCATAGGTTCCTGGTTTGAATCCGGGCTCAGGCATGGTTCTTTTCACTTTCTTTGTTCTTTTCTACATTTAAGAATTATAAAAACCACAGCTAAAATTGTGGAAAATGTGGAATTAAAGCACAGGAACTGCTTACCGAGATTAAGGCATAAGCACTAGACTCGGTTAAAAGCAATTCAAATTGTCTTTCACGGTTGTTTCGCCAAATCCAATAATTCACGTATGGTTCCAATCAATTCCTCTAAATAAATTAATCCCTTTCCTTTCAGGTCAAATACCAAACCTTGTTTGTATAAGGCGCAAGCCTTAGTTCTTTGATGTTTTAAAAAAAAAAAAAAAACTACAAGAGGGTGTTCACAAGGTTGTTATCTTCTCTAATGTGGAGCACTGTAGTAGATAAACTACTGACCTATACTGGACTAATGTTTCTAGGTTATGCTAATGACCAGGGAAGACAATTATATGCAAATGCATATAATATATGCTTTTGCATATTTGGACGTTTTGTTAATAATTTTGCATATTTATAACGATTGTGCTTATTTGTGCATATTTTTACATATTTTTAACTTTTCGAACAGATTTTAGCTTGTAATCGGGCAAATTTTGATACTTCCTTCACATCTGGCAACATTGTAATTTCTTTGATGTTATATATATTTATAAAGAGATATTATATTATATATGTATAAAAAATATTTTGTTTAAAAACTCACAGACAATGGATCCATACGCCGAAAGTCTCCTTCCGAACGAAGTCCCTTATTTTAAATGGTGCCCAACTACATCCTGCGATGTCGAGCGGTCTTTCTCACAATACAAAACATTGTTAGCTGAAATCGTAGAAAATTTCTTTTTGATAATATAAAAATGCATTTAATTGTTCAGTGTAATCGCTGAATGCAATACACTGTTTTTGCTATAAGCACCATATAAAATAATGGACTTCGTCCGGAAGGAGACTTTTGGCATTGGCTTCGAGCTACCAAACTATTTAAACTGAAATATTTACTTTTACGCCTTGAAAGGGCTATTGTTTTGTTTTTTTTTTATGAACTATTGAATAAAATTTTGAATAATAAAACTCCGACTTCGACATTTTTCGTGCTTATTTGATGGCATATTTTGCATACTTATTTTAGATTTTTTCGTGCATATTTCTGTCTTCCCTGCTAATGACATAGTTATTATCTAATAGTTATTATTATCGCAGGTTATTATCTCACCTCCTTTCTCCTAAAAACTATGGAGAATATTGTTGATCGGCATATCAGAGAGGGTTGCCTTATAGACCACCCGCTGCGTTCCCAACAATATGCATATCAACCAGGGAAATCAACGACTCATGCTCTTCAGATCCTTACAAACAAGATTGAAAAATCATTGGGAAAAAAAGAATATGCAATCGGGTGCTTACTAGACATTGAAAGTGCTTTTGATAAAACTTATATAAGCGAATGCATTCAACGCAAAGGTGTTGATGGAACAACAAGTACTTGGGTACATAACGTGCTGAAAGTCAGAAATGTGAATTCAACTTTGGGCACGGCAGAACTCAGAGTACTCGCCGCAAAAGGTTAAATTACATGCAATAACAATAGAGTTCAGCTACTACAGCTTTTTCGCACTTTCTCCGCATTGGATCATCTTAAGAACCAGCCCAAATAACATCAAAACATCTCAATAAGGCCATTCACAGTTCGAATACGCTGGTCTGCCATTTTTTCGATCCGCTATTTGTACGCCAATTTACGAAAGCGCATTTTGCTTTGCTGTTGTTTTGCATACAAATGCAAATACGCAGGCACTCGTAAATAAAAGCAGCCCTTGGAGGTGTTTTTTGTACCTCGTATTTTTATGCTCTGTCTACAGCCGCATAATCACATACATCATAGAGTTGCACAGTCTTTTTATACGACAGTCACATGGCGAGGTGCTCACAATTCGAACAATAACAAATGCTATAAATACGATTTGTTAAAAGTACGCTCAAACCGTGAATAGCCCCAATGATATCGATAAGAGCGGTCCAAAACAATCCAAAGTGAGAAAAATTTACCCACCATAATATGGGTTGGGCTCAGGGACAACACAAGACATAACAACTAACCATGCGTTTACATAGATCTAATCATACATTAGTTTTCAATCTACTTTTGAGTTGACCTTTCGATAAGTTAACATCAAAAAAGCTACAGTTGTTAACAAAGGTACTCATGCGATGTAAAGGAGCAGTAGCCATATAATTTGTTCTACTAAAAGGTAAGTAAATTAAATTGTTAGCATTTCTACTGCTTCTACGGTTAGTGTTAAAATTTATAAGAGTTAGAAGTTCTGGTGAATCGAATACACCAGTTATGAGTTGGTGTAAATAGACGATATCTGCAGACTTCCTTCTCTCATTCAAAGATTGCATTTTTAAAAGTTTTAAACGATCCTCATAAGGAGGAAGGTTTAAACTATCAGTTGCACTTAAGCCCCTTAGAGCAAACCGAACAAAACGTTTTTGGATTCTCTCTATACGTTCAACAGGTACATTGTAATTTGGGGACCAAACTTGACTTGCATACTCTAAGTGAGGTCGCACAATTGCATAATACAGCGTTGTAGTTGTGATCATACTATTAAATTCTTTGGCCCAGCGTTTCATAAACCCGAGCATAGAAGATGCTTTTTTACAAATGTAATCAATATGAACGTTAAACGATAGCTTAGAATCCATGCATATACCAAGATCTTTGACAGAATCTACACGATTTAAAGCCGTATCTTTTATCGTATAATCAAAAATTAAATTATTCCTTTTTCGCGAAAAGGTCATAGTTTGGCATTTATCTGGATTTAGAAACATATTGTTTTTAGAACACCAAATTTCAAAGGATTTCAAATCAGACTGGAGCAGATCTGAATTGTCTTTAGCATCTATTGTTCTGTATATTTTCATGTCATCTGCATAGATAAGTAGATGAGAGTGTTTGATGATGTGGGTTACATCATTAATGGCTAAAATAAACAGAAGTGGACCAAGGTGGCTACCTTGAGGAACACCTGATTCAGCAATAAATTCAGCTGACAAAACGCCTCGAAATCGTATTTGATAAGATCGCTCCGTCAGATACGATTGAATCCAGCTTACAAAAAATTGTGGAAAACCTATTAACTTTAGTTTAAATAGAATTAAGTTATGTGGCAGTTTATCAAATGCTTTACTAAAATCAGTGTAAATACAGTCGACCTGGTTACCTGAATAAAATGAATTTAAGCAAAACGTTGTAAAATCGAGGAGATTAGACACAGTGGATCTGCCAGTAACAAATCCATGCTGACGAGTTGTCATGACCTTCCCACAGTGAATTTTCACACGATCATACACGAGGCGCTCAAAAAGTTTTGGAATTGACGAGAGTTTCGCGATAGGCCTGTAGTTGTTTATATCGTTCTTACAACCTTTTTTATAGATAGGACCTATAAAAGATTTTTTCCAAAAAAGTGGAAAAATACTTTCGCTAATTGATTTATTGAATAACATGGACAGTGGTTGACTTAGAACGGAACCACATCGTGTTAACACTGCGGCAGGAATTCCGTCAGGTCCAGCATTAAAATCCTCATCGATCAACCCAATATACTTTAAAATATCCTCTGAAGTAAAGGATATAGAATCCAACGAAACCCTGGGTGTAGAGTTCATATATTCAAAGTACTCTTCATCAGGATTAAAAGAGTCTGAACAAAATGACTCTTTAAAGAGATTGGCAAATAGACCACAAATTACGACAGGATCGTCAGTAAATCCGTCAGAGGTCTTAAATGATGAAGGGAATCCATCAGATTTTTTTTTTGGTGTTTATGAAACCCCAGAATTTCTTCGGATCAGACAATATTCTCAGCTTAGTACTGTCTAAATAATTTTGATATAAGGTAGCTGAGCAATTTTCAAAATCCAGAAACAAACGCTTGTAGATTTCTAGGTCATTCAAGTCTAAGCTACAGACATATTTTTTCCATGCCCTATTCCTGCTGTTGCGAAGAATCTTTAACTCCTTTGTGTACCAGGGGTAAGCACAATTTTTCGTAAATTTGAGGCTATATGGCACAAATTGTTGTCACACAAGGAGGAGTTCCTCTCCAATATTGTGGTCCATTGTAGTGGATGAACTCTTAGAACTTCTCAGCTCAAATGACTTCGATGTGCAGGGTAACGCTGATGACATCGTGATTTTTATCAGAGGAAAATACGACGATACTTTATCGTATTTCTTCCAGAAGACCACTCAACATAGTAGCTAAATGGTGCAGGGAAATAGGGCTCCATGTCAACCCTAAGAAAACCAACATCATCGTCTTCACCAGGAAAAGAGTCAGAGAAAATTTAACTGAACCTAGTCTTTTTGGTGAAACCATAAACTTCTCAAAATAAGTTATACATGGTAAACTCACATGGAACCCACACCTAAACAACGCCATGAACAAAGCAAGAATCTTAGCAATTTGGATCAGCAGAAGTTTTATAGGTAAAAACTGAGGCTTAAGCCCCAAATTAGCCATGGGAATGTATACTTCCATCACGACACCTATCATTTAATAGGCTGCACCAATTTGGTGGAGTAAGACGATCCAAAAAACAGCTCAAGCCAAGCTCAGCAAGTTGCAACGACTAGCTTCTGTCTGCATCACACGAGCGATGCGTACTGCTCCAACTGCTGCTTTGGAGATTTTGCTTGGTATACCACCATTACATCTTCTTGTCAAGAAAGAAGCTCTGATTTTCACAGTCAGCCTCATCGTTGACAACAGTTTGTATATACCAAGTAATACTCACCCAGGACGAGAATCATTGAAGTACATTTTTTCTTATATTATTTTTGTGATCATTTATATTAAACTATATGCATTAAATTCATTGTAAATTCCTAAAAAATTTGCTGTTGAAAAGCTTATTTATCAATAATATATCTATTTAAAAAAAATTTAATAACATAAATTTAAAAAACTAAAACCCGACTTTTTTAGTAGTCTCTAAAAAGTATGAAACATGAATATATTCTCACCTGAAATTTTTATGCACAAACTATTAAATTTTTTGTGTCTATTAAATAAACAACTTACACATAATATATTTTATTGCATATAATACTAATTAATAGTAATGTTTAAAAGATATATGAGGTAGTATGCCACCTCATATATATTGTCATATGTCGCCCTCTAGATGTATAATGCACTTTGCCCTAAAGCTTTTGATCGCTTACTACTGTTAGAATGTATTGTTTTGTAAGGGTATTGCATACGACCACGGATATCTTTTAAACATCAGTATCAATTAATATTATATGCAATAAAATATATTATGTGTAAGTTGTTTATTAAATAGACAAACCAAAAAATTTAATAGTTTGTTCATAACAATTTCAGGTGAGAATATTTTCTTGTTTCATACTTTTTAAAGAGCGCTTTTTAGCAGTCGGTTTTTAGTTTTTTGAACTTATTTTTTATATAAACTATTTTGGGGATACAATTTTTATATAATTACCTACTTTTTAAAGTATTACCTACTAATTAATTATTTTATGATCAATTTATAAACAAAGATGTTTATTATGGCACTTAAAATTTTTTTTAGTGCATGCCTTTATGTCCTATAGAAGGCGCCACATTCAATTAAATGTGACGTCACAAAAAAAAAAGCCCATAATAAGCGGACCAAAAGAAAACGCTTCCAACGATACCTGATTTATCAAATTATGATAAGTAGCTTAGAAGATAGGGGTTTAGTTAAGTTTCTGTCTTCTAGAGGACGCTTTATTCTACACTCTAACAAAATTCACAAGAATTAACTACAATAATTGCTGGCAACTGATTGCCTACATTTATTGTCGTTAAATCTCATGAGCAAAATTATAAATATTTATCGTTAAAAATGCGTGCATCCTCTCACCATCAATTATTTCTTTCGCTCTCTTGTAAAAACTCTCTTCTAAAATTATTTCTTCCAATCTTGTCTGCGCTTATAATAAAAAGCTAGAAATGCGTCTAGAAAGCTAGAAAGTCTCTCAAGTACGTTTTGAACATGGCAACAACAACAACTCTGTATAGAGTCAATCACTCAGCAGAAGGCGCTACTCTTTCCTACTCCAGTAGGATTGAGTAATTAAGCTGTGACCAATCTACTGTTTAAGTTGTATATAATTGGACACTTGTTCGAATAAACTCTTTGAAAGCATATGACGTTAAATCAGAGGTGTTTATTTAAGAGCAAGCGTAAAATACCGCTGCTGGAGAGTTTTTAGGAGTATCTGAGCGAGAACACGCTGAAATAGTGTGAAAAGTAGGGAAAATATACATATTATAAGACTAATAGCGTGAATAGCGTGAAAAGTAGAAAATATACATATTTTAGAATTCTCTGAGCGAAAACACGCTGGAATAGCGTGAAAAGTAGAGAATATATATATTTTAGGGCTCTCTGAGCGAAAACACGCTAAAATAGCGTGAATAGTAGAGTAAATATACATATTTTGGAAAAAAACGCTGATTTTCAGACAAAATTGAAAAAACTCACTGCATATGCTATACGCTTTATACGTTTTTTTACAAAATCGCCAATAAATGTCGTGAAATTTCACAAAATTTTTTGTAAAGATTTTTCAATAAGTTTTTAGAGTGTATTTAATGTGACATCACATAGCTTTTAACCAGCGCTCGGTGAAAACGCTTCTAACGATACCTCATTTGTCAAATTATGATTAGTAGTTTAGAAGTTTAGTTGACTTTTTGTCCTCTAGAGGACACTATATTAAACTTCATGTGACGTCACATAACTTTTCTTCATCGGACAATCAAAGCGCTTCTAACGATACCTCATTTGCTTGTTTCACCAAAAAAAATTTGTTTGCTCATGACATTATGTACGCTAGAGGGCGTTATATTAAATTAAATGTGACGTCAAATAGCCATTAACCAGAAGACTATCAAAACACTTCAACCGATAACTTATTTGTCAAATTATGATAAGTAGTTTAGAAGTGAGAGTGGAACAGATGAACATACATACTGGTCAAACACATATACCGCTCCTTTTGCTTCGCCGTAGTCGGGTAAAAAAGTAAGTTCAATGCACCTATAAAGTTTTCGCTTTAATTATAATTTTATTGTTTTCTAATTTCGAATGAATTTAGCTCTTCGAGCAATATTTCGATGGCAACGGCCCACGGTGAGGCGATCCCAATCAAAGGGTTGGACATCGAGAAAAAAGTGCAACTTGCAAATAATTATAATATTTTGATACATTTCGAAAGAAATATATTTGGGCTATTTGAATTCGGCGGTTTTTTATTTTCAAGTGCGTACTTTTGTTTTTGTAAAGCCTCAAAGTTGATATTTTGTTATATAAAAAATATATAGTTTTTTTTTTTTAAAGTCTTATAACATTTTGTTAAACTGCTTGATTGAACATATTTTTATATTTTATGAAAGGGTTTACTTTAAACTTTTAAACCAGATAATTTGTTTTTAAGTTTTTTGCTATCCCGTTATTGCGATATGGAATAAAAATTAAAAATTAAAAAAAATTATTAAATTTGAAAAATAAAAAATTGGCCAGAGTTGGCCAGGATCAAAGTACCTTAGATTACAAATAATGATAGTAAGAAATGTTTTAAAAAACAAATTAGCGCGCGCCATCCAGCGCCTTCTGAGAATTTCAGTATCAAAATTGTATTCCTCGGGTTTTTTTAGCATTTCTCGCAAAGTTTGCCTATTACAGCGGTACAGCGATAAAAACTTGCGAATGGATAAAAAACAAGTTTGGGATACATATATTTTTTAACCCATTCCGGCCCGGCTCCGTGACCTTTTGTAAACGGAAAATATAGATCTTTTGCTTTGATTGCGGCATAGCATCCATACTAGTAAAGTTACGTAAATTTATTGTACTAAATAAGTGTAAACAATTTTAATGAAAATATTTTGGTATACTGTTTATTTATCTGAGACGTCTGGTTCTTGAGATATATTTTAGACACGATGCAAATATTTTCAAGAATTCCAGTAAAAAAATTACATAAACTGGTATAGAACAGATAAAGGGTATGAAATCCACTTAAAAGTGATCTGCCAATAAGCACAGTTGTTATATCTTTAACCGTCAATAATTTATATGAAATATATTTTAAAAGTAGTGAACATAAATATGTTTGTGACAGTCAGAAAATGTTTGCTGCGAACATATTGCTTATATGATAATGCAGTGTACATAATAAATTCATTGCAACAAATTAGCTTGTTTGCAGTGAACATAACTATTTATGGCAAACATAATATTTTTCTTGTATAAATAAAATTGTTTGCTACAAAAAAGTTTTTAAATACATATATTAATATCATCTCATATTATGTTTCCAGTAAACATTTTTTCTCCATACTAGTAAATTTTTAAATACATATATTAATATCATCCCATATTATGTTTCCAGTAAACATTTTTTCTGCGTGTATAATAACCAAAATGTAAAGATTATGATAAAAGCATTTGAATCAACATTACTATACTGTTTTGCTGACGACGAAATTAAAATTGTTTAAGGTTTGTTAATAGACGTGGTATTGCAAGGCACTAGTGAAAGTCATGACCGTATCACTGCTCGCAGATTTTTTACCAATTACAAGAAAATTTCAGAAATCACTGGAGTAGACAAAAATTATATTAAACGATTTTATGTTATATTGCAGGTAAAACATTTTAATATATACATATATGAATTATTTTGTTTTACAATTAAGCGTCTGGTCTTATAATAAATATCACAAAATTAAAAAAATGCTGTTATGAAACAACAATATTATACGTTGAAATTTATGATTGGTACTACATGCCTGTTACTGTACATAAAATATTAATGCACAGTGCGGATATAATTCAAAAAGTACCCCATAGGCCAGTTATCCGAGGATGCGTAAGAGGCCAATCACAAACTTTTTCTTTTCTTCAGACTTCACAACACGAGGAAATTTTCAAGATCTGCTTGCAATTCAGATCTTTTGCATGCCCTTCTGCTCAATTCAGATCCAGTACTTTCAATCATTGGTTTTAATAAAAAATCACCACAAAGCTATCTGATTGTAGCAAAATACCTTTTAAAATTAAGCATATTGTATAATTATGAGTGGTATAAATAAATCACTGTTTGCTCTTAATATTACATATAATTTGTTTTAAATAGAGATATATGCTGTCTTTAAACATCTTTTAAATGTAATAAGCTAATAAATTCTTGTTTAAAAACACATTGTGTAATAAAATACAGGTACAAAATATCGCTAAACACAAAAAAAAATGGTTTTTTACCACGAATTTTTGGGTCTCCTAGACCCACTACGCTCATAAGGGTTAAGGGATATCATGGGAAATTCTTTTAAGAAGATATTTTTAGAGTTACAATCAATTATTTACAGCAATATGCGATGTCCAACTCTTTGTATGGGCTCGCTCCACCGTGCGGCCCTAGATATATTACTATTGTACTTTGTTCGAATAGAATTAAAATAATTTGTTAACATTATCATTTTTTTTTAACATGTTATCGATATGCTACAATAAGACATTTTATGATTCAAAAATATTAATTTCTAAGCTTCGAAAAAATGCTTTTCTATGGTTCGTTTCTTAACTCGTATTTGAACAAAAAAAATCCTTTTTGAGAGTTATTTCAGTCTGGCGAATGAATTCAAAATAATTCATTTCTGACTACCGAAAAAGAACTTTTCAATGGTTATTTTTTCAATTCGTTTCCAAACAAAAAAGTACAATTTATGATTCTTTTTTCTACTCATTTCTGAAGAAGAACAAAAGGTTCGCTTTTGAGAAGCATTTTAGTCCGACGAATGAGTCCAAAAAGGTTCATTTATGATTACTGAAAATGAACTTTTCTACCCGAAAAGGTTCATAAATGAATTCAAAAAAGATAGTTTTGGTTCACTGGATATGTTACAAAAAAACACAAAAATTTTTGTAACTGATTAATTTAATTATTCAGTATTTAATTTAATATTTAATTAATTTTATGCAGTAATTAATTTAATATAAATAATTAACACACATATAAAATTTTTTAGAAAGCATCTTCTAAAATATACCTTAATTAAAACCTCCTTTAAAGCTGGTAAAATTACCTTTTCAACAATGTAAAAATTATTGTGGATGAACCCATTGAGCCGGGCTCATGAGATATGATCATCTGTTAGCATGTGGTTAAGAAGTGTTTGAGATATATCTGAATGTTCGTAAAAATAGATTTTCGACGTTTTTTCCGATATTTGTCAATTTTGTGCACTCCGTAACTCCGCCAAAAATAACGCCATACTTTTTTCCTCCAAATTAAGTTTTTTATTTCCGTCAGTGAAATAAAATCTGCTCCATGCTAAATTTAATCCAAATGGGATATAGTCATTCTGTAAGGCCATTACATTTAAAATGGAATTGATGTATATATATATATATATATATATATATATATTAAGGTATTACTTCTAATAACTGTATAACAGTTTCACCGATATGAAAGAAATGCCGATTTTAATACAAGTGCTACCGGTAAGAATTTACTGCGAATTTCTGCTTTTTTTTTTCTTATTAAATATAGTATTTAGTTAGATTAACCGCCTCATAGTGCATTAAAATTTTGCTTAAAAAAGTATTGCTTTTCGTGTCTAGCTTATCGCTGGTGTAATACAAATTTTCCATAACACATAATAAAGCGATAAGTTAGTGTTACTTCTCAATGTCCAACATGACCGACCATAACTTTTTGCTAGCTATAAATAATGTTGCCAATTTTACACATTAACACACAGCGTCATACAGCTCGGCAACCACAGACAAATCTCATTAAGTAACATAACGCTGCTGTATTTAATATGTTCAACTCGTAGACAAAAAAAATATAGCATTTAATACAATGTTTTAATGCATTTTATGGAACAATCGATTGAATGCATCTACTCGGTATGCTTTTTTTTTGCCAGAACACAAACAAACTTTGCATTGTGAAAAACTTCACACGCCTTCAATCAAACAAACACACACACGCTTACATATGTTCTCATACCATCGATATCATTTCGAAAAGCACAATTTAATTAAAAAAAAACTGACCCCAAAAGCGTTCAACATTGAGGCAGCTAAAAGCTTCTTCTCATTGTTGCAACACACAGGCAAAATTGTATTTACACGTTCACATACACACGTGTGTTCATTTATTGCACATATGCACGTATACGCCGGAAAGCACAAATATTAATTAATCATATTGATGGTGTGACTGTATAAGCACACAGTGGGTATAAATATGCAAGTGTATGAGTGTGGTTAATGTGCATGTGTATAGTGCAAGCAACAGAGATAAAAAATTTGCAAAGATGTATGCCAGCAATTCGGTGTTGAATCCAGTGATGAAATTGCTTGTTTTTGCTTTATTAAGGAAGCGATAGAATTAAATGGAGGTTGTTTCAACAATATTATTTTGGCAGTGAGATAAAAGCTTATAAAGCTCCATAAGTCAGGTCTTTTAATTATTTTTATAAAGTACTGGAAAAATACCAGAGCTGTAAAAGAATGCATTCAATTTCATTTTATTCACAAAAAAGTGAATCAGTGAATATCGAAATAAGAATGCATTTAATTAATGCAAAATTGATTTATAAATAATATTTTTAATTCACATTCATTTTTAAAAAAATTATTAATTACTCATTTCTACTATTCATTTTCGTTATTCAGAGTAATGAATATATTTTTATTATATAACACGCTAGCACTGAGTTGTGTGGTATATTTTAACACCAATTCTAAATAAGTACGAAATTAACCCTTAAACACATTTTAAGTTTTCACTTATTTTTGGCATTCAAGTTGGCTTTTGAGCTTTTGTGTATTCAGAGAGTTATAGTAAAATTTTATGAAAAATATTTCTGTGGAATATTTTAACCCGTTATATCCCTGTTTTAAGGGTCTTATTTGCTCTTTATAAAAAACAGGTCAAATAAAACCCACACATTGAAGAGTTAGAGGGTTAAAATATTGCACGAAAATGTTCCTCGTAATATTTTACATAAGTGTGCTGAACACATCCAATACCAAAAACGTAAGGGTCACATGGTTTCGTTTGCCGATTCACTATGAGAATGTTCAAAAGGGGGATAAACTAAACCCCCTCTAAAATAAAACTCAGACGTAAACTTTCAAAACGCCGATACACGAATATTTTTTTTTGTCCCCTCCATCAGAATCCGTTGGCGGAACCTTGGTATTTTGAGAAAAAAATGATTTTGTTGTTGAGTGCAATGAATACAAAATGAATAATGTATAAAAAATTAATAATGAATAATAAGTGCATAATGAATAAAAAATGAATTATGAATAAAAAATTAATAATGAATAAAAAATTAGTAACGAATAATGAATAAAAATTAATAATGAATAAAAAAGAATAACTGAAAATTCTGAAATTCTTTGTGAATTATATTCTTTGTGAATATTAGTCAAATGAATACAAAATTATTTATTATTCTGAATAACGGAAATGAATAATTAATCATTTTCTTTAAAAATGAATGTGAATTAAAAATTTTATTTATAAATCAATTTTGCATTCATTGAATGCATTTTTATGTCATTATTCAGTTGTACTTAAAATTCTGAATATGAATGCTGATTTTACAGCTCTGCAGAATACCTACTAGTAGTTGTTGTTCGGAAAGCCCTCTACCGATGCTGAGACCCCATGTTGATGACTTGAAATTTTTTTATCACCATCATCGCATATACTCTCGGGATCTCGAAATTTTTCAAGTTCCGACAGTGCCGGGATTATAGTTCCTAAAAATCCGAATTTTCGTGCTCCCAGTATTGCGTTCAAATTGCAAAAATGCAACACTTTAATTTGCCATTCTAGTAAGAACTTTTAAAAATATTTCAATTTACTTCAAATTTTCGAAAATGAAATAAAAATATATTTTAATGCTGGCACTCACGGTAATCTGCTTCAAAAAGCATATTATTATTTGTCAACAAATCCGCCTAATAGTGATGAGTACGAGAGATGTTTCTCTTTTTCTGAAAATTTTGCAACCAAAATTCGGTCAAGCCTTGAGGCTGACCCCTTAGAAGCCTTAGTATTTTTAAGAGCATGTTTTCAAAGTCAATCCGCCTAACTAAAGCCTGGTTTTCACTAGGTCAAATTCAATAACAACAATTACTGATGTCAGTGGGCATCTTGATGATATGACGTTAAATGCGTTTTCATTGCAACCCAAAAACTTACATAAAATCTAATGTCAAAGACTGACGGTGAATTTGTCTATCAATTGATTGCCATACTATTTTAACTTTCGATGTTATTTGTGTAATGTTGTAAAACAAAAATTATTATAGCCGCCGGTGCCGCCTTCCAAAGATCCATCGCCACGTTCTATCGCAACAAAAAGTGCACAAACTCTTGGTAAAGCGACCGCATCAATGCGAATCCTGAAAACGCATCTTGGACAAATCTCTAGGAAGCAACACCTAATTTTCATTTTAAGCCAATTAAAATTGCAATATTTTATAAATTTTGCCAGCAGTGAATCGAGTTGTTTTTAGGCAACAACTGACACAAAATGACAACATGTTGGCATTTCGATTTTTCTTGTCATACAACGATATTTTGATTGACAAGCAAAAAGTATCTGTTCTCCCTTGTTTGTGATTTTATGACAATCAGTGGTCATATGTGACAACAAACGTAAATGACAATACGTTTCCATTAGATTGACAGGATTTGTCATTGGAAACTGACCCAGTGAAAACCAGGCTTTACAGTTCAAAGACTGCAGTCATCTCAAAAAATGTACCCTTTTTATGTTAGTATTATTATGTCAGGAAATATGACTTTAATGAATTATACTATAGATAAATATAAATATATTTTCGTCCTTTATTTATAAAGAAATGAAAGAAATTAACTTTTTATAAAAAATTTAATTAAGCTGTGTTTTTTAACACGGATACTTTTTTTTTTTTTGTTAAAACAAAATTCTTTTTTATGCTTTTCAAGTCCCGGGATTCTTAATTATCAATCCCAAAATCCCGAAATTGCTTTTGAGTCCCGAAATTGGTAGCTCTAATACATACATACATTAGATCGGATCGAAAAGAAAATGTTGATAAGCTTGGTCTAAAATATTTCCATTGTAGTACCCTTCACAAAAGGATTTCGTGGTGTTAACCCTTTGGCTTGATGGAATTTTTTTTAAAAAGTGCCTCTTTCGGTCAAAAAATTTCCGAACGATCAGATTTTTCAAAATTTTTAAAATTAGAGTATAGTAAAATTAGAGAAGGTAGAAGCATTTCGGAGAGACAGACTGCCAAAACTGTCAAAACGAAGTTGACAGCTTATAGAAAATTTAATGTAATTTAATTATTATAATTATTTTATTATGTAAATAATTTAATTACAAAGATTTCTCACTCAAATTTGCAGCGTTCTTTAAGGGGTTTGAGCAAATTTTAACACAACAGCCAGTTATCGACTGTTGACTCCACTGAATGCGGCCATTGATTTCCTTTTGTTTTCATTCGCATAAAGCTGACTTTGGCAATTTTGGATATGAGAAGCAGCACCCAGTCTGAAATGCTTCTACCTTCTCTGATTCTGCCATGACTGATAGTAATCAATTTTGGAGCTTTATTTTTGGATTTTTTTGTTTTTGACAATTCATAGAAATAAAAACTTGCACATACAAAAAGTTTTTATTTGTCCAAAAAAAGGCACTTTTTTCAAATAAATCTACCGAGGCCAAGGGAAATCCTTTTGTGAAGGGTACTACAATGAGACATAAGGTATTTTAGACCGAGTTAATCAAACACTTTTTTTTATAGAGACTGGCCCAGCCTAATATACATATTTCAAAAGCTAAATCATTAAAATCAGTTTTTTTTTGTATGGAGACTGGCCCAGCCTAATATACATATTTCAAAAGCTAAATCATAAAATAAAATCCATTTATTTGAAAGTCTCCACTCGTCTTTTTCCCATGTTGGCCCATGTTTTCCAGTAAAATAACGCTAATGAATGATGGCTTTGTACCATGTTTTTAGGACATTCGGTTTTCAAAAAATGTGCCAAATTTCTTTCGAATTTTCTTATCGGAAAAGGCACTTCTTTAGTACATACATTTACAAATCTATTATCTCAGCGGGCTTTATAGAGCTCTTTAAGGGCATTACGAGCGCTCCTTTTGCAATACCAAACGCTTCGTCTATATTCCCATCTACATCCTAATTTTAACATTACATGTCATTGGAAGGGAGCACTACTGCTCTACTTGTGCTACAAACTACAGTGAAAGTATAGCACTCAATACAGTGCTCCGAAACTTCTCCTAAGCATAGTGTAGCAGGAGCAGTTGTACTTCAGTCGTTCGTTCATAATATCATCCGTTCTATATAGTTGTTCTTCTGCAATGCTTCTAAGGCTCTCCAAAGCTTATTGCAGCAGGATCACTTGGACTTCTTCTTTGCCTGGCTTCACACAGAAAGAGCTCAGAAAAGATTGCTCCTTTAGTGCTCTTGTTGGAAGCACTCCGATTTCGGCCCGTTGGGATATATTTGTAAAATGTATGTATGCGTGCACCATGTTACTGTCTTAACCGATAAACCGATTCGAAAGAAATTTTGGCACAGTATTTGAAAAGAGTGTCAACCTGTCATAGGCAGTGTGACCAGAAGATTTTTGAAAAATATGCTTTTTGTTAAAAAAAATATGCTAAATATCCACTTTCAATTTTTATATTCCACAAAAATATTCCACTTTCAATTTCAAAGAAATATATCTAAATAAGTCTAAATATGCATATAAAAAAACACAGAAGCCAGTTTAAAAACATTTATTTATTTGAATTTTAAGTAACGATATACAATATACAAAACTAAAATTCAGGCACATCTTCGAGGTCAATTCTTAAACTGTTGCTTGTATTATTATCATAGAAATTCGCATTTCTAAATTTTTTTATTAAGCTATCTGGTATTTGATAGGTATTACAGCACTTTTTTTGAACATGCAGCCATGTTTTTACATTCAACAAATTATTTAAGAGTTTTTCTTGCATTTTATTTCGAATTTTCGTTTAAATAAGATTCATATAACTAAAAAATTTTTCAACCTAAATTGGTAAGCTAAATGGTAAGCTAAGCGAGAAATGCACAAATTTTGATAAATCTTCAGATTCCGAACTTTGATCAATAACTTTTTTTCTGCTTTATTGTTTTGAATCCACATTTTAAATAAGTTAAAAGAAATAGCTATTGTTAGCAATAAAAGTGGTATTCACGATGTGGTGCATTTGTGATAAATTTTTGCAAAATTTACAATACTTACAACTTATTGTGATCAAACCTTCAGTAAAGTACATATTATATTTTTTAAATCAGCTGATTTTTGTATGTACTTCTGTTTGGAAATATTAATTTAAATCATCATTTAACTAAAGGAAATCATACAAAAATTTAAATGAAAGAATAAATTATATTAATTTTTATTAAATAAACTCACAGCGTAGCCTTTAGCTTGATCCATGCTGAGTAAAAATGCTTGTGCAATCAGCTGATCCAATACACAACGAAATTTACACAGAATACAATAGTGTTCCATCGTTGTATATTTTCCACAGGGTTGTATTTTGAAAACTGTGCATTTAGTTTTTGTTATATTACAGAATTTAGTACGAATATCAAATTTATCAAAAATACACAATACAAGGGAAAATACAACACATCGTGAATACCCCTAATGTTTTCTGAAGTAAATTACTTACTGCTGTAACATAATCCATAAAAAATCTAACCAAATAAACATATAAGCAAATTTACTTCACGTTTTAAGCTGCGTGATAAATGAATTGCAATAAAATTGACAACGAAGAAGTTTACCACAAAATGAATTCCTTATATTGCGTTTTACAAGGTGGTTCAGAGATGAAAAAATATAAAGTGTCGATAGCCAAAAAATAACCATTTAGTAACCAAATAGACATTTTGTATTGCAATTTTTGTGAATTTTGAAAAATATAATCATACGAAAAATATTCCACTTTTAATGCTGCATATTTTTATAAAAACAAATATGCTTCCCGAAGTTTAAATATACCAAAGTGGAATATAATATTCCACACTGGTCACACTGGTCATAGGCTATATAAAAGTTTCATTGGTCAAAGGGGCGTGCCAACTCCCATACAACTCGAATTGTTTTTATGGCAAACCTCATTAACTATATACAACAGAGATTAAAAAGTCGGTATAAGAACACCATTTACTATTAGTATCTGACTGAAAAAATTAGGTATATTGGAAAAGTGGGACTGGACCGAAGTAAAAATACCCCTACAGCCGTGTTTTATAGCATATAAAGATTTGGATATTGTTTCATTTTGATAACGGTGGACATGAAAGTAATATACCCCATTTGTAATCCATAACCAAATCTTGCTTGATAGAATGAAACTCTTTTCTCAGTGTAACGCTTGCAGTGACCGCAAGAGTTTGCTGTTATATTGCCAGTCTCTGATTCAATTTGTTGTTGTTGATAGCATTGTTTATTGTGAGGATGATGAAAATAATGATGATGATGATGTTAATGGTTGTAGCTCCTTTGCCAACGGAAACGGAAATCAACTCACAAAAACAACAAACAATGAAGTGGCGTGGCATATGATGATGCATTGAAATATAATTACTGGAAATTGTTCGCTTGTCGCAATGCCCACGGGTGGTGGTTGATAAACAGTATTAATATGCACACGCACACAGGCCAACAAACACATACACACGCATACTTATCCTTCCACCACATTGCTTGATTGTACGTGGTGTCTATTTATCGATGCATACGGTTTATGGCTTAATTTTTTTTTAATATTAATAATAATAATTCATTGAATCCCCTCAAAACAGGAATTTCACAATCGAAAATATGGCAATGTATGCCAGAGTATGGCAATGTTGGCATACAAAGTTTTTTTAAAATAACCACAAAGAATTTTAGAATAAATTAAAATACAAAATTGACGGAGTACAAAAATTTATATTACATACAACATAAGTAGTTTTATACTAAATATTTGACGGAGTTTCACATTCTCATCCTCATTCACAGAGCAACCGTAATCATTTAAAATACTGAATCATCATCACATCCTCATTGTTTACAGTTGCCGGCAGAAATAATTTTCCTCACTTTTGAAAAACTTTCTGTTTTACGAATTAGATCTAGCTTGTTATGCCAAAAATGAATAATAACGTTAGCCCTTTCGAAGCAAAACTTCTAGCACGTTGATGCCAAACATTCCAAATTTGTCTGATCATCAGTTCTAGAACTTGGGAAGACATGTACAAAGTTACAAAGCTATGAATATTAACTTTCAAAAAGATCCTACAGAAATTTCTCAAATAACTGTTAAAAAAATTCTGGCTCTCAAAATATTAAGTACTTTTAAAAAAATGTTTACTCAGTTTTACAATTGACACTATGGAACATAATTTTTTCATAATTTTGCCATTGTCTGATTAATAGCCGATACACATTGACTGCAACAGACGTCCACCGACAAAACGAAAACTTGCCGTCAGAGAGAAATGTCGCAGTATTCTCGAAGACTTGATTATAATGAACACAACAGCGACAGTCTGTATTTCATACAAAACATAAACAAACTCTTCCATGTTCGCTTTTGTCGTCTATCAAATTAGAAATAGATTGAAGTCAGCGGCAGCAACAATTGTGGTCGTGTTCGCTCTTAGTCGTGCCGTCTTCAAAAAATACATCTTCATAAGAAAGCATGCGTTCTATTTTTTGACAATTGGCGTTCGTCGCTTGTCGCAGTCAATGTGTATCGGCTATAAGTTGAAATTGCACACGTATGGGCATTGCCAGGGTCATATGAAAGTCGAATTCATTGATCATTGTATTGGTCAGATGAAGCATCTTAGATATAGAATTAACTGGGTTTGGGTGGAAGAGAGATATTAAGGAATATCAATTGGACCTGTGTGAGGCAGTTTATACATAATGAAATCTACACCCCAAAAAAAAGCGGAGTAAATAAATTCATATTCAGAGTCAATCAGTAGCGTAACTATATTTTGTGCGCCCGCCCGCAGGTTTCTAAAAGCGCCCTGTTAATTACTTTTAGAATAAAACTATGTTATTACTAGGTTACTAGAAGCGTAGGAGAAAACAAGAGAGCTCTTGACAAAAAGAAAAGAGAACAAAAAGAGGCTTTTTTAATGATCATCATTTATTACAACAGTTATATTTTAAAAATATCTTTTTTATAAATAAAGTTATATTTTATTTTAATAGAATTTGTTAAAAAAAAGCAATAACGTAAGAAATACTTTCATAATATCAAATATAATAGAATTTGTAAGATGTTATCACAAAGTAGGTAAAAAAAGAAAACATCACATATTAATTATTTAAAAAAGTAAACAAACTTAAAGTTTGAATTAATGGGATCAATAATTTTTTTATTAGTGAAATGATAAGTTTAAGATGTTTAGCTTAAATGTTTTGTATTTGACGTTTCCTGTTAACTGAAGAGTTTGCTAACGTCACAAAATATGACCAATTGAGTGATTAAAATAACATCAGTTGCTGACTTGCTGAAAATATGAAAGCAAACGGGCTCATCGACTCCGACCATAATCGAATTTTGCCAAACAAAGACGACTTTTGCTCAAAATAGTCGGTTTTTTGACGTCGATTATTACACCCTGCTAAATCGTATGTACGGGACTTAAATTTTATTTCAGCACAAACGTCGCACAGTGTAACGTTCCCATTCTTGGCCAAAAAAAGAAAGACTTAATGTAGAGCTATGAAAATTGAAACGAATAGCTTTCATGACAAAATTAAGAAATCTTGAAAAAGTTATAAAAACCCGACCTCTCCCACACCCACCTCCCATATAAACGAAACCCATTTTTGCCTAAAAACCTCAGTCTTGTCTCAAAACAACGAAGTTTGCTACATAAATTTCTTTTGTGATTAATTATATTTTAGTATTTGTATTTGTATTTATTGAGCAGGTATGTTAGCATATAAGAAAAGATTTCTTGTGCATGCCACAAATAAGAATATATGTATAACAACAAAACCCTTAAGAATTAAAATTAAAAATTAGAATTAAAATTGTAATTAAAATTGAATTAAAATTGAAATTGAAATAGATAACAACAAGTAATAATACATTTATAATTTAACACATTTATAAATTATATAACAACAAACTACTTAAGAATAAAAATTAGAAATTAACTCAGCCTAGCAAAATACCACCCACACAAATTAACTACGTTTCTGTTTATATTTGTAAGATTTTTTGATAACAGCAAGGAAATTTTAAAAATTGAGTTTTTTTTTTTTGTGTTTGTAAATAAGTCAAAAGTTTGAAAAATAATCAGCTGCTATACATCAATTATATCTCAAATTTTAACTAAACAGATCACCATAAAAAATGTATGTCTACCGCATTAGCAAGATTTTTTTTTGGATTTGGTGTAACGCAGTTCTAATGATGTTTTCGTGAAAAACTTTTAGTCAATCTTTCTCAAAATTATTTTTTTAACACTAAAAATTGAATATTTAGAAATTTGTATACTGCTTTTAATGTTTACTTCTATGATAAGCTTAAAACCACATCTTCAAAATTTAAACAAAAACAGTAATGTTGCCAGACATAAGAAATTTTAAACTTTATTTTGATATAAAAAAAAAATATATATAATTTAAATAACAAGAAAAATTGTATTTTTAAAAATGCAACTTTAAAAAAAATTTATTTTGATTTTTTCGCCTAAGATATTTTCTATTGAAAGCTATAAAAATTTTGAAAAATTCAAACGTCGATATTTTAGGTTTTTGGCCACTTATTTTACACTGTGCGTCGTTCTCCACTTTAGTTATCAATTTCATCAAGGTACCTGAGGGCGCCCCTAGCTTAGTTGCGCCCGCCCGCAACGCGGGCTCTGCGGGCCCGCTTTTTACGCCACTGGAGTCAATTCAACTCTTTTCGTGCATGGTATTTTGCCAAAACTGTAAAAACTATATTTAACTCCGTTTGTGTGTTCAGTTTACTTCAAAAATTAGTTTTGCTTGAAAAGTCGTACTGACTCCATTTTGAGTTGTTTTAAGGTTGAGGAATTGAGAATTTTTAAATTTTGAGTTCACTCAAAAAAAAAACTAGGATCAACTCACTTAAATGTAGCATGAGGCTTTAAAAATAAACTCACCCACAAAAGATTCAAATAAAGAACCCGCAATTTCTTTTGTGTTTAATTATTTTTATTTATTTCTTATTTGAATCGAATACAAAGGAAATTAAAGACATGGTTAAAGCCGAAAACAGAATCTCTTCTCCATACTCACAGAGCAGCTTATCCACGATTTGGCAATTTTGAATCTCTGTAATTTCTTATAAAAAAAACTTTTTTTACTTTTGAGCTTGAATTCCGCACAACTCTCAAAATTTGTTTCAAAGGTGTTTCATTTCTTTGATTTAAGGGGAATTTTTCAAAAATGGGATTTTTGTATTTAACATATTTGAAGAAAGGGATAAATATTGACATTGATTTTACGATTGATTGCTGTAGTTTTGTTCGTTGTAAAAAAGATGAATAAAAGATGAAAAGATGAATAAAAAATGAAGATGAAGGGAAAAGATATTTTTTAAGCATTTATCAAAATGTAGTAAGGATTAAACAACAGGGTGATCGCTAGGTTTATGAAAGTTTTTTAAAAGATGAGTTAGTTGTGTTCCTATACTAATGCAAAAATGGAAGTGGCATTTAATTTAATATGCTTAATTCCGATATATATTGATGCTAGAATAATTAAATTTGGTAAAAAAATAGGTAGAATATTCTCAAGGCGATTTGTTTTAATTGATTTGTGTTAGGGGTGCCTAAATGTCGTCATACATACATTAAAAATTTGTTTATTAGTGTTTAAAGTAGTTTCGTTAATAAAATATGGTAATATGTGACTTTAGTACGTTCCAAAAACTCATGAATACCTTTAAAAAATGAATGTATCTTGACTTATTGTAAAACAACTGTTGTATACCAAATTTAATACAATTGTTTAGGTTCCCAAAATTTTCTATAAAAAATACATCGCAAGTTAAAAAAAAAATGACAGCATAAAGAATAAGATAGATTTTTGTAAAAAAACAGAGAGAAAGAAAGAGATAGCTTCTCAAACGAAATACAATACAAAATTTTCATAAAAAGTATTCTGTTTATTCAATATTTTCATGTCATTGGTTAGTGTTTCATTTAGTAATACTGGTCTTAATAGTTTGCGATGTATGCAGAATATATCCGTGATTTGATATTTACGAGATAACGGGAAAAAATTCACCTATGGTGATCTATTGTGTTAGTCCCCATACAAAAAAAAAATTTTAAAAATGGCTTTTATAATTCATATCAAAACATCTATAACCCCGAGGGGGATCATTAATGAGCTGGTCCTATTAATTTTTCCCCCTTAACACTTCTTTTGAAATCACCCTTTCTCTATCTGCCACCCTTCTGGTGATCCCGATACAAAAAACACAAAATGAAACAATGTTTATTATAATTAATATAAAAAAATCTATGACCGTTAGAGGGTCTAATGTCTGGTCCTACTGAATTTTTCATTGAACATTTCTTCTTATCTTATCCAGCTCTCTATCTACCACCCTTCTGGGGGTCCCCATACAAAAAATATCATTGCTTGTGTACACATTTTTTCGTGACGAGATTAAAAAAACTTTCGTGACGAGACTCGAAAAATTTTACCCTCTATATCAAATAACCGCATAATAAAGATAAAGATAACGAAAACATATAACTCGCAATAGTAAAAACGGCCCCTTTTTATCATTATGCAACACTTAATTCTTACAGCAAACTTGATTTGCTTGCTAAAATATTTGAGTACTTTCTCTTCATTCAAAGTAAAACGAACAAACGGAAATATTTGCTAGAGCAGACTCTGTTTCGTGCTAAAAATAACTCCGTTTCAGCTTTAAAATACAAAGACGTTCTTCATAGATGGTTGCAATAAGTTTTAATGGAGTTAAAAGGACAAATGTTCGGAGAAGATGCAGGGTTAATTTGAAACTGCTTTTAATTTACTCCAAGCTTTGAAAATGAGTTGTATCAAGCAAAAAAATTGTATATTAACAAAAAAAATATTGAAGTAATTCATTTTGCGTTTTACGGCGACAAAACGTTATTAACTTCTCAAAAACTCTTTTGACTCATAAAAAAACTTGGTTTAACTCCGCACATTTTTTTTGGTGTAGCAGTTGATAAATAAAGGCAACTGTGTAAGGAAACTACCCTGTGTTTTCCAAGAGTTTGCATATTAACCAACTTCAAACAATCAGCACAAGTAGGTAAATGCAAGCTGTCGGGAACCGGGAAGGCCGCTTCAAATGGGATATATAGTAAGATGACCAAACCTGGCTTGCATATTCAAGAATGGACATGGCAGAGGTCAGATGGGGGGGATTTTTTAACATATGGGTTGGAGAATTGCATGGACTAATTTTTCACTAAACCAAGTGCAGAGTTGGCTCTAATAGAGATTTTATCGATATTGAATCGAAAATAAAGTTTCTAATACCAAAATACCAATATACTCAAGTTCCGCATTTACTAGTATTTTAACTTGTTATTTACACCACAAAGATATTGAGAGTAGTTGCAATATGTCACACTTACCTCTCACTACAAGCAATGGCTCATAAAACCCCATTTCCGCTTTCGTTTTAGAGAAAAATTTACGATAGCTCTAGAATTACGACAGCTTCATTTACGATAGCTTTAAGATTACGGCTGTTATCGTGATCACCGACAGACAGACGGACAGACGGACATGGCTGAATCGATGAAAAATGAATATAAAGAAGAGCCAATACCTTTCCCTCAAGCTAAAATTCATGTAAATTCCATGCAAAATACATATCTTACAGGCGTTTAAAAAAACATATTTTCAAAAATTACGATATATCGATTTTTTGGGGTTTCAAAAGAGTTTGAAAAAATTTCAAAATTTGTGTACGATAAAAATTTTAATGATTTTGCTTATCTTCGGTATGAATTCTGAAAAAAAAGGTTACATGCAAAAATCATGATTTTTTGACCAAAAAAAGAGGGTTCAGGAGAACCAAAAACGATCTATGGGGATTTTTCCGATCAAATAAAAATTATGCAGAAATAGTTTTTAAGAGTTCCTCTTATCTAAATTTCGATACGGCCTTAACACACAGGATAAAAACAAAGCAGGCCTGCCGATGGAAGGAATGTGGCAGGTTATAATTTTAATGCTAAAAGGTCCATTTTTTTAAATTTCAAAAACTTCCTCTTTACTTTTAAGTGAGGTGCATTATTATTATTACTATTTATAAACAAAAAGAACAGTAAGAACTTAGTTCTTTTAAAGCACAACATAAATATATTCAATATACTTATATAACAACTATATCATAATAGAGTATCATGTTTGCTAATGCAAAATTCCGGTTTATTTTAAGGGACAACAACTTCAATATTTTTATGATTACCCCTATTATATAACGTTGTTATATATAATAGGGGTTTGGTGCTTGTGTTTAATTTGATTTTTATTTTAAAACAAATTTCAATTTTATTTTACAATTTTTTTATTGAATGACAATTTTCTTCGAACAACTTTTTAATAATGAAAATTTTCAAAATGAAAATTTCTGAAATTATAATAACTGAATACAATTCAAAATGTTTTTTTATAACAAGTGTTTTATAGGCAAGTGTAAGTATAATACGTTATTAATGAAACTAAAGGTAAGTACAATATAACAAAGAGGTAAGTATGAATGTAACTAAAGATAAATACAATATAACAAAAGGTAAGTATTAATGTAACGAACAGGTAAGTATCAATGTAACGAACAGGTAAGTATCAATGTAACGAACAGGTAAAATAGGCTATAGAGATTTACTCTATGTGGTGATGTAATAGAGCACCACAGGGGTATTCACGGGTTGTTGCGAATTGCAAGAGTGTGAAAATGCAAGATAATTTGCGCACTAACGTGTGAACATCAATATTGCAACTTAATTATGCAATAAAATAAAATGTCGAATGAACAGTAAATATATTGCCACCTTATTTCAAAATCATAAAAAGTAATTAAAATCTACGTACAAACTTAACCTTTTTAAAGTTTTACCCAGGTGGCAACTACGTGTGAAAATAACCAAAACATGAATCATCTGTTTAGCTGCTTGTGCGTTCTCGCAATTGGTTTGAGCAGTGCGTAATTCAAGACGAGTTGCAAAATTGCTTCCAATGTGTTTGTTGTTGGAATGATGCGAAAGTTCACAATCTTGCATTTTCGCATCGTCGCAACTGCTTTTCGCATCAACCCGTGAATACCCCTATTATTTCACAACACTATAAAATCACAACAGGGCTTTAGTTTTTTTCATGTATTTTGGAATCTGGAGAAGTGGATTCAAATCCCATCAGAGACATAACTTCTTTTTCTTTTTTTGTTCTTAATGGCTTTTAGTTTTGTTTTAGTTTTTTTTTTAATTTTGTATGTGTTTTTTAGTGATTTCGTTCTGTATTTTGCATTAATTGCTTATAATAACAAAGCGAACGCGTTAATTTTCATACTCTATGCTCGTACGCTTATTCTTTATGAAGCAAATTAAGCGACGATTAGTTAACAGCTGCGATGGTCGAATAGATAAGCAGATACACTTACACTCACGCGGCCGAGGTTCGTCTCCGGATAATGGTAATTTTTCAATTTCCGGCAACATTAGTTGGAGAATTCAGCAGACATGCTCGCCTCCATACCCGCTTATATCTTTTTTGTATAGGCATGTCCTAGGCCGGCATGTTTGCAAATTAACTGCCGTAGCAGCAATGTGATATACATCTCATGGTATGAATGCAGCATTAATGCCAAGAGATGCATGCAGTATTGCTGCTAGGGCTTATATCGTTTTTGTATAGGCATGTCCTATGCCGGCATGTCTGTCAAATTAACTGCCGTAGCAGCAATGCAACATGCATCTCATGGTATGAATGCAGCATTAATGCCAAGAGATGCATGCAGTATTGCTGCTATGGCAGTTAATTTGACCTTCTGCATTCATACCATAAGATGCATGCTACATTGCTGCCACGGCAGTTCATTTGGCAGATATGTCGGCCTAGGACATGCCTATACAAAAAAGATATAAGCGGGTATAGAGGCGAGCATGTCTCCTGTCCTTCCGAGGCATGTTACCGGCAGACATACAGCAGAGCTCTTTTTCCAACTGGGAAAAAAAAGTAACGTATTATTAAATTCAATACATATTCAAAATTACGATAAATCTCTATTATGTTTATTTTAAAACCTAAACTGTGAATGTAAGATCTGGAAATTACTTTTGTATTGAATACAATAAACAGTACTGCAAGACAAAGTAGCATTTCATTGCTAAATATACATTGGCGTAGTAAGCGGTGACAAGGGGGCAGTTTCCCCCCGCTTATTTAGCTAGATAAACAATTTAAAAAGAAAACTTAAAAAGCTATTCAAAATATCAGTTTTTTACACCTATAATATTTTTGTACTATATATTTTGCTCTTCTTTCTCTCTTCTCCATAAGCATGCTTTCGGATAACCATTTTCTTTCTTTGTGTTTGCAAAAAGATAGAACAATATGTGTGGTTTCTACTGCAATTCCAATTTGAAAAAAATTCGGATTCACTGAAAAAACTATTGAATGAAGTTGAAAATTGTTGCTTTGGTTTTGACTGTGCCTGCATCAGCAGCTTCATCTGAGCGTCCTTTTACGACGTCCACTAAGACGACTTAAAACGTATCTTCGAGCAACTATGACACAGAAACGACTCACTCATACGGCACTTATACACATTCACAAAGATAAAACCGAAGCATTGAATTCGATGGAGGTGGTGAAAGAGTTTGTTTCTCGCAAGGTCAGAAAGAAACATTTTGAAGGAATTTAAATTGATATAACTTTTTGTACCTTATTGCATTTAAACCATGTAAAGATATATCTAGTCTTTCTTTATAAAAGCAACAATTATTTCTTATATTTTTATATTACCATATGAAAGATCCTTTAAAAAATTGTCTCTAATATCGAAATTGGAAAAACTTTTAAAAATAATGAAATTTTACTATTTTTTTATTTAGTTTTATATTTTTTTATTTTGAAAATAAAAAATTTGTTTATTCATATTCATGTTTCTTTTAAGTAAATTTGGTGCTTTTTCCCCCTCATTTGTACTTAAGCCCCCCCCCCCGATGAAATTGACTGCCGACGCGCTTGTAAATATATCATATGCCTAAAAGGATGCTAAAAACAATGCAAGCATCAAAAATAGCCGTTAACTACATTTGATTCATTACTCATTGAAGTGAATATTAATGCAATAATAAACCAGATAGTTTTTTTAAATTATGCTGTTCGCGTCGGTTTTGTAAAGATGACCAATAAAAAAATAGCATTAAAATGTCACGGCAAAAACGACAAAAACAACAACAACAATAACAGTTGCCATCGCATCAGCACCAACATAAAATTGCAGCATTTTATTAACTTTTAAATTTACGAAATAATTCAATTTGTGCATTAAAGTTTTATAATTACACAGCTATATTCCTATACATTTATATATATATATATATATATATACTAGGGCGGGTCGATTTGTAGGGAGTGAAAAAATTCACCAATTTCTCTATGATTTCCGTATTCTATGGGTTATTCCATGAAAATTTGCCAAAGGAACCATACCTCTATCGTTAAAATCGAGTCCCCTACTTTTTGTTGGTAGATTTTTTCCCAAATTGACGTTCGTATGAAATATTACCTACACGTTCACATCCATAACTCCAAAACTATCGATCGAGTTTAATCGCCAGTATGGGCGTTGGAAAGGTGAGCTCATTTTGATCAATTTACAAAAAAATCTCCAACATTGGTCCAACGGTTCAAAAGTTACGGGCATTTTTGTCCAAATTTTGGACCATTTTTCCATTTTTTTCATGATTTTGTCCAAGAATATTACTTTCATGGCCATTTTTTTTTGGCTCAATCCATTATTTAATTCAATTTATAATTCAAAACGAAGAGTTTAAGCCCAAATTTATCGAATTCGGTTGATTAATTCATGCGATTTATTATTTTGTTATTTTGTTTTAGCAATATCGCATGAATTAATCAACCGAATTCGATAAATTTGGGCTTAAACTCTTCGTAAACCCGATCGATAGTTTTTGAGTTATGGATGTGAACGTGTAGGTAATATTTCATACGAACGTCAATTTGGGAAAAAATCTACCAACAAAAAGTAGGGGACTCGATTTTAACGATAGAGGTATGGTTCCTTTGGCAAATTTTCATGGAATAACCCATAGAACACGGAAATCATAGGGAAATTGTCAAAAAATAAATCGACCCGCCCTAATATATACAAATGATTTATTTAACTTTGTGTGGATGTACGTAGGTATGCATACAGGAATGAGATGGAAAAATTATCGTTTCTGCACTTAACCCATTTACGACCGCTCCTAAACCGCTGAATGAAAATCAATGAAACTTTATACAGGTGCTATATTACATCAAAAATTAATTTATTTTTCAAATTTTTTTTATCTTTTTAAGTTTAGTCTGCTAGTCGATTTTTCGACCACTGGTCGGAAACTATGTATAAAATTTTTAAATGCTTTTAATTGTGAGCTATTTAGATCAAGTAAGTTTGAAGAAGCAACAACAACAACAAAATTGACAAGCACACTACGAATTGATTTTTATTATCTACCTTTTTGATATTTTTATTTATTATTGCATTAATATTTGTTATTAATAATTAACATTATATTTATAAATATAACATTATTATATTATATTTATATTTTCATATATTTTTCAATCCTTCAATTTTTTGTCTTCATCTTAACCCATTTACCGCGGTTGGGTTTGTTTTACCCATGAAAATGCTTTTGCAGAATTGACCATATTTCAGGATTGGTAACAGCTTGGTGTTTTATTTGTTGTTTGTTACTTTAAGAAAGCATAGTGTTATAAACTGTTTTTGGAGTGCGTCAAGAAATTTTTACGTTAACTACTACATTTTCAAAGTCAAAAGTGATTAAGTTTAAAAATCAGAAAATTTGTGTTTTTAACATTTGTAAAAAATTTTATATATAAAAAAAATTAAAATCTATCTTAGCAAACTTACCAACTATACCTGCTATTGATAGAAAATTTCTGATGTAAAACTGTGCTGTCGTTGCAAAAGGCATTTGTTCCCATTTAGAACACATTAATGACGGTTGGGTATTTTTATACCCAACTCATATCTCGACTACGGTGAAAAATTCAAAGTTGAAATTTGGTGTGGTAGTTTCATAAATATAAATATAATAAAGAAATCAATATATTTCAATCAGTATATTCAAGTCAATATAAAAAAGCACACGCAATTTGAAAGAAATCGTATAGCGTTTAGGAGCCGCGATTAATGGGTTAAGCCAATCATCTTTATGCCAATTGTAATTGACAGAGTTTGGCTGAATTCAGTAGCTGAAAGTAAGTATTGATCTCTTAAGGTGCTATTACAGTGTGCAAAAAAACTAAAAAACATTTGTTTTTTCGTTATAATATGGTTCTTTAAGGTCTTAAGAATACGTATACAAAATTTTAGAAAAAAATAACAAATAGAAAAAGGTATAACATATATTATATTCGTATGTTGCGTGATATTCAAGAACCTTTAAATCTCTAATCGCGTTGTTTCTCGAAACAAGGTTTTTCGAATCGGCTTCTAAGATATCATGAGTTCTACTTGATTGATTTCGATGAATCTTGATTCATTGTGATCCTTATAGACTCTGTTAAGCACTAGACCCTATAAAAAGACAAAAATCTTTTATATTTTTTTTGTATGGCTGAAAGTTTCGACAAAAAAGGAGATTTTTTGTAAATTTATTTTTTCAACTCATGCCATTTTATATTTTATATTTTTTTTTTTATTTGCGAAGGTTGAGTGGTCAACTACAAACCTTAACTCAAGAATGCACTTTGATTTTTTACTTTCATAAGCTTTGTAAATGCTGGAGGAGAGAAACCAATTGCAACAATTTTTTAAATACGCTAACTTCAACGCCCTGTAGAAAATTAACAACAACTAGAAAGACAACAAAAATTTTTATTTCCTCATGAATAATTCTTTATTATTCTTGAGCATAATGCTATATATTTTTTTTTTTTTGTTTAACGATTTATTTGCAATCTATTTTAGAATAAATATTAAGCAAATTGCTTGAATTTATATTAAATTTAACAGAAATTGCAAGCCTTCATTAAGCTTTGCAATATAATAAGCATTCAAAACAAGTTTTTAAAATAATTCATTTAGACATTGCTTAATATAATTAAATCTATATATATAAAATAGGATGTGTGTATGTATGTAACGTATGGACTCCAAAACGGCTGGGCCGATTTTGATGAAATTTTCAGGTAATGTTCATCTTGGTACGGTGGGTAACATAGCCTATATTTGGACCCGATAGGTGGTGCTGGGGTGGACTTATATCGAAAATTTGAATTTATGGACCAATTTAACTGAAATTCAGAATGTATGTTTGTTTGATCATAAGAAAATAATTTGTGTATAAATGGACACGGTAGGTGGCGCTGGGGTGAACTTATTTCGAAAATTCGATGGCGTGAAATATATACACTTAATATTTTATTTTAGAACGAGGGGAGTATCGAAGCACACCGGGTTCAGCTAGTATACAAAAATGTACTAATAAAAGAGTCTTTTTTGAGAAAACATAATGACTATAAAGGCTCATATATATAAGACTTGAAAGAGTCTTTTAAGAGTCATAATGTTTGCTGGGTTTATTTCATGGCATCGATATCACAAGTGTAGGATGCTCATATCATGACATTGCTCATATCATGATAACATATGTATAAGAGTTAAATGAGCCATAAATATTGTTTGACAGGCGCAACCTCAAAACATTTAGATAAAGAAACCAAACTCTTTCTCAGTGTAGTCTAAGAGCACTTAAACGTATTAACTATGTAAACTAATTATGCGAAAAGTTGACATAAATTTTCATTTAATAACGAATTCAATTAACGATAATGAATTTGATTTTATTCTTGAGCTGTCAACAAAGTTTGCATTGAAAGACTGTCTTAACTGCAAACAAAAATCGGTGCTTAACTGTAATGAACCCATTGAAGTATATTTAATCTCAGTTTAAAAAATTTGGATTTGTAGAATCGAATTAATACTGAGATTGACAAAATTTTTTTAAAAAACCGCGGTAGCCCAGGATCAAATCCTATCAAAGAAAGAATGTTTCCTCAATTGAATAAATTTTTCTTTTAGACGATCACCTCTCTGCAGAATATGGCTAACCTCAGAGAGTTAGAACTGCCATGAAAAGCATCTTGAGAGCATAAGTTGTTCGGAGTCGGTATAAAACTTGTAGCTCCAGTAGGATGGGCCAAATTGATGAAATTCAGTTTTAAAATTAATTTTGTATTAGAGAATGGTAAAATACTTCAGGGGGTATTTCTCTTGTCTATCTAATATATAAAAATTAATATTTGTTTGTTTGTTGGTTTGTTCGTATGTTATGCGCTGCCAAACCGCTCATCCGCTTTTGATGGGGTTTTTTGCAAAATGTTCAGAAAAGTCCCTGGAAGGTTATGAGCTATTTAAAATTGTGATTAGACAAAGGGGAGGTGCCACACCCATACAAAACAAAACTTTAAATCCTCATTTCTCTGGCAATGGTAGCCGTAGGGTGATAATATTTGGTACTTATGGTGTTGGTATCAAAAGAATTCGCTTCATGTAAAAAGTGGGCGAAGCCACGCCCCTTTCTAGAAGAAATAAAGACCTTCTTATCATGGCCGTAGCTGCAATATTTGAAAGTTACTACCGGCTTAAGCCCCATTTTCGATTTCGGGACAAATTTTTATTAGAATTTAGGCAATAAAAAAAAAGGGGTAAGGGGCCCCGAACTGCAACTTTTTGACCTAATTTCTTCATAAAAGCCCCAAACTTAGTTCGCACTCCCCTTTTTTATTGCCAAAAATCTAATAAAAATATGTACCGAAATCGAAAATGGGGCTTAGGCCGGTAGCAGCTTTAAAAAATTCCAGCTACGGCCATGCTTCATATATCTAATATATACAAATGAATGTTTGTTCGTTCGCTATGCGCTGCAATACCGGTCATCCGATTGCGATAAAACTTTGTCAACTTATTGCTTGCACTTATGCGAAAAATATAGGCATATTTAAAATTTGCCACACCCCCTTTTACTGCCCACAAACCAATAAAAATGCTATATTTAATACAGTTTTTGTCGTATTAAACAAAAATTTGGTAATTAAGTCCGTATGATAACTATCGGTAACAATATTTAAAATAGGCGTGGTCCCACAATAACTACCGGTAACAATATTTAAAATAGGCGTGGTCCCACAATAACTACCCCTACTTTTAAGAAAAGATAAACAGACCTCGAAATTACTGGTCCGTTCGAGCTAAAATTTTGGTAGTGGATTTGTTTCGAGTACGAGATGGTTTAAGAAAAAATTGCCACACCCTCTTTTACCGCCCACAAATATATAAAAAATTCGCGATATCAAATTGCTGTGGAGTTATGGATCGCACAGCCTCGAAATTCGATATTCTACCACAATTAACACATGCAGTTTCATTAATAACATTTTATGGGCGTTGGAAACGGTGGAGTTCTCCTCTCCCCATACAACCAAAATTTGTGCTATCGAATAGTTTTGGAGTTACAGGTCACACAGCAACGAAATTCAGTATTCGACTTCAATATATGCATGCAGTTTCATTAATAACTTTTTATGGGCGTTGGAAACGGTAGAGTTTCACCTCTCCCCATACAACCAAAATTTGTGCTATCGAATAGCTTTGAAGTTATCGACCTAAATTTACACATGCAGTTTTACTGAAAACATTTTAAAGCGTTGGACAAGTACAACCCAAACATGCAAATCGAATAGCTTTACAGTTATGGGTAACACAGCGTCAGAATTCAGTATTCGACCTCAATTCATACATGCAGTTTCATTAATAACATTTTATGGGCGTAGGAAAAGGGGGACTGGCATCTCCTATTCAACCCAGGTTTGTGCTATCGAATAGCTTTGGAATGATAGGTCGCACAGCGTCGGAATTCAGTAATCGATCCGAGTTTACACATGCACTTTCATTGGTAACATTTTTTGGGCGTTGAACAAGGGAGAGTGACACCTCCCATACAACCCAAATTTGTGATATCGAATAGCATCTGAGTTATTTGTCGCACAGCGTCGGAACTCAGTATTAGACCTAAATGTACACGTGCCATTTCATTGATTAAATTTTATGGGCGTTTGCCAAGGGACCTCTTATTTTACCCAAATTTGCGATATCGAATTGCTTTGGAGTTATAGGTCGCACATCGTCGGAATTCCGTATTCTACCTTAATTTACACATTCAGTTTCATTGATCACATATAATGGGCGTTGGTCAAGGGGCCGTTGCACCTCCTATACAACCCAAATTTGGGATATCTAGCAGCTTTGGATTTATAGGTTGCACAGCATCGAAATTCAGTATTCGACCTCAATTTACACATGCAAGGGAGCGTGGCAGCAACGCGCCGGGTTTCAGCTAGTAAATAAATATAATAGTTAAATAAATATTAATTGGCAATAAAGGCAAGAAATAAGAAGTTTATTTTCTAAATGGAAGATCCAACGGATGGAATCTCTTCAATCGTTTGACTTCGGTGGTCTCATCGAGGAGTGAAATAGCCAACGGATTGATATGATCACTTAGCCTTTGCAAGTATCTTTCGCTGAACTTTCTAATCTCGTCCTTCACTTTTGGTATGGAAAGATCTCTTTGTATGGATGTATTAGTAACAAACCAAGGAGCATTTGTAACAAGAGCATTTGTTTTTAACTGGTAGCGTTCTCGATGTTAGAGTTACTAGTAGTTCCCCAAAGCTGAAGTCCATATGTCCAAATAGGTTTAAGTATTGTTTTGTATAATTTTATTTTGTTTAGGAGATTAAGTGCATTATTCTGTATAACGAAAATGCACACCAACAACAAGCAAGACACGAGAAGCAATAGAATTTCGTATAGAAAAAAGTATTGCTTCTCGTGTCTTGCTTGTCGTTGGTGTGCTTCTTCGTGATACAGAATAATGCAGTAAGTTTTGATTTTGGATTAATTAGCCAAAATAGTTTTTTGTTTACCAGATTTAGCTGCTGCCGTTTAGCTTTTATATGATTTTTCCAGGTAAGACGTCTGTCAAGGTGTAATCCGAGATTCTTGACCGAACTATTTGCTGGAATTGTTGTGCCACTGAATCTTATTGCAGGACAGTCACCTCTCCTTAAAGAAAATGTTGCATGAACAGATTTTTCTGCATTAACTTTTATGTTCCATTTTGATAGCCACACCTCAATTTTATTTATTGCGAACTAGTTTTGAGGCTCCCACAGCTGGTGTATCCGCTCCTAAAACTACGGTATCGTCTGCATATGTTGCTACAGTTACATTGTCATTTATGGGCATGTCTGAAGTAAAAATAGTGTAAAGGACAGGGCCCAAAACACTACCCTGAGGTATGCCGGCTTTTATTTCGTTGATGCTCGACTGTGAGTTCTTTATTTTGACGTAGAAATATCTATTGGTTATGAAGCTTTTCAGGAGCAAGTAAAAAGGCGCAGGTAGAAGTTTTTCATTTTGTAAAGTAGCCCGAGATGCCAGACTCGGTCAAAAGCTTGCTGAACGTCTAAAAATACAGCACTGCAATATTTTTTGTTTTCAAAAGAATCTTGAATTACGTTAACAATGCGATGAATTTTCTCAGGAGTGCCATGCTTGTGCCTAAATCCAAATGGATATTCAGGAATTATGGCTTTGCTTTCCAAAACTGGATTTAGTCGTCGCAAGAATATTTTTTCAAATATCTTTGAGAATAGAACCAGCAGACTTATTGGTCTGTAAGATGATACAACATTTTCAGGTTTGTTATGTTTGTGTATCATAGTTATTTCAGCGCACTTTCACTGCGATGGGAAATGGCTTAATCTCAAGAAGGCGTTGAGTAGATATGTCAAAAACAAGATACATTTCTTGGTTAGATGTTTGCTCAAATTAGCATCAATTTGGTCAAATCCAGGGAATTTTTCTTGTTAAGTATTTTTATTTCATTTTGTACTTCTTTGGGAGTAATATGCTTTATTGGAAGGTCCATTTGACAAGGGCTATCTGCAAAATTTTGAATCTCACCCACATCTGATCGTTGGTTAAAGCTAAATGACTGGAACGTATTTTTCAGGACGCATGCACAGTGCAAAGATTGTTTTGTCTGCTGGGTTTCGACTTAATTTCCATTTTCTTCGTAATTGTCTTTTAACCCTGATCATATATCGGATTTCTGATGAAATTTTGAGGCCTCTGTTTGTAGTCTGATAATTTGGGGTTATTTGCGTTGCTAAAGAAGTGGCTTCGTGAATTAGTTTTGCAAAATGTTCTACAGCATTATCGATTTCTAAGGCAATTTTTAAACTTATATTTAAATTGATATTATTGTTCATCCAAGATTGAAAGCATTGTACATCCATGTTTTGTGATAAGCTTTTAATACTAAACATACAATCTAGAACTGCACAAAAATTTGCAAGTACTGGCGAATGGTCGGAGCTTAAATCATTGCTATCAGATATGCTTAAGAGATTTTCAGGAACACAGGAGTAAACAACAAATCAAGCATTTTCTAAACAAATTTCCTAAACCATCCTCTACTTGAGGGAAATTTACTGCCAACTTTCAGCTGAATCAGCCCGGTAGTTTTTGAGATATAGCATTTTTATTGATTTGTGGGCTGTAAAAGGGGGAGTGGCAACATTTTTTTTCCTAAATCATCCTCTACTTGAGAGAAATTTACTGCCGAAAGTTCAAAAATGCCAAATTTCAGTACTGCCAAATCTGGGTAATAATATATAACAACAATCTATCAGTTGTTTTTATACAAAAATATATTGAATATACATTCAATATGTTGTACTTCAAAAGAACTCAGCTCTTATTGTATTAATATTCGGTAATAATAATAATAATAATAGTAATAGCTCCTTTTAACGGAAATTTAAATTGAAATTGAAATTATGTAAAAAATTTTAATTATTAAAATTAATAACACTAGGTAAAAAAAAATTATAAAAAAGGCGTTTTTTTATAGCTACACACTGTAATAGTACCTTAAACCTTAGTACCTGGGTGACCGAGCTTAGCTCGGCTTCCCGCCAAGACCCATGTATTTCAATTTTTTATGCTTATATATCGATAAGGCAATTAATTTTTTAAAGCTAATGTAATCAGGAATTTTCCGAACAACATTATCACCTCACAGTACGCATAGCGCCATTAAATGTTTTTAAATCCGCAAAACTAATATTAGTCTGTAATATAATAGAAACCTTTTATCGAATAAAATAATTTTGGCCGCTGAGCTCAACAACATGCAAAAAGTTATAACTCACGCCTTGATACATAAGAAAAGCAAAATAAAATCGTAAGCAATAACCTGAAAGCATTGACAAAACGCATTTTTTCAGAAATGAGACCTAGTAAAATCGATTTTTCACCCTCGCAACCACCTATATTGAAGATTTCATCGAAACAGCTTGGGATATACATTTTCTAAATGTTCTAATTAAGGATGCCAGCAGTTATTTCAATCCCATAGGGGTATTTCACCGATTTGGGCTGCCAAAAGTCAATTTTATAAAACACATATTTGATAGAAAAAAAAACTAACTTTTGCAGTAGTCGTACAGGGTTAAAATCAAATAACAGACTTGAATAGAGACTTGAATAGAGACTTATCGAATGAGAATACTTATCGAATAAAATAGTTTTTACCGCCTAAATCGCTCAAATACCTCAATGTGCACTGCAAAACTATTTTTTCTTGTAATGCTGAATAGTGATGAATACGTCCGAATAGTCGTTCAGGGTTGAATGGAGTGCCCGCGATCCAGCAATTCGTTTCGTAATGATATTTTTTTCGGTACGACTGTTTACTCGATTACTATTGCCGTGATTCGGCTCAAAAATTTCTTACTGTTCCTTGGCATCTAACCAGACCCGCTACAAAACAAGTAGAGATTATAGTATATGCAAACTATTTTGTTTTACCTGTTAAACAAATGAACTAGAACTTCCTCTGTCGTGACCCAGCTGATTGCCAAATTATTATAATTTTACATAAATATTGTTATGGGTAATTTCACGTAACAATACAATATTAAAACAACAGAATTTTTAATACAATCATAATTTTATTTAATTGAATTTATTTTATCGTAGATTATTTGATTTTTTTTACATATGAATAAATTATTGACATAGGCTTAAAACTTTTATTACGCTAAAATAAAACAAAAATTTCTACCCGAAAAGAAATTTTTTAAAACGAGCTATTTTAAATTTAGTAAGTTTTATTTATGATTATAAAAAGTATGTTTTAGTCATGATAAAATAATTAAATACACTTTAAATTACACGATCGAAAATTAAAATTAAAAAACTTGGCTTAACACCTAGCGCGAGTTGTAGGTATGGTAGAAGATATTACAACTGCAAAGTTGAATTTAATTTTGAATTTTCCTTCAAATATGGCTTCTATTACTAGTTACATTTTCGAAACATTCTTTCTCCGTAATTTATCAAGGTTATTGGTAAACTTATATAATCGATCTAAACTTTTTTCTGATTTTTTTGACTGACGTCAATTTGTGTACAATGGTACGAGGGCAGTTTGAGAAGCTAGTGAATTTTTTAAGTTCTCGCTTAGTAACTTTATATGCAACACTGATCCTAACAACTACCATCTGTCATGGTAGAAGAATACAGGTAGATGCACCAGATGAGAAAACGAAGCAAAACTTTTTTTCTTTTGTTTCCATTCGCCACACAGCTGAATATGAGAGACATGGCAGTATGGAAAGAGAGCACTGTCAGCACTGCAGGTACCTCTACTCTACCATGCCATCTGTTAGTAGACTACTGTCAAAATTTCAGCTCGCTGCGATGCTTAGTTTGTGTTTGGCAGACATTGACAGCTGGCAATCTTGAGAATTTTTGGCGAAAAAGGAAAAAGTAAATTTCGTGTGCTCATCAAGCATTATTTTTTGCGGAAAAAAATCATCAGCCAAACCAAGAAAATGCTTGATAAATACTATGAGGACTCTGCACCATCGATTGGAATGATTCACAAGTGGCTTACTGAATTCCGATGCGGTCGTACAACAACAAGTGACGCAAAACTTGCTGGACGCCCAAATGAGGTCACCACACCAGAAATGGTCACTAAAATTAACGATATCGTGTTGGCAGATCGCAGAGTAAGAGTGCGCGAGATTGTTGAGGTCGTAGGCATCTCAAACTTACGGGTGTGGAGCATTTTGAGAAATCGTTTGGATATGAAAAAATTATACGCAAGATGGGTGCCGTGCTTGCTCACTCTCGGCCATAAACGTTATCGTGTGTCTAATTCAAAGGCGTGTTTGGCGATGTTGAACAAAGATAAGAATGATTTTTTCCGTCGATTAGTAACAGGGATCCATCACTACACACCAGAGACAAAGGAACAGTCGAAACAGTGGACTGCACTCGAACGTGCTCCGAAGAAGGCAAAGACGGTACTATCGGCCGGAAAGGTTATAACAGTGCAAAGGTGTACAAATTACAGTATTTTTAGGTTCAGTATCGTACACTTTTTTATTTTTTTTACTGGTATCTGAAATAATATACCGTTGAATAACTACTACCATAACAATAAATTCATTGAATCCTTTAAATAAAATTTGTTTTAAAAGTTAGGTAAATAAAAAAATTGAGAAGAGTGAATTTATAGTTCCAAAACTAAGTCGGCATCACCCTCACACCCAATGCAACCCGCTGGTTTGGGTCATCGATTTCGGATGCCTTTTTTTTATCTGTGTACAAAGACTATTTTGTCCTGATGTTTCTCTTTGCCAGCTTAAGTTAGGTTAGGTAAATAGGGTTGTGCACCGTTACCAGCGCTTCCGCGTGGGCCTATAGGTCCATTGCCAATCCCTTTTTACTTTTATCGCAGTACCATAATAACCATTATTATTTCGATTATTACTCAAACCAGCCTGTGCTTGTTATGAACCTCCATATGTCTAGCAGTTGTGTGTTCGCTAAATCTTCCAGGTCTTTGAAAAATCTGTTCCCCATGTATTGGAGTCGACGATTCTGTAGACTTGGACATTCGCATAGAAGGTGAGTTATTGTTTCTGTTTCTTCCGGATCCTTGCAGCTCCGACAAAAGTCTGGGTCTGTTATGTTCATTCTATTGGCCATTACCCCAAAGAGGGCATGACCTGTTAGAACTCCCGAGAAGAATCCGGATTTCTCATTTGGCCAAAAGCAGAAGACTTTCGGTTTTCTTCTCATTTAGCTTCGGCCAGAGCCTTCGAGATATGTTGCAGGCACCTCTGGAGGCCCAGTTAGTGCTAGAATTATCTCTGGCTTTAAGGTCTATACTACTTTTGACGACGCCTATTGGAATGTACACATCTGTATTAGCTCTGTTTGTACTTGCGGTCACTCCACGCCTAGCCAGTTCATCCGCTGCGTCCCCTTTGATGTTGCTATGTCCGGGAACCCAGCAGAGAGTGACGTTGTGAGTATTGTGGGTATACAGTTTTGTTCCGTTCGAGCCTTCGTCGTTTTACTATTCAGCGCTTTGATGGCCGCTTGGCTAACCACAAAAACTACTACCCTTGTGGGGGTAAGATTTTTCCTATGAATGGCCTGTGCAGCTTTTTCAATAGCGTATTTGCCAGCTTAAGTTTCATACTTTGTGCAATATTCGAGTCCAGAAAACATTTTTTGTTGCTATCTTTCATCAAATCTACTGGGCAAACTGATACATTATGCTGTACCAGAAATGCGCACGTTCGTATGTCTGCTTATTTTACCTGCTTTTCTAAAATAAATTTTTCTGGGTCTTGCATTGAAGTCCTGAGTTGACCGTCAACAATAGATGCACATTTATTTTTTTGACCGAAGCTGGTTTCATGCACTTTTAAAACACTCAGTTCTGCTGTAATAAAATATTCACGGCTTTGGTTGAGCTCATTTTGCAAGGCCCAAGCCACTGCTTAATTTCTGGAATATTTTGCCATAAGATCCCAACGTTTTGGCAACTGTGCTTCGTTACTGTTTTTGCATCTGTTTTTTAATTTTCGTAACTTGTTTAGCACAGAAGACGATGATCTTTCTGAGTCATTTGTTGACGTGCCCAATTTAAGATTAAATAGAAAAATCCGAACTTAAATAATGACTTTAAAACGAACTGATTATTCCGTATCTATCTTTTCTTTTGATCGCTTTTATTTGTCAGAAAAAACCGTTAAGTGTGTGCTGCTTGGATATGTTTCAAGGATACCAAGTAATCAAAAGAGAACATTTCACTGAAATTAAAATTCCATTTACAAAGGGGTAAATTACCGTACGCCCCCACAATTACCGTACCAGTTGGCATCACTGGGTAATTTTGGGATAAACGCTGTATATCTACATTGATTACCTTCCACCGAAAAGAACGATCAATGGCGAATACTATTTAGCAGAATGGGACCATTTTAACGACGCTTTAAAAGAGAAACGTCTCCATTTAGCAAAGAAAACAGTGCTCTTCCATCAAGACAATGCGCGCGTTCACACATGCCCAGCTCCCATGGCAAAATTCCATGAATTCAAGTACGAATTGCTTCCTCATCAAGCATACTCTCCAGATTTGGCTCCCTCCGACTATTTTCTGTTTTCAAACCTGAAGAAATGACTCGGCGGAAAGAGATTCACCACCAGAGAGGAACTCATCACCGAAACAGAGGCCTATTTTGAGGATCTTTCGAAAACGTATATTTCGGATGGGATTAAAAAATTGGAGGAAAATTGAAGGTCAAAGTGTATCGAGCAAAAAGGAGATTATATTGAGAAATAAAACATTTTTTGCCGTAAAAATCATTCCTTGTTACATTTTTCACGGAATTATCAAACTGCCCTCGTATGTATCCTCTTAAGTACACCGTTAAAAATCTTGGACTAAATTTTAACTTTTTTGGATTACATATAGGACAATACCAAAAAAAAGATTACATAAAAGGAAAAGTTTAAAATTCTTCAATACAAAAAAGATTAGTTTTCAATCAGAAAAAAGTTTAAAAATGCAATAAATATCACCTTAAAATAAAAAACTTTTCTGACCAGTTCATGATTTGCACCTTATCCACTCGTCCATCTTACTTGCTAAGAAATCTACGCTTATTTTGCATCACAACGAATGCAAGTAAGCAATCGAGCAGAAATGTGGGTTCGAGACCCAGCTAAATTAAAGTAAAATAAAAAAAATGTTCTGACCAGTTCGCAATTTGAACACACGTCCTCTGATGTGCTGGTCCAATACCTTATCCACTTGTGCAACTCAGTTGTTAACATAGTTTCGCTTATTTTGCATCATTATGAATGCAAGTAACTTCTTTTCAGGAACGTGTGTTTGAGACCCAGCTAAATTAAACTAATGTTTAGATTAAAAAGTAGTACATTTGGATTAAAAATTCCTTTAAACCAAAGTTTGGATTAAAAAGTAGTCCAAAATTTTTAACCGTGTATATGGCAATAACTTCAAGTCTTAGCTTATTTTAAGTCCAACAAATTAAATATAACTGAAACCGATTTATTTAATGCTAGGCATTCTCACTCCCATCTGTAAAAATCAGCTTAAAATAGTATTTTTCTTGTGGTTTCTACTTTTTTGGTCAAAAAATTTGCAATACATAAATATTTTATTTATTTTACAAAGACATGAGAATTGCTAAAATTTTAAAAACTCAAAGAATTTTCAAGCGATACAATAAAATGTTAATAAATTTTTCGATGACTTTATCATTGAGAGCAAAAAAAAACATTACTTTAAAACATTAGCCTATAAATTAATGTCAAAGTAAAAAAATTCTAAAAAAAAAATTAAAAAATTCTTAATCTTTACAACAGTAGAAATTAAATATAAACGGTACATCGTTCGAAGGGTATATTCATTACAAATCTTTATATCGCTGATTCCATATCAATTCGACTAATTTTGAGTAAAATCTGACCTTTGTGTTTCCGATTTTTTTGAAACTTTGTAGGTTAGTAGTGCCTATTAAAATAACTAAAACTGTGTTATAAAACAAAAGTTTTACACTGTGAAAAAATTAAAAAACATAAAAAATACAATTAGTGCATGTATTCAAATATATGTAGTTTTGAAACCGTAAGTTGTACAGAAAAAAGTGTTCACATGTTTTAAGGATCTTGAATTTGTGTTTTTGGTGGTATATTTTTTTGCAGCATTTTTATGAAAAATTCCCCTTTTTTTTACCTGAAATTTTCAGTCACATTTTTCATAGTGTTCGCAGCAAATTTTTTTATAATTAGTTTTTATGATCTATTGAATAATTACATGAATTAAGATTGTGAGCTTTAGATCAAGTAAGTTTTCAAGCAGGCAACAACAACAACAACAACTCTGTATAGAGTCAATCACTTAGCTGACTAGACAGTCTGTTTCGGAAATCGCTACATATTCCTCTTCAGTAATCTTGTAGTGATTAAGCTGTGATCAACTCACTGTTCAAACTAGCATATGAATGTGCAGATTCTGGAATTCATTCTTATGAATTGTATGGCTGCTAATCATATGACATTTCAAAGCAGTAGGCTATTTATAGATCACCGCCATCAACTCTATCAAGGGTTGCCATCTGTTCTAGTTGCTTCTTAATTTATTTCAAGTTTCAAAACTCGTTTCATTTCTATGGTGCATTTCGACAAACAATCGAACACCAATGAATATTGAAATAAATTAAAAAGCAACTGTTGTTGCCTTCTTGAAAACTTACTTGATCTAAAGCTCACAATCTTAATTCATGGAATTATTCAATAGATCATAAAAACTAATTAACTTAACTATGGCAGAGCACGGCCAAATAAGTTTAATTGATGTCAAATTAATTAAATAATCTAATAATTGATCGATTTTTCGGTCAAAGTCATGTGTAATTGAACATTTGGTTGTGAAAATGGCCACCTTTCAGTTAGAAAACTAGCTTCTGGCGAAGCAGAAACTCGTTTCATTTCTATGGTGCATTTCGACAAACAATCGAACACCAATGAATATTTAAATAAATTAAAAAGCAACTAGAACAGATGGCAACCCTTGATAGAGTTGATGGCGGTGATCTATAAATAGCCTACTGCTTTGAAATGTCATAAGATTAGCAGCCATACAATTCATAAGAATGAATTCCAGAATCTGCACATTCATATGCTAGTTTGAACAGTGAGTTGATCACAGCTTAATCACTACAAGATTACTGAAGAGGAATATGTAGCGATTTCCGAAACAGACTGTCTAGTCAGCTAAGTGATTGACTCTATACAGAGTTGTTGTTGTTGTTGTTGCCTTCTTGAAAATTTTTTTATATTTTAAGTATAGTGTTGAATTAAGGCATCAATTTCAAAGACTAATACACAATTTTGGTTGGGATTCCAACGATTGCTATTTTTAACGAATTTTTCCCAAAATGCCTACAAAATATTTCTTGTTTTTACGCCGAAAATTTCATATTTTCAAAAATATAAAAATACAAATGAAGGGCTTATTGCAAAAACGTGATAAGCCACGGAAAAAAATATTTTGAAGTAATCGATTCTAAAGTTTTAAAAAAAATTTATTTTTGTATGAAAAAATGGAATTGATCACAGAAATTTTAACAAATAAGTTATAAAAATAATAATAAATAGCTAATATCTCTTCAGTGGTTATTGTCTATGCATTGATGTAATGTATTTAGCCCAAAAAATTGATTTCTTAGATCATGTGGCTTATCACGTTACTGCAATAAGCCCTTCAAATGGAAGTTTTTAAAAATATAAAAAAATATAAAATGCTTGGTTTTACAAATTGTTGGCTTCATTTGAATACTAATGGTATTAACATCAAAAAATGGAATTTTCGTTATAAAAATAGGAAATCTTTTGTAGGCATTTATTTAAAATTCGTTAAAAATAGCAATCGTTGGATTGCCAACCTAAAATTTTGTGCTATTCTTTAAAATTGATGCCTTAATACGACACTTTATTAAAAGGAAAAAAATTTGTTGCGAAGACTATGAAAAATGTAACTGAAATTTTCAGTTTTATAAAAAAGTGTTATCATAAAAAAGTTACAAAAAATACACCACCAAAAAGACACATTCAAGGTCTTTAAAATATATACATTTTTTCTGTACAACTTACGGTTTCAAAGATACAGCTATTTACTATATACTAGCACTAATTGTATTTTTTTAGGTTTTTTTATATTTTTCACAGTGTACATTTTCAAAACGAACTTTTAAATCCAAAAAAAATAGTACGCAGATATAATACTGTTCAGGAGAACTATCCACCTAGAGAGTTTCATAATTTTCAAAAATAGTGATGCCAGAAACGTTTGCGATTTGACATGGAATCACCGATATATACATACAATTCTTCTGTACATGACTTTGTCACTGAACTCCTCCTAAACGGCTGGACCGATTTTGATGGAATTTGGTGTGTGTGTGTGCGGCTGGGTCTGTAGATGGTTTTGGTTTAAGTTTGACCCAGTAGGTGGCGCTGTTGTTGCTGTGGCTTTTTTAAAGAGGTAATTGAGAGTATAACTCAGAAACGAATTGAGAAATTGTCATGATTCTTTCACAACACCATTACTTTTTATGCAAACAAAATTACAAAAATACAAGATGAATAAAAATAAACAAAAAAAAGGCTTGATTTTTCGATCGTATAAAACGTTTTTAAATTTTTACAATAGAAACTATAAATCAACCCTACATTTATGCATACCATATGAAAGAGTACTAAAAATTCATTTTTGGTTTTGTTTTTTTTTTTTAATTATAAAAATTAGAAGGGAAACGAAAATGAAAAGATTGAAACACGATTAGAAGCACAATTAATTAAAATTTCAAAAAAAATTAATGCAATCCTTTGTAAAATGACCGAGTTATTCATTTTCAAAGCCAGCACTTTCATTTTTGATTGATTTTTTTTTTTTTCTATTTCAACAATAAATAAAATTAGTACTAAAAACTTTTTGTGTGTTTCAGGTTCGAAAGTTTTTGTGGTTTCAATTTCTTGGAAATTTTAAGAAACTTGCATGTTCACATAGAAAACGAAATTTTTCTAATAAAAGATGTCTAAATCAATAATGTTATGTCAGCTAGTATAATACTAAGGGCCAAAATCCAAAAAATTTCTGTGATCCACATGCCACTAATTTTTTCTTATGGACTTTGTCCTTCTAAACACGAATATCACAATAAAACCATTTTCTATGGATAAGTTTTTGAGATATGATTTTTTGAAAAAATTTCCCCTTTTTCCAGGATGTAGTGTCATAAATAGCAACCTATCTCGAAAACGAATTAACCAATTTAAAAAAAAATTAAATCAAGACAATTAAATTACCTACAAATGCTTAGAACAAACTTTGTCATTTGGCTCAGTAAATTTGAAAATCAAGTCGAATAATGTTTTAATAATCTAAAAAAAATCAAAATCTCAAAAAAATCTCAGCTTATCATTTTGTACGTAAAGATAGTTCTTTGAAGAAAAAAACACACTGCCTTTGAGGAAAATTCATGGTAGAATAATGAAGTTATAGACCATTGCGTGAAGGTACCGAAATTCTACTTTTTTATGATTTTTCCATTTAATTCCGGTTAATTTAATATAAACACATCTGAAATTAATTCTTAATTAAAAACTTTTATTTTTAACGAAATATTAAATACTAGCAAGTACCCGCTGCTTCGCCTGCGATAAAAATATTAAATAACATGTAAAAATTTTAAATCTTAAAATTAAAGTATTTACTTGTATTAAATCAAATTCAAATATAAAAATTATTGTGTTTGTTTTGTTTAATTATGAAAAAATGGTATACATATTAAAAAATTACATTGTTAAAATTGAATAACTTATTAAAACATTAATTGTTATGATGACATAAATTTACCTGGCTTTCTTTTTGTTTGGCTTTTGAAAAAGTCCTGCATAACAGGATTATAAAAAAATTTGGAAAAAAAATTATTTAAATTTGCAATCAAAAATGTAATTTTTTACATATATTCTGAAAAAAAAAATATGTTCTTCTTAAATTTAAAAAAAGACCGTTATAATGACATCAAACTTTTGTCAATATCTCAAAAACTATAGACTTTCTCAATCCATAACAAGGAATTTTTGAATGGACAGTCGTTGATTAATAAAATTAACGGTAAAAATTTTTAAAATACTTTGTACGGATATTAGGTATATTTTAAAAAACCTGTTATTATGACATTAAAATTATTGCGATATCTCAAAACTATAGATTTTCTCAGTATAGCCCATTTTCTTAAGCCTCAGAATGAGAAAAAAACGATTGAAATTTCATGTTTTGAATTAGCAAGCAAACATTTCCGCCATTTTCAAATCGATTTTCATCAAATTTTCTTTGTTTGAAAGTTCAATTAAATAGATGAGAAAGATTTACCGTTAACTCACCAATACAATGTCTTATATTATTTTCAAAAAAAATTTTAAATATCCAACTTGTACTCAAAAATAGGCCAAGATTTGCTTTTGTTGTACATATTTTTTTTTAATTTTCATTTTCCTTATTCTTTCATATAACATAATTTATCTGCAAAAATTGTCCTATTTTGACACAAACAGTTTCTATCATTAAAAATTATGGGCCACCTACCCACCCCCCCTATGATTTTTTGATGAAAACTAATTTGCTTAAAATGTTGCTTTATTTTTTGCAATGTTCTACAGCTTAAAAACTAATTTATGTGAAAAACATTTTCAAATATAGCTTAAAAAATAATTCTGGCAAAAATATTTCAAATATTTCAAACTATTCCAAAGTTATATACATAAATCTTTGTTTTAATCTATTTCCTTATCTGTATATTCATAACTAACGTTATAGTTATAGTAGACTTTGTACTGACCCAATTCAATGAATTTTTTATGATCGTTTTGTGAATTTGAAAAGTGTAAATTGACTTTCGAACAAAACACATGCTAGACGTTTCCGTTTGAAACGTCAGTGCATGACGATCAGAATTTCTGATATATACAGCATTCTTATTGAAGTATAGTACTGCCCGCCAGACGTTGTCCTGCCGCAGACTACCTTACTGCTATGTACGAATTTTCATGCTGTTAGGGAAAAAAATTCAGATATTCGCCATTTTTAGTACAGTTGCCGAAAGTAGCCTTATGAACTAAGTTATCAAATTTTATTCTAATCCGACCAAAACCGTTTGAAATAAAACATTTTTGATTAATTCTGGGCGGTAATGGGGGTCAAATTTTTTCACATAAAGCCTTTCATACTCGAAACAATACAATGCCAGAATTTCAGCCCAATTGAGCTTAAACCTAGTGCGCTTTGCTTTAATCCAAACTTATCTCTTCATGAACCTTTACGATGTACAGTCAATCAAAAAAGTAAGTATGCACCCTATGCTAGTAGATTCAACTTTAATTTTTTCCGTGCACCCTGTGATCAAATTATTGTTCTTTTGCTTTTATTTGAATGCTTACAATGTTAACATATCGCTAAATTAAAATTTTGCCGTTTTCTTAACTACCGTTAAAGTTTTGAGCGCTTTAAAGCACAAAAATTTCATCAAAAAAGTTTGTATGCAAAACGCAGATCGCTTATTTTCTTTGATTTAAACAAATCAGTAAAGCTTAAATAACTGGTTAAAATCCGAAGTAAGTTTTTAAGTTGTTATTAAAAATTGTTTTGAAAACATTTTAAAAAAATTTAGACAATAATGGCGCCACGCAGAGTTGAACTTAGTCAGGATATGAAAGACTTGATAATAAAACTTTTTAAAGAGAAAAATTCTCAAAGATCAATTGCGAAAATAATTGGAAAAAGCAACGCAACGGTACAAAAAGTAATTGAAAAGTTCAAAATAGAAGGTTCGACTCAGAATAAACCAAGATCTGGACGTCCAAGGATATTCTCTGAACAAGAAAAACGTTTAATTGTACGCAAAGTGAAAGAAGACCCCAAAAAATCTGCACCTAAAATACAATCAGAAATCCAAAATGAAATTGGAAAATCCTGCAATCCCGAAACAATCCGAGGTGTGCTGCATTCAGCTGGATTCCATGGTCGCAACATGCGCAAGAAGCCGTTCATAAATGCTACAAACCGCAGCAAAAGAGTTGCATTTGCAAAGGAGCATGAATCAGCTGATGGAAACTTCTGGAACTCCGTTATTTTTTCAGATGAAAGCAAATTTAATATCCATGGGACTGATGGAAGAGCCAAAGTCTGGAGAAAAGTAAATGCTGAGCTTGAGGCAAAAAATATGAAGGGCACAGTAAAGCACGGCGGTGGATCTGTTCTCGTATGGGGTTGTATGGCAGCCTCTGGAGTGGGTAAACTCGTCTTCATCGATGGAATTTAGAAATTTTAAAAAATAATCTTTACGAAAGTGCAACAAAACTTGTAATTGGAGAGTCGTTTGTCTTCCAACAGGACAACGACCCAAAACACACTGCGCTTGTAGTCAAGGAGTGGATCTTATATAATGTGAAAAAACAACTAAAGGCACCTCCTCAGTCCCCCGATTTGAACCCTATCGAGCATCTATGGAACCACCTTGACCGTGAAATAAGAAATACTTAATATAAGAACCAAGGATGAATTGAAGAAAATACTTTTAGAAGAGTGGGAGAAAATACCAACCAGCGTGACTACAAACTTGGTAAATTCAATGAAATTCCGACTTAAAGCTGTTTTAAACTAAAAGGGCTATCCTACCAAATATTAACATAATAATGATTTTTAAAAAACGAATAAAAAATTTGAATTTTTTAGTATAGATTAGGTTGTGCATACTTACTTTTTTGATGTATTTCTATGGATTATTAAGTTTAAGTTAAGAAAAATGTAAGAAATTTAATTTTTTTTAAACTTTTTTGTACCTGAAATAAAGTTAATTTAATATTACTTGAAATCGTTTATGTTTCATTTGTTTGAGAACGGTCTTTCTATTATTCTAGGTCACATATATTTTCTTTTTGCGAGTGCATACTTACTTTTTTGATTGACTGTATGTGCAGTGATTTCAATGATAACTTCAACATGATAAATTTTTCTGATTCGGTAGACGTCTTAAAACGGAAAATTATATTACATTTAAATAATTAAATCAATTTAACTTCATCCTATTATACCTAACGCAGTTTTATAACAATGTGATATTGGTAATTGAGATTGTTCTGTTTCTCCTTTTTGTCTCGATATTATGTTTTATAAAGTAAGCACCATCAAATATAAATCGTTTTTAAAACTTACTTCTTAATTATTCAATATTTTAATTTTAAATCGAATTGGGATTTACGTGCTCACGTGGTTTCCTGATTTGAAATTAGACTGAACTCTCACTATCACCTGGATTGGTGTGCCAGAGTATATCTCTTTTCCACACAAGTTTATGCCTGCGTTGGCCCAAATGCATATCCAACTAATTGGTATTTTGATTTGGCGGATATGAGATTTATCTCATTTCCACGTAGGTCCTTGGGTTGGACAATGGCCGCAAACCAGTTAAAATGAGTTTAGTGTTTTGGATTGTTTTTCAAATCAGTTCTCTTCGCTGAAATATTTGTTTGGTGGTTATGCTATGATTGGTGGCACAGTTGCATTACATGTAATAGTATGTCAAAACACAAAAAAGCACAACCCTAATTTGCGTTTTTGTACTTAAAATTAACGAATTAAAATATACGAACTGATATTACTTACTCTGAATTTTTATTATAATATCTTAAACAAAATGGTTTGCATATATCTGACATGCTAGCTAGCTGTTTATGTTAAGGGTTACTTGAAGACACAATCAACTTCACTTTTTAATACTTTTACCTACTTTTTTGATGCTATTATACAAAATGACTACAGCCAACACTGGAAAGTTCGGCATGTTTGGCGTTTCAATCAGCAATCAAAATGTTCGGTCCGAGAGCGAGAAAATGAATATGAGAAAAAGTTCATTTCTTCATTTTATACGTGAAACAATAACAACAAAAAATGTTCGGCAATCATGTTTGGCTAGCATAACCACGGCATAATATTGTGCACTTATAGTACGTGTAAATTATAATTTTTAATTATTTTTATGTAATTAAAATTAGTACTAAAGTTTTAAATGGTTTTGATGAGAGTAACGATTTTAATTTGGGCCATAAAATGATTTCCCGACTTTTTCAACAAACGAGAAGAACAACAAAATGAAAAAGGAGCAATCAAAGTGCTGTCAAATACATCAAGCAACGTAGCTATTTTTTTTTGTGTAGGAGAACAAATGGGAGAAAATACCCCTGTTGTATATAAATTTCTTTTCAGTAATAGTACTGAAAAATATAGTTGCTGAAATTTATTTATAAATATATTTATAATGTAATTTATTTCATGTCAATAAACCAAGTTTCAATAAGAACCCAGCAGCGGATTTGCCAGTGGCTACCATAGAACTAATACAGAATAAATTACCAGGTAAGGAAGCATTACTTTTTTCAAAAAGTAATGCGTCTGCATATAGAAGAAGTAATTAACTCATACCTCATTACCTGTAATGTAGCATACAAGGAAAAGTAATGCAGTGATTTTTATAACTTAATACAAGTAGTATGTTACTCCATAACTTCTAGGTAATGCTGAAGGGAGGCGATCACTTACCTCCTGTCTCATTCAATGTTAAATGTAAGGCCTTTTATGCATAGTAAGGTAATATAGTCGGAAGTAGTGGTCATTACAAGGTAATTGATGCTTCATATATTCGGAATATATTCCATCCGCTACTGGGAAAATGTCGATATTTTTCATTACTATAAATAAATTATCCCCTTTAAATATATTGTGACTACGTTTTTATATAGCCACTTTGACAAGCTCGAACTACGTCACAGCAAACATGGCGGACATGCGCAATACTTTATCTGTAGTTCTTTGTATCATGGAATATAGGCACCAAATAAAATGCGTGAGTTTGCAATAATTAAAGAATACATTTTTCGAAAACCTTGGTAAGCTATAACAATCTATATTAGCTGCGTTCCTTTCGCCTTAAAATAATCGCTATAACAAATTTTCTCAAAGGAACGGCAAGAAAAACGACTCGTAGAGGGCACTACCGTTGCAGTCAAAATTAAATTCAATCAAGCAATCATGATACAATAACTATTAGGTATCATGAAAACGTGTATCGTTCAAAACTGTTGTGAACTGTTATGGTGGCGATACCTTAGTGATCGATGTTTTTCTCTGCATGTGTTTTACTCTTAACGTCAGAAAAATTGTAAATTATTTAATTTACTTATAAATATTATGCAAATATATAAATAATTTAAGTGCAATTGTTGGCTCCGCTGAATGCGGCCAATGTGTGTGACACACGCGGTTTGTTTTGTTTTCTATTGTTTAACATTCGATGGTCGCAGCTCGTGAGAAAATAGGTAGCTGTCATGGCTACCTAATAGTCATTGTATCAAACAAAGAAATAATTCAAAAACTGAAATGACAGGTCATAAAAATATACAGATGCGGCACCTTTGTTTCAAATTTTTTAAAGGCTATATCACAATTTTATATGGATAGCAAAAATAATCCTATTTGTTATAGGATTATTTTTTTGTCTTTGCTTTGCATGTAAAAAAAATAATCTGATTATCATAGGAATCAAATAAAAAAAGAATTATCAAAATCGGTTCAGCGGTTACTGAGTTTATTCTGGATGAAATTTCGTGAGTGTACTTTTATATAATAGAATAGATAGATCTACATAAATCCTTAAAAAGTACAGAATAAAAAGAATACCAAAAAAAATATTGACTTAAATAGGAAACGAAATAAGATACAGATGTTGAATTAGAAAGCGATAAAATAAGTTCAGAAAAGTATTCGAAAATTAAATTGTTTGGCAATGGCAAACTTTAAAAATGATTTTTTACCTTCTTTTCGATTATATTCGGAATCAGTTTCTCTAATGAGAAACCAAATATAATCGCCCATCATATTTGAATTCCAGGATTCCTGATAGCGTCTCTCCATGGATTTCATTTGTTGATGAAAACGTTCACCATGTTCGTCACTGACTGAATAATTTTTATATACACAACTAACCAAAAGGGTTTTTTTAACCTCAAATCCAACTTTTGAATATCCGAAATTCGAAATTCTAACTATGCAGTTATAATATCCTTTTCCTGTGGTGGCAAGTTTATTTACAATGTTAGACCGTGTTATCAATTAAAGCCTGTATAATGATTTTTACATAAAAACAAAAAATTATATTAGATAAATATATTTAATGCATAAGAGATTTGTCTGTACAACTTAACTTTAAAAATTGAATTTGCGTTATATTTCAGTTTTTTCTTCGCTTCCTTCGGCTAATTAATATGTTTGCACACATGACTGTTGCTTGTTTCAATATATATATATATATATATATATATATATATATGTATAATACATTTACAAATAGTTTACATTAAAATTGTTGCATCAGTTTTTTGTTTTTGGATTTATTTATTTTTTATTTTAATTAGCCTTTCTTAAAGGCAGTTCTTGAAAATCATGAATTCCTTGCTTTGTTTTAACATTTTTTTTTATTATATTATATTATTTCATAAATAATAATAATTGCATACTATTCTGTGGCTTAGAAATTCGGCTTTTATTTTTAAATAAGTTGCTAATATTTAAGTTTTATTATTTGTTGTAAGTGTTCCTTTAAAAATATAGGTACAGTTAATTATTTGTCTTACAAATCGCAAAGTTTAGCAATACTTTTGCAATTTTGTTTTAATTTCATTTTTTTGTTTAATTTGCTATTAAAAATTTCTAATTGTTTTAATTTATTTATTTTCAACTACTTTAGCCTTAAAATTCAGACGGCAACGTTTAGTTGTTCAAATGTTATGTTGACATTTTTTGATTATTTTAACAATTGTTTTTTTGTACATTAATTGAAAGAATATTATTAAATAAAAAAGTTAATTGCATAAAATAAATTAATTTTTATTTTAATTAACTTACACTAATTTAAATTCATTTTAAAATTGTAAAATAACTTTTTTGAATCAACTCAATCATGTGTAGTAACTGAAGAAATTTAAGATCATAAAACCATTAAATTTTCTTTTTTTAATGTTATGCATTTGAGTACTTAAAACTAATATTGAAAACTTGAAATGAATTTTGAAAATTTAATAATGTTTTTGATAAATTATTAAACTTAACTACTTTTCTAGATTAGAAATAAACATGTATAAAAGCTGCTATAACTAAATTCCACGAAATTGAAATAAATTCAATTTCAATCTATTCCAAAGATACTCTCCAAACATACTCTAGCTAACAGCTGCTCAATCTATTGATACTCATCATCACTGCTCAACAACATCGTCTTCTCGTTGTAGTTCTGACTGATCGTTGCCACGCGCTGACCACCTGGCATGAATTTACGCTGGTTACCCAATGTCTTGGAAGCCATGCAACCTGGTGCACTGCCCCCAGTCGCACCTCCACCCGCTGTCAAGCCCGCTTGAGACTGCGTGCTAGGATCATCGGGATCATAAGAAGAAACGCGAACGCCACGTGAGTTCTTGCCACCTATATGTAAAGAAGATAGTCAAGGAGAGAGAAAAAGCATGTATTGTTTGCATGGAATCAAATTGTTACATTTTTTAGATATAAAAAGAGCATTCCATGAGTTAAAGAAAACAACAGTTATTCAGGCTTTTTCAGGCAAAATTGTTACGAATTTCAATAAAAAAAAAAAATTATTATATTAAAACTTATATTATCAATTTTATATAATAGTATAAAAAACTCTTTTCACGTTTCTTTGTTTGTTTGACCGCAATACAAATCTAAACGGCTGGACGAATTTCGGTACCATATTACTGTGGGCTTAGACCGCCTGAACGAACGAAAGAAACCTCGTTCGTTCGCTCGGTTTAAACACTAAGCCCGAACGAACAGTGTTCGCTATAAATTTATCGCAAACGCTGTTTGCGCGGTGGAAACAGTTAATTAGAGCGAACGAAAGAAGATTCCTTCGTTCGCTCTGATCGAACGTTCGATCTTTTTGGTCGAATTCGATGTTGCGCTGTGTTTAAAAACAGAAAAGTAGCAAAAAAGAAGTAGCTTAAGGGAGGGTTCTCCTGGATTTTTTTGGATTTGGCCGAAAAACAAGCAAAATTTGAGAATGGTTTGTGGGAAAATGAAAAGACATACGAACTTATGCTTTTGAACTTTGATTCGTGGTTTATTGACGAGTAAAAAAAAAAAGATATTTGAAAAATTCAAAATGGCGGCTTGAAAATGGCGGATCTCGTCGACCTCTGCGCGCAAAACATCGACCTCCCGGGGACAGTGTGGGGCCTCAGGTAGTGAACTGAAATGAGAAATGTATAAAATTTATTAAAATTGATTACACTTCATATGCCTGGAACCTAACTTCAATTAAGTTTGGTAAAAAAAACCAATTTTATGGACTTTTAAAAAAAAAATTGAAATTTTTTGCTTTTTTTTTACTTAGATCTCGTTTAAAAATTATAAATAAACAATTTTTTATGCCAATGTTAGGTTCCAGGCGTACAAAAAAGTATATACTTTCAAACATTCTTTGAATGAAGGAAATCGGATCAATAGAACAAGCCCTGTGCTGTCCGTTAGATTAGAAAACATGGTTCCGAGAAAAACGCGTTTAAAGTTTTTAGAAAGTTGGTACGCGCGCGTGACATGGGTACGTTTGACACGCTCTAGCTCGAGAAATACGCGTCGTATTGAAATATCCCTTGGCACAAACATTCTACATATATGTAACTTTCATTTTATGTAAAAAAAAATGGATTTTTTCAAAAAAATCCAGGAGAACCTTCCCTTAAGAGAATAAATTATGAAAAGTACCAACATACGTAGTAATTTCAGTTTTATGTTTTTAAAGAGTTCTGTTCATTTTCGCTTAGGTTCGTTCTGCTGAAACTTTTTGGAAAATGTGGAAACCAACATGGTAGTTGAAAATCCGATTTTTTACTAAAATCTATTTTTTTACAGTTATAAAATAAAAAGTATTTCTCTAAAACAAAAATCAAACGATTAAAAGGACCAATTGTAATTGCTTAACAAGTGCATACAATTTGGTAGCGATCCTTGGCTAGTTTTCGAGTAATGCTCTCCATCGGTTTCAAACAGCACTTTTCGAGAAAAACGCGTTGTTTTTTTTAAAAAAAAAAGATCGAAGAATCAAGGCATGCGCCTTATACAAACAAGGTTTGGTCTTTGACCTAAAAGGAAAGAGATAGATTATTTAGAGGAATTGATTGGAACGATGCGCGCATTATTGATTAGACGAAACAAACGTGAAAGACAATTTAAATTGCTTTTAACCGAGGCTAAAATGTTATGCCTTAAATGCAAGCATTTCCTGGCCTTTAATTCCAAATTTTCCACAATTTAGTTCTGGATTTTTAGTTTTCCGTAATTCCTAAATGTAGGAAAGAACAGAGAAAGTGAAAAGAACCATGCCCGGATTCGAACCAGGGACCTCTACTACTACAAGATTACAAATAAGACTACAAAGACCGAAATTTTTACATGTATAGTTTTCAATATCTTTTCTTCCTAAGTTTATGCTTACAATTACTAAAGATTAAAAATTTACGAAATTTATTGACACACGAAAAATGTGAATAAATTTGATTTTTAGTCGTCGAAAAACTTAAATGGGCTCTTAAATTAAATATTAAATACAAGTCTTTTATATAATAACTAACAAGAGTAATATATTGCTATGGAGTGGCAAACCATTTGATGTTGAGAAACGGAGTTTAAGTTTTAGTACTAATATAAAAATAAGGAGTTACCAACCCTGCATTTATTGATGTTTGGCCAAATGTACGAGTTGCTGTTTACACCGCCTGAACATATAAGATGGTGGCCAATTTATGTTAGCGATTGATGTTCGTAAGGTATAAACAGTACTCCGAAGGAAGAATTTATTGCAATAAATTCTTCGCAGTGACATTTGGGTTTTTTTTTAAAAATTTTATAAAAAAATATTTTTATTCGTCAGATTATAAAACATGTATTATGAATGTGGTATTAATAATTTGATGTATTATAGTTTTTTTATAAAATTCGTCAAAAGCGATCAGCAGGCACCGAAGTACCAACTAAATGACAATATTTTTCGAAAGTCCGTGTACTAAAGATTTATGAGGTGCGCAAAGTCCGAACTCAGTTGCTACTGATTCTAGTGACAACTTGCTAACCGTTTTCATAAAATAATCTGCACAGGTTATTTAATAACGTAAGAACTTCATAACTGAAGCCAGTGCTAAGGTATCTTTAAAATGCATTTTTTATCTCGGGTCGAGTAAAATTGCAAATAATTTTACCAATTTTTGCATTTGTTTATAATACTTGAACAAGAATTGATAATACTTGAAATAATTTTTTGCGATTATTTTTACTATTACTCGATTAACTCGATTTAACTAAATTCGATTTGGATAACGATTCTGTGAAACTAATTTTTCGTAATAGATACACAATATTTATTAATACAAATCGGTTTTGGTTTTTATGGACCAGCACCAATCAAACTTTTCACTCGTATGATGAATTTTTGTCAGTCGGAAAGAGAATTTTTGACATCAGTGAGATGAGTATGATTGTCAAAAATTCAGGTAGCCCCAGGAGCTAGTAGAAATTTGCTGGTTGCCAGCAAGATCATTTTTGACTTTAGCAAAAGGATTGTGTGTTACATTCAAAAAATGTTAGTATCAGTGTTTTAAAGTGTCTTTTTTCTGGGAAAAGTAGTTTTGCTATATGTTTCAGTACACAAAAAAATAAAAGAAAACTAATTGTGCTTCGCTTTTAATCTTGAGAGAATATTAATTATTAAAAGTTAAAAATGTAAGGCTTGAGGAGCAATTAAAAACCATGGAGTCACTCCAGTCGTCTTTATCTCTAAGAAACCTGATGATATGGATATTCTATTTAATTTATTTTAGTACTTAGTGTCAATAAAACTTAACTCATTTTTTTAAAAATGTCAATTTTATGTCAATAAAAATTACTAAAAATTATTTTCAGGATTTTCAAAAATTTTCGGGCCAGTTTTAGGACCTAAGGGTTAAAATTAAATATATATTACATGAATTTAATTGTGAGCTTTTGATCAAGTAAGATTTTAAGAAGCCAACAACAACAACAACTCTGTATAGAGTCAATCACTTAGCTGACTAGACAGTCTGTCTCGGAAAACGCTACATTTCCTCTTCAGTAGTCTTCGTTAAAATCGTATATGATTTCACACATGTTTGAACAAATTCTTAAAAAATTTACGTTCAAATCGGCTACTTAATTGTTGCATCAGTTTTACTGTGTTCTGTGTACATAGCAATTGTTATATTTTCTTAAGTCACTTTTTCATCAAAACACAATCATAACAATCGTCATTCACTAAGCATTATTATGATTTTGTCATTTTCAAATTAAAGCAGCAAAATTATTCTTATTCATTAATTCTGTACGAAGTAAGATATAGATATTTCTAAAAAATATAGGTACATACACACTGTTTTTTATTTTGTTTTTTTTTTTAAGGAAAACTATGTACAATAATGTCACTCAAAAAATTAAAATCTTTTTAAGCTTAATAAAAGGTTTTTTTATTAGTATATAAAACTGTATGTTTTATAACATTTCTTTAATATTTGTTTATTTCATAAATCATTTTATTAACTATCACATAAATTAAAGGGTGATTTTTGAAGCGGATCTTATTATTAAGACCTTCAATATAAATAAGGCGTTTCCAATAAAATTGAAGACTTTCGCAGCTGTCGAAAGTTTCATTTTTTCGGACAGTTATATAGTTGGTTAGAAACAAAAATTATAATAATCTAGTTTGTTTGAACGTTTAATCATACATAAACAATTTTTTATTGAGCTTGTAAAATGTTAATAATGTATGACCACGGCGTATGATTAACATATTTGCATCAAACAATTAAAACACTCATACGCCTGGTTTTGCCAATACTGAGTGAGATATACCACAAAATGGTAATTGAACAAAAATTAAGGACATACTTAATAACTCTTGTGTGCAATAAATGCCCTTGCATACAGCTAGTGTAACTTTGATTCTTAAAAAGATCTTAGAAACGATATTCATTTCCTATTGCTTTGCGTTTTATTTCAACAGACTATTGTTCAAAAAATCGTATAATTGATGTTGAAGAACACTTTAATGGTAATTGTAATTTTGTGCTTTTTTAAAATTAAACATTATGTTTTAAAGACACGACTACTTCAAGGCACCGTGGTTATAACTTATGAATTTTAAACATTTCCTTCACATTTTTAATTCAAATGAATGCATTTTTAACTATCTTTTAAGTACTGAACAGTATCAATTTTGTTTAACATTATCTGATTTTATATTTCTTGTGTAATAATTAATAGTATTTCTGAATAAATTCACAAATAAACAACAAAGATTATTGTGCAAAAGCTAAAAATTCATTATATAGAAAAAAACAAGTATAAATAGAGCATAAAAATGCAAATTCAGCAAGTTTCAAACAGTTTTGTCAACTTAAGTACAATATTATTTATTACATGCTAAGTTATATAATTATAAAAGGTCATTTACAACATTAAAAAAAAATCAAAAATTCTTCAAAAATAATAAAATAAAAATAACAAAAACTTTTTTAGGTATTTCATGTTTTAACTTAATGCTAAAGTGGAGTAATTTTATTTTAAAAAGCTTTGCAATAGAAAACTAAACGTCATATCCAAAAATTTTAAAAAAAAACGTAAGTCTTAACTTTGGTCCTGATTTATTAAATCTTTGCATTTAAAGCCGTATGTGTTTTAAGGCAATAATATAAGCTCTGCGCTGGACGTTTAAATTTTCCATAAAATTTGAGTTTTGTAAGAGTTGTCTTTGAGTAAGAAGATGTTTGTGTTTTTGTTTTTTGTTTGTTTGTAGAGAAAAAGCATAACTTTGAAATAGAAACATTCTGTCATGATAAAAATCTAGAGTTTCTCATAACGCTGCGATGATGTTACATCTGTAAAATAAAAAAAAAAACAAATAAAGCATTTAAAAAATAAGGAAATTAAAAAAACATTTCTTTAAACAAATTAAATAATCTTGTAGAAACGTAACGTTATTGCAACTTTTGTGTTGAATTAATACAGGAATGAAGTAATTCCTTAAGTAAAAAGTTATTAAATAATTTCAAAAAACTATTACAACAATTCTTAAATAAAAGAAATTTATTTTACGATACTACAACAAAAAGGCAAATAAAAAAGTTGCCAATGCAAGACATGCAACAGCAATAACAGTGCAATAACAATATAAATAAAAATGTTTAACAATTATTTATAAAACTTACCGGAACTATATTGCGTGTACTGTTGATATTGTGGATGGAAATTATGTATAGCATCAGTCATAATGTCCTTTGGATTCATAGTTTCCTGGGGATTTTGGAAAAATTTTATTTTTAAACTGGCTATTGCATTTAAAGTATAATTTATACCTTTAGACTGCTCGAAATAGACTGCATTGTAACGGAGCGTCCGTGGCCATCACCAATACAGCTGCGCGCATAAACCTAAAAAAATAAGAAAAATTAAATGCAATTTTTTATTAAACACACTTTTTGAAACTTAGAAATAGTGCAGAAAATTTAAGACGTTGGGTGTGTGGTACAGCCCGCGCGAGTGATAGAGGGTTAAAAAATAACTATTTTCGTAGTTTTGAAGATATTATTCTACAAAGTTGACAAATATTCCAAATTTTGCATAAAAAGATATTTTTTATCTGATGAAATCACTTTGGATATTGGTAAAAAATACCTAATAAATTCAGTGGTAAGTTTTTAAAATCCACGACATTTTTTGTTGAGTTTTTAATAGTGAGAGAAAAATTTACGTGAAAAGTTTCTGCGGAAGTAGATGTGACATTTTGTATGTTTATCAATAAAATGAAAATATATATAAAAGCTAAGTTCTGAGCCAAAAGCTAATTTCTCTTTATATTTTGGACTTAGGAAGGTTTTAATATTTTGATAAGAAATTTAAAGTGGTAAATAGTCGTAATTTTTATCCTATTTTGACAAATTTTAAGCAAAAATAAATTTTTGGTAAATTGGAAAAGTTTCTAGCATTTTAATGACATCAATTTGTATGAAAGGTAGGTACTTGTATACGATAAAGTTAATTTTTTTCGTTTCAATATTTTGAATTCGAATTTAAAATTAATTTCAATTTAAATAAACAAGTTAAAAGGCAACCGTTTTTTCTTTTACTAAATTTATAAACCTCATAATGGGGCCATAATATGTAAACAAGTTATTGGGTTATTAACTACTGTAACTATTTCATGTACGCACGTTTTATCTCTCATTGTTAAAAAAGAAAAAACAATTTTTACTGTTTTCGGAGCGAAATAATTATACAGGCATTACACTATTTTGCATTTTATTTAAATTGTAGTGAACGCAGAAGCAAGAAAACAATTTTATTTGACTTTTTTAAGTAATGACCTTGATTTCAAATAAAATACATTTCATTTTTACAGATTGCCACGTGGAAAACCATTGGCAAAAATAGAAAAAGGAAAAATCGAAGCTTACCATGATCAAGGGATTTCCAACCGCGAAATTGCGAGATTATTAAAAAGGTCAATTTGTGTCATTGACAATTTTATATATAAGGCTGGCCAGTATGGGACCGCTAAGCGATCAGGAAGAACTCCACTTATCAATGACAGAGCCAAAAGGGAAATTAAAAGACTTGCTGTTAAGGATAATTTAAGCGCAAAGGAAATAATTTGTAAAATTAACTTTAAAGTCGGTATACGTCGTGTGCAACAAATACTGAAACGAAACAAAGGCACAAATTGGCCAGACTTCGATTTGCGGTAAAGTACAGATTTTGGGATTAAGAATGGAAGTCGGTCACATTTTCCGATGACAAAAGTTCAATTTGCATGGACCAGATGGTTCAGACAAATATTGGCGTAGCATAGTTGCTCCCAAAGTTATGCGTCAGCGGCGAAACTTTGGTGGAGGCTCCCTCATTGTTTGGGGAAGTATGGGCTATAAAGAAACCACTCCAATTTGATTCGTTAGCACCAAGATGTACTCGCTGTATTACATACAACTGTTGGATGAAGTTCTTGTGTCCTTTGCAGAAGATATTTCTACCCCAGAATATAATTTTCAAGAGGACAATGCACCAATTCACCGCTTTAGGAAAACTGCAGAGTTCCTAGAGTTTAAGTGTATACCAACTCTCGACAGACCGGCTCTTAGTGCTGATCTGAACCCTATAGAGGACTTATGGTCCATACTATCAACCAAAGTTTTCTATCAAGGCCGTCAATTTAAAGACCTAAAGGAGCTGAAAAAGGCAATTCAAGAAGAATGGAATAAAATTGCTCCCTTGCATATTCATACTTTGATAAACTCAATGCCAAGGCGTCTGAAAGAAGTTATCAAAAACAATGGAGGTCATACTTCTTATTAAAATTATTTCTTTAATTAAAAAGATTTAGTGCCTTTATATTTATTTCGCACAATTTTTAGATTTCTTTTTTGTTTTCTACTTTAATGAGTTTAAGAAAAAATTTAAATACTTTTTATTTCCATTAATTTATATTTAAATCAATTTAATTAACAAAGTAAAAAGCTATTTATTAAAAGTGTTTCTTTATTCTGTTAAAAACACTTTATTTCTTGCTGCCTTTATAATTATTTCGCTGGGTGTATATCCATCATACCATACCATCATTTTATGATAATCATACCATACCATTAACTTTTATTTCTTGTAAAAAACTATATGCAAAAATATAAAATAGAAAAACTTCCCTCAAACATACAAAAACAATAATACACATATCGTTTTTAATTTAGGGCGTCCACTATTTATGAGAGTACTTGTCACACAGTATTGCAAAGATTTTATAGCAGTTTTTGGCTTTTTTTGCATATTCACACAAGACATATTTAAATTTAATCTATGGTTATTGAAGTTTTTTCGAAACTGTGTTACTAACAGATTTTCCAATTTTTTCTTATTCACTAGTAAAAATTTCACTATCCGAAATTTGTAGCTACTTTTTTCTATTACTTTTTACGCTCTCGTTGTTCTCTTTCGTTGCAAGTTTTTCGATTACGTGAACGCTTTACTAGCATGGTTGCCATTTTGGTAAAATATTACCATTTTTGGTAGAAAATTTTTGACTTGCTAAAATGGTAAATTCTTTATCGTTTTGGTAAATTTTTTTAAAATATATATGAGACATTCATACAATATTTGCCACCAACATTTTTTTCTAGATCGTTTTTTTATGGTTCAGTGGTCAAAAATATTTGAAACGCATTTTTTATTTCAATATAAAACAAGTAATTTCCGAAATTTTTTTTTTTATTTAACGTTTCTAAAAAAGGATCTTTTTTAATCGCTTATAATGCAATAACTGACGAAGATATAAAAATTTGTTCCAACCAAGAAATGTTCGCCTTAATTTTAGCCCCTATTACTTCAGAACCAGATGAGAACCGTAAGTTTTTCATATTTTAGAAGCCCTTAATACTTACATAAGTTCCACGAGTGAAACAAAATTTTTAGGTAAAAGTAAATTATTCCGGAACAATAAAAGTTGACCTTAAAATTTTTGCAGAGACGACATAAAAAACTATAAATTTTAACTCCAAGTACTATATTGCCAAAATCGGAAATTTCTATATTAACCATGATCTGAAGTTTTTTTATTAAATAGACGGTGGTACTGAAAATGTTGTCACTCAATAGAAGCTTCTAAGGTTTTCTAACTTTGAAGTTAGCATTGATTTGAATGTAATAGAAGTCTGAAATTAAAAAACCGCATGAGAGAAAGATCTTTTAAGGATTTAACAGATATTGTTTTCAATTTGGTATGGCTGCTTCATAGCTCGGCTGCAGCAGATAGAAAGTGTTCCGAATTTATTGACACGAAGTTTCGATACAAGTTGCATTTCAGAACCATTAACAACATTATGCTATCCAAAGAACTTTGCGAAGTAAAAATAAGCCTCATTAAATTGAAAAAAAAAATTAGATTTAACTTTATTTTACTTAATTTATTTAAACTTTATAATTTTAAATATTCAATTAGTTCCTATTTATTTCTAATACAAAAAGGCAAATACTTTTAAACTATTTAAAAAAAAATGTAATTCATAAACTTTTGTGCGGTTTGAATAGCAAAGTCATATAGTTAAACTTGATATTATAAAATTGTGACTTTAATATTTACATTTTTTATCGCATTGTATACGTTTACTTGTGTTTATTTTTTTTTTTTATAAATGAAATGCGTGACAAATAATAATTTTATTTCAAAATTAAAAAATATATATCTCTTATTTACTTTCACATAAAAGAAAGTATGGTAAATATTTTTTCATATTGGTAAATTTTTTTAGGATTTTAGGTAGAAAATTTTTATCCTGTGTTGCAACCCTGTTTACTAGTAAGAACTAGTAAATAGGTTAATCAAATTTTGATTAACCTATGTATGTATTAATAAAATCGTCGTTTCTTGCTCTCCGAATTACATCTACCTGATTACTCTGCCATGCTACACGCGAGCTTTTAATTTTTTTTTTCTGATACGTGAATCAATATTTTTAAGAATTTTTTTTTTAATAAACAATGGAATTTAAAAAAAAATAAGAAATTAGTTATTTTCAACAAAACACATTGTTTGGCAAAAATAAAGGGAACTTAATTTAAACAAACAGTTCTAAGGTTACCATATATATACTTTTTTTAAAGCCAATAATTTTTTCATTTAACTAACAATGTTAAATAAATAATAAAACAATGATTAAATTAATAAATATTTTCATTTATATTTACTTCGCTTCTCGATCACTGCCATTAAATCAAAGTGATATTTTATAGCAAATATCGACTCTCGAAAGTGTTACAACATACCCACTTTCGATAATTTCGACAACTTTGAAAATTTCGAAGTTACAACATGTTGCCACAGAATTTGCTAAGTCCGACTGCAGCACTGTCTGATCAGCAGAGTGACAAGCTTTATGCTCAAACCACAATCTTTTGATTCGAATGTTAAAAAGCTTTTTGAATTCGCTTAACAATTAGAAATCTCACTTCACGTAACAGAATATTCCTGATAACATATGATTTTACTGAGAGCAAGCATCTAGGCATATTCACCATGTTACATCGTTTCATCGGGTTTATTACCCGTTTAACTCGCCCGTATTGCTGTATACGCGTCTAAAGAAGTTTCACTTCAAAAAAAATTCTCTATATCTAGCGCCCCATTATGGGTGTTTTAAACGTTGACGATCAGTTTTTTCCGAGAATAACTTAATTTTTAAAATGAACCTACATATCATAAGGGGTGAACATGTACCCCAGTCCAAATTAAACTTAATTAAAGTTATCAAAAACTACGAAAATCATACTTATCGCACCATCATAGAGCCGCATGTGGCTCTTTGTTAAGAAGGTGTTCCGTATTAAAAGGACAATCCTGCGGCAGTTGATTCCTTGGGTCAAGAAAAAAAAATTGTATGGCAAGGGGTGTCCATCTCCCCCCTGTTCGGAGTTATAAGGGAAAGTTTACTTAAAATCACTTAAAAAGATTTAATCAGCTCTACGCTTATAACTTTAAAATTAGTGGAACTAGAAAAAAGCTAAGGACTACTTTTTGGCAACTGAAATAAATTACAAACTAAGATTTATTGCACTTTGTAAATTTTATTCTGTCAAAACACTTTAAATAATTTTTTTTTATTAATAAATTGATATTCAAATTTTTTTTTTCTTTCAAATTCGATTTGCACGAAAATTCGTCTAAAATTTTAGGCCCCTATTATGTATTACAACTTAACTTAAGTTGACTAGATTCAACTAATTTTTTTTCGTATAACTTATTACATACATTTCAGTTGAACTACGTCGTTTGAAAATTCTTAATAGATGGTAGCAAACTACATGGTTCAATTAAAATATATGCAATACGTTATATGAAAAAAATGTAGTTGAAGCGAGTCAACATCGCATACCATCGCATACATAATACGTACATAATAGGGGCATTATTTTTTCTAATCATGCAGTTTTAATCTCCTAAGTGTTTTTTAAAGCTCTCCTTATAAGTTCCTAGATTTAGTCAATAACTAACCAGGCATTTATAATTATTTCATAGCATTTATTAAAAAAATCGATGAAAAAATTTTTTAATTCATAATAATTGCTCAAAATGCCCTCCATATTGCACAATTTAATTGTAACACACAAATGTGAATAAACGGTTTTGATAAAACTAACTTTTCGTTTATTGCCTACCTTAAATAACTTAGCTTAACAAGTTTTTTATAGATTTTTTTTATTAAGGCTATCAAAAAATTATAAATTCCTGGTTAATTATTGACTAAACGTAAGAACTTTTAACAAAAGCTTTAAAACAACACTTAGGATGTTTAAACTGCATCATTAGAAAAAAAAATCTAGACGAATTTTGCTCCAAAGACAAATTATGTTCCTGCAGCAAGATGGGGCTCCTTGTCACCAAGGTCGGCAAGTAGTTGCTTTTTTGAACAGTCGATAGATTGGCCGGAATGGCCCTATTGCTTGGCCAGCGAGATCTCCAGATCTAACACTGTTGAACTTTTATTTCTGGGGTTCAATGAAGGATTTTGTTTATTCCAAGGAAATACGCACCAATGAAGAGCTGATGGAACGAATTAATGTTACAACTCATATTAGGGAAACATTGCCCCAGCAAGAAAATACTAAAAAGAGAGCTCAAGCATGCAATCGTGCTCATGGAGGGTATTTTGAGCAATTATTATGAATTTAAAAAATTTTTTAATAAATGCTGCCAAAAAATTATAAATTCCTGGTTAGTTATTGACTAAATGTTAGAACTTATAGCAAGAGCTTTAAAAACAACACTAAGGAGGTTCAAACTGCATCATTAGAAAAAATAAAATCTTAGTCGAATTTTCGTGCAAATCGAATTTGAAAGAAAAAGAAAATTTTAAATCAATTTTTTTATAAAAAAAATTATTTAAAAAGTTTTGACATAATAAAATTTACAAAGTGCAACAAATCTTAGTTTTTTATTTATTGACGTTTCCAAAATGGTCCTTAACTTTTTTCTAGTTCCACTAATTTTAAAGTTATAAGCGTAGAGCTGATTAAATCTTTTTAAGTGATTTTAAGTAAACTTCCCTCAACGTACTGCTGCCCTTTAGCTGTCTTATGGCCCGAATGGTATGAATTCCGAAAGGAAATTATATTTATTTCGGACGCGATTTCAGAAATGGTTTCGACATCAGCTTAACACTGATCTAACTCTAGAAATATTTCCTTTGTATTTTTTGATGATGAATCCGGATCCACCAGCGTGATTCTCTATCCCTTCATGATTTAGATATTTTATCCGAAATTGCAACGAAATTTATCGTTATTGTTTTTCGATATTATTTCACAAGAACTATTCTTCCCTTACAAATCCCACTTTAATTACATCGACACCTTTTTTTGAAAAATCCTGAACTTAACTTACATTAAAGTTTTTTGGTATTCCCGAAAGTAAATGCAAAAATTAATCGAATTTATCTTGAAGAATTTACAGAAATTTACTACAAAAAATTTATAAGAGAAACACAATTATTAATAACCAATGCACATAGGAAATTTTTTCAATTTCCTGGCCAAATGTTGAAATCAGATGATATCAACTTGAAACTTAGTGTAGGGGGGTTTCGGGGTTGTTAGTATTAAATTTTGTATCAAAAACTAAGAAATCAAAGTGGCGGAGCCAAAATGGGGACCAAATGACCAAAAAGTCATCGTATTTTTATGAAACTTGCTATAAGTTGGTTTTTTGGTTTTTTTCCAAAGGAACCAAAATTATTTTTATGTATCGTCGCTGCGCCTACAAGAATGGTTAGTGTTTTTAAGCAACTTTTATTTGCTGGCCAAATTATTACAAAAAAAAATGCGTTATTTTTAATACAGCAGTTTAAAACTTGTATTATATTTTTAAGTTTATTTAATTTTAGTCACTGTCATTATCTTTATGCCATTGCAGCAAATAATGAATTTCTTGAAATCGTTTTGGCCTTTATTGGCTTGCAGATTACAAATAAGTAAATAAATAAAATAAATAAAATTTTATATAGTGCAATGGTTAAAACGTAGAGTGCCAACAAATTAATTTTATTGGCAATTGCGAAACTACGTATGCATGTGTTAATTATCTTGATTAATGGAAAAGAATTTGTTAATGACTCAAACAAATCAATTGTGCAAAAGTTATCTTATCTCATGAAATCATAAAAGTTTGTTTGATGGCCCGGCGGTCGGCACACAAAAAAATTACAAATATACATTTCTATAAAAATGTTACTCAATCTTATCAGCTGCTAATAGTTTTGCTGCATGCGATATATTTAAAATGGTTAAGTTATATGTGCAAAATGATATGCTCGACTATACTCCTATTCTTCTATTTTTACTTTCACTTACCTGATATGGAAATGCATAGCGCAGTGCAATAGCAGCAAACAGCATCTCGATGCAAATGAAGAAATTCTGATAACCAGCGGAGACGGTACCAGCGGATGTCACAGTGCCTGCACTGTCGACAATAGGTGAAATGACTTTAGCTTTTTCCAAAATGGCCAAACCCACTCCTGTCAACAAATTCAATACCATTACAAAGTATTTATTTTAAGTTAAATAACTAACTCACCCTGCCAGAACGATAAGAAAATCACCGATTTAATTGTGCAAAACTTAAGTACTGGTTCGAATGGTGTCAACAAATCACGTGTAGCAAAATAGAATAGATAGAGACCATAGAGAGCAAGCGAAACCGAGATATTATATATGACTGTTATATAAATATAACCACCATCGGCGCTGTTCAAAGCAAGAAAGTTATTATTATTGCATTTTTGGAGCAGACTTAAACTTAAACTTCCACTTACCTCCAGTCACCATCGTGATAATGTCCAAATGCTTGCAAAAAGATGATGATGAATGCTACCAACGGTTTAAGGAGACAAAATTGCAATGTTGCCTGCTTACAAAAGCGCAGAAAACCGATGGTATATGTTTTACCCTTGAGACAACACGTGCCATAGAGGCATGATGTCTTAATGGGCTTACCACGTATTTCGGACATGATGTTGCCCTCACCGCCAAGATACTCGTAGCAAAGCGATAAGAAATTGTATATTACGAAAGCTGTAAAAAACAAGTCTTGATATTATTTGGTATAATTAAGGTGCTGGCAAAGAAAACTATTTCTTGACATGGAACCGTTGACTTCACATTCAATTTAGGGTATACCTTCATAGCAATCGCGCACTGTAAAAAAGTACACGTAAACATTGTCCGAATTGAAGAAAAGTAAGCTGATCCACGAGTATGTAGCATAGATGGGTACAATGAATAAAATGCGAACAATCCAGCGTTGTTCCTGCGGATTTGTGTACCAACGCAAATGTTGATAAATCTATAATATAAACGAAACATTAAAAGAGAACAAAACATGAAGTGAAGATGCTTTCATAACAACCTGTTGACACGTTATAAACAGTGCAGCCCACACAAAGATGCCCGCTAAACCTTGTGCAGTTTTCGTCTGTAGAAAGATACCATCACCGACATGGCTCAATGGATCAATTGGCGAGGACATTTGTTTGGCTGGCGACACTTCTATAATGTAACCTGGTTTGGAAGTTGTTGACATTAAAGTTCCATTCGGATCAATGAAACTAGAGTTGGTTGTGCTCATGCTAAAAATAGACGAAAGAATGTAAAAAAGTTAAAAATTTGTTTAAAATAAGAAGCAAAAAAAATAGACAAAAGTAAAGTATCCATGAAAGTATTGAAATACTTAGCTTTTAATGTCGGATTAGTGCTTAATCATCATAATGAAAACAAAATAGAATCGATTTCAAGTATAAATTTATGTAAGCATTAATAAAACGCGTTACAAATTTGCTATTTGTTTGTTTGTTTGGCTGCTGCACAAAAGTGTTGGTATTTCGTACTACTCACATATAAAATTAACTTTAATTTCCTAAATTGAGAAGAAAATGTTTCGTAAACTATTTTTTTTTAGTAAAAATGGAAGGCATTGGCTAAAGATAATGAAAAAACTATTGAGGAAAGGAAAGGACGATATATTAAATTTGTTTTTTAATTACTAAATTACATAACTACTTAACTACCTAATTGCTTAATTACCCAATAGAACTACAATGGAAATTTAAGTAACGTAACGCCAATAACGTACCGCCAGATCAAAGAGCCTTATAAAAAAACGACAGAAGATTTTTAAATTCGATCACTTAGAATATAAACTTATGTTATTTCAAACCCTTCTTAAAAAAAGTTGTATACAAAAAGTCTTACCCAATTCAGAAAGTTTTGCAAATTTTGTAATCCAAGTCGAAAATTATTTCCTTTTTTTTAACGTAACGCCAGCACATATTTTTGCTTATATTTTTAAGTCCTTAGGGTTGATTGTTGTTATTGTTTTTACTTTATATAGTGCTACTTAATTACTACGCAAATATTAAAAAAACCCTTTTAAAAATGAGACTTTTTTATTATTTTTTTTAATGTTTCTTCGTACAAATCGGTCGTAACGCCATTTAGGAAATGTCCATACACTAAACGCTTCTATTTTAATAAAAAATCAGTATGCTCACCTTTGTAGAAAAAGTATAAGAAAACATTGCAAATTGTGACTACTGGGACAGGTCTTTGTGTCTTGCAGGACAAGTAAATAAGTTATTTTAATCAGTTTTATTATTGTTTTAAAGTCAATGTAGTTATTTATATATTTTTGTGTAAAACAAAAAAAAAAAGAAATCAGAAGCACAAACAAAATTTACCTCTAACTCTAATATTTAAAGAAAATGTTGACTTTTTATCAAAATTATTAAAATTTTACCTCTCAACAGTTTTATAATAGGACATAAGACACATCCGTCTCCAATGTGGCGAAAACTGTGCTTCATTGCCCAAAGTCGATCTTGAAAACAATTTATTATTTCATCTTCCTTTTTTTCATTTTGAGATCTTCTTTACATATGACCACTTGAGGGTAACTTGCAGTACCTGAATTGGCTTTTGCGTTTATAGTTGGTCCAACCATATCTTTAGGTTCAGCATTTAATTCCTGGTCGCTGTCTTTTGAGTACATATCAGGATAGTTTAAATGTCCTTCTTGTATCAATAAAACCTTTTCGAATTTATAAGATGCTGTAGGACCATGGCCCAGTCAGGATTCAAACCCGGTACCCCTGGGTTACAATCAAACGCGCTACCACTAGGCTATCGAGGCTGTCAAAAAGCAAAGGGAAATAAAATCAGGCTGTTTACTGTGACTACTGGGACAAATTTTAAAACAGTCTCGAAAGCATAATATGATCGCCTTAACTATTAAAAGAAGTTTAAATAGTACACCACATGTTTATTATTACTTCTACAAAGTTTTGAATTTATAAAGTCGTGTTTCAGGTTAGAAAAACAACTTTTATATATTTTTGCGTGACTACTGGAACATGCAGCTTACATCTCTTCAAAGAACAAATACATAAAAATTAGCATACCTTTATATAAAGCATATCAACATACATTTTCTTTATATAAAACAAAAATAGTCTTTTTCCAAGTTTTCTATAGAAGACAAAACGGCTGAAAACAGTGTTGCAAACATACTCAACATTTTACTGCCTAGCAACTCTATATGAAACAAAAGCTGTCAAATGCAAAGAAATTATTTTTGGTGATTTTTTCAAATCTTTTTACACGGATTTATAAAGTTAAGACATTTAGTTATAGATCTTTACCAAATTAAAAATAATTAATGAAAAACAAAAATTTTTCTTTTTTACGTGAAATTCCCCTTTTATTTTCTTATAAAAAAATCCGAAATATGCCTTAAATATTATGGCGTTTTCTTTTTTCGAAAAAATGCTGCATTTTTTCTGCCCTAATTGAGATTTCTGTATTTTTTCTACTTTTGAGGTAAACATTTTCGAGAAAAGAAAACAATTAAATTTAAGAGTTCCCACAATCTTTTCACAAAAGGGCAGAATTTTCAAAAATGGGAGAAAAAATGCAACATTTTTTCGAGAAAAAAAAACTCCATTAGGCTGGAGCACCAGACAACATCCTTAAGAAAGTCTACTTTATTTGGATTTTTCATAAATAAAAGAAAGTAGAAAAGAATCCAGCAAAGCAGCGCTATTGAAACCAAGGAAAGGTGAACTTGTATTGCTTTTAATATCTGCTATTGCCGACTGGCCCCATTTATTTCGTGAGTTCGCAACCATGTTTTATGTCAAGAAGAAACACAGTGTACAAGGGTTACAACTTATCCTCAAAATAGGGAATTTTAAAAAAGACATTTCATTTCTGAATGCTATGCTTAAAAAACATAATTATGGTGTTTCCTAAAATTTTATTAATAAAAAAATAAGTTTTTATTAAATATTAGAAATTTTTCAATTCTAGTTTTAAAAATTTATTAGCATAAAGTCAATAGCTTGAATAGAAAAATTAATTTTTAATACAAACAATTACTGTGTCTCAACTGGTGCATCGAACCTGAGATATTCCAATTTGTAGTCATTAGCAGCCCACATAAGCTCACAGCCCACATAACTACAGAATGGAAAATTTTCAAAATAAAACCTCACAGCTATTGTTGTAAAATTTTAACTATGAAATCAAACATCAGTCTTATCCACGGAAATTGGGCTTATTTTTTAAAATTAGAATTATTCAAGTGGAGAATCTCAACGGTGTCTTATCTAAGAGGCAAAGGTATTTAACACGAAGTGATGAATTTGTTTGTGGAAGCGGTTAAATGCATTTCAGGCAAATTGAAAAGTCAATTGTAGAAAGAGTAATTAAAACTCTTTTTTGTTTTCATCCATAAAGAAACCAGAAAGCTTTTATCTAAGAAAGAATTTTTCAACTCATTCAAAAATAAAAACATTTTTCATTGTTGCTGAGTTTAAGCAATTTACTATATAATCTAGGAATACAACTGTAAATAGAAGCTACTCTGCCAGGGCTTTGTGCTTGAAATGCAGGCAAAATGCATAAAGTTGCGAAGGACATCAGCAGTTAACAGCTACACATTAAAACCATCAGCAACAACAATAACACAATTAACAACACAATAACATTTTATGGAATCCTAGTAAAAAGAAAATTGCATAAATAGTGTCATCATAATTTACACACTTAGCAAATTAGATATGGCGTTAGAAAGATACTACAAAAACACTTTGACGCATGTATTTCCACGTATTCAGCAGACAGCAGAAAAAAAACCACGCCCCCGAATGAATCCTTGCAACACAAATGTTTGTGTATATATTATGTTGGAAAAACAAGGTGCGGTGCGCCTGGCGAAAACCTTGAGCTCAATACTAGCTATAATGATTCCTTGTCATGCACTCAACTCTGTTTATTTATTAGACCAGCAAAGCGAGACAGTAGAATATCAGACAACAACGAAGAATCAGGAATAAAAAAAAATCTAATCGCACGAGCTCAAACGTTTAAACAATCGAACAGAAAATAATAAGCTATGGGCAAAAAAATAACGGCAAAAGTTATGCACCTTTGAAACTTGAAGCAAAAGACAACAACATAATAAAGAAGCAAGCAAACTTAGAGCACAATAAAACAAGTAAACAAAGAAAGTTAGCTGCAGATGAACGTGAATGTGCGCTAAAAGATCATTAGTTTTAATGAAAAAAACAAAATAGAAGATAATCAAATAATGTATTATGTATATAAACATAAAAGTGGAGTGCTGACGAGCAAAACGAGAATAGCTGTTTAAAAATAGTACAACGTCAGCTACTCTGGATAGACTCTGGTTAGACTCTGGCTACTAAGCTAGACTTTCACAGAAAAGAAAATAGCTGCTTTAAGAAAAAATATAAATTTTAAAAAAAAACTATATGGATTGCGACGAAATTACATATTTACTTACTTAATTGCTTAAAAATTTGTTAGCTGGCGCTAAAAATAACAAATGAAGTCAGTTTTCGTAAGTTTATACAAGCGAAAAAAGAAACAAACCTGATGATGACGGTCTAAAAAAACATCTGAATCATGTTTCAACAAAGTTGTTAAAGACTAAAGTTTAATGGTGTTTGTTAAAGTGAATACATTTCAAGACTTGTTTTTTGGCAATTATAATGCATATGATGAAGCAAATATAGGTATATAAAAAAATCTCAAAAATATGTTTTAACCAAGGCTCAATTATAAGGTTGTGGCACTTGAGAGCGAGCTCGGTCGAACTGTCAGAATAGATGAAAAGAAATCAAGAAAATGAATGCATAGAACAAAGAAAAGCACAGTGACAGTTCGAACAAAGGCGGAAAAAGAGTGCAATTCTCTCAAGTGCCACAACCTTATAAATGAGCCTTGGTTGTAACCACATTTCATTATTAGTTTCCGTACAAGAGTGCATAATTAATATATGAAAAAGGTTGATCATCAAATATGTGCGTATTTCTCACTTGCATGCACAAAAATATAAGCCGAAAAACTACTCGGTAGATTTGCTTGAAATATGCACAAGATATTCCCAAGACTACTTATATTAAGTGATATTAAGCGAGGTCGTGGGACCCCGTCAGGAACGAAGTTCCTAATGCCGTGGTTATGCTAGCCAAACATGATTGCCGAACATTTTTTGTTGTTATTGTTTCACGTATAAAATGAAAAAATGAACTTTTTCTCATATTCATTTTCTCGCTCTCAGACCGAACATTTTGATTGCTGATTGAAACGCCAAACATGCCGAACTTTCCAGTGTTGGCTGTAGTCATTTTGTATAATAGCATCAAAAAAGTAGGTAAAAGTATTAAAAAGTGAAGTTGATTGTGTCTTCAAGTAACCCTTCACATAAACAGCTAGCTAGCATGTCAGATATAAGCAAACCATTTTAAGATATTATAATAAAAATTCAGAGTAAGTAATATCAGTTCGTATATTTTAATTCGTTAATTTTAAGTACAAAAATGCAAATTAGGGTTGTGCTTTTTGTGTTTTGACATACTATTACATATAATGCAACTGTGCCACCAATCATAGCATAACCACCAAACAAACATTTCAGCGAAGAGAACAAATTAACAAAAATGAACACCGAACATGTTTGGCTAGCATAACCACGGCATAACGCTTTTTCTTCAACTCCGAACGTAATTCGAAATAAAATCTGTATATTTTTATTTTATTTTTTATTAATTTTCATTTTATATAATTTTTTCAAGGCAAATAATGTAAATGAACAATCAAATCAAAATCTATATATATAAAAGAAAGTGACGTTAGTTACTACGCTTATAACTGGAGAACGCCTGGACCGATTTCGGTGATTAGCACCAATTCGGACAGGTCTCCGCCCAAACAAGGAGAATACTTAAGAAAATTGTGGAAAATTTCCCGAAAAAAAAATTATGAAGAAAATTCATTTTCACATACATTTTGTATGGAGCGATTTTACAACGCCATCTTAACTCAAGAACCCATAAAAACAAACATGATTTTAAATGCTGTATTGCCAGTAGATGGCGTTGTGTGCATCAACTTTTGACAGCTGCATGCATATGCACAGTTGGCAGCCCACGCAAGATGCAATGACATATGTGACTTGAGTTTAGTAACATAAATATTGGCATTTTCTTAAGCTTTTATCAGCTTTCGTTATTTATTGTAATTCAATTTGATTTAATACATTCTTTTGAAACGAAAATATCTCAAACCTATAGTATTAAAACTCATTTTCTGTTTGTTTGTTTGTTTGTTTGTTTGTTTGTTTGGCCTTTATACAAATCAAAATGGCTCAACGGATTTTGCTCAAACTAAGTATACATATTAAGTGCATCCCAACTTAAAATGTAACATACTTAGTTTTAGCCACGCCCCCTCTGAAATTTTTCAACTGATGGTAATTTTGTTATTATAAAAGTTTTTAGTATCGGAGATTTTTGTGTATTTAATTTTAAAAATTTTTTAATACAATATTTTGACATCAAAAATACTGACATACCTTTAAAATTGGAGAAATTTTCAGTACAACGACTTTTTCATAAAACATCGTTGCCTAAGGATGAGAAAAAAACGAAATGCAAATCAAAGTCTGATCTTTCGATGCAAATATCTCCGCTGTCCATTAATATATTTCATTCAAATTCCTTCTGTTCAAAAGTTCAATAAAATCACTTCACAAAAATAGGTGGAACTGTGGAACTGGACCTTTTGTTGTTGTTGTAAAAATGAAATCAATTAAAAATTTCACATCTGCCTACCTTTCATGTGACATAGCATTTATTTGCAAAAATTCTTCCAGCTAAGCGCAAAAATTATTTTACTGTTTTTGTCATCAAAACAACAAGGGTGTGATTTTTTTCGCGAAATTTATTTTTTCCAAAATGTTGTTTTTATATTTTTTACAATAAAGTCAAGTCTCAAAAATAATTTATGTGAAAAAATTACCCCAAAATCTCTTTCCAATCAAAAGTTATGGCTAAAAATCTATTTTTCCATACCAGACTATTAATGAAACTTAGTTTTGTGTTAAAATTCTCTATATACAGGGTCCGCCATATAACTTTTTTTCAACTAGTGCTTATTTCGTGAATGGTAACACTTAGCTCATGTCTGATTTGACAAATAATTAGTTTTATCCTTCCGCTGAACGAATATGGTTGTGTATACGCTTGAACAACGCTGAGAAGTGGGCCTGCGATCAACTTACAGAAGATGCCAATTTTGCCAAAAAAATCATCTTTTCAGATGAAGCTCATTTTGATCTTGGCGGGTATGTAAACAAGCAAAATTGTCGAATTTGGGGCACAGAAAACCCGCACGCATACATTGAAAAGCCGCTGCACCCAAAACGAGTCACTTTTTGGTGCGGATTTTGGTCCAGAGGCATAATTGGGCCATTTTTCTTCGAAAATGAGCAAGGAGTGGCCGTTACAGTCAATGGCAATCGTTATCGTGCCATGTTGAACGAATTTTTGTTCACAAAAATTGAAGAGGAGGATATTGGCAACATTTGGTTTCAGCAAGACGGCGCTACGTGCCAAACAGTCGAAGCTACACTCGATGTTTTGCGATCTGTTTTTGAAGATCGCATTATCAGCCGCAGAGCTGATGTCGTTTGGCCACCTCGCAGCTGCGATTTGACACCTTTGGACTATTATTTGTGGGGTGCCCTCAAAGATAAGTGTTACGCCGACAAGCCAGAGACAATTAACGCTTTAAAGGTAAATATTCGTGAAGCCATTGGTGAAATACAGCTGCACACAATCGATAATGTGCTTAAAAATTGGACCAATCGTGTAGGCTACTGCATGGCCAGCCGCGGCAGCCATTTGAATAAAATTATTTTTCATTATTAACCGGAAGAATTGTACTTTTAAATAAAAAAAGAAATTTGAGAAAATATCCAGTAGTTTTTTTTTATAGAATTTAAAAAAAAAAAAGTTATTTGGCGGACCCTGTAGTTTGAACGTCCCCATTTATCTCCAAGAATGCAGTTGTGTGTTTAGAGTAGTTACAAAAATTTTGGATTATATGAAATCTTCCTTATAGTATAAAGTAATCTACTTAGTTGTTTGCCTCCCTACTCCCCGCCCCTCTCCTGTTAAATTTGTTTTTTTGTGATGGCTCTATTTTTTCTCAATATTGTGTCACCGTTGTCACTTAGTTCTTTATCTGGTTTAAATTTAACCCCACACGTTTAGGATTACAGACAGGTGGCGCTATTTTCTGCTTACAGAAGAATATTTGATGATCTTATGCAGCTAGCAGATAAGTTTTGCTTATAAGAAATATAAGAAATTAAGTTTATAAGAAATATTTTGCGAAAATGCTATTGCTACCAATTTTTTAAAAAGTAAAATAATGCAGTACTGCAAGTTTTTTCAGTCGCAGCGTCATCTAGCGTCATCAACACTTAAAAACATAGAATTGACTCAATTAAAATGTTCAGCTCACTTGCTGGATTTTTTGTTGTTTTTGCTTTGCTTGCAAATGCGATTATATGAAAAAAAGCAGCTATTAGAAATTTTAGTAGGTACAATCATTTTTAGTACAACGAATTTTTCATAAAACATTGATAGCTATAATGAGAAAAAAATATATGAAAATCAAAGTTTTTACTTTTGATGCCAATAACTCCGCTGTTTTTAATATATTTCATTAAAAAATTTTTTGTTAAAAAGTTCAATACGTTTTTTAATATAAATCTTTGTTTAGACGTTAAAATGTCCATATCTCAAGGACGCATTGAGTCCCACTATAATTTTTATTTTGTTGAAAAGGTAATTGTGCTTGCTGTAAGATTAAGTATATATAAAAATTCTTTTTAATTTTTAAAATATGTTTTTTGTACCCATTCTTTGAATTCAATTAGCTCACCGCAAGAGATGGAACCACCAACAACAAAAATTTTCCAAAACTTTTTTGGATTAATGTTCGTTCAATTACCTTTCTAACGGTAGCTTTCAAATAAAATTCAACATGTTTTTCATTATTCCAGATTTTAAAAAAAATTTCATCGAGAAGTGTATGTTAAAATGTTTATATAAATGACTCTCGAGTAACACCGGGTATATCAGCTAGTATTTAATAAAAATTAAGATGTAAAATTCTTATGAGAGATGAAAATAGGCTGTTACCGTTGCCAGCTATGTTTGTTTCATGACGCAACAGGGAATTGAGCATTCATCATGTGCCTCGTATGGAGCTAGAATTGATTGAAAAGTTGGATTGGAAACTGGACTTGCTTAAGAGTATAAAACAAAAAAAAACACATTTTTTGGGTCCACGAAATTAGCGATCAGCGCATCTACAAAGAATATAAAACAAAAACACATTTTTAGGGTCCACCCTAGTGTCAAATAAACTTTTTGAAATTCTTACATCAGATTTGAAACTAGCAACCAGCGTATCTACAAAGAGTATAAAACAAAAACACATTCTTAGGGTCCACACTAATGTCAAAAAATTTTCTAAATGCTAACATAATAGCCGATACACAATGACTGCAACAGTCGTCCACCAACAAAACTAAAACTTGCCGTCAGAGAGAAATGCCGCAGTATTCTCGACGACTTGATTATAATGAACGCAACAGCGACAATCTGTATTTCATACAAAACATAAACAAACTCTGCTATGTTCGCTCTTGTCGTCTATCAAATTAGAAATAGATTGAAGTCTGCGGCAGCAACAATTGTGGTCGTGTTCTCTCTTTGTCGTGCCGTCTTCAAAAAATAAATCTTCATAAGAAAACATGCGTTCTATTTTTTGACAATTGGCGTTCGTCGCTAGTTGCAGTCTATGTATATCGGCTATAAGACTTGTAATCAGCGACACTTAACATATTATAAGCCAAGAGTGCTGAAAACCAACAAGTTTTTATTCTTTTTATTTCATAAGAATAAAGGAACTTAAGAAAAGTAAAATATAGGCAAAAAACTAAACGACCAAATAACACAAAAAATTGTATGGACTCTTCCCTTTATATTTGGAACAACATAGGGGGGGTGCTCCACGAAAATAAAATAAATAAATTGTTCCCATGTGTTTATGCAATGGCCTAATGTATATAGTACATAACTTGGGAATAGTTCGAAATGTGAAATTTTTTTCACAGAAATTATATACAGGAAAATGGAAATTGAAAAAAAATTACAACAATAAGAACTTTTGGCCTATTTTTTGAGCACAATTTGAATATTTTAGAGGTTTTACGAATACAATATAAAACATTGGATTGGTTAAATAACGCTAAATGTCTTCTCATTTCTCCAAATTCACTTAGTATACCTTTCAGACAAAGGAAATTTGATGAATATCGATTTGAAAATGGCTGGCAATTTCAAAAATTTAAATTTCAATCGGTTTTTCTTATTCTAGTTTTCAAGATATCGAAATAATTTTGATGACATAATAACGGGCATTTTTTCAATATCCTAGATATACGTACAAAATATTTTCGAAAATGCTTTTGTTTAGTGTTATTTCCTTTAACAAACGAGTTTTCATAAAAACTGAGAAAATCTATAGTTTTCGAGATATAGCCAAAAGTTTGATGTCATAATAATGGAAATTTTTCAAAACTCTAGAATATATTTATGTTCAGAATCTAAGTTTAAAAACTTAAATTTTTGAATTACATATATAAAAAAATTTTACCAACATTTTTTTATAATCTTAAAAGCAGGATTTACTTATTAAAAAATCAAAATACAGAAAAAGTCAAGCAACTTTATATCACCATAACAGTAACTGTTTAAAGAAGGTAATTTTTTAATATTTATAACTTATTTTCATTATTAAACAAACACAATTATTTTTATATTTGGCATTTGAAGATACAACAAAATACTTTAATTTTAAGATTTCAAATTTTTACATGCTATCGCAGGCGAGGCATCGGGCATTTGCTAGTATACGATAATTTAGAAAATTGTAGGTATTTTCTTGAAAATCTTCATCAATTTGAACATGTGACTTTGAACTGTGAACTGGTGATTTTGACTTAAGTAATCTTTGACTTAAAATTTTTGCTCCGCTACAGCACATGACACAAAAGTGATTGATATACTGATGAAAAATTTGATAGTTTCTCTAAAATACAAAATATTATTTTTTATTTTATGGTGAGTAGTTTAGATTTTAAATCAATAATACTAAACACGTACCAAAACCGTAAAACACCCTGTACCTTGAAAGTTTTACAATGTGGGAAGAAACTCCATAAAGTGTTATACTCGCCTTATCAAGAATAATCACCAGCCGAGGGAATTGATGCTATATCTGTTTCACCTTGTATGTAATCCATGCAGCTTTAAATATAAAAATACAAGTGTCCTTATTTATTTTTACATGACTGTATATCTACTGATAAAGAATTTGTTGTTTGCCTTGAGTATCCTTTAATAGAATTTGTAAAAAGTACACAGCATCACGTGGCTCTAATGATTAAATTTTATATCTTAGAATATCAGAAGTTATCTAATCCAGAAATATTTTTTAGTAATTATAAACGTTCGGATTTTAATGCAATTATTAACTATTTTTATTTGTTTTAGTGGGATAGCACCTTCTTTGGTCTTGAATTGGTGAACCTTCTTTCTGTTCTCAAAAATGCAGTGAGTAGTTTTGTTCCTAAATTGCGATCCCGTAGCTCTAAAATCCAGCTTAGTTCAATATAAGACTCATCAGTTTGAAAAATAGAGTTAATAAATCTTATAACGAATTAAGATGTCTAGGGATAATGAACAATTAAAATCGCATTATTTAGACTGTGAAAGGGAATTTAATATTCTAAATAAATTTATTTTTAGAGCCCACATAATTTCAATCGAGGAAAAGCTCAAACAAAATAGCAAATTCTTCTGGTCATATATTAATGACAAGATAAATTCAAGCGGAATCTTTAATTCTAGGTATTACAACGATTTCAGCTCCGAGTATTCATTAACTATCTGTAAATTTTTTGCAGACTATTTTAAATGAGTTTAGCATTATCAGCCTCTGCTAGTACAACGAACGCGTTAACTTCTGTGAATCTAAGTGATCTTTGTTTATATGTCGCTGATGTAGAATCAGCCCTGTTGATCCTTAAACCTACTTCTACTAAGGTTGGTTCTAGATTGAATTGCCCCAATTCTACGTAAGGTTTGCGCCACAGTAGTTTCTCAGCCTCTCACGCAAATATTCAACAAATCCTTATGGACTGGCAAATTCTGGGATGCTTGGAAAATGTATTTTATAGTGTCAGTGCACCCACGTTACAGTTGACAGTACCTCCTTCGAGGTTGTGAAGGACTTCATCTATCTGGGATCCAGCATAAACTCAACCAACGACATCAGCATTGAGATCAAACGAACAAAAACTCTTGCCAACAGGTGTTACTTTAGAAGCAGAGCCCTCTCTCGACGAACGAAAATCACGCTCTATAAATCGCTCATCATGCCCGTCCTACTTTATGCATCACAAACCTGGACGCTAAGCAGTTCAGATGAAAAGACTTTAGGAGCATTCGAGAGAAAGATTCTTCGAAGAGGACGATCTTCGTTGGAAAGACCAAGTAGAGGACAACCTGACGAAGCTTGGAATTTCCAACTGGCGCCAGCAAGCGAGAGACAGAAATGGCTGCCGCAAATTCTTAGATGAGGCCAAGACCGACATACGGTTGTAGCGCCAACTTAGTAATTAAGTGTCAGTTCACAATTCTGGTCCTAAACAGGATGTCTGTAACTATAGACCTATAAGTAAACTCTTATGCATTCCTAAATTATTTGAAACAATCGTATATGAAAAACTATCTTTTTACGCAGAAATATAATATCCAATAATCAACATAGTTTCATATCCGGTAGATCGACTGCTATTAATTTTAATATATTTTGTACTTATATTAAAGATAATTTTTCCAAAAAACTTGGAACGGACGTAATTTTTACTGATTTTTTTTTTACAAAGTTAATCACAAATCTCTACTTTCTGCATAAGGATTTCACTCTCATCTACTTGATTGGATTGAATTCTTTATTTTGAATCGTCGTCAAAGGGTTAAAATAAATTCTTGCTATTCATCTACGATATGAGTTACGTCAGGCTATAAACCTTTCTTTCCTTAATTCTAATCAAAGGAACTTTAAAACACATCAATATACGACGAAAAGTTGTAGTTGGTGGTTGTAGGAAAATTTGTGGAGAGGAACGCTTAGTAGCTTGATTTTACTGAGGTCAGGCATAACACTTGCTTCAGATTTAATATCAGATGTTGCTACAGCTTCTGCTACATAAAGAACAGCCTACACAAAAGTTTCACTTGATTACTCTATTCTTACATTCTGTGGTATCACAACGGACCAATAATATGGCCGCCACAATAACCTAACCTAACCTACGTCAGGCGTCTCCCAGGACAGTCACCTAAGACCTCTTCTTTTTCTTCTTTTTATCAATGATCTTCCCCACGTCATTAAGCACACGAAACGCCTTCTATTCACTGACAAACTTAAACTATTACATTCTATCGAGTCGATAATTGATTCAAAACTACTTCAAATGGACATTAGTTCTATCGCTAATTGGTGTCCCTTAATGACCTTCCCCTTTATATAAAGAAATGCCAGGTGCGCTCTTAAAATCCTGTATTCATCATTGTTAAGACCTCAACAAGAATATTGTTCTAGAATCCGTTCTGGAATCCGTCCTACCAGCTTCACTCTTAAGTTTGAGGCAGTTCAAAGACATTTTACGAGGTTTATGTGGCACAATCTTAATTGGCAAATGCCAGAATAGTGCGTTGCATTAATGAAGTTAACTCAATCTTATCTATCTCTGATATTTTAAGAAATGTTTCACGCAAATCCTTTAGACAACCTAACTCTAATCATAATGGCACGTGATATATGATGTTCATAAATTTTCCTTTGTCAATTGCAGACGTAGAAATTTGACATTTTGATCGAGCTTCTATTGATTAATTGTGTTGTGCGTGTTATTAAATGTTTGAACACATGCAATGACAATAGAGTTCAGCTACTACAGCTTTTTCGCACTTTCTCCGCATTAGATTATCTTAAGAACCAACTTAATATCATTGAAATATCTCAAAGATATACATATATAAAAGGGGTCCAAAACAATCTAAAGTGAGAACAATTTACCCACCATAATATGGGTTGGGCTCAGGGACAACACAAGACATAACAAGTAACCATGCGTTTACATAGACCTAATCATACATTAGTTTTCAATCTACTTTTGAGTTGACCTTTCGATAAGTTAACACCAAAAAAGCTACAGTTGTTAACAAAGGTACATATAATTTGTTCTACTAAAAGGTAAGTAAATTAAATTGTTAGCGTTTCTACTGTTTCTACGGTTAGTGTTAAAATTTATAAGAGTTAGGAGTTCTGGTGAATCGAAAGCACCAATTATGAGTTGGTGTAAGTAGACGATATCAGCAGACTTCCTTCTCTCATTTAAAGATTGCATTTTTAATAGTTTTAAACGATCCTCATAAGGAGGAAGGTTTAAAGTGTCAGTTCCACTTAAGCCCCTTCGAGCAAACCGAACAAAACGTTTTTGAATTCTTTCTATTCGTTCAACATGTATGTGGTGCATTAAGTCAAACTACATATATGTTTGCATTTAAAAATCAATATATATGTAATTTCAGTTTTGTCTCCTTTTTTTATTCATTTTTTTTAAACTTAAAAAACAATAAATACAATGATCAGAAATTATTGTGAAACTCTTAGAATTAACACAGAGTAAAATGAAACAAGTATGTTCCTACAATGTACAATGTAACTTGGCGACCAAACTTGACTTGCATACTCCAAGGGAGGACGGACAATTGAATAATGCAGCGTTGTAGTTGTAATCAGACTATTAAATTCCTTGGCCCAGCGTTTTATAAAACCGAGCATTGAAGACGATTTTTTACAAATGCTAACGATATGAACGCTAAACGATAGCTTAGAATCCATGCATATACCAAGATTTACAGCCGTATCTTTTATCTTATAATCAAAAATTAAATTATTCCTTTTTCGCGAAAAGGTCATAGTTTGGCATTTATCTGGATTAAGAAACATATTATTTTAGAACACTAAAGTTCAAAGGATTTTAAATCAGACTGGAGTAGATCTGAATTGTCTTTAGCATCTGTATATTTATTTATTTGTTAACGTCTATGGATAATAATCCTTACAGAATAAGCAAAAATAATTTAATAAGTAATAAAAATAAAGATTAACAAACTAGTTTCTATTTAACAACAGTGTAATAGTGGTTTTAAAATCAACTTTAGGCATAGACAAATCGAATAAGTTATTATTATAGATACTGTTTAAAGCTAAAAGAGCTCTATTCATTGGCTCATTAATGGCATAATTAGTTCTATGACAGCTAATGTAAAAATAATTCGAGCTCCGTAACGACTTTTGCGGAATATTAAACGATATTCATTTAAGTAAGTTTTCACAAATTACATTTCCATTCATCAGATCATAAATAAACATGATACTATGCAGTAGTCTTCTATCTTCGAGAGATGATAGAGCAATAAGCAACCGACGTGTCCTATATGAGGGAAGAGGTTCAGGAAAAATAAAAGAGCGCAAAGCAAATTTTAAGAATCTTTTTTGAACTTTTTCCAGTCTAGCAATATGTATCGAGTAAAAAGGACTCCAAATAAATTAAGCGTATTAAAGGCTAGATCTAACAAGGGAAGTATATAATGTTTTTAATGTGCATGCATGGATGACATCGAAAATATTTCATAATTGGTTTTACAACGTATTCATCAAAGAAGTAAGCAATGTGATTTTGTTTTCAAGTTTAATTGTCTAAAACATTATTTAATGTTTCGGATTTTCCGGTATTCTATTGAACAAAATATGCCAACGAAGACTCTTTTGTTGATTGACAATTGCATTGGTCATAGCCACCAAACGCAACTGCAGCCATATAGCCAATGGACTAGAATCCGATTCGAATGACAAAATTGGCATACCGTACAAAATTACTTTCTCACTTGGTTGCTGCTTAAAATATTTCTGTCAATGATTTATAAAAAGGACACACAGTGCGAGATGCAATAATATTGCCGGAGCAGGCATGGGATGAAATGTCTCAAAGTTCCCTTGAAAAATCTTGTTAAAAAGTCTGAACTGGGACGCTAACCAGTATAATGCGGATGATTTGCCGTTATAACATTTGTTTTCAAGAAACACTGACTATGAAAACGCAATTACAGAAGCTAAAGAACTTTTTCAAACTATTGCAAGTAACAATAGCCTATATATACCGAAGAAATCGAGCAATGGAATGAAGAAATCAGAAGAGAGGACCATCAAAGGTGTTAAATATTTAGTTCAATGGTGTGAAAGAAGTTCTGTTCACAATCACTGAATTCGTACAGAAAAATAATTAAACATTTCTTACATTCACCTTTTTATGTCACAATTTTCAATAAAGTATTAATCACATTAAAAATGTGTTATCTTTATGCAGTATCTATGCATTTACGTTAATACTTGAGTAATAACGTTTGGGCGTTATTTAATTCTTTGTGCTTTATTTCATTTTTGATTTGGGCGTTATTTCATTTTTCCAAGCCCAAAATATTTTGGATATTATTTCATTTTCAATTAGGGCGTTAGTTAACTTTTTGTTTTGCTTTATTTAATTTTTGGCTTTGGGCGTTATTTAATTTTTGTAAGACCAACATATTTTCGGCTTTATTTTATTTTTTATTTTGGGCGTCATTATATTTTTATTTTTTTATTATTATAATTAGTTACTTTATTCAAAATCTGTATTTTTTTTTTATCCAATACAAACTTTTCTATAACTTAGCCTGTGTATATTTAAGTAGTTCATTTATTTTGTATTTTATGAGTTACTATAATCCTCAGGCGGGTAAATTCCGTGTATTAGAGGATATGGGAAAAAAATAAAAAACTTAAAACTAGTGAATGATCAATAAATAAAAAGGTTTTTTTCTTATTTTGTAAAATATTGAGGTATCACATTGAAGAGATCTTATATTCATCTTAAATTCATTATATGAATTGTATTTTTTTGCTTGAAAATATTGGTGTTCATTGAGTTTTTAATTTCTTATGGTAGGTTGTTGTATTGTTTATTGCGTTTTTAATTTCTTATGGTAGGCTATTGTATTGTTTAATTGCGCTATGTTTCAGGCTGTTGAGTTGCTTAGTTGTTCTAGCTTTTGGGATGTTAAAGTTGTGTTTTTGTCTTGTGTTATGGTGATGTATTGTGTTTCTTGTAGTTAAAACCACTTTTGTTTTGAGTATGTTGTTTTTATCTTTTAGATGTATTTACATTTTTCTGTGTATATGAGTTGGTTGATGTACATTTGTTTTGTTATTTTATATAGATCCTTTGTGGATGTTGCTATGCTTTTGTTGAATCAAACGATTGCTTTGTTCATCAGCCTTCCGATTTGTTCCACTTGAAACTTGCAGCATTTACTCCAACTACAAATGTTGTATCCTATTTTTGATAGGATATGCCCTGTGTATATCGGCTTGGCTGCCTTTTCTGATATCAATCCAATACTTTTTATTGCTCCTATAATTGGAATTATATGGTTTTTTATTCCTTTAATGTGCTGTTCGTAGTTCAGTTTCTCATAAATTACCATGCATAAATATTTTGTGTGTTGAACTCTCCGTATCTCCATGTTGTTGATTTTAACATAATTGATTTCCGTGTTGTTCTGCGTTTGAAATGTAATGTAATTTGTTTTTTGAATGTTTATGCTGAGTCCATTTCCGCTAGCCCATTTATGATACATCTTCATTTCATGATTAAATTTTTCTTCCAATTCGCGTTGTGTCTTTGCTGTTGTTAAAAAGTTTGTATCATCGGCATAGATGTTATATGTTGATTTAAAATTGCATTTTCTTATGTTATTAATGAAGAGTAGATACAGTTTCGGTCCCAGGATCGAATCTTGCGGAACTCCAAATTTTGTTATGAGTTCGTCACTGTACTCGCCATCTATTTTAACTACATATGGTCTATTGTTTAAGTATGTTTGTATTAATTTGTTCGCCGTTCCTCGCATGGCTATGTCATCCAGGATTCGAAGTAATTTTTCGTGGTTAACGATGTCGAATGCTTCAGACAAATCTGTAAAGGTCGCTGCCACTAGCATTTTTCGTCCAAATCGTCGTAGATTTTTTTCATGGATAGCATGGACGTTATAGCTGACTCCGTGCCGCTGCCCGCTAGGAAGCCGAACTGGTTGCTGTTGAATTGTACTGTGGCGTCTGTAAAGTTTTGAAGCCTGCTGTCGATCGCTTTTTTAAAACTTTGCTGATTGCGTTGAGCACTGCAATTGGTCTATAGTTCTCGCATCTGTCTTGCGTTCCTTTTTTGTATATTGGTGTTATTAAGGCTTTTTTCAGGTGGTTTGGGAAGTTTTCTGTTGAGAAACAGTTGTTTACCATGTTTGTTAAGATTGGGCTTATCGTGATTTGTGATTATTTGCAATATTTCTTATTCTGTGACTGGTGTTAAAAATATTGATAGTTTCTGTCTTTGTTTTATTTTTTTTTATTAAGTTCTGATGCAATCCAAGTGTTGTTTCGTGATCCAATTTTTACATATTTTGAACATATGTTTTTCGCTGCTTGTATAATTTGTACCAGATTTTCAACTTCTCTTTTGACTATCTCTGACATTTTTGTATAATTTATTTTTGGAATACTCTGGTATTGCATTGGTTGTTTTTTTTTTGGTAAAATTGCGCCCAGACAGCCATGAAACTGGCTGTTCCAGCAAAACGGAGTTAAAAACGGCAGTATCTGATTTGCTGGTATGAAAACGGCATGTTTTTGTATCTTTAAACCGTTCTCTATTATTGTAAAATCCCTTTTTCTATTTTTCAAGAACTTTGCTTGATGCGCTAGCGTCGTTTGTTCTTGTCTTTTCTGATCTCTCTTTTCCACCCGTTATCCATCAAACTCTAAAACATGCATCGAATGTTGTATTGAAATCAAAGTAGTTCAGTTGTGAAGTTGAGTTGTCGGATATCGTTTAATTTATTTTTGCCGCTAAGATTAACTTTAATTAAGATTAAAAATCTATAAGTGTTACTATTGCCAACTGTCAACCTATTGAAACATGTCGGATAAGGATATATATTCACTATTTTATCTGGACAATGAAACAGGTGACCAGTCCAGAATTTCAACGCAAAACATATGCAACTCAGAAAAAGGTAAGCCCATAAAGAATTACCTAAATCATAATATTAATAAAAAACTTTTACTATGCACTCTAGAATCCTCAAAGTCGAAATTGGATTGCCTTATAGAACGTAGTAAAATCTTGATGGATGAAAACAAAAATACAGCTAAATTATTATTAAGGATAACTGAAGAAGTAATTGGACTGCGAAGAGAAATGAGAGAATTAAAAAAATTATACGTCAAAAACAACTCATGCACGAAAATTATTCCCGAAAACCAATTCAAAATAACTTAGAATTTCAAAACTTTGAAAATGAAATTCAATCTAATGAGGAAAAATTTTCGCTTCTGGTAAGTTCATTGTTTAAATTGTACTAAAACCATGGTTGATTATTTGAATATGCATTAATACTATTATTTTTATTTTTGTCTGACTAGGAAAATTATTTTTTACGTTGTGGTTCTATGTATCCTTCAAAATTTGTAAAGGAAAATTGGAGGTGCCTAATCAGCGAAAACTTAGCTCAAAGTTTTACTTGGAAAGGGACTGCAGAAAATAACAGTGTACGAAGCTTAAGCATATCTTTAGCATTAAGAAGTAAGACTATGAATAAAATTCTTAATGTTGTTATTAAAAATTTGATATTTTACAGATTCCTACAGACAAAGATTTCCTTCAATACATGACGGAGAATTTGGGAAATCTTCGCAATTGTTTTTCCATTACATAAGGGATAAAGCAAATCGTAAGAGAAAGCATGATGGAAATATATAAGCTGTTTTTTAAATTAGTTTTTTCTCAGTTAGATATCGTCGTTGCAAAAGTAAACAAGCGAATTTAAAAAATTAAATTTTTCATTTCCAATGAAAATTCAATGGAAAATTAAAAATAAAATTTTCAGATTCGTTAGTTTACATTTGCAACGACGATATGTTATGAATAATTACTTTTTATTTTGTTTTGATTTCATTTATGAACACCTTACGTTTAGATGCATAAAGACGTAAAAATTATAAATTACGAAAATCATTTAAGCATTAAATTAATAATAAATTTAAATCGCAAGTTAATTCATCATAAATCATTACGAAAATGTTTATTTAATTTTATGTTATTTTTGAAAATTACTAATTTTGTAATTTTTGTCGATTCTTTTGATTTTATATTCTTACTTAATCTTGAAAAAAATACATATGTGAAAAAATAATGACAATATACAATAAAAACTAAAAAAAATGAATCACCGAATTAGAAACATAATACAAACTTTTTTACAATTTATTTAAAATCGGATTAATTTTAGAATATTTTTGAAACGGTAGATATTTATGCCACACACAGTGTATGCTTTGGGTAACAACTAAACGGTCTGTTTCAGTGCTTTTAAGAGTTATGCTTTGGTAACAACGAAACGGTCCGCTTCAGTGCTTTTAAAAGTGCACATTTTCATAACATCTCAAATGTACGTTTCTGTAACGTTCTGCAAGTATTTGTTTGTACCATTTTTCTTATATCTTAACGGATTTTCATTTCATATGTAAAACGCACCGTTTTCATGCTGTTTTCAGTAGCAGAAACGTATGAACACACACAGCGAGAAGGTAATAAAACTTGCCGTTTTCGTACCGATTGGCTAGCTGGGCTGTTATTGCTGCTGTTGTGTATTTGTGGTCTGCTATATCAGTATCATCCAGAATGTAGTGAATTTCGTGAGTGATATCGGTGTTTGTGATAATGTGGTCGATTACTGTGATTGTGCTGAACGTTTGTCTTGTAGACAAAGTATTATTAACAAAAGTGTAACCGTTGTTTTGAACGATATCTGTGTACCTAATTATCGTATTGTTCTGTTCTAGAAGGTTAATCTTGACATCCGCAAAGAAAATGGTAGTTTTATTGCTTAATTGGCTTCCGATAAAGTCAAGAAAGATGTTGCAGTTTTCATTGGGCGCTTTGTAGAACGTGCCAATTACAATTGTTTTTTTATATTTGTGATTTCGATCATTGTTAGATTGTATCTTTCATCTTTATTTATTTCATTGTAGCTGTAGCTATTTTCAACAAATATGGTCGTGCCACCGCCGCGATTTTAAATTCTGCAATTGTGAATTGCAGTACAATAGGGTATATTGTAGGTTCCAGTTTCATTTTCATAAACTCATGTTTCATTGGGCGGTATTTCCCTGAACCTATTTTTTTGTTCTGATTTGATATTAAACAGAGTTTCATACTCTTATGGAAAAGTTTAATTTCGATTTACATCCTATCAATTTACATCGACTTCTTCCAGAACGAGCTAAAACTTAAATCGAGGCATTACTGTACAATAATAAAATTAATAACTTTGTTTTTCATACCTTTTGTCCGATAAAAAAGTCCCAAAAAATTGTTTTTTCCCCCCAAAATTATTGAAAAAGGTGGTAGTATTGACGCTGAGTTTGACAACATATGGGTATGGGTTTCTTACTACTCAACTCTAATAAATCTACCTGGGTAATTATACCATGGTTTTTCACTAGTTTTGTTGATATCAACAGCTGGTAACTTAAACAATTGTCCAACTAAGCAGGATTTGGCAAAATAAATTTTGAAATTTTAAAATTTTACACAGCACGGAATCGGCTACGGGATCTTGATGGTACTAAAAACTCATTATGAGCCTATATCAATTTATACTGTTATGCCTTGAAAACCTAGGTACGTTAAGTCTTTTTCACTACTCACAAAACTTTTCTAAATATGTAAGTAAATTAACAGGAAAATGTTGTAAAGTGGCAACGTCAGAAAAACCACTTCTGCGGACGTTCACTGATCATTGTCGAGTATTATGTCTGTCGAGTAAATTTTGTTGCAGTAAAAACAAAACTTCAACTATGTATGTATTATGTACTATGAAAATGGAAGAGCAATAAGACAGGTCGATATTTTTCACTATATTTGCATCAACTTCTTTCGCTGCGTACGCGAATTAAAGTAAATAAAATGGAATTATTTTAAAAACAAACCTTTAAAATCAATAATAGCTGTTGTTGCTGATGTTTTTCTGGAGATTTAACTATTTTTGTTAAGCAGACTAAAGTTACAACTTTTAAAAGTTTCGCACACCTTTTTTGTATCGTTGGTTTTCCCTGACTTGTGTTGGTTTTTTGTTTCCAACTTCAGCAAAACAAACTGCGCTGCCGTCAAAGACTGCGCTGCTACTGCGTCGGAGCGTTTTCACGGCGACGACTGTGAAAAAGTAAAACTTTGTGGATGTGTAGAAATTTTTTCAGCTTTCGTCACTTATTTTTCGCTCACTTTTTATACACAATTTTTCACTCGCACTACGCTGAAAACCAGCCAAATTATAATTATTTAAATTGTGCGCTTCAATAGAAATGGTAATTATAACACTTTTGCAATAAATTCAAATCTTTTCAAATTTTATAAAAAAATTTTATATCCACAAAGATGATGACACTCAGGGAAAAAATATACGAATGAATGCAAAGTAAATGCTAAATGACTATCTTGACGCTACAATGTCACAAGTAACTCACCACTAGTGATGCCATTTGACCACGGCATATACTGAGTTTCCATAGCGAGTTAAGTATAGGTTTACTCAAGACCATGGCAGAATAAACAGGTAGGGTAAAGAGATTCACCACACCGACAACAAAATAAACCGCGTGTGTCACACAGATTGGACGCATTCAGCGGAGCCAACAATTGCACTTAAAATATTTATATAATGGCATAATACTAATAATTAAATTAAATAATTTACAATTTTTCTGACGTTTAGAGTAAAACATATTCAGAGAAAAACATCATTCACTAAGGTATCGCTACCATAACAGTTCACAACAGTTTTGAACGACACACGTTCTCATGACACCTAATAGTTATTGTATCAGTATTGCTTGTTTGAATTTAATTTTGACTGCAACGGTACTGCCCTCAACGAGTCGTTTTTCTTGCCGTTCCTTTGAATAAATTTGTTATCGCGATTATATTTGGAATTATGAAAATGAATTATTATCTTTTATGAAAAAATTCTGTTATTCTGATATGATTTACCATACAAATTTCCGAGCTGTCAAAAAATCTGTTACGAGACCATAATTGGTATTCTGCACGACAAACTGTTATGAAATCTGTTATAAATCATAGCAGGTTTTTCGAACTGTCAAAAATCTTTTACAAAATCTTTTATTTGGTATTCTGCATGACAAAAGCTGCTATAAAATCTGTTATGAAAGACAACAGAATAACAGATACATTTTTCTGTCTTTTATCGTTAGACAGATTTTTAGAAAGTGAACATTTTGTTCTGAATTCTCTTGAATTGGTATTCTACATGAACAAATCTGTTATGAAATCAGAACAACAGATACATTCTTCTGCCTTTTATCAAAATTTAATTTTTATTCTGTGTGTTCAAGGAAAAGAACGTAATCTGTTTGACTTTGAATAAGCATCGGTCGCAAAAATTCACCATATGATTGAAATTTATCAAAATTAAAAGATTAAAACCACGCCCACCTTCCATATTGAGTGACTTTAAAATCGGTGAAATCTCTTTAAATGCCACTAAAACTAATGAAATAGCTCCAAATATTGGACATAAGCTTTTGATCTCAAATATTCACCATATATTTAAAATTTGTCAAAATAGCATAAAAAAAACGCCAACCTCCCACAAAGTAACTAAATGAAAACTGTTAGGAATTACATATAATTATTTTTAATAATTCTACTTTAGAGCCCACGCCCCTTTTTTTTTTGGTATTTTTTCATATGTATTTTGGTCTCCTAAACGCATTGGTGCAAAAAAATTGTCGGTCTCTTATAGTTTGGGAGATAAAATTAAGCAAAGTTACGTTTTCCAGGGAAATAATTGTAGTTTTTCTTTTATTTTACTACGAAAAAAAGATGCAGGTTGTTGTCAATGATTTTCAGTCTTCTTAATGCAAAAGGTGAACAAATTTTCGTCTGCTATATTTTTAAAGATAAAAATTAATTAAAAAATGTATTAAAAATCGCCGTGATAACTTCGTAGAAGGGGAAATTAGCTTCTACACACTTAACATTTTGGTAGTATTTTACTTTAAGCTAAAATGGCCTTTTTCAAAATTTTTGAAAGTAGTTATACACAAACATAATATGGAGATAAATGCAAAAAGAGCCTGTGGCGAAAAATTCATGTTTTTATATATTAAGCTGAAAGTCAAAATTATTTTTTCCATTTTTTCAACTTCTGACCCCTATAACTTCTAAACTAGATGAGAGCGGCCATTAATTTTTTCAGATTTGGAATTGTTCGAATACTATATATTGTATATATAAAATATAAAATATTGTTGTTTGGAATACTTCTGTTCCAGGAAAAATAGTTAAAATAATTAATATTAAACTTTCGCGAATTTTATCTCCTAAGCCATTCGAGACCGACATTTTATTTTTGCACTAAGGAGGCCTAAATGCATTTAATAGAAATGAGAAAAAATATTTACAAGAGGCGCTAAAGTAAAATCATGCCTTTATTTGTGTAAGAAATGCAGCATAAAATATAATAATAGCTGCGTTCCATTCGCTTTAAAATAATTCCAGATTATTTTTTTTTACATGCATATCAAAAACAAAAATAATAATCCTATAACAAATAGGATTATTTTTGCTATCCATATAAAATTGTGATATAGCCTTTAAAAAATTTGAAACACAGGTGCCGCACCTGTATATTTTTATGAGCTGTAATTTCATTTTTTGAATTACTTGTTTGCTTGATACAATGACCATTAGGTAGCCATGACAGCTACAAGGCCATCACACCAGGCGTGACAACATGTAGGATCCTGTGAACCCTGCTATTCGCAAGCAAATAAGACAGTGGGTCATGTGAATAAAAAATCAGCAAATGCTTTTACTGAATTTTTCTAGTAAAAAGTATGGATTTAGTGAATAAAAAAAGCTATATCTATATAGCTTTTTTTATATCTATATCTATATAGCTTTAAGCTTTTTAAGCTATATCTATATAGCTTTTTTTATTCACTAAATCCATACTTTTTACTAGAAAAATTCAGTAAAAGCATTTGCTGATTTTTTATTCACATGACCCAATAGGACCGAGATGTCGGACGAAAACCAAAAATTTTTGATTTGTCCCCTTTCACATTCTTCAAGAATTGAATTCAATTTTTTTGACGTTCTCTTTTGGACTTGACGAAAGCTTTCACATATGTCAAGAATTGAATTAAATTGTTTGTCATCTATGCTTGCTTTCTTAAAAACTAAAGCGATTGCATCAACAGCTTGAAATTGTTCGTAAAATATTAATTATAATTCATAAGCGATGTAAATATGCTTATTATAAATAAATATTGAAAATAATTCAACAAAATAACTTGTTTTCAAGTTTCAGTACATCAAACTCATGCCGGTACACAAAAAAGAAAATGAAGCAATCTGCAAAAAATGAGAAGAGCACAAAAGGAACACGAAAAAGTTGACGGTACAGAGACACCGGTACCGTCAAATTTTTCTCCCTTTCGTCGCTTCCGATTTGCGGCGAATTGCCTACAAACTATGAAAATTGAATTCAATTCTTGAACAATCTGAAAGGGGTCTTTTTCTGCCGGTCAGACCGACATGTTGGGCATGTGAACGCAAGTCGGTCCGACTTTCTGCATTTTTTAATTTCATTAAAAGCGTAAGAGGGTTAACAGCAACGAAGCGGAACAATATTATAGAAAAAGAATATGAACGTTAGAAATATTGAAGTACGGAAATTATATTTAAAATTAATTACAATGGCCCATTATCATAGTCAAAATAAAGTCAACTTTAAATTTAGTGCAAGCTTTTTGACAACATAATATATTGAAAAACTGTCAAAAATGCTTATAATAATAAACTGGCCATTTCAGCCCTTGGAAGGACTTTGACCTAGCTTCTATTGATCAATTGTGTTGTGCGTGTAATTAAATGTTTGATCACAAATGATAGAGAACTGGACCTACGTGTTTTATGCCGACTCCGAACGGCTTATGTTCTCAAGAAGCCTTACATGACAATTTTTACTCTCTGAGGTTTGCCATTGTCTGCGGAGAGGTGACGACCGAACAGAAAAATTAATTCAATTGAAAAAACTTTCTGTCTGAGCTGGAATTGAACCCGGGCTACCGTGGTTCTTTAGCTTAGGGGCCGCGCACTCTACCCACTAGGCTACGGTCGCCTAAAAATGCTTATACTATCTTTAAAATCGACTTTATTCTATTACGTGCACAGAACTTTATAAAAATATTAAAACGCAAAAGCATGTTGTTGATGAATCAAAAAGTCTACAAAATATGATTGTTTGGACTTATTGAATATGAATTGAGGTTTCTTCTTTTTTTTTTTTGTTAATAAAAAAAGATTTATTAATTATTACTACGTTTATACGTCTGCCTTATTTGCAAACAAAAATATTGCAAATAGCCTATTTCTCTATGTAAACGATGACTTAAAATTTTATTTCCAATTAACTTAGCGAAACGAATTGCAATAAAACGAAAGGTGTTGCCACTTTTTTCAACGATAACTTCAAAAAGCACATTTTTTATATTAGTGTTACAATGTAATTGTGTTTTTTAATCAGGCAGCACTAAGAAGTAAAACTATTCCTAAAAAGAAACTGCTCTTTAGACCGTGTGTTCACTATTTGCAATTTATTTGCATTTACAAATAGCTGACGTATAAACGTAGTATCCCTACAATAAGACTATCGGTTATTTAACTTAAAAAAAGTTTTTCTTAACTGAAATTTCGTATACAAAGCTAGCAAGAGCTTCGGGAAGAAACTAACATAAACTAATGTATACGTGTGATCTGGCACCCCTTTCTCACGCATTGTTTTTGTTATCAATTTCCAATTCCATCGAAATATAGCTTACCCGCTCTCTCTAGTTAGAGTTAAATACAGGTTATAGGTAACCAAATCGCACCAGATAGGTGCAACCAAAAACTCAGTTATATGTAACCGTAAGATGTAACGTAAAAATCTAAAGAATAGAATAAAGTCGATTTTAAAATAGTATAAGCATTTTTAGGCGACCGTAGCCTAGTGGGTAGAGTGCGCGGCCCCTAAGCTAAAGAACCACGGTAGCCCGGGTTCAATTCCAGCTCAGACAGAAAGTTTTTTCAATTGAATTAATTTTTCTGTTCGGTCGTCACCTCTCTGCAGACAATGGCAAACCTCAGAGAGTAAAAATTGCCATGTAAGGCTTCTTGAGAACATAAGCCGTTCGGAGTCGGCATAAAACACGTAGGTCCAGTTCTCTATCATTTGTGATCAAACATTTAATTACACGCACAACACAATTGATCAATAGAAGCTAGGTCAAAGTCCTTCCAAGGGCTGAAATGGCCAGTTTATTATTATAAAGGCCGCTTTACATTGTCCTACTGTGTGTTACCACATGTGAGATAGAAAGTATTATTGAATTTCATCATGCTGTCATTTTTAATTTTTGTATGAAGAAATTAATTTTTCGCTTTTAGACTATCTCACAGAGTCGCACCGCATTTTTATACTTTACACTATACTAAAACGTGAAATTTTGATTAATGAATCGGTTTTTAATGAATTTTTGCCCCTACAAAGTTCAATAAGCTGTAAAACTGCTTCCTTCTGTTATTCCATTTGAAAATACATTACGAGCTTAAAATTTTCTCACTTAAATAATAAATTTCAAGTAAGTTTATGGTAAAATGCATCTCTGGTGGGATAGAATGTGTGATGAAATTAGAAACAAACCAAAAAATAAAATGTGGTACGACATGCCAAAAAAATCAGAACACACATTGCTTTCCGTTGTTTACACCATCGCACTTTCTATCACACATGAAAATTTTGACATGTGTTAACACACAGTGGGATAATGTAAAGCGGCCTTAAGCATTTTTGACAGTTTTTCAATATATTATGTTGTCAAAAAGCTTGCACTAAATTTAAAGTTGACTTTATTTTGACTATGATAATGGGCCATTGTAATTAATTTTAAATATAATTTCCGTACTTCAATATTTCTAACGTTTATCTATAACGTTTAATTTAAAAGCAAATTTTTAAATTTATTGTATTTTTAATTGTTGTTGTTGTTGGTGTTGCTGTTTTTGTTGTTGGTGCTGCTATTCACTTCTGTGGCGACGACTTCGGGCGTGGAATTAGATGTGGCGAATTTTCAAATACTCATTACTGATATTGGCAAGTGCTTATTGGCGCATCCTTCTTTAAAATGGCAGCAGCGTTACGACAGTAAGCAAATTCAAGATTTTTTTAATTTTTTAGAACTTTTTTTATTTTTAGCGAAACCAGGGATGGAATAATGAAATTGCGAATATGCAAAAATTTATCATGCTTTCTGATAATAATACCTTCTCTTTCTTTCACAAGCACTTGCTTAAATTTTCATATTTTTTCCTTGTTTCCCAAATTTTTACACTGAAATGGGTATGAGAATGCGGTTGTAAACAGAAAAATTTATTTGATTGTGTTGGAGTTTCGCTTAGGGGCATGTCACACGGTGTGTGCTTGTCCGTCAAACATTGGAATTTTCGCCATTTTTTTCCCTCTCTCTCATTGTTTTGTCGACGGCATGCTACACGTAGTTTTCTGTTCGATAATGGCGGAAGCTAAATTTACTACGTTTTTGCTACCATTTCGTGCAGGTAACACTCCTTTATGCAATCGATTCAATAAAACGGCTACCCTCTATAGGTTGTTTATAAGTGGTATAAAATTGATGGGTTAAATTCTGATTTTCGAGGTTTAAAATTAATTACATTGGCCAATATGTATTCAGGAAGTGTATCTGCATATATGGATGACAACGATATGGTCACAATAAAAACAACTGTTGAGTTGATGAAACTCTGGATGGAGTTAAAAAAAGTGAAAAAAGATCCTGCTGGATTAAGCCATGGAGAATTGGCAGACATAAGAAAGGGATGATAAATTTATCAAAGGAGCTAAGATGTACTGATGATAAAGCATTTAAAATTTTTTTAAGTATATGTCACAAAGCCGGTTGGCTTTGAAATTCATTTATGTACATTTCAGTAAAATTTTCACTCCAATTAATAGCCAAAACCTTATCTCTAAGAATATTGTAAATTTTAACGATTTAAACGATATTACAAGATATATGTATATTTAAACAGTTTATTTGTTAACTACGCGGCTGTAATGTATGACTAGCTTGATCAGTTTTACTATCAGTAAATCTACTGCTCTCTTGACGATTATTCTAAAATACAAGGGTGAAAGAGACAACTGCAGCTGTACATACAAGCACTAAAAATACTATATACAATGACGTGTTACTTTCATATATGCAATGGAATAGTTTATAAATGGAAAATATAGTTAAAAAATGTAAACATTTTTATAAATAACATCATATACACATTTTACGTTCATATTTTTAATTTTAAAAATACACAATAACTAAAAAAACAATATATTAAATCATTAATATTACATTCACAACAATCACTAATAATATTCGGCTGTTCAGTTGAATCCATTTGCTGAAGCTAGCCGGGCTGCATTTTGCATGTTCGTCAAGTATTCTTCTTCTTTTTATAAATAAATACCATTCAAGCCATGTATAGCACTAGCAGCGTACAATTCAATACTAAACAACAAACATCGCATTACTGATGAATTCAAATAGTACATTTCCTACTGCAGTGCAGTTTTATTACTACTAAACGTAAAACATCAAGAAAATGCATCCGTTGTCCAAATTGTTTGCAGCTTTGGGCCGTGAACATTTTTGTCGGTTGCCTGGAAATTTTTTGATGAGTGAGAAGCTCTCTCAATTTCAAGTTTTTTCTTTTACCCGCGAAAACAACAATAAATTTGTCCGTGTCCGCTGTGTGTGGCATGCACCTTACCACTTAAATACAAGTGCTGCCATGGTTATTTTATGTATTTGATATGTCGGTAATATAGTGCAGTTATTGTAATAGATTTAGAAACCTGCATTCGCCATTTTGATTATAGCTATTTCTGTTTCGCATTTATCGATTATCAAAGCTGAAAATTTTCAAAGACGTGTGGACATCGAGCAGACGCTAGAACTATTATTTCTATGAATAAAACTGCATATATTGGGAAAAAAATTTAATAAACTACTAAAGAAAACTATATTACTGCTTTGAGGATTGTGTTTAAATCATTTGATTTGAGTATTCTTGATTTGTTAATACGGTAAGTAAAGTACGTACAGTTTCATACTTTCACTTAAGGTATGAGGCTAAATCCGTGAAAAAAAGTTGAGTTTTGTAGTGATGATGCCTCGCCTTTGCCGTCGTAGTAGAAGCATGTCATTACATCAAGCCACGGAAGTCTAGTCTAGTGGAGTCTCGGTTTAATATATAAATATATTTGTGTGTGTGTGTGATGTTTTTCGATTCTGGCGTCAATGGAAGTTTGCATATTTTGCATTTTTTTGTTTATTTTTTAACTATTCTAATGTGCAGTTCGAAACCAAACACATTTTTTTGTTTGCCTGCACAAAATTTAAGTTTAATCCTTAGCTGCCACATGGGGCAATTCTAAACCCCAGACTTTTCTCTATTGAGTTTTTTGATATGTTTTACTTTGCCTGTTTTCTTTTATTTACAAATATTTGAGGTTCGGCCACAGAACTTTTAAAATTAATATTTCTAGGAGAGGAAATATGAACTATTTTGTTTTTGTACGGGATCATCAGAATAATGGCAGATAGATGAGTGTGTTCCGAAGAAATGTTGGAAAAAATAGGACTATCTCATACATTTGACTGCTGTGGTGGTATTATATTCGGTAAAGATATTGATACTTAAAAATTCATCCTGAAAAATGAATATCTTAAGTTATCAATTCATTATTGTACTACCATAAACTTGATGAACAATTATCCATCTTCCAAATTGCGCAAAATTATTAAAAATTTTATGCATTAAGAACCTTCAATGTACCTACCTATAATTGTACTGAAAAGTTAAAAAATTAACTGCATCTTTATGTAAAACTAATAAAGGCTGAAGGTCGTGAGAGAATCGAGCATCAATATTTTTTGATATGGATTTTTTGATACCGTATCGCACCACGTTCGTTTCGTTACAATTAAAAATGCAGTAAGCCTTCTGTATAGGTACTAACATGGGAAGCCACAAGCCCATGTTTATTACAGGTCCACTCGAGCAGCTGTCTAAGCCCACCCCTTTAACATTGTCTTGATGTTCAACAGAACCACGCATTATCGTTTCGAAAGTTGTGGAATAGTCTAACTGCGGGCGTGTTCGCCGGCAGTTTTGAGCTGTGCAATTTTAAAACATCTTTACTGACACTACACACCATCTGTCCACCCTCCAACTATCACCCAACTTCCGAATCAACACAGTGTATACACATTTATAGGGGGAATCCCCTCGGCGTTGGTTCAGGCTAAAAAAAATTCTCAAAATATTGTATGTGGTGGTGACGCAGTGGCCACTTGAAAACGTCGAATATGGGGTGTTGTGAGATTTCGACATTTTCATATCACATCGGTCGTTTTTTGGACACAGGCATTTTTCTTAATGATCCGGATAGATTCACGGCAGCAGGTGGGCCGAATTACAGCAGCCGTGATCGAGCAAAATTACGAAGGGCACGACGAGACAAAATCTTCAATCTTTTACAATTTTGCTCAATCACGGATGCTGTAATTCGGCCCCAGGTTTTGGAATTGCCTGCACATTATCAATGCCGAGCGTATCTAGTGCATCACTTCGCAGTGCATTAAATGAAAACTACCCCATTAATTTCGGCCGAGAATGTGACATTATTGCAACAAAAATCCGACGAAAAGAAGAAAAAGAACTTAAAACAATCACAAAAGTCGTATCGAATCAATTGCCCGGATCATGATTCAATTACTATAGGTTGTCCATTTATTTGACGTTTACTCACAAGAATGAAGATATACACCCGTAAAATTGAAGAGGAAAGCAAAAGAGTAATATTTTAATGCCATCAAAGTAATCAGCTGCAGGAATATCTTACTTTTTCGCAGTACTAAATACCTAAGGATACATTTCACTGCTGCTTTTTCTACTACGTCCTGCTGCACTACTTTTTTGTTTTGATAGAAAATTTAAGTGAGTTTTTAAAAAACTAATTTCAATATTTTGTTGTGCAAATCGATTCACACCGCTGACAGCTTATTGGATCCACTGGCACATTATATTTTCGAATTTTATCACCAAAATACACTGTTTTGCAAATACCGCACGTTATTTTAACAATTACAAATTAATTGTAGCGATTTATATATTTCAATTGAAAAAAACGACTCGCAACAAAATTTAAAAACAATTTTCAAAAATAATTATCAGAGCAATAATTGTTATATTCGCAATGCACACTATTGTTTCCTGCTAATAGCAAAATATAGAATAACTACTTTTTTTAAAAAAAATACACAAAACACTGAAACATAACTTTTTTCATAGAAGACCACAAAACCCTGGTTATCATTTATATTTGAGAGAGAATATATTTTTTTTACAAATTTACGGGTGATGTCAAACGAATGGACAACCTATAATAATTGAATCATGGCCCGGATCAGATCATCTTTTCATCTTTTTTTAGGCTTTAAAAATTACTTAAAATTTTGTAACTTTAAAAAATAACGCAATTGCAGGTTGTTAGACAATTAAATATTCTACAAACAAAATGTTTCCAGTATAAATATTAATTTTTGAGGAAGTTATCGTTAGCCTTATATACAAATTGTATTCTTTTTTAAATCAAAATGCATGCACTCAGCGAAAATTAATTAAAAGCACTTGATATTTCTTTAATAATACGTTATTGCATTAAAAAATAAACATTTTTTTGTTGACTTTAATGTTATAATACTTAATAATATAACTTAATATTAAGTTAACTCTAGAAGTTATAACAAGTCTAGAAGCCTGTTTAGCGCGAATTAATTATATGCACCAATATGAAAAGCTGAAGAGATCGTCTTTTATGTAATTTTGTTCGCTGAATCTGAATCTGGCATCAGAATCATTCCACTACTTAACCCATTCGCTACATTGTATCCATATGGATACAAACTTTTTATCAGCTAGAAATCGGAAATTTAAACAAATATTACGTTTTTATGTTTTTATTTTTTAATTGTTTCAATGTCTGTAAAGTTTCGTGTATTTTCAATTCGTTAAGTGTATATTTTTATGACATATTTAAGTTTTCGTCCAAAAATGCAACTTTCCGCTTGGAAGCGAGTGCAATTTTTTATCATTTTATTAATTTATCCATTTTTTTATTTATTTTTTTGTTTTTTTTTCCTTTTAAATAACATAGATAATATAATAAAAGTTGTATAATAAAAATTAAATTTAATAACAAAATTATTCACTCACAGCGCGCAATAGGAGGCGCTCTCGACTGTGTGCTATAACTTCGTTGATATTTTCAATTTTGATTTCAAATTTTACAGTATACTCTCGAAATCCATTTCCATCCTTAAACTACAAGAATTACTAAAATAAAGTATCTTTTTTACTTTATATGTCAAAATATTTCAACGGCTGCACGTATTTTATTTTTTGGATTGATACATCTATATCATGTTGTAAATATGATCTAAATATTTTGTACTCCTGCCTTCATCTGAACTTTTTTTAAACCGTTTATAATAAAGCTTAAAAATTAAAATAAAATATAAAACTTACTCTCAAAGTTAAATTATTAAATAATTTAAATTAAAAATTCAAATAAGAGTTGTCATCAGTTACCGTATCGACACAATTTAATTTAGGTCGCATTTAGATCAATTCGCACACAGCCATAGTATTAGTTTATTTTTATTCATTCAGTTGTAACACAATTATTGCCCAATTATATTACAAGTCATATCAATGTTCGAGTCAAACTTAATAATAAAAAACATGCATGCACCTAAAATGTTCGATTTCCCTATCACATATATAAACACATAAAACAACTAACAACATATTGTCAAATCCCGATTGCCAGTAACCATAAGCTTCTTCAAAGAAAAGAGGAAATCTACTAAAAATAAATTAAAAATTTAAGAAAAAAAGTCATTAGATATTAATTTGAAAGTGTTCCAAAAGGTTGCTCTTAAATGCTTTCAAGGTTCTCGAAAATGTACGCATTGAATAGGGCAACCTGTTCCAACAACGAGCTGTGCGAACTAGAAAAGATCGCTCAAATGTCGATGATGAGATTCTAGTAATTATTACTATAGAGAACCATTAATATAGAGAAACCAGTAAATAGCAATTGAATGTCATCAGCAAAGATAAACGGTTTACATGCATTCATGTCAAGCAAACTGGACTCATGACCACTGTGAAAAACAAATTGTTAACGATTGGACTGTTATGATAACAAGTCTACAGGCAGTATTTGAGAATTTGAATTGAAGATTGATTTTAATGATTTTATATTCTATTACATGTTCTTAGTTATATTTTCAACAACTTTGGATAGCGCAGGAAATATACTAATTGGTCTAAAATCTTCCATCCCATCGACTTTGAAGCAGGGTTTTTCGGAATAGGTACAACCCTTGCCACCTTCCAAGCATCCGGAAACTTTGAGGCTGTAAGAATGTTATTAATGACAAATAATATTTAAGTTTTTGAATTTATGGAAGTATTAATTTTATTGGAATGTTATTATTTCCGATAGCATTTGATTTAACACTTAAAACAGCTTTCACTAGATCATCCTCGGAAATATTTTTAAAGTAAAAATTGTCCTCACTATCTTCAAAAGTTTCAAAATCAAACTGGAAGACATCATTACAATTTGATTATTTATAAAAAAACTTATTAAACTAATCGACATCGAATTCTTCGTTAGAGTTGTTAGATTTAAGGCAGCCACTATTGCGCAGTGTATTCCAAATTTGCTTCGAGTTTAGCCCTTCAAAATATCGTGAATTAAAAGGTTTCTTTCGAATAGTAGACTTAACACTATTGCGATATTTGCAAAAAGTTTTCCAATTGTGATCAGTAGCTCGTTCCTGTAACAAAATCGGCAAGTTACTGATTTGTGTGACGTCACGCGCTATTGATCCCTAATTACCGATTTCGTGACAACTAATGTTTATGTACGCTGGAATCGGTAAAAATTCGGTCCGTGATGAAAAATAATACAAATCGAGAACAAACGTTGCGAAATGGAGTCAAATGAAAAATAGCTGTATACTTGCATTTATATTATTTTATGTGCGATAAAATTTTATAGTAAAAAGTCTCGTTATTAAAAAGTGATTATATGAAGTTTAAGTAAATTAATGATGTAATATTGATGTGTTATAATGTTTGCGGAAATAATCAACTATTATGAATGTAAATAATTTGACAATAAGTGATGTGCAACAAATACTTAGCAAATACATATTTGCGACCGGGTTCTTTTGCATTGCTCTAACAAATATTTTGTTTTTTAAATTTCCTTCTTTTATGTAAATGGGCATTCTTTTCAAATCGCATTACATTGAAAACTAAGTAAAACTTTTAAAACAAAAAATGTATTATAATCAGTAAAAAATTTAACTTGAGCGAAAATGGCCGTTTTAGAATACTAATTGCGAGCACTTGTTATTTCATTTTTACAAATCGGTAGAAATATTACTTGCCGCAGAGCGAGTGAGAAAAACATGAAGTTTTATCGATTCACTTTTCTTACACAAATACTTTTTTGAAAGATTCTATTGAAGTGAAATCGGAACATGTGACAGCTTATCGATTTGGAACAAACAAATCGAAAAGATATCGATTCAGATTATTACACAAACAGTGTAGGTTAGAATTACGTCAGAGTGACGTCAAATCGGTAACTGCGATCGTTACGAGTTTCAAGAACGAGCTACAGATCTATTTTGCAGGTAAGCTTTAAAAGCAAGATCACGCAAGTACTTCGCAAATAAAATCTGACAATTTAATTCGCTATCATTCCTATAGTTGACTTTATATTTAGTGATAGGGACAAACGAGAAAGATTCAGTTAAAAAAGAGTTTAATAAACTGAGATTAATTTCACTCATACAAAATGCGTTGGAAGTTTCGAAGTTAATAGCGTTATAGGTTCGATATTCGAGTTGATAGCTGGTGATAGCATTTTTCCTGAAAGCTTCACAACACTCGGGTCACTTAACAAAAAATAATCAATAAGAGATGTTGAATTATGGTGAACATCATAGTGGGTTGGAAGCGAATTGTGAACACAAGATAAGTTGCAGCGAAGATATAAAGAACGTAAACTTATTGACTTGGACATATCAAACACGTTATGATTAAAGTCGCCAACACCAATGACTTTGGAATATCTCAAATACTGTGACCAATATTAAGTTTCCCTCCATGTTTATTGAGCTGAGCTCCATTCAAATTAGGTAACACCATGTTTATATAATAAAAAGGAAAAAAATAGGCGCAATACATTAAACCTAATCTTAGTTTTAAATTGCATGGATATATGCATATAATTTTAATAAAAAGTAAATATATAAAAAAATGTATGGATAATAAATATTTACAAAATTCATGGATTTAAAGAAATTTTGACTCGTATCTTCAAGTGGTCGATCAAAAATAAGTTTAAAAAAGTAATAAGTAATAATGAAAAAATTTGACTACAGTTAAAAATTCAATTAATACCATCTAGATTCAAAGAAACGTTTTCATTAAAAGTGTCATCCGGAGCAACAAATGAGGCAACAGGATAAGAAGGCGCTAACATTGTTGTAACTTCCAGTAAGCTGGACATTTTCTTGACCATTAAGCGTCGTAATTTTAGATTTGGGATCATCCGTGTTTAAAATTTTGAATTTTTTATCTTGTTTTCTTTTACAAGCTTTCTGCAAAGAATGTTTAGCTTGCTAGCAGCTGGCGCATAATGATCGTTCAGGTAAACTCTCGATTGAATGCTACTACCAATTAGGTCGCATAGCTTCAAATTATTTTAAGTAATGCTTCATAATATCATCTCGTAGCCGAACACTGTTTAATTTGACCAGAACTGCCTTTTGGTTTTGAATGTAGCAGCATTGTTGGATGTTGTTGCCATTGCTTGGAAAATTTAAAAACTTTATCAATGTCGAAGCTGGATCGTAGATATTATTCATTGCCGAAGGCATGCCACTTATAACAATATCTGCCCTGTTAAGACTTCGCTAAAGTATATTATTTTCGTGCTCCAATTCCTTGATTTTGTTGTTTACGGCAGTTTTAATATGAGTAATGTCGATTCTTATATTTTCTGATATTTTTCATTCCTTCTTTAATAAAAAACTGTTCTTAAATATCTACTTATAGCTATAACTACTCTTATATGCTATGGGCCTTAAATTATAAATTGTACATATTATGACCCATAAAATATAAATTGTATAAATTATGGTCCATCACACTAAATAAAAGCACTAATACCACTGAAAATATGTTAACACACTTATTTGTAATTGATCTGCATTGATGTATTTTCCTAGCAAAAACTATGTGAACAAAAACACTGCGAAATAATGAAAAAAAAATTAAATTAAATTTTTTTTTAAAGTGAATTTGTTCAAATTTCCTCTACTTCTGAGCATCCTGAAAAATTGTACTGTTTGAAAGGTCATTATTTTGAGAACAGATTATTATGTATTTAATTTAAATTGTTTATATCTGAAACCTGTTACCCGATTTTTTACAAATTAACAAAAATAGCTTGTTCTGTACTCTGAAATACAATAACAGAATAGCGTTAAATAGCTGAATAGCGTTTCTGCAACACCTTATCCTGAGGAAACCAACAGCGGATAAAATTGACCATTGATCTTTTAAAGGAATCGGGACGATATTTTTGACAAGTTTGATCTATGCATATTGTTTTCAAATGTAAACAGGACTCATCACCTTAAACTTCGCGCGCTGCATTCACCTAATATGGCTCCTTGAGACTTCCGATTTTTCAGCAAACTCAAAAGACCCCTGCGAAGGTAGCCTTTTGAATCGATCGAGCAGATAGAGTTGAATCGAAGAACTTTTCTTTGTTGGTTTGAAAACCACTGAACATCGTGGCATGCAATTTAACACAGATGACAAGACAGTGCTATTAACTTAGAAAAATATTTAGCCTTATCTATAAAGTGCGTGCTGTTTAAGGTGACCAGAAACGTTTACATTTGAACACAGAGTTATTGCAAATGTAGCTAATTTTTGATTTGAGACTATATTTGCGTTTTTTAAGCTCAAAATACACTTAACCATAATACTTTTACATATGTTTCATATGCATTTTTAATTCCTCAAATAATTTGCCAAACTGCTTATTTTTTTGTCACTAATGAGAGAACCTACTCTTAAACTTCTACAACAAGTTTAATAACTCCAACACTTTCTATTACAATTTTGTCATTTAAAAATATATGAAAACAAACTGAAAACACAATATGAAAAATCACGCTGTTGCTAAAAACTAAACTAAACTAAAAATAAAAAATAAATGTTGATAGATTTGCTCTCTAATTGGAAAGTTAGAGTTATTTGGAATAGTCATGAGTAGGGCTAGGAATCTCAAGCAAATGCATGTTTTTACTGGGAATCTTGAAACGCAAATGGTGAAGTTATTTTACGAATCATAATTTCCTTCAAAATGGCATTCAATCGTTAGTGTATATTTTTGCATACTTTGCAATAAATGCATGGTTTTGCATATTTTACAAAAAATGCCTATTTTTGCATATCTATTGCGCATATTTTTGTATATTTTACAATAAATGCATGTTGTTTTTGCATATTTTTGCTTTTTTTGATTTGCAACCTTAAGATAACTTAGAATTATTACTTTTATGATCACTTCATATTTTTGTTGTTTTTGATAAATTAATTTTAGATGTATTTTAAAATTGTTTTTCTTTTTTTGTTAATACATGGAATACTTAATTTTGAACCGATAATATAATAGAAACTATTTTTAATTGCATATTTTACCTGTTTTTATGAAAACAGGTAAATTTTTTAGTGCATGAGATTCCTAGCCCTAGTCATGAGTCATTTCTCATTTATAAGAATTCCTACTTAGTTTGTTCTCTTTGAGTTATTTTTCTAGAGCAATTTCTAAGTGTTGCAGATTTGCAACGCGGCCCTATATAAGGTTAGGAATCAGTTTGACACACTATAAATAAGAATAAGGGTTTGTTCAGTATCGTCAAATTATTGCACATGCTTTGCCGCATTCTTACTTTTATGCACTGCTTATGCCAATGCACTTGCTTTTCTTCCTGCTTTAGCGCCAAAAACAGCGTCATATTAACAATTTAACATCTGCATGAGTAAAAATAATAATAAAATAGTAAAAAATTTATCAAGAATTTCTCAATTTTCATAAAAAATTAATTTTATTGCTAATTTAAATACTTAGCATCCTCAAATTTTCTATTGCAGCATTCAATTTTATGTTGCTTTTGCTGCTGACATTTCCTCATCGAAAAAGCAAGGTTGCTGCACTTAAAATGATTGATTTTTGCAATGTTGCCAGAACATTTCTTCACAGAACGCAATGCTTTGAATACTGCAGCAGTAATTGAGCATTATTGAGAAATTGAACAAACCCTTAGTTGCCATACAACTAAGGCTCCTGTTATGCTTCTTAGCATTTTTTATCACATTCTTTTAATATTTTTCTATATATGATTGAGTCGTTGTTTTCCTTAATTGAATGCCATTCGTCCATATACAGCTGTGGTCAAAATAATTGAAGTTCTCTTATATTCATTCATACATGTTTGCATAAATAATACTTGTCTACAAATTTCGGATCCGGTATACCCGTAATCTGTACTAATTTTTTTTTCTATAATGTAAAATTTTCCAGATACAGGGTTTTTACGTTTTTGGCACGTGTTTAGTATAATTGATCTAGAATGAAACTACTCGCCATAAAAAAAACCAATAATATTTCCTATTTTAGAAAAATTATCAATTTTTCCATCAATATATCAACCATTATCGTGTCATATTCTGTACCGGAGCTAAAATTTTTATATTAGCCAACGAAATGTCTAGAAATTTTGTATCTTTTGTTTTAGCGGAGCTGTAATCGTTTAAAATTTAAAATGTCTGTTTTTCATGTAAAAATACATTTAATCGACAGTTTTTTATCTAAATTTTAGCTTTGGACGATTACGGTTTCGCTAAAACAAAAGATACACAATTTGTTGATATTTCATTGAATAATCTCAAAATATTTCATCTGCTACCGCACATGACACGATAGTGGTTGATATATTGATTGAAAAGTTGATATTTTTTCTAAAACACAAAATATTATTTTTTTATTTTATGGTGAGTAGTTTAGATTCTAGATCAATAATACTAAACACGTGCCAAAAACGTAAAACACCCTATATTTTAAAAATTTTACAATATGGGAGGAAAATAAGTACAGATTTGGAACCAGTGTTGAAAGTACATATAGGAATGATTATGGGTTTACCGGATCCATAACTTGTAGACTAGTATTATTTATCCAAACATGTCTGTATATAAGAGCACTGCTATTATTCTGACCGCAACTGTATGTTAAATAATTTATTTTGAGGGAATACTATTGTTGTCTAAAAAGAGTTTTCAACTTGAACTTCTATTTGAAAATTTGTTCCTGTAGTAGTATCGAGAATTTGTATTGGTCCACTTTGTCTTTCACTTTAACCGCTTTATTTTGTATAACGAAAATGCACACCAACGACAGGCAAGACACGAGAAGCAATACTTTTTTCTATGCGAAATTCTATTGCTTCTCGTGTCTTGCTTGTCGTTGGTGTTCATTTTCGTTATACAAAATAAAGCGGTTAAAGTGAAAGACAAAGTGGACCAATACAAATTCTCGATACTACTACAGGAACAAATTTTCAAATAGAAGTTCAAGTTGAAAACTCTTTTTAGACTAATTTATTTTATTTATTTGTCTAATTTATTTAAACAAAAATAGTATATTAATATAACAAGAAAGCAAAAATAAATTTGAAAGCCACGGAGGGTTGTTAGTACAATATATATTTAGGGAGCTCTTTTTGAAATCAGGAACCCCTCTGGTTTTTTTTTTAATTGTTGAAGGAAGATCCTCAAAATTTATTTTTAAAACTGTATTTTTGTATGCAGCATGGTGTTATTTTTTTGTGTCACAGTTTAAAGTATTTTATACCTTTTCCACACTATCCATTTTTTAGCTAAAAAGTTTTGGTCCCTAAACATAAATGGAAGTAATTATTATTGTGGTATCTATGTCATCAAAGAATGGTAAAATTGTCTAATTTCGTATTAATACAAATATCCAAGGAATAATATTAAATACATGGAAACTGGATCAAGGGTTTGGGAAGTGAAAATATGTGGTAAGTTGTCGCATACATAGTTTCATGTTATTACGAAAATTCTATATTTGTGTTTTATACTCCTAAGAGTTGGTTATTATTTTAATAAAAATCAGCAAAATAATTAAATCTATTTCATTAAATCAGTGAGCTCGCGTTCTTAATTTTCAGTAAGAAAAACTTTTAATTACCTTTGAAATCGTTCTTCGGTTTTATTAGGTCAATCAGTTTCATTAGGTTATTTTATAATCGGAAGGAATTTTCGGTGTCTTTGAATTTAGTTTGAGTCTCTGTCTTGGGAAGACGAAGTGCAGGCAAATTTTTATTTAATTTTGTGTAGAGCAATGTTAAAATTGCCTTTTGAACGAATGTGCAGACGATCGAGATATACCTTCATTATTCTCTTATGTCATATATTAAAATAAGTCTTAACTTCTTGCAACGAAAGGTTAATCCGATTTGGGAATTTTAAAATTAAAACATCCAAAAAATAATTTTACATGAAGGATAACAACTTAGAAAAGACTAATTTTATATCAAGAACCAAACAAGTGATTGATTCTTTTAACATGCAATTAAGTTATGTTGACTCTATTTTAGTTTTCATTATGTCTAAAAAGGCTATTCTATCTAAATCTCCACATTTGTGCTTGTATAAATGTTAATATGTATTACTAAAAGTGGTTAAAATTAATTCGGAAACAAACGTTTGTTTATTAAAACCTTAAATATATATTTCATATGATATATGTATATACATGTCCTCTTTTAAAATTTTTTAATAATATATTAATTTATTTAAATAAAACCTTATGAAATATAAAAAATAAAATCAATAAATTTAATACTTTAATCCTCGAGATCGCAAAACATTTGGCCTAAGACCACGGAAACCATAAATATTTGTACGGAAATTTGTTGGAACTGGACGATAGACAATTACTGAGGGTGGCGCTAGGCTAGTACTCAGTGCATTGCGTAAATTTGGAGCAACATAACTACGTTGAGTTGTTGAAAATCCATCTGCCTGTTGCCGTTGTTGAGGTGTTGTATTAAATGAATTAGAGCCACCTTGACTTGGCTGTAATGGAAGAAGGGAGTTTACTGGAAACGTTACTGGACTACCAGATTGTGAATTTTCGAATATTTGCTGATTGCTCTGAGACTGCACTTGTGTCCTCTTTGAGATTGCTGGAGCAATATAACGCTTTCCATCGTTATTATTGTTATTCACGGGAATGTCATAAGTACGTCCTGAAGATTCAGTCACTGGTATGCTGATTGGTGGACTATGAACACAAGGCTTGGGATAATCATAGCCCAAATCCGATTTGGGAATTTCTGCAATGTATTTATCAAATTGCTTTTGTACTGGTGTTGAGAAGTTGGCATCAATCATTGGTTCCCGTACGCGATATTTTTCAACGGACAATGACTGAGATCTCGACATGGCTGTGCTGTGTTTTTTATTACTGCTACTCGGAATCAACTCTGCATCTCCTTTTATTTTCTCAATTGAAGCTTCATCATCTGTTTGAGGTGTTTCCATTAGCTCAGGAGATTCTTCTCGTACTGGCTTTTCAATTTCTTTTATTACCGGAGCCTCAGTTCCTTCTTTTTTGTCCTTTTCTTCTGGTTTTTTATTTACAAAGTCAAAGAGATCATCAACATCTGGTACCTCTGGAATTTTCCCATACGAATCAAAATTATCACGAAAAGCTGATCCCCATTCTTCGTTTTTATGCAATTCTGGCTTAATTTCCAGCGGTTGGTGCTTTTTTTTATTGTCGACATTTTTTATAACTGTTATTGTTTTAATACGTGTGCCTTCTTTGGAGTCAATGTCAGTAGCAGCATAACTCAGGCTGAGATCCCGTTTAGTTTGATTAACAATTTTGGCATCAGACACTTTGGTGCTTGTTGAGTATGACGATCGTGCTGGCAACAATTGCACGGAAGTACAAAGGAATCCAGATATTATAACAACCTAAAAAACAAAAGCAAAACATTTATCAACATCTATCTATTCAAATATTAGGTAAGTTCTAGTTATTAAGATTATGGGAGTAGAGCAAAAATTTTAGTAAGACCCCTGTTTTTAATATACATAAAATTGCATTAATTTTGAATAAGGTAAACAAAAAGAACGTCTATTAAAAGTCAATATCTAAAAATAAATTAAAATTTATTGTATTGATATCCATACCGAAGTAATAGATAACATTATTGGCAAGCGAAAAAGTACATATATCCAATACATGAAAATAAAGTTATTGATCAGTAAGATTAGAAGTTAAGTACATTTTATACTGGATAGCTTACACGAAGTGCTGCAAAGTTGGTTATATGATAAGACTATTATAATTTTTGTTTTTATTTACACACAATAAACAAAGATGAACTGCAACATGGAAAAAGTTGCTGTCGTCGTTTTCTCCCGTTGAGGTTTTCGAATTCTATCGGGGTAAAGAGTGGAAATATTTTTTAAAGCTTACTAAGTTGTATATGCTCTATGGATGCATAGCTTCTCATAGATAAACCCATATAGAATTTACCCTATTATCAAGTGTGTATCGCTTTTTTTTTTAATTTTTACAAATTGTCTGTAATAGAAAATATAAAAAAAAATTAATCATAATTTTTCGAGATGTGTAGGTTGTGTATATATTATTTCATTTGATATTTATCATCTGAATTTTAATATATAGCTTTCTTTGACAAGAAATGGGGTGCAAATACACCCATTTTAACAGGAAAAAAGCCATGTAATCATCAGTGCAGGAAACAACTTGGATTAAACCTAAAATGTCAACGAAAAGTGCTGATGCGGATGGTTTTAGAAACACATATAGGAGCAGAATCCATCATTATACCCCACACATATAAAAATGCGTATGGGGTATATTAACTTTGTCACTCCGTTTGTAACGCCGATAAGGAGGCGTGGCAGGTATTGAAAAGTATATATCACTCATTTCGTGCAAGACCGTCACAACTCAAAATTTGTGTTTTTAAGTTAAACATACAGAAATATGCATTGTTATCGTATCTTTAATTTGAGTGAATTCAAACCCGATTTCCTGTTAATTGACTGTTTTACAGATTCTTGTGTCGTTTTGACTTTGAGCAATTTCTTCACTTTTTTGTAGAAATAACGTTTCATTTCTATTTATACCAACATTTTAATTTCTCCATAATTTTTCAACAACAACGACTTTTTATATAATAAACCATTTTTTAAATAAAAATCCAAGCAAGTAACCTTATATTTTTTGTAGTAATAAAGTACCAACTCAAAACGTGACTCTCTCTAATTCAAAATTATGTTATCATATTGTAGCAAAATCGTTACAACTCAAAATGAAACATTTGTTAAGATGAATTTTTGTATTTACAATTTTCAGTCTACCTCTGAAATTAATGGTCGTGATGTAATTTTAAAACTTCACAAGGCTCTCCTGAAAAATACTTAATTTTGAGTTGTGACAGTCTTGCACGAAATGAGCGAAATATTCTTGATCAGCATCACCTCCTGAGTCGATTTAGCCATGTCCGTCTGTCCGATGAGTAGATGTGGCAGGTATGGAAAAGTATATATATTCCTGATCAGCATCACCTCCCGAGTCGATTTAGTCATGTCAGTCTGTCTGTGATCACGATAACAGCCGTAATATTAGAGCTATCGTAATAAAATTCAATATACATATAAGTTTTTTTTCAAAAATGAAGATTAAGTTCGAAAATTAGCAAAATCGAAAGAAAACCACGGCTATCTCCCATACAAAGTGACTTTACCAAAACGGTAAAATTTCATTAAAACTGATCTAATGACTTAAAATTTTATAAACAAGCTTCTACTCTTAATGTACACTTTCAGTATGAAATTTATAAAAATCGAATGAAAACCATGGCTACCTCCCTCCAATAAGTGATTTTTTAAATCAGTGAAATCTCCTTAAATTTCACAGATATTATTACAATAGCTTAAAACTTTGCAAGTTTGTTTTAATCGTAACTATGACTCTTTGTTTGCTATATAAAATAATAAAATTAAAATTCCGCCACCTCCTATACAAAGTGGAGTTATATTAATTGATTAAATAATCTAATAATTGATCGATTTCGGTCAAAGTCATGTGTAATTGAACATTTGGTTGTGAAAATAGCCACCCTTCAGTTAGAACACTAGCTTCTGGCGGAGCAAAAAACTCGTTTCATTTCTATGGTGCATTTCGACAAACTGTCGAACACCAATGAATGTTGAAATAAATAAAGAAGCAACTAGAACAGATGGCAACCCTTGATAGAGTTGATGGCGGTGATCTATAAATAGCCTACTGCTTTGAAATGTAATGATTAGCAGCCATACAATTCAAAAGAATGAATTCCAAAATCTGCTTACTCATATACTAGTTTAAACAGTGAGTTGATCACAGCTTAATCACTCAAAGACTACTGAAGAGGAAAATGTAGCGATTTCCGAAACAGACTGTCTAGTCAGCTGTTGTTGTTGCCTTCTTAAAAACTTACTTGATCTAAAGCTCACAATTTAATTTAGTAAAAACTTTATAAATTCCAAAACATGAATGCTTAAACTTGATATTGTTTACATACGCTTTAATATATAAAAAGGATTCTGAGTTTCAAATGTAAAATATTTGGATAAAAACCACGCGCTATAAAAATGACGTCACCAAAATAATGCAACATTCAAGACTTCGAATAAACTAAAATACGTTCGGTATTTTAACGTCGGTCCTGTCGAAGATATTTCCTTACTGGTTTTTTTAAATTCAATGAGATATTTTTAAAACAAATTAAAAGTGATATTTTTTTAAAAATCTTAACCTTCATCGGACCCTTATTTCTAGAAACGAATAGGCTCCTTAAATTTTACACACAGGAGCCATATTTTCATCGATGAATGAAATGCATGCGATCCTGTCGGTTAAAGTAATTAATTAATTATTCATTATTTTAATCAATTTAAAAAAAAATTTCAAATCGAGTAAAAAAAATCTAAATATATAAAAATGAATGTACAGCTGTGTGAAAATTAATAGTTATTTGCAGACATGTTTGGATGAATAATACTAGTCTACAAATTTTGGATCCGCATTGTTACTCCTATATGTACTTTCAACACTGGTTACAATTCTGTACTCAGTTTCCCCCTTATATCTTACAAATTTCAAGATACAGGGTGTTTTACGTTTTTGGTACGTGTCTAGTATTATTGATCTAAAATCTAAACTACTCACCATAAAAAAAATCAACTTTTTCATCAATATATCAACCACTGTCGAGTCATGTGCTGCAGCGGAGCTAACATTTTTAGATTTTCCAACGAAATGTCAACAAATTTTGTATCTTTTATTTTAGCGGAGCTGTTATCATTCGTTAGAAACCTAGTTCCAAAAAACATGCTTTTACTTTTTCCACATAAATTAACCCATTGCTGGTCAGAAGGTCATTTGCTATTCGGCCTCCCAAACAATTTTTTTCTTGTTTTGACCCAGCAAATACAGTAAATTTTGTCTTTTGTTACTTTGTTCTACTCGATAATAGTGCGCGTCGTGAAAAAAACGAGCAGCAATATTTTTTGATATGGAAAAATGTATTGCTTACCGTGTCCCACGTTCAGCCTTCGTTTCGTTATGCATGTTTGTACACAAATGATCGAGAACTGGACCAACGGGTTTCATGGCGACTTCGAGCGGATCATGTTCTTCAAAAGGTTTTTAATACGCTCTGAGGTTTGCCATTGTCTGCAGAGAGGTGACAGCCAAACATAAATATTAATTCAATTGAAAAACATTCTGTATCAGATGGTACTTAAACCGGGGCTACCCCAGTTCTTGAGCACCCGGCCGCGCACTTGAAACAGTATGCGACGGAAGAGTTTTGCATCCAAACTAATTTATATTCCTGTAGAGATTAACCGCCTCATTTTGTATAGAAAGAATATTGCTTGTTGGGTTTCGTTTTCGATGTACAAAATAAAGCAGTAAATTAAATTAGCAGGGCTTGCAACTCTTCGACAAATGTGAAGCATATGGTATGTTTCGGGAGTTTTATAATTTTGTGCTGGAGTTGTATGGGATTTAATGCTACTCATTTTTTAAAATAAATTTTGATAAATCACCTTTGATTCGAATTTCAAGACCCTATTTTATGTGTGCCATGTCATACAATTTTGGTGAGTTTTGTACTACGTTTGCTATAAACACCGAGGCAAATATTATTTTTTTTTTTTACATGCAATTACAATAGAGTTCAGCCTATGCAGCTTTTTCGCACTTTAACAACATTTTCCCATTTAAAATTCCAACTCAAAAAGCAATTGAAAAATATTCAACGCTTTTTATACGCGTGGCTCAAAACAAGCCAATATTGGAAAAATTTACCCACCAACAAAGAAGTTTTGATTAAGCACATTACAATACCTTACAACTAACCATGCATAAATGTACGTAGATCTAATTATATAATAGTTTTTAGTCTATTTTTGAGTTGACCTTTCGACAAGTTAACATTAAATACGCTACAGTTGTTAACAAAGGTACTTGTGCGATTTAAAGGAGCAGTTAACATATAATTTGTTCTACTAAATGTTAAATAAGTTAGCGTTTCTACTGCTTCTACGGTTAGTATTAAAATTTATAAGTGAAAGAAGTTCTGGAGAATCGAATATGTATGAGTTGGTGTAAGTAAACAGTACCAGCAGATTTTCTTCTCTCACTTAAAGAGTGCATTTTTAATAATTTTAAACGATTCTCATATGTAGGAAAGTAAAAAGTGTCTGTTCCACTTAAGCCTCTCAGAGCAAACCGAACAAAACGGTTTTGTATTCTTTTTATTCTATCAACATGCACATTGTTATGTGGAGAACATACACTTGCGCACTCTACGTGAGGACTCACAATTGAATAATACCGCGTCGTAGTAGTTGTTATGAAACTTGCAAACTCTTTGACGTTAGTTACACGACTTAAAGCAGTATCTTCAATTTTGTAATCAAAAATTTAAATTGTTCCTTTTACGCGAAAGGGTCAAGGTGCGTTTCATATTTATAACCCACCCACTTTGATGGTTTCATTTATATAAATGAAGAAATTGGTTTCCTATTAATAAAGAACAAAATAGTAAGTACTGTAAGGCTTGTAGTTTACGATGGCAACCCTGTTTTGTCATGCTCTTCGAAATACCGTTATATTTCAACAAAACGTTAAGCTGGTTCAATTATCGTTTCATAAATCATAACAGCTAATAGGTTTTTATCTGAGCTAGGTAATCCGCGTGGTAAAACTTTGTCAGAGCTAGAAAAAGGAAAAAATTTTGGCTTGGGCTTCTGATAACATTTTAGTGAGCAAAATTTCAAGAAAACTTGAACGCATCCGACGAGTGATCGCAAATTTTCTTAAATATACGCAAGAATGTAAAAAAAGCGATCCGGACGTAAGAGAAAGATATACAAGAGGGAGGTGCGTGAAATCATACGTGACGCCAGTAACTGGACAGCCAGTTCTCGTTTGGCAAGAAATTGCAAAACCAAAGTTTCAAAACCAACGGTTTGTCGTGTGTTGAAACGATTCCTTGATAGTTGCCGATCTAAAATGAAAGCAATTCCAAGGCTCCTTAAACGACATAAGACAGCGAGACTGGAATTTGGTGAAAAAAATATGAATACTAATTGGTCCTCTCTATGTGAAATTAATTACAGATGTGTGAAACAAAATGAAACCTTGATGGACTAGATGACTCACACTTTTATTGGCGAGATTTGTGAAGAGAACCTCGCTACTTCTCAAAGCGGAACTTTGGTGATGGGTCAGTAATGGTTTGGGGAGCGTTTACAGCGCAAGGGGCGCTGGAAATCCAGTTAACGTCACCTAAGACGAATAGTGCCGACTACATCACTATTGCAAAGCAGTGCAATAGCATTATTGCAACAACATCGTGATTAAAACTGATTTTTCCAGCATGACAATGCCCGAATACACACTAACGCAGAAACAAATGCTTGGCTTGCGCGTAAAAATATTTAAACTTTGAAGTGGCCAGCGTGCTCCCCAGACCTAAACCCAATAGAAAACCTATGGTGAATATTAGTTCGTCGCATTTATGCTGACACTCGCCAATACAACAACCTTGGTGAGTTACAAAATGACATCATCAATGCCTGGGATAATTTGGAGGCCGATATTTTACAAAACTTAATTTCTTCCATGCGAAAAAGATTTTTTTAAGTAATAAAGGCTAAAGGGAGCCATATAAACTTGTAAATACTTGATTTTTATTTTTAAAAGTTTTAAAACTTAAAGAAATGAAGCATGGGTTATAAATATGAAACACTTCATAATAAGATATATAAATTTAATTGGTCTTAATTTTAAAAATATTCGGTTAAAATTATCTGAGTACTAAATTTTTCTTTCTCCACATCTTTTTTAATTAGAATATAAAAATTGGAAATGTAAAAGTGAAATATATCAACATAATTGGTGTGGGTTATAAATATGAAACGCACCTTAGTTTGACATTTATCTGTATTTTAAAAGCATATTATTTTTAGAGCACCAAACCTCAAAGGATTTCAAGTCAGACTGGAGTAGGTCTGAATTGTCCTTAGAATCAATTGTTCTATATATTTCCATATCATCTGCATAAATATGCAAATGAGAGTGTTTGATGATGTGAGTAACTTAAACAGAAGTGGACCCAGGTGACTTTCTTGAGGAACACACGATTTTGCAGCAAATTCAGAAGACAACACGCCTCGGAAACGTATTTAAAAAGATCGCTCCATCAAATACGATTTGAATTCGTTGATCGCACCATTCTAAAAGTTTAAATTCACTCGAACGAATCCTTTCGGAGTCTAGAGAACTTCCACCAACTATATATGATTTTCATATATAAGATTTTATTTTAATGCAGAAACTAAACTATTTTATAAATAAATTGTAAATCGAAATAAAAACAAATATTTTCGTATCTTGTGTATAGCTGGAGCTATTTGGGTATATTGAATATGCCATAGGTATATGTATAATTCCAGCATTTTTAAGGTTGAGCCATCGACATAAACCAATTGTATTTGTGAATTAAAATTTGTAAACAGATTACCCTAAATGATTGTCTGTGCGTGATTTTTAGAAAAAAACATTTACGCAATTTAAAATTCTGAAAGCACTTTATCTCATGATGTGTTAAATACAAGTAAATACTAAATATGTCGCGCTCATAGCTCATGTTCTGAGCGCGTCATACTATACATAGCATGCAATTTAAACTTTTAAAAACAAAACGCAAAGGCTTAATCTTTCAGAAATTATAAGAAAATTATTTCAGAAATTTATTTCAGAAATTTCCAACAATCCCTCATCTTCCCAAATAAAAAATAGTTCATCTGTACGTAACTGTCTACATGTGTAAGTATGCAAAATATAAAGAAAAGGTTGGCAGTTGTTTCAGTTCAGTGTAACCGAAGCTTAATAAAATCCATGATTTAAAGGTTTTGTTTTAAAATATTAACCCAACCTAACCACTACTACCTAGCGTTAAAGTGATATTTTTGTTGGCAAATCGTTATAATAGTTATATCGTTAAAATAAGTTCATGTATTCTGATAATTTTATTGACAGATAAAAAGATTCGTCTATTTATGCTTTTTCACGTTCGCATTTGTCCTCAGATGTTATCCAAGTGAGAGAACATCTAGCTTACTGAAACATACCCGGTTTGTATAGCAGAATCAGAGAGTATTAAAAAGTATTTCGTTCCAGTCACTCCATCTTAAAATTCAAACACCATGTTTTCGAACGAATCTTAATACATAAAAGGCAATCATGCTGCTCCGCGTACAGTATCGCTCAAACTGTATTTATTTTTTGCGATTATTAGTCCTCTTACAACGTATACTGTCCTCAAAAATGTTCAGTTTAAAAGTATTAATTTGCTACTTATCAGTGACAAGATAGGGGTTTTACAACAGTACGTTTTTGATCTAATTACTTCTTTTTTCATCCTTTTATAAATACGTTATGACGTATTTATTCTTTTGATGGATGTACTAAAAAATATAATTGTAAAAAATATAAAATTGTATCTAAAAAGGAAGTGTGCGGAGGACCCGTCGTAGGACGGGCTTTTATACTAGTAATTAATAACGGTTATTAACTCATGTACAAACTAGGGAGGTCGGGATAATCGGGATTGAAATTCAAATCCCAAAATCTCGTTATTGCTTTGGGATAATGAAAACTGAATTAACCAGAAAATTCAATAAATATTTGTACATATTTGGATATTTTTAAATAATTGTCTTATGAATGTAACTGGTGAGAATATCGATTAATTGAAAAAAATAAAATATTGAAAATATTGGATAACATTCGCAGAAAACAGTTCAAAAAATAAGGTAAAGGTAATAAGAATAACAAATTAGCTTAATGAACTTAAAACTTAAATTTAAGCATTATTAAAGCATTTGAAATTCCATAAAAGAGGTTTCTTTCACTTTTATTTTTAAATATAATTCACTAATCTGATAAATATTTTGCTGAAATTTGTTTTTAACTAAAATTATTCCGGTTGTCGTCGAAAACAGAGCCAGGGTCTCACAACTTGATTTTGGGGACGAATTTGTATTCCCATACGCAACAATAAATGGGAATTTATCCCAGAAATTTAGGCGATAATGGATGCAGATGAACTGTCAGAGGTTGAAGGGTCAGCACTAGATCACGTGGTAGTGGCTGCTTTTGGCACAAACGATGGGAAGCTAGGTTGCACTTCATTAATTGAGCATGTTATGGGAATGAGCTCATATTTCATTAAATGTCGCTATTACCCAGTATCGCCACTGCTCAAGAAGCACATCAATGAGCAGGTTGATCAACTTCTTGCAGACGGGGTCCTTTTAATTAAAATATCAGAACAAAAGCTATAGATTAGTAGTGGACTATCGCCGATTACACGCCGTTACGGAACGTGGTGTTTATCCCGTACCTTATGTGTCAACAACGTTTGATAAACTGCGCAATACACATTTCTTGTCATCATTGAATATAAAATCGGCATATTTTTCAATTCCTCTTTCAGACAGTTCCGCCTTTATCATTCCGGGGAAGGGCTTGTTCCAGTTCCGACATCTGCTGATGGGTCTTTCAAATGCCCCCTGTACGTGGCACAGATTTATTGATAAAGTTTTGGGTCCTGAGTTGGATCCATATGTTTTAGTATACCTAGACGATGTCATAATTGTCACGGACACTTCTGCTTAACATTTGGTGATTTAAATTAGGTGCTGAAGAGGCTAAAGGATATTTACTGGGTTGACTCTAAACAGAGATAAGTGCGAGTTCTGCAAAAGTCAGTTGAAATACTTGCGGTATATTGTAAATAAACACGGGTTATCGATTGATCCAAAGAAAGTGAAATCTATGGTCGAGTATCCTCGCCCTAGTACGGTTACGGCACTCGGAAGGTTAATCGGGATGGCTTCGTGGTATAGAAAGTTTGTTCCTAACTTTTCGAATGTTATAGCACCAATTATAGCTCTTTTGAAGAAAAAGGCCAAGTTTAATAAGTTTTACACTTCGTTTTACAATGCGAAGAAGCGTTCAGGGACCTCAAGGAAAAGTAAATACAGGCTCCGATTTGAACTTGTCTCTATTTTTTGGAATTTTCTCTTACATACCTTACATACACATCAGGCTACGGCATAGGCGCGGTTTTAACTCAGAAATAGGAAAGCAAGAATGTTTTATTTAAGCCGAACATTGTGTCGAACGGAGGTAAATTTCTCGCCTACAGAGCGGGAATGTTCTCTGGGACATTGGAAAACTACCCCGTATATCGAGGGTACTACAATCACGGTGATCACCCATCACAATTTTGTGGTCTGTTTGCAAAATCTTAAAGATCCGCAAGGATGACTCGCTAGGTGGGGGGTTCATCTACAACAGTACGATTTTGAGATTGTTCATCGCAAAGGAAAGACACATTTAGTACCGGACACACTATCTATCAAGAGCTGTGCCAGGGGAAGCGTTGATAGCATCGAAGTGGACATACTGAAAAAGTATGTCCACAATTGCCAAGTCTGTCTGCCAAACTACAAAGCCTGATTTGCAAAGCCCACCGGGTTTTTTTGTAATCTAGGGCTAATGAAGTGACAGAATCATGGTCGATGTATGGCACAGATTGGATTGGGATACTGCCAAGAAGTACGCGCGGTTTCTGTTACATCTTAATAGTGATGGATTATTTTTCGAAGTTTCCTTTTACCTTTCCATTGCGATCCGCTTGAAGGAACAGTTGTTTTTAATGTTTCGAGTGTCGAAATGGATAGTTTAGATGTTTTAATGTGGAAGATGAAATAGTTTTTTTTTTTTTTGATTAGGCACGAAAGGTTGCATTTTAATTATTAATTATGTATGGGAAAATTTCCATACAATTTTGAAATATTTTATTCCAGTATACCGAAGGGAAAAATCCCATATTGAAATCGTTTGAAATTTTGAAATTGAATTGGTACATATTGACATTAAGACACACACACACACCACAAATGATTAAAGATCTGTTAACCAGTTAATTATGGATGACAAAACGCTTTTTAGATTGAATTAATAATATTTATGTTCGACCGCCATCTCTTTGCAAGCAATGGCAAAACTCAGAGAGTAGAAACTGCCATGGTAAAGCTTCCTGAAAGCATGTGATTTATTTAGGTCCAGTTCTCGATCATTTGTGTTTAAATATTTAATAACTCGTACAACACTATTGATCACTATTGATAAGCTGGGTCTAAGTCTTTTCAAAGGTCGAAATGACCTTCGTTTTAGTGTAATTATTTAAAATAAATGGAAAACCATAGCTGTCTCTTATGAATTTTATATATTTAGCTCAGTTAAAGTCCTTTCAATAGCCGAAGTAGCAAATTCGTTGTTTTTGTGAAATTATACAAAGTAAATATCAACCTCCTTGTATATTCAACATCAAAATATCTGCCTCTTAGGATTGTGATATATTTAGCATAATTAAAAGAAATATGCTGCTTCTATTACAGCAATTATTGGCGTTGGTATGATATGAAAAAAGAAAACAAAAATTTTGTAGTAAGGATATCAGAAATTTTTAAATTTTTAATACCAATATTTATTTCAGTAACGAATTAATAATTTTTTTTTAATAAAAATTTAAACTTTTATCGTTTTCCTATAATTTTGTTTTCGAATGTTGCTTTTTATATTTCTGGACTAGGCAACATTAAGTGTTGTCAGGTGTAGTCTGTAGGTTTACATTAGAAAGTTTAAGTATGAGCAATATTTTTTGTTTACAGGAACTTGAAAAACTATTTTCGGCCAAAAAATGGAATTAAACTGTGAACATTTTAGTGTGATTATTTTTTGATGTGGATTATCAAGATAAAATTGCATCGATGAACATAATTCTTTATACTGCGATCAAACACCATTCTTTAGATGGTAAAAACACCGTAAAAAAACCGCTATATCCAAACGTGTTCGACGCTCTCTCCAAGACGAATTTCGTGAAGCTCGTAATAGGAGCATAGGAGCCAAAATCGTAATAGGAGCATTTATATTGCGTTTGACGTGTACTATATTCGTCATGGCTTGATTTTAATTCCGCAACACAGGATATTTTTTAACAAAATTCCACAATTCAGTTTAAATGCTTTGGTCGTCAGAAATATATTGATGCATCTTTTATTTTATGCAATAATAAATTAGTTAAATATTATTGCGACCATTATTATTATTGCGAATGAATTATAATTGTATTTCTTTTAATTTTGAAAATGGGCGATTTTTTAAATTAATAAATAGGTTTTAGTTTTTATTTTTTTTTTTATGTTTATACATCCATCACTCACTCACAATATAAAACTTCATTTCGCAACCGTCACTTTAGTGTTTCAACTCAAAATATTATCCAACGAATGCAGTCTAATGTTACTTTTTCTACTTAAAAGTTACAACGTGTACAACGGTTCGATTTATTGTAACCATTTTTAACTGCTAAGAAAGGTTTTTATATTCAACTAGATATGATTTTATGTCCCCCTCACATTCGACGATTATGTTTTTATTTCTTTTTTGTTTGTTTTTGTCACCATTCGGTGGAAGTATCCCACTTAACAAGGCAGGCAGCCCGAAATGGTAAACATGCAGGTTGGCCAACTTCCGTAACAACTGTCACTTGCACTGACTATGATAATGTGTAATATTAATCTGTGAAATGCTTCTGAATCAAAGATAAGATGCCTGAATAAGATACCAGTTTAAAAAATAACAGGTCTACTTCATCCCAGCAAAGAAATGATTATTTTGGAAAATATTTAACAATCTACTCCATAGTTTATGCTTAATGAGGAAACAAAGCAGAGCTTGATGCCGCATCACGAATCCTTTGATTTAATGACGTGACGACAAACTTAATGAACCAGCAACAAGTTTTTGCTGCCGCTTGTTGACCGATAAAAACATCAGTTATTATTTTTTTTTTTTAAATATGTAGTAATAGTTTTGTTTGTTTGGAATGTTGAAGATTGAACACTACAACAAGGCAAATGCGATGGTTATCTAAAAGTAAGTACTTTCATACAAGGTTAAATCCGGATTATTAATATATTTTTCAAGAGCTACAAAATCGTTGTCCCTTGATGGTTATATTGTGACATCTGTCGCAAGTTTTTCTAAATGGATGAAAACTGAAATGAAACTACGTTATTTGGTTTGTATTTTTTAGTGCATGCTAAGTCAACAAAGTATTGAAAATTTTATGAAATCTGAAATAGCGCTTAAGATTGAGCCCGATATAATTAAATTTTGTAAAATGTAGTTTTTCTAATAGCTTTATTATCTAGCTTTTTTTCATTTATAGGTTATGAATACAATTAGGAAGTTCAAAAACTAGTTACTCTTCTTAAACGTGTTAATGATTCTATTCGCAAGTAAGGTTAAAAAGATTGAAATTAAAAATTATTTACCATTAACTTTATGAAATATTACGGTACACATAGATTTAATCTTTATATATTTAAATTATATAATTGCACATAAAGTTTGATATTTTATAAGGGAAAGGGAATATTTTTCTTACCAACATTTTCTCTCGAATACGCTGTGAGACAAGCGCGGGCCCGCACCCTCCCCCAAGCTTCTTGAAAATGCTTTTTTATATTTCTTGATAATGTGATAATGGATTAAAAAATTTGATTTTCAACAACTTTGGATTTATATTAATTTTTAGTGCTGTATCCTCATTCTGTTACCTGGAACATATTACATTATCTATACTAAGAAAACTATATAACAGATATTCGATATTCTTCAACTCCAGAGGTTTTAGATAAAATGTCAAAAAAGAAAGATATGATTCAAGTACTAGTGCTATACTCGGCCGGCTCATTTTTGAAAATCACGATATCCTGAATGTGAGGAAAATCGTTTGAGTCTCTAGCCACCGGAAATACCGATGAATTTGTCTCCAAAATCGGTTTTTTTATATATTTTATCGTAATTTTAAAACACGTACAAACTAACCTAAACTGTTTGTGGTATTTGAGTATCAAGTACAGCCACGTGATTCTGTAAAAAATTAATTTTGATTGGCTCTCATAACGTGCAAAAAAATTAAAAAATCATATTATTTTTCCCAATGGCAGTTCAGACAAGTATCAAATGATGAAGTTCATTATCTTTTTTTATTCTCTTTGCTGGAAAACCACAACAAATTTGGATTAATTCAATCATTTGCTTCTCGTCTAATCTGTCTTTCGGAAATCTCTCAAAATTTAGCAAATATTCAATTTTGACGAACAGGGAGGGGTTCATTGGAAATGTCTTGTGAAGATCTGTCGATGAAATAAGTAAATAATTACTTATTTATTTACCCAAATTAAACAAAAAGTTGAATCAAATTAATCGGTATTTCCGGTGGCTACAGACTCAAACGATTTTCCTCAAATTCAGGTTATCTTAGTTTTTCATCCCAAAGGTTCAGAGATTGAGTGTGCTTTCTGACATAATTTTCCATATAATTTTGTATTAATTTTATTTTCCCATATACTTCGAGCCACCCTACTATATGGGCATTTCCATCGCAACTCACGCAACATGCGTACGACTTCAAGCTTCGTTTTCTCGGAAGTTTATGTTAGAAAAGTTCTTATGTACATTATTCTTACAAAACATAGTAATGGTATGATCTACCAAAATGGTAAATATGGGCGTAACTCATGCCACGAAAAAAGGAAGTGTGTTTTACAAGCAAGTTTAGATTGTAAAAACTTAGAATTGAGATTTAATTTTTAAATAATGGGAAAACTGAAGTTTCATTATAAACCCACTTTACATATGGACTTTGCTTATTTAAAAATATATTGAGTTTCCAAAAAATATTTGCCGTAACTTACGCGACAAAATTTTCTTAAATTTAAATTGGGTGATTAAGTAATTAGGTAGTAAAGTAATTATGTAATTTAGTAATTAACAAACAAATTTGATATATTGTCCTTTTCTTGCCTCAACCATTTTTCTATTATCTTTAGCCAATGCCTTCCATTTTTACTAGAACAAAAAGTTTACGAAACATTTACGAAAAAGGAAACTACATTTGTTAAACAATGCAGGCGATTTGATCATCAGGTTAATGAATTTATATAGAAATTTCTTAAATCAATAAATTTAAAATGTTTCTCTTAATAATATCATAAAATAAAAAGTTTTTAATAAGTTTTAAGTTTTTATTACGGTTGACTTTTTTCTGGAAATGACCATATACTGAAGTGAATTCCTTCCGCAAAGTCTTTAAAATTTTAATTACATTGCCTTTAAGTGGAGAAACTGAATTTTCTTAAGAATTAAAACATATATGAAACTAGTGATGGGCACTATGTAATGATTTCAATTATCGACAGTTAACTATCGAATATTTCGTTCATTCATTTACGTTAAAAAAAATAGTAAATAGTGCATGAAACTATTGAATGATTTATTTGAATGTAATGATGAAACTATTTGTATCGTCATTTCAGTTATGTAAACTTTTTTGTATATGATGAATTTCATTTAAAAATCGAGATAAAACTGAAATTTTGAACCCGACCACCTCAGATATCGATGAAATTTTGTTCATAGCTAAATTTGATCAATACAAACAAACTCTCATTTTTAGAAATGACTGTTTTGCGATTTTTTGGGCGTGGCACAGTGGGAAAGTTTTCGAAAAAACGCGAAAATGGTCAAAAAGAGCTCCATTTAAACTACAATAACTCAGAATCGGCTGAACCGATTTCCATGATCTTGGTATCATTAAAAAGATATTTTAACAGGCTTTATGACGCGTTTAAAAAAAAATTACACTGTAAAAAATTTATAAAAAAAAAGAAAATTTTAACTAACGAAAAATCCAAAAAGATCAAGGGTTTTTTTACAGTGTATTACTTTTTTAGAAAGGTTTATCCTTCACCTATACCATATCAAAAAATAAAAATGGGTTCTTTTTTAGTTTTTTTATATAATTTTTTAAGTAGTGTCACTTCTAGTAATTGCCCTTATATTTTATATTTACAGGTAAAATAAATAAACATTGTCCCAGGAAAATTATGAATATGTTTTAACCCCAAAAAGTTCTTGCTTGCCTTAAAATTTGCTATATAAATGCACCTGATGAACGTACCGAAATTCATAATTATAAACAGTTTCGAGAAGCCAAGATATCCCATTACAATTTTTACGCGTATATTTTAAAAATTTGAGTGAATATGAATTCAAACAATAAGTTCAGATGCATAAAAATATCTAATAAGTGTTGCGCTTCGCTTCGTAAAATAAGTGAAAACGAGGCTGCAAATATAATTGAATATTTTCCAGCTGTCGCCAGCATTCATTGTAGCCGTATTTGCGAAACTTGCCGGAATACACTGAGAAAAGCGCGTAGTCGTAATGAATCCAACGTGGAGCAGAATGAAGTCTCAAATTATTTACCAACAACGCCCAGCGATGAAATTAGCGAAGAATTGAATGAACTTCCAACTTGTACCAGCCGTAATGCAAACATCGAAAGCAACGAACTCATTGAAAATATAAATGATCATATTATTCCTCATCTACCAAACCAAATGTCGCCTCTTAAGAGGAAATACAGTAGAATCGCGGAAAAGTTAACTCGCGCAAAAGTTAATCTCTCGGTTAAGTTAACTGAATTTCAGCGTCCACGTACCGCTCTAAAAAGTTAACTTTTGAGTTAACTTTTCTGAGCGCACGAATCTTTGAAACCAACCGTTTTTTTGGCGGGCTCTAATTTCGGGCTCTAAACACAAGCGCGAGCTCTAATTTCGTTCGTTGATATTCCCCAAATTTCTTTTTTGTTTTGAGCTGCAAATGCATATGTTAATTTTCATCGCCGCCAAAAAGCATTAATTTAGTCAGTCAATTAAAAACAATGTCAACAAAGAAGAACAAATCATCGCAAATTCAGATTAGATTTACAGCAGAAAATGGAGATCTTGAAAAAGATTGATCAAGATATTTAGGGAAAACGATTGGCGTTGGATTAAGCTAAAGTAGCTAAAGTAGCCATCTCAAAAATAAAGAACAAACGTTAAGAAATTTTGGAGGCAGTGGCGAACACATATAAAACCGCTCACAAGAAAACACTCCATAAGCCGCAATATGCTGATCTGGAGGCAAGCATATATAAATGGTTCTTGAATCAACGACAGCGAAATTGTGCAATGACTGGTCCAATTTTAAAATCAAGAGCTAAGCTCGAATTCGCCATACTGCACCCTGAAAAAACATTTAATGCAAGTGATGGATGGCTTGCAAATTTTAAGAAAAGACACGGTATTCGCCATCTTAAAATTTGTGGCGAAATCCTTTCAAGCGATACGTCGCAAATAACACCATTCATTCATAAATTGATGAAATGGGAATCGCCGACTCGCAACTATATAACGGAGATGAATCTGGACTATTTAACCGTTTTTTATCGGATAAAACATTTGTCGCAGCAAACGAAATGACGGCACCGGGCCGAAAAATAGAAAAGGAAAGAATCACTTTTTTTTGTGTGCGAACGCAGATGGTTCACACAAGTTGAAGCCGTTGGTGATTGGTTAATCCACAAATTCACGTCGCTTTAAGAAATTCGAAAACCCATTAGAATACGCAAATTCGAACAAGTCGTGGATAAATTCCGAGTTTTTCTTCACCTGGTTCCCATCATTCATTTAAAAAACAGGAAAGCTTGTCTTTTGTTTTTTGTTTCATTTTTAGTTTTTACTTATGACGGTTCAAGTTTTTGCTGGTTCGCAAATTTTCTGTTGAAAATAATTTACCACCAAAGACATTGTTGCTGATTGACAACTGCACTGCACATAAACCAATAGACATGCTTCAGTCTGATAATGGATACATTGTAGCAATGCTTCTACCACCATGAAGATGACATTCCGTTGTCTAAATTGATTGAATCTAGTGCTTACAACGATACACTTCGAGAAGTTCAATTGTTGATGTCGAAGGTGACTGATAATGTTGACATCAGCATTTAAAATTGGAACATGGATCTTATAAATGAAGATAACGAAGATTTCGAAGTGTCTGATAGTGATAACGACGGGTCAATTATCGAGCAAGATATTCAACAACCGAAAGTGAGCTTCTCAGAAGCAGTTCAAAGCATCAATATTTTGATAAAATGGTATAAAAACAATAACGATGCAAATCAGGTGGCAGATCTTGTCTTTGAACTTTAAACCAGCCAGTACAAATTAATTATAAGTTTCTTTTCTGTAACGATAAAAATAAGTCTGAAATAAATTTAACGTGTTATTTCCGGAACATATATGTTTATAATTGTATTTTTTTAACTTTCAACGCCGCTTAGAAAAGTTAATAGTTCGAAAAAGTTAACTACCCTTGGGACATTTTGGTTAACTTTTCCGCGATTCTACTGTATATCAAACGAGATGCATACAGAAATAGAAAATCACTGCAAATTTTGGAAAATGTAGCAGATTCACTTGGAGCTGATCCATTGTCTGATTTGTCAGCGCAACTTGAAAACGTCAAAGCCTTTTACGAAGAAATTTTGCAAAACATCAAATATCAAATAGAGAACAGCTCAAATCTTTTGGAAAAGCAAAAACTTTTATCTCAATTACCAATCAATATGAGTCACGCAGAAATTAAAGATCGTTTTGGGGATGATATATCTCACGATTGTATCAAAAAAAGTAAAGATATCCAAAGGAATAAAACGAAGTTTGCAGATATCAATCTTTTAAAAATGAGCACACGTAGTTTACCAACCGAACTCTAAGCACAGTCAAGTTATTTTATGAAGATGATGAAATTAGCCGAATGATGCCAGGATCGCAAGATTCAATTACTGTTAAACAAGGAAACTTACGTGAAAAAATTACTAGAAGTGACACACTTAAAAAATTATATAAAAAAAAAAATAAAAAACCCATTTTTATTTTTTGATATGGTATAGGTGAAGGATAAACCTTTCTAAAAAAGTAATACACTGTAAAAAAAACCTTGATCTTTTTGGATTTTTCGTTAGTTAAAATTTTCTTTTTTTTATAAATTTTTTACAGTGTAATTTTTTAAACGTGTCATAAAGCCTGTTAAGATATCTTTTTAATGATACCAAGATCATGGAAATCGGTTCAGCCGATTCTGAGTTATTGTAGTTTAAATGGAGCTCTTTTCGACCATTTTCGCGTTTTTTCGAAAACTTTCCCACTGTGCCACGCCCAAAAAATCGCAAAACAGTCATTTCTACCCACCGGGAAAAAAGAATCAATTGTGTATGAAAAAAGAATCAATTCACTTTTCCAATTATTGATTCTAGAATTGATTATTTTTAACATTGTGATGTCCTACAAAAAGTAGTACATTATTTTCTGCCTTCCACTTGAATCACTGTTGAAATCGATTCGTTTATTCGCTTATAAAATGGATTCTTTTAAATGAAAAAAGTATGAATTTTTTAATATGAGAAAAGTATGAATCGCTAAGAAGCCCTTTTGGAATAGATATACATGAATGAATTCCATAATGCATAGGTTTGTATGGCAGAATTGAAAATCTTTTATTCTTTTTTAAATAATTAATAAAACATTATATTATAGTAATTCAAATTAATAATAATTAGGTAATTTGAAAGAATAAATAATATTTAGACAGGCGAGATTAAGATTATAATAATACCACATTTATTGCAAAAATATTGATGTTTATGATGTAGGTTGTTCCTTCCGTTTTGCTTTGAATGTATCCTTAAAGTATTTACATTTTGACTTGCGTATAGCTTCCTTCATATCTTTTTGGGACTGTTCCTGGTCGTATCCTTCCTTGCAAATACACTCTGCATTTAAAAAAAACATTAAGAAATGATTTAAACAAGTAAAGAGCAATGGTTTTTCATAACTTACCAAACAATACATTATTAAAATTTTCGAGCCTTCTGAAGCAGTTTGTTCCTTCAACGCTGACAAATCAAACAGAAAGTAAAATTTTTAAGAAACGCGTGAAAGGAAAACAATAGCACAATCGTTTTTCAAAAATATCTGATAAAAACAAAAACATCAACAACAAACAGAAAATACAAATCATAACAGATTGATTCTTTTTTCGCTTATAGCAGAATTTGTTTCAGAATCAATTCGTTTTTTACTTACCATAAAAGCAAGCAAGGAATCTAACAACATTTACTTTATTATAAAGTGTTATATACTTCATAATCGATTCCTGCAGCAATAAAAACGAAGCAATAAATTTTTTGTTTATTGATTCCAATTCATAGGTTTTGCTTTAAATTTATATATTCTTTGGAATACATTCTAAAATGCATCACAAGTATCCATTCAATTCCTGATTTTTTACGAATTAATTCTTATTTTCCCGGTGGGTAAAAATGATCGCCTATGTTTGCAAATACTACGAAGTCATTTTTTGGATCCCATCCACTAAATGGAGTGTCTGGATCCGCCACTGCTGTGAGAGTATAAGTTATATATACATGGGTGGAAAATAAATTTGAAGGGCTTATTGTAAGAACATGATAAGCCACATAAAGCATATTTTGGAATAATCGACACTAAGGTTTTGAAAAAATGTATTTTTGTATGAAGAAATGGAATTGTACACGGAAACTTTTACAAATAGTTTAGAAAAATAATAAGAAATAGCCAAAATCTTTTCAGTGGTTGTTGGAAATGCATTGAGTAAAGTATTCAGCATAAAAAATAGATTTTTTTAGATCCTGTGGCCTATCACGTTATTGCATAAGCCCGCCCTTCATATACAGTGTGACAAGTATGTGTTCATACAAAATTTAGTATCACTGTATCTTTTGGAAACATAGTAACATAAAAATGTGCATAACAAAATATTTAGAATTTCAGTTATATACATGATTACATTTAAATTGTTTAAGTCGCGACAGTAAAAAGTTATTCTGTATGGTTAATATAAGCTCCTTAATTGTAAATAAATGCAAAAGTGGTTTAAGTTGTGTAGTAATCTTCCGCGATTTATCACATTTAGGAGTGAAGAGAAATAACGTATATTATGCGATTAAGCTATTTCTGGATACTGGCTCCATACAAAAGTGTAAGAAAAGTGGGAGAAAACGGAATCCGTACCGCGAATTTGATTAAATGAATTCGACGAAATTGTAACCATTCAGCATGAAAGACTGACAAAAATATAGAAATGAACCGAGAATCTTAACGGCTCATTTTGGGTTGCGACCTAAATATGAAAGCCTTTAAAAAGAAGAAAATGCATGGCCTCACTAACGCAACCGTGGACAAGCGATTGCAAAGAACGAAACTTAAGCCTTTTCCACACTTGGTCAACGCAACTCCAACTCAAGTTGCTAGCCTGTGTATTTATACCGGAACCTTCAGATTAAGCAACTTGCACGCAACAAGTTCTCGACACGTTCTCAACCTGTTCAACGCAACGCGGCTTTCCGCAATTTTCATCGGCGACGTGTTGCATCAGTTTGTTTGTTTTGTGAATTGTTTGTAGTGCAGTATTTATCAAGGTGAATAAGTTAATGAATTAGTTATTTTTTTCATTAATGGAATCTTAAAGAAGAAGAAATAGTTTGCAGGATGAATGAGCAAGTGTTATATATTAAATTAGTTCAAGAAGTCGAAAAACATGACTTGTTATATTATTACAATTAGTATATGTTGCATGACTTTTGAAGCAAGTCTGAAAGCATTCGGTTTATAGTTGCATTGCTTTTCAACTTTTTCGCTGTTGCGTTGATGTTTCGTTGGAATTGCGTTGACCAAGTGTGGAAAAGGCCTTATTCTTGGCACGTTGGCGATGATGTCGTTTTTTGGCGAAAAACTTTTCGTTCTGGATAGTTTTCTGCACCAAACGCAAAATTACCGATTATTGGCAGTATCATACAAGGACATCCCGAATGACAAAAAGCATGCGCCAAGATACCAAAACTCGTCATCCATTATGTTCTGGGGTGCGATACACAAAAAAGGTAAATTGCTGCTAGTCTTCATTGACAAAGGTGAAAAAATAACTGCACAATATTACCTAGAAGAAGTCTTGCAGAAAAATCTGAAGCCTAGCGTAGAGGCCATGTTTGGAACCGTATATTATTGCTTTCAGAAAGATATCGCACCTGCCCACACCGCTAAAATGATTGAAGACTGGTGTGAGCAAAACTTAACAGACTTTATACCTAAAGATGAATGGCCTTTTAGCTCACCAGACTGCAATCGCTTGGACTTTTGCATATGGGGATATATGGCGCATCGACTTAAGGAATATAAGTACAATAGCTTGAAGGATTTTAAAGCAGCCATTAGTGATGTATGAAACAAAATACCGATGGAAGTAGTGCGTGCTGCGTGTAAGAATTTTGATTGAGCGGGTTGTGGCTAATAAAGGGCTGGCCATCGAGTAATTGTCATATATATCAAATATTTAAACTTTATTTAATATTTGTGCATTCATATTTCTTAAAATAAAATTAAGCTTTATTGAAAAAACTTACTTTGTTTTTGTATCACATATTTGTCACACTGTGTATGGGTGATACAAATTCACACAAAGTAATTGTTGAATGCTGAATAAAGAACAACTTGCGACAAAAAATTCTTGAATAATGAAGTCAAATGTTTAAGGGGCGAAACCTAAGTAACTCACGAAAAATAGGCTCCATGAAAAGGTCAAGCAAAACACTGTAAAGTACGTTTTATAGTATAAGTATTGTTACACAAAATGTAATTTTTTTAAAAAATTGTAATACAAAATGGCGGCTGTGCAGCATTTGGTTGAAGGTGCCTATTTTTTGAAAGGTGTCCATAGCCGGACACCTTAATTTTTAATCTGGAACAAAAAACAATATACATCAACATCTATCGACACACTTACGATTTTTTTATGTATTGATTTTTCGCGAAATGATGCGCAATCGAACAAAATAGTTACAATTTTCACAAATCGTACGTGTGTCGATAGATAAAGGTATTTTTGATATACTGTCAAAATTTCAAATCGATCGGGCAAGATTTACTCGAGTTATGTGTCTGGACGTCTGAAAAAATGATTTCGATAAAAACGCGTTTAAAGTTTTAAGTACTAAAAGTTTGTAAAATATTTTCATATACCTCTAATCGCAGAATGTAAAATTTGAGCATTTAGACACGTTTGCCGGATTCTATCTCTTGGTATATTATTTTAAAAACCCTAAAGCATCGTTTAAGCTAAAAAAATTGTTAGATTTTTTCAAAATTTTACTTAGGTTTCCCTCCTTAATACAAACAAAGTGTATTGTTAAATGATGAAAAAAAACTTAGCATACAAACCAGTTCCTGAATGAAGAGTAAGTTAACAACTCAGCAGGACTTTTCAACAAATTAATGAAGTGAACATCCCTAATATTGCAATTCTAATTGCAAGACAAGAATGGTCGTGTATCGACCTGTTTGCTGACAAGCTAAATATTAACCCATTAAGTCCCAAATGTAGTAAATTTTTTAGATTCACCTATCTGCATTGTTGAGCTTCGAATAGTCACTTAGGTCTGCACTCGACAATGATGATAGAGGTGATTATGTGAACCAAGTTAATAAAATGTTAAATAAGTTAATTAAAATGTTTTTTTTTAGAAAACAATCTTTTGGAAAAATTCCAAAGAACAAGAAATGCTTAAAATTTTTTAAAAGAAATAAAATTAATTTTTCTGAACTTTTTAAAAATAAAAATAAATGAAAAATTTTTTCAAAACGTCACCATATTTGCTGAAAAATTCTAATGTATGAGTTCTTAGAACTTTTCGTTCGTGGCCTTTTTTGAAAAAGATTTCTTCAATAACTCTGTTGTAGTTTTGACACGAAATTTTTTTCTGCGACCTTTTCAGATTAGGGGGAGTCCCCTGATTACAACTGTGTCCTTGGTTTAGCTAGATTGGCACAAAATTTAAAAAAATGGGTTTTTCAAATGGTCGATTTTGGGCTATTTTAAACCTTTTTCCACAGCTATATCTTGAGATATCTCGCAAACTAGTTGTACGATCTTAACAACCAAAAAAAATAATGAAAGGTACGAGGGCAATTTGATAATTCCGTGAAAAATTAAACAAGGAATGCTTTTTACGGCAAAAAAAGTTTTATTTCTTAATATAGTCTCCTTTAAGCTCAAAACACACCGTCCAACGTTCTTCTAATTTTTGATTCATCCGAAAAATACGTTTTCCGAAGGTCCTCATAAAAGGCATCTGTTTCGGTTATGAGCTCCTCTGGTGGTGAATCTCTTTCCGCCGAGACATTTCCTCAGGTTTGAAAATAGTCGAAGGGGCCAAATTTGGAGAATATGCTGGATGAGGAAGCAATTCGTACTTGAATTCATGCAATTTTTCCATGGGAGCTGGGCATGTGAACGCGCGCATTGTCTTGATGGAAGAGCACTTTTTTTCTTCGCTAAATGGGAACGTTTCTCTTTGAAAGCGTCGTTGAAACGGTCCAATTCGACTGCATAGTATTCGCCATCGATCGTTCTTTTCGGTGGAAGGTAGTCGATGTAGATTATACCGCGTTTATCCCAAAATAATGTCATCATAATCTTTCCGGCCGATAGTACCTTTGCCTTCTTCGGAGCACGTTCGGTCGGTGAATTCCACTGTTTCGACTGTTCCTTTGTCTCTGGTATGTAGTGATGGATCCATGTTTCGCCCATGGTTACTAATCAACCAAAAAAATCCTTCTTCGCCAAACACGCCTTTGAATCAATCACACGATCGCGTTTATGGTCGAGAGAGCAAACGCTGCACCCATTCTGCGGATAATTTTTTCATATCAAAATGATTTCGCAAAATGTTCCACAAGCGTTTGTTTGAGATGCCTACGGCCTGAACGATCTCGCGCACCTTAATTCTGCGATCGGCCAGCACTTTATCGTGAATTTTAGTGATTATTTATGGTGTGGTGTCCTCATTTGAGCGTCCAGAACTTGTGAATCATTTTAATCGATGGTGCAGAGTCCCCATAGTATTTATCAAGCCTTTTCTTGGTTTGGCTGATGGTTTTTTTGCGCAAAAAAGAATGTTTGATGAGCACACGAAATTCACTTTTTTCCATTTTCGTCAAAATTCACAAGATTGCCTGCTGTCAATGACTGCCAAACACAAACTAAGCGTCGCAGCGAGCTGAAATTTTGACAGTATATTAACAGATGGTAGTTGGAGATCAATGTTGCAATAAAAGTTACTACGCGGGAAATTAAAAAATTCACTCTTCTCAAATTGCCCTCGTAATAAAATTTTACGTCTGCCATTCCTGAGCTGCTTTTCGATTCGCTACTTTTCGTTTTTTGACTAATAATTGAAATTATCCAGAAATTCTGTTTTTGTTTTTAAGAAAAATAGAAATGCAGTCATGTTCTGCATTCCACTTCCGAGTGAAAGTGAAATTAAATCAGAATTAAATTCAATATATGGTGTTCTAAAGGGTGGCTACATTTTAAGGCCCGATGTTGAATTTGAACCACACCTAAACGTCAAGTTTTTTCTGCATTTAATTTGACATTTCTCAATTTCAGACTAATTCAATTTGAACCATGGAAAGATACACAATCGAGCAACGCGTAAAAGTTATTCAGGCTTATTATGAAAATGGACGTTCAAATCAAAATGCATATCGTGCACTTCGTGATTTTTTCGGTCAATTTAATCGTCCAAATGTGCGTACAATCGGAAAAATCGTGCAAAAATTTGAGCAAACCGGGTCTGTATTAGATGTGAAAACACCAGTGCATGCTCGTACAGCTCGTACTGCAGAAAATATTGCTGCTGTTCGCGATAGTGTGGCTGAAGAGCCGTCCACCTCAACTCGTCGTCGTGCCCAACAATTGCACCTCTCACGCTCGTCGTTGATGAACATTATGCATAAAGACTTGGCAAAAATAAAGGGAACTTAATTAAAGTAAAGGGAACTAAAGGAAACCATATGTATACTTTTATTAAAGCCAAACTCTTTTATTATTTCAATAACTTAAAACCATTATTTAACACTTCTACATTAAATAAATGATAAAACAATGCCAAAACGAATAAATATTTGCATTCATATTTACTTCGCCTTTCGATCACTGCCACCAAATCAAAGTGATATTTTAATAGCAAATATCGCCTGTCGAAAGTGTTAAAACATACCGACTGTCGATAATTTCAACAACTTTTAAAATTTCGAAATTACAACATGTTGCCACTGATCTACTTTCGTTTTTGAGTAATAATTGAAATTTTCCAGAAATTTTGTTTTAAGAAAAATAGAAATTCAGACATGTTCTGCATTCCACTTCAGAGTGAAAGTGAAATTAAATCATAATTAAATTCAATATATGGTGTTCTGCATATATTTTTTTCATTTTGTATTTTATTTTATTTATTAATTGTATTAACGAAAAAAGTTATATATAGAACGCCAAATATCAAATTCGATTATGAGTTATTTTCACTTCCACATGGAACTATAATTTTTCAAAATTATAAGATTTTTTAAAAAGATTCTGTTAGAAGTGACAAAAAGGTTACACTTATGTCGGCTTTTAAAATTTTACATACAAATAACTTTTAATAAGGGTTTAATGTTGGCACTTCTACCCTACACCAGAACAGGTGATGAGGGTAAATTTTTATTTTAAGGTTACGTTTTATTAAGGCGTTATTTAGTAACCGAAAATTTAATGTTTTTTATTAAAAAACAAATTCAACAAATTTAATTATTAATTTGCCGACGTTTCGCAGATTGTTTGTCTGCTTCATCAGGGCGTCTAATATTTGAAATCCGCCCACGTAAACGCTCACCTTCCACACAACCCACTACATTAATATAGTAAAAACCCTGAAGACCCTTACCGCTGTAGTCCTTGTCGTCTTGCGAACGAAGATAGTTTCGAAATAAAATTTTTTTGACCGAACGTAGGGGTCGCGCATCGACATATTTCTTTATAACTTCGGTATTTACCATCCGATCTAAAAGAATGATGTGTTCATTCCGCATTGACCCCTTATAGTACTGACCCACTGGACCTCAGTTTCTACCATCTTAAGGTACCATTTTGATTTCAGAAATGGAAAGCCCGTAAAAAAATCAATAACCTTTTACTAAAGAAATTTTTGCTATTTCTACTAGAAATATTTAACAAATTTTTTTTTTTATAATGATGATTTTTTTTTTTGAAAAAATGAAAAATACAATTTTTTAAATATTTCTAGTGGAAATTGCGAAAAATTTCTTTAGTAAAAGTTTACTGATTTTTTACTGACTTTCCATTTCTGAAATCAAAATGGCACCTTAAGAGTGTAGAAACTGAGGTCAATGAGTCCTAAAAACAAAAAATTAGTCTCCCTAAGACGAAAACATAGACATGTAATTTTTTAAGATCGAACGGTAAATACCGCAGTTATGAAGAAATATGTCAATGCGCGACCCCTACGTTCGGTCAAAAAAATTTTTTTTTCGAAACTTTCTTTCAATAATGCTTCAGATGAGCTGGTGTACGGTGACTTTTTTTTTGCCTGTAAGGCGAGACTGTCTACTGCACATTTAGTTCGGGATAGTGAAGAACTTTATTAAATAAGGTAAATATGTACTTTCTTGCAACTAATATTTGTACACACAAAATTTACACACTCAGGACGCACAATTTTATTACCTCTTTATCTTTATTGCTTGTGAAGATCGTACAACTAGTTCACGAGGTATCTTAATAGCTGTGGAAATAGGCTTAGAATAGCTCAAAATCAATCAATAAACCAAGGACACAGTTGTACTCAGGTCTAACCGCAGAACCAAAATTGAACTAAAAGTGTAATAAACACTTAAGGTAGGCATGAAAGTAGAAACAAACATTTGTTTCATTTTTTTGTTTCATAAATGTTTTCTAAATACCTTAAAAAAACACGTACTAAAAGTATTTTTTAAAATTCGAATTATTTTCTGAGATACAGCGGTATATATGAATATGTACATACTCGGCTCCGCTTGTTAAAAAAATTTATGCCCATTTTTTCGAAATTACTTTTTTTAAACTGGGTGACAAATTTTCTCAGAAACCAGACATCGGATCGAGACGCGGAAGGCAGCATTTTTTTGGTAATCATATCAGGCAGTTCCGTACTGTTCTACGGAAATTTGGCTAACTTCATTTCCATCGGGGGGAGGGGCAAAACAATACTTTTAATTTTTTTTTTAAAAGTGCGCGATTTTGTAATTTTTAATATTTTTAAAATCCCTAGAACAGTATCTTCCTGTCGTGATTACCTAAAAAATGCCGCCTTCCGCGTCTCGATCCGACGTCTGGTTTCCGAGAAAACTTGTCACCGTTTGAGAAAATAAGCAGTTAACACAACCTGAATAATTCTGCCATGGCTTTTACACTTGCTAGATGAGTAGAAAACCATAATAGTTTTTCCATAGCAACTTTAAGGTGCGTTTCATATTTATAAGACAGTTTTACTTTTTAATGAAAAACTCATTTATTTTTGACTTGGGGTGAAATTTATTGTAAATGTTGAGATTCGGTAATAAAGAAAAGAAAAAAGTTGTTATACTAATTAAGAATTAAAGACTTGCAAGTTCAACTGCAGATTTTCATATTTATATGGCACCTCAAGATAATGAGGTTATCTCAAGAGCGATGGTTAGGTTAAGATGGCGGTAGGTCTTTAGACAGGAGCCCTCCTCTGTATTGCGATGCGAAAAACAAATCGCAAAATAGCGCAATCGGTACTCCGTAATGCGATAACCACGTGCGATTTGCTATTTGAATGCGCATCGAGTTTCATTTTCGCAACGCATTGATTTTCGCATCGCAATATGGAGTAGGGCCCCAGAGCACCTAGACCAAATTATTGGTCCGTTGCGATACCACAGGATGAAAGAAGGGAGAAATCAAGTAAAGCTTTTGTGTAGGATGTTCTTTTTAATGTGGCAGAAGCTCTAGAAACATTGAATCTGACGCAAGTGTTATATGCCTTGACCTCAGTTAAATCAAGTTACTAAGCATTCCTCTCCACAAACTAAAATTTTTCATCATAAATCGATGTATTTTAAAGTTATTTTGATTGGAAATAAGGAAGTAAAGATTATAGCGTAGGACCATGGCCCGGCCAGGATTCGAACCCGCGACCGCTGAGCGACAGTCAAGCGCGCTTCCACTAGACTATTGAGGTCGCCCTCAAGAGCGAGAAAAGTTTTAATAATTAATCTGGTTTCCGTTCACCCCAATAATATCAAACAATCTGTTATTCATAGATTCTATCCGTTTTATAAGTAATGGTAGTTCCAAGTTCCTCCACTCTTCAATGATGGCTTACTTTAATTCATGTATTGAGTTGCACTGCTTGTTTCCCGCATAAAACCGTCGAACTAATTTCTCCCAGATATTCTTGATAGAATTAAGATCCGGTAAACAAGCGGGAGAATCTATGGCATTAACTGAATGGGACCGCAGTCACGATATTCAGCCCAATCATGAAACGTTTTCTTCCGAGAGTTGTAAAAGGGAGTTTACGATTGCACATACCACGTTTTTGCGCACCAACGTTTTTATATATTAAGATAATATATATATTAATAAATATAGATACACATTAATTAATTAATGAAAAAGACTAATTAATTTTTCATGAAAAAGAATTCAGTTTAAAAAGGTGTCCGTCAGACCACCACATTAGAGCACGTCAGTTGCAGAGGATTAAAGAACTCTAATTCATAAAAAAAATTTATCAAAATTGGTTTAGAAGCATGGGAGAAAATGTTTCTTAACTGTTGCGCCTACGCCTATTTATATATAGCTTTGTTTAATGGCGAAATTTTTTTTAAAATTCTTAGTTTAAGTTCAAATGTTGTGTGATTGATACAGCTGTTTCTTACGGTATAGTGCAATAAGTATGCATCGGTTTTGATCAGAAAATGGGTACGCATGTTGAAGGGTGTATTTAAATGTCAAAAAAAGAACTCTTAAATTAGTGCAATTTTATCAAGTAGCGAATCTACGAAAATGGTATGTCTCAAACATAACTGTTAGTATCTCGAACATAATATACTCTATATACAGTTGCGGTCAAAATAATAGCAGTACCCTTATATTCAGACATGTTTGGATAAATAATACTAGTCTAAAAATTTCGTATCCGGTAAGTCCATTTTCATTCCTACATGTACTTTCAATACTCGTTACAACTCCGTACTCAGTTTCCTTCTATTTTGTAAAATTTCCAAGATACAGGGTGTTTCACGTTTTTGGTAAGTGTTTAGTATTATTGATCTCGAATCTAAACTACTCACCATAAAATAAAAAGTATTATTTTGTATTTTTGAAAAATCATCAACTTTTCCATCAATATATCAACCACTATCGTGTCATGTGCTGTAGTGAAGCTAAAATTCTGATATTATCCAACGAAATATCAACAAATTTTGTATCTTTTGTTTTAGCGGAACTGTAACCGTCCAAATTTAAGTTGTCATTTTTCATGTAATAACACACTTACCCAACAGTTTTTTCTAAATTCTAACTTTGAATTTATTTGATAAAATATCATAACTTATAATGACAGCTCCGATAAAATAAAATATACAAAATTTTTTGATATTTCGTTGGAAAATTTGAAAATTTTAGCTCCGCTACAGCACATGACACGATAGTGGTTGATACATAAATAGAAAATTTGATAATTTTTCTAAAATACAAAATAATATTTTTTATATTATGGTGAGTAGTTTAGATTATAGATCAATAATACTAAACACGTGCCAAAAACGTAAAACACCCCGTATCTTAAAAATTTTACAATATAAGAGGAAGCTGAGTACGGAGTTGAAACGAGTGTTGAAAGTACATATAGGAATGAAAATGGACTTAACGGATCCGAAATTTGTAGACTGGTATTATTTATCCAAACATGTCTGAATATAAGGATACTGCTATTATTTTGACCGCAGCTGTATATATAATCAACCAATTTTTTTGTAATTTTCGCTAACATTACCTTAAATGTTTTCCGAAAAGTTTTTTATGTGTTTTGTTTCAACACTCAATTAAATATTAGGGGTATTCACGATTCAGTGCTCTTGCCAGTGCAGTTGAGAACTTGAAAATTTTATTTATTTATTTATTATTCAACTATAAACAAGTTTGTTCTACAGTTACTAAAAATTATCTTAAAATTAAACAAGAATTTAGCAATATAATATTAGCTTAACATAATACAATTTTTAAAAGAGACCCTAGTTTGGGTTATATCAATATTGCTACAAATTGCATTAAAATACGAACTCATTTTATAAACAGGGTCCTGTCTACCATAATTTGTCCTGCGATATGGAATTTGAAAAAACTGTCTGCGTCTAAAATTCCTTTCGGGCGCATATATACCAAATAAAGCAAGCAATGGTGCACAATCTAAGTGATTCATGAATATATCACGAGCATATATAGCCAAAAAATACTTTCTTCTAAACTCTAAGGTTTTCAAGCCTAAAAGCGCACAACGGGCTTTTGACAGCTTTGTATTTTTTTTTTTTTTTTTGTAAAGTGCATAAGTACTCAACTGCACTCGCAAGTGCACTGGATCGTGAATACCCATATTAAAATGTTACTACTACGGCACGTCATTAACTAGATATGAAATATCTCTAGGGTTCGAAATAGAGGGTAAGTATGTTCAGGAAAATTTTTAGGGAGTAAAAAGTAGTGATCAAATGTGCACACTAGGAGAAATGGTGGTCAATGTTGCTAATTTAGTCATGATCCGGCATACTACCATGGTCACACAAATGACACATTTTTATAATGTAAGCAATTCATTTTAAGATCAAAGTTTCGAAAAAACTAAAACAAATTTTTCCTTGTTTTCTGTTTTGGGAATTTAAACTTAAGAAGTGAAGTTTTTGTTAGGTCACAAATAGCAAACTTATTTTATAAAACGAACGCAGTCGCTTGCGTTAAATTTTTGAAGTGAAAACTTTTTGGGCGCGTTGAGCGATTTTTGGTAGAGTGTAAATCTTTGGTTTGCGTCATCGTAGCAGCGAATAGCTTTATTCATCAAGACAGCGAGTAGCTTTCGTCATCAATACAGACCGCGAATAGTTTTCGTTTATAAGCTTGACACTGTTTATTACACTGCTTCCACAACGTAAATTGTGTAACTACTCCAGTGCTTCTCAAACTTTTCGGATTCGATTTATTCCAGCGCTTGTCAAACTGTTACTCCAGTGACTTGAACTGATGGTTGTAGTGACTCTCAAACTGTTGGACTTTTCACTTTGTTATTATATTAGAAGGGTGTCACGGTCTAATTGACGCACTTACGTTTCTGCATTATGTAGGGTTCTTATTGTAGTAATTTTTGATGCTTGCCTTTCACTTTGTGCAGCGTGAGTACTATATGCCGCCTAAAGGCGTTCCCGGCAATTTTCAAGGCAAGGATGTTCCTGCTTCAGGAAAACCTTTAATTGGTATTGGTATGGGTGAAAAAGGGCCTAACTTAGTGTTAGTTGATGGTAAATGTGTACCCGGGTATCGTCCAGGTGAGCGAGAGTCTGGCATTCATACGGGCCCAAAAGTAGGAGATGTTGGTGTGGGTGTTAGTGCTGGTCAAGGCTCATCTATAAGGTTGTAGCACTTGAGAGCGAGCTCGGTCGAACCGTCAGAATGGATGAAAAGAAATCAAGAAAATTAATGCATAGAACAAAGAAAAGCACAGTGACAGTTCAAGCAGAGGCGGAAAAAGAGCGCACTTCTCTCAAGTGCCACAACCTTATAAATGAACCTTGGTGCTGCTAGCTTTCCAGCAAAGGGTGCCCCTTAAAGACAACTTAGTGGTGGTGAGGAGCCTATGGAGATATAGCCTATGGTCCGGTCTAACTCTGCTGGTTCAAAAGTGGGTACGACCCGAAAAGCAAAAGACTATGTGAAATCTTCGTCAAAGCTTTCAGAATCGGTGGAGAAGGCTGTGAACAAGAAAGGTAAGAAAGCTGTGGTTTCTGGCATGGATAATGTCAGAAAAATTATATTAATTTCGGGTGACCTATTTTAAGTAGCACTCGAATGTGGAATGAGTGGTGAGCATTTCCAGGCATTTACTGTGGTCGCTAGCCGCGATGATGAAATGATCTTAGAGGTAATTCTCGAAAATGAACGTCTGAAGCTGTTTCAGGCAATGCAAAATAGTTGGTCTCCTGTTGTAGGCATGTAGCAGCACAAATGTTGCTGCTGTTCTGCAGAATTTTAATTTAAATTCGTAGAAGCAGCAATGACAATCGGTGAAGCGGGGTTTATTTGTTACTGTTTCGGTTTTTGTTCACGATGCGAGGAGAAATCCGAACAAAGCAAAAAATTAATGAACTCTTTTAACAACAACGCTACCATTATGTTTCGGTCTCTCTTTTCAGCTTGCTAGGGGTTGTGCTTATGTTTATGTTTAAAAGCTATATGCAAATAAAGCAAAATAAAGATTGCGTAGTTTTTGCTTTTGTAGCACTACGTAGAGTAGAGGGAGTAATGTCGTGTACTCAACTTTAAAGTGCTCGTAAAGCCGTACATGACAAGCGATTACAACGAGTAAGTATCCGATCGAAAGATAATTTGGTTGGTAACATTTATGTGTAACAATATTCGTGTTAGTAGAAATTAAAAAAAAAAATGTGCACGACATTACCCCCCTCAAAATTTGTGGGGTAATGTCGTGCATTGTATTGTAAAGGTATCAGAATGTGTGAAAAACGATAGGTAGTGGTTCGATTCAAGAAGATATAGCATTATTGTTTATTTATTTATTATTGTTAATTATAAGGCAATATACACAAGTCCGAAATATGATCAAAAAATACAATTTTATGAAAAGAAAAGTGAAAATAGGCAATTTGCTATATGAAACACGGAAAGAAAAACAATATTTTTTCAAAAAGTGCTTGACATTGAGAAAAAAATTTTGGAAAATTTTATTTTGATTGTAGCGTTTTGTTATGGCTTCACGACTCCCTTGGTACACTAGGGCGACCGCGTTTCCTTCTTTTCTTTTCTGTATAGTGCACGACATTGCCCCACATCAAATGCACGACATTGCCCCAAAGGTCGTTTTCAAGGTTGACTTCGACAATTCGGTAAAGAACAAACATTTTTTCCATCACAATACATCTTTTTTTTCGGCGAAAAATTTGCTTTAAGAAAACACTTACCTGGTATATTTTCCTGCGAGACAAAAAATTTTTCTGATCCGATATAAAAACGCTTTCGTCATCCCGAGAACGTGCGATTTTTAAAAAACGTCGCACATATTGCCCTTACACATGGATATTGCTAGTATTGTATGCATGAGCTCTGTAGGTCAGTAGACCCATACCTTACCAACGGCTGGTATATCATTCAATTTTTTATGCTTAAAAAGCCAGTGCACGACATTACCCCTTCTACTCTATATGGAACGGCTTTTCCCATTCCCTGATTGCCATTGACGCATTTGTTGTTATCGATAAATTGTCCAATTTATAGAAGCATAGTTGAGCGTCAGGATTCTAGACATTAATGAGCATAAAAATTATGCAATTAAATTATCAGGGAGCATTATGAAACAGTTATTGTTAGAATTCGGTTTTAGTTTTGCACTGATTCAGGAGCCATATGCAACCCAAGGTCGTTTTAGATGCCTCTCTGCTGGCATGCGGGTGTTTTATGATCTCGGAGCGAACTCTGCCGTTTTTTTGTGTTAGGTTAGGTTAAAACGTAGTGCTCCCTTTATTTTATTTTTATATCAACAATATACAGCCCAATTTTCGAATTCGAGCCCGGGGAATCGAAAAAGGGAGTTTTCATTTTTAAGATAAAGCTAAAACATTTTTGGAAATTTGTAATGCCATTTTGTTAAATCGTCAATAGTCATGAGCAGGGCTCGGATTTTGATAACCTAAAATACTGCAAAAAATTACCTAAATAAATGTCAAAAATTGACTAAAAACTTCAGAAAATGACCTAAAAACTGACCAAAAATTACCTTACAATTACATAAAAAATAAAACAAAAAAGTTAAAAATAAAACATTAATAAACTTTAAGTTGTTTTATATAGTTTTTATACTTAACGTTGCAGTATATTACAAGGTACATTTTTAAGTTATTAAACTGAAAGAAATTCGATTGTCTGGCAAAATGTTTTTGACGAACAGAAAAACTTCTTTCTGCTTCTGCACTGACGAGAGGAACCTATTTAAAAGACGATATGTCATCGGATGTAAGTTCCTCTTCTAATATAGTATTAAAATTTGTACCTCCTAATATTTAGAGCTATATAGAGCTTAAAAATAGAGTTAATAAAAACTAGCGCATATCCAGAGTTTTTATCTAATTCTTCTTTCATCTTTCTACATACTCTTTCGTCAGTTTCACCACGCCCATAGCTGTTTTTTAATCGAGGTCTATAAACAAAGCTACTCCTTTTTCGAGAGGTAATGTTTTCGATTGAAGGGACTCTATTGTTAGAGGAATATGTTTAAAAATTTACATTTTTATATAATTTAGCACAATTTTTTTTTTTAAATAACACAAAAATTGCATAAAAAAACCGAAAAATTCTCTATAAATAAAAAATGTAAAAATTACAGTAAAATAACTTTAAAATCGCTAAAAATTACAAAAAAATTTTCTTAATCTTATAAAAATGATAAAAAACGATGAAAAATGACAAAAAAAAATTACCTAAAAACTTTTCATATTTAGAATTTAGGAAACATAAATGAACGTAATAACTAGGAAATATCTTAGAAGCAGCAGAAAAAAGAAGACATGTCATCGAAATGCTAGCCCTGGCCATGAGTGTTAAAAAAAACTTACGTGATATCTATATCTGCTATCTTAAAAATGAAAACTCCCTTCTCCGATTACCAGGGAGAAATGATTCAGAATTGGGCTGATTAAATTTAAATGTAATAATATAGTATGGTATAATTATAAAATAAGAACACTATCTTAATATAAAATATTTTGAAAGAAATAATCAAACGGGAAGAGGGTGAAAATATAGCAAATTTTTTTCCGATTAGCATGAAAATTCGTGTATAGCAGTCCGTGGCAGGTCACTGTCTGTCCCCGAATACTAGTATTTTATGCATAGGTTTTTACTTCGATCGACATTCTCCTCACTACTACACTTTTTTTGCCTGGCAATATATTTTAAAGGAAAATTTCAGTTCGAGAGAGATGGAACTGCTCTAATGCATATAGAAATGGAACTGCCAGACAAAAAACCCCAAGTGAGGTGATTTTACAAATTAAGGCCATTAAGTTCAAATGATCAGCTCTTCATTTAAAATCAAAAATTATGAGTGAAAGTGATATAGTTTAAGTGTTTTTAAATAAATTTAATATCTTGCATAGAGGTTTTTATTGCACTTCGGAAGAAACTGCATTGTAGTCATTTTCTTTATGCAAATTTTAAAGAAATTCATCAGCTTGATAGGTTTAAATCTAAAATTGTTAAATAATTCATTAAGCTCAGTATGAAGCGAATCTTCCGTAAGAAATGCATTGCGTTTTTGACGGCGAAAAGGCAGCGAAGTTTTTTTTCGTTGGTTAGTATGCTGTTGAACCGAAAATTTTGTTCAATGCAGCCAAGTTTACAACCAAGATTGGAGAGTTAAAATGTAAAAATTTCGCTGTCTTTTATATGTCGGTACATTAAATTGGCGTGGAAATTTGACATTCAACAATAATGTTCAACTAACACATTCAACAAACACGTTATAGTAAGTATGTGTTAGTGTTGAGTCTACACCAAAATTTCGCGTTTAGAATTAAATGCCTAAAAATTTTCGTTCCTACAGAATACTAAGCTTAAAATAAAACCACACCATAAAATATCCACAACTCTCAAAAAACTGTATTGAGGCATGGCTGAACCTGAAATAAATTTATATCATACATGACCTACAATTTTAGAACCTAGTTGAATTACATTGTACAATATAACAAAACAATTTCACAGCCGAAAGTACCAAGAAATAGAATTTCAAAATCGCTACCACAACTGAATCTCACGATGAAAAGAGCATCATGGTTCGAGCTACATTTTCTTGGCTGGAATTTGGGACTGATCAGAATAAATGATAGAATGGATCAATTTGCATATTTAGGCATACTCAATACGTAGCAGTTTACTTTTAATTTTTTTTTACTTATATGTACGATACATTGTGTAACATCGTGAATTACAAATTAAGTATATAATCATGATTATCTGCTAATAAGGGTTCTGAGAAAAGCACCTAAAAGAGCCATTACTAAAGCTATAGTATTTATAACTATGGACATTTTCTAGCGGTTCAGCGAGAATATTGATAATCTTTTTGGAATGTAAGGTAAGTAAAGATTTTACCCTCTATATGTCAATCAATCCGACCCGTAACGAAACGGTGTTTTGGGATTCAAACCCCCAAAGGAGAAATTCTGTGCTTTCATGTTCTATGTTTTTGAGATGGATACAACATATTTTTCAAAAAATTAGCAAAAGCAATAAAAAAGCTTCAGCCTAATATTTTTTGTCCGATACTGTATGTAGTTCTATCGTAATAGATTGCGATTCGATCTAATTTTTTATAATAATCTATACTCTAGCTTGTCCTATATTAACCCTATGGTAGTCGCGCACCTAGATTTTACATGCAAATGGCAAACATATGTAATCCGCGCGACTACTGCAGGGTTAATTTATTTTGTTAAATGTTGATAGTTGAACCTTCGTTTTGGAAAAGTGATTAAGTTTAAAAATCAAAAAATTGTGTTACCATTTGCAAAAAATTTTATATTTTAAAAAAATGTAAAAGCTCTCTTAGCCAATTAACCAACTATTACCTGCTATTGAAAGAAAATTCCTGATATAAAACTGTGCTGTCGTTGCAGAAGGAATTTGTGCCCATTTATAACACATTAACGACGGTTGGGTATTTTTATACCCAACTCAAATCTCGACTACGGTGAAAGATACAAAGTGGAAATTTGATGTGGTAGTTCCTGTGATCAATATAAGAAACCACATGAAATTTAAAAAAAATCGGACGAAGTATTTGGGAACAGCGGTTAATGGGTTAACACACACAACATATTTGATCAATAGAAGCTCATTAAAAGAACTTTCACGGACTGAAATGGCCTATTCGCTTTTTTGTTAACCAGCTAAATCTTTAAAAAACACAATATAATGAATAGTAATAATGAAAGCAAAAATAGCTGAAATTTATCCTGCAAACATTTTCAATCGCCTTAGAATCGCCAGTGAATCGCTTGGAAGATGAAACAATCGCCGACGAGCTTATTTGGGAGTCATCCGGGTATCGCCGACTGTAAGCAGCTGAGGCCATAAAAGCGATTCGCTGGGAAGATTCGCGAACGAATCGCCCAAAGGGTTCGTAAGCGATTCGTTGGTAAGAGTCGCCAACGAATCGTCAAGAGAAGTCCTTGGCAAAACGGGGTCTATAAGAGGGGCAAACGAATCGCTTTTAGGGTTCCTCAACGATCGTACACATTAAAGAGCTATCTTTGGAGAGTATGTAGGAATATTAATATAAAAATTTTCATTTTTTATCCCGTGATGGCGGTAGATCGGTGGCGCTTCAAAAGAAAAAAAACTGGCCGCACTGTGTTATCTGAAATCAAAAAATCTAAGTGATTTATTTAATGTATTAGTTTCTTGTGTGGATAAACGAGATTACATTGAAAAATATGCTATTTTCGATTTTTGACGCGGTTTTGATTTTAGAGACATCATTTTCACATAAAAAAAGACATTGTAAAAGTAAATTGTAATTGTAAAATTTTTTTTTTTAATAAAAACTCATCTGCAAGTATTTATCATATAAAAGGTGTCTGCAAAAGTTTAAGACAGTTTAAGATCAGTGCATTATTTTGTACGTTATGTTACGCACCGACTTCAAATAAGTAGTTTAAAATCTGAAAATATAATAATAAGGGCTTGTTCGAGTCTCAATAACTGCAGCAATATTGCGCAACATATCAAACTATTTACTTTTTTAACAAAAATAAGCTCAATAAAACCCAAAAAATAAAGTCAAGTTTAAACAATAATAACTTCTAGCACAAAGTATATTTCAAGGTTTTGTTTTTTTTTTTACTTTTTTATGTCTTAATCGCCATTGAATAAAATGCAAGTAAAAAATGTTAATAAATAAAAATAGAAAAATCGTTGAAATATGACTACAAATTTTTCAAGGAATGAAAATTTAAGTAAAATTTAGTAGAAAATATCTAGCTAATTAAGCATTATTAAAATCGAAAGCTATAACTATCATAAAATATTGTACTTCTACCTTCTATTTCTGTGAAAACCTGCTGCATCTAGCTGCTATCAAGGAAAACCACTTTATTTGAGAAAAGCCTTCAAAATCAAATTTTGCCCTAAAATGCACTCATTTCCAAGACAATTTGTAGGTACTCTTAAATAGCTGTACGATTAATCGCCCAAAAGTACAAAAAATAACAATCGCTCAAAAAAACGGCTAAAATTTTTGGGCGATTTTGCATTTTGGGTTTGAGCGATTGTTCGTTTCTTTTTTTTGGGCGATTGTTCACAATGAACAAACGTCCAAATTTCGAACAGTGAATAATCGCGCAAAAAATATTTTTTTTTTGGGTGATTGTACATTATGAACAAACGCCCAATTTTTTTGGGCGGTTATTGATTTCACAAATCAAATTTCGTACAATGAATAATCGCCCAAAAAATATTTTTTTTGGGTGGTTGCACATTATGAACAAACGCCCAAACTTTTTGGGCGAATATTCATTTCATGATTTGGGCGAAAGTTTGCAGTTTTTCAAAAAATATGGCTGTGCGAATAATCGCCCAAGTTGCAACCCGCCCAAAAGAACGGAAATGAACAATCGCCGAAAAAGCCGGAAAAATTTTTAGGCGATTGATTGTTCATTTTGGGCTAGGGCGATTGTTCGTTTTGTTTTTTTTTTTTTTGGCGATTTTTCATAATGAACAAACGCCCGAATTTCAAATAATGAAAAATCGACCAAAAATATTTTTCGCATGTTTGGGCTATTAAAGATTATGAATAAACGCGATTTTTTTTGGCGATTATTCATTTCACGATTTGGTCGAATGTTCGCAGTTCTGGGCGATTGTTAAAACTTTTCAAAATTTTTTCAACTTTTGTCACCATTTTTCAACTTTTGTTGCCATTTCAACATGATTGCTGCCATTTTTTTAAATTCAAATTGAGATCAGCTCTTTCAACTCTCACAATAAACATTTCAACATTTTTTTTCTCTAGTATTGAGGTTTAAAAGAATTTTAAGTAACATTAAATTTTTCAGTCGTGGTAGACCTTTTGGCGGAAATGCCCATATGTTAACGTAATATAAATGTAGTAAAGTAAATTTATTTTTTTATTACGGCTAAAGAACTTAAAAAACCCAAAAATAACTCTTGAAAATTTCTGTTCACCAACTCTTGTATAAATAAGAATTCAAAATATTTGCATACATTTTATTTTCGGTTACAAAAATAAGAGTTAAAAAAAATATAAGTCACTAGAGGTATCTAAACTCTACATTTGACAAAAAAATACAGTTTTCGGGGCCACCTAGTGTCAAATAAAATTATTTTAGATCTGACCTCAATTTCGAAGCAAAAAAAATATGTGGTCTACCCTAGTGTCACAAAATTTTAAAATTTCTGGCCCTTCACAATTTTGACAAAACACAAGAATGATCATTTATAAATGATTTGGTGCGTTAGATTCATTAATTTCTTTTTCGAGTCTATGGTTTGAAAAAACAAATCAAATCATATTGCTCAAAAGCAAAACATGCATAAGATTTGTTTTGCTGCTGTTTACTTTCAAGCTCATACGCATAGATCTTGACATCAGATACGAGCAATTATGGGTGGGTATATTTAAAAGATATGTTGGGTGTAAAAAAGCAAATCATAACGTCACTATGGGGGAGCTATAAATTATTTTATAAATTTCTTGCATTTTTATAGAGGGATGGTAATGTTTAAAAGAAATGTTGGAGTGAAAACAGTAATAGAACATTCTAGGGTTTTTTTAGTTTAATAAGGGGGAAAGCGTTGAAAGCCGAATAGTGTGGGACTTTCATCCACTAAAACCTAAACCCTGTTTCCGGATGATTTCCTGCATGAAACTGCTGGTGAGTACTTCTTCATGCAAGCGGAATGGCAGCGAAGGCCCGTTCTAGGATGTCATCTAGAATCAGAAATTCTGCATGCCATATTGCATACTGAAATCCAGTTCTCCTCTGAGTTAAGCAATATGTCAAACAATGCTTCCACTGTTGGCGAACTCCCTACCCTTTCACTCAACTCAAGTCTTACTCTAGTGAATTTCGGACAGACGAAAAAACATGTTCTGCATACATGTTCTATAGCATTCCGTGCACTAAAGGTGTAAAACGAATTTTCGTCGTGCTTAAATATATATAGGTAAGATTTATAACATCCATGTCCAGTTAGTATTTGGGTTTGAAAGTAGTCTACTTCCCCATGTCTTCTGTTCAGCCATCTTTCCAAATTTGGAATAAGGCGGTGCGTCCATCGTCCGTTTTTTGATGCGTCCCAGCGCATCTGCCATACAGCAATACTACGTTCCCTTGCTATTTTAAGTTTCGGAGTATTGGACATGTCTTGTGGAAGCGCATCACAACAAGCTCTCTCTTGCCATACGGTCTATTTGGGGAGTACCAGCGATAACTAGCGCTGCATCTGTTGATACTATTCGGAATGCACAGCAGATTCTGAGGGCTCATAGGCGATAAACTGATTCGGTGCACCGGAGGTACGAGCTAAAGTTAGTAGCTTCAAGCCGTATGTGGGCAGCGTACAGTAGTATAGATTGAACAACACTAACAAGGAGCTTCCTGCATTTTTGTCGGGGACCTCGTGTTGGGCAAGATTTTTGATAGTGCTGAGGCTGCCTTACAGGCTGCCGCTTGCATAAATAAAATCTTCTCTAAAGTTCAATCTTTGATCTAAAATGACGCCAAGATACTTCACAGATTGTTTCGATACTAAAGTGTGCCCTCCTACGGATATTGTCGCTGTTTCGACCTTGTTTCTACTACTTATGAGCACTGCTTCTGTTTTGTGCTCTGCTAGACTGAGTTCATAAGCCTTTGTTGAACTGCGTTTATCACCAGTAGTGAAATTCCCAAAAATTTAACGATAAAAGTCGTTGTCGTTGTCGTTATCGGTCATTGTGCGTGCCACGTTCATAGTAAATGATAGTTTTCGCTAACTAACGATATCGCAAATCGTCGTTTACGCGTTTGGGAATTGCACTTCAGATTGCACTTCTCAACTTCGTGCAAGTGTTTGGCGACAACTACAACCGCAATGTTATTTGCAAAGCCTATAATCTAAGTACATACTATCCGGTATTTTGAGCCGTAAGACTCCATCATACATGAGGAGGAACCTTGAGGAACTCCCCCAGTAACTTTGTATGTTGCAGTACCTACTTCTGTGTCTTAACAGATAACTCTATCTTTTAGTCTCGTAAAATTCTCCTGAGATAGAAGGGGTCGCCGAAGTGGGCGAGGGCTTCTAATATTCTGGACCAGTTCGCAGAATTAAATGCGTTTTAGATGTCGAGTGTTCTTACAAGACAGTATTCTTTGTCGCCGTACATCCACCGCGTGCCACCACCACCACCGCGTGCACCGATTGCATCAGTTGTCGAACGAGCTTTACGAAAGCCAAACTGTTGGGGGGAAAGATTTCCAGCGCCTGAAATTGACGCCTCCAGCCTATTGCTTATCAACCGTTCCAGGATCTTGCCAGCAGAGTCAAGCATACATAGAGGACGGTATGCCGACGAATCCTCTGGGGAACCGGTATTCTTCGGAATCAACACCAGCCTTTGCCGCTTCCACCTTAATGGGAAGACACTTTCCTTAAAGCAGGCGTTATACAAGTCTGTGAACACCTCAGTTTTTTGCTCTGCAGCGGTTTTAAGTATCTTATTTGGAACTCCATCAGGCCCAGGAGATTTTTTTATCGTCGAGTTCCTTAGCTATTTTAAGGAGCTCATCATTGGTCACCGGCTGAATGTTTTGCAGGACTTCATTTCCTGTTTCAATTTCAGGGGTGTCAGGTTGTTCTGGAAATACAGTGTGAACTATACTCTGCATCAGTGTCTGATAAGTTTGGTTGAAGCATCGGGATTTGCTATTTTTAATCGCTTTCGTAAGCTGTGCTCTAGCTAGTTTGAAACGTATTTGGTTTGGAAGGAAATCTTCCGTACCTCTCGAGCGATAGTAGAGACGCCTTGCTCGTGGGCAGCATCTTCGGAGGTTAAATATTTCGTCAGTCCACCAATAGACTGGAACTTGTTTATTGTTTCCTCCACCACTTCTAACCGTTGAAGCATCTCATGCACCTTCTATGTGCGTCATCACTTGCGTAGTTTTATTTGTCGCCGAGTCAGATGAGAGAGCCATGTCTGATAGCATGACCTGTAGGATGTCTGGGTCCAACTTGCTAACTCTATAACTTTTATAGCTTGCTTGCATTCGTCTTCTAACGATGTCTTTTGTGTTGAAGAGTACTGCATTGTGATCGCTACCTGTATAGTGGTCGCTTGCGTGCCAGGCTGATTTAGGGAGTAAGCTGCTACTAACAAAGGTGAGGTCTATGATGGTCTTTCAAAAGTATTTTGCCGCCCCGTGTTTAGTGTGACTATGTCAAGAACTGCAAACACTTCTAGGAGCGGTTGTCCACTTGGGTTGGTTCTAGGGCATCCCCATTCGGTTGACCAAGCGTTGAAATCCCCTGCAATGACAACTGGGTGTCTTCCGATAGCGTCATCTACAATTTCTTCCAGTACGTTTGTGGCTTCATCTAAAGTAAGGCTTTGGGGTAAGTAACAGCTATACACAAAAATTCTTCCCAATTTGGCCCTCACGAAGTAGTTTGCAGATTTCTGGTCCCTTCTTTTTTGCCGCTGCTATCCATAGCTCCATATGGAGCCTTTCCCGGAACTATCGCTGATTTGGACGATATGGCTCGCTAAGAATGGCGACATCAGCATTGTATTCCCGGACGTTTTGCTTCAAAAGGTCATGGGCGACTTTACAGTGTTTTAGATTGAGCTGATAAAACCTTATTTTACTTTCATCTCTCGCAAGGCCTTCCAGTAGAACGGGCATTTGGTACTCGTTGTTGAATGTTTCAGTATCAGCCTTTTTTTCTCCTTGAGCCAAGTATGCAGTCAGCTGCATTTTCACATGCTTTAGCTCGGTGTTTTGCGCTGCCGCTTCTGACGTCTTCTTCACTTCACAGACTTCTGCAGTTTGCCGCTATATGACCGAAGTCCATGCACGTGAAGCATTTTCTGGGGTTTATTCTTTCTCTTATGCGGCATATAACCCAGCCAATTCTGACCTTGTCATCCTTGATCAGCTCTGAAGCACTTTCGGGCGGCTTACTTAGTGTTGCCGTTTGCGTACCTCCATATGCTCTGCGCAGGTTGAGCATTGAGGAAGATTTAAGGTTGTGACCAGCAAATTGTTCTTGCAGTGCCGCAAGTACTTCTTATTTTGTGGTTGCCTCATCAATGTCTTTAAACTCGACTTGTGTCATTTCGTTGAGGATTTTGACTTCAGCGTTCGATCCTAACACCGTTTGGACTGCGTTTTGTAGGTCGGCAGAGTTAGGATCTGATGGTTTTTCAAGGAGCAAAAGAAGCTCTCCCTTAGCCGTTTTCCTTACGTCGCGAACATTTTGGCTCAGGTCTTTGAGCTATGGTTCGGCCGTCACCTGGCTAAGAATATCGGCAAATGAACTCGTACCCGTAGTTCTGATGACGATGGCGTCCTTTCGGGGTGGTCTCTTTGGCTTTTTCGATTTTTTTCCGAACTTTTGTTAAAGCATTGTGCTGCTCCAGCGCTTCCCGAGGGCTGGGAGGAACCTTTTCTGCTAACAGCAAAAGACCCTGTGTAGCCTTGTTTATTGTACGCTTTCGCACTTCTTCATTTTGGCGTGGCCCAGACGCAGCGGCCAAGAGCTGGGGTTGCGCTTTGCTTGACCTACTTCCAGTGTCCTGTACTCTAGGCCGCTCCTTCGGTGGAGTCTTATGCATGGACTTCTTTGTGGATGGCATCAGTGAGTTCTCGTTGCTCTCTTGCTCGTTTTGGGGCTGATCCTGGCGTGAAGTCGCCTTTCTTTTCCGTTTGTGTTTTAGCGTTCTTCACTATTCGTGGCTGAGTCACTTCTTTCTTGGCGGTATCAATTTGGGCTCTATTTTTACATGCCTCTTTGTGCAAAAACGTTATCTCATCCACAAGGTCTCTTAGGGGTTGGTGAATGCTTCTTAGAGAGAGAGCCATAATTTTCACGAGTTCTTCAATCTTGGCAGTTAGGACACTCTAGGGTAAATTCTTACCTATGTAGTAAGTCCTGGAGGGACGGTACGTAATCATAATGTTTGTATTAATTTTTATGCGATCATAGTCCAGTGTTTGTGATTGCGTTCAAGTAACTGAAGAGCTATCATAAATTTTTGTTTACATTTTTCAACTTGAAAAAAAGACTTAAGGAGCATTCTTAGTGAATGAACACTTTTTGCTGAGCCGAGCTAAACTGAAACTCAAAAACGCAGTTGGGGCAAAAGAACCTCATGACTTGCGTTCTCTATTGCTCTAATGTGTTTTTTTCGGCTCGGCTCGTCAAAACGCGTTCACTGTGAACGCGGCCTTAAGGGAAAATGCTTAAACAGCCCTATCATGAATAATTTTTCACGCGGAATCGCAAAACGGTGTTTTCATTTTTAAGATAAAGCTCAAGAACATTTTGGAAATTTTTGAATGCAAATTTGTTGATAATCCGTTGATGAACAAATTTGCATTCTTTTTTTCGATTCCACCTGAAAAATTATTCATTATAGGGCTGAATGTCTTTAAATTATTCTTTTGGGACTTTTTAATAATTTTCGATTTTGGTTGAAATTTGAACGAAAATAATTTGCGAAAGAAATGCGGAATATTTCTTGATATTCATTAAAAAAAAATCACGAAATATGTATAATTCAAATAAATTATAAATCAGTGATTTCAAAACTTAATTCATAATTCATAATTTAAACTTAAATTCATAATTTTTTCAAAACTATAGCCGCGTTTTTACAAGATTCAAATCCGATCTCCATACAAACAAAACCCTGCTATGGATTTAGATTTTGTGAACTTGTAGTTTGAAACATCACAGCCAAGAGGTGGCGCATAATGAAGTAAGTGATCGGAAAAAGCATTGTTGACATTCTCATGTTTGCATTCAACGCAATTTAGATGTCAAATACTTTTCATGAGCAGCAAATCAAAATCCAAATCCAGGGGTTGAATTACAGCATCCGTGATCGAGCAAAATTACGAAGGGCACGACGAGACAAGTGCCTTTCAATCTTTTACAATTTTGATCGATTACGGATGCTGTAATTCGGCTCCATATTTGGATGTTGGAAAAAACTCAGCTTATAATTTGCGTTAATCAGATTCGTTGATTTCGCTTTTTATGAAAAAAAAAAATAAGATTGAACACATTTTTCACAAATCTGACTTTAATTTTGAGAGAGTTCGGAAAGTTTATAAAATAATTTAAAAATATTAATCATTTATAATTACCATTTTTCAGACGTTCCTCTTTTGACAACTAGCTACTGCGTTGCTTTTGATGCTTACATGCTTACATAACCATCATAATGATTTAATGCAGCTGCAATGTTCCAGTATATACACCATTTTGAAAGTTAAATTCTCTTTAAAAATGGAAGAAAAGTCTTTTTGCAACAGTATCACAAAAATGATAAATCAATAAGTTTTATCGTGTGAAACACTTGGGAATAATCTTAAATTGTTTTATTAATATAAATCATATATGTACTTATAAAATAGATTAAATTAAAAATAAAATTTAAAATTAAAAACAAAAATTTAGCTTTGTTTTTTTAATTTAAAACTATTGAATCACACCAAAAATTTATCTGACAAAGCACTGCCCAATCACAATAAAATCATCAGGATATTTTCTTTCTATGTATTTTTACAGAAACCGTGGACACCTTTAAATGTACTAAAACCGTTAAAATAGCGAAAATATTTGTATAAAACGTTCCGAAGAATTTGTTAATTATTTCGGATATTTCCTTATAGTTTTATTTTAAATAAACAAATATTTTTCAACAAGATGAGTGTTATAATTCGATTACAAAATTTGCCATGGTCAGCAAATGCATTGGATATTCGGCAGTTCTTCAAGGGTCTTTCAATTCCGGAAGGAGGCGTACATATTGTCGGTGGCGAAATGGGTGATGCTTTCATTGCATTCAGGTAGATATTTTTTACACACCATCAATATAAGTAACTTTCTGCACGAGTCATGAAATATATGTGAGAATATTTGAAGTTATTTTTTGCAAAATCATGCGTAAGTAAGGAGATTATTTTAAGGAAGTCTTTATGCCATCAATGAATATATTCCGGTTCGAAGACGTCATATATTAAACGTTAATCAATCGTTAGAAGTGATAGGTTACGTGGGGTGGCGGCTGATCTCTAGACCGGCCCACTTAGACCAGATGATTGGACCGTTGTAATACCACTTTTAGATTAGAAAGAAGTCATATAGTGAAATTTATGTCGGATAATCTTAGTCTGGCGGATAGCTGTAGAAACATGTGGAAAAGTGTTATGCCTCTACCTCAGCTGAATCAAAATACTATGTGATCCTTCTCCACAAGTAACAACTTTAAGTTGTTTTCATTAGAAATACGAAAAAAGGTAAGAACGTAAGATCAAGATCTGACTGGATTCGATCCCGGGTCCTCTAAATCTCAGTCATAATAAACAGGAGTTTCATTTTCAATTCAAGTTAATTTTCTAGGAGTTTGTCTCAATATAACTAGTATATTATCTCAATATAATGAAACTTTTCTCCTGGGGAATTGGAAAAGGAAGTTTTAATTTTTAAGGTAGCATGGTATAAGGTATGAATATTAACGGCTGATGAACAAATTTTCATTTGAAATTTTAAAAATGTTCTTGAACTTTATCTTAAAAATTAAAACTCCCTTTTGCGATTCCCCGGGAGAAAAGTTTATAATTTGGTTGATTATTTTGTAACTAAAACTATGAATTAAAGTGCCGAGGGTGATCCATTTCAAGGTTCCCTACTTTTTTAAAGATAAAAACACAGAAAATTCAAATTTAATGGGGAATGTTTATTATCATTTGAAAGAACATTATTTGGCATTTATTTTTTGAAGATTATGTCTATCAAATGTTGGCCACGTCTACGTCTCAGATGGTCCATCCGTTGAGTCCAATTTTTGATGACTCATTCGAGCATTTCGACTGGTAACTGGCGAATGACACGCCTGATGTTTTGCTCCAAGGGCCTGAATCAAAGCGGGACTCCCCGCATAAACTTTAGACCTTACATATCGCCACAGGAAAAAGTCTAACGGTGTGATATCACGCGATCTTGGTGGCCAATCGACCGGCCCAAAACGTGAAATTATCTGCTCACCGAAGTGTTCTCTCAATAAATCCATTGATTGATGCGATGTGTGGGAAGTGGCGCCGTCTTGTTGAAACCAAATGTAGCCGAGATCACGAACTTCAATTTCAGGCATCAAATAGTCGGTTATCATGGCACGATAACGGTCGCCATTGACGGTTACGTTCTCACCGGCATCATTTTTGAAGAATCATGGACCGATGACTCCACCAGCCCACAAACCACACCAAACCGTTGTTTTTTCTGGATGATGTCGCTTGGGAATGTCGGGCGATGTCGCTTGGGAATGTCGGGCGATGTCGCTTGGGAATGTCGGGCGGCTTCAGATCTTGCACAAGATGTATTTTGTACGCTTTCAATTTAAGATCTTGACGTAAAATGCTTCAAGTTGTTCCATACGTCAGTCCGAGTTGCTGCGAACGGCGCCGAATCGACTCTCCACGGTCTTCGTGTACACTCTCAGCTACGGCCGCTATATTTTCTTCACTGCGTGCTGGACGTGGTCTATTCAGTCGAATATTATCCAATACTGAATTCTGGGTATCAAGATGGGTGATGGTGTTGCGAATAGTATGCTCAGTAGGCCGATTATGTTGACCATAAGATGAGCGAAGTGCACGAAACACATTCTTCACAGAACGTGAATTTTCGTAATCAAGTTGAACAATTTGTAAACGTTGTTCAGGCGTAAGTCTTTCCATGATGAAATGCCAAACAATACTAAACAAAAATAACATGACAGCATGACACGACTCACACGTGATATGTCAAAAAAAGGCTATTGAAAAAAGTATCTCTACTTGGATCACGCTTTATTTTTAACCCGCCGTTAGTGGTGTGGAAAAAAGTCACGCCATTAGTGTGGTGGGGTATGACATACTCCAAAAGTAAAAGTCGTATAAATACTGGGGCGTTAAAGACGCTGCCGGTCTCCGAGTGACGGCACCACTACTCTTCAAATGTATGACTTTAACATGAATACGCCATAAATGTCGAATCGATCTGTCTATGAATAGTGACGTTACATTGTTCTAAATTAAACAACTTTTGGTATTGTTATTAAAATGGTTATACTATGTTTCCATCTGCTAGAAATCTTCAGATTTAGTGAGATTTCGTAAAATCTATATTGGAATCAACAGAGTTCTCTACACAAGTTTAAGATTTTGAAATCTTGTGATTTCAACAAAATCTAATACAAAATCTCATGAAATGCAATGCGGTATCCCTGAAAAGTTATATCAGTATCCAGCACTATTCAGGGGTGCCAGTACGTAACTTAATACAATCGAGTTTTTTCGATACAACCGACAGTTGCCAGCACATACTTTGTTTCAGTCGACTATCATCGATTGTATCGTAAGATTTGACAGAACACAAATTTTAATATAACTTTTGAAACAAAAAAATCAGTCGACAAGAAATAGTTATCGTCAGCGGCAATTTTGTTCTAACAAAAATAGAACAAAAAAATTGAGATTTTGACTAATTTTATGAGTGGTCATCAAGATTTAGCAAGAGGGATACTTAAATCTGCCCAAGGAAAAAAAACCAGACATTGTTACCAGCAAGAATAAAAACCAGCAAAACTCATTTTCACATATTTCTAGTGGATTGATTTTACCTCTAAAATACCTCCTTGTAATTTTTGTATTAGCTCTTTCTTCATCCGTGCTTCCGACTCAAAGAATATAATTTTTTATTTGGAATTTGAAAATAATTTTCGAATGTAAGATAAAAAACCCTAGAAACTCGTTTCAATTTACGTGCTGCCAATAAACATTTGTTTCGAATTGTACGTCGATCAACAATCCTCGATTGTATCAAGTTATGTGCTCGCACCCCAGCTTATGTCTAGTTTTTCATATTGACATTGGCAATGACAACGAATTAATTATTTAAAAAAAGAAAAAAAACCAGCAATAATAAAAATTAAAAATGCAAAACAAAGGAAATATGAAAATAAAAAGAGTTGGAGCTTCAGTGATTAGCAATTGCTAGTAGCAATTTTAGAGAAAAAAAAATTCAAGAGCTCCGGAATTGGCAAAAGAAATACAACAACGCAATTGCTCCTTCACGATTTGCTCATTCTTAAACTTATCAAATGAAGTCTTAATTGTCAACTGAAATCTAGCTGTCATGACATGCCAGATGGAAATATTTTGAAATCACTTTTTCAAAATCACAAAATTTCGAGCAGATGGAAACATAGTATTAAAGAAGAATTTTGTGCCTTCATAAAAAAAAAGATCATATAATATCATATTATAATATCTTTGTCGTTTTCAACCGTACAATATTGGATTGCAGAGTTTAAAAAAAGTCGAATCAGCACAAAAGATGAACACGCCGTGAACAAAAAACAGTGAGCACACTAGAATGTGTTGGAAAAAAACAACGATTTTGTATTGGACAGTCCGAAAGTAAAAGTGCGTGAGATAGCTACAACCGTAGGGAAGATGGGTGCCGCCTTTGTTTACAACCAAACAAAAAACCTGAACGTGTTCGCACTACCCAACAATGTTTAAACAAACTACGACTGATTTTTTGCATAAATAGTGACCATGGATCCACCTTTATATACCAGAATCTAAGGAATCAGCAAAAGTGTGTGTAGGTCCCCGTTGAAGTGCACCAAAGTGAGCGAAGACTCCACAAACTGCAGGAAAGGTGTTGGAGTCTGTTTTTTGGGATTCAAGTGGCATTTTGTTTATTTACTATTTGAGAAGAGGAAAAAATCAACAGCTACTATTCCTGCAAATTATTGGCAAACAAACGGCCCCATTTATCGAAGAAACAAACCGTCTTTTTGCAGCTCACAAAACGATCGAAAATATTTCCAAATTGCATGAGTTAAGCTTCGAACTGCTTCCTTATTCCCAATATGCTCTAGATTTGGCACCTAGCGATTTTTTTATGTTCCCAAACTTAAAAAGGTGGCTCCAGGAATGGAGATTTGCGACGAATGAACAAGTCGAATTGGAAATTGAAGCGTATTTCGGAGATCTTGAAAAATCTTACTATTCAAAGGGCATTGCAATGTTATAAAATCGTTGGAACAAGCGTATTGAGCTTGTGGTATGCGTTGTACTGTAGAAAAAATACTGTACAGTTTTAAAATTTTAAATTTGTTTTTAATTTGTTTTGTATTAAAAAAGTTTTCTATTGAATTTTAAGTTTTCAATAAATTCTGGTTAGAAGAAGTACAAAAAAATTATTCTTGGAATTAATAAATATAATAGTGAAATAAGTGAATCAAAACTTTGACTTATTAATACCACTAAAGTGGTAACCCCAAATAAAGAACATAACAATAATCCGTAATGTTCCGTAGTCCAACAACAAGCCCTTCAAAAGGTGCGGCTAGAGAAACAGGAGATGGTACAGAACAGAATATAATTGTTCCTGGTTTAACACCGCCAACTCCAGTAAATGGTACACCATCTGCAGACTGTTTGTTGGATACTGCAACACCGTCGTTTCAAGTACACGCGATGTCGATGCCAAAATTTCGTGCATTTTGGAACAAAACCCCTCGTATATGGTTTTTCTAAGTGGAAAAGATTTTCTTGCTACACCGTATCTCGGCAGATGAAGCAAAATTCCGTCATCTTGTCGCCAACATAGACACCAGTACATTGGACTTTGTCAGCGACACACTCGAAAATGCAGCAAACGGAAACAGGTATGAGACGTTGAAATTGCTTATTATAGGATTGTTTTCCGAGTCCGATGAACGTAAGTAAAAACGCTTACTCAGTGGACAAGGTTTGGGTGACCAGCAGCCGTCTCACTTCTTGCGCACAATGCAGAGTCTTGGACGAGGACAGGTTGGTGACAATGTCATCAAGTCGTTATTCCTGGAACAGCTACCGGAAAATGTACGCGCTATACTGACCATCAGTTAGCACAACGACATTACTAAGCTTGCTATGGACATGGCACGTCCAGCGAGAACATAGCCAGCGTCGCAAATGCAGTAGTATCATCGCTGTTTGAGCGTCTACCAAGACAGATAGAAGCGCTTGAGACGAAGTTCAAGAAGATGAATAGTGACAACCGTGGTAGAGGTAAGCCGGTTCGAGGCACATCACGAAAACGGTCCAGAAACCGAAGCGAAACTGCTGAGTACTGATGGTACCACAGGCGTTTTGGTGATAAGGCTACCAAGTACGTATCACCGTGCAATTTCATGCCAAAAAACTAATAAGCGTTTCGGACATTGCGGCCACCGAACTAGCTAATCATACTCCTGGCCGCCTTGTCATAAAAGATAGAGCTACAAAGAAAACATTTCTTATCGATACGGGAGCAGACATCTCTGTTATTCCTAAAGATAGACACGTTTCCAATAACTTTGCAAAAAATTGCATACAACTTTTTGCAGCGAACGGCACTACAATAAAAACGTTCGGCACAAAAATTTTGAAACTCTACCTTGGTTTACGTAAAACATTATCTTGGCTGTTCGTCATTGTTGTCGTCACCTAGTGCATCATAGGTTCCGATTTCTTGAAGCATTTTCATTTGTTGCCAGATCTCAAGAATCGCAAACTGGTGGAAGGAAATACTTTATGGGCAACAGTAGCATCTCTAACCAATGATCCATCTCTAGGAATAACAACAATCTTGAAAGATCACACCGTATGCCAAAAGCTTCTGGAAGAGTTTCCGGAAATCCACAACATTTCATTATCGTTCGTGGGTAAAGTGCATGTTGTACATCATCACATCGAAACCACAAACCCCCCACCAGTGAAAGCTAAGGTAGGACAACTCGATAGTAAGCGGCTGGCTATTGCAAAAGAAGAATTTAGTTTTATGCTGGTACATGACATAATACGCCTGTCTAAATAAATGGTCCAATTAGCTACATATGGCTCCTAAATCGAATAGCGATTGGAGACCATGCGGAGATTATCGATTTTTGAACAAAATAACAGTTCCGGATTGGTATCCAATACCATTTATTACGGATTACGTTCACTGTCTTCATGGTCGAACATTATTTTCCAAGCTTGACCTAATTCGAGCATATCACCAAGTGAGCGTAAATCCTGCAGATATCGAAAAGACAGCAATTATTACGCCTTTTGGTCTTTTTGAGTTTCTAAAACTGCCATTTGGTTTGCGAAATGCAACGCAGAGTTTTCAACAACTAATGGACGAAATTTGTTCTGACATGAATTTCGTTTTCATTTATATTGACGACGTATTTATAGCCTCATATAACGAAGAGCAACATCTAAGAGCTGTTATCGAACGTTTTCGTAAATATGGAATAATCATTAACCCAGCGAAATGCCAATTTGGGGAATCTGAGATCGATTTCCTTGGATTTCACATAACACCCAAAGGTAGTGCACCGACTGCTGCAAGAGTTCAATCAATTGTTGACTACGCGAAACCGAAAACAATTTCCGAACTTCGACTTTTACCTGCATGCTGAATTTCTACCGCCGTTTCCTACCTCATGCTCAATATCAAGCTCCACTTAACGAGTACCTAAAAGGTGCGGTTAAGAAGTACAAACGTCTTGTGATTTGGACCACTCAGGCAGAAGAAGCTTTCGAAAAGTGCAAGCAACAAATTGTGAACGCCACTCTCCTCGCGCATCCAGTAGCTGATGCCACACTCGTGCTCAAGTTAGATTCATCTAATATTGCCATTGGTGCTGTCATGGAACAAAAAGTTCACGAAGGTTGGCAACCTCTTGCATTCTTTTCGCATAAACTCAGCTCAGCTGAGATAAGGTACAGCACATACGATCGTGAACTACTTGCGGCATACAGCGCTGTAAAACACTTTCGTCACATGAGGAAATCTCTGCGCTTGAAATCAAACGCGCTGAAACTCAGAAGTCAGATGAAGATCTCAAGAAATTCTAGCAACTGATTCTGGTCTTCAGTTACAACTTGTTCCATTACCAGGATCAAATATCCAAATTAACTGTGATGTTTCTAAAGGTAAGCCAAGACCATTTCTTACTGCTGCCTTTCGCCAATCAGTATTTAACATGCTGCACAACCTTGCCCACCCTGGGGTTAGAGCAACGAGAAAGCTTTTATCGGATCGTTTTTTTTTTTGGCCACAACTTAACAACGATTGCAAAATCTGGACAACGTTTTGCATGCCGTGTCAAAAATCTAAAATTAATAGACACACAAGCGCTGCTGTAGGTATTTTTCTATTAACTTGTCAACGTTTTTCGGAAGTACATGTCGATTTAGTTGGACCATTACCGCCATCAGAAGGTTTTAAATATCTTCTTACAGTAATTGACCGATTTTCGAGATGGCCTGAAGCAATTCCCATCGTTGATATTACAACTGAGACCGTATGTCGAAATTTTTTTTATGGTTGGGTTTCCAGACTCGGATACCCAAGCCAAATTATTTGCGATCGTGGGCTACAATTTACTGCGAAGGTTTTCAACGATTTACCCAAATTGCTCGGAGCAAAGTGCAAACTACATCTTTTCACCCGCAAGCAAATGATATGGTTGAAAGATTACACAGAACTTTAAAAACATCATTGATTTGCAGAGAAGACGTTAAATGGACAAGAAGTTTACCATCAGTCATGCTTGGCCTGAGAACTGCATTTAAGGAAGATATTCAAGCTTCAGCTGCTGAAATGCTTTATGGTGAAACAATTCATCTTCCAGGAGATTTTTTTGAAGACACCAAGAGATGTGATTCAACATCGTGTGCATTCCTCGATCAACTTAGATCAAATATTCGGAGAATTCAACCTCAACATGTAGTGCGTCATTCTTCTGGTAAATCGTTCATCAATAAAGACCTACGACTAGCCACACAAGTTTGGGTTCGTAAGGAGGGTTACCAAAAACCGCTGACAACCAAATACTCTGGAAACGAAAAAAAATCACGTTTCGCTAGAAAGGGGGTTATGTGGCATGCGTTATACTGTAGAAAAAAATACTGTACAATTTTAAAATTTGTTTTGTAGTAAAAAAGTTTTCTATTGAGTTTTAAGTTTTCAATAAATTCTGGTTAGAAGTACAAAAAAATTATTCTTGGAATCAATAAATATAATAGTGAAATAAGTGAATCAGGACTTTGATTTATTAATACCACTAAAAGCTGAAAGGGGAGTATGTGGATTAAAAAACAATAAATTTTGGGGTATTTCATACCCCACCACACTAACGGCGGGTTAATTCTGTGACAGATAACACAACAAAAATGCAGATAACTTTGACATTTTATAGGTAAATAATTGAACACAAGTCAGTAGCCCTTATCGATGATTTCAAATTTTTAAAAGAAAAAAGAAGTTTCAATGAATGAATTTCTGAAATTTTAAATGTTTTCTTTTTTTTTCAATATTTAAAAGCTACAAAAATTTCAAAAACATACATGTGAGCAATTCCGCCAAAAGTGCTCTTTTTCAACTGAAAAATGGAAAAGAACACTTGAAGCTAGAATTATGGTTTCTTTACACTATTTGGCTCTAAAGTAAGTTAAAATCGCTTGAGGCCACACGGTATGACGTCATGGAATTTATTTGTGTGCATTTTTTTGTGTTTTTTAGTAGTTACAGGAATGACACAAAATGTCAGGAATGACTGTTACAGGAATGATAAAATCGTCTTTATTTGGAGATCGCAGTCATCGTAAAAAACTAAAACACTTCCGCACGTTTTTATCATTTATTTGCTAACTACTTTAATATGCTATACTTAATTTCGTTTAAGTCTATCACTAACTGAATACACAGTTGGTAACAGAAATGACAACTTTTTTGGTTTAAATATTAGTAATATAACAAATAAGTTTAATTTTGCACTTGAGCTTCGCACTTAAAACCACTGGTGCATTTTTTAAATTTGAATATAAGTAGTGTAAAAAGCCACACTAAGAAGGCGCTTAAACGATACTACTTGTCTCTTATAGCGCATTATTTTCTGGAAAAAATTTTGCATTTTTTGTTTTTTTCTTAAAAAAAAATGTTGACCTCAAAATAAATCGTGTTATTTTCTCGAAAATGTTGACCACAAAATTTTCAAAATAGCAAAATTTTCTGGCCTGTGAAACGACGGTTCTGCATTCTGCTCTCTATTAATACCAATATAAAAATAAAATAATTTTAACATTTCATATTTTGTGCTGTGACAATAGGTCTGTTTTCAAAACACCTTTAATAATTATTAAAAAATACTTTAAATTTAAGGTTATCGTTGAAACGATATCATCAAACGATTCTCGTCATACATGGTGAGAGTCCAAAACTCTTGAGCCTGCAGAAGCAACGAAACTAACATACGAACAGGCAAACTGAATTTTTCCAGTTAAAGAAGATAATGATATAGAATAATTTTTTTGCAGTAGTTAGAGATATGCATTGTGAATTGATTTTTGTAAAAAAAAGTGCAACAAGTAAAAATAATTACTTTTAGCGTACTTCGATACAAAAAGTACAGCGAGCAAAAAAAAAGTAAAAAACTCCCAAAGTAGACCGGTTGGTCACGTTACGTATATACGATGAGATATCAAAAAAAGTTAAGCCCGGTTTTCATGCGATCTTCTAAGATATCCGACAATCACATCTTCTGCTAAAATAAGCGAGATGAATATATGTTATTCTTGCTATAAAATAATGACATTTGGTTTTTTGTTGTATGTTTTGCAGCTTTTATTTGTTTGCTTAAGAAATTATTTTATCGCATTTGTTTTAAACTCTGAAATTAAAAAATAGAGGAAAAGTTCAACGGGGTCAGTCAAGGCGATATCAAGTAGTTATCCACCGCGTCAGGATTTAAAAGCACACCAACCAGCGCCGGCTCTATAAAACCAGCTTTTAGAGGCTAGCACGGCATAACACTCTAGCAACACGGAATCTATAAAATCGATAATATAATAATTAATAAATTTTTAATAATTAATTTAATAAACAATTTTTTGTAACTTCATTATTTATTGATTACAGCAAACTTTCACAACTTTTTAAACAATGCAATCGCTTCGATTCTTTTTCTATTTTACTTTTATATTGACATGTTACCGCATCTTTGGAATGCTAGAAAAATAGTTGTCAGTAATGACAATAGTCTAACAATAAAAAACTTAAATGGCTGCCGTATTTATAGCAAGTGATAGACTTTTATAGCAAAAATTAAAAAATTTATCTTTCATGATCCTCTACGATCTCCCAGCATCACATGAGATATTAGAGGATATCACATGTTATAAAATGCAAAATGTATATCTGTTTCACACGCTCCTTTATCAATCCCATAAAGAGGCACTCGCATTCTATTTCTTTCCCACAGAAGATGTGATTGTGGGAGATCTTCGAAGAACACATGGAAACCGTGCATTAACCAATTTTCTTAAATTGCTATCAACAAAAATTATTTTGAAATTATTAAAATTAGATTTTTCTTATTTCGACTTCCCAAGTAATTTTATTTTTAGTTTTACCTAATTCTATTTTTTCTGATTAGTTAGGGTAAGGGTTAATTAAATCGAACATACTTGTTCGTTTTTTAAGTGTTTCATCAAAAAATGTAAGGTTATTAAAACTCACAGCTATATTTCACATATTATACCCAATCATGAAACATTTTCTCCCGGGAGTTGTAAAAGGGAGTTTCCATTTTAAGATAAAGTTTATAAACTTTTTGGAAACTTTTAATGCAATTTTGTTTATCCACTGCTAATATTTATTAGTGTAAAATAAAAAATGATATGTCTTTTTCTGATATCTTAAAACCGAAAACTCCCTTTTACAACTCCCGGGAGAAAATGTTTCATGATTGGGCTGATTGACTCGCTATAAAAACAAAAAAGTCAAAAGTATCCTATCCAATATCTGATTGATTTCCAAACATTTCCCGATTTTTTTTCTGTATCCCTTATTCGAACAGCACTGATGAAGATGCGCGCCAAGCAATGATGAAAGATCGTGGCAAATTGAATGAGGTACAAGTTCGACTTCTACTCTCATCGCGTGCTGAAATGCAAAAAGTCATTGAATTAGCTCGTCAACAATCCCTTTTGGCCCTACAAAAAGCTGGAGCCGTTCCAGCTACCACAACGGTTGCCCCACTCAAAACTGCCTCCTTGTCAACACCACAACCACCCGTTATAACCACGAACAGTTTGCAGAATATATTGGGCACGCAATTAGGGGCTGCTCCATCATTTCAAACCTATCAACAACAAGCTGGCATTACTCTGATTCCTACCCCAACTGTCAAAACCGATAGTTCTGATACCAAAATATCAAGTCGACGTGAGAGCAATGAATCGTCAACGCGTGATCGCCGTCGTTCCACCTCTAGAGATCGTCGTCGTTCGCGTTCAAGAGACCGAAATGATCGTTCAGGTGGCAGGAGACGTAGAGAACGAAGTCGTTCAAGAGAACGCGACCGTGATCGCAAAAGTGGAAGACAACGTTCTTCACGACGTTCGAGAAGTCGAGAACATAGTCGCGATCGTGCACGCAATGGGAATCGCTCGAATCGTAACAGCAGGGATTGCGATACGAACTCAAATAACCGCTTTAATCGTGAAAATACCCAAAGATCATCTGTTAAAAACACTGATGTAAAAGACTCTGCTACCAGTGGATTAAAAGCTCCAACCATGACTCAATGGAACATGCCACTCACTAATGCATATGAAACAGCAACTGGACAAAATGCTAATAATGCTTTTAATGCCCAAGCGCAAAGGAATGTTCCACTCAATGCTTTTGCAACAGCCCCAGAATCAGGCATGCGTTCAAATATTTCAAACGCTTATACAACTATGCCTTCGATTAACGAAACTGATTCCCAAACTCTTACCGGCAAATCGGGCTCTAGCACTGCTGCAGCGCTACCAAATTTTCCAAACTTTAGCACAACTACTTCAACTACCAATAACTACAGCATCAATTTCTTGTCCAACCCCACGGCAACTTCTAATGCAGATGCAAATAAACCGATTTTTGCTTTGCAGAATCCTTACACTGCTGCCCTGCGGGCAGCTTCATCAAATTCAAACTCACAGGACTCTAATAGCTCTTCAGTATTCAGTCCAAATGTGAAGCAGGCTAGCCCAGTATATTCCAGCTTGCTTCTAGATAAAAAACCAATGGCATCTCAACAACAAACTGCTTCACCGGTACTAGCTGTAGTAAGTCCACTTAATACATTTGCGCAACAATCACCGCAGCAACAAACGGGTACACAACAACAGCAGCAGCCTTTAGTGCAACAACCTATTGCCTTTGCAAACACAAATCCATACGCCCAAATGTATCCCAACTTGTTCGCCCAGGCTGCCGCAGCTGGTACAGGTATTGCAAATCCTGTACGCGGCAATATTCAAAATCAAAACTCCAAACCCCAAGACCAAAAATTCTTACCAAGATCAAGTGGTTCAAACGATTATAAAGGTTTTCAACGGAACAACAATGACGACGAAAATGATAATGGTAAAACATGTTCTATAAAAATCAGCTGCATGTGCAACGGAACTACATACAGCGACTTGAGGAAGTTTTTCTCTGGGTTGTTTATACCACACAACGGCATTAAGATGATCAACGATAGAGACGGAATACGAACAGGTGTAGCCTATATACAGTTTTCGCGTAGCTCCTGTGTTGGGAAAGCATTGATAAGAAATAATACCTTCCTTAGAACGCAGCGCGTACTTCTAGAGTCTGTATCCGATGAGGAATTTCAAGAAGCTGAAGATAGTTACAAACCTCATCGAGATCGAGACAATTATAATCGCTTTAATCGTAATGACGCATATGATGGGGGAAATCGTGGAGGGTATGATAATCGCTACGATAACCGGAATAGTCCTTCGCAAGGGAGAGATGACGTTGAAGGGAATGCTATGAAACAACATTTCGGTGGTGAAGGAAGCCAAGAACCACTTACAGTACTCTACATTGAAGACATCCCGGCTATGGCTACCGAACTTGATATTATGAAAATGTTTTCGGTATTCACTATTTTTGATATACTACTTACTGTAAGCCCGGAAAATCGTCGTGAGTTCACTGCATATGTGAAGTTCTCACGCGAGGAAGAAGCGAAATCAGCACTAATGGAACAATCGCGACATGTGATTGGGCATCGTAAAGTGCGCGTTCGTCCAGCAAGGGTAGATGAAATGGAAAAAGCTAAGGAGAAATTGCGTCTGGCTAATGAGCAATTGAAAAAAGAGGAAGCTGCCATGGCTGAAGCTGCTGAGAAGGAAACGAGTGATAACGAAGCAATCGAAGATTTCAACAACATGAATGATGATGATCATAATGAAGATGACGAAGATAATGGTGGCCTTACAATTATTGGTAACGAATCTGATATCAATGATGTTAACGATGGAGGAGACAACCACCCAAATGAACATTCAGATAATCGTAATAGTATTGATGTTCAAGCTCCTGAGGAATATAAAATATTTAAGGACGGTCCAAGTGACCCTCGCTTGCGTCGCCAAAGACCTAGTCGTTTCGCTGACAGTAACAACACTGATTCCACTCCTCCTCAAGTAGGTGACAATATTGACAATTATGGCTCTGAAAATATGGCACATAAACCATTTAGCGGACCAAACTTTATTCCGTCTTTCAATGCACCACCATTCCCTCCGATGAATAGTAAGGTAGACAATAGTTTTATAATATTAAAGAACTGCGATTACAACACTAGAGTAAACAATGTGGCTCAGTTAATGCTGTCTGCGAATCTTGACCTAAAGCATATTGAACCCTTACGTAATGAACGTCAGATGCCATCGGGTGAGTTTATTGTTGAGTTTACCAACCCCAAAGATGCTACAACGGCATTAAATCGCTTTAACAATACTTCGTTTCGCAATCGCAACTTGCGCGTACGCATTATAACACCGCAAGATATTGCTGATCGCATTGGTAAACCTTTTATGAATTACTTCCCCGGCGGTGGTCGAGGGGGTCAAATGCCAATGCGTGGTAATTTTGATTTACCTGTAAGAGGTCCTCCACCGAACTTTCGCATGAATGGTGGCTATATGGATGGCATAGATCGTCCAAGATTTAATAATATGAACAATCGTAACCATGGTGGAGGTGGTTGTGCTGATGATGGTAGTAATCAAAATTTCTCACCAATGATGCGTGGTGGTGATAATGTTGGAGGTGGTGGTAATGTTGGAAGTGGTGGTAATGTTGGAGGTAGTGGTCATGGTGAGCGCCCTAACTTTAATAACCAAGATATGTACATGGATGATGATGTTAATCCGGATATTGTTGACTGTGATAACGATACTATGGACAAGAGCGAAAATGAAGACGAAGTAGTTAGCGTTAGCAGTAATGGTATAGCTACCGGCGATGACTCAACTGCCATCCCAGAGAAATTCAGTCGACCTGACTGCGTTCTGGCAATGGAAAATGTTCCATTCAAAGCTGATCTTAAAGATATCATAGAATTCTTTGCCGATTTTGATGTGGTGCCCGATGACATTATACGACGGTTTAACGATGATGGTTCACCGACAGGGGATGCTCGTGTTGCATTTCCAACACCAGCAAAAGCTCGTTCTGCGTTCGAGGCCAAGAGACAACAAACAATATTTAACCGCACGATATACATGAATATACTCTAAGGAGTTTAAGTACCCAACAAACCACGTGAGAAAATTTTATTCATAAGATATTGTTCATCTGTTATCATCACTCTTCTACACTTTTTTAATATATTTTTATAATTACAACTAAGAAATGTGTTCCTGCGGCTGTAAATTGAGTCGTGGCTTTGTTTTTTTCTAGATCAAGTTTCTAAATAATTTCATGCGTAGTTAAATGAGTCAAACACACTAGAAGTATATCAAGCAAGGATACTTTTTTAACCTATAATAGTTATCTATTACATTTAAAACACTATAGTTTGATTCTAAATTCGGACACCCAGGAACACAGCATATATTGACTTTAGCTATAGTTTGTATATATAATATATTAAGTTTTTTAAACGAAAGTTTAATTTATTCAAAATTTAGTTCTTGGTAAGTATCTGTAAATATATACTGAAGGTTCCAAAGAAACAATAAGAAACCACTATTTGTATTGCTTATATTAAAAATAGTAATAAATGAAAAATAAATAATCAATATAATGCCTGATTTTCTTCATGAAGACTGACTGGTAAGTACGGATAGACCGAAAAAGAATTTTTAAAAAACTTTGACTTAAATGGATTGTAGATATTCCTTCTGTTAAAAATTTAACAGGACTGTGCAAATAAAACACAACAGTTAATTACTTTTCAATATTTATTTTATAACCTTCAAAATAATCACCATCCGAGGCAATACACATATGCCAATGTTTTTTTCCTTTCTTGAAAGCTGTTTTGGTAGACCGATTTCGGAATGGCCTTTAGCTCACTCTCTCTTTGCTGACGTCAATCGTCGCAAAATGTTTTCCACGAAGCGACAATTTGAGATTGGGGAATAGGAAAGAGTTACACGGAGTCATATCTTCCGAATATGTTACTTGTTGAACGATATTGGCATTGTTTTGGGTCAAATAATCGCGTGCAATGCGTGATGTGTGAGCTGGTGCATTATCGAGGTGCAAATACCATGAATTGTCCTTTCATGAGTCTGTCCTCTTTCGCCGAATATTCTCGCGCAAACGCTTTAAACACAAATAATATTGAACGTTGACCGATGGAGATTGCGTGGTTTTTTAGGTTTCGGATTATTTAGATAGCGCCACTCTGCAGATTGTTGAGCTGTTTTAACTTCATACTCTTACACCAAAGTCTCGTCACTAGTAGCGATGCGCTGAATGTCGGATCCAGTCGCTATATCAAGCTGGCTATATCTCTCACGTTCACACAACGATTTTCGAGAACAATTTCCTTTACTCTTTTGACATTTTTATTGTTTTTGATGTTGCTGGATGAGAAAGATGAGGCAAGTTGTCAACTGATATACGACCCTCTTTAAACAATTTTTACCTCTAAAAATCCCGTGTTTCCACAATTTCAAACACACTCTTTGTTGAACTTTTTTTTGCATTATGAAATGAGGTGAACTTATTCACAAAGCATCAAGAAAGAAACTGCGTGACAAATCGCTATAAAAATTAACGCCCAAGCCTATAACAGTGTTTCCAGCCATAAAAAAAATCATTAGCTTTTTGACAACTGGTGTTTCATTCGCACAGTCCAGTTCAATTTTGAACAGAAATACATAGAAGTGAGTCATATTGATATGGACAAAATTCCTAAGTTATAAGTTGAGCAAGTTGATAACAAAAATGGAGCGTAAAATTTTAGCCCAATATAAAAAGACGAGTGCATTAAGTTGGCTCCGAATTTAATCCTGAAAATATTTAAAAAACAAATAACAAAAAATTATTAGTCTTTAAGATTCTGTGGTGTAGCATTTTCTAATGTTAAGTGGTGAAATTTATAGAAAAACTTGTGTTTTTATATATGAAGGGCTAATTGCTATAAAATGACAAGCTACATGATTTACAAAATCTGTTTTTCGATTCGATTCACGGCTTAATGGCTAACCAGTTTAAGTAGAAACCCACTTTCCGGGACGTTCAGAGATATGTAACGGTCCAATTCTCTACAAATACTCTCACAAACAAAGCTCGTATGGGCAATCAGTAGCTTCAAACCATTTAAGTCACCAGGACCAGATGGTATAGCTTCCATTGAAATTTAAAAGTCGTATGGCATCATTAAGAAGCGGCTTTTGTTGATCTACCCTAGCTGCCTTGACCTAAACCGCATTCCCAAGCGTTGGCGCAATGTTAAGGTTATCTTGATACCTAAGGCAGGAAAAAGCTCACACGCAAACCCAAAAAGCCTTCGACAAATTAGTCTCTCTTCTTTTTTTCTAAAAATCCTCGAGAGATTAATTGACATTCACTTGAGATTCATGATAGAAAAGAAGCCATTATCAATAGCATAACACCAAAAGCAAATCCGTGGAAACAGCTCTCTGCTCCATAGTTTCAAACATTTAAAAATTTTTCCATCAGAAGGAATATATAAATGATAGCTTTTATTGATACAGAAGGGGCCTGTTAGTCAAACTGGAACTAGAGGGGGTGCAGGGTGATAGCTTATGCCGATAACGTTGCGATTGTTATGCAAAACTGCCTAAATACTCTAGTCAACTGGGCTATCAGCTGTGGGCTGAGCGTTAATCCTACTAAAACTGAGTTAGTGGTTTTCACTCCGACAGACGCATTAGTCCTTATGCTCCACCTTACACCTAGCTAAACACTAGCTAAACAGATGGCAGCTAATACAGCCATCCGCCTTGATGCCACCTCCCAGTGGAAAGAAGGTATGCTAGGCCACTCTTGTATTAGGAAATTTCTTCCTCCTATACCCAGGTACATCGACTATATCACACAAAAACTATCCTTTGATAGGAAGTTCGATGTATTCATTCCCTCTCGAGAAGAGTGTGAACTAGGAAATCTTTCACATAACAATGCCGGCGAGATCTTCATCGATGGATCAAAATTAGATAGTAAAGTAGGTGGAGGAGTCTACTCTGAAACTTTAAATATCAATATAGCCTTCAGGCTCCCTGACCATTGCAGCGTATTCCAAACTGAAGTCACTGCTAAATATGAATCGGTAACTTGGCTCCAGATAAATGATATATGTTCTTTGGAAATCTGCATACTATCTGATAGTCAAGCCTCTTTGAAAGCCCTAGAGACTATTGAAATTACATCTGTAACAGTTCTCAACTGCCTCAGATCTCTAAATGGGATGGCAAAGCAGCTCAGAATCCTTGTATGCTGGATTCCCGGACATAGGAATTTTCTATGTAACTGCAAAGCAGATGAACTCGCTCGAACAGGTACTACCAAACGATTATCTGCAGATAAGGATAGACTTGGTATTCCTCTTACCACATGCAAACTCCGTACACAGAGTTATCCTTTAATACAACCAGCAAGAGATGGTGAACGGGAAACTATTGTAACATAACGCGGCAAATATGGTCCAAACTTACCCTTAAGCCTTACCCTTAAAAGAACTCAATTCCCTTAGTATAGACCACATTAGTACCATGGTAGGAGTATTTAACCCTGGAGTACTAATTTTATTTATTTATACGTAAATACTAATTATTAATCGAATCGACTAATATGCATTTAACACTCATTTCTTGCGGTTTTTAGACATCAATCGCTAACAAAAGTGTTACATATTGCTAATCTAATATAGGGGAGAGTCCCCTAAGGTGAACAACAATTTTTTAAACATTCGTAGAATCCAAACAACATTACATATTTTGTACAATTATACATTTCCTGAAACCTTGACTCATAAGCTATCTGTCAATGAATCACAATTTTGATATCATTAATATAACCAACATTTTAATGGGTTTTAAAAATAGGACAAACTTTCGATTTTAAAAAAAGGTTTCCCAAAGTGAACACCTTTGATAAATCCACTTCAAAACTTGGAAAAATAATCCAGAAATTCATGTTTTGATAATTTTATTCAATCTTCGATGTTTTTTATTTGAAATTACATCGAATGCTTATGAAAAAGAAATGTATTACAAAATAAGCGAATACTAAGCGGTTTCAATAAGAATCACCGGAGTTACACTGAGGACAAGTGTACCAAGAGCCACGCATTTTGACACATTTCAAGTGCACCTCTCTTCTACAAACGTAATTCGTTGTCGCGCAATCGAATTGAATTTCGTAAGTGTTGAAGACATATTTTTCAAACAATTTATACAAAAATCTACATCTTCTTCTGAAGATTCTTGTGTAGCTGCTGGTTTTGACTTTCTCAAACATTTTCGCGTTGGTTCAGATTGCAATGGCTGCTGTTGAAAGTGCGAAATTTTCTTTTTTTACAGCTTGTACGGCATTTACCAATTTAGCAAAATCAATATTTGCAAAATCCGTTTTTCGTTTGTACGATGACATCCTTAAAAAATGAATTTTTGTAATATCTATTGTTTTAAAACATATATTCCTGCATTTAGGAGGAAGTAGATAGATTTTTCGCCTGAGGGCTGCGTCGCTACGGCACTACACTCACTGTGTGCGTGACTGAACATTGTGTGAGTCACACACTTGTGTCTGTGTTTCGTTTTCATAAATATAAATTAATATCTTATGATTTTTTTTGGAGGTTTTATGGCCAGTGCTTTTTAACTACAATTAAACAAATTATCCTATTTTGTTCCCAACGTTTCATCGCTTATTTGGCGACTTCCTCAGGGGATATTTTAATTGCTTTAAAACCAAAAAATAGACAACAAAGAAAAGAGCGGACTTGTTTACATGATAGCTTGCGCTGGCGTGAAAGATTCAAACGGAGAACAAACAAAATGCGACGAAGTATACATTGGACAAACGAAGATATCACTGGAAACCCGTCTCTCAGAGCACAAAAGAGAAATAAGAATCAAAAAATTGACTACAGCACTGGCTCAACACATGTTAGACACGGATCACACGTCTGATGTGGAAAAGTAAGAATTTAAACATGGAGAAAAACTACAACAAAAGATTGACATTGGAAAGTCTACATATCCAAGAGAGGGAAAAAAGCAGTGAACTACAAAGAAGACACTGACAACAGTGTAGTCGCAAAATTTGAAGGTTTTATCATTGTTATATATGTTTAATGTACGTGGAAGTTAGGATGACTTATGCTAAAATTAAAATGTATTTATAAAACAGATATCTGTAAGTCTAATGTTTGTTTATCTAATTGTTTTTCTAATTGTTGTTTAAATTTTGTATTTTTAAAGCAATAAAAAAAATTCCCTGAGGAAGTTGCCAAATAAGCGATGAAACGTTGGGAGCAAAATTGGATCATTGGTTTGATTGCAGTTTAAAAAGCACTGGCCAAAAAAACCTCCAAAAAAATCATAACATTACTATAAATATTGGCGCAAATAATACATAGAAATTGATGTCGTTTGTGCATAAATTTTAATAAAAAAGTAAGTGCCCACCTTAGGGTAAAAAAAGTGTCCACCTTGGAGTCTGAACGCAATTTCCTTGGTAAAACGAAGAAAATTATCTACTCGTAATATCATGCAAATCTATTTAGAATATTAGGCCTATTACGGTTCACAACACAACAGTTATAGTGTATTGCTGGGAGCTGCAATAGGCCTATATGTTTGTTTGGTACGTGAGCAGAGTCAAAAGCGTATTTACATTTTCGGAAACACTGTTTTCGATCATTTAATCCCAGTTATTCGAGGCGTCTTCAAAACTTTCGGAGTGACTTTCTCGCATTGTGTAGTGCAGCAGACAAGCAGCCACGACTTGCCACTTCATGACATAAGCAAAAACTGCGTCTTCCTAAACTCTATTACCGACATGAAGCGCACAGTGCTGCTACCTGATACAAAAAATTTCCCAGGGTGTCCACCTTGGGGGGATGTCCATCTTGGGGGACTCTCTCCTTCTTTAAGTTAAAATAGTACAAAACTTTTGCTGTCTTGTTAATATTTTTAATTTAAAAATTTCTTTTTGAAAAATACTATTATAATTAAAAACATAAAAAATATAAATGATGTTAGTCGAATCGGCTAACGTTAGTACACCAGGGCTAAAGGGCACTGCCTGATCGGCAGACATGCTCAAAGGTTGGGCATCCCCCACAACGACTTCTGCAGAAGCTGTAGAGATGAGGAGGAAGAAGAATCTACAGTACATTTCCTCTGCACTTGAAGAACTCTCGGAATTATCGGTATACCGAATCTTTAGCTTTCCGAACAGCTCATGCTGGTTTAAATAGAGAATGGAAATCAACGCTGTGGTACCACAATGGGCCTAAGTGGTCTCAATTGAGGCAGCCACTTTAACCTAGCCTAACGTAATGGTTTTAGCAAGTTTTAAAGCAATAAATGAGGTAAATTAATTTCCTTTTTTACTAAGATAAAAGTGATGGTGTGTTTTTCAAGTTGCAGAACCACTAACTTTCGACCGTACGAGTTCGAGAATGACTGACTGCACTTTCACTCGAGTACTTCTTGAATGATTTGTAGAAACAACGAGTACGTTCTTTGGATCCTCTGCAGAATTTTCGCGATCAACTGCAACGATTTTGTGCTCTTTTCCACCAAATGCAAAAAAGCCTTCGCCAGCTATATCTCTCAGTCACAGGATGATTTTCGAAAACAATTTCCTTTACTGTTTTAACATTTTTATTGTTTATTGATGTTGTTGGAAGAGAAGGTTGAGGCAAGTTGTCAACTGATGTATGACCCTCTTTAAACAATTTATACCACTCAAATACCTGCTTACGTGATAAAACTGATAGTGCTTGATCGTCATGTAACATAACGTGAGATTGAGACATCCCTGTAGCTCGTTCCAGCATCAGTCATTCTCGAACTCGTACAGTCGAATGTTAAGGTCGAACTATAATAGACGTAATGTAAAGTAACGAAATGTTGTTAACTGTCATCGTGACGGGACGTAATGTAAGAAATCGTTATAGCAATTATAATAGGCAGTAGCCAGGCAGTTGTATGTCGAAAATAATTGCGCGTTCCCGTATAAGTTTACATTGGGCCAAATGTCTCATTTGAAATGAGTCATTTAAAACTGGTTACATTGATTTTTTTTTTGCGAAAATATCTCATTTCGTTTGACAACTGGTTGATTGTTGCTGTTTTTTTATTTCTCGTTTGACGTTTTCCTTTGTTTTTAGTGTATTCGGTGTTTTTTTATCCATTCTCCATTGAATGCGTTCAAAATAATTTGTTATAAGTTTAAAGAACTTAACCAATCTCATTTGCCCTGTTCACACTCATCAAATCGTTTGTTAAATCCAATAGACCAACGTGGGAATTCCATGGAAATGTAAACTTTGTTTTATTGTATTTTACAAATGATTTGATGAGCGTTTTGAAATGTGAACACGACTACTCATTTGTTTCAAATGAGTTGAATTGCAACTGAGATTTCGTATAGGAAATGAGATGATTTCGTTTCTCATTTGACTAAATGAGCTGAAATGAGTCATTTCACCCAATTTAAACGTAGTTACGAGCACAAGAAAATATCGTTTAAAACAAGAAGTGAAAGAACTCACTGCTCAACTGACATAAGATCACATTACGTTACTTATATTATAATTGGACCTTTAGTGTTTATGCAACTTGAAAAACTCTCCATCAGTTTTATACTAGTAAAGCAGAAAATTAATGGCCGCATTCTAGCCGAAAAAGTGCTCAAGAACTGTTCCACAACTTTCGGGCTGAATGGTATGCTCTCACAGAACATGTTCCTCGAGATGTCACAATTTATATAGCGAAAATATTTTATGCTACTTCGCTACTTGAGCACTTTTTCGGCTAGAATGCGGCCAATGTATCCACTCAATGTATCAAAATATTTTTTTATTTGAACGCAAGTGAAAATAAACTCGATTGACTTGATGGCAGGTTCTCGGTTCGCCACACATGCAGAAACAGAGCATACGAGAATTACGATATTATGACGTTAGTTCAAGAAAATCATACGAGAAAATCATTCGAAAAGAGTTATAGAAACAAGATACAGTGGCATGGAAATGCATCAAGATGCGCAAACAGCTTTTTCAGCACAAGCAGAATGTTCAGAACTGTAAATTTTACAGCACTGCAAACATTTTAAAATATAATTTTGTTATCTAGCGTCACTCATCATTCGGATCAAATAAATTCCCACTGCAATTTGAACACTTGGAAAATGCTAGTACACAGCATACTGCAAATCGTGATGCATTTCCGAATAGACCCTATCACGTTCGATAGAAAAATCTGGCAACTATTGCACAAGTCAAACGTTCTAGCGAGCATCTGGCATTTGACGCAAAATTCAAGAACCCGGTAACATTATTATTTATACTGCGCGATAGTTATGGAAGAAGGAAGGTAAGCAAAATTGGTATTAAAATTTTTTATATTAAAAGGTAATCATTTATCATATTCAAACACAGATATTGATTTGTATTTCATTTATTAAATTTGTAAACGAAAAATTTAAAATTTGTAAACGAAAAAACGAAGTCTTTAAAATTTCGGTCAAAAACAACTCCCTTTTCCGCAAAAACCTTATGCTTGGTTTTCACTATGTTATTTTTATGACAACACAAAAGTTTATCACCTGAAATATCACCTTAATAAAACTCTAGAACATTTTCTGCATAGCTCCATTAAATAATTTATTTGTTTTTAATTTTCCAAGATTGCCAAAGTTAGAAAAAATGACAACATTTTGTTATTTTCAATTTGATTGACACCAACTGACCGCTGAAAAGAACATAGTGAAAACCAAGCATTAGTTTTCTTGATTTTTCATTTTTAGTTTTGCAGACCTAATCGTTATTTGAATGAAAAACGATTTTATATTTTTTTTTGTCTTAGTTTTATTGCCATTTATTGACCATTGATTTAATAAAAAAGCATAAAGAACAGGTCATGCGCAGATGAACCAATAAAAGTCAACAAATCTGTAATATATGCACTAGGACTATTGGAAAGACTTATTAGATCTAATTGTTATGACAAAAACAAATATAAAACCGGATTAAGCACTGATAATAATCTTGGACAATTATACAGCAATACAAAGAGCAAAATGGACAAGAAGGACATATCAAATTTAATATATAAAATAACATCTAAATAAAGCAACGCAGGAATATGCAACAAAGTATATGTAGGTACTACCATGGCAGAATTACTGACAAGGTAGTAGCGTAGACTGGCTTTTTTCTCACGAGCGGCGATGGGTAGTTGTCAAAATTAGCTGTTCATGCAATTAATCAAAGAAATGTAAAAAAATAAGTAACGTCTTAAACATAGCTAGTCAATCGCAGCAAACTAAAAACATTAAAATAAACTTCGCGAACAAATGTAATGAATCAAAGAAAAGTTAAAAGTAAGCACATAGCTAGTCAACAGCAGCAAACTAAAACTTCTTTAGCTGTTTTTGACAACTATGTTTAAGTCGTTGCTTATTTTTTCACATTTCTTTGATTAATTGCATAAACAGCTAATTTTGACAACTACCAATCGCCGCTCGTGAGAAAAAAGCCAGTCTACGCTACTACCTTGTCAAATAATTATACCATGGTACAAATTCTACAACAAGAGAGATGCACTCAAAGCTACCGACACACATGGTAGAAGAATACAGGTAGGTGCACCAGATGAAAGCATACTGCCAGAAATGTCAAACGAACTAAAAGTTTTTATTTCTTTTCTTTTGTTTCCATTTGCCACACAGCTGAATTTGAAAGACATGGCAGCATGGAAAAAGAGCACAGTCAGCGCTGCAGCTACCTCTATCCTTATACCATGCCGACACCTAATTATAAAAATCAGTAAACAATGAAACGGCAAAATCAAGGGTGCTGTAATTTATTTTAAGGCAATTGGGCCGATTCCGCACAATCTGTTATGAAAATAATTTTTTGAGCTGTCATAAAATCTGTTATGAGACCAAAATTTGTATTCTGCACTTCAATCTTTTATAAAATCTGTAATAAGTCATAGCAGATTTCTTGAACTGTCAAAAAATCTTTTACAAAATCTTTTATTTGGTATTCTGTATGACAAAGTCTGCTATGAAATCTGAATGTAAGATTATATAATTAATAAATGTGTGTGTGTGTGTGTTTGTGTGTGTGTGTTTCAAAGACAAATTTTAAATAGAAGAAACCATCGGGCCACTTTGCCGGAGTTACGTCTAAATAGCAAACCGTTCGATCTTCCTGACGTGCGCTTCGTGTAGCTTTTTAGGTTGGACAAAGTGAATGTGTGCTTGCATTTTATATGCATGTCTAATGATTTAATTTTATTTACAGCAAACAGCCATGAAACAAAGATATAAAGATAGCTTACTCCGTGCGCAAAAAATGAAATCTTCTGCGCACTACGTCACTCGAGCTTGTCAGCTGCAACACGTGGTGCATACATACAAAAGAAAATGTGAAAAAGCACAAAATAAACACAAGCAGCAAGCAGCACAATTGCAAGCATTTAAGAAATATTGCTTTCATTTAGTTTAATTTCCAATATTGTGGACTTGTAGTACATGTAAATTATAGTTTTCAATTATATTTTATGTAATTAAATTTAGTACTAAAGTTTTAGATGCTTTTGATGAAAATAACAACGATTTTAATTCGGGCCATAAAATGAATTTATAATTTTTTCAACAAACCAAACAACAAACGAGAAGAAGGTAACAAAATGAAAACAAAGAAGCAACGCTGTCAAACACATCAAGCAAAGTAGCTATTTTTTGTGTGTAGGGAAGCAAATGCGAGAAAATATCCCTATTATATATGCATTTCTTTTCAATAATTGTACTGAAAATTATATTTGCTTAAATTTATTTATAAATATATTTATAATGTTATTAATTTCATTTCAATAAACCAAGTTTCAATAAAAAAATGTCGATATATCTTCATCGCTATAAATAAATCATCCCCTTTAAATATATTGTGACTACGTTTTTATTTAGCCACTTTGACAAGCTCGAACTACGTCACTACAAAGATGGCGGACATGCGCAATACTTTATCTGTAGTTCTTTGTATCATGGCAAACAGCTGTATGATAACAGCCCTGCTGGACAGCTGTAACAAGTTTACATACACAACGAAACAGAATTTGGTGTTCACCAATACACTCTTACGCTGTCATTTCATGGGAAACAAGGAAAGCTATACGTGTTTCAATGGTATAATTATTTGACAAGGTACCCAGTGGGCAAAAGCAGGTCTTTGAAGCGCTTCTAGCAGGCCATCATATGGATTTCTTAGCCCTTCCGTGCTCGTTTCCAATCCCATAAGCTTTTTTATATGAAACGAGAAAATTTTCTAGGCCTTCCGCTCTCGCGACTCTAAAGAAGCCTGCTAAAAGCCCTTCTTTAGAATGTACATTAGAAAGAAAAGCAATATGAATATCAACTTGAATAAAAAAACTTTTGACAAATTCCAGATTTGAACCAGAGTCCTCTCAGCTGGCGGTCTGGCATCTTACCCACTCGTCCACCTCAGTTGTTAACAAATTTCAGCTTATTTTTCATTATTACAAATGAAAGTAAGTTTTCGGGAGCGCGGGTTCGCAACCCAGCTCGGTCCAAAAAAATTTTTTTTTTTGTATTTTTTTTAAAATTTAAAATTTTTTAAAAATTTTTCTGTCCATTTAAAAAAATTTTTGGAATTTTTTGTAAATTTCTTCATACAAAAATAATAGAAAAGACTTAGAATTTTTCCATATAAGATGAATTTCATTTAAAAATCGAGATAAAACTGAAATTTTGAACCCGACCACCACAGATATCGACGAAATTTTGTTCATAGCTGAATTTGATCAATACAAACAAACTCTCATTTTTAGAAATGACTGTTTTGCAATTTTTTGGGCGTGGCACAGTGGGAAAGTTTTCGAAAAAACGCGAAAATGGTCAAAAAGAGCTCCATTTAAACTACAATAACTCAGAATCAGCTGAACCGATTTCCATGATCTTGGTATCATTAAAAAGATATTTTAACAGGCTTTATGACACGTTTTATGACACACAAAAAATTACACTGTAAAAAATTTATAAAAAAAGAAAATTTTAACTAACGAAAAATCCAAAAAGATCAAGGGTTTTTTTACAGTGTATTACTTTTTTAGAAAGGTTTATCCTTCACCTATACCACATCAAAAAATAAAAATGGGTTCTTTTTTAGTTTTTTTTTATATAATTTTTTAAGTAGTGTCACTTCTAGTAATTGCCCTTATATTTTATAAATACAGGTAAAATAAATAAACATTGTCCCAGTTTTTTTTATATAATTTTTTAAGTAGTGTCACTTCTAGTAATTGCCCTTATATTTTATATTTACAGGTAAAATAAATAAACATTGTCCCAGGAAAATTATGAATATGTTTTAACCCCAAAAAGTTCTTGCTTGCCTTAAAAATTGCTATATAAATGCACCTGATGAACGTACCGAAATTCATAATTATAAACAGTTTCGAGAAGCCAAGATAGCCCATTACAATTTTTACGCGTATATTTTAAAAATTTGAGTGAATATGAATTCAAACAATAAGTACAGATGCATAAAAATATCTAATAAGTGTTGCGCTTCGCTTCGTAAAATAAGTGAAAACGAGGCTGCAAATATATTGAATATTTTTCAGCTGTCGCCAGCATTCATTGTAGCCGTATTTGCAAAACTTGCCGGAATACACTGAGAAAAGCGCGCAGTCGTAATGAATCCAACGAGGAGCAGAATGAAGTCTCAAATTATTTACCAACAACGCCCAGCGATGAAATTAGCGAAGAATTGAATGAACTTCCAACTTGTACCAGCCGTAATGCAAACATCGAAAGCAACGAACTCATTGAAAATATAAATGATCATATTATTCCTCATCTACCAAACCAAATGTCGCCTCTTAAGAGGAAATATATCAAACGAGATGCATACAGAAATAGAAAATCACTGCAAATTTTGGAAAATGTAGCATTGAAAATTGAATTGAAAATGGATTCACTTGGAGCTGATCCATTGTCTGATTTGTCAGCGCAACTTGAAAACGTCAAAGCCATTTACGAAGAAATTTTGCAAAACATCAAATATCAAATAGAGAACAGCTCAAATCTTTTGGAAAACAAAAACTTTTACCTCTCTTACCAATCAATATGAGTCACGCAGAAATTAAAGATCGTTTTGGGGATGATATATCTCACGATTGTATCAAAAAAAGTAAAGAAATCCAAAGGAATAAAACGAAGTTTGCAGATATCAATCTTTTAAAAATGAGCACACGTAGTTTACCAACCGAAACTCTAAGCACAGTCAAGTTATTTTATGAAGATGATGAAATTAGCCGAATGATTCCAGGATCGCAAGATTCAATTACTGTTAAACAAGGAAACTTACGTGAAAAAGTTCAAAAAAGACTGATGTTATCTTCACTACGCGAATCTTACTACGAATTTAAAAAAAAACATCCCTTGGCCAAAGTGGGTTTTACAAAATTTACAATGTTAAGGCCAAAAAATTGTATGAAACTTGGAGTTGGAAACCAGTAAAATATCTGTGTATGCACATTGCATCAGAATATGAAATTGATGTTTAAAAAGGGTCTTAAAATCAATTCGTATTGAAAGAGAATGCACATTAACCGACTACAAAGATGTGCTCAAATTCGTTGTTTGTAATGGTGAAATAGAAAAAAGCGAGTGTTGCGTTTCAATGTGTGGTCACTGCTTCAAAAATTTAAATAATCTGAAAACGCATATGCTAAAACATTTTGAAAATAACCAAACTGAAGAAATAATATACAAAAAGTGGAATACAACGATTAGATGTGTTCTGGAAACGTTAACCACCAACCCAGAATCATTTGTCAGCTATTTTACTAAACACATCAAAGTTCTGATTCCGCATCATTTCATAGCAAAGCGACAATCTGAATTTATCAGCAATAAAACAGCGGCGCTGTTATCAGGCGAAATGTTAATTCAAATGGACTTTGCTGAAAATTATGCGTTTCTTGTACAAGATGCCGTGCAAGGATACCATTGGAATAATGATCAGGCTACAATACATCCGTTCGTTATTTATTACAAAGGTAATTATTTTAATATTTTGGTATTAGTAAACACATCCATTCACACTCCATACCCATGATAGTATAGCAGTTCATCTATATATTTCAAAAATGATACAGTTCGTGAAGGCCAATATAACCAACAATATTAATAAAATCATTTACGTATCAGATGGTGCAGGAGCACAATATAAAAATAAATATAACTTCATTAATTTATGCCATCACAAATCTGATTTTGGTATTGACGCTGAATGGCACTTTAATGCTACCAGTCACGAAAAATCTGCATGTGATGGAATCGGAAGAACATTGAAGAGAGGTGCTCAAAATTATAGTATTGCAAATAAAAATGAAATCCAGTCAACGAGGCAACTCTATCACTGGGCATCAGAAACATATAAGACCACCATACAAGTTGCTTACGCAGATGCTGACGAATACAACAACGTTAAAGAAAAGCTATTTTCAAGATATAAAGAAGCTCAAACTATAACATGAACTCAAGGCTTTCATTCATTCATTCCGATAAATGAAACTTTTGTACATGTGCGCAGATATTCTGACTGTGCCAAATTTGAGCAGAGCAAAATTTCTTACAAATAATTAACTTAAAAAAATGTAAATAAAATAAAACACAAATTAATAAAAACATGGCAAATAATATAAACAATTGTTGATGGTTTTTTATTTGTAAACATTTAAAAAATGTTATAATTGTTGAACTATTTTGTAAATGTGTAAGAATGTGACCTGATATTTTCGCTGTTATTCGAATTATTTCGAAAACTTTCGGTACGTACTACTAGAAGTGACACTTAAAAAATTGGGGTTAAAACATATTCATAATTTTTCTAGGACTATGTTTATTTATTTTACCTGTAGCAAATACGGCTACAATGAATGCTGGCGACAGCTGGAAAATATTCAATTATATTTGCAGCCTCGTTTTCACTTATTTACGAAGCGAAGTGCAACACTTATTAGATATTTTTATGCATCTGTACTTATTGTTTGAATTCATATTCACTCAAATTTTTAAAATATACGCGTAAAAATTGTAATGGGATATCTTGGCTTCTCGAAACTGTTTATAATTATGAATTTCGGTACGTTCATCAGGTGCATTTATATAGCAATTTTTAAGGCAAGCAAGAACTTTTTGGGGTTAAAACATATTCATAATTTTCCTGGGACAATGTTTATTTATTTTACCTGTAAATATAAAATATAAGGGCAATTACTAGAAGTGACACTACTTAAAAAATTATATAAAAAAAAACTAAAAAAGAACCCATTTTTTATTTTTTGATATGGTATAGGTGAAGGATAAACCTTTCTAAAAAAGTAATACACTGTAAAAAAACCCTTGATCTTTTTGGATTTTTCGTTAGTTTAAATTTTATTTTTTTTATAAATTTTTTACAGAGTAATTTTTTTGTGTCATAAAACGTGTCATAAAGCCTGTTAAAATATCTTTTTAATGATACCAAGATCATGGAAATCGGTTCAGCCGATTCTGAGTTATTGTAGTTTAAATGGAGCTCTTTTTGACCATTTGCGCGTTTTTTCGAAAACTTTCGCACTGTGCCACGCCCAAAAAATCGCAAAACAGTCATTTCTAAAAATGAGAGTTTGTTTGTATTAATCAAATTTAGCTATGAACAAAATTTCATCGATATCTGAGGGGGTCGGGTTCAATGCATCTCGATTTTTACATGAAATTCATCATAAAAGTTTTCATATAATGTGATATGCAATATGTTAGATTTCGGAGACCTGGGTTCGCGTCCCAACTCGAACAAAAAAAAATAATTTTTTTTTGTTTTTTCTTTGAGATTTGATTTTTTTTTAACTGATCTGATCATTTATAATTTTTAAAAATTTTTTTATATAAAATAACAGGAAAAGACTAGAAACCTTCAAAAGGTAGGCCTTACAGAGGCACTCATCAATGCAGCGATCACGGAAGGTATATTGACGCCAATAAGAGCACTACTAGCATGCATTCTTTTGCGTATCGCTAGCTAAAATGCCCACTGGGTAGCCGTGACAGTTTTTTAGCGATTGGTAGTTGTCAAAAACAGCTAAGGGAGTTGTAGTTTGCTGCTGTTGACCATGGCAGAATAACCAGATAGATGCACTAGAAATACGCTCTCTTCGACAACAAAACAATAACAAAGGCGTAATTATAACATCAAAATGAGCTGTCTTGAAAATGTTATCAATTTTTACTTACTTATTTAAACTCAACAAAATCTTTTATTATAGTATAAACAATTTGTATTTTTTTGTTCGTTAAAATTGCGAGCTAATTGTATAAAAGTAAAATTAAGACATTGCTACTATTAAATGTTGTCTAATATGTACTAGTTCGCGATGTAAAATTAATTGGTAGTTGCTGTCGGCCTGCCTACGTATTAAAAATCAATATTAGATAAAGATAAACACAGATGTGTTTGATAATAAACGATAAGGATTGCATCATAAATCTTTATTTATCTTCTGTTTGGAATAAATTTTATAAAAAAAACTTTTTTGTATGCTACCCAGGTGTACTTTGGTATGTAGACATCTATACATAATGAAATTTTTGCGACCATAAAATATTGTGGCATCAGCAACATGTATTAATTTGGATCCTTATGCGACAATACTCATAAAAACAAAACCACAAATATCCAAGCGACCTGACCATAATTCAAGTATTCAACAAGTTTATAAATAAAAGTCCAAATAAGCTGCTGTCCAAATCTTAAGTGCCAATTACGCACTTTAAAGACTCTTTGATCGTGCACTAATATACGTTTACTTCCGCTTTAAGCAAAAACTAAGATTTGTATTAATGTGTCTGAACAGGAACCGGATTTGGCAAAGTAAAGCTCAGCATGGAAGTTGCTCATAGTAGCTAAAAATTTCATTTAAGATATAGGCCGCTGAAAGACATACATAGTTTACGCAATTTTGCCTGTTTTTGGAACATTTATTGCATGCTCGAGTATTAATTTAAGTGTTACGATTAATTTGATATGACTAACATATACTCAAGTTTTGACTAGAAAATTTTTTGTTATACGTATCTACGGTTTGATCCATGCCACTCAAATAAAGTGCAACAAAAACTAATAAAGTAGTCCATGAAATTTCATATTTTTTTTCATTTGCTAAGATATTACAAGATTAGTGCAATCAGAACGTTTGCCTTTCTCTTAGATTGTTTGACGCAAACGTTTGAACAATTCTGCGCAAAACGTTTGCAACTTCTTCTGCATATTGATTTCACTTCTTTGCAGAGAATAAAAACAGAAAATAAAAACGCTATATTTCAGACGAATTCGGTTGTATTGGACAAAAATTTAGTTCGTATGGTTACTATCGGCAAATAAACAAAAAAATGGGCGTGGTCTAACCATAGCTACGCCTTCTTTTCAAAAATTATAATTCCAGAGTTGGGCGTGTTTTTATAATGAAACTTGGTTTGCATGTGATATAAGACCAAGTAGTGGTCATTATTTATATAAATGTTGCCACGCCTACTTTTACCGCTATTCTATATATATATATATATATATATAACCGTTCGTGCGGTGTCTCTTAAGATCTCAGAAACGGTAACACCTAATAGTACATCTACACCAAACCTTCAAAACGTATTTTATGCATTTATCGCGTTTAAGAGCTAAAACAAGACTAATTTTGAGTGTTTTACCATAAAAAATTTAAAACACCTCACAGCGCGTTTTATTATAAAGGGTGGTTAAATTTTAAGTGCCGATGTTGAATGTGAACCACGCCTAAACGTCCAGTTTTTTTCTGCATTTCATTTGACATTTCTCAATTTCAGACTAGTTCAATTTAAACCATGGAAAGATACACAATCGAGCCACGGGTTAAAGTTATTCAGGCTCATTATGAAAATGGACGTTCAAATCAAAATGCATATCGTGCACTTCGTGATTTTTTCGGTCAATTTAATCGTCCAAATGTGCGTACAATCGGAAAAATCGTGCAAAAATTTGAGCAAATCTTTTATGGACGATATGTGGTTTCAACAGGACGGTGCCACTTGCCACACAGCTAACGAAACAATGGCTCTTTTGCGCGACAAATTCAATGGCCGTGTTATCTCTCGTGGTGGCGATGTCAATTAGCCGCCAAGATCATGTGATTTGACACCGTTGGACTTCTTTCTTTGGGGTTATTTGAAAGAAAAGGTGTACGTCGATAACCCAGCAACAATTCAAGAGCTAAAGGATGAGATAATTCGGCACATTAACGGCATAGAACCTCAATTATGCCTCAGCGTCATCGAAAATTTGGACCATCGGATGGAGGTGTGCCGCCGAGGTCGCGGCGGCCATTTGGCCGATATTTTGTTTCACACATAATTGAACCATACCAATATTATCATAATAAAAAGAAATGACAATAATTTTCTAAATAATTTGTGTTTTATTCAAAAACAACATCGGCCCTTCAAATTTAACCACCCTTTACTACAGCGGCCATGTGCAGAAGCATGAGTTTGGATGCGGATTTGTAGTTGGCAAGAGACTGCGGCCCCACGTCCTGCGATTCACACTGTCATGGGCACCTGCACATAGGGAATAACACATTTTATGAATACCCATGGTATTTCCACCAGCGCCCTCTAGTGTGTTAGTGCACACAACTTTTTCATTTAAATGTGGCACCTCAATGATGGTCGAGTATGTTCGGACAAACAAAATGGCCATACAGGGGATTGAAAGAAAAAAAATACCAACAAAAATGGTACCACTCGTTTCAGCAGGCATAAACCGTTCAGGAAAATGGTGTGATCCGACACGCGCTTGAATCGGGAACCAATCGGAATTCCGAAACAAGCGTCGGTTAACGGAATCTTGCCGACGTGTCATCCGCAAGTCCAACCCAACCATTACCTACTCCCTTCGGTTATGGTCGATTCCACCGAAAAGGGAGCGAAGTTGAAAAAAACATCGCTAGTTTGCACGTCTAAATGCCATCAAGATGCATGCGAACGTACCCTTTTCAAGTATAGGTGGCAACACTGCCAAAGTACCTAAAATCATTGTACTGAAAAAAAAATACAACCCTGGGTAGACGTTTCTGCCACCGAGGTCGCCATTACCAAAGAAAAAGTGAAGAAGTGTCATTGCTACTGCAAGAAAAGAAAAGTTAATCCTGCATTGCAACCATGAAGGGGCAGCATATCTTGCCAACGGATTAACTAAAGTGCCAACAGCTAATATATCGGATCGCACCCTAAGCGAATACGACGCGCTAGATTTGCGTCGATTAGCAGATATACTATTGGCTGATCGCAAGCCTACACCAGGCAGGAGCATTTTTGTTCAGGAAACAAGTGGTCACTTGCCGCGGAAGTCAAAGGCCTCTGTTCTGGCCTCGTTTGGAGCGGCGGTTGGCTCAAAAGCAGCGTTAGCGTCGGGAACAACACCTTCGCCATAGCCGCAGGGAATTTACTTCGGAGGTCTTAAGGCCAGGCAGGCATGTGCGGTAGAGCCGCGGCACTACATAGTCCCAAGTTCGACGTTTTTGTGCTCTTTGCCAGCGCCAGTTAATGGGATAACCCTACTACAACAACCTCGTATCAGCCACGGTAGTACCAACACGCAGTAGCCGTAATCACCGTCATGATCACCAGCAGCAGCACTCGCAGTGGGTAGCAGTAAACGCAGACCGCATCGTCACAATCATCGTCGCGCCACGCTGCAGACCGCCAACACCATCGTCAACATCACCAGCAGCAGCCCCATCGTCAACACCCAGCCTGTGCATCCGGATCACCCTGCAGACCACAACCCCAACAACAACAACAACGACAGCACCAGCCAGGTCATCACAACCAGCTCCACCATCGTCAACATCACCAACCACCAGCGTTTGCCAGCATCAGCCAGCGGGTGGCCAACGACACCAACGGCACCGCCAGTAGCGACGACACCAACTACCTCCACCACTACGGCACTCACCCCAGGTTTGCGAATTGCGACCTGGGATTGGTAAGCGAGTATCTGATAAGTTTGAAATAATTACATATGCCACGCGTTGGGTCAGTTGATGCTGGATTTTGGGCTCATGATCAGGAACGTGACTAAACTGCGTCTAATTAAATACAATCTGCAATGTTTAAATGAAAATTTAAAAATTTTTTTTTGTTACCACAAAACTGATCCATGTAACGCTCAAAAAGTCAATTATCAAATTCTAATGATTACTGCTCGATTACACTGCTTCATACTATTGTTCACCTCTTGTTTTATGCATTGATAACTTTTTCATATTTGCCCTATGTTTACGATAGATGTTCTTAGAAAGGATAAATTAAGTAAAATTTTTCATTCTCTTACTTCAGAGAACAGAAATTGAACCTCCGCCATTGCTTGAACCCCAATTTAAAGATTGTTTAAGCTTACAACCATCATTTAAAACAAGTATCAATGTTATCTGAGCTTTAAACCTTATGCTAGTAACCAACAGATATTAAGTTAAGTCTTTGCTAAATGACAATTTCTTCTTTAAACCTAGACATTAAACCTAGTAGAATACTTTTTGAATTAATTTTTTTAAAATTTAAATAACTACACCATTAAAAGAAATAAGCATTACCTCCACAAAAAAAAATGATATATGGTACAATACATTTAAGAGTTTTGTTTTGTTCAAGTGCGTTCTTGATATTATTTAACGAAAATTGTTTCTTCTTTAATTATAATTGGTTCTTTACTTTAAATTTTTGGGAACGAGTTATTCTTATTCGAAGGATACTTAAGTTTTAAGTCCAGAGTATACAATAACAATATACAGTCTTATAAGCAACTATATCTATATATATGTGTAAGGTTTTATTTTTAAATCAGAAAACTACTTATCTCAATTTACTAGATTGAAAATGATGAAGCGATGAAGCTACACATCTAAAAATTCATAAAAATTTAATAGGATGAAACTATCATCTACAAATACAATACCATAAATACTGTGTTAAGAAAATGAAAACACACTGAAATGTTTAATAAAGAAAGATTCGTTATTAAAATAAAAATACAAAACAACTTAAATACAAAAATACTTTTTTAGATTTCTATTAAACAACTTAAATACTAAAATACGATTTTTTTAGATTTCTATTAAAATACAAAACAACTTAAATACAAAAATACTTTTTTAGATTTCTATTAAACAACTTAAATACTAAAATACGATTTTTTTAGATTTCTATTAAAAGACAAAATGAATTAAATACTAAAATACTTTTTTTAGATTTCTATTAAAAGACAAAATGAATTAAATACTAAAATACTATTTTAGATTTCTATTAAAAGACAAAATGAATTAAATACTAAAATACTATTTTAGATTTCTATTAAAAGACAAAATGAATTAAATACTAAAATACTATTTTAGATTTCTATTAAAAGACAACATGAATTAAATACTAAAATACTATTTTAGATTTCTATTAAAATACAAAACAACTTAAATACTAAAATACCATTTAAATCTAATCGGAACTAAAACAAACTTAACTAAAAACTAAACTACAATTTAAATGTATATATAACAAAACCCTACGCGATTGGAACAAAACTAAAATACAATTTAAATCTAATCGGAACTAAAACAAACTTAACTAAAAACTAAACTACAATTTAAATGTATATATAACAAAACTATACGCGATTGAAACAAAACTAAAATACCATTTAAATCTAATCGGAACTAAAACAAACTTAACTAAAAACTAAACTACAATTTAAATGTATATATAACAAAACGATACGCGATTAGAAGAAAACTAAAACACAATTTAAATCTAATCGGAACTAAACCACCTTAATTTAAACTAAACTACCATTTTGTCGTATAGTTACTTAAACTAAACGTAGTTCTAACGAAACTTAATACGATTTAAATATATGTTAAATTAAACTGAACGTAATTTAAACTAAAATAAACTAAACTAAACTACTATTTAAATACATGTTTAATTAAACTTATGGTAATTAAAGCGAAACTAAAATACAATTCAAATCTAAAAGGAACCAAAACAAACGTAGTTTAACTAAGCTAATCTACCATATTAATGTATATAATCAATTTGTAACCTCCATGTATCTCTAAACAAAAGACGGAGCCAATTAGGACATTTAGGAATTAAAATGTACGCAAATGTTAGAACTAAATAAATGACTTTGTAAAGCAGAATGAAAACCATGGGTAATTAATTTACAAAGGATAGGTGGCGAGAACAAATCAAGAGAGGCGTAAGTATGAAGAGTTTTTGGGGTGACCTAGACCTTGGCGCAGGGTCACCATGGCTGGTCTTTTGGGGCCAGAAGGGGAGGGTTAGCCTAGGGCGATCGACCTACACCAAAGATCGACCCAAGAGACGGGCCAACGTGGCAACATAAAACAACCTATTTCAATTTCCCGCTTAATTTTCAGCACGGTCGCGTAAAATAATCGGTTTTTTTTTTTACTGCCTTCGAGATTTACATCTTTTTTGTTCGGGTGTTTTTTCGGGTTTTTTTGGTTTTAACGGTGATTTTTTAAAAGTTAACTGGTACGATTTTTTCATTCAGTGTAGTTTCCGTCTGTCAGTCCGGACTGGCAAGAACACCACCCCATCCGGCGAGCCTTAGCCGCGCAATACGCCAGCGTACCAGTGCTGCCAGAGGGACGACAGAGATGCGTATCAAGGGCTACCTTGCCACATGACGCATCGACCGCACAACCAAAGGTAGGTCGGAGGGAAACATGACAGAATTGGCGCCCAACGTGGGGCCCGAAAAAGGTTAGGATTTTGATTGTTTTTAGTTTGGTCTCCTGGCGTCTAGCCACGTAAGTCCTGCAGCGTTTGGGTCTTTGAACCTTGACTGCAGTTGCGACGTGGGTTAAGGCAAAAGGAGCCGAACTAGGAAACAATGAAGTATCTCGTTTCGGGCATTAGTGTAAGTTTTTTTGGTAAAGTTTTTGTTAGACCCAAAGCAGGTCCTCTTAGGTTAAGAACACGTAAGTCCTGCAGCGTTTAGGCCACAGCGCCTCGACTGCAGTTGCGACGTGGTTCTTATCAGTAGGATTTTTACTGCTAGGGCTAACAGTTTAGAAATAAGTTGAGTTTTTTTTTTTTCTCGCACCAAGTTTTCGGTTATCCGTAAGTCCTGCAGCGTTTAGGCCACAGAGCCTCGACTGCAGTTGCGACGGATACTGGAGGCCGATGCGTATTAATTAAATTTTTTTGTTAGTTATAATTTTTTTTTATATTCACACCCGCAGGGGCATCCTGCGTGGAATATGTAGGATGACGGGAGTAGCGCACCCGCGTACCCCAGCGAGCCCAACACGCGTCTGTTCCCAGATTGGGCGGCGTGTTGGCCAGCGTCTGTTCCCAGATTGGGCGGCTGTTTTTTTTTACACCGTAAGGTGAAAAACCCGAACATGCCGGGGTTTGTCGGCATGTAAACCCATGGAAAATTAAAAAAAAAAATCTCGTTTTGTAAAATACTCCAGACCGAGAAGAGCAGCCTGACCAGAGGGGTCATAAACGGGACAGGCTAGCTGAGAGCAAAAATACCTCGACTCGGAGGGTGCACCTAGTGTACAAAAAGGGGGGTAGAGGCACTCTTAGGCAGCGCACACAGTGAAGCATATGGGCTGGACTGTGAGCAAAGCGTTTTGCTTATGGGTGCAACCGCGAACATCGAGCGCATCTCGTTTCTTCGCAAGCGTTTATTTTGCAGTTTTGTTTTTGCGCACAGTGCGGCTCATATGCTTCACTGGGGGGGCGGGCTTAGAGTAAGGTTAAATTAAAATTAAATTGTTTTGTTTTTTGAAAATCGCTCCTTATCGGGAAGAGCAGCCAGGGGCCTTGCTCTGTAGTGCGAGTCGGGGTGCGGGTGCATTTCGAGAGCAGAATCGTGGCATGTATTTATATGATGTGATTTTGTTTTCGAATCGCATTTGCTTTTCGAGTCGCATTGCCGAGTAGGACCTCAGGTCAGTGGGGTCATCAATTTGACAGGCTAGCTAAGTTAAGAAAAAAAATACCTCGATTGGGAGTTAGGCGCTGCTGAATTAAGGGGGGTATAGAGTTGCAAGCACTCTTGAGTAGGGATAAATTTAAATAAAAAATTTTTTTGCGTTTTGAATAAATACTCCAACTCGGGATGAACTACCACAACACCATTAGGTGAAGCGAATATGCCTGGGCGACCTCAGCATAGGAAATTATTGTGGGAAGTTTCGGTTAAGAACCTCGATTTGGAGGGTGCAATTATTGCACAAAGAAGAAGGTTGCTTTCGCTGGTCTCGTCGAAGTTAATTTTTTTTACGCCACTCTTGTTTGTTTTACGCCACCATCCACACTTAATGCCTATATATTTTTATTTTTTGTTTGAGTTATTATTATCAGCCATTTTAGTTTTGATTATTTGATTTCGGAATTATAATTTTTTTTTGTTTAGACTTTTAACTTCTCCGGAGTTAGTCTCCTTTTTTTATTTTACGGATACATTTTTCTGAAGCGATAGTCAAGGTCTTCTGATTATTCAAATTATTTCCTCTTTATTCAATATATCTTTATAAACCAAATACCTTAGAGAAAAATATATCTATATACATATTTTTATCTTCGGGTTGAAAAAATATATTTAAGTTTACTTTCAGCTACGCGCTTTAATAAGCCAATTTTCCTATATATATATATAGCGATATATATATATATATATATATATACATATATATATATGTCTATATGTATAGGTGTATATATATATATATATTCAGTCTTTATATATCGATATATACATATTCAAGTAAAAATAATCTTACACTTTTAAAATTTTTTTTTTTGATAAGTTGCGAAATTTTAGACAGTTAAGATTGTAGCTCTAAAATAGTTACAAAATTTTTTCTTTTATATCACTTCCCCACCTTTCTATATTACTACAGACTACGACAAAATTTCTTTTACCTCTATGGAGTTCATTTATTATTATGCTTACCTTTAATTAATATCATTATATTCAATCAACTTTTTGAATATTATATTATTTTCCTTTACATATCATTAATATATATATTATTATCATTTCTAATACTACTATTAATCTTATTATTTAAAATTTTTTTTTGCTAAGTTTTGCAACCCCCATCCTTAAAGGACATTTATTTTGATCTTAATTTTTTTACAATTTTTCCTTTCGTTTTGGCATTTGGCGTACAACAGTTAAGTAAACTGTGGCGCATTAAAACCATCGGTTCGAACAAAATAATTAAAGTTTCTCGTTTCTGAATAAATTGGTTCTCAGGTCCTAACGTTTGATTCAGCGAATTCTCGTTTGTCGATTTAAACAACCTAGGTGTTTGAAGCATTTGCAATTTTCTTGATATTTTTGATTCTTTTAATAACGATTCCTTGGGGCATGGTTCACACTAGGCAGCAAAGCAGAATGGATAATAGCGAAACCAACCCGAGTGCAACCGGCAGTGGAAGCCTAGTGCCGCCCACATCAACTAGTACAGGGGCAATTCCAAAAACAGGCCCGATGAGTACCAACATACCGATTTTTACCACAGCTACGACGACGATTACAACACCTATGGCGATGCAGAGTGCACTACCACCAGCACCTAGACGTACCTCGGAAGAGCTTAACTTCTCGAATAGTAGCATCACGTCTCCAGAGTTTAGCAGCCTAACCGCTCTAAACGTGCGAAAGCAATTCCAGCAACATGCACAGATGGGAAGCGTAAGAGACAGGTCGTCAGGAAGAGCTCCAGCGTCCCAAGGTGTGGTCAACTCTAGCATAAATATAAGGGATTATGTCAAGTCAGCAGTGGGCTTAGCCCAAGTGGATCTGATGTCGGGAATGGAGGAGCGTTTGCGGGTATTAGTCCCACAATTAATAGCCGAAAGCTTAGGGTCGATGACGCCTCAGTATTCAGAGAGCCGACCAGCGGTTACGAAGTTAGTGACTTTACAACCACCACCTCCACCACCCCCGTCTATCAATTCACAGGCATGGCCAGATCGAAATATAGAGCAGCAACAACAAATTGGATCTCAGGATACCAGGAGCATCTCGCAAACTTTCCCAGATTTTTCGCAACCACCACCGCATAGACCGCAACCGACGATTGTACCGCAGCCGCAAGTTTTTTCTCAGTCGCAGACGTATCATGTAGAGACCAGAAATCGACACCAAGAGCAACGAGCTGGACCCTCGATACGTCAGCCGAGTGCCTTTGCATATACAGGGCCTGTACAAGCGCCGGTTACACATTACCCTCAGCCTGAACAACCGCGACGTGTGGAGATGGACAAATGGGGTTTTAAGTTCGATGGCACCACCAAATCGATCAGCGTGGACGAATTCGTTTTTCGAGTAGAAACCTTATGCAATGACTACCGGTATCCATGGCCTGAAGTAATTAGAAATTTTCATAGTTTATTAACAGGGAACGCAGCTCAATGGTTCTGGGGATTTCGACGGTTAAACCGAATACCTAGTTGGTTCGCACTTCGAGAAGCGCTTGTAGCACAATTTAAGCGACACGAAAGCGACTTCGAAATCCAAAGACAAATTATGGATCGAAGACAACAACGGGATGAAGCTTTCGACGATTTTTATCAATCTGTTTTGACACTGAGGAACCAACAGCGTAATCCACTGGCGGAACAAGATTTAGTCGAAATAATGAGGAGCAACCTGAGGAAGGAAATGTCACAGTTGTTATTTGCCATGCGCATAGAGGGTTTGACTGAGTTCTGCAAGGCCTGCAAAAAGGCTGAAACTCATATAAACTACCAACGCCAGGCCTATCAACCGACACCGCGTCAATATGTACCTCGCAATGCGCAAGTGCATGAGATAGATATAGAACCGGACTTTTCCACTCAAGTTGTCGAATTAGATGCTATTTCATCCTCTCGAACTTTTCCATGCTGGAACTGCAAACAGCCAGGGCACAATTTCGTTGAGTGTACGGCAGCCGTAAGGCGAATTTTTTGTTATAGGTGCGGAACGGAGGGCGTAGTTACCCCAAAGTGTCCGAAATGTCAGGGAACTGCGAGGCCAAATAGAAATATGCAGGTGGAGTCTAGATCAGCTCAAACGCAGACTCAAACTCAAGAAACGACGGAATGACTAACCTCAGCCACACAGACCGAAATAGAAAAGAGAGTTGTAGTTTTAACATCTAGTAACCATGGTAATCAAAGTAGTTGCGATCAAGCCGTAAATACCGTTGAAGTAAAGTTAAAAGAAATTAAGCCATTTCATGTGAGACTCAAAAACTATGAGGAAGTTCGAAAAAGAATATTTGCAGAGCAGCCAACAAAAATCGAAAAGACAAGAATCAGACATCGTTTAAGAAAAAATTATTATAAAGAAATTTCAGCATCAGAACTTTATGAGGGCGAAGACAGTAGATTTTATACGAACATCGAAATCAATGGACAGCGAATTGAGGGATTATTAGACAGTGGAGCAACAGTGTCGTGTTTAGGGAATAACTGCTTAAGTTTTGTGGAAAAATGCAAGTTGCCAATTTTTAAGTTTAAATCTTTCGTCAAAACTGCCGATGGGCGAATGCATTCAATCATAGGTCGCGTTAAAGCTAAAATTAAGTTCGACAACCAAGAGCAGGAGATTGTTTTTTATTTAACACCTTCTCTAAAACGAGAATTGTTTCTTGGTGTAGATTTCATTAAAAAATTCAATCTCATGCAACTCAAAGTTGATAGCATAACGACCAACAACATTGCTTTGGAGGAAGAGGTCCAAAGTCATGCAACGCCGAAAATGAAAGTTTTGACAGCGCAGCAACAACACAGGCTTAACGCAGTTATAGCAAAATTTCCCTGCTTCACGAAGAAAGGTCTCGGCAAGACGTCTTTAGAAGAGCACCACATTGATACTGGCGACGCAGTGCCCGTGAAAGATAAGCACTACCCAGTCTCACCGGCTGTTCAGGGTCTCATGTTTGCGGAGCTGGATAGGATGCTTTCGCTGGGAGTTATTGAGCCGAGCGAAAGTCCATGGAACAATCGAGTGGCCTTCGTGCGAAAAGGTGAGAAATGTCGACTGTGCCTGGACGCTCGCAAGCTCAATGCACTCACAGTGAAGGACGCCTACCCACTTCCGCACATAGAGGGGTTGCTCAGTCGTCTTGGCGACACACACTTTATCTCAAGTGTGGATCTTAAGGATGCCTTCTGGCAAATTCCGCTTGCCGTCAGTAGTAGGGAGAAAACCGCGTTTACAGTGCCAGGTCGTCCGCTTTGTCAATTTACCGTCATGCCGTTTGGGCTATGTAATGCAGCCCAAAGGTTATGTCGGTTAATGGACAAAGTCGTGCCAGCAAATCTTCGTGAAAGCGTTTTCATTTATTTGGATGATCTCCTTGTTGTTTCCTCAGATTTCGATAGTCACCTCAAAAAGTTAGAGCAGGTAGCGCAGTTGTTAAGTTCGGCCAACCTAACCATTAACGTGGCCAAATCGAAGTTTTGTTGTAGTGAACTAAGGTACCTAGGTTATATCGTAGGCGAAGGTAAATTAAGACCAGACCCAGACAAGGTCCATGCCATTGACCGATATACGTATCCAAAAACTCCAAAACAAGTTCGAAGTTTTATGGGAGCCACGGGATGGTACCGTCGCTTTATTCGCGATTATGCGACTATAGCAGCACCTATTTTCGATACGCTGAAAAAAGCGAAAACTTTTGAGTTCGGTGATGAGGCTAAGAGCGCCTTCGATAAATTAAAAACAGCTCTCATTTCTAGTCCAATCCTGGTACATCCGGATTTTTCGAAACATTTTTATGTGCAAACAGATGCTTCTAACATCGGAATTGGCGGCGTGTTGTTTCAAAAAGATGATGAGGGTGGCGAACATCCTATCGCCTACTATTCAAAGAAGCTAACGCCTGCGCAGAAGAATTATTCAGTAACTGAGCGCGAATGTCTAGCGGTGGTAATGGGGATAACGAAGTTTAGAGCCTACATCGAGCTAATGCCTTTTACAGTGATAACGGATCACTCCAGCCTAAAATGGCTAATGTCGCATAAAGACTTAACCAGTCGATTGGCGAGGTGGAGTTTGTATCTGCAAAGCTTTAGCTTCGAGATAGATCACCGTAAAGGGGCTCAGAACATCGTTCCCGACACGTTATCACGCTACGACATGGACGAAATAAGTTGTGAGGTAAAGGCACTGATTGACCTTGAGTCAACAGAGTTTCAAAGCGAAGAGTATAGGGAATTGTTAAATACCATAACCGAAAATCACTCCCAGTTGCCTGACCTCAAGGTAATTGATGGTTTCGCTTATAAGCGTACGGTTCCATATGATGGCACACCCGATAGTGAAGATTTCGCATGGAAACTATGGGTTCCAGCGCCTTTGACTCAGTCGATCATTGCTAATGCGCACCAACCTCCTCAAGTCGCGCATGGTGGTTTCACCAAAACTCTTAAGCGCATAAAAGAATATTTCTACTGGCCAAATATGAACCAGCAGGTCCTCAATTTCGTTAATGATTGTCAAGTCTGCAAAGAATGCAAACCAGCTCAAATGGTTCTAAGACCACCTATGGGGCAAGAGTCGCAAATAATACGGCCGTTTCAAAAAATTTACGTGGATTTCCTCGGTCCATACGTTCGTTCGAAAAAGAAAAATACCTATATCTTCATAGTCTTAGACTATTTCACTAAATTCACCCTGTTAAAAGCGATGACGAAAGCGAACGCGCGAAATGTAATCCAATTCTTAATTTCAGAAGTTTTTCATAAATTCGGTACCCCAGAAATACTCATGTCCGACAATGGCGTGCAATTTTTAAGTAAAGAATTTGCCGAAATGATCGATAATTTTGGAATAAGACATGTACGCACTGCTAATTACGCTCCTCAAGCCAACGCGTCGGAGAGGGTCAACCAGTCCATTCTCGCGGCGATTCGGTCATACCTTGACCAAGATCAAACCAACTGGGACCAACACTTATCTGACATTGAATGTGCTTTGCGTTCTTCAGTGCACTCCTCCATAGGAATGACCCCTTATTTTGCTCTCTTCGGTCACAACATGATCGCGCATGCAAGCGCCTATAAAATAGCAAAGAAACTAGGTGTGCTTAGCGATCCTGAAACGTTGGTGATACCGAAGCCGGTTCGGCAAGACCTGATTCGCAACAAAATCCGCGAACAGCTACATAAGAGTCACGAACAGAATGTTAAAAGGTATGACTTGAAAAGTCGAAAAGTTAAATTTCAACCTGGACAGGAAGTCTACCGACGGAACTTTCAGCTTAGTGATTTCTCCAAGCAAATCAGCGCGAAACTTTCAAAGCGTTTTCTAAAGTGTCGAATAGTGAGGGCAGTAGGCAATAGCCTGTATGAACTGGAAGATTTAAGTGGCAAGACGATAGGAATTTTTCACGCGAAAGACTTAAAACAATAATCAAGTTCGAGTGTAGGTTGAGGGAGCGAATGGTGCCATCTTTTCCCATTTATCTCTTAAGCTGAGAAGCTCGTCGAGAGTCCTTGGGTTTGTCATGGGCACCTGCACATAGGGAATAACACATTTTATGAATACCCATGGTATTTCCACCAGCGCCCTCTAGTGTGTTAGTGCACACAACTTTTTCATTTAAATGTGGCACCTCAATGATGGTCGAGTATGTTCGGACAAACAAAATGGCCATACAGGGGATTGAAAGAAAAAAAATACCAACAAAAATGGTACCACTCGTTTCAGCAGGCATAAACCGTTCAGGAAAATGGTGTGATCCGACACGCGCTTGAATCGGGAACCAATCGGAATTCCGAAACAAGCGTCGGTTAACGGAATCTTGCCGACGTGTCATCCGCAAGTCCAACCCAACCATTACCTACTCCCTTCGGTTATGGTCGATTCCACCGAAAAGGGAGCGAAGTTGAAAAAACATCGCTAGTTTGCACGTCTAAATGCCATCAAGATGCATGCGAACGTACCCTTTTCAAGTATAGGTGGCAACACTGCCAAAGTACCTAAAATCATTGTACTGAAAAAAAAATACAACCCTGGGTAGACGTTTCTGCCACCGAGGTCGCCATTACCAAAGAAAAAGTGAAGAAGTGTCATTGCTACTGCAAGAAAAGAAAAGTTAATCCTGCATTGCAACCATGAAGGGGCAGCATATCTTGCCAACGGATTAACTAAAGTGCCAACAGCTAATATATCGGATCGCACCCTAAGCGAATACGACGCGCTAGATTTGCGTCGATTAGCAGATATACTATTGGCTGATCGCAAGCCTACACCAGGGAGGAGCATTTTTGTTCAGGAAACAAGTGGTCACTTGCCGCGGAAGTCAAAGGCCTCTGTTCTGGCCTCGTTTGGAGCGGCGGTTGGCTCAAAAGCAGCGTTAGCGTCGGGAACAACACCTTCGCCATAGCCGCAGGGAATTTACTTCGGAGGTCTTAAGGCCAGGCAGGCATGTGCGGTAGAGCCGCGGCACTACATAGTCCCAAGTTCGACGTTTTTGTGCTCTTTGCCAGCGCCAGTTAATGGGATAACCCTACTACAACAACCTCGTATCAGCCACGGTAGTACCAACACGCAGTAGCCGTAATCACCGTCATGATCACCAGCAGCAGCACTCGCAGTGGGTAGCAGTAAACGCAGACCGCATCGTCACAATCATCGTCGCGCCACGCTGCAGACCGCCAACACCATCGTCAACATCACCAGCAGCAGCCCCATCGTCAACACCCAGCCTGTGCATCCGGATCACCCTGCAGACCACAACCCCAACAACAACAACAACGACAGCACCAGCCAGGTCATCACAACCAGCTCCACCATCGTCAACATCACCAACCACCAGCGTTTGCCAGCATCAGCCAGCGGGTGGCCAACGACACCAACGGCACCGCCAGTAGCGACGACACCAACTACCTCCACCACTACGGCACTCACCCCAGGTTTGCGAATTGCGACCTGGGATTGGTAAGCGAGTATCTGATAAGTTTGAAATAATTACATATGCCACGCGTTGGGTCAGTTGATGCTGGATTTTGGGCTCATGATCAGGAACGTGACTAAACTGCGTCTAATTAAATACAATCTGCAATGTTTAAATGAAAATTTAAAAATTTTTTTTTGTTACCACAAAACTGATCCATGTAACGCTCAAAAAGTCAATTATCAAATTCTAATGATTACTGCTCGATTACACTGCTTCATACTATTGTTCACCTCTTGTTTTATGCATTGATAACTTTTTCATATTTGCCCTATGTTTACGATAGATGTTCTTAGAAAGGATAAATTAAGTAAAATTTTTCATTCTCTTACTTCAGAGAACAGAAATTGAACCTCCGCCATTGCTTGAACCCCAATTTAAAGATTGTTTAAGCTTACAACCATCATTTAAAACAAGTATCAATGTTATCTGAGCTTTAAACCTTATGCTAGTAACCAACAGATATTAAGTTAAGTCTTTGCTAAATGACAATTTCTTCTTTAAACCTAGACATTAAACCTAGTAGAATACTTTTTGAATTAATTTTTTTAAAATTTAAATAACTACACCATTAAAAGAAATAAGCATTACCTCCACAAAAAAAAATGATATATGGTACAATACATTTAAGAGTTTTGTTTTGTTCAAGTGCGTTCTTGATATTATTTAACGAAAATTGTTTCTTCTTTAATTATAATTGGTTCTTTACTTTAAATTTTTGGGAACGAGTTATTCTTATTCGAAGGATACTTAAGTTTTAAGTCCAGAGTATACAATAACAATATACAGTCTTATAAGCAACTATATCTATATATATGTGTAAGGTTTTATTTTTAAATCAGAAAACTACTTATCTCAATTTACTAGATTGAAAATGATGAAGCGATGAAGCTACACATCTAAAAATTCATAAAAATTTAATAGGATGAAACTATCATCTACAAATACAATACCATAAATACTGTGTTAAGAAAATGAAAACACACTGAAATGTTTAATAAAGAAAGATTCGTTATTAAAATAAAAATACAAAACAACTTAAATACAAAAATACTTTTTTAGATTTCTATTAAACAACTTAAATACTAAAATACGATTTTTTTAGATTTCTATTAAAATACAAAACAACTTAAATACAAAAATACTTTTTTAGATTTCTATTAAACAACTTAAATACTAAAATACGATTTTTTTAGATTTCTATTAAAAGACAAAATGAATTAAATACTAAAATACTTTTTTTAGATTTCTATTAAAAGACAAAATGAATTAAATACTAAAATACTATTTTAGATTTCTATTAAAAGACAAAATGAATTAAATACTAAAATACTATTTTAGATTTCTATTAAAAGACAAAATGAATTAAATACTAAAATACTATTTTAGATTTCTATTAAAAGACAACATGAATTAAATACTAAAATACTATTTTAGATTTCTATTAAAATACAAAACAACTTAAATACTAAAATACCATTTAAATCTAATCGGAACTAAAACAAACTTAACTAAAAACTAAACTACAATTTAAATGTATATATAACAAAACCCTACGCGATTGGAACAAAACTAAAATACAATTTAAATCTAATCGGAACTAAAACAAACTTAACTAAAAACTAAACTACAATTTAAATGTATATATAACAAAACTATACGCGATTGAAACAAAACTAAAATACCATTTAAATCTAATCGGAACTAAAACAAACTTAACTAAAAACTAAACTACAATTTAAATGTATATATAACAAAACGATACGCGATTAGAAGAAAACTAAAACACAATTTAAATCTAATCGGAACTAAACCACCTTAATTTAAACTAAACTACCATTTTGTCGTATAGTTACTTAAACTAAACGTAGTTCTAACGAAACTTAATACGATTTAAATATATGTTAAATTAAACTGAACGTAATTTAAACTAAAATAAACTAAACTAAACTACTATTTAAATACATGTTTAATTAAACTTATGGTAATTAAAGCGAAACTAAAATACAATTCAAATCTAAAAGGAACCAAAACAAACGTAGTTTAACTAAGCTAATCTACCATATTAATGTATATAATCAATTTGTAACCTCCATGTATCTCTAAACAAAAGACGGAGCCAATTAGGACATTTAGGAATTAAAATGTACGCAAATGTTAGAACTAAATAAATGACTTTGTAAAGCAGAATGAAAACCATGGGTAATTAATTTACAAAGGATAGGTGGCGAGAACAAATCAAGAGAGGCGTAAGTATGAAGAGTTTTTGGGGTGACCTAGACCTTGGCGCAGGGTCACCATGGCTGGTCTTTTGGGGCCAGAAGGGGAGGGTTAGCCTAGGGCGATCGACCTACACCAAAGATCGACCCAAGAGACGGGCCAACGTGGCAACATAAAACAACCTATTTCAATTTCCCGCTTAATTTTCAGCACGGTCGCGTAAAATAATCGGTTTTTTTTTTTACTGCCTTCGAGATTTACATCTTTTTTGTTCGGGTGTTTTTTCGGGTTTTTTTGGTTTTAACGGTGATTTTTTAAAAGTTAACTGGTACGATTTTTTCATTCAGTGTAGTTTCCGTCTGTCAGTCCGGACTGGCAAGAACACCACCCCATCCGGCGAGCCTTAGCCGCGCAATACGCCAGCGTACCAGTGCTGCCAGAGGGACGACAGAGATGCGTATCAAGGGCTACCTTGCCACATGACGCATCGACCGCACAACCAAAGGTAGGTCGGAGGGAAACATGACAACACCTGTGAACGAACGACTTGCCATAATCCGCATCAAGGTTCAATATTTTAATATAAGCCTAATATGTGCGCACGCTCCGACAGAAGACAAGGACGATGAGATCAAGGAAATTTTCTAAGATCGCCTTGAAAATGCTTACGAGCGCTGCCCCCGTCACGACGTAAAAATCGTGCTTGGTGACTTCAACGCTAAGGTGGGCCGGGAAAATATTTTTGGTTCAACAGTCGGAAAGTTCAGCCTCCACAACACCTCCGATAACGGAATGAGGCTGATTGACTTCGCCGCAGCACGAAACATGGTCGTAAGTAGCACTAGATTCAAGCATCTCAATATTCATAAAGCCACCTGGATGTCCCCTGATCAAAAAACCAAAGATCAAATTGGTCACGTTTTGATCGACGGAAGGCACTCTTCCAATGAATTGGACGTACGCACGATCCGTGGTGTAAACATTGACTCGGATCACTATTTTGTTGCAGCCAAGATCCGTACACGTTTGTGCGCAGCTAAAAATACACGCAACCCTACACAGAGAAAGCTAGACGTCGACAAGCTGCAATCGAAACAGACAGCCGATACTTTCGCCACTCGACTCTCACTCCTGCTTCAAAGCAATCCTCTAATCGATGACATATGCGCGCAGTGGAAACACATTACCAACTCCATGCGTGCGGCTGTTGAAGAGGTGATTGGCTACCGTCCTCGCCGAAACCAGTGGTATGACTAGGAGTGTCGACACGCCACTGCAGAGAAAGACGCTGCCTACAAAGCCACCCTGCAGTCGGTTGTAACGCGCGCTGATAAGGAGCGGTACAAAGAAAAGAGGAGGGAAGAGAGACGTATTTTCAGGCGGAAAAAAGAGAGGCAGAAAAGCGCGAGCAAGAGAAGATTGAGATGTATGGTGACAGGAATGAGGCCCGAAAATTTTTCGAAAAAATAAGACACCTTGCCGATAGTTTTAAAACCGGGGCCTCTTCCTGCAAAGATGAAAACAATAATCTAATGACAGATGTCCAGAGTACACTGACGTTATGGAGGGAACACTTCTCTAAGCTTCTAAATGGCGACGCTGACAAGAATCCCGCCAACAGATATGATATCCCGGAAACCCCAATTACGGATGACAGCGTCGAGGTTCCGTTGAAGTTCTGACAGCTATAGCTCGGCTTAGAAATAAAAAGCGGTGGGAGCTGATGGCTTACCTGCTAAGCTGTTTAAGAACGGAAGCGAAGCTCTACTTAGAATATGGTCGGAAGAATGGATTCCGAACGATTGTTATCTCAGTGTGCTCTGCCCAATTCACAAGAAAGGCGATCCCACTATCTGTGCTAATTACCGTGGGATAAGCCTTCTTAATATCGCATATAAGGTCCTGTCAAGCGTTTTATGTGAAAGATTGAAGCCCATTGCAAACGAACTGATTGGACCTTATCAGTGTGGCTTCAGACCTGGAAATTCCACCATCGACCAGATTTTCACGCTACGACAAATCTTGGAGAAGACTCAAGAAAAACAAGTCGACACCCACCATCTTTTTATCGACTACAAAGCCGCCTAATAAGGTGGTTAAGACAGCCCAATAAGGAAGCACCTGTAGTCCACCATGTCTGAATTTGGTATTCCTGCAAAACTAATACGACTTTGCAGGATGGCACTGAGCAACACCAGCAGTGCATTTAAAATCGGGAACGACCTCTCCCCACCATTTGTTACCAAACGAGGTTTAAGACAAGGTGATTCCTTACCGTGCGACTTTTTCAACCTAATGATAGAAAAGATCATCCGAGCTGCTGATCTGAGACGTAGTGGCACAATATTCTACAAGAGTGTTATGCTGCTTGCGTATGCTGATGACATCGATATCATTGGCCATAATACGCGCGAAGTCAGTGCAGCATTTTCCAGATTAGAAAGAGAGTCAAGTCGAATGGGTCTGGCAGTGAATGCACATAAGACGAAATACTTGGTGTCAACAAACAAACAGTCCCAGCGTCTTGGAACCCACGTTAAAGTTGACAATACCTCTTTCGAGGTTGTGAAGGACTTCGTTTATCTTGGATTCAGCATAAACTCAACCAACGACATCAGCATTGAGATCAAACGAAGAATAACTCTTGCCAACAGGTGTTACTTTGGGCTCAGTATGCAATTGAGAAGCAGAGCCCTCTCTCGACGAACGAAAATCACGCTCTATAAATCGCTCATCATGCCCGTCCTAGTTTATGCATCACAAACCTGGACGCTGAGCAGTTCAGATGAAATGACTTTAGGAGCATTCGAGAGAAGGATTCTTCGTAAGATCTACGGACCAATCTGCGTCAATGGCGAGTACCGAATACGGTGGAATGATGAACTGTATGAGCTGTACGCTGACATCGACATAGTCAAGCGCATTAAAATCGAGCGGCTTCGCTGGCTAGGTCATGTTCAGCGCATGAAAGACAATGCTCCAGTGAAGAAAAAATTCGATTCGATACCCAGCGGCGGTGAACGCAGAAGAGGACGACCGCATCTTCGTTGGAAAGACCAAGTAAAGGACAACCTGACGAAGCTTGGAATTTCCAACTGGCGCCAGCAAGCGAAAGACAGAAATGGCTGGCGCAAATACTTAGATGAGGCCAAGACCGACACACGGTTGTAGCGCCAACTAAGTAAGCGAAATCCACTGGATTGCTAGGAAAAAGTGATACCACGTCAAAAGAAACAATTAGTTCATCGTCACATATGTAGCTGTTGTTAATTTTGTCCTTTAATTCTGCCGCGTCGTTTATGTTATATATGGCATCTGTCGTCAAGTGTTTTAATATGTTAGACAAAACATTAGTTGACGAAAGAAATTCTTTAAAACAAGTACCGTTTTGTTTAGTGTTACTGGTTATGATAATTTTTTAATGTTTAATTGTAATTTTAATTGCTTTTTATTGATTTTTATTGTGTTAATATAATGTTTAAGTTTTGCTAGAAGCGCTTCGAAGTCTTGCTTTTGCCCACTAGAATATGACTTCTCTTATATGTGCGTATAAGTCCATCGTCACTACAGCTTTTTCGGGGAGTGAAATTTTGCGTACCTCACGTTGCCTGCCCCACCTCCCTTGCCTAAGAAACCCGGTTTCACGAAGACTGGGCAATACAGTGTATTTTGGGCCAATGATTTACCTGAACGGGGTAACATTTTTCCCATCATTATCTCAGGTGTTCAGACAGGTTGATACCTAAATTTTATTTTAGGTATCCCATGCTAACATATATGAATTAGGGCAAAATCGGACGGCGGAAACTATGTGCAGACTGGAATGGGTAAACTAAACAAATAAGAATATTTCCTTTTTCCAAAAAAACTTTGATATGTATTACATGACAAAAATAAAATTAAATTTAAAAATATTTCGGACATGATACGAGAAAGATTTTACCATATATTTAAAATATATTGCATTTTCTTATGTGTACAGTCAAAATTAGTACCAAAAATCTTAGAAAATAGAATTATTTAGTTTACATTTTCCTTATGCGCATTTAAGACTCCTTTGTGTCTTTGGTCCTCCTTCGAAAAAATTCTGATTTAAATGAAAAATATTTAGATTTTTACAAATTTCATACATTAAAGTGGTGCTGAGTTTTCAGTTTTTTAACCAAACTACAAAAAACAAGTGCATTATTGTTAAGATTAAAGCTTTTGTGCAAAGTTCGAAGTCATTAGATTAATTTTTGTGGAATTGAAAGAGATTTTATCGTTTTGGGAAAGTCACTTTCTATGGCTGGTAGACTTGGTTTTAACCCGATTCGGCTCATTTTTTAACTTGATCTCTATTTTTGAATAAAAAGCTTATGTGAATATTAAATTTCGTTACGTTAGTCATAAAGTGCCGTCCATCACCGAGCACTTTGATTTGCCCTACGCTTTTAGTGTGCTCTTAGTGCCCAATATGATAATTTTCTCACCCGCAAAATCAGCTTTTCTCAATACAAGCAAATCTCTTTCCACGAATTTAAGATTTTCTGATATGTTTATTTCCTCAAAAGGTTTGTGGTTCGCGGATCAGGTCAGCAAAATACCGGGTTCGAGTTTATTTCAGCTTTTTTCTATGGCATATGAACCCGGCATTAAAATAGGCAACCAACCACAGTTTATTGAATGATTTGCCAGAAGGCATGTTTGCTCTTGAATCAGGGGTCGTGATTATGGCTTGTTGCTGGTTTCAAAATATTATAATGATTACACTTTTGCACATTATTTACGTCCGTTGGTTACACGACCAGCTATATTTTTTTTCGAGACTTGCCACGAAAAATATTTCGTACAAAATATTTTAAAGCAGAGTAAAAAGTTACTGCCATTTAGTAACCTAAATTCATATATTTGCATGGTGTGATTTTGTTTTTGAATCGCAATACAGAATAAGGTCCAAGGTTTTTGTGAACACGAGCAATATTATATATTTGTTGAATGGGGACTGTCAAAATGTTGAGGGGGAAATTAATAGAACCAGCTCATACATTTGACCTCCATCCCCCTTGGGCTCATAGATTTTTTAATATGAACTATATTAGACATACTTTCCTATTTTTGTGTTTTTGTATGAAGACCCCACAATAGATGAAATTTTTTTCAGGACAAGGATTGGAACAGAAATTCGGACAAAATATATTACAAGTATTTGGAAAATTTTTTTTGGGTAGCGTGCGTGGCCCCTAAGCTAAAGTACCGCGGTAGCCCGGGTTCAATTCCAGCTGACAGAAAGTTTTTTTAATTGAATGAATTTTTCTGTTCGGTCGTCACCTCTGCAAACAATGGCAAGCCTCAGAGTAAAAATTGCCATGTAAAGCTTCGGAGAATAAGCCGTTCGGAGTCGGGATAAAACACGTAGGTCCAGTTCTCGGTCATTTGTGATCAAACATTTAATAACACGAACAACGCAATAGATCAATAGAAGCTAGGTCAAAGTCCATCCACGGGCTGAAATGGCCAGTTTATTTTTTTTTATTTGGAAAACCATCTTTCAAAGATTTTGGGAAGAATTAGCATTGTCAATGATAAAGATACGTTGTTACGTCAAAGTACTTACGTTTATCGATGACTATATCCTTCGTTATAAAATTTTTTTTTTCTATCAAATTAAAATCTGATGTTATGGATGTCCACATTGCAACAATCAATAAACATAGTTTCTCTTTATTTTATTCTCTATAAATTTTCGTTTTCATTTAACATAAAAATGTTACAAAAATTTTTAATTTTTCATAACTCACAGAAAATAATTCCAATTTTTTTTTACATTTTTTGTTTATTAGCGAAAACAATGCCCTTCCTGGTTACTGAGTTCACAGATCCGTCACAAAAAATTATGCAGAATTATCACATTCGACTTCATAACAGTCTCACGACAAAGTGGACACTCATCGCGCTCGTCCAACCATTCCAAAATGCAGGTCCAACAAAAAAGATGACCGCACGGTGTAAGTGCAGTATGTAATCGGGGTTCTAAGCACAAAATACAGTGAGGAGCCTTAGAATTGACACGTTCCGACAGTTGGTGGTGAAATCTTTTCGAAGCTTCTTCACCGGCATACTGTTTTCTCCTGTAGTCGCGCCATGTTTCAAACGAGCTAATAGCTAACGAAAATATAACCTGTAGAAACGTAATAAGCCCTAGAATTTTATAGCCATAGAGCGAAAATTCAGGTTGCAGCCAGTGTCTAATAAGAACGTAGTTAATGCCAGTCAAACGTTTGGAAAGCTGGTATTTATTTGATCGGAGATAAAATAGGGACTTATGAAGCGCTTTTATATAGGAAGGAGAACAGCGCATGACATGGATGATGGCAGTTAGTTTATGTTTTGCTTCTGGCAATATTTTTTCATGCTCTAAGATATATTTTTCCAAATTTTGCAGCACTTTGAGATACAACATGTCTCCTCCATACTCCAATACTATTGCAGTAATTTGTAACTTTAATATAAAACCAATTTTATAAAAATATATTTGTACAATCATTAACTTGGCTTACTAAACGCGGCGGAATTTGTTTGAAGTTAGAGTCGATTTGAATTATACCAGTATATTCCTCGCCCAAAGTTTGAAGATTGTTTAGTGATGCAAATCCGTGGTAAGTTATTTCAGATAATAGCTTGCACAACTGATTGTATTTAATCCAGTTACGCGTTCCAGTGAGGCGGAGCACATCAGATATATTCTCTGAAAGCTCATTTGTATAAATAGAGTCCTTTTGCACGGACCGCACAATCTCCGGTTGACGTGCGCCAGCATTGCGAAAATCCATACTTTATATATAAATTTTACCTTTACTATGGATTTAATTAAGACTGTATAAAGCAATTATTTATTATTGTGTTAATTCGAACAAAGTACAAACACTTGCATTCTTCCAATAATAAGAAAACTAATAAATGCAACTTTAATCCCACAACTTTAATTGACATAAGCGTTAAGATACAGTGATGGGGAATTTTTCGGTATCGAGTATCTTATACTTGATAATCGGAAATACTCGGTATCGATACTCAATACCGAAAAAGACTCGATATATTTGTTTTTATCTATATTGCATAGGAAATTGAAGTTAGGTGAACTTTCCAGCTGTGGTAGAGTGCTACAGGTGGTTTGGTAACATTGCTCCCAATAATTTGGGTATTAAGGCAGTGTGTCAATCGGAAAATTTTCAGTCGGATGATCAAATTTTGACAGTTGGTAGAGCAATTTTTGGCATTTGTGAGGTGAATATAATTGTCAAAATTTGTAGTACCCCCTGGGGCTAGCGCAAATTGCTGGTGCTGCTCGTGGTGACTCTCGGAGAACGTTGGCAAGAAAAAGAATCAAGAAATTTTGCGCTCCACTTGCTTGTGCTGCTGGTGATGGCACTTGGAGAATCTTGGCTAGCAAGAAATTTTGCACTGCACTTGCTTGTGCTGCTAGTGGTGGCACTTGGAGGACGTTCGTCAGCAAAGAAAGCCAATTTAACTTTGCTGCACTAAATGGACAAATTAAATAAAATATTTGCGCTAAAACACGACCGCCATGTGAAAAGTCAAAAATTTTAATTTGATCGTCCATTTGACACAGCAAAAAAGACAAATTTATTTCAACACACACTTTGCAGCGAAAAATTAATTAAATGGAATATTAATATAATATAATGTGTATATATATAGTATATTATAATATAAAAATTAATAAATGGTGAAAAATATATAGTAATTCATCAATTGAGAACGGCTGAGCCGATTTGGCTCAAATTTTTCAGTTGTTCGTAATTGCCAAGAGAATGTTTTTGTCAGGAAAATTAAAAAAAAAATCTAAAATTTACTTTTTGTATTTAATTTTGTGTGCAATTGTTCCGGAATGGCTTTTCGAACATAAAAATAGAAAATTATTAGTAGAAAAACGGTCTGTGACAGGACCACGTCTGCCGGAAAATACTAGTTCATATATAAAAATAAAATTTTCTCATGAATTTAATTGCGAGCTTTAGACCAAGTTAGTTTTTTCAAGAGGACAACAACTATTCAGCTAAGTGATTGACTCTATACAGAATTGTTGTTGTTGCGTGCTTTAAAACTTACCTGATATAAAGCTCGCAATTCAATTCATGTAATAATTTAATAAATCACAAATTAATAAATTTTTTTCAATAATATGTAATAAAATTAACTATTAACAGCCCTATTCTGGCAAAATAAAAATTTCATCCAGTATTTTTAATATTTGTATGTGTTTGTTGCAATTTTCGTTTTTAAAACAAAATTTGGAGATCAAGAGACAATACTTTTTTTAAGAAGTTGCCACTATCTGAAAAGCAAGTGACAATCTTTACCAAAATTTATTATTTTTGAGCTTCAATTATTGTTTTGAAATTAAAAAATTACAACAAATACATAGAATTATAAAAAATGCTGGGTAACAATTGTTACTTTGCCAGAATAGGTCTGTAAAAATCCATTTTAATGTTTGCTTGCGAATTTACGATGATTCTTCGAAAAGTATGGAGTAAAAAGCTAAAATATTGGATACCAAAAAGGATAAAGTTTCCCCATCACTGTTATGATAACAACGAACAAATTATAAGCGGGTTTCACATGGTCCTACATGTCACGCATTGTAGGGCAAGCCTCGTATTTGACCGTTCGAACGCTCGATACAGCCGAATGACAACATGTTTCAAATTCAAGGCTATCACACCAGGCGTGACAACATGTAGGATCATGTGAACCCCGCTATACTCTACTTGACTGGGTCATTCAGGTGCATATTTTTGTGAACAGGTTTATGAAACTAGCACTGCAGCTACAAGCGCCAGTACCACTTGGAAGGAGAGTATTTATTGCATTTCCGAACAAACCCTATATGCAGTACGACCTCGCTCAACGCAACCCTCGATACACGCAACTCCTCGATAATCTCAACACCCAAATTGTACGCAAAGTATAAATTGCAACTAAAATATTTACAATTTTGCAAATTGCAACTATAAAATTTTTCCTCGGTTTTTGCAACAACCTCAGATTTCGCAATTGGCTTGAATTTAATTGGTTGCGTTGAGCGAGGTCGTACTGTATTTAAACTTTTTCACGAAACACAGTTGATTGTAAGCACTGAACACATCTTTATTTCGTAATTTTCCGACGATTATTTTTAATCATCTAAATAGTTGGGGAAATTTAGAGTCAAATCGCTATCAAATTCATAAATATTTCTGTTTGTCAAATCGTTTTATTTGCGATGTAAAAAATGTGAATGGCCCAAAATACGCTGTAGTGTTCAGTCTGCGTGAGCAGTCAGTTATTCAAAAACAGACTGTACTAGTCAGTCTGCATGAAACCAGTTTTGTTTTTCGTACATGAACTGTGATTGTATTGGTGTAGGCATTTCCTAAATAAAATATGACGACTTCGCTTATGTGTTCGTGTTAGTCCATCGTCACTAAAGATTCTTCGGTGCGTGAAATTTCGAGCACCTCATATCGCCTGCCCAACCTCTCCTGCCTAAGAAAAACGATTTCACGCTGACTGAGCACTACAGTATATTTTGGGCAAATGGGGACATGTAGTATTGTTTAAACGCACGTTCATCGAACTTGTTGCATTTTTCATTCTGCAAAAATCGTCGAGGAATGAACAGCTACGCAAAGAAAAAAAAAGGAGGTTTTGAAAAAATTAGCCATTCCTTTCTTCACTCCTATCCCAAATCATATTTTTTCTTTTCTTAGTTTTTCCATCTCTTCCTCCAGTACTTCATCATTAATAATAATAGTACTGTTCCCGTACATGAACATTCTTATGAATTCGTGCTATTTCCTGTTCCCGTGCACAAAAATTCGCAAAAGAGAGGGAAAATTAGTAATCCAGTCCTTGTCAAATGTTGCTATTTTCTGCTTTACAAATTTGCATAAGCAGAAATTTCCAAGCTGCCATGTTGTGACTGCTAATGTCAAATTAGGGTACCAGTCATTAAAACAACATAAGCAAATGTCGAGAAATGCGCATATTAATTATTCGCCAGGCAGAATGGCAATAAACTGGCAAGCCAATTTATTATTTTGATCTGACATTTGTCCAATTTTTACGAAATTTTTACAAAAGAAATAAACATTTGATTTTGAATTTTATTCAAAAGCTGCAACATTTTGATTCGTTTTGATTTTCTTTTGTTTGGCGTTCGATGACCGCAGCAAAAAATGGCGCTTCTGCTTGTATTATTATATCATGGTCTTGCCATTGGCCGCATTCAGCGCAGACAACAGTTGGAAACTGTTGTGTAAAAATTCGCTGAATGGTACAAATTTGGTAGCGCTAACTAAAACTGATAAAGTAGCGAACACCTTTTAATCGAGCGAACAAATTCTGTGCTACATGAACACAACTGTTTGCTTAGCTGTCAGATGCTGTTAAATTAATAAACGCAGAAAGAACGCAACAAATTTAAGTGAGAAACCTTTGAAATTGAATTAAATTTACATAAAAATTAAATTGAATCTAACTTCTGACGTGTAGAGTAGCAACACATTCGGAGAAAAACATCGTGAACTAAGGTAGCGCTACCATTACAGTTCACAACAGTTGTCTGCGCTGAATGCGGCCATTGTTATGATGGGTTCCCTTTGAGCGCTGAAAAATATATATGTCTATCCCATAGTAGAACTAGACAAGGTAGTGTTAAGGCTGAATGTGTTCTCTTTTTTAGTGACCATAACTGTCAAACTCAGCCATTCTGGTATTTTTGCTAATTTTGTCTTTCATATTGCATTCTCATTGGTTGTATGTTTTGTATGAAATGTCAACTTCGTTTTGACAGTTTCGGTAACCGGCTGTCCGTCCTAATACTACCTTGCCTAATTTTGCCATAGTCCAACATGTAGTAAGTGTGAAAGCTATTCAAGTTAATGCTGTTAGTTTTGCAGAAATTTTTCCTGTTATTTGTCGGATAGACAAGTAGTATTGTCTGAAACCTTTATTCGATAAACACAACCACTTCTAGTTTCGTCATTCATCGATTGCTCATCGTGTGTCTTCGCCATTTTTAGTCAGCTACGGAGGCTGGTTTTTAAAAATAAAAAATTTCTGATTTTATTCGATCTTTAAATTGGTTCACTTTGTGGTATTGATCAATTGCGAAAACAATATTTCACTTTGGTATTGAAAATTCTGAAAAGGCGTAGCATATTGTAATAAAGCACATAAAAGCGAAGAAAATAAGAGGCTCAAAACAGGCGACCATTTTTCACATAAGAAAATTTATTTTTCACTAGCGAAAAATTTAATTACAAGTCGAAATAAATCCTATTTGTATATTTAAGAGTGTTATTTGAAATCATGGCTCAGTAAAATGTCTCCAATCCAAATAAAAAACGTACAACGGACTCCATGTGGAGGAAAATCTTCATCGTCTACGTCAATATATAAATCGCAATTTCATCAATTGCCCCCTAGCACCACCTGTGCTTTCTCTATCTTTTTATCAAGCATTACCAATATCTTTAGTTATGGACAACACGAAACAACAATCCAACTTTTCAAGACAAGCCAACTCGAAAGCTTGTCAGTCTGTTGAGTCGAATAGAAAATCTACTGGTAGGTTTAATGTTTTAGGTTAATGAATATGATATGTATACATTGAGTTTTCTGTGCTCGTTTTTAGATTTTCAAACAAACAAACTTTGGCCACGTAGTTCACGTCGCCGGGAGAATCCCAACCCATCTAAGAATGATCAATCACGCAATACTAAACAATCGGCAGCTAAAATTCGTCCAAATGTGGATAAACGTCCTCGTCAACGTGGAGGCTACAACCCCAGTTTATCTGATGGCGCAGCAGGAATTGATGGCTTGTTTTCCTCCGCCAGCACCGGATTAGATAACGAAAAGAATGGCGTCATATCTGATGACGCTGTTGGTGCTTTGAGCAAAAACTTAAAACAATATGACTATGAGTTGAATTCCGTTTATGCGACCGGCAGCAAAAAGCAGAATTTAAATCATTTGCTAAACTTTCATTATGCTTCAAGGGAGTCAGCTGACTCCATGGGCATCAATGTTTTCGGACGTGGTGTATCGACGGGTATGAGTCGCGCTGGCGCAAATAATGCAAAAAAACCAAAATATAACAAGGAACAGTTTATGCAGGCCAAGTAAGTTATTTATATGTATTGTAGAAATATATTTTAATTGCTGATTATCCCGGCTAAAGAAAAAAAAGTATGCTTGTACCCGAAAGTTAAGACGGATTTCAAATAAACAAGTTTTAATATTTCTAATGGCGTTTTCGTTTCTCGAAAAAATGCAACATTTTTCTGCTTTTTTTGGAAATTCTTGAAAAAAATAGTGATCTCTAAAATTGAATCGTGCTCTCGAAAATTTTGACCTCAAAAGTAAAAAAAAAAAATTCAGAATTTTCAAAGATGGCAGAAAGGGGGCAGAAAAAATGCAACATATTCTCGAGAAACGAAAACCCCTTAAGATCCTTAGGAATATAATTTAACCTTTGATCGTGTCTTATTCCGATTTGACATTTTTCTAAAGTGAGATCCATATAAGAGCATTTCCACAGTGGCGCACGTAACGCTAGTACGCTTTTCATGTTGCTAAAAATCAAGAAAAGCAAAGAATAGTTCAAACTTTTTGTCCTGTTTTGATTTTTGGATAGCACTCTAGTAGCACTATTTTAAGTGTAAAATATAGAAGCGATCGAAAGAATGGTCCAAAGATATAAGCAGGCAAAAAAGGACGTGTTACGTAACAGAAAATATAAGTGGTTTTTATTAATTTTTTGTGGTTTTAAAGTGGTTTTTGTCTGTGGTTTAAATTACTTTAATATAATCTAAAATAATGTTGCTACATATTCATAATTGTTTCGTTGAAAAATCTTTTTTAATTATTTTTATACAAATTGTAATATGAAACGATACATACGTAAATTAAAGAATTTTCTATTCAAAGAAATGCAAATCTTTTAGTTATTTTTTTTTTAAATCGAAAACTGAATTGTATTTACGAGTAGATGTATTTATTATACTTATAAAATTCAAACTTTCGTTCAAATTTTTCAACTTTTGTCATAATTTTTCTACCTTTGTTGCTTTAATAATTTTTGTTGCCATTTTTTTTTATATTCAAATTGAAATCAGTTCTCTCAGTACTCAATATAAAATTTGACAATTTTTTTTCTTTGTTATGGAGGTTTAAAATAATTTTCAGAAACATAAAATTTTACAGTCGCGTTAGACCTTTTGTTAGAAATGTCCATATACTTACGATCAACGACTTCATTGACGAAGTTTGTAATATTTTTATAAAGTTAATGTTATTTCATTAATTTGAGCATTCTTCAAAAATTACTGTTTATAAATCGTCATGGAAATTTTATAAAAATTAAATGCTTGTAATGGTTAAATAATTTTCTTTTTAAACATCTATGCCATCAACGTAGTATATGAACAAAGTAGATTTTATCCTTGTCTAGTAAATGGTTTTAAATAAATTTGTTTGAAGATCTCTCGCGCTTGTCAAAATCTTAACCAAATTTGAATTTTTTCCCTTTATTTGATAACTAAATCCGAAGATCTCAAATTGTGATCAAAAATGTCTATCAGGAATGGTATTGTCATTCAATTTACGGTACTCTACACCAGGGCCGTAGCCAAGGGGGTGTTTTCGGTGTTCAACCCCCCGAGGGTCGACATTTTAATAAAAATTAATGCATTCAAATAATTATTTAATATGTTCTAAAAAAACTTAACAAATCATATACTAAAGGTGCGCTTACGTGTAACAGTCTTTGTTATGAGTTGATTCGTATAAAAAACAATAGAACAAATGTAGATATCGTGATTTATCGGATCAAACGTGATACATTAAAAATTATCGCTATGGTTTTCACTACCCATGACAGTGAAGCCAACAAGACTGACATGTATACTGAAAAAACCTTTCTAATTCGAACCGTCTATAAAGATTTTAAAGTATATTTTAGCCAACAACTGATTTTAATTTTCCCTCGAGCGGTTCCCGAAAATTTAAATTTCAGCATCCATTGTTTTGTTGCTGGAGTAGGTTGGCTTACTGCAAATATGCAAATGGAGCTTATTATATTATAATGCATTTTCTTTAGCTCTGCTTATGGCGGCATTGCATCACAGCCTCTTCGTAGTTTACGCACAAAAGAGTGTTATTAAATAAATTTTTCTGCCCCTTTCATTGTGAATTTTATATAGTGAAGAGTTTTTTAACAATAACCTTCGAAGTAAAGCTATGAGTCTAAACCTGGTTTAATTTTTGAGGAATGTTTGAAGTTATATAATATAATAAGTTGGGGATTTGCCGAAGCAGACCACAGAGGGTCCCTTTTCGTCCCCCATTGGACAAAGGGTACTACTGCTTGGAGTACTCGTATGTGAGCATGCTCCTTGTGTAAGCATCCTTTGTCACCTCAAGCATATCCTTATAGGTTAGTTGACCAATCTCGGCTTCGCCAATAAATGGGCGTCCCAGAGTGGTCAATCTTATGCTTGCCAGCGCTGGACACTGGCACTGAATGTGTGCTGCTGTTTCCGTGGACACTGGCACAGAATGTGTGCTGCTGTTTCCGTGGACACTGGCACAGAATGTGTGCTGCTGTTTCCGGCTCCTCTAGGCATAACCTACACGCATCGTCCTCGGTCAGAGTCATCTTCCCGAGATGGTACATGAAGGGACCGTGTCCTGTGACCAGTGCAGTAAGCCAGCTTAAAGTCCTTCGATTGTATCGGATAACTTTTGCTGCCTCACTACGAGACCACTTCACGGCCTCCTTTGATTGCCTGCAATTAACAGCTTCTTCCCACCTTTTACTGTGTTCCGAGTCCGTCCATTGTTTAATAAGGCCTGCCACCATATTGTCGCCTATGGCGATACGTGGTTCTGGTCCACAGAATTCTTCTGCTGATCCTGCTCTTGCTAAAGAATCAGCTTCTTCATTCTGTTCTATGCCAGAGTGTCCTCTCACCCACATAAGTGTGAGCTCATTCGTCTGGGCGCACCTATTGAGTTTTGTAAGACATTCTATGGCCAACCTGGAAGTGATGTCTGTCCGTTGCATACACCTAATCACAGACTGATTGTCGAGAGCGATGACAATTTTCTTGCCACTGATCCGGCCATCTATCAGGTGGTCCAGCGCATGCACTACGCCAAGCATTTCTGCCTAGTATACAGACACAAACCTCCCCAATCTCAGTACACAGGAAAGGCTTAACTCTTTTGAGTACACGCCTGCCCCGGCCCGGCCATTCATCAGAGAGCCGTCTGTGAATATACTGATATCGCTACCAGCGATTTCTTCACAAACGGCTCCATCCGTTATAAGAGTTTTATAACATTTTTCTGTTATTTTTACTCTCTGCCTTCCGTCCATAGGCATAAACGCCTCCCTGACATGTTTGAAGTTACTCATGAATTATAAAAAGTTGACTTACATTTTTGAGAATTCTGACCCAAGGAAAAGTTTTAAGTCAATCGTTTCAGTAATTTTGTAAATTTTTAGGTTTTAAGATTTATGAAGTTTGTGTTAAAGTTTTTCGGTCTTTAAAATTTAATTTATTTGAAAGAAATGAGATGTCGTTCTCATCCCTGAAATTTCTTAAAACATACCTCCGTAATTAACTTGGCGAGAACCATTTGAACGGATGTGTATATCCCTTAGCATACACAGTGAACGCACAGTAACAGACCAGGACATGTTGGTAGAATTTGCAAAAAAAAAAGACTTAATTTTTGATATTTTTTTATTTTATTTCCATACAAAAACTTTCAAAATTCAAATATATAACTTAATTTTTTTTTTGTAATGTCTTAAAAAAATTTTTCAGAAGGTTTTTATTTCTGACCATGAATGCAAGCACTCAAAACCTTTCCAACGTTATCTTGAAAGTGAGGATCGCATTAGAAATAATGGAATTATTTAAATTTAAGTGAAAATAAATGATAAAAAACTAAAAACCAGCATTATCTTTAATGCTATTGTAAAGCTTTAAAATATTTTTATGCAGATTTGAAGAGCTTTTTCCGGACCTTAATATCTTATCGTACCAGCCAATATATTTATGAAAAGCATGTTTTCTGGAGGTTTTTGCAAAATGTTTTAGCTCACTGCCCGCTATCGTTACAACCAAAATATTTTGGGAATCGTTATTAAAAAAAAATCAAGGTTAATTTTTAGTGGGGTACAAATGGAATGTTTTTAATTTGACTACAAAATTTTTTTCATCAACGATTTTTTAAAAACAATTAATTGGAAAATGTGCGTATGCGTAGGCGTTCAACTTTAACCTAATGTACTTTTTTAATTATATTTTCTTTTTTCTTGATGCTTAAAAAACAAAAAAATTCACCTGAGTAACATTTTCATTTTTTTTTAAATGAACGAACTGTCGCGAAAAAGTAAACTAAAAGCTTTAAATGTAAATTTTATATATTTTTTTTTTTTTTTTTGAAAAAACATACTTTTAGCTTTCTCACACTGTTGAAAGCAAAAGTTTTACAGTTTTTTACGAAAGATATATCATACGTTGTCATTAATGGGTTAAAGTTTAACTTACTCAATAACAATACCTTTATATTTAATCTTATTTAAGTTTTCAATATTTTCACCAGTAATTTTATTTTTCTCCGAACGACATCATTGAGTTTTAGCTTATTCATTATTAAATAATTCTCTACATTCTTTAAGTCCTGATTTATTTTGTCTATACATTCATCAGCCCTATTACCTGCTATCTACTATATATCAATGCAACGGTTGACAAAATTTGCAGTGTACTTTCAACACTAGTTTGATCAATACCGCCTATCCTAAGTGTTCTATCAAAACGCTTGCATTTTAATATGCATAAAAGATACTAAAGAGCTGCACGGTTGTATTTACAATACATTCGTTTGTTGTTCAGATGCTTATTCTATTCAACTCTCATTTTGAATTACAATGTTTTGAAAATAAAATTTGGAAAGAGTACAACAAATACAGAGTAAATCGATTACGGAGTAAAACGAAAACAAGTTGAATGAGATCTTCGGTCAAACAAGCAGGTGTAGCTATAATTGAAAGAATCGAAATGATCGGTACAGTACTTAGAGTATTTCGGATATATTTTTATTATTCAGGCAATCTACGCCTGAAACACGCAATTTAAATTGAAAATAGCAGCCGTTGCTCTCCCTCAAGTGATCTGTCTAGACTTGAGAGAGAGAGAGAGAGTGTGATGCAAAACAAAAAGCCAAGAAAAAACAAAAACAATTGCCGTTTTTATCTGACTTTGGTGAAATTATAAATACATACTAGAACATGGTGTAATAATTCGAGGTGTGACAATTAAAAATCGTAGCTCTTTACCATAGATGGGCACTTTGCAGTACCAGTAAAATTGCAGTAAAAATAAATTTTTACTGATAATGAAATTCAATTTGCATTACCAGTAAAATTTTACTGATTACTGAAAAAAATTGCAGTAAAAATAAATTTTTACTGATTACTGGGAAAAAATTGCAGTACAAATAAATTTTTACTGATAATGAAATTCAATTTGCATTACCAGTAAATTTTTACTGATTACTGGAAAAAATTGCAGTAAAAATAAATTTTTACTGATAATGAAATTTAATTTGCATTACCAGTAAATTTTTACTGATTACTGAAAAAATTTGCAGTAAAAATAAATTTTTACTGATTACTGAAAAAAATTGCAGTAAAAATAAATTTTTACTGATTACTGAAAAAAATTGCAGTAAAAATAAATTTTTACTGATTACTGAAAAAAATTGCAGTAAAAATAAATTTTTACTGATTACTGAAAAAATTGCAGTAAAAATTTATTTTTGCAATTTTGTTCAGTAATCAGTAAAATTAATTTTTACTGCATTACTAAAAAAAATTGCAGTAAAAATAAATTTTTACTGATTACTGAAAATATTGCAGTAAAAATTTATTTTTGCAATTTTATTCAGTAAGCAGTAAAAATTTATTTTTACTGCAAATTTTTTCAGTAATCAGTAAAAATTTATTTTTACTGCAATTTTTTTCAGTAATCAGTAAAAATTTATTTTTACTGCAATTTTTTTCAGTAATCAGTAAAAATTTATTTTTACTGCAAATTTTTTCAGTAATCAGTAAAAATTTACTGGTAATGCAAATTAAATTTCATTATCAGTAAAAATTTATTTTTACTGCAATTTTTACCAGTAATCAGTAAAAATTTACTGGTAATGCAAATTGAATTTCATTATCAGTAAAAATTTATTTGTACTGCAATTTTTTCCCAGTAATCAGTAAAAATTTATTTTTACTGCAATTTTCTCCAGTAATCAGTAAAAATTTACTGGTAATGCAAATTGAATTTCATTATCAGTAAAAGTTTACTGATTACTGCTTCTAGTAATGCAGTAAATATTTACTGCAGTGTGCCCATGTATGCTCTTTACCATGCTTTTTTTATTTCTTTATTAATAAATGACATCCCAAGTTTTTTTTTCACTATTCGTGAAAAATTTATTTTTAATTTCAAAAAGGACAAAATCGATGTTTTGGTGTAAAATCTAATGCAGCTTCATTCAATTAAAAGTGACTAGTCCGATTAATTACATGCTTCCTATTTCTGTGTTCGCTATTTTTTTAAGAAAATAAATAATTTTTAAACTAAACAATCATCTGCAATATATTTGTAACATTTTCGATGCCTAATAATATATGTGCTACAGGTTTAACTTGAAGAATTTTGGTATTATTTTAATTATTGCATTGTTTGTTGTTTAAGAATGGCTTAGCAGATTTTTAGCTCAACACAGTTTGGTAGTAACGCAAAATTATAATTAATATAATTTATATAGCAACAATATATTGGCAGATTTTGTTTTTAAAAAATGATAGAAATAAACAAAAAAATCATTTAAATTTATTTTTCATCAAATACTTGCTGAAATCTAGTATTTCGAATTGCACTAGTTTTATCCGATTTACTCGTTTTAGCAAACCAAACTAATGGAGTTTTTTAAAAACACGAGTGAGTACAAACAAATTGTAAGATCAATCGAATGTAGTTGAGTAAATACTTTTTTAAGATGATATCCTACTGTATTCGTTCTGTTTTGAACGAATGGTGTAACAAGACTACAAGTAAATCGGATACTTAGTTTCTCATACTGTTTCGAATGTATTCATGCAGCTCTTTAATAGATACTGCTTAATTAATGAGCATTCTGCTCCTAAATCAAAAACAAATTGGAAATTCGTCACCCGACTGCAGCATTTTTCCCAACTGGAATGCTTATTTGGCATTAATCTATACGTCTCTAAATAATCTTAATGGAACTTTCAGTGGCACCTTTTTTTCTGAGTGAACATTTAGATGCATAATGACCCACTTTGTGACACCGATAGATAACACGTTACTGGAGACTGAGCTGGAACAACCTATTTTTGTGGGCTCTCTGTCGAAGTATTAATTTCTTCTACATTATGATGCTCTGTAACCCAAATTGCCACAACGATAGCATCTGGTCAGTTTTAAATTTGATGAAATTTAATGTCGTTTTGAACTTTTTAGCTTGTAGGGAGTTATTGCTCTCTGCTCATTTTTAAGTTGATTTGATTCCTTGATGTTATGTCAGATGTAAGCGCGAACCTTTGCACACGAAGTTCAAGCTGTACAATGTGCGATAGCACAATAGAAATAGCCATTTGTTTTAGATAAGTTACACTATCTTGCCATAATAGAAGTTATCAACGTATTCGCGTATGAAATGATGCATTCACCGTTCTTTGTCTTCTCGTTGTTAAGTCGTAAAGGGAAAGCAGCAGCCGGCTCAGTACGATAATTTCGTGAAATTAAGATATCCAAGTCATCCCTGGATAGCAAACTTTAGACAACTAGACACTACTTTTCATCAGAGCCATTCATTGTAATGGTTGATCAGCCATACACACATCTACTGTAGAAATCCGAGCACGAGCATCCACGATATTTTTGTCTGGATCAATATCCGGCAAATGCACTTTATTATAACTGGAGCTTATGTATAGCTTCCAACAAAGCCACAAAATTTGTATTTTGTTGTTCCAAAAGCAAGCGCCATTTCTCCTCACTGTTTCTTCTTATGTATATTTACGTGCGTAGATCCTAAATTTTCAGCACACGGTTCATTATCTTCTGCTGGCGGCGCTGATTCAAGCAGATCAGATTCCACTTCTGATGCTTTATTTAGTAATTCATTTATAATCGAGCCTTATTGGCCATATATTATTACAATAACATTTAATTGCTATGTATAATTAAAATTTATAATTCATATTCATAATATAAAAGTTATGCACATGAGATAAAAAAATAAAGAAAAAAGAGAAACCTATTATCATTGCAGTTTAAATCTTATTCTTTCATGATGCAATGATCAACGATCTTATTCCAATGATCGTACAAAAATCGAAAACGAGATCTTAGGAAATAATGATTTAAGTGCATTGCGTTAATCGCGAAAATTTAAAAGTTTATATTGGTATTATGGTGGATTAAGAGTTGAGATTATTTTTTAAAAAATGGAAAAAATTCTTACGTTTATGTAATCCATAAATGAATAATTCAAACTTTTAATTGAGAACTGTGACACGTGTTCACCTAAACGTAAATTAAAAATTTATCTTACGATTCTAATGAAAATCAACTTGAGCATTTTTAAGTTTTAAGCGATAGTTCCAGAGTAGACTTCTAAGTCATACTCAATATGCGCCATAAGTAGAGCATGAGAACCGCGAATTCAAATTTGTATTAGCAAAAAGCAGCTCTAACTATACAACATACGTAACGTGTTGTCTACTTTTGTGGATACATGGTTGTATCTTTTTCGAACAATAGTGTCTCTGTTATAATACCAAGACTCTTGATATGATCAACAAAGTTTATTGGATAAGTTCCAAAATGAAATAAAAGTCCGTCAGACTCATTTTTTGCTGCATTAAATAACATTCCTTGTGATTTTGTTTCATTAAAGTTGAGACATATTTCGTTAGACCATTTTTAAGAATTTATTATTTTTACAATCTAAATTAGCGACCTCGTAGCGTATATTCTTTTTTTATCTTTTTCCCAAAAAATATTCTAAATAATATTTGCACACTCGATCGACAATTCAAAATGTTCTTTTAATTTTTTAAATACACATCTGCTACGATTCCGCTCAAGTGTTTCTACTTCACGTGAAATTAACAAGTAAAGAATAAACCTGCTACCATACCTACCATATTACGAAAAATATAATATCAATATCAATATATATAAATAAAATATTAACATTTAAATTTGCCTTACTAGGAAATTTATAAATGGGATTGGAGCAATGAAGGAAATGTTTGTTACTACGCTCGCATGCATCTTTATTATTATTACGCAATCGTTTTTTTTTTGTGATGGCTATAAAATCTATACCGTAAATGCGATTTTCATCAAAAGGGTATCAAAGGAAAGGTCATCTTTAGATGTGCAATAGAATCATCTTTTTTCTTAAATATTGTCTGTTTTTTTAAGCTTAAACAAATTTCTTCTATAGGGAAAGTCTTATACCAATTCTTGAAACATCGATATCAGTCGTTATGCCCAATTTTGCGCATGGAAGTTATGTATCTTAATAGTGCTCAAGTTATAATCATTGAGGAAGCAAATATGATTCCTGCTGTTGCACTAACAGTTATTGATCGCACGTTTCGGGATATTATCAGAATAGAAGAATATCGTAGTTTTTTCTGCAGAAAAGTTATGGTCTTTTTTCTATTGACTAAACAAAGACTTTCGCTGTGAATGCGCTGTGACAATAGAAAATTGTATTAAAAGTCATGCATTATGGTCTTTAACAATAAAGCTTAAAAAAACATACGAGTAGACGAAAGCGAAAATGAATTTCCAAGTAATTTAACCACACTACCTAAGGATAGACTGAGCAATCAATTCTTGACCATCTTTAATGTCAAGGATAGACGGTTGATTTCATTTAGAATAACCTATAAAACGACATTAAAAGAGGTGCCATACAAAAAAAAGCAATTCTTGCAGTAACAAACGATGCATCGGTGGGTTTTATTTTGAATTGGTTCGAAGCTTATTAACCAAACCTGCCAACTATACTATTTTTAAAAATATCATAGTTGCGCAGTTTTGGTTAATAAACCTCGTACCAATTCAAAATTTAATTCACTGATGCATTGCACAAATAAATGCGTTTACGAAGTCAGCCTACTTGAACTACAAAAGTTGTGTATAAAAGCATTGGCACAATAGTTTCAGATGAAGTGGACGCACAAATGAACTTTCCAACGAAATTTCTTAGCAGCATTGAAGTGGTGATCTTCCGCGACAAAACCTGGTGCTGGAAAAGAATTCAATTGTAATGCTTATGAGGAATCTAAACACAGCGAAAGGGCTAATTAATGGAATCCAACTGCAGCAGATTAGTAATATGTGGCACTAAATCGTTCCAGCTGTTTTGCTGAAGTTAAAAATTTTATTGAAGAAAATAGTAGGCAGCGCATCCTGTTTCACAAAGAAGGTTTCACAAATTAATATATACAGCCGTGCCCGAAGCAAATTGGACGGTTCGTTATGGAATTGCAAACACATTTCACGACTGCATCTTATATATCTATACTATTATATAAAAATGAAACTTTTAAAAAGTTAGCATGTTTGTGGCTGCCAGTAAACTCAAAAACCGCTAAACGGATTTATGTGAAATGTTCACTATTCGAATCAAGTGATCAAAGATGGTTCATTTTTAATAAACAAAATAATCTCCTCTGATAATTTACTTCTGGATTTTCAAAGAAAAACTTACAGTTATTTATAACAATTTAAGTTTTAAAAAAGAAAAAATTTTTCATCAGGCACTAGTTTTTTTATGCTTTCAAAAAGCTGCATAAATTTAATTCAAATTCAAAGAGCGGTTTTGAAATTACAATGGTCACCGATTTTAAAAACATAGTTTCAATATAAACTCATAACTTCATACATAATTTATATGCTCTTTTCAAATTTGGATCAAATCAAGTCAAAAACATAATATATTAAATTAATATTGTTTTTATAAAATTTTATTGGTTTTATAAAATAAATTAAATTACTGACGAAAGAAATTATTAAAAATGCTTGTGTTTTCTTACCTCTGACTACCCCTAGCTCCTTAATTATTTTTTGAGTAGCGACATCAAATGTTGCAGCTACAATATGTCGATGGTACGAATTTAAAGTATGCTAAGTTGACTGACTGACTAACCACATATATGATGTCATTGAAATGCAAATCCTTGTGTCAATTTTTTTTAATTTTGCAATACTTTGTAAGGTTATAAACGAAAATATATTAAAAATTTAATAAAAATGTACTATTAAAAAATTTGTTTGGCAACAAGATTTTTTTTTTTTGCTAATGTTAAACAAATTTTTATGTAAGAAGAACATTGTATCAGAAAATTTATATTAAAATCAAATTCCTCGCAAATATTAGATAAAATATGAAATTCCCTTCAAATATTTTTAAAAGTTAGATGAATTATGAAATTCCCCGTATATTTTAGCCCATTCCCCGATCGACTTGAAATTCCCAGCAAATCGGGGAACTCCCCACCATTTGGCAAGCCTGCTTGGAACGCTTCTGACAAAAATGTGGGATCTTACATTTTTTTGAGAAATTTTCAACAGTTTTGAAAGCTTTTTCTACCTTGACCAACCTGATACAATTCCTAAAATCCCTTCTTTATTATATTTTTTTAAATCCAAATATATTTTATCTTGGCTAATAGGCTTTGGCTGTGCGTTGATTAATCAGTCAGTCGGAACAAACCTTTTTGTATTATATAGTATTATATATATGTATTTTCTTTTTAGCTTTCAATTCGTTATAAAATGCAGCACTAAAGTTAAGTTGGACGCTTCACCAGATACTCTTATTGATTGGAATCTTATTGAACAGATCAATATTCAAACAACCGAAGAACCGCAGTGTCCCATCTGTTTGTATCCACCTATAGCTGCTAAGTTGACACGTTGTGGTCACGCCTATTGCTGGCCATGCATTCTTCACTATCTAGCTCTGAGCGATAAGACCTGGCGCAAATGTCCCATTTGCTACGAAGCTGTACATACAGCTGATTTGAAGAGCACCACAATTGTGCAACAACAACCTTTCTCAGTTGGTGACAACATTGCCTTTCAGCTTATGCGACGCGAGAAAGGTTCCATGTTTTTTGAGCGCCATTCAAGATCTACTTTTTTTGGCCAAACACTTTTTCCGCCACGATGCTCGGCCAATGATGAGTCCAAATTATTTTCAAAGTTTTTAATCGCCAAACGCGCTGATATTTTGGACATTATTGAACGTGAACATCGTGAACTGTTGACGGGTGAAGACTCAACTTGTCCAGAATTTGTTTTTATTCAGCAAGCTTTGGACTTACTTAAAGAACGCCGTGACAAACTAGGCGAATTTGTAGCAAATAAAATCGAGGAAAATGTTGAAGATCAACCAGTTATAACTGAAGAAATAAATGTGACAGCAGTGGTTGATAGATCTGAAAATGATGCAGAAACCACTGAGATTTTGAAGGCTATAGCCTCGGATGATGTCACGCCTTACAACACAAATGCAGAGCCAGAGCATGAAAACACTTTTTCATCAACCAACTTGACCACAACTAAACATTATTATTTCTATCAATCTATTGATGGCCAAAATATTTATTTACATCCTTTAAATATAAAAATGCTACAAGCATGTTATGGCACCTTGGATCAAGCCCCCTTATTAATCAACGCGCGCGTTTTGCAGAAAGAACACCACTCCATGAACGAAGAGCATCGTCGTAAATTTACTTGCCTGTCGCATTTACCCTTGACCTGCCAGTTTGCAGTTGTCGAGGTAGATTTGCAGCCACCTCTCATAACTGATAGCATTTTAAAGTTATTTAAAGGTTTGTTGCACTCACTCGACACTCAGAATTAAGAAATTAGCTAAATAAAATCCTTTGCAGATGACATATTGTTTCGCAAAAAAGAACGTCAGCGTCGTGATCGCGAAGAACGCAAACGTGAACGTCACATTGACGAGATAAATGATCGTCAAATGGGCAAATTAATCGCTAGCACAGCAAATATCAATATTAGCTCTTCGCTTGAATTTCCAACTGTAAGTTTTTTACTTTTATAAATAAATTGATTAAGTTCTCACAAATATATTCTTTAGTGCGGGTTTGAAGAAACATTGGTTGGCTCATACGATGTAGGTTTACCACGTTCTGCTGCAATTTCAACGGCAAGAAATCATAGTGCAACATATTCATCGGTAGCTATTGTTGGGGGTGAATCTCCTAAACTTGAGTGGCCTATATTGAAATCGCCAACAACCAGCACTTACAACAGCTATCAAGCTTTATCTACATGGGGAAAAATTCCTACAGTTACAGCTATACGTCCTTCGCCTTCAGATCGTAGCAGTGAATGCGGCTTGTTAAATGAATTCACGCTTGATGGTTCTAACTTAAATGAAGTGGAATTTTTGCAGACAAAGCGCACTAATCTTGGAGATGTTCTAGCTGAAGCACTCTCGCAAAAGAAACAAGACATCGCTAGCCATGATAAAAGTAGCGTCGGTGGCAGTACTAAAAAGAACAAAAAAACTAAAAAAATGCAACCACTTTTCTCTACTGGGATGAATTACAACGGAAAATAAGTAGAAGGAAATACTTAACAATTTATCAAATATAAATCTTATCGCACTTTTATGACTACTAAAAATTATTAAATAATTTAAACAAAAAAAGCAAGATGTGCACGTCTAAACAAAATCTTGCAACCACCTTTTAGTCAATGAATTCAGCTTTAATTCGGATTTCTCTCTCTAAGTTTGAAAACAAATTTCACTTTTTATCTAAATGGAAATATTATTCGAAATATCAGCATCTGAGATTACCATGAAATATTTTTGTTTTATGATATTGATTGAAGTTTTATGTTACATAATTTACCGAATTTAATTTAAGAAATATTCTAAATATCCAGAAAAATATCAAAATAAATAGTTAAAAATTTTGCTAACGCACGCACAATATTTTTCAATCACAGCGACCTGCAAAAAGCAAAAAATGATAAGCAGGTGTAGAAATTTGAGAAATTTTTTGTATGTTTAATTCAAACCCAGTATTCAAAAATATCGCATTCAAAAAGTGAAAAAACACTGTTTTTTTTAGGTTATATAACAAAAAGAATTTTTCTTAAGGGATGATATATATAAATTCGAAATTTTTTGGCCCACATTTTATTTTTCTTTAAAAAGTAGTTTATCATCTGTGGAATATGCTGTGAAAACTTTAAATCCAAATTTAGTGCCTCAAATCGAGCATGTAAGTGAGGAACTAAAACCGGTTTCGAGTGTTGAGCGAAGTCGAAAACTTTAAACCGCTTTTTCTCAACTTTTAATTTTTGCGTTTTTTTTTTCTTGCTTATAAACAAGATTTTTTAAAAAATATACAACATATCGGAATGATTCAAATTGCATTCTCTTCAGTATTATCTTCGATGTGAGCCTAAATGTTTGTAAAAAAAGTATTTTTTACCATTTTTAAAGGGTGGGAGGGAATAAACTGGCTAAAACTGCCTTTAATTTTTATTTCATAATTTCTTCCGGGCTTTTTCGTTCACATATAAGATAGACTTATAATCATGCTGATTGTGCAATCCGGCGGGTCAGTTACGGCGGGAGTTGATCAGATCCTCACTCCCTTCCCTTTAAAGCAAAAATTCCATTGTTGAATCCGTGCGAGGGATCGGTATTGCGATCCGCGCTCCGAACTCCGAAAAAGAGATGTTCAGCTGTCTAAACAAAATAAATGGCGTTTTCTTTTCTCGAAAAAATTCTGCTTTTTTTCTTCGCTCTTTGATACCTCTAAAATGGAATCGTGGTCTTTTCTCGAACATGTTGACCTTAGAAGTAGAAAAAATGCAGAATTTTTGCACTCCCAAGAACGACGGTTTTAAATTTCTGCCCTCAAATGCAATGGAAAATATTAAACATTATCAGACATTTCATTAAAGTTTAAGCTTTTTCACGAATGATAAAATAAATATTTTAAAATTGTGATTTGGCAAATATAAACGCAACAGTTAGGTCAGCAATTAATTTTATTAAGGGGGTCCTCTGGTAATCTATGCCAAATTTTAGCCTTTTTTCAAAATATTGTGGAAAGAGAACGAGTAAAGATATTTTAGTTCCGTTTTTTGATTTGGGTAGCTTAATTTATTGAAAAAAATACAAAATTTTGAAAAAGTGAATTTATGGACCGTTCAGAAAGTTCTCGGCCTGGTAACGAGGTTCTCCGGAAAAAAGGTGGGTCCAAATTGCGCACGATTCCAAGAGTAAACATCGTCTGAAAAAAAAAAAAAATATTCAGTTACTTAGAATGAATGTCCCTATAGCCCCTACCTCGGAAACAAAAATCGAAATTTTTTTAGGGGGGGAGCCGCCACTTTGAAAATGAAAAATCGAATTTCGACCTTTTTTTTTGTAGTCTAGTGTAGAAAAAAAATAGTAAACATTATTTTTTCGGCAAGTTTGAGGTAGGGGCTATAGCGGCGTAAATTCTGCGTCGTTTCATGCCTCATATATCAAAATCGGTCAAAAACTGTTTGAGTTATCGTGCGCAAAGTTTTGAAAAACATGGTTTCGAGAAAAACGCGTTTAAAGTTTTGACTTCAATTTTGAGGCACACAAATGACATTAGCACATATTTTTTTAATACAATACTTACGAATATTAATCGGCAATTCCAGCCCCATAAAGTGTGCCTTCCTCCATCTCATAAAACGAGTTTTCTATGGCTTTTTGGGCTCTGCGGGCTGTGCGACCCTCTTTCGATGATGCGTACGTTTTTAGCTCTGAGCGTTGAAGTCGTTTTCCGTCGCGAGATTCAGCATACATCTCGGCTTGTGGGCCGATGACAATACCCATTGTTGACATTATTTTTAAAATACTTGTGAAGCCTTCGTTGAAAATGCAGGTTGCCAGAAAATTTGCGATTTCGACTGTGGTAGCACCACAGTGGATATGTTTCGGCGCAAAGGTCCACAAAAGCGAGTTGAACGATTCGTTACAATTTTGCGTTTCACCTCTAGTGCATCGGTTGAGTAGATCGTCGGATGATAACGCTTCGTATATGGGCTTCATTACTTGCAGAACCTTTCCATCAAGTGGGGCGTACGTGTGGTGAAATGAGGCTAATGAGCCTTCTGCTGCTGACTTTTGATAGGCGCACCAGCTGGACTCACCAGGTGGGCAATACATATGTTGTGGATTACTATCACTTGAACTTTTGTGATAATATGTTGACCATATTTCTTTTCTCATGTTTTCCACAGAGTCCTTATTACGTCGAATAGCAAGTCCATAGTAAGTAGTCAGCTCGCTTATGACTTTGTCTGTCAGTTTGCCAGTGCCTTTTCCACCGATGCCTTTGTTTTCTTTTTTGGCCTTGCGCAGCCGTGTGCCCATGCGTTTTTGCACGTGAGCGATGCACTCCTTTTTTGTGACAACGGGGTCGCCGTTATACGGATCAAGGTCTATAATGGCCTTATATTTTTCATATTTTATGCCATATTTTTCGATCGATGAGGCAAACATTTCCTTCACGGCATCTACCTCCATCTTGCCCGCACTCCCATTGTGGTTGTTTGTGCATGTTTTCTGGTGCGATTCGTACCATTCTTCGAAGTCTGCAGAGTCATTTTTTTTCCCCACATTTTGCATGCCTGGCAAAGGCTTGATTTGACAACGGAGTCAACCACTTTTTTGGTATGTTTACCGACGAGCGTAGTGACACCAAAAAGAGACGAGAATCCCCGTTTTTTCCAGGTGCCATCCCCTGAAACGGTCAGCACTGAGGAGTCACAGTCAGGATTTTTTTCTTTCTGCTGTTCCTGCTCTTCTTTAACCGCATTCAACAGGCACTGCTTGTAAACTGCTTTAGCAGACACATGCATGTTTTTCAAGGTGCCATAGTACGCATCAAGGCACAATCCTTGGCATATGTCCATTAATCCGCAGAACATATTAATACCTTCTCTCCCTATTCCAAGCAATCTCATGGCAAATATCAACCGGCGATTTACAACAAAAGATTTACCGACCACCGGCGAAGAATTAATATACTGTGTAGCTTTACATTGGCACTGCAGACTCACTTTGAAGCCGACTCCAGGCATACATGTTTTTCCAAATTGAATTTTTTGTTTACATTGGGCGCAGATAACCAGAGCAGCAAGCGTTTGGAAAAATGAAAAAAATTCCAAGAAACAGAACTGGAGGTTGTTTTCGATGATGACTTCATTGTCTTGCGTTTTCTTCAATTTTTGGCCGATGTGCTGGCAAAGTCGGTGTCCTCTACTTGGGAGTGCTGGTTTCCACGGAAATGCCTCTTTTTTGTTCGATATGCGTACTTACGCGGCGCGTTTGGGTGGCTTTTTTTATCCATAGCAAAAAAAAAACACAAAACGATTTTTCTTTTATTTTACAACAGCAGTTATCGCGCACGTGTAGCTTTCAGCGTTCGAAAATAAACTGAATCTCGTTCGTTTGCTTCTTTCATGTGAACACCTGGGCTCAAAATCATTTCAACCCCTAACAGTGCACCCTAAACAAGTGCGCGTTGCGCTGCGTACCCAAACGCCACGCAATTTTATTTTACGCTTAACCTAAACAAGTGCGCTGCGGAAAGAACTGCTGCTCTCGAACCAGCTCAGTCTGATGGTTTAAAAATCTTAAAGAAACTTTTAGAATTGTGTAAAAATCTATTAATATAGCAAATACTTCCATTTGCAATTGAGATTCATTAATTAAAAGCAGCTAATTGCTCTTTGTTCTAATACTTTGGTTTTATGCAGCCAACTTCACATCCGAACGCACTGTCAAAATTGGAAATTCGATTCATGTTGCGGTAGTCCGGTGCGTGTTTCGGTAGGCTTCATACAAAATGTATGTGCATGAGCCGATTTTGACAGTTAAACCACGCACGCGCACTTGTTTAGGGTGGATTGTAAATCAAAACATGCATGTATACATACTGCATGTATACATACTGTGTGTGTATATTTTGTAATATCAATACATATTTTGGAAGAATTCCACAGAATTTTCGACTAATGACTGCAGGCAAATAAACAACTTTGCTGATGCGTTATTTTGACGAAAACATACCTACACAAAAATGCCTGTATCTCCTAAACTATTTCGAATTTTGAAAAATCCTTTTGGGAAAATGTTTTTGAGTATCTGAGCAATAGAAATATGAAAAAAATCGAAAAAAATTTTCGGATTACCAGAGGACCCCCTTAAAAAAGAGTAGCTTGAAACGTCTTCGTCCTCATCCAATGATGAAAATCCTAAGCGCTGATTATAATAGACGGATCGGAACGTTAAAGAATGTTGAGTAATGTCACTTTACAATCTATTACATAAGTTTCTTATGAGTTCGATTATAAATCGGAACGGAGCGACACGCGACGTTGAGATTTTTGATTTTTCTGCTGCGTCTGGAACATTTTGAGTAAAAACTTTATGTTGACAGATACTACTATTAATTTTATTCTGCTTTTGTTTTCCGTATTTTTGATTGAAATTGAATTCATGTTTTGAATAAATTGAATAAATTTTGATTGCATTCATTTTTTAAAATAATCAGAAAAGAAGAATTGATAGAATTTGTTTTGTAATAAAATATATTTTAGAAAAAAATTAACTCCTCTTGCAATGATATTATAACCACCACTCCGTTTGAAAACGTTTCGTCCCGCCACGATGACACTTCACTACGTTCCGTTCTGTCTATTATAATCAGCGCTTAATGATTCTCCATTACTTAGAACAACATAATGAAAGAAAAAATATATAATTCTTTTATCTACTTTTCTTCGTAAGATATTTTCGAAATTGTTCGCATTTGTTGTTTTGCAATTTAATTTCTCAAAAGTAAGCAACAGTGTAGCCAACACACATCATTGAAAACAATTATGCATTTTTTCTGATATTTTCTCGACTAACAATAGGTAACAATTTTTTGAGTTCAGGTTAAAATTTAAGAATTCTGCACTCTCAGAGGGCAGCATTTGTTGCCCTAACGAGTGAATTGTAAGTAACGAGTAAATTTGTTTAAGTGAAACCAACGAGTATGTATCTATAATAACTATCTATATATAAAATAACGAGCAACGAGTGAAATCTCTTATATATATATATATACTCGTTGGTGCAACTTAGTTATAGTAAAAGTGAAAATATAAAGAAAAAGACAATTTAAATGTAATAATACAATAAATTTATTTTTAAAACATACTTAAAACATTGTGCGGGCAATATGGAGCTCTTGGCGAGTGTTCCTTTCACCGCAGCTCAGCCGTCAGGACGCATCGCACTAGCTCTTTTTTGTTGGTGTTGATGTTTTTCTGAGGCATCTGGATCCACACCAAGACATTTAAGTCTTATCTCTGCTGCTCCTGGTGCAGATGCCGATGCTATTTGCTGCTTCTTTGGCCCGACGATTATGTTTCTTCCTTAGCTAGATACGCTGCTTATAAATTTTTGCATTTTGTTAAGGAAATGGACTCGATTGCGTTGTTTTTCGATTAGGAAGGCTGTTGTATTAAAAATATTTCCGATTATATTTTGCAAATCCCACGATGCAAGGCTGTTTGCCCGATACCCCTAATATAAAATTAAAACCTTTTCGACGTTTTACTTAGGTGTTAAAAAAGGTGATTACCTGATTTCCAATATGATTGGTGTGTGTAAAAGCGAAGTAAAGCACATACAGCTTTAAGGATACAACTCGAATAATGTCTGAAAAATTTGTTTTGCTATTAAACACCGAAAACTTCTATGATAAAAATTAAATTTTTTTAAAATTTATAAAAAATTATTTATGACTTAAAAAAATTGCGACGTGTACGAATATTTTTAACACCGGATTCGAGTCCTCGCACCAACTTTGTTGAGGATGAAAAGTGAAAAAATTTGTATCATGTGCGGATGGATTGCGTTTTCAAAAATAGCCCTTTTTCACTCCGAATCTGCAGACTTTGCTACCGATTCACTCTGAAGCTACTCACTGGATTATACAATAGATAAGCCAACGAAAACGAGTAATTCTCCCGCTGCAACTGATCCGCTGGATTCCACAATCAGCATGAATAATAACAAAAAAAATTTGGTTTTTTTATCTCAGACACAAACTTGAAGATCGAGACGCTTCGGCAAATATTCCATAAGTCCGCCATTGTGTAAAATTTTTACATGAAACAATTTGTGTAACATCTTCGATACCACCTTTAAATATACCCACAATACCACGATGATTGCTTGTTTCTTTCATTTAAAAAAAAATCACGAAAAACACCTCAGAATATTGCACCAAACACTACACAAAACATATAAATTTACGTTATTTCTGAAAAACTGCCATGTAAAGCTTCTTGAGAACATAAGCCGTTCGGAGTTGGCATTAAACTTGTAGGTCCAGTTCTCGATCAATTTGTGTTCAAACATTTAATAGCACGCACAATACAATTGATCAATCTGTTAAAGTCCTTTCTAGGGCTGAAATGGCCAATTTATTATTTTATTTTTTTTTTATTTAATCGGCTACCTTGTCTTTGTATATGATTTCTTTTGTCTTTTAAAGCTAATAAAATATGGAAAATTTTGAACAGTTTTGCACTGGAACCTTTTTGATCTGGAAACAAGGAAGAACATTTCAGCACAAGTTTAGAGTTTCTAAGAAACTTAACTTATTTCAAAAATTTTCGAAAAATATATTGTTTTAACAACAATATACAACTGCGGTCAAAAAAATTGCAGTAAGCCTTGGGACAAACAAATTAAAAATTAAAACGTTTATTAGAAAAATCAGTACATGCTTTTATTTTCAAAAACAAAAATAAGATAGATTCAGGTTATTAATTTTTTTGAATACTACTCAATAATAAGGCGATTAAAATAAATAGCAGTTCATAACAAATGGTCATTTCAATCAATGTTTGTGGCAATAAAAAAATACAAAAGGGCTTTTAAATTTTTTTTTTAAGAACACACGAGCTTAACGTACCGGGCACTGCACTCGATCACGGATGTTGTAATTCGGCCCCAGAAGTTGTTGAACAGAACAGCGAAATAAAGAACCGGTTTTTCATTTAAACCATAGCATAATAATCTGGCGCCGAATTACAATATCCGTGAGCGAGCAAAATTACGAAGGGCACGACGAGACAGGTTCCTATCAATCTTGTACAATTTTGCTCGATCACGGATGCTGTAAATCGGCCCCAGGTAGAATAGGCTCGTTTAGTTCCCTCACGCGTCAACGAAGGGTGGAAAATAAAAATGTTGAGTAGTTGTCAAAATGACGGAAGTTCGTAGAAACGTCAAATAAAATTAGAATATTATGTTTTCAAATTGTAAACCGTGCGGACACGAAGCTTGGAAATAATTGGCGGAAAGCTGCAAATTTTTAAAATCATCAATAAAATTGTTTTAATCATCACGCCCCCACTAAAGTTTCATTATATCGACAATAGGTCCAAAAATATTCCTCCGAGAGAAAAAGTTCTGGAGAGATAAATAGTAGAACACAAAAATTTGTGCAGCTGAATAACTAACCTTTAAGAATAACTCCAATAAAAAGCCATAATTTTCAGCAATTCCATTTTAAACGAACCGGAAAAATAAAAATTACGGAATAAACATCTCCGATTTGGGTGAAATTTTGCATGGAGCATCACGAAAATAAAAAACTTAATTTGAGGAAAAAAGTTTGGCGTAATTTTTGGCGGATTTACAGTGTGCACAAAATTGACAAAACTCGGCAAAAACTTTGAAAATGGATTTTACGAACACTTATAACTTAAACATTTCTTAATCGAATGTTAAGTTTGAACTACCGTTGGAAAAGTAGTTTAATCCGAAAATAGTTTTGGGATTTTTTGCACGGCCGAAATTGCAATAAAATCATCTAGTGATTTTTTCCTTTTCATATTGAAAAAACTTTGTTGTTGTTGTTGTTGTTTCTTTGGAAAGATTCGTTCGTACAATTAATTGTTCTTACTTTGACCTTAAGCTCAATAAACGATTTTAAACTATCAAACAACTAGAATTTGTATTTAAAATCAAGTATGATTTAAACTATCAAACATTTAGAATTTGTATTTAAATCATATAAAATCAACGAAATTTATGTGGTTTAGGGTTCATCCCTTGCGGTAGGGTCATTTATTTCGATATAGGGTTGCGAGGAACGCCATTTAAAAAATTTAAATAATTTTTTTCTTAAAGCTGGTAAAATAACCTTTTCAACAATATGCAAATTAGGGCGGGGACTCAAAGTGTTAATGAGATATGGTAATTTTACCACCAAAACACAAATATTTTTTTGATTAAAAAACGAATAGCTTAACCGAATTTTAAGTTTGATCTACCGTTGAAAAAGTAATTAAACGGACTTTAATCTAAACATAATTTTGGGAAATTTTGGTGGCTGGGATTTCCATCTCTTGCGGTAAGGTAATTTATTTCAAAGTGGCGGTTCTAAGAACACCATTAAAAAACTTAAAATAATTTCTTAAAGCTGCCAAAATTACCTTTTCAACAATATAAAAATTAGGATAGGGACATAATGGGTTCATGAGATATAGTCATTTTAAGAAAATTATTTTTTAATTTAATCCGAATGTTGCTTAGATGTTGAGATGCTCCCAAATCGGAGATGGTTTTTCTGTAAAGCCGTTACGTTCAAAATAGAATTGCTGCTTTCAATATTTTGCAAATAACGAAAACTATCTGCCCTACAGAAAAAATTATTTACAGATTTATTAAAGAGCAACGATTTTGCCGCATTTGAGCATAAGGTTATCTGTAATAAAAAAATAAGACATAATTAATTAAAGATAATAATAATGAACTTTTTTAAAAAAATGTTCATTGTTGTAAAGAAATGCGTCTCTCTTTTTACTTTGATGAAGTTCCAATTGTACAAATAGGTTTTAGCCTAAATTAAGCAACAACTCAAAAAATTCGAAGTCTAATATATTTTTTTAATAAAAAAAACCGCATAAAATTGCTTATTTATGTTTTTAAAGAGTAAATTTAGTTTATTTAACTTCACTTAAACGTCATGCTACAAATATTTCAAATCGGATAAGTTTTAGATATATCTCCTATAAAACAATATTACCAAATTAACGAAATTTAAATTATTTTTTTAAAAATGGTTGCTAACACAAAATAAGGTCACAACTTGTTTTAAATTATTTATAATTTATTTATCAAAACTATTTTATTTTCCTTTAAATTTAAGAGTACCTACAAATTGTCTTGAAAATCAGTGCAAAATTTTAATTTTAAGACTTTTTTCAAATTAAGTGGTTCTTCTTAATAGCAGCTAGATGTAGCAGGTTTTTACAGAAACAAAAGGTAGAAGTAAGATATTTTATATTCGTAATAGCTTTCGACTTTAGTAATGCTTAATTAGCTAGATATTTTCCATTAAATTTTGCTTAAATTTTCATTCCTTGAAAAATTTAGTCATATTTCAATGATTTTTCTATTTTTGTTCATTAAAATTTTTTATTTAATTTTATATTAAATTCAAAGGCAATTAAAACATAAAAAAGTAAAAAAAACAAAATCTTGAAATATTCTTTGTGCTCGAAGTTATTATTGTTTAAAATTGACTTTATTTTTTGGGTTTTGTGAGCTTGTTTTGGTTAAAAAATTTGTTAAAAAACACATTCGACGTACTTGTGGCAAATAAAAATAGTTTTTTATAAAATTTAAAAAAAAAACCCAAATGTCATCCTAAAATTATAAAAAAAACGCACTGTGCACTGGCGTGAAGTTAGCCCAACATCTTTTTCCAAAATTATTTTATTTAGCTTTTCTTTTTGAAACTTTTGAATTCGCCGTGGAACTCAACCCAAACTTTTTTATTTGCCGCAAATTATTAAAAAAAGCAAAAAACAACTATTTTAGATATGTGATCTATTACTAGGTCTGTTCCCGTACTTGAACATTCGTACAAATTCTTGCTATTTTCTGTTCCCGTACCCAACAAATTTGCAAAATAGAGAGAGAAAATAAGTAATCTAGTCCTTGTCAAATGTTGCTATTTTCTACAACACAAATTTGGCGCAGCAGAAATTTGCAAGCTGTCATGTTTTGACGGCTGATGTCAAATTAGAGTACCAGCCATTAAAAAACACAAAAAAACACAGAGAAGCCAATTTATTGTTTTGATCCGACATTTGTCCAATTTGTACAAAAGAAATAAACATAAGATTTTGACTTTTCTTCAAAAGTTGCAGCTTTTTGCTAAAAAGCTGTTCCAGTACTTTTTGCAATTTTTCACGCAAAGAGCATTTTGCCGCTTACTCTCTCAAATTTTAAAACGTTCTAATTTCTGGCATAGTAGAACTAGACAAGGTAGTGTTAGGGCTGAATGTGTTCTTTTTCTTAGTGACTATAACTGTCAAACTCAGTAATTTTGGTATTTTTGGCAATTTTTTTTATGAAATGTCAACATCGTTTTGGCAGTTTCGGTCAATTACCTTGTCTAATTTTGCCATGATTTCTGCTACAAAAGTCCGGGAACAGACTATATATATAAATCATGGTAAAATTATTTATCAGGTAGCCTTGACGACTACCTATTTTCTCACGAGCTGCGGTCAACGAACGTCGAACAAAAGAAAACATAAAACGAGCTTTCAATAACAGTGTTTTTAAACTTAAATGAAATTTGTATATTTTCTTTGTGTGACACAAAACATTTTTGATAATTCCATTTTGCATCAGCTGCCATAGCAACCATAGCACGCTCTCGTTTTGATTCTCTTTTGTTTGACATACGTTGACCGCAGCATAAATTGTCACTCCTACTTTGTAATAATTATACCATTAGACCATACAATTATACCATTTTACGGTATGCATTATGATAGACAGCAATTTTGGGAAAATAGATTAAAATCCTCAGTTTGCTATTGGCTAGCTATCACATACCCAAAATTCAGGATGTTGTTTATTTTTGATAATTTTTTTACATTTTTTACCCCGATTTTCAACAAAATGTTTTAATGAAAATGTTAAAATCTACTATCTGCCAGAATGACAAGGCTACAGAACAATTTTTTGTTTTATATGACTTGAAGTGCCGTTATCACCCGGGCCAGCAACACACCCTTTTTGTAGGTGTCCACTTTGGACGTAAAAAAATATATTTAGTAATAATGTATCTGTCTATAACCAATAACAGCTTAAGTCTAATTCCAAAGTTTCGAGAAATCTTGATTCAAAGTTTTTAATCGCCACATAAGTTATAGGAAAGGGTCTTTTGTTTTTGTTCCATAACTTTGGCTAAAGTCATGTCAAATTTTGTGTTTGTAGTGCTACATGCGTGAAACACAGCTTAAGACTTAAGCTTTTATTACTTATCGACACAGATTTCCCGTGCAAGCACAAAACATAGCAAATGCCATTTTTAAGATTTTCACTTTACGATGAAACTTAAATATGAATTTTTTGCTTTATCTAAAACAGTAACTCACTAGTCTTTACGACGTACAGTTTTTGAGATATTAGACTGTCTAAACACAGCACATACTATGTTTTGATATTGTAAATTTGGTTGTTTTATATTTTTAAAAAGGCTTAAAACAAAGTAATTTGATACATAACACAATATTTTGCAATCATTTTAGAGTGATTCCCAAATTTAGAGAATTTTTGATACATTTTAGCATTTCACAGTCCTATTCTGGCAAATTGACAAATTGTTAGCCAGTATTTTGAATATTTCTATGTGTTTGTTGTTTTCAATACAAAATTTCATGGTAGAAGAATAGAGCTAGTTGCACGGCGGAGAGCGAATTGGCATAACTGTCAAAAGGCAACTGACAGCGCATACAAAATCTGTAACCAGCATAGAAGATATCTTTTATTTCTATGGCAACCAGTGAGAATGCGATGAGAAAGGAAAAATTAAAAAGAATCTGTCATGGCTGAAACTAAGGGTGTCCCAACAAGAACGCAATTTTTAAATTTGGCGCCATTCGAAGTGTCATTGTTTGACATTTGAGCATTTGTTATTGTTTGCTACCCAGCTAACTGTTAAATATTCCGTATATATGGCATATACGTAGCGACCTTGACGTTAAAGTCATATAAAATTCTCCATACATTGTACGTTAAATTTGTTCTACCAAAATACTATATATATGGACAGACGCTCATCTGTGTGATCTGGCATCTCTGTCTGCCACACATGTTTTACCGATAAGAAAAAGTATATCTGAACTGCTCACACCAATAACAAATTCAGCTGTGCCTACTTCTCCCCCCCGCCGTTGTATGATGCCCACCCCCTAACCAGAGAATAGAACTCTGACATGTTGCTTAAATTACAAAAGACGATTTGTATATGAATTTCTTTTATTTTTCTAATAAACAAATTACCTTTAGCTTACAACAGTTACGGCAATAAAATTAATATGTAAGCACACAAATTCTTATAAAAATACACGTATTTTCATAAACAGCAACAATGGCACCAGGGACAGCAGCAATTGTTTGAAAATGTGTTGATTTAAAATTGTTGATAATCCAGTCAAAATGTTTCCCAGGAATCTGTTTCGTTTTCTGAAAAGAAAAGTTTTGAATTTTTTATTTGATTTATAAATATAATATTATTTGTATACTTCCATGGTAGAAGAATACAGGTATATGCACCAGTTGAGAGCATACTGCCGGAATTGTCAAAACGAAGCAAAACTTTTTCTTTATTTTCTTTTGTTTCCATTCGCCACACAGCTAAATTTGACAGACATGGCAGTATGGAAAGAGAGCACAGTCAGTGCTGCATATACCTCTATCCTTCTACCATGTATACTTCCTTTCTGTTGCAGTGCTCATTTTGTTTGGTTTTTTTTTTCTAGTTTAGTATAATTTTGGCAGTAAAAGAGCAAGATATATAAACATATATAACTTGACTTGTTTAACATAACTTCAGAACGCATGGATGTATTGGTGACAACCTAAATTTGTTTCAATGTGTTTGTAAACACGTTAGAGCTGTCTAGCTGGGTAGTAGAAGGTACGAGGTTATGGTCCAGTTAGCCTCGCATGGCACAGCAGCGCATGCAACGCAGATAAGCAGCTAGCACACAGCTAAATAAATGGTGATTATGCAAAGCATAGTCACATGGTCAAAATAAAACAATAAAAAAAAGAATACAACGATTTTATTTTAATAAATTAACCGCACTTGATCAAACAATTTTACAACTTCACATCTGTTTTGCCAAAACGTCAAATACATAGAAGAATACACAAATATTAAAATGAAATAGATCTTCCATGTTTATCTATGTAGTCAGAGATGCATTTCTGTTTTTATCTGAGCATTGCCATGCGTTGCCATGTTGTGCATAATCAGATACACACAAATCCTATTAAACAGATTTCGATGTGACGCTTGTTAAGCCATGCACTGCTATGCCATGCGAGGCTAACTGGACCATTAGTAAAAATGGAGCGCAACACGAATGAACAATGCATTCTCATTGGCCGCATTCTAGCCGAAAAAGTGCTCAAGTAGCGAAGTAGCATAAAATATTTTCGCTATATAAATTGTGACATATCAAGGAACATGTTCTGTGAGAGCATACCATTCAGCCCGAATGTTGTGGAACAGTTCTTGAGCACTTTTTCGGCTAGAATGCGGCCATTGTGAAATTGTTTTACCAAAATGGTGAAAGTTTTGCGGCTACAGTTCGCAAATTGCGATCAATTTGGGGTCACAATAATGCTCCAAAAGAGTCAACTGTAAAGAGATTAATGGATAAATTTGCCGAAACTGGGTCTGTTAGTGATGTAAAGACAACAACGCGCCTTCGACCAGGTCGATCGACCAACAATGTCGCAGCTGTACGTGATGATGTCACTCAAACTCCATCCACCTCAATTCGACACCGAGCTCAGCAAATTGGTGTCTCCAAATCCACTATGCAGCGAATTTTGACGAAAGATTTGCATCTTCCTGCATACAAAGTTCAATTGACTCAGGAACTGAAGCCAGCTGACCATCGAAGCGGCCATGGACAGCGAAGGGAGTTCGTTAATTGGGTATTGGAGAGACAACATGAAAATGCTGATTTTGCCGCTAAAATCATCTTCAGTGACGAGGCTCATTTCCATCTTGATGGCTTCGTCAATAGGCAGAATTGTCGCATTTGGGGTGAGGAAAATCCTCGAGTGATTCACGAGAAGCAAATGCATCCTCAACGTGTCACTGTGTGGTGTGGTTTTTGGGCTGGAGGAATCATTGGACCTTTTTTTTATGAAAATGAGGCAGGTCAAGCGCAAACAGTCAATGGTGTTCGGTATAGTGAAATGATAACCAGTTTTTTCTTGCCTAGAATTGAAGAAATGAATGTGGAGGGCATGTGGTTCCAACAAGACGGCGCCACATGTCATACAGCCAGAGAAACAATTCAATTGCTGCATCAGTCATTTCCCGGTCGTGTTATTTCGCGTTTTGAAGATCAGAATTGGCCGCCTAGATCGTGCGATTTAACACCATTAGATTTTTTTCTTTGGGGTTTTTGAAGTCGATGGTTTACGCGAATAAGCCGACGACGACTCAAGCCTTAAAAGAGGAAATTGGACGCTGCATTAATGAAATACCGCAGCATTTATGCAAAACAGTCATTGAAAATTTCATTAAAAGATCGCGTGTATGCCAGCAAAGCCGCGGCGGCCATCTGCACGATATATTGTTCCATACATAACCTCATTCTGTCTACTTTACGATATAATATAGTTTCACGTTTTTGTTTTTAAATATCTGTGTTTTATTTAAAATTTAAAAATTGCGCTCTTGTTGGGACACCCTTTTGCTTTTTTAATTTTTTATTGATCAATCACTTAAAATAGGATTTTGTACAGCTGTTGAAGTAATTTATATGAGGTTCAAAAAAATCATAATCGTGGAAGATGCAAACACGAGAATCTTTTTTTAAATTTTTGGCACATGTCATGTTCTATCGTTGTCTTCTAGGCTCGTCAGCTGGAACACGAAAACTCGGCTTATTTTCCTTACCAAAATGTATTTGGCACAACACGCACTTAATTTTAAATAAAAAAAATAAGTAATTCACTTTTATTCAAGTTTCACAACAAAAAAATATAATAAAAATGTTATCTTAGTTTTCTTTAAAAAAAACTGATTTTGACAATTCTGGTGGTATTGTCAAAGAGATCACGATTAGCCACGAGACTACCTGTATTATTCTACCATGCCAAATTTAAAGTTAAAAAAACAAAATTTGTTAATGAAATTGTCAATAACTGAAAAGCAGTTGACAATTTTTATCAAAATTTTTTATTTTTGAGCTTCAAATTTTGTTTTGAAATAAAAAAAATTACAACAAACACATAGAAATATTCTAAATACTGGTTAACAATTTGTTAATTTGCCTGAATGGGGCTGTAAGTATATTGGCTTAGACAATAATTACAACGGGCAAGGCAAAAAATTCAAAAACTCAGTTTTCTCAAATCTATGAAAATGGATATGCTATGTTTTGACGTTGTACTTGATATGCATATAAAAAATTCAAATGATTCTATTTTGTTATAAATAAAAATTCCCGAAATAAACCCTGGAAATTAGGGCGGAGTATCAGACTACATCCTAAAACGAGTTGAAACCACTTTTTTTAATAATTCTTCTTTTATTTAAGCAATTGGCAACAACGAAGTCAATAAAGTTTCGACAATTGATATTGGTACAATTAGCATTCATAACTCAGCTTTATTTTATATTGCTATAATTAAACGATTGGCATTTTTTAATAACCTATGTGTTTTGTCTTTTATTTATTTCATTCTTATTTGTTTGCTTTAAAGGTTTCAAAATATAAACAAAGTTTTCTCTTTGGATTGTAGAATATAAAGTAAAAACAAGAGCATTATTAAAAATTATGTATGTTCAGTTAAAAAATTCAATGTACATATAGATCTTAACAAAGCATAAATTAATAAAATAAAGTTGAATATGCACTATGTTGTATGTTTTGCCAGTTTCTTTGAGTTTTTTTTTTCATACAGCTTATGTATTGTACAAATATTGTTTTGATTAAACTTAAGGCTTTCTTTTTTGCTAATAAATCATTATGCATGCGTACGTTCATAGCATAAACAATTCAATAAATACAAGTACTCTTCTGTACTAATAATAAACATGAATCAGTCATTAGAAACTAAATAGATTACAAATAATTTAAAACTATAAACTAGGTAAGTTTAATGTAATTTTCTTTCAATTGTTTATGCAAATGTTTAAACATTTTTCAATTTATAATATATTATATAGTATAATGCCATATTATTGTTTACTAATAGTTTTTGTGTTTTTTGATGACGATGTTGTTTCTTGTTTATAAATTGCAATCAGAATATTTAAGTATACTACGAAATAACATCGACACTTAGCAGAGAGAAAGAGATATAAATAGAATTGCAATTGAATATCAACTAACCCTAGAGCGTTTTTATTTGCGCGATGACTCTGCTTTGTTTTCGTAAGAAGCAGATTTATTTAATTACTTCTTCGCTCAAATTCAATATCTTCATCTTCTTCTGCATCGTTTACTGGCGTTCGACGAGCATTCGTGCTGGTTGCAGACGCTTTGGCTGTTGCACGACCATAGGACACATTCGCAGGACTCTCTAAGACACGTCTATGATAGGAACGTCTAGCTCTGGGCGACTGCTCCATGTGAATGCTAAAATCTGCGGGCAGTTCAAAATCATCATCGTCGTCATAGTCACCGGCGTCATAATCGCCATTAACCGAACCGCTAGGGCTTCCTGGCGGACTAAGAGCCTGAATAAGCTTTCCCTTGGATTCGTTCCACAAATGATTGAGACGTTCTCGTCCAAACAACAGCAGAAAAGCGTCGATAAATTCGCGCGATTTCTCCTCCCACTTGGTAATAATATCGCCTTTCACTTCAGTCATAACGCGACGTCCACGATCCTTAAGTTCATCCATTTTATTTTGTAAGCGGAACTTTTTCTCAGACAGGAATGATACGTTCAGGTCTTTTGCTGAGTAACCACGTGCGAGATTACGTCGTACATAGAGATCGTAGTCTTTGACGATACGAGCTACAATATCCGAGGTTGAAACGCCTGTTGAGAGGGGGTGGAAGAAGTAAGTAAATTAATGATAAGTAATTTTTTCATACTTCAATTCAATTACCTTCTGTACGCTCTGTAGCTACAAACATGCCTCTTGCTTTAAGTGGTGCGTAGATGTCATCGACGCCTTCACCTGTGTATGGAATGTCATCGTGCGCAACGAAATCGATCTTGTGCTCGGCAATAAATTCATCACACAGTGTCCAAGGAGCTTCACGTACAACCTAAGCATATAAATAGGAAAAGTTAAATGTACGTTTCAAGACAACTCCACGCTGTAGATTGCACTTACCTCATCCACATAACGACAATGGCGGACACCCTCGTAACGCTCATCGTCATTCAGTACTGTGCGTCCTTTCTGGCTATGTGTCAATTCATCGCTACATACACCAACTATGAGATACACATTCGGAAATATATTCTTTGCCTAAAACAAGGAAGTTAGTTTATTTTTTATTTTTATCTTATTGATGCATAGTAAATACACTACCTACCTGCATGAGTTGTCTGGCATGACCTTGATGGAACAGATCGTATATACCATCAGCGTAGACCCGTACGCGTCGTTTGACCTGACCGGAACGTGCCATTTGATAGGTAATTCGCTGCGTATAATCACAACGTTCACGTTCTACAACAGCTTCTTCATCGGAGGAGAATGGAGCCGGCTTGCAAATGGTCTGCAAATGCAAGAAAAGTTTTAAACAATTTTTAGTTTGAAATCATAGTATGTTTGAAGTATTAATGATTATACTACATATTTATTGAAGCTTGTCAGTACAGGTGGTAGCATAGTTGTGGACATTTTTCTTAAATTTTTTCTTGTTTCTTAAGGGTCGTTTATAAATTTGACAATATTTTTAAATATTTATTTGTTTTAAATCTCGATTGTTACTTCAGGAAAAAAATCTTTTCGTTTCGTGATAAAAAAGCTAAGTACCTATTTCCTTTAATATAAATTTAAAAAGTTTCTTAAAAATAGTATTTTCCACACCATATGATATTCAAAGTCATTACCGAAGCTTAAAAAGGTCTTGAATACCTATAGTGTTAAGCACAATAAAAATGTTCATAAAATTTCATCTTCGTTAAACAAATCTCTCATGTACTAAAAAGAAATGCATTATTTTGCATAAAATTTAAGGCTTTACTTAGCATAGTAAGAATGATCCCATTTAGTTGAAATAAATATTCATAGTTTTGTTCGATAAGCCCCATTTTAGACAAAACAATATGACACCGATTTCTCTCACCAATATTCTCATTTTTGCTATTCTTGGGTGCGGGAGCTGAGGAGAAGGGATAAATAAAAATCGTCAAAAAATCGGCCGTACCAGCGATTTTGCGCCGATTTGTCGCACTTGCTCTTTCACTCCCATCAATAAAACGTGAAATAGCAAGAACAAATTCCTTGGCCGAATTCCATGTTTGCTTTGAATCGTATTCGTAATAAAAGAAAATATGAAAAAATCGGTGAGCGACATCGGCGGCATATCGTCAAATCTAAAATGGGACTAACTTGTTGACATTTTGAATGTAATTTTGTTATGCCTCCTCTCTCATAAAAACTTTCGTCCCTATTGGCAAAAAACTGGGACAGTCAATTTTCACAAGTTTTTTCTGAGGCGAATATTTTATAAGCAAACCCCACAGCCATAGACAGAAACAGGTGTTCATCTCTTGGTTCCAAGTCCGGATTATAAGGTGGATGCATAAGAACCTCCCTACCAATTTCTGATGAGTCTCTGTCGATGTTTGTGTGGCCTGGCGTTGTCCTAATGGAACACAATTCAACTCCTATTAGCCAAAGCAGGCCGCTTCTGGGCGATAGCTTTCTTCAGATTGTCCAATTGTTGGCAGTACAGGTTCGAATTAAGAGTTTGGCCGTAAGAGAGAAGCTCATATCAGATGATTCTGTGGCAAAAACACCAAACACACAGCAAAATCTTTCTGACCTTCAATCCTGGCTTGGCCACCGTTTTCGCCTGCTAACCGCCCTTCGACCACGACCGGTTTTGCTTGACGTTGTCGAAAGTGACTCACTTTTCATCACCAGTCGCCATTCGCTTCAGAAATGGGTCAATTTTATTGCGATTCAACAGCGATTTGCAGATGAAAATTCGGTCCATAAAGTTTTTTGCTTTAACTCGAGTGGAACCTATACATCGGAGATTCTTTTTGTAATCAGACTCATTCAAGTGGTAAAAAACAATTTTTGTGCAATGTTTAGCTTCTGGGCAACCGAAACAGTATTTACATGACGGTCGGACCCGACGATTTCCATGATTTTACTGACATTTGCGACAATTGGCATTCCGGAGCATGGTGCATCTTTGACATCAAAATTACCAAAACGGAATCGACGAAACCATACTTGCGCGTGATTGGCTGTTACAGTATCAGGCCATAAACACTATTCACATTATGAGCCGCCTGCCTTGTGCTTTTGCTTTTATTGAAGAAAAACTGTGTCCAGCATTGACGCGCAATCACAAAACAGTCTGATAAGTTTTTTAGTACGAAATCTTATCTTATCTAACGCCATCAAGCGTAACCCAATCGCACTTATACAACGCAAGAAAGAGATTGCTAATTTTTTGGAAAAGTAATGCATTTATTTTTACTACACCCGATGCTTGATTTCTTCCTATTTATATACAAGTTTCCGTTCTACTATCTGAAATATTTTAAAACTTTTTTAAAAAATCAATACTTGTGTTTAACTCAAAAACAAATAAAAAAAATAGATTGCCATTTCAGCCCTTGGCCGAGGTTTGACCGAGGTTCTATTGATCAAATGTATTGTGCGTGTTATTAAATGTTTGCACACAATTGATCGAGAACTGGACCTACGAGTTTTATGCCGATTCCAGACGGCTTACGTTCTCAAGAAACTTTACATGGCAAATTTTACTCTCTGAGGTTTGCCATTGTCTGGCGGCCGAACAAAAATATTAATTCAATTGAAAAAACAATTTGTCTGCATGACGACCACCAAAAACAAATATAATATTTAGATAAAAGCTAAAGATTTGGCCAAATCTATTTAATATCCTTTAAAATTCCCAATCAATTCCTTAGAACAAAATATGCTAAGAACTAATTAATAAAACGTTTGTTGGAGCTTTCAAAGATATTGACGGATTAAGTTGGCTTGTAGCATTGGATTTAAAAAAACTCAAGTTTAAAGATTTATTCTGAAAAACTATAATAGCAAATTGGTTTTATTTAACATATATAATACAAAAAACAATATTCTAAAAGAAGTTTTTTTATAAAAATTTAAAGTATTGAAAGCAAAAATTAAAGAATGTGCACTTTTAAATGAAATTAGTTATTTTATTCACAATAATTTCCCTCAACTTCAATACTTTTATTCCAATGATCCTCCAATAATGTTATACCACATCTGTAATGATTTTCCAAGCTCTGCAAAATATTGTTCCATGGCTGCAATAGCTTCTTCATTGGACCATAAAAGCATAGTGGCTGAGAGCCAAATCTGGTGAATACGGCAGGTGTTCAATCAATTCGTACTTCATTCACTTAAGCCATCATTAACACCTTTGTGTTAACATGTGCATCGTGTCTTGATGAAAAATTATTATAATGAAAAATTAAAAGAGCAGGTCTTTTCCCACGAATTTTTTCATTCAGTTGATCCACAAGGTTGCAGTAATATTAAGATTAAATTGTTTGACCTTTCTTAAGATAATCAATTAACAAAATCACTTTAGCATCCCAAAACCATCTTGTCATGCAAAGTTGGCATTTGCTCCGACTCGATTTTTCAAGTAAAAACAAGAGAGTATGAATTTTTTACTTAAAAAATGGAGTCGGAGGAACTGCTCACTTTTTATGCATTCCAGCCATTATCTTACACTTGCTCAATGATTTCTGATGTTGCTGCTTTTTTTGGACGTCCACTATGTGATTCACCTTCAATGCTTGTACGATCACTTATAAACTCTAAAACCCATCGATGCACAGTTGGAAATGAAGAACAGATTCCTTTGACTCTTTCACCATTAGTGTATGGGTTTTTGTTGCTGATAAACCTTGCGAAACAAAGAATTTTATCACTACACGACATTCGGTTTTTTCCATTGCAATAAACTGCACTGACACGCAACTTGAAATGGCTTGTACACGAAGAATAAATTGACAAATCGAAATAAAATTTGTTGTGTGTTCAAATGAAAGATGAAATATTAAAATGGCTTATAAATTTTGATTCTTCTACCAACCTGTAAAATTTCCTATTACAAATATGTTCTTGAGATTTTTGGCTGAGAAAAATTAAAGTTAAATATTAAAAAGCTTTTTAAAATATTGATATAGGGGGTCGTTCATAAAATGCGTTCACGATTTTCGGCGGAAACAAACAACAAAGGTGAAAAGTGCACTTCTAAAATATGCAACAAATAAAGGAATGAATATGATGTAAAGAAGCAAAAAAGAAGAAACCAGATAATAAAATAAGGACCCAAATTTACAGCCTTTTTTAATTTTTCGTTTAGGAGCCATTTTTTACAGAGCCGATAAATTTACATTAAGTTCAATAGTAAAAAAGTTTTTAAAAAAAACGCGATCTTTGGCATCATGCTAACTATAAAAAGTATTACTAAACAAAGGATCGGGCAGGGCAGTGTTTTGAGGTCAAATAAGCACGGGAAAAAATAGAAACCTTTCTTGGAATTTGATGCAACTTGATTTGTGAAAGAGAGATCCAAGACGAGACCCAAGCTGCCCATTGGAGCTATCGACACATAACAGTGTTTACAGCCTGTTGCTGGACAATGCAAGGTATATCATCTTGCGCAATAATAAGTGATGAAGTGTCACTCGACAAATACACCGCTTGGACATTGTTAGAAAAAGTTCTAAAAGATTTAAAATTAAGAAATCCAAATGTAAAAATGTTAGAAATATTCTCCGACGCACAGAAGGAGAATATTTCGCCTAATCTCAAATTCGTGCGATTAATTGAAAAACGAAAATGAAAGTTACCGAACAATTTTTTATGCTATCTTAACGAATATAGAATTTTACAACACTGGTTAAAAAATATTATCTTTTTCTGCTTTGGTTTTCCTTCTGTGCCTTATTAATATTTACTGTTTTTTTCTGTGTTGTTATGCAAAGTGCAGAATGTGAATTGTGAGCGACATTCGAATGAAAATTTAAGAGTAAAAATTGTGGTGTTGTTATTGTCTTTATTATGTTTAAGTTACTGCGTTAGTTCTTGTTGTTGGTAGGTTTTCATCGTATTTTAGTAAAATAATTACATGTGCAACACTTCAAATGCAATTCTAAGCAAACATAGCTTAATTTTTTTATATTATTTTTTATTGAAATAGTATTAAGGACTTATATGTAAAACAAGATATAGCTTACTTAAAAAACATGTTGTTATTAAAAAAATTTTAATGTATTTAAAAAGTTCATAAGTGATTTTATGGAATAAAATAGAAATATATATAGATTTTATAAAAGAATATGTCTTCCTTTCTTATATATAACTTGGTTAAGCTTGAAAGTCATGAAGTACATCAACAAATTGGGGATGAAGCCATCGATTTTCTGCCATTCATCTTAAAGAATTGTTTTCAGATACTTCATCGACTCGAACTGGCGCCTGTTTTTATAAACTTGGGCTAAAAGAATGCCCCACATGTTTTCGATAGGATTCAACTCATGACTAACAGCAGGTCACTACAGTATGGGTATATTTCAGATTTATTGAAAGTCATTTGTAGCTCGGGAAGAATTTGTTGATGCGCTGTCCTGCTGAAAAGTTCAGTTTTACTGGTATTTATAGCATGTGAGCTCAATAAACACATTATCTAATAACTCAATATACATTTGTGCATTCGATTTTTATGAAATAAAATACAGGGGAGACTTTCAAAGTATCTGAAATCGGCTGAAATCATCAATGATCCCCGCATATCTAATTATACGCGCATACCTAATTTGTCGTGGCTATCACAAATTGTGCCGATATTTCTGGCAACCGTTGGGCCTGTCAAGGTTTAACTTTTTCTCATCACTTAATATGATATTCCCAAATTCTTTCTCATAAAATTTGTATTATTCGGCACATGCTATACTGACTGCAATGTGTCATTGTAGAAGCCTGGGTTGAGAGAAGGGCGATTCATAACAGACGTTGGCATTTTCATCCAAAATTTGTTGGATTCTTCTTCTGGTAACCCTTAGATCCAAATGCGCAGCAATTGCACCACAATTCATCCCTTTCTCCACAGCAAGACGTCGAATTCGCCTTTTGTGCCGTGGTCAATCACGGATTTTCTTTCACTACGCTTGATTATAGCATAGTTGCCAGGGTCTTTTAAACAATTTGTTATGGTGTTTCAGTGACGATTTGTCCTAGCAGCTATAGCACCTACTTTTATATCGACTTCAATTAAGTCTTTTATATTTCAACGATCTTCTTTAGATAAAGTGTTGCCACATGGTATTTTTATTTGAAGAATAAAATAGCTCTAAAATGTGCTAAATTTTTTTTAAAAAAAATGTATTTAAAAAAAATGTACAAATACTAATTTGTACTGGGGGAGTTAATTTTGTACTTAAAATTTATATGCTTTCAGAATATATGAGCTTCTAAATTAAACGTATGCTTTGATTGAATGCTGTACAATAACTGACTTTATTGAAAGACAAAAAGAACTTAAAAACTAGACAAGTTATATAAAAAAGAATACCAAAGTCATAAATGCATTGTAGCGGGAGAGAACTTGTTGCTCATCTGCAGGTATGGGTACTAATACATTTACTGCTTCTGTGTTGTTTCTGTTTTTATTTAATTTTTGCACTTTTTTCTGCTAAATAAGCCTTCAAACTCTTATACTCCACACTGCAGTGCACAGTGGCGGGGAAAAAATTATGCTTCGGCGTAAACATTCTCCCCACCTTGAAAGTATCCATATACTTTCAAAATAAAGTTGAAAAAATTAATTAAAGTATTAGTCTAAAGAAATAATCATGTTAACAGTTTTGTGTTTATATGAATGGTGATATCTCAAACTATTATAATTTCGTGTTCTATTATTTTCAAGGCATCACTCAAAGAATAGGCAGTGGGCAGATTTTATGTACGTTTCTTTTTAAGACGCCTGATGATGTTCGAAGTGAGACGACTCTAACAAGTCTATCATCTCCGGGGTAGATTCCTTCAATTCTCCCCAGCATCCATTTATGTGGAGGGAGATTATCTTCGGCAACTATGACTAAAGTTCCAATTTTAATGTTTTCGGAAGTTGTAGTCCATTTACGCCGCTCTTGCAATAACGCAAGATATTCCTTGGACCATCTTCTCCAGAATATCTGTTTTATGTGCTGAATCCGTTTCCATCGATTGACTGGTGGAACATTTAAATCATCCTCATTAAAAGGTTCGGGAATACAGTTAAGAGGTCTGCCAGTCAAAAAATGACCTGGTGTAAGGGCTTCTAAATCATTCGGATCAGACGATGCTGGATACAGGGGCCTTGAATTCATGATAGCTTCTATTTCAGCGACGACAGTGGTAAGCTCCTCGAAAGTGAGAGACGCTCCATTTATATGGTGAACAAGCATCGATTTTGCTACTTTAACAGCACTCTCCCAGAGTCCACCCATATGGGGAGATTGAGGAGGAATGAAGTGGAAATTTACACCGCGTGCTGCGCAGATATCGCTTACTTTATTTGGATCCACATCTTTGAAAAGCTCATTCGCCAGTTCTCTTAGTTTTCTAGCGGCTCCAGTAAAATTTGTAGCGTTGTCGCAGTATAGATCCGAACTCAAACCACGTCGAGCAAAAAACCTTTTTAGCGCGCAAAGAAAAGCTGCTGTAGATAAATCGGAAACTACTTCAATATGGCAAGCTTTCGTCAAAAAGCACACGAATATGGCTAGATAGGCTTTTGTTGGTCGTTTACCCCGTAATTTAACATGTATTGTTATGGGACCAGCGAAGTCCATACCAGATTTTTGAAAAGGGTGCGTCCCACCCATAACGCGATCTTTTGGTAGGTTGCCCATTTGCTGCTCTATGGCCCTTGGTCGCTGCCTAAAACATGACATACACGATCTGACTACTTTTCGCGTAACTTTTCTGGCGTTAACAATCCAAAACCTCTGCCTAATAAATGCTGATAGAGCTAGAGGACCCGCATGCGAATTAATTTTATGTAAATAACTTGCAAGCGCAAATGAAAAAGCATGTTGGCACGGTAAAATTGCCGGGTGTTTAGCTGTAAATTCAAGTTCGGAATTTGAAAGCCTGCCACCTACTCGCAAAATTGGAACGCGTTTAGAATGATCAATAAACGGGTTAAGTTTTTGTATTTTTGATGATTTTATAATATGATTAGAACTAATTGCTTGCAGCTCGCCAGCGAATGAAATTTTTTGAATATTAAATAAAATGTATTCAAGTCCTAATCTGAGTTCTGAGACCTTTAGCGCTGCTGAATATGGGGTATTTACACCGCCAGCTAGTTTCTCTCGAGCATTATTCACCCAGCGCGAAATATAAGCAAAAACTCGATTCAACTTCAAAAAACAATTGAGAAATTTGCAGTCTGAAACCAAATCTACTGCAGAAGTTGGATTTATAGTGAGAACGATATTATTTTGACGCCCTTCTGGTACAGACGCGTTGTCACTATTTAGAATGAATCTCTTCGGAGGCCAGCTAGCAACATCTGAACTCAAGAAAAGAGGACCCTTGAACCACAATGCGTTATCTTTAAGCTCGCCAGGCCACATACCCCGAGAAACAATATCGGCTGGATTGGATTTTGACTCTATTTTATGCCATTCAGACGCTTTAGAAAGTTCTTGAATTTGCGAGACGCGATTAGCAACAAAAGTCGTCCACCGTGAGGGATGCGACGATATCCAGTGAAGAACTATAACCGAATCTGTCCAATAAAAAGTGGAATTAAACCTGATTGATAAAATTTGCTGTATGCGATTCATCAGCTGAGCAAGCATGACAGCACCTTGTAATTCTAAGCGCGGCAGAGAAGTAGATTTGAGCGGCGCAATCTTAGATTTTGCAGTTAGCAAATTTACCGATATATCTCCATTATCGTCTATTGTTCGAACATAAATCGTGCAACCGAATGCTCGTATGGAGGCATCTGAGAAGCCATGCAACTCTATGAGTTTTGCTGAAGAAATATCAGCAACAGCTCGCGGAAATTTAAATTCCGACACTAATTTTAGCTCGTGGCGGTATTTAAGCCACCTTTCGTGTAAATTTTGTGGTAAGGACTCATCCCACTCTAGCTGTAAGAGCCATAGCTCTTGCATGAAAACCTTTCCCAGAACAATTATTGGATTGAGTAGTCCTAAGGGATCGAAAAGTTGAGCTAGCTCCGACAGCACTATTCGCTTTGTAATTTTGGCAGAAAATTCATTGCCATAAGAAAATCCAAACTTGTCTTGGTTAGAATACCATAAAACACCCAACGTTTTTGCACAATCGTTATTTTCAATACTTAACGGTTCTTGCTCTTGCTCAGAGCCAAAATCCTGAATTGTGAACGAAGTGTTCGATCTCCATTTGTGCAGCTCGAATTTGCCAAGATTGAGAAGATCTGTTATCTGACTTTTTAAAGTAATAAGCTCCTCGATTGTATCTGCGCCTGCCAATATATCATCCATGTATACGTTTTTCAGTAAGACTTCGCTTCCATGTGCATATTTTTCATGAAAATTCTCAGCTAAAAACTGTAAGCAACGCACTGCCAAATAAGGCGCTGAACTAGTGCCGTAAGTTACAGTTTTTAGACGCAATATATCTATATTTTGCGATTTATTTTCGCGCCAAAGTATACACTGCCAATTACAATCTTCTGCAGCAACTAAAATTTGTCTATACATTTTGGATATATCAGCAGTTAACGCATACTTAAAAAGACGAAATCGAACTAAAATATCAAACAATTCCGGCTGCACTCTAGGCCCAATGAGTAAATTGTCATTTAAAGAAAAACCATTGCTTGACTTGCAGGAAGCATCAAAAACGACGCGCAACTTGGTCGACGTACTAGTGGGGCGCAAAACAGCGTGATGTGGCATAAAATATTTAAATTCTACAAGAGGCAAATGCGTAACGATTTCTAAGTGATCTAACTCGCGATATTCGTCAATAAATTTTTTATATTCGGATTTCAAGTGTGGATTACGCCCTAATTTTTTTTCTAAACATTCGAATCTTTTCACCGCAATCGAATATGACTCGCCAACTCCTACTGGCGGATTTTTAAATGGCAGTCGAACTACGAATCGGCCAGACAGTGTGCGCTTTACAGTGGCCAAAAAATAATTTTCGCAGTCCTGTTCCTCAGGAGTTAAATTCGATGATTCTGAAGTCACTTTTTCGCATTTCCAAAACTGCTCTACTAATTCGGACAGTCTGTTATTCTCCTCCACTGCACTATTGGACACTACAACCGATTTTAACTTTTTTGAGTGCATGTATTCACCAGCTAAAATCCATCCTAAGAGAGTTTTCTGTAAAATTGGCATATTATCGCCTAAGCTGATCTGACCCACCGATAGAAGTTTGAAAAATGTCGAGACCCCGAGAAGCATATCAACCACCTTCGATTCATTAAATTTCGGATCCGCAAGCTCAATATTTTTAGGCAAGTTCCACTTGCTGACGTCGAGTACTACATTTGGAGCATATTGAGTGATAGACGGCATGACCATAAATTGGAGAGTATCCGAATAATTGGTTAGCCTAGAGCGAATTACGGCACTGACCTTGCCCAACGACTCCGTTTTTGCACTTCCTATGCCGCTTATCGAGATTCGATCGTATTCCACGCTCAACTTTAATTTATTCGCGAGATCTGCAGTTATGAAATTCAACTGGCTACCAGAGTCTAAAATTGTGCGACACTCTACAAGTTTCCCTGACAAATCTTTAACAAACAAGACTGCAGTTGCGAGAAATTTTACCGAATTCGAAGAGAGTAAGGAATACAACGAGCTCGAATGAGAAAAACTTGGAAAGTCGGGATTCGAGGCCTCTTTTTTTGAGTCTGTTAAAGTTGTCACTGGCTTTGTTTCAACTGCTGAAACTAAATTACCATCCCGTTTTCCAGTTCGGTGCAATAATTCATGATGTCTGCCTTCACACTCACCACAATGTTTAGCTGAACACTCTTTAACTGGATGCGACTTGAGCAAACATAATACACAAAGAGACTGCTTTTTGATTTCAAAATACCGTTGAATTGGCGACAACTTCAAAAATTCTGAGCAATTACCCACGTTATGATTTTTTTTACAGCATGGGCACGTCATCTCATTTCGTTCTCTGTATGTTGTCAGCGAAAAAGACTGTGATTTGTTCCCTTTATAGTGTTTATTGTTATATTTTGACGGTGGCTGACGATCATTTTTTGAATCATCCCTAGATAACGACCCGTTAAACTCACGATTCTCGAGAGCAGTACAACGATTCGCTAAAAATCTCGAAAAACCATCCCAAGACGGCAACTCTTCGAATTTCACTTGATCTTCCCATTTTTTCAATGTTTCCGAATCAACCTTTGAACGGATGAGATAGTATATGATAACGTTTGCTACATCTTCAGTACTGCCTAACGATTTGAGAGCCCTGAGATGGGAATTCACATTATCAATTAGTTCTCTTAAAACAAAAGGATTTTGCTGAGTAAGCCGCGGGCTTTCAAATAACTCTTTTACATGCGCTTGAAAAATAATAGATTTGTTTTCAAACCGATTTTTTAAAAGAGAAAGAGCGTGAGTATAATTCTCTGCTGTGAGCTCTAGCGACTCAATAGCACGCAGAGGAATCGGACCCAACGCCGAACGCAAATGCACAAATTTGGATAAATTATCTAAGTCCGAATCGTTATCAATCAACGAGGAAAATGTATTGAACCAATTTGTCCAATCCGTGTATTTACCAGAGAATGATAATATTTTAATCTTCGGCAAATTGGCCAACCGAGCAAAGGCTATAGTGCTATTTTGAGCAACTGAACCAAAATTATGTGTTGAATCCAAATGACTCGAATTTTTGCGATTATGCTCTGAAATGCAATTTAAAATGCGTGATTTTACCTCACAGTATAATTCTTCGTAAACTTGACGCTTTGAAAACTCGCTGGATTCTCCATTTTGTTCTATTTCTGATTGAACCTTGTTCAATTGCGAAAATATCGTCTCAGCTATACTAGCTCGAGTTTCAAGTTCAGCAATTGCCATTGTATTTGATTTTTTGTCCATTATTGACCTTATTTTTTCCAGCGAGTTTATCAGATTTTCGCGAGTTGGGCATAAGGCCGCATGCTTATTTTTTGGTGACATAATTCCACCAAAAAAGCAAAATAAAAATTAAAAATTTATTAAACCGTTTGAAAAGAATGACGCAATACCATATATCGAAGAAATAAGGTAATTTTCAACGATCGCGTGATCTACACTTCTAGCCGAATTATATAATGACCCGTTAGACTATACACATATGTCCCGTAACAAGACCCACCGTATGCCTCGTGTCGCAAAAGAAAAACAACAAAAAACAAACGTGCTACCAGCTTCCAAATAGCAAAACAAAAATTTCACTTTTCTTTGCACAACCAAATTGACTTTTTACCCTTTGGGGAAATTGTTGGATCCACCGTCGAGCTTGCTGACGAGTATATGCTAACTTTACCAGCGAAAATGACGAAAGTTCCAACGATAATAACAAAGTCCAAAGATTCTGGTCGTCTCGTGTCCAAAATAATTCCGAAATTTTGATTGGAATGTTTAAAGGTTTCTAAACAGGAACCTTGCTCTGCTACCAATTTTAACTCCAATACTAATTTGTACTGGGGGAGTTAATTTTGTACTTAAAATTTATATGCTTTCAGAATATATGAGCTTCTAAATTAAACGTATGCTTTGATTGAATGCTGTACAATAACTGACTTTATTGAAAGACAAAAAGAACTTAAAAACTAGACAAGTTATATAAAAAAGAATACCAAAGTCATAAATGCATTGTAGCGGGAGAGAACTTGTTGCTCATCTGCAGGTATGGGTACTAATACATTTACTGCTTCTGTGTTGTTTCTGTTTTTATTTAATTTTTGCACTTTTTTCTGCTAAATAAGCCTTCAAACTCTTATACTCCACACTGCAGTGCACAGTGGCGGGGAAAAAATTATGCTTCGGCGTAAACAGTTATGTTTATGGTTTTTCTTACCAATATTTTCAACAAAAATTCGTAATTTTTGCGTTATAGCAGTTAAAACACAAAAAAAGCAATTGTGCACATATAAATATTTTCTATTGCACACGCGAAATTTCACAATATTTTCGATTAACGGTACTACGAATACGAGGAAGAGAAGAATTCTCTGTTCGACTCATAAACTCCATCCTTTAAAAAAAATGTTGGCAAACTCAAAAAAATTGTATTGTTATAAACCAGGGAGAAAAAATAAAAAATATTTGTGCACATATAAATACTTTGCTAAGGTATGTGTTTTGTTTATTGCTAAACTGTTAAAATCGTGATGAGTAATATTTTAATATTGCTGATGTGTAAATTGTGAACATGTTAAAAATTGCTGTTAATTTTTTTAACAAAATATATTTTTTAGTAACGCGTTTTAATGCTTCATTTATTTCTCGCATAGATTTATATAATATAATGAAAAACTCAGGTTGTCATGACTACAAAGAAAAATTTTATTTTCTTCGGACGGAAATAAAGAGACGGGTTTGTCCTCCACAGGGCGAAATGAAGAATTTCAATAACGTTATAAAAAGTTTCGTCGCTCAGTTTAAAAGCAAATGGCAGAGATCTTGTAGAATAGAAGAAAAATTTTTGAGACTTAATAAATCTTGGTTAGATGAATCTATTTCCATCCCTTCTTCGGAGCATGTAAAACGTGACCGAAAAGCAATTTCATTTGAAGAGTCATGAAGAAAGTTAAAGATTTGAGAAGCCATTCATCTCTTCCTATGCTAACAACATACGCTACTCGAATGAGTTTAAGAGCGGCAACACCATCGAAAATGTTAATGTTAAAAAAAAAAATTTAGAAAAATCGGAGGAATTCAGAATGCTCAGTAAAGGAGAAGCCCTTGCTGTTTTTGTTGATGCAAAACTAACCCGAGAACAATATAACATTATTAGAAGAGCTGCTCCAGAAAAATTTTCGTCGTACAAGGTTATTTAATCGGCAAAAAAAGATTGTTATCCCAAAAAAGAATCAATTAAAATCTGTGAAACTTCTGTAGAAGTAACTTTGCTATCGCTTCTCGACCATACAGTTAAGCGGCTATTTGATGTACAAAAATGCGTTATTGATACTTTAAGCACTGAAAATAATTTGGCAATACCTTCGCGCTGCTTCTACGAGATTGTGCAGGCCACTGAAAATTGAATTTATTAAAGAGTCTCCCGAAGTTTCCAAACACGAAAAGACAAGAGTGGATAAAGAAATAAAGAAGTTACTTAATACTGTTGTGCGGGGTGAAGAAAAACATATAGAAGTTAGTCATAATTTAATTTTAGCAATGATTGATGGAAAAATTTGCAATGCTCTTACGGAAACTACTTCCACGCAAAGGTGTTATATATGTGGCCAAGGCTGTTTAATCGCTCACTTTTTGTGAGCGCGCTCATTTTTTTCAAAAAAGTGAGCGGCTCACTTTTTGAGCGCGCTCACTTTTGAAAGTAAACAGTGTTGTGAGCATTGACGATTTATCGTCATTTTGACTATTTTTGGCACTAATTACGACGTGACGATTTTTCATTTTCATGCCAAAAATTACGATTTTTAGCAAAACTAACGTTGCAGCATGCTCGACAAAAATTTTGAGATGCCGTTATTATGTAAAAATAATAAATAAAAAGGTAAAAATTTTGTAAAAAAACAAAGACTGAGAACTTTTCTTTTCATTACCTCTATTAAAGTATTATATTTTATTTGGTTTAAAAAGAATTTCATCAAAAGTGAGCGCGCTCATTTACTTTGTAAAGTTTCCGAGCTCATTTTCAGAGCGCGCTCACTTTCGCTCAAAAAGTGAGCGAAATTAACAGCCTTGTATGTGGCGCTACTAGTAAAGAATTTACTAAAATTGACAATTTGTTAAACAGAGCTATAAAGACTGAAAACTTAGCATTTGGGTTATCTATCCTTCACGGTTAAATAAGGTTTTTTGAGTGTCTTCTTCACTTGTCATATAAACTTCCTCTTAAAAAATGGCAAGCTAGGACAGAGGATGATAAAAAAATTGTGTTTCATTCGAAGGCCCGTATACAAAAAGAGTTCAAAGATAAATTCGAATTGATTGTAGACCAACCCAAACCAGGAATTTGGAAATTCAAATGATGGTAACACTAACAATATAACTCATACTGATTTGAAATTAATTAAAGAAATGCATACTATAATGGTAGTAGTTTCCTCGGGAAACGACATTAATATTGAAAAATTTCGAGAATTTGCTCAAAATACAGCCAAGAATTTTGTGACGTTATATGAATGGTATCCAATGCATCCTACGGTGCATAAGTTTTTAATTCACTGTTCTGAAATTGTAATGCACGCTTTATTACTAATTGGTTTATTATCAGAAGAAGCGCAAGAAGCTCGAAATAAGGACTTTAAATTTTATAGAGAACATAGCTCACGGAAATGTTGCAGTGAAAAAACCAATGAGGATAAACTTAATAAATTTTGTATGACATCAGATCCTAAAATTTCAAGTTTGAGGAAGCTATCAAAAAGAAAGTTACACCATCTTCCTAAAACAGCCTCAGATCTACTGATATGTCCAAAAATAAATCTAAATGAAACCGATTACACTAACAATGAACAACTGTCTGAAGATGATATTGATAGTGATGACGAAATTGGCTACGAATACGATGTGGATGCTGATTTGGAATAATTTTACTAATAAATACATATATGTTATTGTAAAGAAAAGTTTATTAAAATCATTTTTATTGTTCTTATTCTTTACATAAATATTTAGACTTGATTATCTTCAATATTTGCGTAGCCACACCCACATACGTAAGTTAAAGTATGTTGTCAAAACCATGCCTACTCATGTCAGTCGACCTATTTGGTTTATAATTTTAAATTACTTCAAGTACAATTAAATAGGTACTTTAAGGTATTTACTTAACAGAAGAGGAGAAATAGCTCTTCAGTCTATATGGGCGGTGCCACGCCTCCTAGGCAAATGTGCCCAATATTTATTTTTTAAACTTAAAGTGTGATAAAAAATCAGTGTGTTAAGTTTCAACACTATTGCTTCCTTTTAACTCTAGATTTATTATAAAAACATCGAAAAATCATTTTAACCTCTTACTTTAAATTTTTTTCCCACTAAATTTTTTTTTAAGAATAGTGTTTTTCACCTGTGTTGTTATAATACGTATAACCATATACACACATTTTGAGTACAGGGCTCCTCTCAATTAATCGCACGTTTTTGGACTTTGGCCCCACTGTGCGGCGGTTGCATTGGCCAGTTTAAAAATAAATTTTATTTATCTAATTGCTGAACAAGATTTTAGAGTTAATTAACATGGAATTTTTTTGTCTCGTGTCATGGAAAGGGGGCAGTGAAAGGCATCGGGGGGCCTTGACACAAGTCAAGGCAAGAGCATATAACATCTTCTCTGCTCATGATTTCTATCGCTGTGCATCAAATAAAGTTAAAAGCATTTCTATAATTATGGTACCGAAAGATCAAGTTTAGTGTAGCAAAGAAAAATTGACTAAAAGATTAACTAAATTAAACCAATTCATCAGAATTAGTGATTGGTTTAACATCTACCTCGCAAAAGAAAATAATTAAAATAATTAATTTTTTTTTTCAATAAATTTTTGTGGTCTTTACGTTTGAATTCCTTAATTTTTCTTTTATTATTCTTTGATGTATTTATGAAATAAAATTAAATATAATTTTAAAATTTATTTTCTAATACATAATTTGAAATTTTTCATGAAAAAACGAAAAAGTCCCAATGCCTTACAAATTATGTCCCAGTGCCATACAAGATAAAAAGAAGATATTTTTTTATTGAAATTAACTCTAAAGATTATAAAGCTATATTATGAAGGCGAAATACTTTACACAAAATTCGTGGGAAAACTTGTATTTCTAAAAGTATCCAAAACGCAGAGATTTCTGTTGCAAAATTTCATCTCACAAAAAGAAAGTTCTGCATGTTCCGATGCCTGACGTTTTTTTAATGCATTTTTCCCGAAAATTGTTGCATGTTTAATTTCGATATAAACGTATTTGGTAAGGACATAAGTAGTACTGTTGTAGAAAAAAATTTCAAAATTATTCCACAAATACTTCTTCACTTAAATGTATTCTTATTTGCAAAATATGTACTCCAAATGTCCCAATGCCTTATTTGGAATGAGCGATATAAAAGCATTCTGAGGTAAAAAATAAAGATGGTAGACATGATCTGAATTTTTAGGTTTTACGTTGCTATATATTGCTTCTTTATCATGCAAATGAATATAAACATAACACTCCGCTCAAAATTTCTTTGATAAATCCTTAAGTATCTTTGTCTCTCACTTTTAACATTTACGTAAAATACATGCCAACCATAAAATGATGACACTATTTGGCATAATTTATTTTTCAAAATTTAATTCCTATTACCTTTTCCAAACCACATATGACGCGCTCAGAGCAAAAAGGAAACGTACCAGTACAGGTACGCGTCATATAACCTACATTCCGAGTTTCGTGTCAATCCAACAAACAGACAAACAAACAGATCAATATATCAGTTTTATATTATCATGGATAAGGACTAATAAGAAATTTTAACTAAATAAAAATATACCAAAATTGGCAGTGAACCGATATATGGGCATTTCTATCGTAACTCACGCGACATGCGTAGGACTTAAAGCTTCGTTTTCTCGGAAGTTTGTGTTACTAATGTAAAAAAATTTCTTATGTGCATATGTCTTACAAGACATAGAAATGGCGATCTACCAAAATTATCGTTCCTGTAACTAATTATGAATGGCAGTGGTAAATACGGGCGTAACTCACGCGACAAAAAAAAGGAAGTGTGTTTTACAAGCATGTCTAGATTGTAAAAACTTAGCGAATTTTCCCATATAATTTGTTTTTGTTTTTAATTTTTAAATAATGGGAAAACAGTGAAGTTTCATAATAAACCCACTTTATCTATGGACTTTGCTTATTTAAAAATATATTGAGTTTCTAAAAAATATTTTCCGTAACTCACGCGACATAACCCACGCGACAGAATTTCCTTAAATTTAAATTGGGTGATTAAGTACTTAGGTAGTAAAATAATTATGTAATATAGTTATTAACAAGCAAAATGAATATATTGTCCTTTTCTTGCCTTAACCATTTTTCTTTTATCTTTAGACAATGCCTTCAATTTTTACTAAAACAAATAGTTTACGAAACATTTACTAAACATTTAGGAAAGAGGAAACTACATTTGTGAAACAATGCAGACAATGCAGACGATTTGATCATCATGGTTAATGAATTTATACAGAAATTTCTTAAATTAATAAAATTAAAACTATTCTCTTAATAATATAAAATAAAAAGTTTTTAATAAGTTTTAAGTTTTTGGTCACGGTTGACTTTTCTGTGGAAATGCCCATATATAACATATATATTTTAATATAATATCCTACACTCACCATAAAATCAGCAGCTCCACTACTTATGATGGGCATTGGTGGTGGAACATACTTCTTTTTTACTGGACTTCCGCCTGCCAAACTACTAGTTAAGTCATCAGCATTGTGAAGATCACGCAGCATTGCCTTTGCGGCAACAATAGCAACGGGAGTCTCTTCATCTTCTTCACTTTGAGATATGCTGCGTGTTAATTCCTTGAATTTTGCTGCATCTAACTTAATGCCTGTTAATTCTGTGTCAACTGTGCCGTTACTGCCAGCAGCACCGGCATTAGAATGCGATGTTGTCGTTGTTGTCGATTTCATGTTGTATCCTTTGGTAGATTCTATAGGTGCCACTGAAGTTAAGGCAGCACCTAAAGTTGAAGCTATAGAAGGCATAGAGATAGCTGTTTCGTAGGTCCTTTTACGTGTTGAAATTAACGAAGTTACTGACGGCGGTGATGACGTCGTAGTTGCTGTAGTAACAATAGCTGAATGAGTTGTAATTGGATTATTTGCAAGTATCGAGGAAGATGCCATAGCAGCAGTTTCGGAGAAAAAAGATTTTTTCAAATTGATTTGGTTGTGCTTTAAATGAAACTGAATCGTATTCAATTGGCACCGTTCAATTTATACTTGATAACGGCTTAATCAATAATTGCCAATTGATGATGATGGTAGTGGTTGAGATGATGATGATGATTGCGTCGCCCACAAGTTAGTGGTTGATATAGTCTTTTTTTAATTTTTTTGAGATTCTGTTTATCAATGGCACTGTATCATTTATAACAGAACTTTCAATGTTTCTTTATAGTTGCACATCAAAGGCCTGGACGCACTTTTTAAATAATAAACCACTGTAACGAAGGAAGAGAAGAGTTAAGATTAATAGTTTTTTAATTAAAATGCATATTAAAGTAAATAAGGATAGACTAAAATATTGTTAGTTGATGTCATTAGCCCTGTTGATTCTATAAATTTTTAAATAAATAAAACATGCAATAACAATCTAGTTTAGATACTACAGTTTCTTCCCACTATCTTAGCATTATATTATTTTAAGAACCAACCAAATATTATTGAAATATCTTAATGATATTGATAAAAGTTGTCCAAAACAATTACATTCATAATATAAAAAACGATATATCCTAATGGCTGATTGAATACCAGTCAGACTGGTAAAAAAAATGCAGAAAAACCCCGAACGGAGACTCTGTTAGATAAGGTTACGGTTAAGTTATAGTTAAAGTGACGGGTGGTCTCTAGACAAGCAGTTGAATGAGTATTTACATTCATTAAATCGACTTCAATTTTCATTATTTTGTCAAATAATTTAATGACTTCTTTGATAACGAATTTAAAAAGTGTGAATAGTGCCGAGCGAATTGTCATGCACTCATTTATTTTTTTGTAGAAAATTCCAACACAATTGAAAATACCGTGCAGCAAAAAAAGGGCAAGAAAATAATATCCCTTTTACACTGGTCATGAAATGAATTAAAATGTCAGAGTTTGTTGGAAAATTGCGGCCAATTGGTGGTAGCGAAAGGAAATGAAAATTTTCTGTACAATACTGCCGTCATAAGAAAGAGTGCGGCATCAACATATTTCAATATTCTGAGATAAACGACCTACAAAAATTTATCAAAAATTCACTGATTAGGTTTTTGATGGTTATAAATATTTGGTTCTTCAGGATAGTGAAATCCAGATTGCTTTCAATATTAATGATAATTTTTAGATTTTATGAAAAATGTAAAAAACGCTTTTTTGATTGTTTGTTCTATAAATTTAAATTATCACAAACAGTTAAAAAAGCCGTATCTACATCACTGCCCGTTTTATATAGTACAAAACTTTTTGGACTTTATTTCAGGTTAAAATATTAAGCAATTGAGCAAAAAGTTTGCAATTTTTATTTTATTTTCTTGAAGCGTACAATATTTCCTATTTATGCTACACTGAAACCCATGCATACGGCAGTGCTATGAAGCATAGTTTTTGAAATGCAATCGTGTGCTTGTAGTGAGAGAGAAACATCAGCCAAACAGAAGGCAGAATGAGCGTGAAGAGCAGCTCATTATAGACTTCTTTGAGCTGTTGATTTTACTATGCTACTCTTATACAATGGGTCGCTTTCGATCCATAGAATCAAGGTACATTCAACATGGTAGAGTCGTCCCAGAGAGTCGGGTACCGTAGCTGTCAAACATAAGAAGAGCGTAAAAGACAATGAATTAGAACTTGAACCAGGGATGGAACTATATCCACAATTGTGCTATTTTTGTTACTTACGAGAGTTTAGGCACGTGCGTTTTAATTTCGAACCATTTAAATTTCTGGGAGCTAAAAAAACCAAGTTGCATGTAAATGTAATTAATGCAGGGTTCAGAAATTTTCACTCATGTGACAGAAATCTCCAACATAAATGTAAATAAACACTATTTGAAGCACACAACACACAATTTTATTTTCATTTCATTTTTGTGTGTAACGTAGTTATCGTGTTGTTGATCATCCAACATGAATTCTTCGTTTTAATATTTGCTTGTGCGTCACACACTCAAACAATGATCGATCTCAACAATTCTCTGTGTTTCAGTTTTACACTTATGTTTGCGTCAAAATGTTCATGTTGGAGAATTCAGGCCTTTGTCAAAACCAAAACAAAGACAATTTTTCCAACATGAACAAGTGGTGTTTGCAAAATTGTCTTTGTTTGTGTCGGTCATTACGATCGATCACTACCATCGTGTGGCGTAAAAAACAAATGCTGTTCTGGTTGCTGTTCAGCGTATTGAACTGGTTTTTGGCCAAGTGTAGCAAATTTCGGCGTCAATTAGAAATTATTTTAAAATATTAAAATAATAACCTAATAATATGTCTTTTCAAGAGTTTTAAACGTCATTTATCAGTGTTAAGGGGTCGCTGATTTCGAATCAAAAATCAAAATTTTAAAATTCAAGATGGTGGATAGGGTTGCCACCTTAATTTTTTGTAGTTTTATGAATTCGGGGCTGGCAATAAAAAATGCTACACCAAAAATGGGTCGCTGAATCCGAATCCCTTGTCAGAATTTCCAAATTTGCAAGTCAAAATCTGGAAGCTCGATTTTCACCGTAGACGTATGGTCTAGTGGATTTTTTTGCTCAGTACAATTCCAAGAATCAGAAACGCGAAGCGCCCATTAACACTTTTTTCCTTCCATACTAATCGCCCCACTCTAATAAATATGTATATAGAAAAGTCGTAATTTACAAAATTATACCATTTGAAGATACACATTTTAAAAATCTCTATTTTTTATATGTTTAGTATCACTAAATTGCAATACATTGATAAAATTTTGAAAGTGCATTTTGCCTTGTTTAAAAAAAAAACGCGAATTAAAAATGTATAAAAACTAATTTAATACAAAAAGCATACAATAAAGGAATACACATACACATCTTATATGTAGATGAGATTTTTTTGCAATTTTATTTCTGATTCCACCCTGAATCGTTTCGAGTGGAGCCACGGAAAAAAATTTAAAAAAAAAGTTTTTTGTTGTCTCCAATAATGGGACATTCACATATATTTTTTGCTAATTTTTTCTAGATGGCGAGGCGACAACCCTTGGCGTAATTATGCCCTGGATCAGTTTGTGGATCATAGTAGCAACTAGTCAATTTTTAGTGAATCATTGTTTTTTTTTTTAATGCGTTATTAAATTGTCCATGGACCATAATCTTACCAATAATCTTAAAAATTCATACCAACACATTGAATATTGGATTATTTATCAATAAAAATGTAACGAAAACTTTCAGCAAAAATGACAAACAATTTTTCAAACGCCATTTTGTTATTTTTTAATCAATTTCAATAAAAGTGGTCTTTTCCATATAACACTCTTACTAAACAGGAAAATTTTTGATTTTTGGTTTCAGATGACGCTCCTTTTTTAGTGTAAGCACAATTTTTTTAAAAAGGTACTATTTTTCTCTGCAAGGCACTATGGGCAAAATAGCGATATTTTTGGCATTAATTGTAGTTTTAAAGCTAGACCTTTAAAATTTTGCACGAATTTAACTAACATCAAAATGGAATTTTGGTTTTTTTTTATTTGGACCACGCCTTCTTCCGCCTACCCATTAAAACATTAGGTCAGGTTTTGGCATAAATTCTGCATGGGTGCACCTCGGCTTTTTTTATTTTCGTTATTTGAAATATAAATCACTAGAAAGCTGTTTCAAGAATCTGTAAGTTTGCATCTAAAAATATTTTATTATATTAACCCATTAGGGGCCAGTACTAAAAAAACAATTTCTTAACCTCACTTTTTGGAAAAACCACTTAAATTTAATGTGTTTATTTTTTGGTAGAGTCAGATGATAGACAAGGCTTCAGCCTTTTTGTTAAGGTATAAAACTGCTCATTAACCCTTCAAAGACTGGGATATTTAAATTAGGCGTACATGTTATTTTCCAAAAACTTTGTTAAAGCTTAAATTATTGAATAAGATAGTTGAATAAAGATAAGTTGAATTAAAGTAAGGTTGGCTCAACCGGATCACTGAAAAAAAAATCATATGAGACAAATTCTAATATGCCTTTGTCATTTTACAAACCATATATGAACATAGATTTTCTAGTTAATCGTCTTCATTTTCTTCTTCCAACTCAATATTCTCCAGTCCAAAACTGTCAATTTCGTCGGCCTCATCGTCTTCTGCTTCATTTTCATTTTCATCACCTTCTAATGTGTCTGAAAAGTCAATACCAGGTGTTTTGAAAAGGGCAATGACTTCTCTGGGCAGGCTCTTCTTTTTGTTGGTATTTTTTTCGTTTTGTTTAACTTAGGGTGGACATTAATGGGTCTGAAGAATCCAATGCTCCATTAAAAACGTCTATCATATTATCCAATCGGCTACATTTTCTTGCATGCGATCTCCTGTCGCTTTTATACAGCTTGTTTCTCGCTTCTGATGCATTTTCTCCTAGAACTCCAACAGGAAGTATGCAAGTATCCATTATTTGGTGCCCATGTACCAAAATTTTGTGCACAGTTGGAGACATTGGATACCAAGAATACTTTTCAAAATACATATTGAATGTTTGGCCACAAAAGTTTTTGAATTTTTCTGTATCAATCTTATATTCACAAGAGATGGCAATCAATATAATGTAAAAGTGTTTGAGAATATTTAAAGCGAAATTTAAAATGGAAGATAAAAGCTCAACATTTCTAAATGCTCTTCTTGCAGTATTTCCGTCGTTGCTATTTCCACTACCATTTTGTTTGGGTTTGTCTACATTGAGACCCATTTCCGTCCACAACCTTTCTTGAAGGTACTGTTTTCGCAAAGAGACTTTGACTTTGTCATCATTTTTAACACGCCATATCTTTAATTCCATTCTATACGAGATTTTTAATACAAATTCAAAAAATCTCATCCATGCATGTAAAGGGCTTACGCCATATTTAAGATTATTTGGTTTAACGCCAAAGATTTTCGAGTTGAAGTCATCGGTTTTTAACAGTGGATTTGGCTTAGCACCATATAGTGGGCAGGATTGACATGAGTTGGTACCAGTTAAAATATTCAGAACTTTACCATCTATAAGAGTCATATGTGCTTCATATTTAACAAGAATGTTTTTGCCCTTGTGTACATAGATGTGTTCTTGGATGTTTTTAATTTGAATATCTAACTTACTATTTTCACTTAAAATAAGTTCAGTAGTTTCTTTTATAAATTCCATTTTTAGAGGCCGACAGAATCTGACAGACTGTGGAGAGTTATTTATCCAAATAACTCTATTTAGCTCATCTATTAATTTCAATGGAACTATGGTTGTCACAAAGAGTGAATGGTCTAGTCCAATATGTTCATCCAATTCAAAACGTTTTTTATATGAACTCTGTCCTGTCGAACCATCGAACCCATAACTTACAATTAATTTGCAATGTGTTGGTGCAGCAACATCAAGGACGTCCTTCTGCATTTCAAGTATGCGATCAGCTGTATGGTCCAGTAAATTTTGTATTGTTACTTCTGTTTTAGTATCACAATAGCTGATTTCCTTAGGTCTGCATTTCAATTTTGATTTTACAATCTCAGAGTAAGGGGGATAAATGTCACATCCGTGCTGCTTATTTAATGCTTTCATGTTAATGTATTGCTGCTTTGTAAAGCCATTTTCAATTAAAAAAGCTAATGCTTCATCAGCACTTATTGGCAACGGATCACTCCTTTCCAGTTTCCTTATAATTCCTGTTATGTTCTCGTTTGTAACAGCTTTTTTCAACACAAATGCAGTTTGTTTTTCGTTTGATTTTTAGCTGAAACGGAAGCAGCGTGCAATAAAAGAGGTGTTGAATGTTTTTGTTCTACGGCAAGCTCAGATGCTAACTTTCTCTTCAAACGGGGCCCTGCATCAGTATAGTCTAAATGCCTCCGACCTCGTTTATTGCCGGGCAAGCCGCAATCACTTATTTCAATAGTTATATTGGATGCAAGCCAACGCGAGTGTTTTTTTTTAAATCGGTCAAGTATTCGATTGCATTTTGGCAAATTTAATTTTATGAAAGCAATAAATTGCTTGACTTTTTCTGTAATTAACTGATGTTGCTCATCTGATAAGTTTTGCTGTTTAATGTTCTCCAAAATAAATTCTTTTACACTATCTGCTTGTCGATTTTTGCTGCTCCAAACTTCAAGCAGTGTTGAATGGCAAAACTCGTATGAAACTACAAAATGAAGTTTTTTCCCAAATGGAACAAAAAGGAACAAAAAGTGTTAATGATGTTTGATTATATACAGTTTGATTAATAACTTTTAAAAGAAATATTGCAAATACCTTTCTATACACAGAAGTTATATTCCACACAACACACGTATGTTTGTTAGTTTCGACCAATAATAACACACCAACAAAACACTGAATTACTAGACAATAACACACAACTATTTTTTAAACTAAATCACAAATTGTTTTACATACCTTGTCTAACTTCTTCCATATTTAAACTTTTTCACAATGTTTACAATTAATGTTTTACTCACGATCAAAGTTAGTAAAAATTTCGCGCGCATTTTCTGTTCATAATGCAACCTTGAAACAGCTGACTTTTTCCTTTCATAAAATATCAGGGTGTAACATAAAAATTATAAAAAAACGTTTATGTAACCGTTAGAGTATACGAATTCAAAAAAACGAAAGCAGATTTTAAATTTTAAACAAAAAAAAATTGAATTTATGCCAAAAATAGCCACGTTTTACCCATAGTGCAAGGGCACAATCTGAAAAATTCCACTTTCATCACTGGCTTGAACACATTGAAGACAGATGATAGACAACTGAATGTGAAAATATTGTGGAGCAAGCAACGTTTCAGCGATTGCGTTTTTCTTCACGAGGCACACAAGAAATTTAGTCAATTTCTTTTTGAAAATTGCACAGTTTCTTGGGGTTTAATTCTATCAATTAAATTAATTTAAATCACAAAAATTCACAACACAATTCCAATTGATAAGTTTTGTTATTTACTTTGTTTTTTTTTTCGTAAACAAAAGAATTTGACAGCTAAGGTACCCACCACTAGAGAGAATTGTATCTACAAACAGTACCTCCTTATATATACCTTGCATAGGATAGTTTAGTATGGAATTGTTACAATCCGTGCTCTCATGCAATTATGCTAGACATAGAGAATACCCCTCATGTTTTCGTAAAGAAAAGAGAATGTCAAAAAATTATTGTCGAATGTTAAAGGGATAAAGAGCCACTTTTGTCCACTGTTGCCATAGAGTTTAAAATGTTAACTCACATTTCTCAAAACAAACTTTTAGGTTTCAAATTAAAACCCATTGAATTGAAAATGTGGACTCGGGCGTTTTAAAAATAAACTTTGTGTTTAAGTTTAAAAGCAAAACTTGTCCAACGGAAGGGGATGCTTCCTTCATTCTATGGAATGTTGATTGTTTAAGTGTGTGAATATTTTCATTTCCTAGAGGGTTGGTATAAACTCGATCCGAGTATTAGTGTGCAACAATCTCTCCTGAAAATAATCAGAGTACTCATAGTAGAAGTAGACAAAGTAGTGTTAGGGCTGAATGTGCTCTCCTTCTTAGTGACCATAACTGTCAAACTCAGCCACTTTGGTATTTTTGCCAATTTTTGCTTTCATATTGCATTCTCATTGGTTGCAGATTTTGTATGAAATGTCAACTTTGTTTTGACAGTTTCGGTCACCGGCTCTCCGCCTAACACTACCTTGTCTAATTCTACCATGCGAGTACTAAATACGTGAAGAAATGACAGAGTACTAACTTTGTTTTTAACCGAGAATCAGTTTGAAACTGAGTTCCAAGCGGAACTCGGACTATCTCGATTTGCTGTTCGGTGAAGACATCGGCCGCAAGTTTCAATTCCTTTCAAAAAGAATCGGCCATAAGAATTTCTAAACCTCTTGAGTTTTGATAATTAATATACTTTTTGGTTTGAAAAGCAGACTTCACTGTTTTAAAAACTTATATGCATATTATTGTTTTATTAAAGTACTTTCATTTATAACCTTCTTAAGTTTAGAAGCACTGAAGGTTTAAAATTCAAATCGAAATTTTCGAGCGTGTACTGCAAATCTCTTGGGGTCCAGTCACGTTCGACGGCTATGAAAATTATAGTGCATCAAAAAAACTGAAACTGCAACATGATGGAACAGTGCAAGGGGGAATTTCGCAAATGCTGAAGTTGCATTAAAATGATAATCACATATCAAACCCAAAATTACAATTTTCAAGCAACGTTACAATTTCATGATTTGTGAAAACTCCAACAACAATGAGTTTCTATATTCTAACGATAAATTGTGAAAACGCCAAATGTTTTCTAATTTGATATCGAAAAAAAAACATTACAAATCACATCATTTATTTAAATAGCATCCATAACTTTATATTGTTTATATAAAATTTTTTATTAAAAAAACAAGAAATTCCGCTACTTGATCTTAATAGATTCTAAAGTGTTTTCAATTGATTTCAATTGAGTTAAAATGAGAAAACAACTTACACAATAAAAACATGCGATGTTTTAAGAAATACTTCGTCATATAGGTGATTGTCATATGTGCAATATTTTTGTCTATGTATTTGTTTATTATTTAAGGTAACACTACAAACGAGTGGCCAATTGATTTCAATTGTTAAAATTCGAAAAAAATTAGCACGAACTTTCTAAGACACGACAACGCGGCATTCTATACAGCCGTCACAAAATACACGCGTCCAAAAAGCTCAACAATATTTCTACAACTGATTCGTATGCTGAAAATAACTTTTTGCCAACGATACAAAAAAGCAGAAATACATATTTTACAAGTTCATTATGAGTATAGTATAGACAAGCGGCTGATAATTGTTGTTGTTTTTGTCGCTGCAGATCATCAGTATAGTACCGAAGGTCGCCTGTTCGATGGGACATATAGACCGTACGAGACGTGCCCTCTCTTTCTCGTTATAGATGTCTCGGTATTTTATGCATAGAAACAACAGCGATGATGATAACGAAAACGGTTTTCATCTGATTTCATTAAAAACGCTCGCTATTTCTCTCGTTTTCCTGTAGTTTTGAGCTCTCTTTTGTGTTATTGTTTTAGAACATATTTTTCATTTCGATTCGTCATAAGAAATAATTGATGCAGTAAATAAATATTACTTTCATCGGAAAAAATTAATACAGACGCACCTACATATTATTGTTAGTTGACTTCACACTATTGGCTCACGTGACACAACATCAGCTGTTTTAGAGCATTTGCTTTAAATGAGTTTACTAGCTAATGGTATTTTTATTTTTCTTCTCTGTGCCAAAAAAATTGCGTCAACAAAAACTATATTTTTTTCTAATGATTAGGTTTGTAGCGGAACTATTAGAAGACATGAGTCGTAGCTAGTTTTTTTTTTATCTTACTTATGAATTCATAACAGCATGAATCGTTCTAAGTTTAAATAGACTTAGAGAAAGACTATGGTTGTGACGTGATTATGTGCAACTGAATTTCTGCCGACGTGTGCGAAATTCAGTGAACCGCTAGCATGACACAATAAACTTAGTAGCCGGATAAATATGTATTCATTGACAAAAAAACAAACACTAAAACAGAAACAAAAACAAAAACGAAACCATGAATATGTGACATTCTTTAATTTGAATATTTTTAAAGATAGAGAAGAAAACTTTGGTGTGTTTAAGGCATTTGCGAGCATTGATTTCAAAATAATTAAAAAATAAAGTTATACGGGGGCGGTAAAAAACTTGAAGTGACATTTCTGTATTGACATTTCTGTAACTTTTGAAAATTTGTGCAAGTTTTTACTAAATTCCGTACACTAAACACTTCGAAGAGATCGAAATGAGAGAATATAACATTTCAACTTCTTGTACAATTACCCAGGTAGACTTATTAGAATGACAGCAAAAATGCATACCCATACGCAGTCAAAATACAATGCTGCCATATCTTGAATTAAAAATCCGTGAATTTTTTAGTCCTAATTTCCAAACGATGCACAGTGGGATACTGATACCCATTTTGAGGTTTCAATTTACCTATAAGACGAATTTAACTTTTGACTTTTTTTAGTAGGAATGGGTCCAAATAGGAAAAAACCTACTGTACATCCGTCTGTCGGTCGGCACGATCACAGCTGTAGTTTTAAAAGCTATCGTAATAACATTCGGCATTTAAGCTTGTATCTACAAAATTAAGATCCATTTCGAAAGTTAACCAAATCGGATGAAAACCACACCCACCTCCCATACAAAATGACTTTATTAAAACTGTCAAGTCTCTTAAAATTCTACAAAAATTAATATATGGAGTTTAAATTCTGCACATAAGTTTTAATTTTTAATATGCATTCTGAGTTTGAAATTTGATTCAACTAGGGGATGCAATCCCAGGATCCCGGAGTTTTTCCAGTCCCGGAATATAAAGTTTAAAATCCCGAGATTTTCGGGATCCCAGAATTTGGTTAAATTTTCAACAAAAATTTATACAAACATATATTTAAATAAAATTATAAAAATTATAAAATAAAAATTTATAAAAATATTTTTTTAATAGTATAGAAAGAGTTAACGAAAAATCCTCTTCATCTTCTAATAATTCATTTATTATCACCACTGCTGCCAAAACACTATATATGATGTCCAGTCGAAATTTTTAGTTTAATAAGGTTTAACAATATGTGGGATTGTTTAGCCGCAAAGCTTAATTTGAAGTTATTTAACCATCACACCAGACGCCTTATAAAGTTTTTCTGTTACGTATTATTTTAAATAAAATAATGAAATAAATTTTTCTTTAACTATGCATTTTAAATGTTTTTAAAATTGTCAAAAGTAGTGTTCGCAAAAACTCTCAATTGAAGATGAAAATTCCACTCCTCATCATCAATATTATTAAATTGACGAACGATTCACTTTGTTTTCCTCATTCGTGAAGAAAAAAAAATTGAGCGCTCTTATGTTAAATATTCAGAGTGATCAAAACTTTTTCTTCGCTCTTTCATATTATTCGCTCGCGAGTTTTTGCAAAGAAAAAATAATTTCATTGGAATTTTTGCGTTCGCTCATTTATTTCGAGTGATCTTGTTAATTAAAAATAAATACGTGTTTTATGATGAACCATATTTTATGCATTTTTTAATGAAATATTAATATTATTCCCTTTTGTTTATTTATCTTGTTTTTTTTTATAATTTCATAAAATGTAACGATTTTTTAAGTTTTTGTAATGAAATATATTATAAAGAAAAATACTTAATATTATTGATCTAAATCCTTTCAATTTATTATGTGCGAAGCACTTAACTAACGTTTCGCGTTAAATGAAAGCGAGCAATTTAATGAGTTTATTATTTCAAAATTCACGAGCGATGAAAACTCAACATCTCTCATCAACACGACGTCGCTCTTTTAAAATTTTTCAGCATACAAACTCACGAACGAGGAAAGCAGCTTAGGAGTTATAAGAGGAGTGAAAATTTTATCCGCATACGCTCTGAATATTTTAAAATGATTAACTCAAAGATAACTCAGAAGAGCGGGAGCGCATTTTGATTGCTTTACGCACCCTGGTCAAAAGAAAATCTATTTCTATTGTGTAATTTTTAAGACTTGATCTCGACTTGTTCCTTTTTGAATAAGTGTATTTGACCAACTTTTTGAATTTATATAATTTCTTGCACTAGTGCTCAGGCTAAATTGTCTGTGTTTTTTATGCAAATAAAAAATTTATTTAATTTTTCACCTCCGACGTTTCGCTGGTTATTTCTCAGCTTCTTCAGGGAATTTAATTTATCTTAAAACGAATGCAAAAAGTGATGTTGTGGTAAGAATATAGAAACAATAGATACAATTGATTTTTTAGATGAACAAAATTATAAAACAGAAGAACTTACAAATTTTAATTTTACATTAAAAACTGATGTGTCTATTGATTTTTTAAAAGAAATAAAATTTAACAATAAATCGATTTCAGTTTTTTTTACATAAAAAAACAAGATCTTTCAATTATAAAAATTATTTAAAATTGCTTTCAGTACAGTTACAATCGCGGGACTACATCCGTAAATGTACAATCCCAAAAATCCCGGGATTGCCAAAACAACCCGAAATTGCAGGCCCTAGAAAAAAATGAAAATTTTGACGGTAAAAATGCATGGTAAAAATACATACATTTTTAAAAATGTGAAAATTGAGAAAAACAAATACAATCATTAAAAAACACTTTTCCAAAAAAAAACTAAAAATTTTGTTTCAAAAAAAACCTGAGCTTCAGGCTCCATTTAATTTTATTTTATGCTTTGTCTTGAAATATATAAAAAAGCAACTGGAATACTAAAAAAAATCAATCAAAAAGAGTACGAGCAGTACAATATTTTGCAAAAGTTTGTTCACTTCACTTAGTGATGCAGAATTTTATCCTCTTTCATTTCAAATATCAGTGTGTACCACAAAACTAATTTTTTTCATTAATTTACAATTTGAGTCCCAAATACTCCACTGTGCGGTGGAGAGGGAGATGAAATCAATCGGAAGCAAAAAAGACAACCGTCGAAAATCGGTGAGAAAAATAGTCGCTGTTTGAAAATTAGGACTAATCATTTTTTGACTTCAACTCATACTTGTGCACTTGTATGCAGAGTTCGTATTTGCTCACTCATGAAGCTTCATGAATATGAGGGAATTTTTTGTTAAAAAAACGTGTTCATATTCATTTTTGTGTACAGCTGAGCAGATTTTTTTTGTTCATGAACTGAAGAAGAGGAAACCAGTTTGTAAACAAGAATATTTTTTACTCTTGCGAAGAAACTGTTGCTATTCATCTCTTCTTCAATTCTTCACTTGTCGTTCGTTGGCTCTTCATTTATTCATTAATTGTTAATGAAGTGGTGAAGGCAACGGATGATACTCACTTGTTCACTGGCATCCGTTGTCCGAATTCCAAAATTATGTCATTTTTTACAATAGGGTTGCCATCTAATAATATTTATTTTTAATAGTTTTAAACATATTTTAATATTTTAACAGTGTTAGGGGTCGCTGATTTCGAATCTGAAGTCAGAATTTTAAAATTCCATATGTTTAATAGGGTTGCCACCTAGTTTTTTTATTTTAACGAATTCTATGCTGGCACGAACACTAGGTAAAAATGGGTCGCTGAATCCGAGTCCGTTGTCAGAATTTCAAAATTATTAATACTTTTGTAACAGGGTTGCCACCTAATAATATGCATTTTTAATATAATTTAAAGGTGTTAGAAGGTCGCTGATTTCGAATCTGATGTCAGAATTTTAAAATTCAAGAAAGTGGATAGGGTTGCCACCTTAAATTTTTTTACGAATTCGGTGCTGGCGCGAAAAATAGGTAGCTAAATCTGCATCCATTGTCAGAATTTCAAAATTATACTATTTTTAAATAATAAGGTTGCCACCTAATAATATGTATTTTTAAGAATTTTAAACATAATTTAACTGTGTTAGGGAGTCGCCGATTTCGAATATGAAGTCAAAATTTTAAAATTCAAGATGGTGCATAGGGTTGTCACCTTAATTTTTTTATTTTTACGATTTCGGGGCTGGAGCGAACTAAAGGGTAAAAATGGGTCACTGAATCCAAATCCGTTATCAGAATTTCAAAATTATAAAATTTTAAAATAAAAGGGGTTGCCACCTTAATGATATGTATTTGTAAAAGTTTTTAACATCATTAAACAATTCTATAATGGGGGGAACCCATGACCCCCGTACACTGTTAAAATATGTTTAAAACTATTAAATGTTTAAAAATGTTTAAAAATATTATTAGGTGGCAACCCTATTATAAAAAATTACATAATTTTTAAATTCTGACAACGGATGCGGATTTAGCGACCCATCTTCCTTTTCTGATACAAACCATCTATTGCCAGTGAACAAGTGCGTATCATCCGTTGCCTTCACCACTTCATGAACAAATAATGAATAAGTGAAGAGCCAACGAAGGACAAGTGAAGAATTGAAGAAGAGATGAATAGCAATAGTTTCTTCGCAAGAGTAAAAAATATTCTAGTTCACAAACTGGTTTCCTCTTCTTCAGTTCATGAACAAAAAAATTTGCTCAGCTCTACACGAAAATGAGCTACTCACTTTGAACAAATAAACATGAATGAACAAATGCAAACCCTGCTTGTATGCAATACAAAAATTCACATTTACAACAAAATGGGGGATTCCCGTTACTTGTATATAATTAATCAGAATTATGCATGTTCTTTGCTCAAAAAAAAAATCAAGATTACATGAAATAAAATAAGTTTCAAGTGGTTGGATTCTGGCAGTCTAAAAAAAAATGAAAGAAGTCCCCTGGTATTTTTATATAAAACAACAAAACTCCTATAATTACATTTATGTGACCTTCTCCGAGAAAAGGGACCTAGTGTGTCAAAAAACGGGTTTGGACTTAAGAGTGGATTCTGGTACCTAAAAGGGTGTAGAATATGATGAAATGAGTTAGATTTCTGATAAAAATTTATTTTCCCCATAAAAACGTACAAAACGAACTTGGGACAATCGATAAAAATGCGATATGAAACTGTAAATGCGTTTTTCTCCAAACTTCATTTTCACACACTAGGTCCCTTTTCTCGGAGACCCTTTCACATATAACGAATAATTGCTGTTATATCGTTTATTGGAGTAGGTACGTACCAAAAGTCTACAAAAAGTTGAAATAAACCAAAAACAACCTTTAAAATAACAAAAGACATTGGTAACAAATAAAATGTTTATTCAAATTCCAGAAATTTCCCATCAGAAAATTTATTTTTTAAAAACACAGGAGATTAAAGGAACGTTGCACGAATTAAAAACCTAGTAAAGGCAATATCTTCAAAGCTAGTATACAATAGATAATTCAACTGTATATTCAGACATTAAAATTGATAACAATTTGGATTGAAATCTTTTAGAGGCAATCGAAATAGGTTAATGCATTTTAAACACATAATTAAATTATCACAAAAAGAACCGTTGTTGGAACTAGGAGTTATAACCTAGGGTTTTCGCGTCCTGATGGATGAATTTAGATCTGATTATCGTATGTCAGCCAACTTTATCATTGTTTCTCTGTGTTATAGAAGGTATATTAATAGCATAAGACCTATTTGCAGCAAGATGATGAACTGTATAAAGTATCAAATATTAAAAAGTACCACGTTACTAAAATCAACAAAAATAAAAAAATTGATCAGATACTGTGGTTGCCAAACTGAAACTAATTAGAAAATTTAATCAGTAAAATTGCAATCAATCAAATCGATAGATAAGATATTAATCAAAAGATAAAGTAATAATTATAAAAAAAATACGTAAATAATAAATAGTGCATAAAGATAAAGCATTGAACAGCCCACGATTTTCTTCGTAAAAGTGAATCAGCTGTTCAACAATGGGTTATTTGACAGTTTCTGACTGGCTATTAAAGCATAGATAAGAAGAAAGATTAGATACAAGCGAAGTCGTCATGTTTTAAAATTTATGATTAAAAAAAGGCCATGTAAATAAAAGGCCATGACAATCAATAAAAGCCCTTAAAAACTATTTTAGGATGTATATAAATAAAACAGCTATTTCAACGTGACACACAATTTTTATACATAGTAGTCTTAAGTGAAAAGTTGTGATCTTAATGGATACAAAAGTTCAACATTCGGAAAGGATCGCGCAATTCCTCATCAATAAATTGTTGTTTTGTGAAAAAAACAGGTTTATATGAAATTGTATGAAGTCGTTTTTGTCTGCCTACCTGTCTGAATCGGCGGTCAGTTTGGCCGAAACCTAGTCTGTCGAATTGTGAACAAATGTCTAAGATCTTAACATATACCATCGAACACCCACCGTGTTCACCTGATATGGTTCCTGCTGACGTTTTGTCTTTCCAAACCTCAAATTACCACTTCGAGGTACCCATTTTCAGTCGATGGAAGACATTTAAGAGAATTCGCGGCGAGAACTGAATGTGATTCCCGGAAATGTGTTTGAAAAATTTGTAATGATTAGATTTTTCCTTGGCATAAGTCCTTTATTTCGGAATAGACCCCTTCCGAAGGTGATACAATAAATTTTAATGAATAATAAATATTTTGTGTTTTATTGACCAATTCCCATTCCCGGTACTTTTTGACAGAATTTATTAATAATCCCAAATAAACAGCGGTTATTGTTATTCGATTTGCTTTTTTCTTCCATCAAAATATGTATATTTTTAAATTTTAAATTATACATGAATTTCATAAGAAATGCATTTTTGGAAATTACTTGTTTTAAGCAACTCTAAAAAAATCAATCAAAAGAAAGAAAAAGAGAAAAGATCAGAAAATATCCCTGCAAACATTTGGAAGAAGATTGGAAGAGAAATTGATTTGGCGAATCACTTGCGATTCGCCCAAGTGTTCTTTGGAAGATGGATCGCTTTTCAATCGCCCAAGCGATGAATGCGCGATTCAAGAAAAATCTTAAAAATTTTCCTTCGCTCATTCCGGTGATCGGTGGAGGATGACTTTTTTACAAATTTTCAAAATTTATCGTTGGAATATGAAGCAGGCTATTCTACATATTAAGAGCTTATCGTCGCTGCGCCTACAAAAATGGTTATGTGTTTTTCAGTAACTTTTCAGGAGAGCAAAAAACTGATTTTTTCAGAGCATTTCTACTACTGCAAGCAAATGACTGTTTTAATCACTTCTAAACCAAAAGAGATTTAAAAAATGGCAAATGCAGAAATATGGGCGGTAGATTGATAAAATATGCAATAAAAAATGTACATAAAACTTATAACCCTTATACATAACGACGAATCGCTTAAGACTCCTTTTCCCGATTTGTGTTGTTCCTCCCCCGAATCGCTAAGAAATTCTCTTTGTGATTCGTTTGAGACTATTCCCAGCGAATAGCTGAATACCCCTCTCGATGATTCGTTAATAATTCTTCCCAGCGAATCGCGAACGAATCGCTTAAGACCCCTCTCGACGATTCGTTAGCGACTCTTCCCAGCGAATCGCTACGAACGCTTTAGGCGATTCGTTAGCGAATCTTCCCGGCGAATCGCTTTTATCGCCTCAGCTGCTTACAGTCAGCGATACCCGGATGACTCCCAAATGAGCTCGCCGGCGACTGTCTCATTTTCCAAGCGATTTGCAGGCGGCTCTAAGGCGATTAAAAATGTTTGTAAGTATTGTTAAAAAAACACACAGTTTCGATAGTATCATAAGGGTAGACGTAGAATTCCTTTTTATACAGTAGTTACTTGATACTTCGAAATTTTTTTCAGTTAGTATTTTATTTATTTTGACTACATTTTGCGACGAATCAACTCAGGTATATATATTTATAATATTCGGGGAAACTGGGGGCGATGGATCAATGTAACATGTCTGACTGTCTCAACCTGGCGAGGCCAGCATAATCTTTGTGAAATCGCCTCAAGTCGACTCAAACCTCCACGTGGTGTTTCCTGGGCAACGTCAAAACTGACAACCGTTAGTTTGGCGGCTAATCTGAGCGGCGGGCCTCCCTAGGCTTAAAATAGGTTGTGCGTCGGCTTTGAAGCCCACCCGTAAAAACCCATTTCAATGAAAACACAAAAGAATAGAAGAAAACTGATCCCCAAATCTGATGACGACTACAGCAAACGAAAAACTGATAATGATTTACGGATATGCACCTGGAATGTCCGAACCCTTAATTGGGAAGGTGCCTCTATCCAACTGACTGATGTCTTGGAAAGATACAAAGCTGATATCACTGCTATCCAAGAAATGCGATGGAAGGGACAGGGTTGCATTCGGCATGCACCCTGTGATATCTACTACAGCGGCCATGCAGAGAAGCACGAGTTTGGATGCGGATTTGTAGTTGGCAAGAGACTACGGCCCCACGTCCTGCGATTCACACCTGTGAACGAACGACTTGCCATAATCCGCATCAAGGTTAGGTTTTTCAATATAAGCCTAATATGTGCGCACGCTCCGACAGAAGACAAGGACGATGAGATCAAGAAAATTTTCTACGAGCGCCTTGAAAATGCTTACGAGCGCTGCCCCCGCCACGACGTAAAAATCGTGCTTGGTGACTTCAACGCTAAGGTGGGCAAGGAAAATATTTTTGGTCCAACGGTCGGAAAGTTCAGCCTCCACGACAACACCTCCGATAACGGAATGAGGCTGATTGACTTCGCCGCAGCACGAAACATGGTCGTAAGTAGCACTAGATTCAAGCATCTCAATATTCATAAAGCCACCTGGATGTCCCCTGATCAAAAAACAAAAAATCAAATTGATCACGTTTTGATCGACGGAAGGCACTCTTCCAGTGTATTGGATGTACGCACGATCCGTGGTGCAAACATTGACTCGGATCACTATCTTGTTGCAGCCAAGATCCGTACACGTCTGTGCGCAGCTAAAAATACACGCAACCCTACACAGAGAAAGCTAGACGTCGACAAGCTGCAATCGAAACAGACAGCCGATGCTTTCGCCACTCGACTCTCACTCCTGCTTCAAAGCACTCCTCCAATCGATGATATATGCGCGCAGTGGACACACATTTCCAACTCCATGCGTGCGGCTGCTGAAGAGGTGATTGGCTACCAACGCCCTCGCCGAAACCAGTGGTACGACCAGGAGTGTCGCGACGCCACCTACAAAGACGCCGCCTACAAAGCCACCCTGCAGTCGGTTGTAACGCGCGCTGCTAAGGAGCGATACAAAGAAAAGAGGAGGGAAGAGAGACATATTTTCAGGCGGAAAAAAAGAGAGGCAGAAAAGCGCGAGCAGGAGAAGATTGAGATGTATGGTGACAGGAATGAGGCCCGAAAATTTTTCGAAAAAATAAGACGCCTTGCCGATGGTTTTAAAACCGGGGCCTCTTCCTGCAAGGATGAAAACGGGAATCTAGTGGCAGATGTCCAGAGTACACTGACGTTATGGAGGGAACACTTCTCTAAGCTTCTAAATGGCGACGCTGACAACAATCCCGCCAATAGAGATGATATTCCGGAAACCCCAATTGCGGATGACAGCGTCGAGGTTCCGCTGCCCGACTATGATGAAGTTCTGACAGCTATAGCTCGGCTCAAAAATAACAAAGCCGCGGGAGCTGATGGCTTACCTGCTGAGCTGTTTAAGAACGGAGGCGAAGCTCTACTTAAATGCATTCACGAGCTTCTATGCAGAATATGGTCGGAAGAATGCATTCCGAACGATTGGAATCTCAGTGTGCTCTGCCCAATCCACAAGAAAGGCGATCCCACTATCTGTGCCAATTACCGTGGGATAAGCCTTCTTAATATCGCATATAAGGTCCTGTCGAGCGTTTTATGTGAAAGATTGAAGCCCATTGTAAACGAACTGATCGGACCTTATCAGTGTGGCTTCAGACCTGGAAAGTCCACCATCGACCAGATTTTCACACTACGACAAATCTTGGAGAAGACTCAAGAAAAACAAGTCGACACCCACCATCTTTTTGTCGACTACAAAGCCGCCTTCGACAGCCCAATAAGGAAGCACCTGTACTCCACCATGTCTGAATTTGGTATTCCTGCAAAACTAATACGACTTTGCAGGATGACACTGAGCAACACCAGCAGCGCAGTTAAAATCGGGAAGGACCTCTCCCCACCATTTATTACCAAACGAGGTTTCAGACAAGGTGATTCCTTATCGTGCGACTTTTTCAACCTAATGATGGAAAAGATCATCCGAGCTGCTGATCTGAGACGTAGTGGCACAATATTCTACAAGAGTGTTATGCTGCTTGCGTATGCTGATGACATAGATATCATTGGCCATAATACGCGCGAAGTCAGTGCAGCATTTTCCAGATTAGAAAGAGAGTCAAGTCGAATGGGTCTGTCAGTGAATGCAGATAAGACGAAATACTTAGTGTCAACAAACAAACAGTCCCAGCGTCTTGGAACCCACGTTACCGTTGACAATACCTACTTCGAGGTTGTGAAGAACTTCGTTTATCTGGGATCCAGCATTAATTCAACCAACGACATCAGCATTGAGATCAAACGAAGAATAACTCTTGCCAACAGGTGTTACTTTGGGCTCAGTAGGCAATTGAGAAGCAGAGCCCTCTCTCGACGAACGAAAATCACGCTCTATAAATCGCTCATCATGCCCGTCCTACTTTACGCATCACAAACCTGGACGCTGAGCAGTTTAGATGAAAAGACTTTAGGAGCATTCGAGAGAAAGATTCTTCGTAAGATCTACGGACCAATCTGCGTCAATGGCGAGTACCGAATACGGTGGAATAATGAACTGTATGAGCTGTACGCTGACATCGACATAGTCAAGCGCATTAAAATCGAGCGGCTTCGCTGGCTTGGTCATGTTCAGCGCATGAAAGACGATGCTCCAGTGAAGAAAACATTCGATTCGGTACCCAGCGGCGGTCAACGCAGAAGAGGACGACCGCATCTTCGTTGGAAAGACCAAGTAGAGGACAACCTGACGAAGCTTGGAATTTCCAACTGGCGCCAGCAAGCGAAAGACAGAAATGGCTGGCGCAAATTCTTAGATGAGGCCAAGACCGACATACGGTTGTAGCGCCAACTAAGTAAGTAAGTAAGTAATATTCGTGGAACCTAAGGCTCCGACGCATAAAAGAATTTCGTATGAAGATTGCATTGTGTTACTTATACGCCACCATTTTGAAAAATCCAATTCGGGGTATTATTGGATCGTTTGTGATCGAGGTGTTCACTTGAGATGCGCCGGAGCAAATCCGAATGCTTTCACGTGAGTTCACTGCAATTTGGAATAATTTTCATCGCCATTTTCCACTTTATTTTACTAACCCATTTACGACCGCTTCTAAATGGCTTGATGAAATAAAACTTAATACAGGGGTGCTATATACATAAAAAATAGTTTATTTGTAATATTTTTTTATGTCTTTCTTTATTTTGGTCTGCAAGGGGTGGTCGATTTTTCGAACACTGGTTGGAAACGATATTCGAAATTGACAAAATTTATATTTTTTATTTTAAATTTTGTTATTATTATGTTAATATTTAGTATTAATAATTAATATTATATTTATTTATATTTATATGTTATATTTATATTTTTCTCCTTACAATTTTTTGTCTTCATCTTCTTGAAAATCAATTTACGCGACTGGAGTAAAAACAGCAAAAAATAATTTAGGTTGACAAAAGTGTAATTTCACATATTTTATAGACTGCTAAGTTTTATATATTTTTTTAAAGTCATTCGTCGATTTTTCGACAACTAGTTGTTAATTGGTTTATAATAATTTATTGATGTTTTTCATCAATCATTTTTATTTTTATCTATATACTCGGGATAAATCTCGAGAAATATACCAATAATTTCCAGAAAGTTTTTAAAATATCAAAAAGACATTTTTTGCGCCAACTGACATAAAGTGTACAATTTGCTCAAACTTTTCGTATTACAAAACCAAGCTTTGAAATTTTTCGAAAAAGTCATACTTTTGCGAGTTTTTGGCGAAAGTAAAAGTGTGTCCAAGAATGCCTAAGAATTTATTTTAAAAAATTACATCGTTTTAATTAAAATTATTAAAAAAAATAATTTATTTTGTATTATAATTTTTAGTTTAATATTTTTGGTGATGAATTTGTTGTTCTTGTTCATTTTTATATTGGTTAAAATTTAATATAATTCAGTATTATATATACTACTAGTATAAAAGCCTGTCCTACGACAGGTCCTCCGCACACTTTTTTTTTGAGCAATTTGTCAAAAGCACTTTTTTTTCTTTTTAAAGCTTGATTTTTTTTTTCAATTAATTTTTTAAAAATACAAATGTGCCACTTTAAATAAGACTACGTATTGAAGCAGTGTTGAAAAGGCAGTTAGATCAAAAACGTACTATTGTAAAAACCTAATATTGTCACTGATAAGTCTCAAATATATTTTCTGTGCATACTTTCAGGCTGAACTTTTTTGAGAGCAGTATGTCTTGTAAAAGTGCTTTACTGTCAAAAAATAATTATAGTTTAGAAATACTTTGTGGGGACCAGCATGCTTGCCTTTTATGTATTAAGATGTGCATACTTTCAGGCTGGACAGTTTGAGAGATATTGGGCACGGAGCAGAGTGCTTGTCTTTTATATTATTAAATTTATATAAAAGCGTTGTGACACTGCTCGGGTGTTTGACAATCACGCGAGAACCACTCAACCAATTTAGACGATATAGGTACCAAACGATTTGTTATTTCAACTAAATCGTGATAGGCTGATGTTAGATTTGCCACGCCTACTATTTTTTACGCCTACTTTATGCAAAAATTTATATATTTAAGAGTCTTTTGGTCGTATAAGACTAAAATTTTTATATTTAGTTCGTATGGCAATTTTCGGCAACTTTACTTAAAATTGGCGTGGTCGCACTATTTGTACGCCCCTTTTTCAGGGGATAAACGTGGAGTGAAGCAAAGTGCACCAGGTATAAACTAAATTAAGCTGAAATTTTGGCAGTCGATTTGTTTCGAGTACGAGATGGTTTAGGAACAAAAACAATTTGCCACACCCCCTTTTACTGCCCAAAAATCAGTAAAAATGCTTTATTTCAGACGATTTTGCATATTGTCCAAACTTTGCTGGGTAACGTTGAGCAATGCATGTAGCTCCGTCAATCAAGGAAATTACCTCTTTGAAACTTTTTAAACCGAGCGAGGTTTTAGACAAGGCCTTGGAGAGGCTTTCATGAAAGGCCGGCTTGCTTCGTGTATACGCTGATATCGGTATTATCGAGCAGATTAAGAGAAATGCCACTTCTGCTTTCACCGCTATCAAAAAGGAATCAGCCAAAGTGGGTTTGATGGTAAACTAGTGCAAAGCAAAGTATATGTGCAGAATCTATCCTTTTAAAAATCATATCCTAAGGGGTTTAAAAAAAACATTTTTGTTCAAAGAAAATTTGAAGTTGGGTTCATTGGTTTACGGGCCACGATTCAAACTAGTATACCAAAAATTAAAACGCTAAGTGTTCAGTTGATAAAAAGTTCCATAAAAAAACATACACTGAATTTAATTATAGAAAAAAAAATTTAACCATGTCAGCCCTTGAATGGACTTTGGCCGAGCATCTATAGATCAATTGTGATGTGCGTGTTATAAAATGTTTGAACAGAAATGATTGAGAACTGCACCTACGACTTTTATGTCAACTCCGAACGGTTTATGAACGGTCGCCAGATTTATCTTTAAGCGCACCTAAAGTTCAGAGATCAGTTTTTATTATAAAATCTAATTTATTGATGCCAATCTGTCCATATTGGAAAAAGCTTTTCAAAGGATATTATGAACCTTTCAGGTGTACCACAAGGTAGTCATCTTGGACCACTCTTGTTCGTTTTATTTATAAATGATCTCTCTAACTATATTCAGCACTCGGAATGTCTTATGTATGCAGATGATGTTAAAACATTTAAATCTGTACATTCACTTACTGATCATTTGCTTCTACAACGCGATTTAAATTATGTTCATAATTGGTGTACGGTTAATAAACTACACTTAAATATTTCAAAATGCAACATAATGTCGTTTTATATGAAACTGGCACCTTTCTTTTTTGATTACTCAATAACGATCAATGAACTCCAAAGAGTTGAGTCTAAATCTGATCTAGGTGTGTTATTTAATAAAAGGATTACGTTTGCCAGTCACTACGATACCATTATCAACAAGTCTAATGCAATGATTGGATTTATAAGGCGCAACACAAAAGAATTCAACGACCCATACACCCTTACAACTTTATGTATCTCTTTAATAAGATCAATCTTAGAATATGGTTATATGTTATCCATAATATGAATCACACAGTGCAAGACTTGAGAAAGTACAGAGACGTTTTACTCGTTTTGTAATTGGTAAACTAAACTGGGATTTTGTGCCAAATTATTCATCTAGATGTGCCCTTATTGGCCTTAGCACGTTGATCTCTAGGCGAAAGTATTTTCTAATAATGTTTGCTTGCGATATTTTGATGAACCACATTGATTGTTCTCCTCTTCTTGCACTTTTTGGAATATATGCCCCCGAAAGGCATTTTAGACAAAAGGAATTTCTTTCATATTCCGCACCATAGAATTAACTATGGCCGAAGTGATTCAATCTATAATATTAGCTCAGCGTTTAATTCTATATTTGCTCGAATAGATTTCACACAAAATAGAATAACGTTCAAACAAAATATAATGAATATTGTGTAGGATAGTTTTGATACTATTTGCTTCATTTATATATTTTACAAATACATGTAAATCAATGACTAATAAATAAATAAATAATCAATATCCTTTTATAAAACATAAAAGTAATTCTAGAAAATCTGAATTTTCTTTCAAATATTATAAATAATTTTGTGCGTCCAGATTTTTATTAAACCGTGCAATAATTTTATATATTCTTATCCATGAATAAAGTAATGGTTATATGTTGTGTATGTATTGAATTTTTGATTTGATTTAAGGGTTATTTATTATTACTTCAATATTCCTATATAATTCTCATGAAAAATTTAAATACATCAAACTCTTCTATATATTGATATAAAAGTTATAAGTTTCTTAAAATTAATGAAAAAATTATGTCTTATGTTAATTCAAACAGCCCTTTAAACCAAAACCTAGATTTCATCTAGTTATTATTATCTTAAAACATATGCAACAAATATTCTAAATAAAATTATCTCACATTACATTAAACAAGCTAGGAGAAACTCATAATCATAAAGCATAAGGTCTATTTTAGTTATTCTTAGACTTGTAAAATTTTTATTGAGTCAGAAATATCAAACAAAGAAAATGAAAAAGTTTTGTTTTGTGAGTAAAATTTAATAATATTTGATGTTTCATAAGTTTTTGTACATTCTTTATCAAAGTAATAACTTGTTCATGATTTGATACAACTTGTTGACGTTGCTTCTTTCAATTGTTGGAGGTTATCAGTATAGGTTGAATATCGCATGACTTTTTCCGATTATAAAACGAAAGCTAACAAAAATTTATATATTTAAAAACATAGAAATTTAAGTATGGAAATAAGTCAACTAGCGGAAAAAAGTGTAGAAAGGAAAAACTTATATTAATATTCTTTATGAGTCACCAACGTCAAGTTCTCGCAAAGCAAAAACACAGTTTGCTTTTTTTTTTTGTACTCATAGCTAAAAACTAAATAGATCTTATTGATCTATTCTATTAGGTTTTTAATTAATTCTTCAAAATAAAAAGTTTTCTATAGAGAATCTTCTTAAAATCTACTGTCAGTCTTGGTTGTAAAGTAAACTGGTAAAGTCATTGTGCATTTAAATAATGCGATTTAAAAACTGTACAAATGAAGAATGATATTTGTGTTCCAGGGCTTCTTTTTGGCAAAACTAATATTCTCGAAACTCAAGACATAATTCGGTCGTAAGGATTTAATCACTGAGTTCTGGCTTTATTAAAACGTTTGGCATGAATTTGATAGAGGACCTTAATAAAATTAAAAATTGACGATGTCATTAGTTATTCTGATGACCTCTAGAACGCTGGGTACCTATTTTGGAGGCAAAAAAATTTAAAGTTTGACTAAAGTAATGGAGAAAGTATGACTTTCCAAAATTGTCATGTGATTACAAATACGAAAGACAACAAGTGTCTAAGTTCATGAGTTTTTTTATTTTTCTTTTTCATATTGGGGCGATCAGTGCCAAATTTTGAGGCAATTGCTGTTTTTGCAATTTTGGGAGCAAAAGAGCAATTTGAAACGGAATCGCGATACAAAATTAGCTCATGATAAAAAAATTATGTACGCTTAAGAGCTCCAAATTTATGCATGATTTCATTTAAGGGGGCACAAACAGTTAGAACTTTTGGAAAAACAAATATTTTTCTTCCATTTTCCAATAGTAAAATATTTCAAAAGTATTCTCTAAAAGTTTCATACTAATCGGATTATATTTATGGAGATAAATAACTGTTAATAGGATTTTTTTATCTGCATGCACAAATGAATGTAACAGAGAATGTAGCAAAAAAGCTAGTGAATCGATCGACTTTAAATTTTGTACAGATATTTTTAACTAACTTGCCTTTGAATAAACTAAAACATACCTTAAAATTGCTACAGTAAAAATTGTTTTTAACAATATATTTTTAAGAAAAAAATTTAGTTTTTCTAAATGCCCAAATTATTATTTTATGGACTCGGTAGGCAGGCAATAGGGGAAACTGCCAAAACTCTCAAAATACGATTAGCATGCAATATTGTATACAAGTTGGTTGCACTCACTTGCGAGCTTTTAATTGCTTACGAGCTTTTAATTGCAAAATCCTCTATCTATGTCTGCTTCTTCAAGCACATGCAATAGTAAGAGTTTCTGGGAACACGACTTGGGCAAGTGACTTGGCCGACGTGCTCTAATGAGTGCATCTCAAAAATTGCAAATGCTCAAAGCCCTTGAGTTCCTCCTCAAATTAACGATTTTAAGAAGGACGCGATTGGGACCAAACTTAAATTTTGTCACAATTGGCTAAAAACCTTAGCGCCGTGGTTAATATACTCAAAAAATTAGAAGGTGCACTTTGCTTGTACTGTTCCCTCTTTCCACCTTAAAACGTTCAAGCCGTTTTAGGATGACTCGTTATAAAACCTTTCACAAAATATAAAAATGTGCATGAGCATTGTAGAAGCCAAGTCAGTGGCACATAGAATCAGCAGAAGTAGCTCACGAATCACGTAGAAGAAGTGAATCTCACGACTTGACAGTTCGTAGAAAAGACCAATCCTCCAGTTCAGTAAATTTTGCTTAACGCAAAAATTTAAATCAGCTTGAAAATCATCCAGAAACATTACCTTTCGAATATTAGAAGATGTCGCTGTTCATACCATATCTCGACTTATTAAAATCATCCTTACAACAGTATTTTTATTCCTTTAATTGGATGCAAGAGAAAAAAGAGAAGATGAATGATGGTTTTCAAATTGCTTTGTTCAAGATTCGTGGCGATGAGTACTTTGATTTCAGCTTTTGTTAAATAGCGTTTAATTCAATATCGTATCCAATTTAATTTTATGTTTTAAATATATGAAATATATTATGTAAAAATATGAATATTATTTATCAGCTACATGAAACAATAATTCCCCTCCCCTCCTGAGAAAAATCCTGGCTACGCTAATGCCCCTACATATTTTTCAACTCAGGTCCACACAATGTTTAAATCCGGTACTGAGATACAAAATGTTTTTTTTTTAATTATTAAACTGCCAAGCTTGGTTATAAAAAAAACAATTTTGAATTTAAAATTTATTTTTTCCAGTTTTGTAAAATTATAAAGCACCCCATACACTTATCAACTTACCGACCAACTTCGAAAGAACTATCAGAAAATAATCTTGTGTGTGCCGCAGTTCTTGATTTATTTGGCAGTTGTCGAGTCGGTTGAATAAAATTTAAAATTTTTTGATTTTTGTACGCAACTCATCAAGTTGACAACTTGATCAAATAGTGTGTAGAGAAGTCATCGACTAAAATGTAATTTGTAATAAAAAATTAATTAGTGGTTTCACAAGCTGTCGTATTGTTGTATTTTTACACAACAGTTGTACAATTTTTATTGTTGCCTTCACATAAAACAAATTTACGACAATACGATTGCGTTTGGTATGTTTACTGCTTGCCGTATTTCACTAATACTTATCTTGTAACGAGTTTGTTATTACCGCGTACATTTTATAAATAATATTACTATAATAATCCCAATACAATACGATTGCGTTTGGTATGTTTACTGCTTGCCGTATTTCACTAGTACTAATCTTGTAACGAGTTTGTTATTTTACCGCGTACATTTTATAAATAATATTACTACTATAACAGCTTTTGTTTTTATTTTGTGAGGAAAAACTTAATAGCAACTAGTTTTAAAAAATTAATTTTCTTCGGTCACCTGTCTGCTTCTTCAGTCTGCTGTATAAATACGACATACAACAAAATATACTCTTATTTTTTATGAAAATGACATACGTGAGCTTGTGAAAACCCTAAATATAAAAATACACAAAAACTGTCAAAATCCAATTTCATAATGACGGTGAGCTTACTCATTCTAGGCGATTGAAATGTGTGTGACTAAGTAAAAACTCAGTCCGCAACTCAGTTGTTCGGTAAATTGATAAGTGTATGGAGTGCTTTTATTAAAGCCGATAAGGACTCTTCAAATATCAAGAAAACTTTTAAAATTACTAATAAAAGTAATAATATAGTACTAATAAGTAATAAGTAAAACCTTACTTACTAATAGTAAGTAAGGTTTATATTAGATAGTCTTTTTTTGATGAAAATCATATAGAATCTTATTAATTTTTCTCTATTTTATTAGATTGTTTTGGCTCTATGCAGCGTAGTTGATGTTAGAAATAATTCTTAAAGCATTATTCCAATGCACTGAGAAAAGAGTTTCTCTCTATTAACCAAGATGTGATTATAGTTATCAAACGTCATGCTTGCTTACGGCGAATATAATATTTTGGTTATTGAAAATAAATTTTATATTTTAGCCTTTTAGTTGAATTAAAAACTTTATATTTTTATTTTTTATCTCTTATACATATTTTTATTCTAATTTAGTTTCTAAGTTTTTTCTGAGGCAAGATTATTTTAATTCTATTATCTTTATTACAGTGATGTGCAAATAAATAGGGACACCTGTATTTTTATATATAAATCTGCATGAATTATATAAAAGGTACCCCGGATATAGCATTAACTCCCTCGGTTGGTGATTCCCCATGATAACTTGAGTAAAAAATGCAAGGATGATGGTCACTCCCTCCTCCTTTGGGAGCTAGAGCAGAAAAACTGGAAAATATGTGTCATTACATTTTACTCCATATTTAAGGTATATTTTATCCGATTTCCAAAGTTTATAACTTATTAAGAAGGTTTATATAATCAAATTAAAATTAAGTTGTTTGTAAAAAATTTTGCATAAAGTCACAGTTACGAATGTTATGAGCAACTAAATTCTAAAAATATTTAGAATTCAACTATGATAATAAATATCTCGAATAACAAATTAATTTTTTTAATATTTTATTATGTAATTTTTTTTTAATGATAAAGTTTTCTATTGACTTGGTTTTGGATCTTGCCATAGTACTGAGTACTCAATGCAAACACAACTACTTTTTCATTTTAAATTACCACACGGAAAACTTTTTTAATGATAAAGTTTTCTATTGACTTGGTTTTGGATCTTGCCATAGTACTGAGTACTCAATGCAAACACAACTACTTTTTCATTTTAAATTACCACACGGAAAACAGTAAGCGTTTAGTGTGGTACGATTAGAAAACGGTTTTTGTATCATTGGTTTGCAGGTCATGTAGTCTCTTTTTCAAAATGCTATTGACTTTGGAGATCGGCTAAGAGATAAATAAAATATAGAGTAAGACGTAATGACACATATTTTCAAGTTTTCACTTTCTAGCTTCGAAGGGGGGAGGGGTGATAATCATCCATAAAGTTTTATACTCGCCTAATCATTACATTAAGTTACCATTCTTAAATTTTGTAAAAGCATTCTATATGATTTTATTATAATTTTAATGGAGGAATGAACATTTTTGAGAATGCCTTTTTGAAGAAAATTCCATTTGTTTATACAAATTTGTGATACTTATGAATACTTTGTATGAATAAATAAAATTTTTATTTACATGCAATGTATGATCGATCGTGAAATTATTCTGTAGGGTGTAACTTTTTTCTAAAATATAGTCGTAATAAAAATTTAGGGTTTTCATTTTTTTTTATATTAAAACTTTGAAAATTCATATCTCGGAAATCTGGCATATAATATCGAAATAACATAAACGCGTCTAATTAAATTGCATTATAGAAAAAAAATATTTTCAGCAAATTCCTGTTTGAGGGGTAAATATTGTATGGAATGACCCATATATACTCGTAACTGAACAAAAAGTAGTTTGAATAATTTGTTTTTGCTGGTAATTGATCGCAGTATTAAGGGGGTAAGTGGCGGACGTAGCCTAGTGGGCAAGTGCGTGGCCCCTAAGCTACAGAACTGCGCTAGCACGGGTTCAATTCCAGCTCAGACAGAAAGTTTTTTCAATTGAATTAATTTTTCTGTTCGGTCACCTCTTTGCAGACAATGGCAAACCTCATGCAAATGTAAAAGATTCTTAAGAACATAAGCCGTTCGGAGTCGACATAAAACTCGTAGGTCCAGTTCTCGGTCATTTGTGATCAAACATTTAATAGCACGCACAGCACAATTGATCAACAGAAGCTAGGTCAAAGTCCTTCGAAGGGCTGAAATGGCCAGTTTATTTTTTTTTTATGAAGGTATTGTATTTTAATTTTAATTTTTTTATAATAATGTTTTATTATATTAAGATTATTTTGTGAAAATTTAAAAATAGTCGTTTGGAGTAAAACTAAGGAAGTTTTGGAGTTGTACGTCTCCATCTCTCCGGATGAATGCAGTTTTAACTTTAACGTATTTTAATAGAACAAAATTTCCTATTTTTGATTATTGACAAAAGCAGCGCAACATATTTGCAATATGTTTTTAGGTAAAGTATCTGCTGAGCATTTGTAACATATCTTCCAATGATTGAGTTCTTGAGTGTCTCGAACAAGCCCTCTTTTAAATTGTATGTGATATAATAAACAGAAAAATTAATAAAAAGAAAATTGGCAGGGTTACCTGCATAAACGTATCAACCATGGCAGAACTATAGAACTGTCTTTCATTTTACTATGGTATCAACTAATGCAAACATTTTGGTTTTTTGATTTCATATGGGTTATGATTTTATCTGATAGGTTGCTTTGCGTGACCGGTACCACTAATGACCGAATTTGGTGTATGTGAGCTTCTGTCAGGAAACATCCGGAATAACCTAACCTAATATAGAAATACATCACTAATTACAGTTTGTATTTTTTTTTATTTAATTTCGGGGTAACAATTACAGAGTCATAAATATTTATTTTTTTAGCTCTTCACCCTCTTTGCAGTATCTGTATTGCTCCCATTGTTTTTTCTTACATTTATATTGAAAAATATTTCAAAAATTTTGCGTTCATTAGCGTACTGTTGAAGCAATTTTAATGCATTGTTTGGTCACAAATATTTAATATTAGAAAGCCAATTGCATGAAAGAATTGATTTAAACTTACTTTTGCTTAATCAAAATTATGCCCTTTATTTGCAGGGCTCTTCACATACACTTAAAAAGGGCTCAAACACTAAAGTAAAATTATTTTAAGATTTAAATGTTACTTAGTTGAAATATATAATACTGTTCCTTAAATTCATTCACTAAAATTCAATACACACCACAAAGAGAAAAATATGGGCGTGAGCTCTTGAGTTCAATTATCCCAATATTTTTTGTATTCATAACATAATTACATCTATAGAACACCGTTCATAACAAAACTGGGGCATTGATTTTCCCCAAGAGAAAGTTAAGGTGGCAGCTGTGTTACTTCTATATGCTTTCATAAAATATATGGAAACTGCATTGGTCTAAGTTGAAACTGCAGGTGCGGGAAAGGAAAATACTTCTCATTTAAATTTTATTTTCTTCTATGCAATTGAAATGCAAATATCAAAGTTGTAAACAAATTACATAATTTATGCAGAATAAAAAAAAGAGTGTTTACAAAATATCTAGGTACTTACGTTTTATTAATTATTAAAGTCTCGTCCGAAAGAATTCGGTATGGTATTAGTCACTTTCTTCTGAAATTGTTGTTGGGCTTTCTTATCGATTTGCACCTTGAATAACTTGTTTTTCAGTGGTCTATATTTTTTATGATTTGCTCGCTTACGTTTCACTTAGCAATACTAATATTTCTGAGAGTAATACAAATTAAAAAATTGCTCTATCACAAAGAAATGTGCTCAATTATTAAAGTTCGGGTTTTCTGGCCAGCGCTTTTTAACTTTAAATTAATTTGTTTCACTTTTCACAAGATGACGGTCTTCCAGATACAACAGCAACTACAATCGATTAATTTTTCACCGCAGACGAAATACAAACGAAAGTTTTAATTTCTATCGCTAGTCCTTATTTTGACATTCCGTAGTATTATTTATCAGCGTTGCATTGATATGACTCATGACGCACGACCAAGCTATACGATATTTTCGCACAATCCAAAATGTTGGATAGACATGTTATGTTAGACGATATGTAGTACAGTGCAATAGCGTTCAGTTTTCAAATGTTCGTCAAATCGTTTGACCACTAAAGTGCTCACATAAAATCAAATCAAATTATTCATCAAATTTCATAAAGGCTATTCAGAGTTTGAATACATAAGTCTGTTATATTAACAATTTGTTATTTGTTCTCCAATTTACGTAAGAGTATTTTGCTTTAATGTAGTTTTGCATGCAAACACAAATACGCAAACTTGCGTAAATAAAAGTAGCGGCACGATTACGGTTTCTGTGACGCCAAGATATGAAAATGCAGTTTTGTTGTACTCATTGGGCCTTTTTACACAAGCACCCAGTAGTTCCAGTCTTGAAGAAATCTCAAATGAATCATGTACGGTTTTTCTTGATCTTTGACGAAACATGCTGATTTTGCCATACATTTCATTGACGAAAATTTCATATAAATGTTCCAAATTCGTGCAAGACGCAATGCAGAAACGTCGGGGCTTGTCATGCACGAACCCAATATCGAAATATTGAGGAATTTTCGTTGACGAAAAGTAGACAGGAATATAAAGAAAATTCGTCAAGTAATTAAAATCGAAACTTAAAATCGAAAAATAAAATGCTTGAAGGAATGCCGAAACGTTAAAGAAGTGAAAACGCTGTATTGTTGCAGTTAAGCCTCTGAACGATTTGGCAAATTACAACAATCATGAATATCTTTAAGTTGTTGTAATAGAGTGGAAAAAGTTAGGTGCTGACAACCGCCAGTTTGCATTTTATTTTGTATGCATTTTTTTTTAAGTGCAACAGCTCATGCAGAAACTTCCTTCAAGAAATCATCACGAAAAATTCATCAATGATGCCGCAAACTACTGGGCATGATTTGGTTCACATAATTTTTGCTCAGTCGCTTTTACATGAGATGCTTATGCACTAAGTGTACGTACACAAGTTTGTGTATGTATTAGTGTTTTAAAGTCATTTCATATTTGACCTCACAGCTCGATACTTGACTTACAATGCGTATGTATTAGTTTTGTTCTCTTTAATGCGGATTAGTCGCCGATTTTTTTTTAGATACCTCGTACTTGTGTAGCAGCCCGAAAGTGCATCAGTTTTGTGTGATGTCACCGCGGCCACGAACAGCTTCATCTTGTATAGAGGAGTTTCTATAGGGATATTCACGATTCAGTGCACTTGCCTGTGCAGTTGAGGACTGGAGGACTTGTGCAGTTGTGCAGTTAGGTTTTCGTGAGCACACCACCATCACCATTTCAAAGCTGTCAACATTTTTCAATGCATACAAGTGTACAACTGCTCAAGTCCTCAAGTTGAAGGTAATAGTAGAAAAGCACTTGTGCAGATTTTTTTGTACGTACAATTTGTTTTTGTAAAGTGCACAAGTCCTCAACTGCACAGGCAAGTGCACTGAATCGTGAATACCCCTTATGTCATTTCCCCATAAAGGCTATGTTCAGACGAGCATAAAATGATTGAATGAATCCAAATTTGTTGTTATTTTTCCAGCTAAAAAATAAACTCTATTAAAAATAAATAAATTAAATTCAAACATTTTTGAAAAGTTTGATGACGCTCAAGACCTGCATCAATCAGTCAAAGAGAGTAAAAAAGAACAAAAAAACGAAATGAGCTTCAATTATTTGATGCTAAAAAAAATGTTTGATAAACACGTTGTAAAATATTCATTGGCTCATTGTGGTACCCTCCACGAAAGGATTTCGCGATATGTTAATCCTTAGGCTAGCTGGAATTTTTTGAAAAATTCATAAACGCCACATAAACAAGATAGTTCAATTTTTATTAGATTACATTTTTGGGAAAGCTATTTAGATGCACTGTTAATAAAATAAAAAAAAATGACAAAGTACAGATACATTACAAATACGGAACCCTTTGAAGACGATGATTCCTTTGTCCGTCCTCAATGGGTTAACTTCCCTACAAGAAGACTATAGGTTATTTAACTAAAAAAACGGTTTTTCTTAACTGAAATTGCGGTTACCTTTTCATACAAAGTTTCGGTTATCCTAGGAAAAGCCTCGGGAAGAAAGTAACCGAAACTCATGTATACGTGTGATATGGCATCCCTTAATAATTTCCAATACAATTGAAATATAGCCTTCTCGCTCTCTCTCTCTAGTAGGGGTTAAGACAAATGCAGATGTTTTAAATTTATTTAATTTTTTATAGTTTTAAATTTATTTAAATGTTTTAAATGTTTTAAATTTATTATAGTTTTTAATTTTTTGTTCATAAAGTTAACTTTACATTAAATTGTTGTTAACATGAAAAATTTAGAGAAATAAGGCATGTAACTAATAACTTGTAGCCATTTGCGTCCATGTTGCTCAGATTCGCGTCTTTACTCATCTTTTATTCCCGCCTTGTCTTCATTTTATTATAAAAATTTTTTTATTAATTTTTCCTTTTAAAATTGGTTCTATTGAAATTTTATGTTCTATAATATGTTTAGTGTTATGTTTTTTTATGTAATGTATAAAAGGAGCTCCTAGTTATAAAAATATTTTAATTTTGCACTTATCTTTTTGAAATTGCGTCGCAGAAGCTATTGAGTTCAACAGTTGTTATTGCCAGCGAAACTAAAAATGGTAAAATACAATGGCGGGCATGCACAAATTTTAAATAATTTTTAATAATGATACCTTCCCTTTCTACCACATGCATTTGCTAAAATGTTAATTTTTTCACACATTTTTACACTGAAATGAAGTATAAGAATGTGGTTGTAAGCAGAAAAATGTATGTGGTTGTGTCGGAGTTTTGGTTATCCATTTCTTGTAGGGTTTGGTGCAAGACATACTTGTGTAGGGAATTTTATTAAATTTTTAATGGTGGTTTAACAATAACAATTTGACGATAAATGAAGATGTAATAGCAACTGATGTCGAAATCACATCGAAATGTATCCAAGAAAAGTCACGAAAAAAATTCCGAACGAACAGATTTCTCAAAATATTTTATACTGATAGTTACCATTGTTGGAGCTTTATTTTTGTTTTAACAATTCATAGAATCTAAAACTCGCCCATACAAAAAGTGGTTTTTTGTTCAAATTAAACAATTAATTTAAAACAATGAGGTAAATTACTTTCCTGCTTTATTAAGATAAACATATAAAAAAAAATTTTATTGAAATTATATTTCCACCGTTTCATCTCTTCCGTTTGGCTGATTGTTGTTTTAGTCTGCCTAATCCACCTTTTTTTTTATTCTTGTTGAAGGACTAGAGTTTAAAATATTTTTTGGATAGTGCAGTGAACACGATGTTTGATAATAAAGTTTGTAATAAAGTTTGACAAGAAATTTTCTGAAATGTTTGATTTTAAAAATTTTTTCAATTTTTTAAATGTAATTTTAAAATATCGTATTTGTACTACAGCACCTGTTATAGGTATTTCTTTTTCGCAATATTAATAAGTATATTTAATAAAAGTGTTAAGTTATTTAAGAAATCACCCCAACTGCAACGCATTGCTTATTCCTTTTATTTTCACGCTCTTGTTTTGCGAGAGCTTTAATAAACTCCATGTTGCTCTCTCTCTCGCAGAATGTGAGATACATATAAATGCAGTGGTGCGCTCCAAGACAAAATAAAACAAAACAAGAAATTTTTTGTTTGGCATATATTGTCTTATGGAGATTGATAAAAAAAAAGTTCGTGGTGAAGTCGCGTACAACTGCGGACTGCTTGTAAATTATAATACTATGGTAACCAAGTTCAACCAAGAAAGTTTATTTTAACTTAACCTAGTATGAATTACTTGGAACTCTTTTTTTAAGAGCCGACGTGGCACGAAGCTAGAGTTTTTGCACAGTAATCGGAAACTCGTGGGTTCAGACGAGACTTTTCGCTGAGTAAAACTTTTTGTATATTTTTGTTTAAATAGCAAGGAATTAAACACTTTTCCATATTAAAATTTTATTTCAGGAAAATTATCTTTAGTCGTAAAAATCTCAAGGATGAATGTTATTATTTTTTTTATGAAAATATGTCACTTTTCCAGGTCCAAAACGGTATCAAGCATTGCTCAGATACAGTTAACAGGTTCTAAATACATAATTGTTTAGTTTTTTCTTGCCTTTAACTTTGTTTTTAATTTTTGTGAAAATTTTGAACGGCGTTGATATGGACCAAAAAGGGTAAGCAAATGGACACTTTTTAGCATTTTTGCGATTCTGAGGATTTGATGCAGTTTGTTCTATACTTTTTTTTTCTTCTTGTCTAGAGCTAAAACTTTGGTGAAGACATGAAAACAAAATTCAGTTGCCGAAAATAACCATCTGAGCAAAATTACTAAATATTAGTTTTTATTATCAAAACCGTCTGATATATAGAATTTTTATTAATTTGTGGGCGGTAAAATTAGGCGTGGCAACATTGACCCATAGCACATATATACCAAGTGAACATCTCAGGAATTACAATCATTTCTGGAAAGCGGGCGCATATATAGGTTCACCACGCCCATTTTTTGTAAAGTTGTCGAGAGTAAAAATATTAACTAGTCAAAGTTTTGTATTATTTGAAAAAGTTGTATTGATTTGTGGGCGGTAAAAGTACCAGAAGTAACAGCACCAACATACCAAGTTCCACTTTCACAACGTGTTACTACATACTTACTTACTTAGTTGGCGCTACAACCGTATGTCGGTCTTGGCCTCATCTAAGAATTTGCGCCAGCCATTTGTCTTTCGCTTGCTGGCGCCAGTTGGAAATTCCTAACTTCGTCAGGTTGTCCTCTACTTGGTCTTTCCAATGAAGATGCGGTCGTCCTCTTCTGCGTTGACCGCCGCTGGGTACCGAATCGAATGTTTTCTTCACTGGAGCATCGTCTTTCATACGCTGAACATGACCAAGCCAGCGAAGCGCTTGACTATGTCGATGTCAGCGTACAGCTCATGCAGTTCATCATTCCACCGTATTCGGTGGACGAAGAATCTTTCTCTCGAATGCTCCTAAAGTCTTTTCATCTGAACTGCTCAGCGTCCAGGTTCGTGATGCATAAAGTAGGACGGGCATGATGAGCGATTTATAGAGCGTGATTTTCGTGCGTCGAGAGAGAGTTCTGCTACTCAATTGCCTACTGAGCCCAAAGTAACACCTGTTGGCAAGAGTTATTCTTTGTTTGATCTCAATGATGATGTCGTTGGTTGAGTTTATGCTGGATCCCAGATAAACGAAGTCCTTCACAACCTCAAAGGAGGTATTGTCAACTGTAACGTGGGTTCCAAGACGCTGGGACTGTTTGTTAGTTGACTTCGCGCGTATTATGGCCAATGATATCGATGTCATCAGCATACGCATACAGCAAAACACTCATGTAGAATATTGTGCCACTACGCTCAGATGATATTTTCCATCATTAGGTTGAAAAAGTCGCACGATAAGGAATCACCTTGTCTGAAACCTCGTTTGGTAACAAATGGTGGGGAGAATTCCTTCCCAATTTTAACTGCGCTGTTGGTTTTGCTCAGTGTCATCCTGCAAAGTCGTATTAGTTTTGCAGGAATACCAAATTCAGACATGGTGGAGTACAGGTGCTTCCTTATTGGGCTGTCGAAGGCGGCTTTATAGTCGACAAAAAGATAGTGGGTGTCGACTTGTTTTTCTTGAGTCTTCTCCAAGATTTGTCGTAGCGTAAAAATCTGGTCGATGGTGGACTTTTCAGGTCTGAAGCCACACTGATAAGGTCCGATCAGTTCGTTTACAATGGCCTCTTTCACATAAAACGCTCGACATGACCTTATATGCGATATTAAGAAGGCTTATCCCACGGTAATTGGCACAGATAGTGGGATCGCCTTTCTTGTGTACTGGGCAGAGCACACTGAGTTTCCAATCGTTTGGAATGCATTCTTCCGACCATATTCTGCATAGAAGCTCGTGAATGCATCTAAGTAGAGCTTCGCTTCCGTTCTTAAACAGCTCAGCAGGTAAGCCATCAGCTCCCGCGGCTTTGTTATTTTTAAACCGAGCTATAGCTGTCAGAACTTCATCATAGTCGGGCAGCGGAACCTCGAAGCTGTCATCCGAAATTGGAGTTTCCAGAATATTATCTCTATTGGCGGGATTGTTGTCAGCGTCGCCATATAGAAGCTATAGAAGCTTTCACAACGTGTACGACTCAGGAATTAGCATGATTTTTTTATTTAATGTTTTTATTTAAAAAATATATTTTTATATAAATTTACAATATTTTGCTCCATTGCCCTAAAGCTATGAAGGAGCTTACCCATCTGGCTTAGCTATTATTCTTACATTATATAATATATTTCAGTCTTATCATTATGAGATAATTTTTTTCATATCATATATATGCGCACAATCTATTAATTACTAGTTAGGATGTATTTCTTCAATTTATTTTTACATGAAATAATTGATACTTTATTTCTTACATTTTCCGGCAAACTATTGTAAGCATTAGGTCCCGTATATAAGTAACGTTTTTTCGTAAGCTCTCGATGACATCTCGCCACTACAAATGTAGAAGAATAGAGGTAGTCGCACGGCTGAGAGCGAACTGCCATAACTGTCAAAAGGCAACTGACAGCTCATACAAAATCTGAAACTGATGAGAAAGGAAAAATTTAAAAGAATCTGTCATGGCTGAAACTATTTTGCTTTTTTAATTTTTTATTGATCAATCACTTAAATAGGATTTTGTGCAGCTTAAATCAATCACTTAAATAGGATTTTGTGCAGCTGTTGAAGTCATTTATATGAGGTTAAAAAAAAATCATATTCGTGGAAGATGCAAACACGAGAATCTTTTTTTTTTTAATTTTTGGCACATGTCATGTTCTATCGTTGTCTTCTAGGCTCGTCAGCTGGAACACGAAAACTCGGCCCATTTTCCTTGCTTAAATGTTTTTGGCACAACACGAACTTAATTTTAATTAAAAAAATAAGTAATTCACTTTTATTCAAGTTCTTAAACACACCATAAAAATATCCAATTGGAGTAATTTGATTTTTCTCTGTTATCTTTGTTTTCTTTAAAAAAATACAAAGGGTATTCAGAGGTAGTCTTGAGGTAGTCTTGTTTGGTGTTAGATTGCTGAAGTTTGATTATCTTGTCATATTTCAACAACTCAATATTGTTACCCTATTGTTATGAGTGTTGGTACGGTGTTGAATATTTTTGTTGTCAGTTAAATATCTAATTTTGGCAGAAGTGTAGGTGCAGCAAAATAATTTATTGAGGGTGTTCACACGTACATCAAAATTTTAACAATCTAACACCGTAACAACACTACCTCTGAATACCCTTACTTATTTTGACAATTCTGGTAGTATTGTCAAAGTGTCCACGATTAGCCACGAGACTTCCCGTATTATTCTACCATGGCCACTACTACACTACAAGATGTAGTGCGACCACGCCAATTTTTTGTACAGTTTCCGACAGTAACCATCTGAACAAAATTGTTTAAACAATTTCATCAAAATTACTTACAGTAAGCATTACAAAAGAATACTTACTTTTTGTTTTGATTTAATATATAAAATACAGAATGCTGTTTGTAGTTTTCACTTTTAATTTTTTTATGGGCGGCTGTGTTTGACAATTGTCGAACGCCGCTCGTGTGGAAATAGCAACCGTCAAGGCTACTTTGTAATAAATGTATCATGGTGTAAGCGATGAGTCAGTCTAGGTGTACGGTAAAATGGCACTAATTTTCCACATAGAACAACGCAAAAACAACTAGTTGGCAACGCTTTCGTATCAATTGCTCCCATTATTGCAACTTACAGCTGTTGCTTAAGATTCAAGTTGCGCAAAGATTGCGAGTTTAATTCGTGTTTGTAAAGTAATTGTAATTATGAATGAACAACTGTTTAATATGAAATTAGTAAAAGAAGTAGAAAAAAGACCTTTTTTGTATAATTATAAGTTGCCTCAATATTCCCAAAAGAAAGTAGTCAAAAAGGGATGGACCGAAGTAGGAAAGGTTTTGAATTTAACAGGTAATTTAGTTGAATTAACAAACACGTATTTATTAACTATGTGATTTTGTAAATAAATAATTTTGCTCAGTTTATGATAGTTTGATGCAAAACACAACTAATAGACACATATTCAATAACGAACAAAAAGCGAAGTATGCAAGTTAAACTATGTGCGTTTACTGTGCTTAACACATTAGCGATCATGAGTGCATTCAAAAATTTATAATTTTTAAATGATAGCTCGTAGCGGCCCAATAATGATAGAAACTTGGTAGTAGATGGAAAAATCTATGATTCTTGGTAGAAGCCGGAAAACAAGGATAGAAAACAAGAAAATTGGGTGAGCAATATTAATTAACGCTGGCTGAAAAAAAGAACAAATATAAAAAATATAGCAAATAGGTAAATAAATATCCATATAAGTGACAAAAAGCGCCTGTTTCCCTCTGCTGCCCGTAATTTTCAACCAATTTAGTTGGAAAAATAAAAAAAAAATATGTATAAAATTGCAATGCAAAGACAAAAATAAAATTTTAAACATTCAAAAATATTTTTAAAAAAGCGAAAAATAAAACTACTCATGCTTATGTAAGAGCAAGAGAGAATGAACGTATGCACACATCCGTCTGCTTAGTTGTTTATGCTCAGCGAACACAGAAAATGGAAGCTCGCGAAAAAAATTGTACTCTATAAAAGCTATTGACTGAGCTTTCTGTATAGCTGAAAGCTGTTTGGTGTAGACATAGTGCAAAAATTGTGCAATAGGTGGCGCTTAACAATGAAATCTAACAAAACCGAATAACTTGACATATATGAAAGCTAGGATGTCTAAATATAAATAAAAGTTTTTATCAAAGTCAATTCCCACTATAATATAAGTGGTCTTAGGCAACGGTGCGTGACACGACCTATACAACTTCAACACCTTAAACACAATATTTTGCTTTTTCGGAAGAACGATGAATTTTATAGAAACTAATCACCACATAATAACCACAAAAAATGTGTGCGAGATTGGAAAAGAGAAAGTAGCACCACTCAATCATCTCATTCATTAAAATAAAAAATCGAGTACTCTAAAACTAACCGTCGGATTCATGGTGTAATCCAGGTGGAAGCGGTTTTTGCACCTCTCACAAAAATTAGCCTTAGTTCTATTTGGTTTTTGAATTTTATGTAATTGCCAAGACATTCAACTAGCTTATCTTGTTCTGTCGATGTGTTTTAAGCTAATCACCGTGCTGAAATAGTCCAACCTTCCAGCTCCGAGTCTAATTAATACCAACAAATTGGGACTAAAACAAGTGTAGGCTGTCGTTATTATTAAAGCTGCTGCTCGATATCTTTACATGTCAGATCTTTTGCACACGACCAAATACTTTTCTAAGTGCTTATTATAACGAATCACTTGACACTTTTAAACAACCTCTCTTTTTTTTTAGAGAATTTTTTGACAACTATGTATATAAAAATTTATGGTGTGGTGTAAAAAACCGCTTCCATCTGGATACTTACACCATGGTCGTATTGAGTTCAATCTCGAAACGGAAGTTTTTTGATTATTTATTTGGCAAAGCGTTTCAGTACTTTGTACTTAATTTACTTTAAAATTTGTAGATAAAAACTGAATTAAACCCATAAATGAAATAGAGTACAGATTATATCATAATAAATATTTATTATTATCTTCAAATACAATATATATTTAAGTCATTGGAAAAAATAGTACATGTAAATTAACTGCGAACTGATTTTAAATAATTTAAATTCTTCAATATTTTAGAATCTCACGCCAAGGAGAAGTGGAGAAATTTACGTACTGTGTTTTCCCGGCATTTAAAAACGAGATCAAATGGTAGTGAGAAAAAAACATACTATCTGGCTGATGCAATGCAATTTGCAATACCCTATATAAAGAAAGCAAAACCTGCGCCATGTGATAATTTTTCAAAAACATCTCCAAAAGTATCAAAACCATCCACGATTGATTCTAATAAAGCAAAACGTGCACCTTGTGATAATTTTCCAAAAACAACTCTAAAAGAATCAAAACCGTTCGCAACTGATGAAGAAGATGACTCTCTGCAAAGTCTACTCTCTCCAATGGAATCATTCCAACCGTGTCCATCCAATTCCTCTTCACCTGGTCCAACTCTACTCAGCCAGGAACAAAAACCACGATTTTCATTTTCAGAAGTTGACCACAACTTTATTGAATGCCAATTTAAAAAAAAGGAAAATATGGAAACTCCAAGAAATGCAAGAGAAATGTTCCTATTAAGTTTGTTGCCTGAACTTGAAGCTATGGATCAATTTCAAATGAATACTTTCAAACGAAGGGTGCTTGCTTTGATTGATGATATCGTTTATACATCATAAGTCCAATATCCACATTCTTTTTAACAAACAAACAAACAAACACAAATATCTTAAAAACAAACCATTATCAACACTCTACGACTACTTATTTAAAACAAATTTTTTTTATAAGATCTGGTATGATCAGCAATGTAACCTGGGATCATTAACAACGGGCGACACCTTCCTAGCGACAGGAAACTTTTTTATAGCTTTAATTTTTTTTTATTTAATAAGCTATAAAATAATAAATTCAAAGTGTCAACCTAAACTCCTTTTTATATATGAGGTCCGTTCCCGTAATCGATTCAAGTAAAGTTCGATTAAAATTTAATCTGTGAGAGTGACTCAATTATCTGTCAAAATGTGAGAATATTCAAAAAAGTACGGAAACGACTTCAAGCAAGTTTCGAGCAGAACAGTTGCTGTTGACATCTGATAGACAATAAATTGAAGCAATTGGAAGAAGATTATTGCTCGAAGAAATTTTTCAAGTAAAGTTCAAGCCATAGTAGAACTAGACAAAGTAGTGTGGGCTGAATGTGTTCTCTTTCTTAGTGACCATAACTGTCAAACTCATCCATTTTGGTATTTTTGCCAATTCTTGCTTTCATATTGCATTCTCATTGGTTGCAGATTTTGTATGAAATGCCAACTTCGTTTTGACAGTTTCGGTCACGGGCTCTCCGCCCTAACAGTACCTTGTCTAATTTTGCCATGGTTCAAGCTAGTTTCGAGTAATTGTAATATAATAGAGAGTGACATTTAGCTTGTTATTCTTCTCTTTCGAGCTTGAAAAATGTGTAAAAGAACGCTTTCAAGCAACTTCAAGTTACTTGAATCGAGTACGGGAACAGACATATGAATTAGGTACAGAGCTTGTCAAATAAATATATAAGTTTATATAAAAGTAATAAATAAGAATCTGGCCACGGCTGCCACAACATACAAAATAAAAAATTGATTAATCGAAAAGTTTGATTATGTCGAAACTAATTTAACTAGGATAATTTTTAAAAGCAATTAAAGAAGATGATTCAAAGAACTGACAAATAGTTTTTGTAATAGTAATTTTTGTAATTTTATTTTTATATATTTTCGAAAAAACATATTTCTCAAAAGTTATAAAATTTTTGGAGTCATTTGTGTTTTTAATAATTGAATTTTTCAAACCGGCAATGATCCAATAACTTTATCCTTTCCCTAATTTTTAAAAATGACGAAAACTGATTTTATTAATTTTTTTTTCCACTTTAATCTATAGTTTGGAACTTTTCCGACCAAAATAAAAAAAAATTAAAATTAACTAACTCCATAATAAATTGCATTGATCCGTTATATCGAAAAATATAAATAGCTTTGATTGGGATATTTTTTCGGGAATGAATCTAAAAAAGAGCTCATGAAATTGAAAATAAATTTCTAAAATTACTTTGCACGACTTTCTTACATTTACGTTTTCCAGTATACAGAAAATTTTTTGATTGTGATGAACTTGTGATCTTTTTTGCGATTAAAGCACCACTATGATAATGAAAACTTTTTAACGAAAAAAACCGACTTCAAAATCACTACAAAGTAAAAAAAATTTTAAATTACTTTTCCTATTATTTTCTTGGTCAAATTTGATAATTTATTTATATAGATTATTATATGGGAAATTTTATTATTTTATTTTTTTCTAATTTGTTTTATTGTAATAAATATATTTACTTCTCTATGAATATAAAGCCTTTAAAGTGAGCGCTAATATAAAAATTGGTTTTTTTTAACATTTTTAGATGCTATGTTAGATGTATGTAATAGAAAAAGTAATTTAAAATTATTTTTTACTTTGTATCACTACAAAGTTTTGTTAGTTTGAAGTTAGTTTTTTTTTGTTTTGTTAAAAAGTATTTATTTCTTCCTTTTTAGAGAATATGGCAATAATTCTACCCATTTTTGTAACGCATTTTAGTACCCTAGCGTCAGTTCTATATGAGATACAGTGTTTTTCTTATAGTCACACGCCCTTTGTAGAATTCCAGCTACTTTCTTGATCGTGTTTTGTTATAATTCTATCTACTCTTGTACCGAATTTCAGTACCCTAATGGCAATATCAACTGAGATAGTGTTTTTTAATAGTAATTTTATCACACTAGTGTCAATATTATTTGAGATACAGTGTTTTCCTAATATTGCCACGCCCTGCATTTCTTCAACTTAACACTATATGCCCAAAGTAACGAGTAAAAGTAGCGAAGAATACTACCTGTTAATTCTATAATACATATATCAATAAATTTATAAATAAACTGTGCACTGAGAGAAAATATTTAAACATAACCGAAATAATAAAGAATCTATACACTAAGAGAAAACAAATTTTATTTCCAAATAAAGAATTATATTATTACAATCGAAAACATAAAGTTTTTCAATTGGCGAAAGTTTGAGCGTTTGTCTGATCCTTGAGCGGCTAGCCATACCTCAGCCTTTAAGAAAAGCCGACTTAAAAACAATTTTCTTTGCATATATTTCGCACTATACATATGAATAACTATATTATTTGTATAACATTTAACATTTTTCTATATATTTCTTATTATTAACACTTGAAAATACTAAAGCATGTCGTGCGAAAAAATTATTTGTTTTATCGAGTCTAATTTTTGTAAATCAAAGTGGATAAAGTTAAGTAAGATATAAAGTTTTCTTAATTTTGTATTTGAAAACGAAAAATTGAATTCGGTAAAAAATTTTTAGCCTTTTCAAAAGTTTGGAAAATATACAAAAAAATTGCATTTTATACACAAGCGAGATTTTTATTGTTACTGCAAAATGTTGTATAAAAGTTTCTTTTAAAAGTATGGAAAATATAAAAAAAATAACATTTTATACACAAGAGATATTTTTGAGCAATATTTATTATTTATTTTAAAAAATTTTTGGTATATAAGAACAATTATTTTGCATGCCGAATTTACAATTTTTTAATCCAAAACTTTCTTATTATATTTCCTTTCATTAAAAGGAAACCTTATTCATTTTAATAATTATCATTTTTTTTAAAAATTTTCTTTGGATAAATTATATCTCAAGTCACTTAAAACTAACTTCAGTGCAGATAATTACCTTTCAAGACTAGACTTGATGTTGAACATTAAGAAAATATATTTTTTTCGTTGCCATTTTCCATTTCAGTTGTTTCTTTTCCCTGCACTGAAGAAAGAAAATTTAAAATTTAACAAACTTGCAATGTATTCGTTATTACTTGGCTCTTCAATGAGATTTAAAACTCAATTATAATATAGTATAATAAGTTTAATTTTGTGAGTAAAATAATAAAACTTAAAAAAAATGTAACTCTTTATATTTTTGAATAGTGTAGAGCTAAACAGGTATTTTGGTATATTTAGTACTTTTGTGCAGTGATTTTTACGTATTGGATTTTTTAATGTAAATATTTTATGCAACAACAATCATACTAGTTATTTGTGTGATAATATAACTTCCGTCGGTTTGTCAATTGTTAACGATACCATTCCCACGCGTTTTTCATCTAATGATAGTCCGAGTCCTCTTAATTACTTTATAGTGTTCAAAGTCCTATTGTTTGACCAAATCTATCTTGTATCTGATCATGATCTTATTTTTTATACACTTGACATACATCTCTCTCGTCCTGCATCCCCTCATACTTTTACCTACCATGACTTCAAAGGCATTGATAATTACGCTCTTCTTCAAGATGTACTTGTCATTCACTGGAATGATGCATGGTTCTGTCCTCATGCTAATAAGAAATACTGCTGTTAAACTGGAAACGTCAAAAATTCTTTGGAATAATCTGAAAAAGTCCTGTCTTGGTGATACACAAGCTTCTCAATACCAGGCAGATCCTAATGTTCTCAATGACTTATTTCTCTCAAACGCTATATCCACACAAATAAGTACTCTTGACATTCCTAACCCAATTGAGCATACTTTTCAATTTTCTATGGTTACGGAAAATGGTGTTGCAAAGTATGTGATGAAAGTCAAATCCAATGCGGTGGATGAAGACGGAATTTATATTAAATATATTAAAATTATTCTTGTTCATGTTATTAGTCCCCTAACTCATATCATAAATCACTGCTTTACCACTTCAACCTTCCCAAATTCATGGAAAATAGCTACAGTTATGCCTGTTGCAAAAAAATTCACGCCTTGCGAACCGAAGAACTTTCGGCCCATCACTATTGTGTCTACTTTGTCTAAAGTTTGTGAAGCAATTATAGCTGACCAGATATCGACATATATCTCATCAACTAATCTTATGTCTCCGCTACAATCTGGCTTCCGTCCTAGGCACAGTTGCTTAACTGCTACTTTAAAAGTGCTAGAAGTGCTAGATCCTCATATAACGATAGGAAATTCTTATGCTGATATTTAACTTTATTTGGGAGGTGGAATGAACCTTAAGGTCTCTTAAAAACGGCTTACAGTTGAATGCTCTAAAATCCTACGTGCTACCTATATCGAAAGACAATATTTTAAGGATATTCTAGATTTAAGGATATTCTAATTTAATGACAAGAATCTTCTCCTGGTCAACAGTGTAACCAGTCTTGGTTTTAAAATAAACTGCTACCTAACGTGTACCACATTAACAATGTAGTCCGAAAATTGTATTTTGTCCTACGGAATCTAAGAGTATCGGCTGAGTATACATCAATTACGATACAAGACGAAAACTCTTAATTCAACTCATCCTGTCGGTGATCACGTACTCTGAACATGTCAACAGGAAACTAAACTCGCGTTCTCAGCTAAAATTGTCATGCTACTACACTCAGAAAAAAACACCTATCTTTTTGTGATAAAGAATTTATCTATTTTCGATAATAGCAATTTTCTCTATTCCACACAAAATTTTCTTCAATTACATTTCACATATTCGAAAAAATATTTCTTCCCTTGTGGGAATTGAAAATATTTAATGTCTCTAATAATGATAAGAATCTTTCTCGCACTAAAATTTCTCATTTTTAGTGAAAAAATGTATAGAAAATGAAAAATGTTCTCTATTGCGGATAAACAATTCACTATGCGAAATATTTTCTTCAATAAAAACAAATCCTTTCTCAAAAATAAAGAAGTCTTCTTTTCTAAAAACGATATATTAGGAACGAAAAAAAAAAAATAGAAAGTGTGAGAGCGAGTAAATGATGTTGTGAAAAGCAACTGCTGCATATTGTGACGATAGTTCCTTTTTATTTAACATTGCTATACAAAGCGATGTTGTTTATTACCACTTTGGATACATTTATAAAATCGTTTTTCAGAAGAAATTTCTGGAATATTTATAAGGGGTCCCGAAAACCAATGCCACAACAATAATTATTCCTGTACCTCTTAACATATATGAAACTTATATTTTTACAACCGAATCACAATACCATATTAACCGTTGTCCTACGTTGGTGTAGAAAACTACATATTTTTTAATTATTATATATTTCCAAAACCGTTTTGTTTTGGGATAAAAGCAAGCTTACATGATTTTTATTTTATGCTAAGTGTAGACCGAAATCATGTTACTTGTAGTGTATCTCAATTATAAGTTTTTCAAAATATTTAAAAACTTCAATTCCTCATCTACACCTCAACGTGGAAGTTTTTCTCAACGTAGGACTACGGTTAATACACAAAAATAAATTTTTTATCGTAATTGCAGATATACTTCCGTGTTTTAGAGAAAAATGTACGCAATAAAGAAATACATATGTTTTACCATTAAGAAAATTATCCCTATTAAAAGAAAGTGTTTTTTTACGAGGTTTAAGAAGATTTATTAAAATTAAATAAATATTTCTGTTTTCGGGAAAAATTGACACAATAAAGAAAACTGTTGAGCCTGTTATAAAGAAATATTTTTCTGTTAAAGAGAAGGTGGGTTTATTGATGAGAAAATATTTATCTTTTTCATGGAAGCTTTTTACTATTTTAGGGAATTTTTGAGATCACATTTAGAGAAAAGCATTCTCTGGAGCAATGTCCAGTAAATTATCAAAACTCAATAAGACTATTTTTCATTACGGGGAGGTAAGGTTTTAAAACTATTTTTCTTAAAAACAACTATCAAGAGTATTGTGTCAAAATTTCAAGTAAATCGGAGCACGACTAACGAAGATACAGCGTTTCAAGCGACCGGCCCTCATACTGGGATGTTGGAGTATAAAAAACTTTAAAGCGTTTTTCCCACAACTCACATTTTTAAAGACGGTGTCCCTCATTACTTCAAAACTACTGCATCGATATTTTTGAAGTTTTGAACACTATTTATGTACATAATTTACGAGGTAACGCCGGCTATTTTAAAATACGTTAATATTTTTATTTGAATTTAAATTTGTTTTTCGCTTGTGTTTCCAAAAAATGAAAATTTTGAAAAACCGTCCCAGTGTTAGCAGGAGAAAGCGGTTATCTTAAGAAAAAATCTAGATTTTTTGATTTCAGATGATCCAGCAGCGAGTTTTGAGGGTAACCGCAATTCTATTTTTTTCGAGGCGTTTCCGAATAATTGCTTCTATTGCCGTATTTTTTAATATTTCTCCATAAAAATTTCACAGAATAATCTTCAAATGTTATACTTTAATATATCATTAGTTTTAATAAATGGATTTTAACTGTGTCGTCAGAAAAAAATTTATAAAGATGTACCTATTTTTGCATGAATTTATGTTACCCGCCCCTCCCCCTTAACGCCGTAAGGCTATGGAACTCACTACCAACTCATCTTTAAACTATAGTTGTTGAACTTAAATTCAAATATGATATTCTTAAATACTTAATATTTAGTTCTCAAAATCTTCTCTTTAGGCGAAAACCTAAGTAAAATTTTTATGCTTAAGGGTCTTAAAAATAATATACCAAGAGATAGAATCCGGCAAAGTGTCCAAATGCCCAAATTTTCCAGTCTGCGATTTGAGGTATATGAAAATATTTTACGAATTTTGAGTTCTTAAAACTTTAAACGCGTTTTTATCGAAACCATTTTTTTTTGAGACGGCCGGATTAAAAATTTTTACAGTATATTCAAAATACCTTTATCGACACACGTAGGTCTTTTTTATATTGCTTGCTTTTTGTATTATCAACAGGATTGTGACTTTTTTTTTGTGAAAATTTTCACGCACCATTTCGCGAAAAATCGATATATCGAAAAAATCCTACGTGTGCCGATAGCTGTTGATGTATATAAACTGGCCAAATTTTGTTTTTTGTTCCAGATCAAAAATTAAGGACGTTAGGTGTCCGGCCGTGGACTCCTTCAAAAAATAGGCGACTTCAAACAAATGCTGCACAGTCGCAATTTTGTATTGACATTTTTTAAAAAAATTACATTTTGTATATCTATAAAACGTACTTTATAGATTTTTTATTGACTTTTTTTTTTGAGCCAACAAAGTTCCTGAAAATACGCCTATTTTTCGTTAGTTAGTTAAGTTTCCAACTAAGCTATTTCTTAACTATATTCATTCGTATATTAATATTTATATAAGTCTCTAGCGTTTTTACTGTGTTTTTATTGCTTATTTTATATTAATTTTTAAATTTTTTAAGCAAAATCACTTGTGGCATGCTTTGTACTTGAAAAGAACTTGGTTCTTGTTGCACTTATATAAATTAAATTAAATGAATAAATAGCATAATGAATCTTTCCCTTAAAATTTTAAAAATAACTTATTTTCGGTCCCTGCAAATTACATAAAAAAAATAAATTATTTTCTTAAAAAAAAACTATGGAGTGAAACTCTGGTTGGCATTTTATTTTCTCGCGTAAATTTTCTTCGATTTTGACTGGCTTATTTTGAAAAATAAAACTCAGTACTTCCGCAGCGCAGTTTCGATGAACAACAAAATCCAGGAATATACCATGGTGTAAGAATTATAAGGTGTTCTCAACCCATGAGATTTTTTCAATACTTTTCTGTGATATGCTGGCTTATTTTGAAAATGGAAAGGGTTTCAATATAAAAATTTTCAAATTAACTGCCAAAATTAGGCAGCATATTTTTTCTGATATTCCGAATGAGAACACCGTGTTATAGTTACACCATGGAATATACAATAAATTTAATTAATTTATTTTGTTGCTGAGGGAATATTCAATTTTATTTTTAATGTTGACCAATCAAAATGAAGAACACTCAAATTTTTTCCTTATTTTCAAATATGCGCGAAAATGTACTTCTGTTTTGAAACGCTCTATAATACCATGCCATGGAATGAGTTGTGAACCAAGATGTAATAGCTACGTTTTATTGCAAATCTTATATTAAGATTTTGGCACTTGAGTTTGACAAATAATGAATATAAGCACCATATTGTGTTATCAATATTATTTTCATCCGCAAATACTAACTTGATATCTTAAGATTCATGAACTCTTTGCAACTTAATTCGAACCTTAATATTAAGTTAGAATAGAATTTGATTTTTCAGTAATATATACTGAATACAGAATATATAGAATAAAGTAATTAAGTCTCGACAACATTTTCAAACAATACTTAACACCACTCTTTTATCCCACGCTAATTTAAAAAAATTTAAAAGTTCCATTAAACCATTTCTGACTATTGTACTCGATTTGGTTTAATTTTTCAAAGACCCTTGAAATTTTATTATTTTGTCTTATAAAAAATATTTAAATTTATTATAAATGTATTTTCCCTTTTAAAGTCTGTTTTGACATGCGCCTTTAGATGGATGAATGCTCAGTATTTGCTAAAATAAAACGATTTTTTTTTATTATTTTCACTTTTTGTTTACTTTTTTTGTTTTTATCTCAACTTAACCATTAACTTTGAAACTTTGTTTCTATTTTCAATTTTCAATGGATACTTGTCTGTCTATAAACACTTAATTACTTATATTTTTAAATAAATATAATAATATCAGTTTGCTCGAAATATGCTCAAAATATTTGCAAAATTGAGTTGAATAAATTTAATATACAAAATATAATCTCATTCAAATTGAAAGCAAAAATCTTTGGTAATATAAAGAAAACGGTCACATGTAAAATCAAAATAATAAACATGAATACCGTTGGTAAATCAAATAACTTAAAAGCAAAAATTCGATTTAATTGCACATGTTAATTTCAAACTATGTTGTTTGTATTGCCACGTTAGTTTCTAGTACCAAGAATCTCATCAGATGACCGATGTGACGCAATAAAATCATAAATAAAACCTTAATTTAAAATTATAACATACATATTTAAATGTTTTAAGACTTTGGTAGAATTCACTGGTAGGATTTCAATGCACAATGCATAAAATTAAAAATCTAATGAGTACTATAAACTTCAACCTGGGCTAAGATTAAACGGCAAGATTTGGAAATATATACTTATGCTTAAGGTTCGGAACAATTTTTCAATAGAAATAAATATTATTAATTAGCATTGCGATGGAATGCCTTGAGTAATTGAGTTCTCGAGCACAATGTGACAATCGTCCAATGGCTCAAGAATTTGCATTAAAAACGTGAGCAGATTTTTCCGCCTAAGAAAGCTCTCCTCTTCGTACATTTCTTGTGTGACTTTTGTCAATGACATTGGTTTAATCATGCGTGTCAATAAATGTTCTCTAAAAAGAGTGGTTGTTATTAACGTAAATACTTAAGAGATTCTTTTTGAGTTAAAAGCAACAACAAAACTGAGACCTTACCTTAAACTGAGACAAATAAGCAGCTGAAATTTGCCATCCTTACCCAAGGTGCTACCTGCGCTATTTATTTCGTCCATAAGATGCACATAGTAACGCCAGATGGATGTAAGCTCTTTACGCTGTGCACTAGAGATGCTAATAGCATCCCCATAGGAGGAGTCCAAGCTAGAATTGGAGTCTTCTAATTGCTGTTGATCGTATTGTAAATATTGTTCAAACTGCTCTTTAATTTTGGCTGCAATAGAGATTTAGAAGGTTTTCGTTTTTTATATACATATATGTCATGTGTCAACATTTTTTAAGGATATACAAAGAAAAATATAACAAAGTCAATTTATTTAAATCGTGAAAACCGAAATGGAATGAAAATACTTTCAAAAATTAACCGTTTCAAAAATTTAGCGTTTCAATTAGCTGAATTTGCATTTAAATTTTTAATGCAGTTGCTAATTCTTTCGCAGCAATTGGACACTGAAAAATTTAAAGACAATAACCATTTTCTTTTTTACTTACTAAAATAATCCCATATATAAAGATTACGCCCAAAGAATCTTGTCGAACGAAAGCCGCAAAGAAAAACTTGCTCCAAGCACTTTACCAAACCTTCGTCGCCACAGAGCAGATTGGTCAATGTGCCAACATCACGATCACGGCTTGGTTTGTAGTGCCACATTACGATTACATTAACACAGTTTCCGAGCTTATGTTGCAGTTCCGATGGCGCCACCATATCCTGTCTTTGTACGCTTGGGCTGCGAGCACGTGGTGGTGTTCGACAGGCTTGCACTAGTTCAGCATTTTTCACATTTATTGAAACTCGTTGACCAACCAGCAAGCGTTCAGTAGAGTCATCATCGACGCCTTTACCAAGCCAGCGGCCACAAGGAAATCTATACGAAAGTAATTTTTCTAATATAAGAGCATTCAATTAAACTGCCAATAATAACGCACTTGTACGTGTGTCCTGTGACTTCGTTGCGCATTACGACATGCTCGACTAACCATTTATTTGAAGTGCCAGTATTATCATGCCCCAATCGTATTGTTGTCAGTAGACCAAGGTTCTTATACTTAAATTTAAATGTTTTGATTATTACAAGCTAGCAAAAGTTTTATATGATAAAGGATTACATGAAAAATGAATTCCAAGGATCCTTTTGGCACTGGTACACGCTGGGTTTCATTCTTTGTGCCGGATACAATAATCCAGACATTGCTCGAGGTATGATAGCCACCATATTTACGGGATGGAAATATTACGACACGGTAGGGAAGCTCTATACATAAATGTTGAAAATCAATATTTGTGTATATAAAAATGTAGTTTCAATAAATAATGAATTTTAATTGTGAGCTATTTAGATCAAGTAAGTTTTGAAGAAGGCAATAACAACAACAATGACTCTGTATAGAATCAATCAAACAGCAGACTAAACAGAAGTCTTATATGATTTGACACCAGTTCGAAAAAATTCCTTTGTTGAGATCACAAGAATTTATTTTCTCATCGTCCATTTTATCATACTACGATAAAGCAGTAAGTATTATTAAGAATACTTAAGTAAGATTAAGCCTGAAACTCTACCAGGGATTGTGTCTGTTCCAGTTGCCTCTTATTTGTTTGCTATTCTTTTGGAGCTCAACGAGTCTGCCGATTTGTTTGTGCTTGTGTTGAAACCAACCAATTTGTTTGTACTTGTGTTGAAAAAGTTACTATTAATATGTAAAACTAACAATGAAAAAATTATTTTGATTTAGAATTGGCTTTATTGGATTATCTTCCACAACATTGGGAGCATCCTGTACTGAAAATTTTATATCATATTTTTCATACCATAGGCCACTACAAACAATTTTAAAAGGTCAAGTTATCTTTAACTTACTTGAAAATAACTACTTTTGCGTTAATTTTTCAATGTATATTATGAGGCATTCCATTGTGACTACTGGGACATTTGACTCCAGAATTGGGCCAACTATGAGTTATAACGATGTTATCATAACTTTTTTAACAGTGAAATATCTTTTAAAACAGAGATAAATAACCAATTTGTAATATTCTTTTCAAATAAAAGCCAAATAGTTTCTATATTTTTTGTAACTAGAATGAATGTGACTACTGGGACACTGAAAAATCCCAATCATCTACCTTTCTTAGCTGATTTCATTAGATCCTTTAGTAAAAAATAATTTATCATCGCCGATTTTGACAAACAAAAAGTAATTTTATCCAGAGGTTATAGATATCGCTCATTTCGTGCAAGAACATTTTGTTTTTTTGAGTTAAGTATACAGAAATATTCATTGTTAAAAAAAAATAAACTTTGGCCTAGCTTCTATTGATCAATTGTGTTGTGCGTGTTATTAAATGTTTGATCACAAATGATCGAGAACTGGACCTACGTGTTTTATGCCGACTCCGAACGGCTTGGCTTATGTTCTTAAGAAGCTTTACATGGCAATTTTTACTTTCTCTGAGGTTTGCCATTGTCTGCAGAGAGGTGACGACCGAACAGAAACATTATTTCAATTGAAAAAACTTTCTGTCTGAGCTGCAATTGAACCCGGGCTACCGCGGTTCTTTAGCTTAGGATCCACGCACTCTACCCACTAGGCTACGGCCGTCACATATTCATTGTTATCATATCTTTAATTTGAATGAATTCCAGACCGATTTGCTGTTAATTTACGGTTTTACAGATACTTATGTCGTTTTGACTTGAAGCAATTTCTTCAGTTTTTTGTAGCAATAACGTTTCATTTCTGTTTATACCAAAATTTATTTAAAATTTCAGCATAGTTTTTTAACAACGACTTATTATATCATAAACCATTTTTTAAATAAGAATCCAAGCAAGCAACCTAATATTTTTATGTAGTAATTAAGTACCAACTCAAAACGTGACAAAAATCGTTACAACTCAAAAAACAGACACTTTAAAAAATATTGCTTAAAAAAATCACTATTGACGCAAATTGAAAAAAAATATATTTTTGGTAGAAAATATTTCTTCTGGTGAAGGAAATTCACTTATTGAATTTAAATATGAATGTCGTAAGTAATACTGTTTATTATGTAAGCATATCTGTTTATTTAACTTCCACCAAATTTACTTGTAGTAGTTGGTATAATAGATTAAACGACAAATATTAAATTTCGTTGTTTAATTCTTAATACATGAAGTTATGGAAATATGTTCATCTATGAATTTCGATTGTATGGGAGGTTCATAAATATTCATAACAAAAGTAATTTTAGTCCTAGTCCTAATTTCAGCTCTTTAAGTCTCAGTAGTTATTGAAATATGTCAAAATATTGATTTCGGTTCCATGGGAGGTAGCTCTTTGTTTTGTCAAATCTTAACGAAACTTATCTGGATACGTGATATAATTAATTTAACGACAAATACTAATTTTCATTGTTTTATTCTGAAAAGGTTTTGAAATATTTCAAAATATTGATTTCGGTTGTATAGGAGGTATTATATAATAGCCGAGTAATAATTTTGGTGAAGTTACATGAAAAAGCGTCAAAACAAAGGGAAAATCGTCCACACAAATAAATCATAAATCGTCATTTGATTGTCCTTTTGTGGGTATTATGATTTTGTTCTCTGATTGCAATTGACAAAAGTTGAGACACCTTTAATTTGTTGCTATCTTTGAGGGGCAATCAATCATACATTGCAATTTAACCATTCAATATGGTTTCAGCTTGTGTGTTCTTCATTCGAAAACCTACAGGCAAGTGACTAAATTTGTTAACACAAGTTGGTAAAAAGAAATAAAATTCACTTGCGAGACGCGGTACAATATTGATATGAACTGTAAACAAAGTGGATTTGACGTGCTTTTGGACTTGAGCTTTTTGTGCAACAGTTGTTTTGTAGCGTAAAAAATCACTGAAAGATTTTACAAATTCCCATCGTAAATATCATTAAAATAACAGTTTCTTTTAGCTTTTGTTTAAGTAATAGTTTCAAGAACAAGGGCAGTTCTGAACATTTCAGCTGCAACGTACTTTCTTAGGTAGGTTAGATCAGGAAAATATACAATTTTTTAATAGGAATAATCAAAATTCAATTCAAGGATGATTTAGGACAAAGGATCGAGCACAATTCCAGCCTGAATACAAAATTCGGGGTCAAGAACTTTAGATATATATCTTGGTCAGTTATGTACAAAAACCTAACCTAACCTAGGTGATATGTTAAAGCCACATTTAAAGTTAACGCCTGCTTTTTGTAATTACTTTTGTCTATTTTTATATTTCATTAGAACGATAAAGGCTGTACAATTTCTGTAAGTTTTTAGACCCCAATTGTAATGCTGTGTAGGCTATCACAAGTACAGTTACACTGGAGACTGATGAGTCATTTATGCTACACAATGAAAAAGGAATGTTTAATTTTGTTAACTCTTCAAAACTCCCTCTTACGAAAAACAAAATATATCATAAAAATGATCCACGTACTTGTTGTGGGATAAATGTGCGTAAAAGAGAAGTAATCCACAGTGTTAAGCGTTAACAAATGATACAGAAACTGTTCCTTTTCCTCTTCGCAACGCAAAAATGCTGATCGTTTGTAAAGTGAACGAAGCAACGAGTCCTCCGAAAGTAGGGTTCGAAAATGACGCGAAAGCAGCTTCTTCTCCAAAGACAAACGTACCCAAGCTCGAGTATAGCCAATTTGCGTCTTTATGTCAGCCATGGCGAGAACATTTCTAAACAATAAATCATGTTAAAATACACAACTATATTTTAGAAGAGTCAAGCAAACATACTTAACATCAAACTCTAGCGATTCAGGCAAGGGACAAAGCTGTTCGAGTCCAACAAATTTATTGCGATCACGTGAGCGACTACGGTTTGGACTTTGTGGATTATCTAAGTTAGTTTGAAATGTTGACAGATCTAAAAAAGGGAGAGAGAGAGGGTTCCGAATTTATACAAAAAAACTTTTTAGCTTTCAATAACTCACAGTCCATACGCTTGCGCATGACATTCCAAGCTAAGGCTAAAAAAGGTTAAATATTTGGTGCTATAATGCTTAATTGAGTTGCTTATACTGTTTCTTCTTACCTGGCGTTGTTACTGCGTAGCTGCCTGTGGTGCCAATTTTGTTGCCAGCTGACTTTGGCGATGTTGTTAGTGATGGCGTTGCAGTATTATTTGCACGAGCATCTTGCAACTCTAAATACGCTTGAAGGTGAGACCATAAAGCCGATTTTCCTTGCTTCGTTTGGAGACCATGAGACCAGATTTTTTCAAGTAAATCGCATAAAGAGGCTATTAAAGTGTTTTCCTCAATGCCATCGCCTTTGAGACCTAGTGCAATTGCTTCTGTTCCCATTTTTTCCAGAAGCATGCGTTTAGTTTTTGATTTGATATCCTATAACAAAAAATGTAAATTATTTGGACAGTATAGTATAGTTACCACAAAACAATAACCTTAAGTAACCGTTCCACAAATGTCCAATTTGCTTGTGCAATCAATGCCGGACTCAATTCGGTTGTAGAAAGATTGGCCGACAGCCTATTATAATTTACCACGGCAGGCTTTTGATCTAAAGATATTTCTTTGGCACGCCATTTATTACCATTTTTAACACGTCGCAAACTGTTTCCTCTACAAAATTAATAATTGGGCAATAGAGAAATATACAGGGAAAACGTGGCAAAGGATTTGGAGTTTTTTTTAAATGCTACGAGATAGAGTTGCATTTTCTAAATATAGAATGAATTAATTTAAAGTATAACTATTTCGAAATTTTAAGTATTCGTTAAAAAAAATAAATTCAGGAAAACTTGGCTAAGACTGGAATGCGGTCTGGGAGTATGTAATCCTGATAAAATATAAAAACAAAATAATTTTAAAACAAACAAAAGCACGTGTGCGACAGAAAATTAATGTGAATAAGCTAAACTAGATTAATCAAAATCTTTCAATCAACTAAACATTTATTTTTTAATAAAGATAAGTTTTTATAAATAAAAAAGCTTAATGCTTAACTTAAAAGCAAATTGTTTTATATATAAGTTTTAAGAGAACTACACATACAAGATTGAGAGAACTAAAAATAACATTGATTGCCATTTAATTAAATTATTTATTAAGAATTTGAAACAAAACAATTTTAACGTATATGTAAATATTAGTGGAAGAATTCTAACTAAAACAATGATTTATAAATTTTATTTTCAGTTTAACAATTAATATCAATGTTTACGTTGCTGCGGTCATCAGCTTATACTGATTATCAGCACTATTCAAAATTTCAGTTAATTAAACTGATGACGTAGTCGATCATCAATTCGTATGAATATAAAAAATTATGCTACACTCTATTGTGAGATTCTTGTTTAATTTAGTTTTGAGAATTGTTTTTAATAATCTACCTCGAGGCACATTCCTGATTAAGCACCGACTTCTCTAATAACGGAAAGCTACGAAAATATGCTGCACGGTTCGAGAGTATCTCGCTTGGCGGCGTTACTTCAATGTCGATGCATACAAGACGCTTTTCGAAAACTTGCTGCGCCTCCTGACTGAGAACAGAAGGTTCATAGCTGGTTGCACAGATCATATTTTCACCGTGACGTTTCCTAAAATAGGCAAGAGTTAACACAGCATTTACAAAAGCTTACGTTAGAACGACAATTTATTCAGCTCACCTCAACAGCTTAACACGTTTATCGAAAAGTTTCAAATTTGCTTCGGGTTCCTTCTCCCACACCGACAGGATTTTATTATCAATTAATGTGGCAAACATTTGAGATTCTAGAAAACGCGACAAAAACGGCCGATGATGCTCTGGCTGATCCGACAAAAAAGATGATTTATCGAAATTTTGCAAAGATTCACGATTTGAAAGCCATTCCTCTTTATCTTGATTCGGATAAATAACAAAAAATTCATAAGCGTAAAACATGTGCACAAAGCGGTTCAGAAATATTTCACGCAGTGAATTATTAATGCGCAAATCCTGATAGTATTGCTCTTCCACACTAAGACGTGGCATTGTTTTGTTTGTATCACCTCTACGCAATGAAGAGTGAGATGTTGTCATTGCAGAATCTATAGTATCGGTGCCATGTTCATTGAGTGACACTGATGACGCAGAGGGAGATTGTGTGCGCACGCCTTTCCGTCGTAAGAAATCAGCTATACGTGGCACATGTTCGCTTTTTGAAGGATGTGCTATTAATGGTTGATATTCGAGATTCTGGTGAGTGCTGCCGTTGGCTCCAGGCGAATTATTGCTGCCAAGTGTGTAAACTGTTTCTTGCAGTTGTTGGAAGTGCTGTTTATTGCGACGTGCTGACTGCAGTCCAGAGGGAAGTGTGCAGCTAGATATCATCGCATCATTATGACTACGACTAGGGCTACTATAGCCATTCTTGAGTATTGGTTCATGTGCACGATCTCGTTCAATTTCGAATCTATCCAAAACAGATATTATTTCTGCCATAAAATCAATTTTATGTGGAAATACTGGCAGCTCTTCAGGCAACTGTATGCGCCGCTTGTCTATGTCTACAAAGCAAAGTGCAGCCTCTGACCCAATTTTGTGAGAAGTCTCACATTCTGCATGCAGGCCCATGACGAATGGAACCGGCGCATCGAGGAAGTGGTGCAGAGCTGCAGGTAAAATGGGCGCATAAACGTGTGGCCAAACAAAAGGAAAAAGTATTGATGTAATGCATTCACCGATTATCATTAGTTTTTGATAATCTAGAAATAAACACGTAGTGAGCAAATAAAATGCACAAGTTATAGTTCATTTAGTACTCACCATTCGAACGCAGAAGCACTTGATTTTCCAGCAAGACACATGTCAAAAGCTGTATCACGCATTCAACTCCGAGGTACGTAAACAACAGACGTAGCGAAAAATCTAGCAATGGTAGTTCCGTGCTTAGATCAGGACGCTGTAGTATTAAAGCCATTGGTGGCAGATGAACATCCGCTGGTGGCAAGTAAATTCGTATGGATTTCCCTGGTTGAGGTAGCATCACTTCGTAGAGTATATTATAGACATATGATTCGAGACTAATGCCTGGCCCTGGCTGACGAGGAAGACATCTGCAATACAAACAAAATAAGTTATTAAATGTGCAAAGTAGTTTCTTATTTTTAAAATTAAAAACTAACTTAAATAAATTGTTAAGAAAAATTTCAGCAGCAAACGCATATGGAATTTGACATATTAACGTAAGACTTTTGGCAACATAGAGTTTATCCTTAGTAATATCATAGTAACCCTGCGCAGATTGTGGAGCTTGACCGGCCACCTTAAAATGACGTGGCAAAGATCTACTCACAGGGCTGTCTTTAACACGTCCCAGTGAATGAGTTTGCTGTCCATTTGAAAGCTCTGTTATAAACATTGACTGCGAAGATAAATGATTTGTTAAGCTCCTGCACTTTACCAATTAAAGATAATAGAAAAATTAAATATACCTGTAGCGTATGCATTGCACTGCATATATTACGATTACGTATTTCCTCATAGAATACCAGACTGAAGCCGTAACAGCGTTTTCCATCTTCTCTGGTTGTAGCGAATGAATGAAATTTGGGTTCGATATCATGCTTCTGTGTTCTAAAACGCAAGCCTTGTGGCAAAGAGAGCTAAAGAAAATTTAGAACAAATTAGTTTGATTGGTTTTTTATTTGTACTTCTTATTATCTTGAAATTACAGAATATAAAAACTCAATAGGTTGTGTTTGAAATTTCTGATTTGCGAATAAGTTGGCCTTTTATAACTAGTAGAGCTGGAAAATGTTAGTGTGTGAAAAAAAGGTGTAGCAATTGTGCAACAATGACATGTCAAGGTAAAAATCAATCAAAGATGAATACAAAAAAATGTGATTGAAATGGATCTATTCGCTAGTGTCATACTACAGGAAAGCTATTGATTAGAAAGAGGCAAAAACTTGTGTATGTGTTTAGACATACATCGCCTCACTTAAACTAATTTGGTTCATTGTGATGCCGTTGAACACTTTGCCTTCTAATCATCTAAAGATTATTAGACGTCTGCCGCTTGTCATTGACATTTCGACAAGCACATGAAAGAAGAACGAACCCTAAAATGTATGTCTTCTTCTGACGAGAGCAGGACAGGCCGGTTTCATACTCCTCTTCGTCCCTGCATTATTCATTTGGTTAAATATGAGTTATAGAAACTAATTTAGTCATTTTTTGAAAACTGCGATATTTGTTATTATTAAATTTAACCTCATGAGCAATATAAAGCAGTTTAAATTTTTCAATACGAATTCGCACGTGTGAATTCGCAAGTGTGATAAAGGGTTAAAAACTTAACTGAGGAATGATTATTTTGTATTTTGGATATGTATTATTAAAACAAATAAGATTAACTTAAAAACTAATATAACGCATTATTATACTTTTAAGATAAAAATAATTTACAATTTGTGATTAGCTTTTAGTGTAAATTTGAATCTTCAAGTTTCTACTCTTTTATATTCATTATTTTTTATGCTTGTTGCAGTTCGAGCCCACCGAAATAAACAACGATGTTTACTATTTGTTTTTCTTTTGGCCTGAACCGAACCAAATGATTTTTCAATAAAATTTAAATTTTTTCAGTAAGCACAATGATATTAAAAAAGAACATATTATTTTATTGAATTTAACAAGTTTTTAAGCTTACAATTTTGAACGAACAGAACAAGTAATTTTATGAAATATTAATTATTAACAATGCTTTTAACTGCAAGATAACTGGAACTGTTTGAAAAATTTTCCGCTTATCTTTCCTCTGAATTAGATCTTATGAATCAGTATATTTTCTTCTATGTATTCATTATATTTTTTTTTAAATAAAACCTGCATCATAAACTTTCATATCTTTAGTTTTTCCTAAAAAAATCTGTTTTGATAAAAACAATTCAAATCAGTTGTTTTCAATAAAATAAAATAGCTTAAACAAAACACTTAAATATGCGCACGTACCATGCAAATAGCAACAACACAAAATTCATATATTATATATAACAATTTTAAGACATGGTGCTTTAAATTTGTTTTCTTCTTTGACATAGTTGCAAAACAAAAAGTAGATACAGAAATAAGAATTGAGCGCTACTTTAATTGAGCTTAATTGATGATCTTATATTTTTGTGCCTACATATCGTTGCTTTCAGACGATAGGCACAATTCTCATTTGAATCTGCTTTAAGATGTGCCAATATCGTTCTGAAGCAGCGATATGTATTTATATAGGAACAAATGCATGACAAGATGTATATTGTTGTTGTATACAATGTTATCGTTTAAAACTAAACACATTAGTGATAAGTTGTATAGATGCTTAACAAAACATCTGTTGTTCAGATAAGAGGCAACTAATTTTTTTAATGTAAACCGTTATTATTATAGTTGAGACATAAGGGATGAAAGTAATTGTTCTAATTAATACGGATTATTATACATACCATACAAACTCCATGAGCATCAAAGGGATTCCAAGCAACTTGTTCAGGGTAGTGTGCCAAGGGTTTACTTTTATAGGCACGATCCAGTGGAGAACAATGTAAGTTATCGCCTGTACACATAGAATACGGGAGACAAATAAAAGGTACAGAGCATTAAAATATAGAAGGAGGGGTTAAATTTCATCCTAAGGGTTAAAACACGAAGAAAAAATTTTCGAATAAGAACATTATTAAGCAACCCACATATATACAGAAGAAAACAAAGAAGAAAATTCCTTAAGTTACGAATACAGTAAATGATTGTAAGAAGCTAATTCCATCAAATTCTGAAATGCCAATTTTATATTAATATAGATTTAATAATTTCAATAGGAGTAGCAAACAGTTCACATTTCAATTTAAAAAGATAACATTTTTTAAGATAAGAAAAAAAAATTATTGATTCGACTCACCAGCAAAACGATCTGGTTCCAATCCCGTATCTAAATCCAGGCCACAAATCACAAAATAATCAGCAAATCTAGAAAATTGTGGATCCGATTCACGCTTGAGCTGCTTCAGTTCATTCGTGGACATTTCACCAGGTGAAGTTGGTGAGGTAGCTGCAACGATGACGTTGACTCCCGCCTCTGCTGTTCCATTGATGTTTTGTGGCTGTGTCAAACTAGCAAAAGAACAACGTTCAATAGTTTCTGCAGTGCCAGCATTAGAGTTGCTGCTGGAATTGTTAAATTTTCTCATTGTCTTTTTTCTATCAATGGCATGGTACGGCGATTGTTGCTGCGTCACGGAAGAAGCCACAATTGTTTGAGCTGAAGAAACGGATACTGCTGCAACAGTATTTGGTTCATTAATCATTAATTTGTTTAATCGTCTACCAACATTTTCTGTAGTCATAATTTGTACTTATTTCTTGTTGTTTGAAGCTGTTTGTGCTGATGCTGCCGTAGTGGTAGCACTCAGTGGTAGCACTAATTATCAAGGACGGTAAAACTGCTGCTACTGTATTCCAATTAGAACTTATCCGTTATCACTTGCAAATATATTCCAAATAAACGTTTATTTAAAACATTCCAATTATATCTATAGCTTAAAAAAATTGTAGGCTCGCAATTAGTTTTTTATTATGAAAGTTTATATTATTTGCTGCCTTTGTCGACGCCTCTGCGATGCTCTTTTGGTTATGATGTTGTAGTTGTTTTTGTTGTTTTTTTTCTGCGTTTGCTTCTTGTAGTTCATCAAATTATCAGCCAACATTTTCACTTTCCAAATTTTATTTCTACTCCCACATTATCCGTTTTTAGTTAATATCAACTTTATAATACTCTGGTTTATTAATTGAACTTAAATTTTGCGCAAATCTTTTTGATGAAAATATCTACGAATTCAGTATGATAATTTTTCCGACTTTCAGCACTTTCTAAATACACAATATAGCAAAATTTTATTTGATTTTTCAACAATTTGTCTTCTTTACTTTCTATCAATGTTGCACAAGTGCAGGCCTTACTACCATTGTAAAAACGTTTTTATTCTTTATGTACGAAGTACCATGGCATAATAACAAGATAGGCTCGATACGGAGCGACTTTAATAAGTACCTCTTATACTACGTTTACAAATTTTTCAATGAAGCAGCAACAAATATAGCAATAAATATAGCAAATGCTCTTACGCCACCAAATATATATAATCAAAAATCTATTTTTCTTAAACCTATTACACAACAAGAAATACACAACATTATTACTAACCTTAACAGTAATGCAGCGAAAGGCGCAGACAATATATCGGTTAAGGACCTAAAATTACTCTCACCAGCAATATCAAAAATCTTGGCTAAAATGGTAAACAAATCTTTTACAACAGGGATCTTCCCAAATTGCCTTAAAAAAGCTATCATAACGCCTATACATAAAAAAGGAAGAAAAGATAACTGTGAAAACTATAGACCAATTTCTGTGCTTAGTGCAGTCAGTAAAGTGTTCGAAAAGGCGATTGATAGCAGAATAGAAAATTTCATAAACTCTACAATCCGGTTCGATAGCAACCAGTTTGGTTTCTTGGCTAGCAGTGGAACGGAGTCCGCAATCACAGCCTCTATGGAAAAAATATATGATGCGTTGGATGAAAAAAAAATAGTTGCGGCCACATTTATTGATTTATAGAAAGCATTTGATCTTGTCGAGCATGAAAGGTTACTAAATATGATGAACGATATGGGCATACGAGGAACGGCAAATAAACTTATACAAACGTATCTAAACAACAGGTCTCATGTCGTTAAAATAGATGGCGAATACAGTAGTGAGCTCATAACCAAAATTGGTGTTCCACAGGGATCGATTCTAGGACCCCGGCTGTACTTACTCTACATAAATAACATAAGGAACTGTAGATTTAAATCAATATACAACATCTATGCTAATGATACAAACTTTTTAACAACAGCTAGGACAGCAGAGGAACTAGAAGAAAACATCAATCACGACATGAAAATGTACTATGACTGGGCTTGCGGAAACAGATTGAGTATTAATATACAAAAAACAAATTACATAGTATTCCGACCACATAACAAAATGGGAATTAACATCGAAGTAAAAATCAACAACATCGAAATACAAAGAATGCAACACACAAAATACTTAGGGATGATCATAGATGAAAGGCTTGATTATGAAAACCACATCAAATCAATAAAAAATTCAATAACACCAATAATAGGGGCAATCAGAAGACTTGGATCAATAGATGAAAAAGCAGCGAAACTAATATATACTGGACACATAATGTCAAAAATTAGATATAATATATGCAGCTGGAGCCAATGCACAAAATTTCAGATTGAACAAATTGGAAGATTGATGAACAAATCACTCAGAGTTCTTTTCAATAAAAGCACATTCACTTCAACAAAAGAACTATACAAAACAACTAAACAAATGGACATCAACCAACTGATCTATGCAGAAAAATGTAAATATATTTACAAAATCAAAAACAACATATTTAAAACAAACATGGTTCTAACCACAAGAAACACAATTCATCAACACAACACACGACATAAGCACAACTTCAACATACCACAAGCAAGAACAACTAAACAACTAAATAGTCTGACGCACAGCGCAATAAGACAGTACAATATCTTACCGGATGAAATAAAAAATGCAAGAAATATTAATATCTTTAAACAAAAATTAAAAATATATATAATGAATCTAAGATAAATAGTTAAGCATGATCTCATAAATGTGATATTTTTATAATTATATAAAATATTTATTTGCTTATTTAATCTTTTAAACTTAATTGTATATCCTCTTATACACGGAATAATATTCCGTCTGAGGATTCTAGAAGCATGTTATTAACAACAAAAACTAAATTAATTTTTTTACGTATACACCATACAAATTATATAGAACAAAATTTCATATGTCCCTGTTTATACTCGTCAAGACTTGACGGTCAAGTTTTGCGTATTCCATTTAAAACTTGACGATTCAATTTACACTCGTCAAGAGTTGACGGTCAATTGTTTATTTTACTCCTCCCTTTTCCTTCTCAAGTTTGTACTGATGACGCCGAAATAAAATTGAAAATAACGGGACAACGAACGAACACAAAACGAATTGCCCAAGAATTGACGGTACGGTCAATTTCTTTCTTTCCCTTTTGTTACGACTCCCGCTCCACCGAACGCAAGACTTGACCGTCAAGTCTTGACGAGTATAAACCGGGACTATGTAAACATTTAAAAAATGGGTTGTGAATAAAGTTACTAATTACTAAAGTAACAAATAAGTACTAAAGTAACATAGTCCAATTTTAGATTTGACGTTATGCCGCCGATATCGCTCAACGATTTTTTCATATTTTCTTTTGTTATGAATATGATTCAAAGCAAACATGGAATACGGCCAAGCAATTTTTCTTGCTATTTCACGCTTTGTTGATGGGAGTGAAAGAGTAAGTGCGACAAATCGGCGCAAAATAGCTAGTACCGCCCATTTTTTTACGATTTTTATTTATCCCTTCTCCTCAGCTCCCGTGCCAAAGAATAGCAAAAATTAGAATATCGGTGAGAGAAATCGTTGGCATATCGCTTTGCCTAAAATGGGACATATAGAGATTAAAACGAGGTTAAAGCCCTCGACGAGATTAATTCCTAAATCCAGACATCAACAAAAAATTTTTGTTTCGTTGAGCATTGAAAAACGAAATTATCAAAATAATTGTCCCCCTTTCCCCCCTTACTACAACCGTTTTCCCCCTGGCCACATTAGACAATGAAAAACTTTAAATGAATAATTAATATGCATTTTGTTGATATATTTGTTTATTGCTTTAAAATTAGTTTAGTTTAAAATAACAAAAAATATACATATTCACCTTATTCATGACTAAAGTATGTATATGAAATTTGTTTAACAAAATTAAAATTTCTAATGGGTAGCCAACATTGGCTACCAAAAAATAAGATTTTAATTTTAATAATTTTTTAACCCGCATCCATAGGAACTTTTGAGAAATTAAAAGCACGTTGTGCACCAATTTGATGCAGATACAAAAAGAATATATAATGCATTGAAATGTGTTTAATTTTAAAATTTTTTTTTATGCATGATGAATGTTTATTAATTTTAAAATAAGAAAAACTGCAAATCTTAATTCTAGCAAAAATTTAAGAAAGCAAAAGATTTAACTCAAAACATGTATGTTTGTTCTTAATATATAAATCTGAATAAAAAATTTGCTTCAATATGATGCAAATCTTAATTCTAGCAAAAATTTAAAAAAGCAAAAGACTTAACTCAAAACATGTATGTTTGTTCTTAATATATAAATCTGAATAAAAAATTTGCTTCAATTTATGGAAACGACGGATGCGGGTTAATTAAATTTTTTTATTTGTTTTACTTAAAAAATGTCTTATCGCGCATTCTTTACTGAAAAAAGTCTGACCTCTTTTGAGCTGAGAAAAGAGCGGAAAAAATTACACATTTTTTTCATATGATATTGGCTGCACTCTTGTTTTGAATTCCGATTTATTTACGATTGAAGTTATGTATAGTGCGGTACTGCATGGAATTTTTAAGAAATACTCATCGAGCTGTTAAATTTTCTTAAAAGTGACCACTTTAATCAAAATTATTTTGGATTCAATTTAAATAAATTTTCAAAATTGGAACATTTTGCTTCTCACAATTGTCATAGCATATAATATTACTGTCAACATTTTTGTTTTATGTTGGTATTACTAGAGAGCAGAATGCAGAACCGCCGAATTTTACTGGTCAGCAAATTCTGCATTTGTTATACTTTTGCGGTCAGAATTTTCGAGAAAATAACATGATTTATTTTGAGGTAAACATTTTTTTTTTAGAAAAGAACGGAAAAAATGCAAAACTCTTGAAGAGGTCAGAAAAAATGTAGAATTTTTTCCAGAAAAGAATGTGCTATTATACAAATGCTAGCCCATTTCGCTTCTATTTCTTATATTTCTAGCCACTTTAAACTAATCTTGTATTTTTAACTTCATTTTATGACAAAGTCCTGAATTAATTTTTATATTATTTTTTATGTATTACATGAGATTAGTATCATGTATAAAAAGATCTACATATAAATTAACTGTTTTTTAATAAATATGTGTAATGTATCCATTTCACATGTTAAAAAATTGTTTTTTTTTTATTTAAATGAAAAAACAAAAAATTTCCCCCCCAAAATTCATGCCTGTCCCTTCTGTTTTCTTGGTCTGGCTACAGGGCTGTAGCCATAGAAAAGTTAACCCTATTCTGAAGTAGATTAATAATTAACCACCTTGTTATTTTCTAAAAAAAAGTTTGCAACTCTGTATATATTGGGAATTGCAAAACTGCAAGTGGGAATAAAGAATATTGACTTATTGGAAGTCAATAAGGGCTATGTTATGGTGGCTTTGATATGATCCGCGGTTACGTGTTTTCATTCTAAAACACAAATGTAAATAATTTCACAACCCAGTCAGAAACCTAGCTGTTAAATATGCCTTATGTATGGCATATACGTAACGACTTTGACGTTAAATTCTTATAAAATTCTCCATACATTGCACATTAAATTTGTTCTAGCATCATGGTAGATATATGGACAAATGCTCATCTATGTGATCTGACCTCTCTATCTGCCATCCATGTTTCGCCGATAAGAAAAAGTACATCTAAACTGCTTTGCTCGGCCATGTGCACGCCGAGCAAACGAGCATCGTCTGACCTCACATACTAAAACTGGTAAATTTTTTTTTTTCGATGTGAAAACGTGAAATTTAATTCCATTTTGGTAAATATTTGTAGTGACGAAACAAAACAAATATTTTTTTAAACTCTAAATTAAAGGCTATGAATTACTTGCAAAACCGTATTAAAATGATCGGCCTTTTTCAATGTTATCGAACTTGTGTGCTACGAAAAACAACCTTGCTGAGCTGGGAAAGCAATTGGAATCACTACGATTTTCTAAGTTTAGCCTAAAAAGCGACATGGACTTGTAGGAAAAAGTAGCTTCTTTTAAAAATTGCATGGAAAAAACTCTTTTACAGAACTAACAATTTAATGACACTTCCACCGCTGAAAGAAAATTTCAAGACCTTGCTTTAATAAAAAGAAAACTAAGAAACAGACTCAATCTTAAAACCTTAAGTAATATGATGTTTTCCAAAGGATTAATTAATAGTGAAAATAATCTGAACTTTGTATGGTCAGCAAAAAAAAAATCTGTATGAGCATACATCTAGATTGACTTTAGTTTACAAAAAGTGAAACAGCTGTGTATATTCCTTACAATGCTCCTGCTTTCTTTTATTTCATATTTTGTGGTTGTTTAACAAAGTATACATAGCGCACAAAAGGGATAAGTGAAAATAATTAAATGTTTAGAAAAGTTTATTTTGGTCTTAAATTTCAATAAATTTCAGTAAAAAAAATAAAAATATAAGCGTTTCTGGAAATTTTAAAATTTTCACTTATCACTTTTGTGCTACCACCGATATACAGTGGTTGGCCAAATTAATATTGACAACTTTTAAATTATGAACTTATCATTATATCAATTAATAAACAAAAGTTAGTTTTTTTCGTAAAAATACTAAAAAATCAAAATGCATTTTTAACTATATTTCATTTAGTTAAAATAAATACTTGTTATAAATTCACAATGTTACATTAGTATATTAAATGATTAATTGAATTAATTGTTCTCGAAGTGTAAAGATATTTTAAGCATATAGAAAGTGATTTAGATTTATAAAAACATTTTGAAGAAAGTAAACTTCACCAAAAAATTACAGGTAGTGTTGTTTTTTTATGACAAATAAGGTAAAACGTTTTCATTAAGCTGGAACAACTTTTGCTAATAACTTCTATGTCATATGAAAGCAAGTTTAACATGCAATTTTTAGTTTTTATTATTTTTACAACAAAACAAACTAGTTGTAATTTTTTGTACAACGAATATGACAATAAACTCACATTTTAAAGGTTGTCCCTATTAATTTGGCCGCCCACTGTATATGTTTCTAAGCTTAAGCATTGAAAATTTCTATGGTTCAAAAATTCAGTATATATGTTCGTTGGATACTTTAAAACTTAGTTTAAATAATTAATTTTTTATTGATCATATTTGATAAACTTTTGTTTTGGATGTGAAAATTTTTTCTTAAATGTCAAAATTTTATTGAAATTTTGGTAAAAAAAATTTTAGGCTGTGGCAAACCTGCTCACATATAGCGACAAAAAATCGAACTACATATAAGTCATAAAATTTAAATTTTTTTTATTTGAGAACAAATTTAATTCAAAGTAAATAACAAGAAAAACAGATCGCCATTTTATTTAAATTTTTTCTTTTCTTCTTAAAATAAGAACTGTGCTTATCTGTAAATCATTTTTCTAAGCAATTGTCAAACAAAACTATTTCGATATGTATGTCACTATTTTCATACCACATACATAGTATAATTTCGTTCATGGTTTCAATACTAATAGTATCAATACCAGTGATGTTCCTCGACGCGTCGTATTTAATTGTCGACATTTTGGTGTCGATATAAACAAAATGTCAACAAAATGCATTACTGCGAAAATGCAATTTCTATTTAGATTATGCTGATTCTTAAATTCTTTTGAAAAGTCGTTTAATTAACACAAACTAACAAATTTTACAATTAAGCAAACAAAAACCATGCCCAGAAGGCGTAAAAATAAGGAATACGCCGAACTTGGACTCAATTTAATTAAATATCATAATAAACATGCAGCCTATTATATTAATTATCTACACGTAGTTAAAAGCAATTGTCTACACGACATTGTCAATAAATTCTCTTGACAATAGTTTTGTTGACATCAAGTTGTCTACGCCGCACATCACTGATCAATACCATATGTATGTTCTTAGTCCCGGCTTATACTCGTCAAGACTTGACGTTCAAGTTTTGCATATTCCCTTTTAAACTTGACGATTCAATTTACACTGGTCAAGAGGTGATGGTCAATTGTTTATTCCATTCCTCCCTTTTCCTTCTCAAGTTTGCACTGATGACGCCGAAATAAAATTGAAAATAGCGGGGCAACGAACCAACACAAAACGAATTGCCTAAAGGCCCAGTTATAATAGACGTAATGTAAAGTAACGTAATGTTGTCAACTGTCATCGTGACGGGACGTAATGTAAGAAAACGTTGTAGCAATTATAATAGGCAGTAGCCAGGCAGTTATTTGTCGTAAATAGTTGCACGTTCCTGTACAAATACAATTAAATCTTCGTCAACCCTAGCTGTGGATACATAAAACTATCACATTAATGACGAAAACTCAACAAAAAGCGTAGTTCAACAATATGAAATAGCGCAATAATCGAATCTAACCTCAATGTTTAGTTGCTCTTTGAACAGACGTAATGTGAAGTAACGTAGAAATCGAAATCCAACGGATCTTTACGTCCCGTTACATTACGTTACTTCTATTATAATCACTTGTATAAGAAAAGTATTGATTGAAACAGTAAGTGACAGAACACACTGCTGCAGTGGCATTTCACTGCATTACGTTACGTCTATTATAACTGGGCCTTAAGAATTGACGGTATGGTAAATTTTTTCTTTCCCTTATGTTACGATGTCCGCACCCACGAACACAAGACTTGATCATCAATTCTTGTCAAGTATAAACCGGGACTTAGCATAAGCTTAGGACACTTGACAAGAATTGACGGTAAATTTTTCCAAATTTCCTTTTAAACTTGAAGTTCACGTTTATACACATCAAGAGCATGGTATAATTATTTTACAAATTAGTAGCGTAGACTAGCTTTCTTCTCACGAGCGGCGATGAGTAGTTGTCAAAATTGCATTGTTTATTGCTGTTAATGCAATTAGTGAAAGAAATGTGAAAAATAAGCAACTACTTAAACAAAGCTAGTCAATCGCAGCAAACCAAAAACATTCCAATAAACTTCGTGAACAAATTTAATGAATCAAAGAAAAGTTGAAAATAAGCACATAGCTAGTTAACAGCTGCAAACTACAACCCCTTTAGCTGCTTTTGACAACTACCAATAGCCAAAAAAATGTCACGGCTACCTTGTCAAATAATTATACCATGATTAAGAGTTGACGTTCAATTCTTGTTATGAAACGACGCCGTTGCTGCACAAATAACGGGACAGAGAACAAACACAAAATTTATTGACCAAGAATTCACGGTACGGTCAATTTTTTCTTTCCCTTTTTTCTGACGTCTTGATCATCAAGTCTTGACGAGTATAATCCAGGGGCCGAATTACAGCATCCGTTACTTCGTTTCCATGGCGAGTTGAGTCGGGATTACTAGGGATTAACTCCCCATGGAAACGCGAGTTGAGTTGAACTTCGTTAAATCCACAAAACTCTACGAAACTTATTAGCATTAGCTAATTCTATCTGTCAAAGTGAATAAGTTCATTTATCACAAGAAAAAATGGCGAGTGGAAGAGTTTTTCGGAGTGCTGCAGAATTTTTTCTGTTGATTGAAATATTTAAAGAAAAGAAAATTCTTGATATAATGGATGGAAAAAAATTTAGAAGAAGTGAAATATATAAAATTGTCGAAAGTGAGTTTAATAAAAGGGACATCGTAAATAAAAATATTGTGTATATTGAGCACAAGTGGAAAAAACTAAAAAAAATTACCATTGCAACTCGACTCGATGTTGTACATGGAAACACTTTTGATCTTGAAACGCCATTTTGTCAACTTGACGAAAACCCAGCTCAGATTCAACTCGCCATGGAAACGTATTACGTGATCGAGCAAAATTGTACAAGATTGATAGGCACTTGTCTCGTCGTGCCCTTCGTAATTTTGCTCGATCACGGATGCTGTAATTCGGCCCCAGGACTTAATAAAAGCATTTTTGGCAGTTTCAATTCAATACTATAAAGGGTGTATTTCTTTATTCATTCCAGATAAAGGAGAGAACGAATAGAATAGATTGCTGTTTATCCAGAACAGAATGAATAAAGAAACAGTATTGGAAAAGAAAGAAAATTTTGTTTTTATTAAAATCAGAAACATATTTTTCATATTTAATTAAAGACAACAAATACACCAGATAAAATTTAAAAAATAAAAATGCAACAAAGCAATCTAAAACATTTAATGTAAAAAAATTTTCCATTTTCATTTAACGAAGTTTTACTTCAAACAATCGAATATAACCTCACATACAAGAAATATTCTTTTTATTCTACCTTAGCTGATAGTATAAAAAGAACGCGTTCGGAATATTTCATAAGAATAAAGAAATACAAAAAGAATATTCCGGATAATTAAAACTGAATAAAGAAACAAAAACAGTCATTCCGAACATCTGGAATGAATAAAGAAATACTGCCAAAGTCTCAATAAAGTAGTACTTCTACTACTTCAAATGGACGAAAGAAATTACTTGTGCAACACTGTTGTGTGCACAGATTGTAAATGTTCAGTGGTCATTTTATGGTGAGCATTTTGTGAATAGATTTTGTATTCGTAAAATTCAAGGTTCGTGTGTCTACAACAAAAGAATATTGTATATTTTACCATCAAATTATACATAAAAAGTATACTACTCTCTAAAAACATTGTCTTTAATTCTTTACTTTTCTAAGTTGCAGAAAAAATTACTTCCAGCGGGTATTTCAATGACTACCCCGCTGGTTTTGCCGACTGGTTATTAATCTACTGGAGTTAATTTTGTGAAAAAATTTGCAACATGGCTGGTGGTAACACGCCGCGCGTTATCCAGGTGACCAACATCGCTCCGCAAGCTACAAAGGATCAGATGCAAACGTTGTTTGGTAACATTGGTAAAATCGAAGAAATACGTCTCTACCCTACTGTGCGTGACGTGTCTTGTCCTGTGCAGTCTCGAATCTGCTATGTGAAATATGTGGACAGCACTTGCGTACCGGTGGCTCAACATCTAACCAACACTGTGTTTATCGATCGTGCGTTAATTGTTATTCCCGTGCTTGCGATACCAGAGGAGTACCGTGCACTTGAAATGTCTAAAAATGGCACAATTGTGCCAGGACTTCAAAAGCCTGATTCCAAACTACCACCAGAGGTCATCAATCGCATAGAAGGCCAATCGCCGCAACAGGTAATTCTGACGAGAGTTTGATTGAGGTGGACATTTTTGTTATTTACTTTTTTCATTTCAGGTTATTAAAACTTATGATCCCAAGCTAACTGATAACAATCTACCCGATTATCCTGCGCTACCATCATTCTACGATGCTCGCAAAATTGAGGAAATCCGTCGCACTATAATTGTATGTGATGTCAAGAACGAGTGGCGCTTAGATGACCTGATGGACTGCTTCCAGCGTGCCGGTGAGGTTAAATATGCCCGCTGGGCTGAAAAGGACAACAAAACGTATTGCATGATTGAATTCTGTGAACAGCCGAGTATTATTCATGCCCTCAAAATGCAAGGCCTTGATTTCAAAGGTGGCTATTTAAGTGTTTATCATGCCACGGACTCTATCACCAAGCCCGAGGCTAAATCAAACGAGGCTGCACAGGCAGAAATTGAAGAAGCAATGACAATTGTAAAGGAAGCTCAGAATATGATATCAGCCGCAATTGATCCTGTTATCGGCATGCTGGCCAAGGATAAACGTCGTCGATCTCGATCACGTTCTCGTTCTCGTGACAGACGCACTAGTCGTTCACGTTCTCATCGCTCACGTTCTCATAGGCGTTCTCGCTCACGTACACGCAAGCGTACCTCCCGAAGCAAGTCTAAACGACGTACACGTTCACGTTCAAGGCGTTCGCATTCACGTAAACGTTCGCATTCTCGCAAGCGTTCACACTCTCGCCGCAAAACAAGTCGGTCTCGATCCCGTTCCAAACGACGCACACGTTCACGGGAACGCCACAGCAAACGCTCCCGTTCTCGTCATCGTCGCAGCACATCAAGAACTTCACGTGTCAGACGATCGCGCTCACGTGGCAAACGTTCGCGTTCACGTGACCGCAAACGTTCGCATCGTACACGCGAGGAGAAGCGAGTGCGTTCGACACGCTCACGCAGCAAACGTCGTACACCGTCTCCGACCTCTCTACGCTCACATTCAAGCCGAAGCAAGGATCTTGCGCTATCTATAAAATCTTCCTCCAAGCGCCGATCATCACGCACACCTGAACGCAAGCTTAAAGTTATTTCAGAGGAGTCTATTAAGCGAGACTATGATGCTGAGGAAAAGCTTGGAACACGTTCAAGCACTGAATCCAAGTCACGCAAATCGGTTAGCATGGAGAAGTCTGACAACATGGATATTTCTAACTCACCCTAAATAAAAAAACTAGGACCATAAAGGAGGAAACTAGGTGTAAAGATGGTCATTATATAAGTTATACGAAATTGAATTCAATCGTTAATTTATAAAATTTGCTTTTAAAAATTTTATTTTGCTGAGTTCATGAATAAATCCTTTAATTAAATTATTAATTGCATCTCGCAAAAGAAAGAAAGTACCTATCCTTAAAGGCAAGATAATTATACGCAATCCCCAATGAAAGGTGTTTTCTTAATAATATATTGCTAATTAGTTTTATGATCTATTGAATAATTACATGAATTAAGATTGTGAGCTTTAGACCAACTGAGTTTTCAAGAAGGCAACAACACCAACAACAACAACTCTGTATAGGAGTCAATCACCTAGCTGACTAGACAGTCTGTTTCGGAAATCGCTACATATTCCTCATCAGTAGTATTTGAGTGATTAAGCTGTGATCAACTCACTGTTTAAACTAGCATATGAATGTGCAGATCCTCTAATTCATTCTTATGAATTGTATGGCTGCTAATCATATGACACTTCAAAGCAGTAGGCCATTTTAGATCACCGCCATCAACTCTATCAAGGGTTGCCATCTGTTCTAGTTGCTTCTTCATTTATTTCAATATTCATTGGTCCATGATCCATTGCACCATAGAAATGAAACGAGTTTTTACTTCGCCTGAAGCTATTGCATTGTATCGATATTTAAACGATTAGAGCTTGGCCGATCTTTAGACGAACACCGCCACGTCTAAACCTTAAGATGAAATTATAAAATCTTCGCGAGTTTCTGAGAAGAATTTTCATTGTTTGCACATTCGATAAAAAGCAATGATATACACATTAGAATTAACCTTTAAAAAATATTTTTAAAACCCCACAATATTTTTCTGAAATTTGACATAAATAGATGGAAAATAATAGAAAAAAATTAAATAATTCGCTGGCTATTTAGGTAATTCAGACTAGTGGAGGACCCTACAGGCAGCTTAGTCTTAGCTATGGAGCAGGCCATTGATGCTATCCTCAACTTGAGTCATGCTTCGGCCCCAAGTGGACAAAGTTTTGACGACAACTTAGTCGGCCGAAATGCAACAGTTCCTGCACTAATGTCGCAAGACTATGGCGTGTTATCGTGCCTGAAGAAGAACACATTACAATACTAAACAAGATACATTACAATACTATAATATAATACCATACATACAATACGAGTACATCACAATACTATAATATACCAGTGAAAATTATTTTAACATTTTAAAAACAAAAATTATTACTAAAATCAATTTTGTAGCACGATGTAGCACGAAATATGACTGAAATCGAAACTAAAACTTTTATTATTTCACTAAAGATTAACAGGGAAGATGGAAATTATCACAGGTAGCCAGGAACTTCCAGTGGATTACATCTATAATTACATCTAGAAATTATATAGTCTCTTATACTATATAGTATAAGATTCTATATACTATATTCTTCTCCAAAAAAGAACTCAACAGTATGTTTCATTTCACGGAAATGAAATGCTGCTTTGAGCAAGATTTTCAAAAAATCACCTTTGGATGGCAATTTTCTGCAAGAATGAAAGACTGCACACATTTCACCGATTTTCATATCTGGATAAAAACATTTAATAAATATTTACGGACCTATGATTAAACTATCAGTTATACCTAAGCTTTTCGATAAAATCGTGAATAAAAGGTAATTTACTTTAGTACGAAACAGTATTTCTACACATCAACATAGTTTCTTTTGTGGAACGTTCAATAAATTTTAACCTAGCAGCTTTTTAAAATTTTTGTGTTAATACTGTTTAATCTGGTTCACAAGTTGACGTTTTGTATACTGACCTTTCTAAAGCCTTTGATAGTCTTCAGCATGATATATTGCTAATAAAGCTTGACAAAGGGGAGGTCCACTTGCAAATGTATTGCTCTAACGATCTCCCGTAAACATTATCCATTCAAATACAATTATAGTTATGATAGCAATAGAAATTTTTTTAAGAGACAAACAATTTAAGGATCTTGGAGTATACTTTGACTCTAATGGCGTTTTCGTTTCTCGAAAAAATGTTAAATTTTTTCTGCCCTCTTTTTGCCATCTTTGAAAAATCTGATATTTTTTCTTCTTTTGAGGTTAACATTTTCGCGAAAAGAACACAATTCAATTTTAGAGGTCACTATTTGTATATTCAAGAGGGCAGAATTTCCAAAAAGGGCAGGAAAAAATGTTGCATTTTTTCGAGAAACGAAAACGCCATTAGTTTAGTTTTGAAACACAGCTAGAGTACGTTACACCAAAAGCAAACTCTCAATTCGTTACGTCTAAAATAATATTTTTGAGCTTAGTTAGGTCACTTTGAGAATATGGGGGTACAATTTAGGATCCATTTTACAAAAGCTCAATTAATAGAATCGAAAACATTCAAAAACGCTTTACAAGGTTCGCTTTAAGACGAACTTACTCATGGGAAAATATGCGATTACTTCGCATACATAGTCTGGCCCAAAGGCGTGTAATGGCCAATATTCTGTTCATTAACCCTCGGATGGACTATGTCGTCTGGCCAAACGAAATGGTTTTTAATTTTTGAATAACTTTGTTTATAGTTGCTTGATTGGCAAACGCTCTCGTGATTTTTCGAGTATATTTTCACTCTTTATGACAAGTATAAAATCGAAAAGTTCTGTAAATGTTTGTAGTGATAACTTTTGTCACACAGTCAAATTCATATATGGGCCTGGCCACACGAAATTATTTTTTCTTTTTGAATAACTTTGTTCCTAGTTGTTCGATTGGCAAACGCTCTCTTGGGCTTACGAGCATGTTTTCCTTCTATATGAAAAATGTGGGTAGTTATAGCTTTCGTCACAAAGTAAAATTCTTCATAAGTGGACTATATCGTCTGCCCAGACGAAATTATTTTCTGATAGATTATAGCAAGATATTTTGTTCAATTTCATATTCTTCTCTTAACCTGGGTTCGTCAGATAACAAGATAAATATTGCTCAAACATACATGTCATGCATATGTATAAATACTCTGAAGCATAAAACTACCGTTAGCCTACCTGTCATTATGCTATATCTTCGTAGTTGGGCGCACCTCTGATTTCGTCTGGTCAGACGACAAAGTCAATTTACTGTCTATCGGATTATTACCCATCCGAGGGTTAAAGATATTATTGGTGGTAGAATTAACACTCCAGAACTGTTGGCCCTTATTCCCTTTCATATTCCAGCTCGTTCTCTCAGAGGAAATCAATTATTCCACATTCGGGGTGTTCACTAGAGTGGACCTTATTTTAAAAAGACCACCCCAAGGGCTCAAACTGTTGTAATTGATGATAAAAAAATTCGTGAAAAATATTAGCATGATCGGATGCATATAAGCCCATGCGCACACGGCTTAATGTTTGCACAAGTGCATGACAAAAAATAACGATTAAATTGCATATTTGTTTTAAGAATAAGTTGCCATAAAAATATTGCATGAAAACTAATTAGACGTATGGCAATACTATCCCAAATTTTTTATTTTTTTGAAAATGAAAATTTTACAGAAGCTATTTTAAAATGCCAAAAATAATTGCAAAATATAATTACTACCAAAACAATAATAAAAATATTTGCAAGTTTACTTATCGAATACATTGGTCTTCAATTATCTTTTAACCCTTTCAGTGGATTTGCCCAATATATTGGATATGTCAGAAAGTAATTTTTATTTTTATTTTAACAACGCTTTTTTAAAATCAAATTGTTTGGTTCTATGAAAAAAATGAACCAACATTATAAAAATAAATTTAGAGAGATATTTGACACTAAAGTCAGCTGGATTTTTGATTTTGTGCCGAAGAAAAGCAAAAAAAAATTAGAAAGAAAAGCAAGGCCTATTTATAAGAAAAAATCGACCGGACAAAAATCAAATTTATGTTTTTTTATCTTTTTGTGGCTTTAATGATAATTATACTAAGAGGGTTTAAAAAACAAAAATCTAAAGAGTTGTAAAATCTTCAAGGGATTAAAAAAGTTTTTGTGCCTAACAGCAAAACAATTTTTTCTTTGTACAAACTTGCAAAACGTAAGTAGCGCAGTTATAAATCAAAGGTATTTTTTTTTAATTTTTTTAGGACCTAAATGATAGGAATATAACCTCAAAAAATATTTTATTCTTAGTTTAGCCTAGCCATTGAAAGGGTTAAAATCAAAATGATATCACAGTTACCATTATACGCTCTGTTTATTCCACGATTTGTATCGTAAGCTATGTATGTAAAATCCCTTACATTTTTGTTGTAGAAAAATACGCTTTTGTGAATATATCGCTTTTACGATATTAGCATCACAAATACGACTTTCTTTGAATACCACTATTATTTCATTGTGGTGTTTCTAAATTTTTAAAACTTCTTATACATATCGTATTTTTTAATAAGTATCGGATTTTTGTGGATTTTTTAAATGCATATGATATTTTTGGTAATATTTTTAAAAAGCGTGGTATTTTGGGGTAATTTTTAATGATTGGGGGATTTTTTTTTTTGTATTAATTAATTGCGGTGGGTAGTTACAAAAAAAAAAAAATTAATATTATAGAAGATTTATAAATACAAATACATACAAATATTTATACACATAATTGATTTTACTCTTTAAAGTTATATTTTTCAGCTCTATATTTGAAGACATCTTTTGTGGAATGGGTTTTGAATACTCCAATTGTTCTTTTGTTTTTTATCACATCCGGTAATCCGTAAAAAGCTTTCGGTCCTGCCTATAGGTATCGTTGTTTGGTAACTTCTCTGCTGCATCTCGCTACGACAAGGTTGCTTCTGTTCATGGTGTTGAATCTGTGGTTATGTTTTTGTAATTGAGTAGTGTTGTAGCTTATGTTGTTTATATTTAGACCTGTAGTATTAATTGGTATTGTTTAAGTATGGGCAGGATGTTTTTGTACTTTCCTTGGTAAACTATGGTAACGCATTGGTAGTCCAAAGATGACTTTCATTGATTTGTTTTGCATTACCTGTATTTTTTTCAGTTCCGTAGTGTTTTTATGTGCCCAACACATAGTCATGTATGACAGGTGGGTGTGAACCAGCGATATGTATATCAGGTGCTTTGTATCAATCGAAAGTTTGTTTTTGAACTTACGTAGCAAACCCAGTCCGTATGATGTCTTTTTTGTATATTTTGTTTGTGCTCGTTCCAATTCAGCTTTTTTGTTACCGTGAGACCTAAGAACTTGACTTTTTCCTCCTCTGTCACTTCTGTTTCATTTACCGTGAATTTGAATTTTTCTGCTGTGCTGCGCTGCGGTTCGTTCATAGGGTTGAAAGGTGACTTTCGTCAACCCCCTCATGCTTGCGAATAATCAACGATCTGCTTGCAGCGAAAACAATTATTGCCTAATGAAAAATGCCTAATCAAAAAGGCCTCTATTCAAAATTGTATTAAAGTACGAACTTGTGCAACATTGGATTCAATACTTTTCGTGCACCTCTGGCATGGGCTGGTGCTCCCTTTTCTTTTCTCTTTTTGCTTTTTCTGGGAACAAAAGTGCAGTAGAAGAATTAAAATTTTTCATTCTTCGTTGTTATTTCGTGAGTGGAAAACATCTTCGTTGCCGCAATCGCTTGGAAAATTATTTGGGAATTAATTACTTTCAAAGTGTATAAAAAAAGAAACAAAATTAATTGAAGATATCTTTTTATCTTCATTCAATTTAAATGAAAGACGTTTCAATATAAATTAACTAAGCAATTCTTGTAAAAAGATATTTAAAAATTGGAAAACGTTTAAAAGAAAATTTTTGCTATTGGATTCTAAAAAATTAAAGAAAAATCAAAGAGCACAGTTTTCGTAACAAAATTTCAAGCAAAAGAGGGAAAATCAGAAAAACACTAAATTACTAGGAAAAATCGATTAAAGAAAAACTACCATATAGAAAATACATACATATATGTATGTAAAATAAGTGCTTAAAAGCTACACAAAAGAAAATCCAAAACATATACAGGCAGGAAAAACCTTCGAAAAAATGGCCGACGTCGAATCGTCTAGCTCTGCTGTGCAGCAGCCTCCAACGTCCACCAGTAACCACATGAATTCCATTCCATTGCTGCAAGCTGCCGAATTGCTAGCGGACAACAATGCTCAAGTGACTATTCAGCTGCAGCAGTCGTCAAGTAACACAGCTGGCAACAATGGCCCTGGATCTGGTGCAGCAGTTTCTGGCGTCAGTGGTGGGGGTGGTGGGCTGTTGCGCAGCCTCAGTGCCTCTGCCAATTCGGCATCGACTTCAACGGCTGGTTCGAATATGGTGGTCATTGATCCACCACAGCTGGGCACACAACAAGGTGGCAATGGCGGTGGTGATGGTAATGGCTCTCCAAACGTTGGCAGTACCAACAAATTGGATGTTGGAGAGCCACCATCAAAAAAACAAATGCTTGATCATCCAAGCACTTCGAATACCGCGATACAACATGAAAAGCTGGAGTATCGCTTGGGTGGAATACTTTGTTGCGCGGTTTGCCTGGATTTGCCAAAGACGGCAATGTATCAGGTGAGTTTCGCGACATTGCTGAACGGGTGCATGTATAACAAAAGGGTAAAAATGTTGATTGGTAGAAAGTGAATAGAGAATTGCACACGATATTAAAGTTTGATAACGTTTAAAAGCGTGCAAATTCAATCCTTCATTACATATTACAATGGTTTTAAAAATGGCAAAAATAATATTCAATTATTATTTCACTACAACAATAATATAGATTCAAATGCTTTTTCGGAAAAGTATTAAATAATCATTTATGATGGATATACATATTTAAAAAATGTGTTTTTTGATTATTTATTCAAATGCAATTAAAACACTTTTCACTCGTTCTTTCGTTGCGGGGATTCGTTGAATTTTTGTCAACTTACTCAAGGCATTATCTCTATGAAATATTAACTTACACTAATTTTAATATGTTTTTAAAAATATCGGTTTTTAACGTCTTCGTTTTATGTTTTGTTTAAAGCCACTGATTTTTAGTTATTTTTGTTTCCCCGCAGGTCTTAAATTTCTTAAAATTTTTTTGTATTGATTGATCTATGGGGCGAAATTTGTTGGGTAATAGGAAAAATTTTTTCAGCTCACGTTGTTATATCCTGAAAGTACCGAGCGAACATAAAATACCGATTTAGAAATTCAAATATTGATAGACTGATGAAATATCGAAAGTAATTTGCCAAGAGGAATATATTATGTTGTAGAAAATACTTTAAAGTGGAATGTATTAAAATTATGTAATATTCCCAGGATTAATTTTAACTCAATTTTTTTTATTAACAAAGCAAACTACATACCGAGATTGCTCTGGTCCTCAAGAAGGGGCTTCTCTAGATAAAAGTAAAAAACAAACTATAAAGTTTCTGTAATACTTAAGATTGTATATTTACCATTTTTTTGATTCGCTAAAAAACCTAGATTCGTCAGTAATTTTTTTAAAAGATAATTTTTTTTTGTATAATAAAAAAAAATAAATAATTTTTAAGTTAAATAACAACTTAAAGTAAATTTAAAGCACAAATTAAGATTCATTCCTCTACTTTGTATTACATGTTTTATTTATACTGGCTTATATGCCCGTTGAAATTTTTTTTTAGGATTTTGTTTTAATTTCTTTAAAAATAATTTTTGACCTTTTTTGTCATAGCCAAACATCCTAATGTCATCAGACTCATCAAGCACCTAAAATGTTTATGGTAAATAATCTGCCATGCAAGAATTTTCAAAGTTATATTATTGCATACCTTTGTGGTAAGTAACATTCCTGGTTTAGAAGTCCTTTATTAGAAAAATTTTGTTTTCTATAGAAACATGCAAGTTGCTTAAAATTTCTAAGAAATTGACACCACAAAAACTTTCGTACCTTAAACATGCAAAAAGTTTTTAGTACTCATTTTATTTTTTTGTGAAATAGAAAAAAAAAATCAATCAAAAAAGAAAGTGCTAGCTTTGAAACTTTTTTTTTTTAAATTTTGATTAATTGTCCGTCCAATCGTGTTTTGATCTTTTTAATTTTCGTTTCCCTTCTAATTTTTATAATTTTTCAAAAAACAGCCTTAACGAATTTCTTTATTTCGCAAAAAACTTTGGTAAAAATATTTGTTGAAAAAATATTTGTATGCATAAATGTAGGGCTGATTTAAAGCTTCTATCGTAAAAATTAAAAACGTTTTATACGATCGAAAAATCAAGATAAAAAAATTTAAGATTTAAGATAATAAGTTTTGTTTATTTTTATTCATTTTGCATTTTTGTAATTTTGTTTGCATAAGAAGTAATGGTGTAGTGAAAGAATCATGATAATTTCTCAATTCGTTTCTGAGTTACACACTCAAATAGCCCTTTAAACACTGCTATAGCAACAACAGCGCCACCTACCGGGTCAAACTTTAGTCCTAAACCACTCACCAAAATCATCAAAATTGGTCCAGCCGCTTAGGAGGAGTTTAGTGACAAAGCCATGTACAGAAGAATTTTATATATAAAGATCACATGCTACATTCAGTATAATTTTAATTATTATTATGAAATTTCATAAAACAAAGTATTGGTTTATGATAACTGAAATAGCAAACGTTTATAAAAGATGTAATATCATCAAGATACCTAGCAAACACTGTATCAATAGTTGTCCCTAATTGTTTTGTGCAAATATTTGGATTGTCAATCATTCGTAATTAAAATGTTTCAAAAATAAACTGTTCAAATGCCTGCGAACATTAATGTGATAAATGGCAATTGAATTGTCCACTATTTAACATCAAATCATTCGCATATTGTGATATTTTTCACCCAGTTTAATGGAACCTGCTCGTGGATAACATAAAAGTGATCTGTGAATAAATTTAATTATGCTAAATCGTTTTATCGACCGAATCGTTCTATGGATATATTAAAAATTGATTTGTATTACGAATACGAAATAACTCAATTTAGCACGAAATCATGATTTATTTAGTATAAATTAACAATAAAATACGTTCGAATATGAATACAGTAGAATCTGGATATAGTGAATTAATTTTTCGAAGGCCTGTTCATTGTATCCAGATTGTTCGCATTTTCGAGATTGATTTTTTTTTTAAAAAAACTGATGTTTTTGCTTAAATCTTAATTTTTTTCTTTTTTTGCTTCTTATTCTTTGAAATGTCCGTTGCTAAAACGTTCACACTTTCGAGCTGTTCACTATTTCGGGGGCTCGTTATATCTAGATTTGACTGTATTACTATATATTTTCTCCAGGAAATTATTCTGTTAAGTAATTTTCATTCAATAATATGCTTGAATATACATTTTCTTAATTTTCGTATAATTTATTTTTGTCTGCAATCGATAAATTTGTTTTATTTTCTGTTATTATTCTTTTCGAAGAAAGAAACTGATCCAAAGATATCAGCTTATACGAAATAATATCTTTGTTGGTATGGATTCTTGAGTCTCTCCTTGTATGTGACAATCGTACACTCCTCATATTTTTATAATTCGCTTCCAATGCCTCCTCAGACAAATAACCTTAGATTTCAAATATTTGTATAGATTATAAATTGAAGTATGAATATAATTACGTATACTTATCGGCAAATCAAAAATTTAATAACATCACTGCCATGTACCGGAATCTTGTGCACACTGCTTGGCATATAATACCAGCCATAGTGTATCAAATACAAGTTTCAGGTAATTTTAACCAATTCTTCAAATGTTATATTAATTGGCAGTCCACTAGCTAGGGAATATCAGAATTGAAAATTTGGATCCTTAAAGCCCACAATTAATTCGGGATCGAAAAACTGAAAAATAACAAATTTGTTTTCTCCATTTTTTTTTACAAACTTTCTACTTTTAAAAAATCTCGGATTCCTTAAGTAAAATACCAGGATTAAAAGTTACAAAAATCCTGCGGGATTTCGTGATATCAAAATTTGGTTTTTCCTAGTATATGCAAAAACATAATAATACACTTGTTAGAACACTTTCATATACACATATGTTTTATTGCTTTACAATAAGAAAATGCAGGTGTTTGAACAAATCGTAATTTGAGCCTTTTTTAAAGTACAGTTTTGACAAAAAAGTGAATAAAGTAGAAATCTTTTTTCTTTAATATTAAAGTTAAAGGTTTATAAAGTTAAAGGTTTAAGCTTGTGTTTAAAAAAAATTAACCCTATATGTTTTGTGAAATTATTTTGTTTTCTATCAAACTGACATTTTTTGTGTTTTACCAATAAAAAGATTGAGTTATTGTTAGCACCACAAAAAATGTATTAACACACAATTTAAAAGAATTTTAGTTTTAAGTGTTCCTCTAGCGATACTTTTGGTCCTCACATTCAATTCCATACAATTCTTCTAAGAATTTTTCCTGTAGAAAGCCTAAAAATACTCGTTTAATGCTGCAAATTTCTTGCTTAGAAAGGTCCACTTTCCAAAGCTCCTGATAGAACAGTAATCAGTAAATCCAAAAAATGTTACAGTTTTTTTAATGTCCAGCATCACCTTTCCAAAAATACTAAACACTTGGATATTTACGACATCAAATTCTTGAACTTTTGACTATTGAGCGCATCACTGTGCTTCGTTCACAATTACGTTGATAACGTCACTAAAATACTCTCAACGTGAGTACTTGTCAAAAACAGCATTACTAGATTAAAAAATACAGGATTTTGTTTAAATTTTCTAAAATTCTTAAAAATTGTATTTTCATTTGAAGCATATTTATTTTATTGGTTCTGCTTTTTACATCATCTGTTTAGTTTATTCTTTTTTTATTGTTTGGTGACTTTTGTCGCGATACGTTGTTGTTATTGCTATAATAAATATTGCCACTGCCCGCGTATTTTTGTTTCTTATATAAAGCCAATTTCATACTGAGCTTACGTCAAAGTTTGTTACTGAGCCAGCTGTCTTTGTTCTTGTCTGATATTCTTACTGTGGGCTTAGACCGCCTGAACGAACGAAAAATTCATCGCGAACAATTTATTGCAACAAATTCTTAGTTCGGAGTACTGTTTAGACCTCGTGAACATGAATTGCGAACAAACATTGTCCTCCATCTTGTATTGTCAGGCGGTGTAAACAGCAATTTGTCGAAGATAAATAAATGTTCGGTGTAAACAGCAATTTGTCGAAGATAAATAAATGTACATAAATAAATGTTCGGCCTAGCCGAACATCAATAAATGCAGGATAACTCCTTATTTTTGCATTAGTACAAATGGTTTGCCACTCCATAACAATATATTACTCGTATTAGTGATTATATAAAAGACTTGTATTAAATATGTAATAACTTAAGGTCCCATTTAAGTTTTTCGATGACCAAAAACAATTTTTTCACATACATATTACGCATGTATAACATCGTAAAAATATTCTCAGTATGTTTTAAGTCAATTAAATAAAAATTGTTGTAGTAATGCGCAAAAACTTAAGAAGAGACAATAAAAACTATACATATAAAAACTTTAAAAGCGTTTTTTTCGAAAAGAGCTGTTTGAAACTGCCGGACCGAATTACTCGAAAACTAGCAAAGGGATCGCTTCCAAATTGTGTAACTTGTTAAGGTAATACAATTTGTACTTTTAATCGTTCGATTTATATTTTAGAGAAATGCTTTTTATTTTATAACTTTAAAAAATAAAGTCAAAATCGTGTTATTAACTACCATTTTAGTTAACATCAACATTTTTCTAAAATCTTCGATTAAAAATTCAAAAAGTTAAATATTTTTTTATTTTAGTTGAACAAGCTCTATTGCGGATTCCTGCTATATTCAATAATATTTGCTATCCGTAAACTCAAAAAATTTACATTCAAAGTTATTATTTAAAAAAAAATTTATCTCAAATAAACAGTCGCTTTAAAATGAAACTTTTAATATAGGGTTTTTTCCGCTTAAAAAACTTTACACAACACAATTATATTGCAGCGAAAATTAACAGAACACTTTAAAAAACATAAATTACTACATATTTTGGTACTTTTCATAATTTATTCTCTTAAGCTACTCCTCTTTGCTACTTTTCTGTTTTTTATCACAGCGCAACAGCGGATTCGCCCAAAAAGATCGAATTTTGTTCGATCAGAAGATTTCTTCGTTCGTTCGTTCGTTCTAATTTACTGTTTACACCGGGCAAACATCGTTCACGATAAATTTATAGCGAACGCTGTTCGTTCGGGCAAAGTGTTTAAACCGAGCGAACGAACGAGGTTCGGGCAAAGTGTTTAAACCGAGAGAACGATCGAGGTTTCTTTCGTTCGTTCAGGCGGTCTAAACCCACAGTTACATGGAGCCAAAACAGCGGACTCTCGGCTTTCAAAGAAAGAAAACTGGTTTTTTCTCACGAGCGGCGATCGGAAGTTTCCAAAATTAGCTCTTCATGCAATGAATCAAAGAAAAGTGAAAAAATAAGTAATGACTTAAACATAGCTAGCCAACCGCAGCAAACTTCGGGAATAAATTTAATGATTCAAAGAAAAGTTAAAAAATAAGCAACGACTTAAACATAGCTAGTCAACAGCAGCAAACTAGAACTCTTGTAGCTGTTTATGACAACTTTTGATCGCCAAAAAACTGTCACCTTGTCAAATAATTATACTATGCTTTGACAAAGATACTTATCATCTTATCAACAAACAAACGATCGAGAGATAAAAAAAGCACTAGTTGAAAAAGTACTAAATGACAGTAGTGCCACGTCCGCCTCACTACTGATACACAACGTCTCAAAATGAAATAAACGCACTAAATTTTTACTAATATCTTTTGTTGTGGGTATGAGAACATTTTTCTACCTTACCGGTAGACAAGTGTGTTGAGACCAATTGTTGTAAAGAACGATCAACATTAAAAGCGAAATTTCTATATTGATTTGAAAAATGCCGTTGTGGCAAAATTTAACCGCACTTCATAAAAAGGGCAATAATTTGTAAGCACACCAATGTACTCTTCTGAGTTTATCCGAGTGGTTGGAAAATTGAGATTGATATCGGGGTTCACGTCGTTTATCACGCCAGTATCCATTGAAGCCATTTGGTCCATTCAAGTAAACCTTATTTTCATCAGAAAAGATCATCTTGAAAGAAAATTTCGAGAAATTATCAATGTGCATAAAGCTAAATTTTTTTACGAAAACAATAAGTGGATACAATTACGTCCCATATTGATTCGACCGAATTGTTTAAGCTTCTCTTTATGTTTGCTATTTAGTCGATGGGCTGGCTTCATATGTTGCCGGAACCCTTTAAAACGCGGTGAATTGTACTTCGAGGAGCATCCAAGTTGCATTCTGCTTTTATGTCTCGCAAGCCTTATGTTCTGTTGCTAGCTGTTCGAAAAACACGACGAATTTCACAATTGCCGAGAAATTTTTTGGGTTAACGCTGATTGTTTTCCGAACCATCAGTTTCCTTATCTTTTACAAAATTTCGTACTATGCGGTCACTTCTCCCAATCAAGCGACTTATTTTAAACTTTTTACTGAAAAATATGCTTTCATTTGACAGGTTCAACACACTTGTCTAACTGTAAAAGTAGAAAAATGTTCTCATACTCACAACAAAAGATATTAGTAAAAATCAAGTGCAGTTTTTGACAGGTTCAACACACTTGTCTAACTGCAAAAGTAGAAAAATGTTCTCATACTCACAACAAAAGATATAAGTAAAAATCAAGTGCAGTTATAATTTTGAGAAGAGGTGTCCGACAAAAGCCTACATACAGCATCGAATTTTTAATTTCTAAAAAACTAAAGATCTTATAAACTGTAATTCTACAAATTCTACAAACTACAAAAACAAAATTATGTCGAAAAAGTTCAGATAGCTTCAGATTTCTTGATTGATTTACTGTTAAAAAAATAATATTTTGTAGGTATTAGAAATTACGAAATTGTGACTTTTCAGATAAAGATGCTATTGAAGAAAATAAGGTCTCTGGGGTATGCCATACCCAACCACACTAACGGTGGGTTAACAGGCTCTAGCTCCTAAAGCTAATAGGTGCTTAAACCTATAAACTATACCCCGAATAATCAATTCATATCTAAAGTGTTTTGGCAGTTCTTTTCGATTCTAGTAAATTTAGTTAAGAAATTTGAATAGATTCAGAAGAAGAATAATAGCATTATTTTCCACCTTAATGAGCCATACCAAATATTTCCAGTAATGCAATTAAAAAAATAATCTGAATGCCTTTGTTTTTAATGCATCAATGATCTTCAATGATAACATACATAATGTGAAGGCTTGTAGCTATATCTTATATATGGGCATTTCCATGGTCGCGTATGTAACATTCGTACGCCTTTTGTTTTGCTAAAAATTAAAAAACAGCAAAGAAAAATTTAAGCTTTTTTGCCCTGTTTTGGATTTTGAATAGAAATCTAGTAGTACTATATTTCGTGTAAAAGATGGAAGCGATCGAAAGTATTGTCCGAAGATATAAGCAAATAAAAACGGACGCGTTACGTAACAAAAAATAGAAGTGTTTTTTGTCTGCATCAATATCAACGAAAAAAATCTGCGAAGTGTGCACAAGTTTTTTTATGAAAGTTGTTTCGTTGAAAATTGTTTTTTAATTATTTTTATACAAACCATAATATGATACGCTACGCTACACACGTTAATAAAAAAACTGGCCATTTCAGCCCTTGGAAGGACTTTGACCTAGCTTCTATTGATCAATTGTGTTGTGCGTGTTCTTAAATGCTTGATCACAAATGACCGAGAACTGGGACCTACGTGTTTAATGCCGACTCCGAACGGCTTATGTTCTCAAGAAGCTTTACATGGCAATTTTTACTCTTTGAGGTTTGCCATTGTCTGCAGAGAGGTGACGACCGAACAGAAAAATTAATTCAATTGAAAAAACTTTCTGTCTGAGCTGGAATTGAACCCGGGCTACAGCGGTTCTTTAGCTTAGAGGCTATGGCCGCCACGATACACACGTTACGTTACAGATTTTTCCCTACAAAGAAGTACACATTTTTTAGTTTTATTTATTAAATTGAACTTGAAAAACATATAAATTGTAATTCAGGACAGTAAAAATCGAAAATTGAAAAAATTAAATTAAACTTTGTTTATACGAGTATTTATTACACCGTGCGACGGCACTCTCACACATAAAGTAAACCATATACACGTGAAACTAGAGACAAAGGATTGTAAAACTGCGTTTTCACTTTTTCTCTAGAACGTCAGGAATTTTTTAAGTTATTTTTTTAAGGGCTTTGAAGGTACAAAAAAATTGTTTAAAAAATTTATTTAAATACTTAAAACCTTCAAAACATGATAATATAGGTATCAAATAAAAGAAGGCAATCTCTTTTAGAAAAAAAAAAAACAAAAAAAATTTAACAGCTTTTTTGGTTCGGTATTAAAGGTAATGGAAGTTTTTTATTTATTTTTTATTTTATTTATTTATTCACTCATTTGATAATCTAAAGCCTTCATTTTTTCTTCGAACAAATTGAAAATTATTTTCAAAAATTTTCAAATAAAATATAAGTCAATAAAAATACATTTTTGGTATGGATGTATTGTCACTTCGTATTTCTGATAAAAGAGATGCTTTGGAGGTTTTAAGTAGAGGTGGGCGCGTGCCGTGCTTTTTCCGTGCCACGACGTAAAACGCCTAAAAAACTAATAAAAATCATAAAAACACATTCTTATGTTATAATTATTCCTATATTTTTAAGTTGAAACATAAATTTAAAAAATATGTGTAACTATTTCATAGCTACTTTGCAAAGTTTTAAATCGTACTTTTTCGTGCGTGTTCGTGCGTTTTCGTGCTTTGTTTTGCGTGTTCGTGCATTTTCGTGCAAGTGCCTCAAAAATGTTGCACGCGCCCATCTCTAGTTTTTAGTATTTAAATAAATTTTTTATAGACTATTCCTTTTGTAACTAAAAAGTCCTTTTAAAAAAAATCCTAACGTTCTAGAGAAAAAGTGAGAACGCAGTTTTGCTATGCTTTACTCACGTGATACGGCTTGTTTTACGGTGTTATACTTATAAAGTTACAACTTTCGTTAATATTTTTCAATTTTTATCACCATTTTTCAACTTTTGGTGCCATTCATCATGTTTGTTGTAATTTTTTTTAAATTCAAATTGAGATCAGCTCTCAGTACTCTCAATATAAATTTAAACATTTGTTCTCTATTATGGAGGTTTAAAAGAATTTAATAATCAATATAAATTTAAACATTCTCTATTATGGAGGTTTCAAATAATTGTCAGTAACATTTAATTTTTCAGTCTCGGTAGACCTTTTGGTGGAAATTCCCATATTCGTATGTATAATAAACCACAGAACTTGGGGATAGGTTAAAAAACAGAAATACTATCGACACCTGTAATAATACTTGGTAGTAGACTATTTAAGTTGAACTGTTTGCAGTTTGACTTGCATTTAAAAGCTTAATGCGTCGTACTTTAAATATGTTTTGGCTCTAAACATCCCCTAGAAAGTTGTAAAGCTTCGTATATGAAATAAACCTGCAGTCAGTTGTGACGTTTCTTTGTAATATTGTTTGGACTTATTTGTGTGAGAGCGTAAACGTGTGTTTGTGTGTGCAATTATATGCTAAGCCCAGTTATTAATATTCATGGCGAACATTTTCTTTTGATATGTGTTGTGCGCAGTGCAATAAAATGTATTTTATTTCATTAAGACAGTTTTGAAGCGTAGAATTTGGATTAAATAAAATATACGTCTATGGTATACTTTCTACATGAATGCTTACAATACATTTCAAATACTTTGCTATCATATAAGCAAAATTTTTTTATTGTTAAAATAAGCCAATTCGAACAAAAAAGATAATTTCAAGCCAAAGGGATAGAAACAAAATGTGTTCTTCACACAGCTGTGGTAATGTTAATTCCATATTTTTAAATATTGATCCGTCAAAGTCTTCAACAATGATTTATTACTTTTTTATAAACTTTCTCAGTCTGTGTATATAAATATAATAGGGAGAAAATTTGAATATTTTAATACATATTAACATATACACTGGCGAACAAAACGTTATGCATCTCTGACATATTTTTACTTACGGTTTCATAAAATTTGTAAATAATAGACGAATTATTTTGAAAATTCCAGGTAGCGATCTTTATTATCTAAAACTTAGTATGCTGTAGAAACGAAAAAAAATTTCCATAAGAAATACATTGAGATTTATGACAACGAACAGGCAGCGAAATTTTTTTCGCCAGCTAGTACGCTGTAGAAGCGAAAATTATTGCTATGTTGCCAAATTCCCATTCGTGAGTGGAGAGTTGAAATATCAAAATTTTGCTGCCGATTATATGCCCGTACATTTAATTTGCGCGGAAATTTGACATTCGACAGTAAAAAATAAGCAGTAAGTATGTTTAAGTGTTGAATTTGTTATTTAACAAATTTATTGTTGCATTTATATAGTTCATTAAAGTGTTGTCTTGCCTTTTTTAGGATATAAAATTGCAGCAATAAAAATATGAATCTGCCAACCAGAACAGCGAGTGCTTTTTCTCCACAAAAATTTTGACTCTACACCAAAATTTCGCATATGCCCAAAAATTTTCCTTCCTACAGCATACTAAACTTTTAGCTAGTAGAAGTTAAGTATCGGTACGGAATTCACAGTCCTTTGTTTTTAATAACTTGTTTCATAGGCTTAGGCATGTTCTCAAGTGAATTTTCTATGATTTGGCTTGAAATATTTTCCCATTTACATCAATCAGAAAAGCCAGAAAAGCACGATAAATAGTACTTATGGTATTTTTAAACGATTGTGGAATGTGGTAAATTTCATGGTATTTTGTGAGAAAAATCTCTCGCGTGGGAAGAAAATTCTCAAAAATACCACAAAATATCTCAAATTACCGCAAATTACCACAATACCTAAAAATCCCTCAAATTACCATAAAATACCACAACGACATTTCTCCCAAACGTTTTTTGAATTGTTCAAATGACTGAATGCACTTGTTTGTGGTGGTTTGTATGTATCTATTTTCTTTTTTGCTTATTTTACCATTCATCAAAACAGAGAAATTAATTTAGATTTAATATGCTTATTATGTATTTAATAAAAAACTGAATAATTTTAAAAATGAATGTTTTTTATTAAATATGGTAAATTCTTGGCAAGTATGTTACGATACTGTAAAAATCAAATTAGTTTTATGGTCATGACTGCATTTGGTATTTTGTGGTGATTTGAGGTATTTTGATGTATTGTGGTATTTTTTGATAATTTTGAGGTACTTTGAGAGTGTGGTAATTTGTGAGAATTAAGTGTGAGAAAAACGGAATTCTGGTGCTAATTTAATCTGGCGACACTGAATGCTCTCTCGCTATTAGTAATTAATCAATATAATGCATTGAGTAATCGATAATTTTGTTTTTACAGAATATTAGGGACATCGGCAAGTTGTATAAATGACTAATACCCAGGATATTACTTAATTACCAAGAGAGAGAAAGAGAGCACGTTTTGAGAATTAATTTTTTGTAAATTTTTCAGTACACTTTACGAATTATTCTAAAGCCGTTAAATAAAATTCAATTACACAATCAGATTATGATATAAGATATTGAAATAAACCTTTCTGAGTTTCGTGAGCGTGCTTACCAAGATTTTTCACAGAAAACTCTGCAGCTTAATATGCAAAGATCCGTAGAATAGCCCATATAAAGAATACACGAGCTTTTTAAAAAGTTTCCTGAGTATAAAACTTAAGTAAATATTAACTTTCTTTTGAAGTCATCCAGTAGTATTTTTTATGTATTACATTAAAAACTTACTAACGTTCTCTTCATTTAAATCGTCCTTACTTAGGGAGCACAAGACCAGAAAATTACTTCTTGTAGAGTGTGACTTTTGTCTTCCGATTAAGGGATATGTAACCTAATGCTTACTAAGCCTAAGTAGCACCTTTTCTTCTGCGCTTTATCTCCAGCTGTTAACGGCGGTGCCAAGTTGTGTGAATTCCTTAACTGCTTAAAAGTTATAGTTGTCTGTTGTAACGTGAGACTAGACGCCTCACTCTCCTGTTTGCAGGCAGCATATCCCAGCAGGAAATGCTAATGTATAGGGATGTGATTTAGAATGCATCGCCCCTATGGACTATACATTTCAGGACGCATGACCTTCTTCACGGTGATGTCATGAAAAAAGCATGCATAATTTTTGCATTCCTTAAGAAAGTCGATATTTTTATCATCATGTGTAAAATACAAACAAAAATTTCGCATTCTAAGAAACTTTACTCGGTCATGTATATTTTTTTCTATCTTTTTCGACAAAGAATTCATGCATTATTAACCCTGCTTTGATGACCTACGTCTGCGAGACGTTTGCTTTCTAAATTTTTTTTCTCTCTCTCGTGAAATGCTTCAACTACAAGTTTTTATTCTCATTTAAAAAAAAAATAAAAAAATATAAAATGTTTTTGAATAAAAAGGGAATATAAAATAAGTAAAAAGGGAGTCATGTAAGTAAAATAAAATCATTTAATTGCTATTAACATAACATTATGCCATGAAAACAATGACACGTCTGATAGACGAATGGTTCACTTTTGAGCTACGTCTAATAAGGTTATCAAAGCAGGTTTATAAACATACATACTGGAACAGTTTTATAAATTTTAAAAGAAAACTCTGATTCAAGATACAAATGTTTTCTGAGAGGATACTTATTTGGTTTTCAGAAACTTTCATAATAAAACCATTTTTAATTTTTGTGCAAAAAAATTCGGTGTATATCATTTCATGGAACTGTTGCAGCATCTTTAGTTTTATTTAAGAGCCCAAATTTATTTTTTTTTAAGAATGCTATTGACGTTCAACTTGTATTTTGCAATTACCCACAATTTTTTATTAGGCGAAGATGAGGGCAATAAGGTGTATACATGTTTTTTAAACACGTTTTGTTTTTAACCCCCTTTAAATCGAAGCCAAGACGTTAGAGATATAGAAAATAGTACTTTGGAATCGAGTTACTCGTGGTCAAGTAAAAAAAAAATATGTTTGAAAAATTTTGGAGAGCCCTCTATTAGCCCTAAATTCACAAATTCATGACCCCATCGGTCTCAAGTAAAACTTCTACAGACTTTTACGGATTTTTTCAGCTGTAATCTGTGATGGATATGAACAAGAAAGATCGCAAGGTACAAAATTGCGATTGTATGAAAAAATATTGCAAAAAGTTGTATTTGAGACCGATGTGTTCGCGTAAGAACCCAATTTCTTTTAAGTTTTTAAAAACAACTGCAAATATTTGCTGAAATCGATATTTTTTCAATAAAATACTTCTAAATTCAGAACTTACTTCCCATGCAAAAAATAATGCTTCCAACTGATCGGCTGTTAGCCTGCCGGTGTTGCCAGATTCTATAAAGCTTCTAAAACCAAATTCAAGGTAGAAATAACTGGACTAATTGTAATTAAATCAATGATAACTAAAAAACGCATAGGGTCCCCAAGTAACAATATTAGCCATATATTCATTCTTGCAGAGCTTATAGTGCTATCTTATATAGCAGCAAGCTTCAACTATAGCTTTAGTCGCGCTACTAAAGCTCTTGCAGAGAATATATAAGGCTACTTTCTTGAGTTTAAAAGCACTATTTTTACTTTATATGAGGAGTAGAAGTAGCTGTAAACTTTTAAAAGAGTCCCTGTCAAACCCAAATAAGAGCTCTTGCAAAGCTCTATTTTATTATTCGTTTAAGTATGTATGTGTTAAAAATAAACTCAATAAATATATAAAATTTGACAAGTGTTTGTGATGATAAGAATGACAAATAAATTAAAGAAATAATAAAGTGATTATTATATCAGACTCATGTTCGTGTATTCGTTACATGCTGCGAATTTCGGTGCGCTTTTGAATTTATCGGAAACGTGAATGTAGTACTTCGAAAAACTACAACGGGCTTAACAAATAATTAAAATGAAGAAGTGTTAATTATTTAAAAATAGTTGGAAAATTTTTAACATTCTTTAAGATCAACTAAAAATGATTTAAGTACTTTATTCTTAAATATATGTATCATAGAAATCATCAATTTCGTTTTAAATATTATTGTAAACACTAATATTTAGCTTGCTTCAACTCCGAAGATTTTCTATTTTTTATAAGATCGCCATTTTTTTCAAAGAAGCTCTTTATCAGATTTTTTAGTCACTTGTTATTCCCAAAAAATTTATTGCATTAATTTACAGTATTTTATATCTATTCGCTTTAAAAATGCAATACAAAAATACACATTAAAGCAAATATTATACTCAATATACGAGTTTTAAAACTGCTGTATAGTAATTTTTATTACTTTAAAAGATCCTTTACAGAGCAAGTAGTAAATTTTAGAGTTCTGCTCTTTTGCAGATTTGATAAAATCCTTTACAGAGCTGTATAAGGTATTAAAGCTCAAAATGGTAAAAAAATCATATTTAGAGCATTTTCTTTAAAATTAAAAGCAACTAGCAGCAAACAAAGCTGCGGTAAAGCTTTAACCGCATATTATACACCTATAGAACACTTTTAGGACTCACTCGCACCTAGTTGCTCCAACAATGTTACTTGGGTCATTAGTACCCCTCGGTCTCAAGGGGTAAACCATGCAATTTTGGGCATCTGAACATATTTACTCATTTTAAGTAACTTGAAGCTACTTAAAAGCGTTTCTTTACATATTTTTCAAGCTCGAGAGAGAAGAAGAAAAACCCAGTGGTAAATGGACACATGACGTAACCAGTTATTTCTTAAATACAATGTGGCGGCGAGGCCTCCAAAGCTTGTTTGCAATTCTCAATTACATTTGCTTAGACATGGCCACTAAAACACTGAATACATCTACCTTACACAGTAAGCGACGAAAATATGACGAAAACGAAAGAGAACACACCGAAAAGAAGCAAACAAAAGCAAATGACACCAAAATTTTTACAATTTGATGAACGAATTTATTACCTTTTATCAAGCATTTAAAAATTTATGTTAAATAACACTTAGTTATTTTATTTGTTCTAGTTCAAACATAAAGATTAATAATTTTTAAAAACACACTTCTCTGCAAGACTACCTGTTACGATGTTTCTCCACAGACTAGTAAAGTCAAACTTTTGTTTAAACAATGAAAAGAAAATAAATTGAGCGCAAACCAGATTTTGTCACACCTCGCTTACAGTTCTGCATTGCACAGTCATCGCTGACAAATTGTTACAAGCGACAAGCTAAATGTCACTCGCTATTCTATTGCAATTGCTAGAACTTTACTTGAAAAATTTCTTCAATCACGAATTTCTTGCTACAAACAGTAAATCAGTAAATCATCAAATTTCAATATCAATATTGTTTATTGTTTTGTAAAATAAAAATTATTCTAATCATTAAATGAAAGTTGAATTGTTTTATGTATTATGTGTGTATTAAAGTGTTTTTCAAAAGAATAAACTAATAATTTCAAGCAGAAACCAATTTTTTCCTATTGCAAAAAGGCGTGAACAGCTGTTGTGTTTGAAACTTACTTGAGTTATTTCCGTACTTTTTGATAAATATTCTCATTTCGACAGATGATTGAGTTACACTCTATTGCTCGCAGTTTACTTGAAGTTAGTACGGAAACAGACCTAATATAAATTTAGACATAATTTTACACTGAGCCAAGATACTAAAGGGATTTGGGCACAAATAAGAAAAAAATAAAGTTTTATTTTTAAAAATAGTGTAAAATTGACACTAAAAGCGTTTGAAGGTTAATAAGTATTGATTTTTTTATTAAATCTAAAGGTACAATTACAACTATGCATTTAGGCGTATTTGTAATACTGTAACCCTTTTTTTTAATTTCTTGTTGTTAATTTTACATCTTATATGTACATAAGTACATCCAGGTTTTGTTTTAAACCTTGCTTTATTTATATCAAATAAATAAATAAATACTCATCTGAACATATAATTAATATATTTTGCTAACATAACTTCTCACTTTTTATTGTTTGATTTTTTTTTTAAATCTCAATTGCATACATACATATTCAAGCTTTTAATTGTGTGTTTTATGGTTTCTTTTGTGAGAGTTTTCGTTTATTTAATTCTGCTCTTAAATATAATTTTCATAATCAATGCATTTTTGTAAGTATTTATTATTAAAATCAACACATATAAATTCTATATAGATACGAATATATCTGCACTTGCATTCCTATAAGATAAAAAATAGAAAAATAAAAATAAACACAATCATTGATATTATATACACAAGCACATTATATCTTTCTAAAGACAAAAATAACAAAACAACATAGCTAGCTAAAACCATTTACATAGCAGGCAGCAACTCAACAAATTTGACGACGTAATAGCTTGTTCGCACAGATATACCATGCTGCTCCCTATCATACACAAATAAATACAAGTCAACAAACGTACAATATATGCACTAACAACAAAGTTCAATACGTGTGTCGTCTATTCTATAGCACGTTGTTTGAGTCAGTTTAGTATGACGCTGGCTGGGTCTTTGTGGGTGTGTAGGGGGTGATAAGGGTGAGTACGACGGACGTACTACCTGTAAATGTTGGTGACTGCTACATCGATATTGAGGGTCCCACTTCATACTACTACTATGTGAATTCGTATAGAGTTAGTTGTTGGCTTTGTTATTGTTTTGATTTAGGAATAAAACTGGTTCCACTGCTGTCAAATGACTGAGCTCTCTGTTATTGCTGGTCTTGTACGATAGGTATCCGATATGATTCCAAGCAAGACGTTCCACTGCGTATCTGTTTAGCTTGTTTTACATTCTCTCTTTCACTTTGTTATCTTTATACCCAGCTCTTTTCAGCTGATACTTCTACATATTTGTATTGTTACTCACTCTTATCGGAAGTGAACGAGTCTACAGCACATGCGTTATTATTTACCAACAAAAAAGGTCAGCTGTTTTTGACAGAAGTTTGTTAGTTTTCTTCGTTGATGTACAGCAGACAAATACATACATACATATTATTAGTTTATCGTTGTGTTTGTTGATATTGAAACGATATACACACAAATGCAATAGTAAATAATGTGAATTGCCATATGGGCTACTATGTGTAAAGCTAATAATATCTGTGGCATCAAGGCATAATAGCATAAATCGAGATATGCTTAAAATGAGTTTAAAATTTTGGTGATGATAAGGCCAAAACGTGTAGAAAGCATGCATGACTCAAGCATGCATCATGTCTGTAAAGCATGCTTCATTAAAACAAAAATGTTGAAACTTAACCGAACTTTTTAATAAAAAGTAGAGGAAATACATTGAATTAACATGTTTTTAATTGCGAGCTATTTAGATCAAGTAAGTTTGAAGAAGGCAACAATAAGAACAACAACAACTCTGTATATAAAGTCAATCAGTCTTGAGTTTGTGTTTGTTTGTTTGTTTGGCCTTTATACAAATCTAAACAGCTCAACGGATTTCGCTCAAACTAGGTATACATATTAAGTGCATCCCAACTTAAAATGTTACATACTTAGTTTTGCCACGCCCCCTCCGAAATTTTTCAACTAACGGTAATTTTGTTATTATAATACTTTTTACTATCGGAGTTTTTTTTGTATATTTAGTTTTAAAGAATTTCTGTTATTTTGACACCACAAACACTTACATATATTCAAAATTCAAACATCGTTACCTAAGAATGAGAAAAAAACGACATGAAAATCAAATTTTGGTCTTTCGATGCAAATATCTCCGCTGTCCATTAATATATTTCATTGAATTTTTTTTGTTCAAATGTTCAATAAAACTACTTCACAAAAATAGGTTGAACTGTACCGTTAAGTCAGTGTATATATGTTTTATGATTATGTCAAAAAAGGTCCAAAATATTAACTTTTTACTCAAAAAATGGCTCAAAAATTGTTTTTGTTGTAAAAATTAAATCAATTAAAAATTGTACATCTGGCTGCCTTTCATATGACATAGCATTTATTTGCAAAAATTCTACCAGCTAAGCGCAAAAATTATTTTACTGTTTTTGTCATGAAAACAACAAGGGTACCTACCTACCCCCTTTGATTTTTTCGCGAAATTTATTTTTTCCAAAATGTTGTTTTTATATGTTTTACAAAAAAGTCAAGTCTCAAAAATAATTTATGTGAAAAAATTACCCCAATATCTCTTTCCAATCAAAAGTTATGTCTCAACATCTATTTTTTCATATAAGCTATATTAAATGTGTTTTATGGTGATGGCAATATTTCTTCTTAATACATTTTCAGTGCTGTCACTCTGTTCTATATTAATGTTACTTTAGTTTTTGTATATACATATCACTACTTCATCGAAAAGATTACCGTGAATATAATGCAGTAAAAGTTAATATTGTCATGTTTAATGTGTTATTTGAATAAAAGTGTTGAAAGTCAAATTTCCACGCCAACTAAATGTACCGATATATAAAAGACAGCGAAATTTAGACATTTTAACTCTCCAATCATGGTTGTAAGCTTGGCTGAATTGAATTAATTTTTCGGTTCAACAGAGTACTAACCGAAAGTATGCTGGAAAATGTTTAAATTAGAAGTAAGTACTGCATTACCAACACGGTTCCAATAATTTAGAAAAGTCGGTAACTGCTACTCAATTTAGTTCTTTTCGCACACAGCCTAAACTTGCAGCAAAAAAACATAATGGCACTTCTAGCACTGTTCTTGCAGTTTTTCAGCTGGGTTTATGTCGATCAACTGTTTACGTCGATAATATTATAACAGGTTGCTGTATATACTATAATTGGAATTTAAAAAGCGACTGCTTTCTTTCCTAACTAACACCTTTTTGCTTATTTACATTACGAAACGACTGTACAATTTTTTGCATAAAAAAGAATTTAGAACATTTAAAAAATTGCATCAACTATCAGACTTAGTTTATTTTATTTTTATTTTAGACACAAACCAATTGTTATTTTCCATTGGAAAAACTACTAGAAAATTTAGGTAGATTGTTGTCCATTTTCCTTTTTTTTACAAATTTGATTTTCATAAGCGAAGTGCAAGTAACATTTTTACCAGTAACCAGTAAATTCAGTTTGAAACTAAAAACCAGTTTTTGATTGTAATAAAACAGTGATAAAATTATTACTTCGTTAAAAAAGCACGATAAATTTTTTAACTAATATTTTTATAGTGGTCTCAAACTTAAATTCAACATGTTTTACAAAGTTCCAAAATTTAAAAAAAACATTTAATCGAGAAGTGTATATTAAAATGTTCACATAAATTACTCTCGAGTTACACCGGGTATATCAGCTAGTATACCTATAAAAACACTAGCACTTATATTTTTCCACAAAACATTGGAAAATTTTCATCTGTCAATTTGATGAGCAGTGGTTTGAAGCTCGAGATTCGTGCTAGAAGAAATTTTTCAAGCAAAGTTCTAGCTTGAGGGAGAGAGACATTTTGCTTGTAATCCTTCTCTTTTGATCTTAAAAGATTTGTAAAGAGACGCTTTTAAAAACTTCAAGCTACTTGCACCTAGTACGAAAAAAGTTACATGGTTATTCTAAAATAATTTATTGGCTATAAAAACACAAAAATCGAATAGTGTTACTATTCTAAACGACATTATTTTTATCTTTGGGGCATATCTTAAATTATGTTGTTACTCCAAATACAATCAGTAAAAATCTAATGAAATTTATCCAAACTATGTTTAAAAAAACTATCATAAGTTTTAAATAATCATTGCCATTAATCAAGATAAATTTCATTTATAAAAACTGATTGGGAAAAATCAATAACTGCATTTTTCTGTATCACGAAGCAGCACACCAACGACAAGCAAGACACGAGAAGAAATACTTTTTTCTATACGAAATTCTATTGCTTCTCGTGTCTTGCTTGTCGTTGGTGTGCGTTATACAGAATAAAGCACCCAGCTAGCCAATCGGTACGAAAACGGCAAGTTTATTTACCTTCTCGCTGTGTGTGTTCATACGTTTCTGCTACTGAAAACAGCATGAAAACGGTACGTTTTACATATGAAATTAAAATCCGTTAAGATATAAGAAAAATGGTACAAACAAATACTTGCAGAACGTTACAGAAACGTACATTTGAGATGTTATGAAAAAGTGCACTTTTAAAAGCACTGAAGCGGACCGTTTCGTTGTTACCAAAGCATAACTCTTAAAAGCACTGAAACGGACCGTTTAGTTGTTACCCAAAGCATACACTGTGTGTGGCATAAATATCTACCGTTTCAAAAATATTCAAAAATTAATCTGATTTTAAATAAATTGTATAAAAGTTTTGTATTATGTTTCTAATTCGTTGATTAATTTTTTTAGTTTTTATTGTATATTTAATTGTTCTAATTTTTTCACATATGTATTTTTTTCAAGATTAAGTAAGAATATAAAATCAAAAGAATCGACAAAAATTACAAAATTAGTAATTTTCAAAAAGAACATAAAATTAAATAAACATTTTCGTAATGATTTATGATGAATTAACTTGCGATTTAAATTTATTATTAATTTAATCCTTAAATGATTTTCGTAATATATAATTTTTACGTCTTTATGCATCGTAAATATAATTTACTACATATATTGAAACTAGGAAACTCTTCGGGAAAACTGTAAGTGTTGGGTTAAGTTTGCCTCTAATTCAAAAGACCTTTTTAAATAATGAATACATTTTTAAACAACATTTTATCTATAGTTATTTTCATAAAACAGAATTTGTTTAATACGCACTAACAGCATATGCTTCGCTTTCTTGTGATAACTTAATATATATTAACAAATTCATATGTTTTCTATTTTTATTCAATTAACAATATTTTGTATACTCTTGTTTTTACATTGGTTCTAACTTGCTAACTAAGTTATGCTGTTATGCCTTGAGGTCACAGATATTCATTATTTTAACTCGTTTATAAACATTATCAGTAATATATTTATTTAGAACAATTTTTCTGGTTATTATTGGTTTTTGATTCTAGATCACTAAATCATAATTCTATAATGGTATTAACTTAATTTTTTATCCAGCATCTCATTATTTATATGAGAGGCTGGGCATTCCCATTCAAAGCTATGTTCCATTCAAAGTTATGCGAATTCGAAATTTTCACATCAATTAAATTGTATATCTTTGAAGTTTTCGAAATAAAATACTTGTCTTTTGCTATTATTATAAAATAAATTTGATCATGATGAGGATAAATGTTTTAGTCCATTTCCGCCGAGTGACTTCGTTGAGTTTTTTCTTCAGTTGAGCCGAAAAATTATATCAACTTAACACATAGCAAATATGCCAGTTTGGATCTTTGCGAGTATAGATAATTTTTGGTTTGTCCAGGTTGTCATTTATATACTTTTTATTATAGTATCGATGCTGTTAAATAACCAAAAATCTTTATTCGGAGCAGAAGTAAATGACTGCCAATTGATAGTAAAGATGCTATACAATGAAGTTTTAAGTAGGTTCCAGTTGAACGTCCTGAGGAGTAAAAAAAAAAATATGAAAAGAGATCACAATATAAAATTTCACAATTTTTTTGATAAAAAAATTTAACATTAAGAAAATTATTTTAAATATTACATACAAACGTTAGCACATATTTAATGGCAGACGTACTTTTTGAACAGTAATTCTACCTCATACACATTTGAATTAAAATTAAATGAAAACTGGTGTACAAAATGAAAACTGTTCATAGGTAAATCTTCATAGGAATTAGCGGTCTTTTTGAATTTTTTTTTTGTTTTTGATAAATTTTCCGTTTAGAAATAGAAAATTTTCAGTTTGAAAAAATATATCTATATTTTAAAAAAATTTTACTTACTATATCTAAAACTTTTGAACTCAAACTTGCAAGTTGGTATCTCTTTTAGTGCAAACAGGAAATTCTCTGTGATTTACTGTTTCGTGGCAGTGACCACAATGGGATTATTACCTCTATAACAGTGCAGCAGGTTGTACGAGTGAACATTAAAACAAGGTTAATTCTGTGTTTCGTTAAAGAATTAAGAAAAAAAAAATATTTCTTCAGCTAAAAAAGAGAAAAAAACTTGATCAACTAGAACTGGTTTTATCATTATGCCTTACTTTGAAATATGAAATCAACGTTTATATACAATATACTTAGATATTTGTTTATATTGTTGAACAGCCGTACGTTTCAGCTGTGAAATATTGTAAACAAACACTATTAAACCTAAGTGTAACGTTGATTGTAAGTTATACGAAAAAATACAAATCAAGTTTATACCTATCTCGATTACATATATTCTACATTGATAACACTAGGCGACAAATTGAACAAAAATGTCTGTGTTCCGGTAGCCACTAAAATGTTCTAATGTGTTATCGTCCTCTAACTATACAAATAAAAAAAATTTTAAATCAATTTTAAAAGGTGCTTGTACATTTTTGATCAAAATTCAATTTGTCAAATATCGAAAAAATTTTAAATTTATTTACTAACGAATAATATTCGAACTTTAGAATGTAGTCTGAAGTCCGATTTTCAACAAAACCGATTTTTGTAATGTACATATTTCGAAAGTACAATATAATATATTGAGAGTATACTTTAAAGTTTGGGGTGAAATTTCAATACGAAATTAAACACGCCAATGGCTCTCGCAGGTAGTAAATGTGTTAATTTTTTTATATTTTTTCCTATTTTTTACTCCGACTTTCAACAAAAAAATTTTCCAACGCGATTTTTGAAAATTTCTGTTTAGAAGTCCGCCATTTTATTATTTTTTAATAAAAATGTTTAAATATACTACCTGCCAGAAGGACAAACTTACAGAACAATAATCAATTTAAATTCTTGGTTTCAAATGCGTTCAAGTGCCGTTATCACCTGGGCCAGCAACTTTTTTTTTTAAGTTTTCCACTTTGGACGTAACAAAAATTTTAAAAAAATATCGTAAATTAGACAAAAATTGCGACAGTTAAAGATGCAAAAAAAAAACATAAAAAATTTTAATAATTGTATTTTATTTTGTTATAAATAAAAATTCCCGAAATAAACCTTGAATATTAGGTCGGAGTAAAAGACTACATCCTTAAATTAAAATAAAAGAAAAAAAAACAAGCAAAATTTTGCCCAAAATATTTAGAGTAAATTTCACTAAAAATTTAAATCGACGAAAAAAGGCTTGCACCTTGATTGTAAAGATAGATAATTTTTCACATAAAACGATCCATTGTTGATGAAAATTCTTGGATGAATTTTAAAACAATCGATAATTTACTACAGGTACCGCATTTCGACGAATATTCTGTATTTTTGTCTGTACAACTTGTTTTGAATTTTATAGCAGACGCCCATAAGTAGGTGTGACACCTGATTCGATTTAGCATTTTCGTCTGTCCGTATGTCTGATTTAGTAGTTTTTCTTTCAAAAATTAAATCAAGAAACCACGCATACATGCTATATAAAGTGTATTTAAATAACGTCACTTTGGCTAAATTAAGGCTCGGAGTGCATAAGTCAAATCTCATGTGCTAAATTTAAAGTCATTAGATTAATTTTTGTGAATTTCTGTGTCAGGCTTTGTTTCTATCCGATTTGGCTTATTTTTTAACAGAGTCTTATTTTTGTTTAGATAATCTTTTGTATCGAATTTCATATCTTACGATAACTTTAAAATTGCAGCTGTAATCATCGTGATCACAAACGAACACACGGACAGATGACAGATGGACACACGGATATACAGACAGGCATAAATGGCTAAATTGTTTTAGGAGTGGATGCTTGTTATTGAGGAATATACTTTTTATACCTGCCACGAATGCAAAAAAATTTACAATTATACAAACAAAATATTCGAATTTTTGTCGAAAAGGAAGTATCTTCAGTTGATTGACTCAAAAGTTATTCATCGATTTTTATCAACAGTAGTTTTTTATTTTATATAACATTATCTATCTATCTTTACAATCAAGGTGCTATAAAACTAGACATTTTTTGGCAAAATTTGGTTAAAAAAAATAATTTGTTCCGATTTCCATTTAGGTTTGCTCTGAAACAACGAAGAATAATAATAATCAATTTAACAATTTTTTGCGATATTTGATAAAAAAATTGGACGATCTGTTCTTTAGTCGTGATCAAAAATCTACAAGCACCTTTTTAACAATTGACCGTTTAAAAGAAAAACAAACTTATCCATAGAATTTAATTTTTTTTGCTACCGATACACATTTCGGTTGTCGTCTAGTGTTATAATTTTTTTCTAAATTCTCATTTTGACCGTCGGAGTTTGATTTTGAAATTAATATTTCTTATATTATCTTCCTCTTGAATACTGTGCATTGGTTTAATTGTATTGATGACTGACTGACTGACGGGTTCATTCAACCCAAATAAAAAATCAAGACGTAAATAAATTTTATTATAATCATTGTTTTATGCCAGTTCTAAGCATAAACTAAATCATATTCAGCATACAAAAAGATTTTGTGAAGTTTTTACTGCAATCTATGTGATGGAATTTTTTAAAGTGGTTTTACACGATCAAATTTATAGTTATCAAAATAAAAAGTGACTGTAAAGTTATTGTAAACTTTTAAATAATTCGAGACTGTTAATTTTACAGTTGTTGATTTATTCATATTAGAAAGTCATTAATTTTCTTCAACGGCTGATTTATAATTTTTGATTGCGTTTTTCTTTTATTAATGCTGAACTTATACAAGATTCCTGAAAGCACACTTTTATCAAAAACTATTAACTGTCATTTGATAAAAAGTTTTCTAGTACTTTGTTTTTAAATCATAAAAAATTGAAATAAACAAAAATTTTTCACAAATAAATGTTTTTAATATCTATCGAAAATTGGTTAGTCAAATAGTTTAAATATTATTATTTTAATTATAGTTTTCTTGTTTTTAAATAACTCAAAGTAATCATTAATTTATAAATAAATTGCATCGTTGTGCTTCTCCAAAATATTGTAATTATTAATACATTTAAAAATATACATATATAGAATTAAAAAAAAATTTTTATTAAAAACAATGTATTTATGTGTTAAGAATTAGTTTTAAACAATTATTGCAATGAAAAGAAAAACAATTCATAAAAAAACAATAAAAATTTAAAAAAAAAACAACAAATTTCAATGTAAAACTCTTATGTAAGCTGAACATAATACAATGAAAAGAATGATCAAATAAAAAATGTCTATACGATATCGTTTAAAACTGAAAATGCGCTTGTTTTTATTTAACAAAAAATGACATTTAACCTTTCATCATACGAACCATTCTTCACCTCTCTTACATCGTCCAAAACACCATCATCAGTGGCCTTTCAAGTTCCTAGCCTCATTTAAACTATTTTTTAACTGCAAACAATCAAATTCCATTAACTAATATCAATTTTCTTCTTTTTCCTTTTGCAGCATTTCAACCATTCTATAATTTTTGAAAACTTCATTTTATACAAAATAAATTTATCAAATTTAACATTATTCCTTTATGCATTTACTTTTCAGTGTCAAATGGGACATTTAATGTGCGCTGCTTGCTTCACACACTTGCTGGCCGATGGACGGTATGATTTGGCAAAAACTTGGCTTAAAAATTTGTTTAATAAAAACAAACATACAAACTTTTTAAAAATAATTTTTAAAAATACACAAAATATGTTGCTTCCCAAACGATCTCTATATCCAGTTTTTTCTTTCGTCCTTTACAGTCTACGCGACCAAATTGCAACTTGTCCTAATTGTCGCGTTGAGATTTCCAAAAGTACTGCTTCACGAAATCTTGCTGTTGAGAAGGCAGCTTCGGAATTGCCCAGTGAATGTCAGGTAATTCCCCAAAAGTGGTTTTTAAATACAAACTCGATAATGTCCTAATTTATTCGAATGTTGATCTTTTTTGCACTAAATAAAACAAATTTTATGTTTATGTTATTTTATAATATATTTGTGTTCCCTATAGTTTTGTAATAAGGAGTTTCCATACAAATCCTTGGATCGTCATGAACAACACGAATGTCAGGAGCGTCCAACTAATTGCAAATATACACGTATTGGTTGCCAGTGGCGTGGTCCAAACCATGAAAGTACGTTATTTTGGCAACATTCTGTATGGAACAATTCTATTGTTTTAATTCGTCCTTCTCTTTTCAGCAACTGAGCATGAGCGGAATTGTATGCACCCAAATAAATCTGGATATGAGGTAATGGCAGCTCTGGAAGCACATGACGCCAAAATTAAGGAGAAGAAGAAAATGTTCAATACGTTAATTGATTTGCTTAGCTATGAGAAGATAATATTCAATGGTAAGTACGGTGCTTATAAGTATGTGTTGATTTTTGAACATATTGTAAGTAAAAAAGTATCTGCAAAAAACGTGTGGTAAAAATGAAGAGCAAATATTTTTAATCATGCTTCTATTTTGTTTCCCGCTGAATTTCAAATAATTACACGGTGTAAAAAAATGAGAAGAATTCGAAAAACTTGGCATATGACATTGTAGACCTGGTAGAACATAAAAGAACTACTTGATTTTTTGATTCCACCCTGAAATTTGGATATTGACATTTCCATACTGGCGTTACGTACGATTTGTACAAAGAAATATTAAAAAAAAGAATGAAAGTCTTATTTTTAAAAAAGTTTTTTTATATTTGCGTGGAAATTAATTACCACTATATTAAGTAAAACCAATGGCAACAATCGACGCTAAGGATTATAAGATATAAGCAAAAATATGTGCTGGCCTTACGCTACAAGAAACAGAAGTGATTTTTGACTTGAATTACAAAACTCTCTGAATTGGGCAAGACTTTTTGTATACAACTTTTTTTGAAGGAATTGAAATAATATAATTTTATTTTCCAAGCGATCAAATTTAAAAATCTTCTCTGGTTTTTTTTACGTTAAATCTTCTCTGGCGTTACGTTACTTAAGTTTTCATTGTAGTTCAATTGGCTAATTAAATAATTAGGTAGTTAAGTATTAAATAATTTTGTAATTGAAAAACAATTTTAATATACATATTTTTCTTTCCTTGTCTCAAATATTTGTTCATTATCCAATGACTTTCATTTTTACTAAAATGCCCATATTACACGATGCTCGTTTGCTCGGCGAGCAGATAATTTTGTTGTTGCTTCCAATGCGAAACTGTCAAAAATTTTGGAGAAAACAACCATATTGCACGGCCATGTGCACGCCGAGCAAACGAGCATCGTGTAATATGGGCATAACAAAAAAATTTACGAAACATTTACTAAACATTTACGAAAAAACAAAACTATATCTGTGAAGCAGTGCAGACGATTTTGTTCATCATGGTAAATGAATTTATGTATAAATTGCTTAAATTAATAAAATTAAAAAATTTTTAATGCTAGATAATATCTTAAAATAATAAGTTTTTAATTTTTTGGTCACGGTAGACTTTTCATTGGAAATCCCCATACATATGTAACAATAATAACTTTCACATGTTAGTAATTTCTTCAACTTTGGCCTTGGCTTGTTGAATTTTTTGCCTTAAAACTACCAAAAAATATACTCATAGATTCAAAAAGCTTGTTTAATATCTTTGTTTGTTTGTTAGTTTTTTCAGTAGATTTGCATTATTTAATTTTATTTATTTATTTATTTTATTGATTCATGTGTGATTCAAAAGCCATAAGGGCCAATAAAGCAAATTAAAAGCAGATAAAGCGAGTAAGAAACTTAAAACTAATAGTAAAAAATTAATAACATTACATATAATTGAAAATTGAATATGTATAATAAAATTTTTGTATAATCGATTCACACACTAAACCCTCAACAATAAATATTGTTAAAGCCGGAAAAATATAGTAGTAGAAGTAGTAACTAGCCCATAGTATCTTAGTGATAATTTTAAGTAAAGGAAAGGAAAAGCTAAAGTCAATTTTATGTAAGCGCTAAAAAGTTTAATTTAAAGGCATCAGGCGATAAGGAAAAAGATTTGAGACTTGGATGCAGTTCATTCCAGATTCTAGCAGTACGTATTAGAAATGATCGCTCGTATGATGACGTAGAGATTTTTGAAAAAAGGATTTGTGGATTTCTAGTCGATCGAGAAAATTTGATGCTATTAACCAAGTAAGACGGCAGTTGGTTCTTAATAATTTTAAAAAAGAATAACATCAGTCTGCATTGAATAAAACTAAGAAAGGAGGACCCAAGAAACTGTTGCGTGCAGGCGGATACGTGATACGAATTATCCTATTAAATAAAAGTATAATTTTCTTAACGTTATATGCAAGCGTACCAGAGAATACCTCAATGCAGTACATTAAATTGGAAAGTAATAGAGAATTTTAAGTATCCAAAAAGAACAAAAACACAAAAGATTGAAAGACTTGTAGAAAGGCCGTTAATAAAATTTGTTACATTCAGACCAACATTATTCAAGCCTGTCAAGATAAATGATAGCTTCTTGGTCGAAAAATTAAACATGCTTTATAAATCTTTGAGGATATTTAGTGGGTTTTAAAGAAAAATTAAAAAAAAAAGAAATTTCTTAACGTTTTCATCCGTAACTTTTGTAATTCCTTAGAAAGTTTTATATACCGCACAGAAGGTCTGCTTTTGTCTTTTTAAAATTGTTCACAAACTGAAGAGTTATGTAAATCAATTCACACGCACCTCACAAAAATTGGTTTTTAGGATATATAGCGTTCATTCCAAATGGGCATTGGGACATTTTGGATTAAGTACATATTTTGCAAATGATTATATGAATACATTTTATTTATTTTATTTTTATTAATTCATGTGTAATACCAAAGCCTATTGGCCAAATAAAAATATTACAAGTATAAGTACTAGTTGAGCAAACTAAACAAATAAAAAATTCAATGTAATATTTATGTAAAAACAACTTCAAATAAATACTTTATATAATATATGATGCACAAACTCATATCAGCCTTCCTAATAAAAGACAAGAAACGCTATAGAAAATAAGAGGTTGAATTTCATTAATTCCATATTGCAGCGACAAAGGAAATTAAGGATGTATAAGTAATTAGTAGCTAATCACATTAAGCATGCTAAGTTAGCGCTTAAAATAGTGAAATATTTGGAATATTTTAATAATCTACATCTGTCCTTACCAAATACATTTATATTAATATTAAAAATGCAAGAGTTTTCGAGAATCATGTATTCAAAAATCATCAGGCATCGGTTTACGGACAATTTTTTTTTATTGAGATGACATTTTGTAAAACAAATCTCTGCGTGTTGAATACAGTATTACTTATTAGAATATACATTTCTAAATTTTATTTCACTTCATTTCATCAACATGTAAAAGAATTAAAAAAGATTAATTAAAGAAATTCAAACTAAAAACCACGGACCAAATTTTAATGAAAACAAATAAGCATGTTCTACTTGTCGGAGAACACTTTTGAGTATATCGAATTGATGCAATTTGTATTACCTTTTCTTATCATTAATGATTTTTATTTTGTAAGCGTTATAAATAAAAATTAAAAATACTTTACAACCTATTCTCATACCTACCGAATATACAAAAAAATCATTAAAATCGGTCGAGCCGTTTTGGAGGAGTGCGACCACAAACACCGTGACACGAGATATTTATGTATATATTAGAAGATAGATTCTGAAATTCGGCTGCGTGATAGACTTTTTTCGAATGATTTATTTTTTCTACAACCTCCACTATGTCATATGCCAAGTTTTTCTTCACTGTTACACCGTGTTATTATACAGTTATCAATTAAAACTTTAGAAGAGTCTTTTTTTCTCCATCAAAGTTATGTTATGTTTCATTAGTTATGTTCAACAATACACGTAAACATTTAAATTAATTGAAAATATTATAGATCTTCAGATGAAACCATATCGTACTGATGAATATGTACATAAGCTATTTTATGAAACTGCTCGTTTTTCGGCCTTCAATCAACAATGGGTGGTTAAAGCTAGAATAAATAATAGCCAACGTGACCCACATCAATCCAATGAAAGAAATATTACTTATCAGGTAAAGTAAAAATTATTCATGATAAAAAATATATGCAGTTAATATATTATAATTTTTAGCTCATTTTAAAGACGAAAACCACGACACCCATGAGTATTCACTTCTTCGCTTTGAAAGGTCCTTTCTCTGATATGAAAGTGTCCACACAAATATATAAACATGATTTTACGGACCAAGTAAGTGTAATTTTTTAAATTAAAAGATATTTGTTACTTTAGTTTTTTTAAAACCCAAAGCTAAAATATTGCACAAAAACGAAAATTTAGTTTAACAAAATTCAGCTATAAATAATTTTTTTGATGCACTCACTCTGCTCTTCCCAGTTTGTAAATTCTATCAAACAAACACATTTTTTAACATCTTTAAGAGATCTAATTTTTTCTACAGTAATTAAAGGAATCGTTTGATATAGCTTTTCTAGAAATCCATCAAGTAGTTTAGGAGTCTATTGCATACATCTATACTATTATATAAAATTGAAGTGCAAATTTAATGTAACCACTTTACTCCAAAAGTACTGGACCGATTTTTATGAAAAAAGTTTTAAAATATCATATTTGTGCCACAGTTTTATTAAGGAGTATTTTTATTTCGAAATTTAAAAAAGAAGTATATTCAATTAAAGTGTTAGGTTTTTTAAGAAATCATCCCAAGAGATTGAACATGCATTGTCGTAAAGAGATTAATAAACGTACAACAGTGGCCGGCTAGCACATACATACAAACAAACACAAATATTATATATACTAGTATAAAAGCCTGTCCTACGAAAGGTTCTCCTTCCTGTTTGGAGCCATTTGCCGAAAGCACTTTTTTCTCTTTTTAAAGGTTAAATTTTTATTCACTTGATTTTTGCAAAATACAAATATACCACTTTAAATAACACTTCAAGTATTGAAAACTCAGGTGTCGTTTCGCGGCTGATACAATTATATTTTTTGGTACAATCATCAAGAACATTTCATTAAATTCGTCATTAATTTTTTGTAAAAGGATGAAAAAAAGAGGTAGTTAGATCAAAAACGAGTCTGTTCGGAAATGCATTTTAAGCGTCCACACTGCAGGGTGAATTTTTTGATGGGAATGATGAGTGACGCTTGATAGAAAACTTACATTTCAGAATGTTTGACGTTTGTTGTGCTGCAAAATTGGCCTTTTTCAAACATTTTGTTTGTGCTGCAAAAGCAGCTTGCGCATCATGATGCATTTCCGAATAGACCCAACATTCTATTGTAAAAACCAGGGTTCAGAATATTCACACATCTTCACTCACAAACATTTCCTTGAAGCACACAACACACAATTTTATTTTCATTTCCTTTTTGTGTGTAACGGAGTTGGCGTGTTGTTGATCATCCAACATGAATTCTTCGTTTTAATATTTGCTTGTGCGTCACAAACTCAAACAAAGATCGATCTCAACAATTCTCTGTTTCAGTTTTACACTAAGGCGCATGCTACACGTTTAATATATATTGACCGCGATCCAGTATCGCGATATTTATTGAACGTGTAGCATGCCATATTGATGGATCGTGATCCAGATCGCAAAATATTTAAATATTTTGAAATCTAGATCGCGGATCTCAAAACTGTCATAAATATTGAACGTGTAGCATATTTTGTGTCGTCAATATACACGATACAGCAGTAGGCGGTGAAATAAAAATCAGTGGTATTCACGGTTCAGTGCACTTGCCTGTGCAGTTGAGGACTTGTGCAGTTGTGCAGTTAGGTTTTCGTGAACACACTTAGCAAAAATTGTATGAATACTGACACGATAAATATTGAACGTGTAGCATTCAAGCGCGATCCATCAATCCATGAATTTGGATCGCGATCCAAGTATCACAATAAATATTGAACGTGTAGCAGGCGCCTAATGTTTGCGTCAAAATCAACGAGTATAAATTATACAAAGAGAATTCTTCATCCAGCCTTCCAACTTCGTTCCAAACTATCAGCCATCCACCGACAGAAAAACCAAAACAATGACAACCAACGAGTTTATGTACTCGTTTGTCTGAGTTATTGACGCTCAGCAAGAAAAAGTAAACATGAAAATAAATACAGCAAGTAACGAAAGAAGAAGAAAAGAATGTTGTTGTTATTCGGCCTTTCTGTTGTATGTTACTGTTTTTAAGCTGTATTAATTGTCTTTTTATTTACGGCCAAAGCCCAACTTAAAAACAGAAGAAAAGAATATTATAAGTATATGAATGAAAACCAAACTTCTATTTGCCACAAATTTTACAGCTTCTTTTTTTTGTGTTATTTTTTGGGATCTTATTGGTTTTGCCGAATTTATGTTGTTTCTAGCTGGACATTGTTGTTGTGATTTTATTCTAGCTATATTTTGGTTTCAGCTGCAAATAATAATTTTTTCCTAAGCCGAATAAAAAGATGGAATTCTGATTCGGCTAATGAAATAACTATTCTTTAATAAGGAGTTGCAAATATGTTTTTTTTTCATGAACAGAAGAAAATAATGCATTTATAAAAAGTCTTTCTCTGTTATATTAGAATATAAAAAAATAAAGAAAATACAAATAAAATTGGTTTTTACCTAAACGACTACATAAACTCGTTGGTTGTCATTGTTTTGGTTTTTCTGTCGGTGGATGGCTGATAGTTTGGAACGAAGTTGGAAGGCTGGATGAAGAATTCTCTTTGTATAATTTATACTCGTTGTCAAAATGTTCATGTTGGAAAATTCAGGCCTTTGTCAAAACCAAAACAAAGACAATTTTTCCAACATGAACAAGTGGTGTTTGCAAAATTGTCTTTGCTTGTGTCGGTCATTAAGATCGATCACTACCGTCGTATGGCGTAAAAATCAAATGCTATTCTGGTTGCTGTGCAGCGTATTGAACTGGTTTTTGGCCAAATGTAGCGAATTTCGGCGTCAATTAGAAAATATTTTGCGCTGAAATAGTGTTAGTTGCAAATATGCAAAAGCAAAGTTTTGTTATAAAAAATACGCGACTTTTAATGAAGAAACAAAAAATTTACTTACATAGATATATAGATAGAAAACTTACATTTCAGAATGTTTGACGTTTGTAGTGCTGCAAAATTTGCCTTTTTAAAATATTTTGTTTGTGCTGCAAAAGCAACATGCGCATCATGATGCATTTCCGAGCAGACCCACCATTCTATTGTAAAAAACCAATATCAGGTCTGTTTCCGTACTTACTTCAAGTAATTGGAATAGAATAGAGAGTGATATTGCGCATTTTATTATTCTATCTCGAGCTTTAAAAATTTGTAAAATAACGCTTTCAGCAACTTGAAGTTACTTAAATCGAGTACGGAAACAGACCTATTGTCACTGATAAGTATGCAATATATTTTCTGTGCATACGTTCAGGCTGCACATTTCTGAGAACAGTATGACTTGTAAAAGTACTTTACTGTCAAAAAATAATTACAGTTTGAGAAATACTGTGTGCGGAGCTGCATGCTTGCCTTTTATATATTAAGATGTGCATACTTTCAGGCTGAACATTTCTGAACAGTTTGAGCGATATTGGGCACGGAGCAGTGTGCTTGCCTTTTATATATTAAATGAATATATATGCCTTTTATATATATTAAGATAAAGTCAGTGACTGATGTTAATGTTAAAAATATTAATAAAAAAAATATGTTTTTAACTTTATATTAACTTTTCGACAAAGCGATCAGATTAATTAAGCTCTATTTCTATGACCAACCATGCATGTTGACAGTTTTTAAAGGGCAGGAGTTGTTCTTTTAAACTATTAAATGGATAACTTGGAGTCATAAAACTGATATTCAATGCAGATTATCCATTAATCCATAAAAAGTTTTCAAGAAGTTACATGTAGTAAAAAAAGTTTCATCTAAGCAATATTAAAAAAATGTTTTCAGGTTTTATGTTTTTCTTCTAAGTTATGATTACTACGTTTTATTCGATTTATAAAAGTTATTATATTTTAGAACATGATATAAAATCATCCGATATAAAAAAATATAACCCGCAAACTGAATGTTTGGAATGTTAAGGAGAGCCAGTTTATCAAAATTAAGTGAAAGTTTTAATTAATTTTTAATCTCTTTAGGCTTTGTGGAACCTTTTCTTTCAACCGATATATATTTCAAAGTTTTAATAACATAAATATGCAATTATTAGTATCCGACCGAAACCGGAATTTTGGCCGAAACAGAATATTCGGCCATTTTACACCGAAACTGGTTATTAATATGAACATTTAAGTTTTTTCTAATAAATAACAATGAAAATAATAATAAAAACATGAAAAAAGTATTCTTTGAATTTTAAAGTTTATAATTTATAATTATTGAAGTTTATAATAATTTATTGAAATTTATTGTAATAATTAGTGTCCGACCGAAACCTGAATTTTGGCCGAAACCGAATATTCGACCATTTCATAATATTCGGCCGAAACCGAAACTGGTTAATATGAAAATTTAAGTTTTTGCAAATAATTTTTTTCTTAAAAGGAAACAAAAGTACTTTCATACACATAAGAAAAAAATTTAATATAAAAAGTATTATTTGAATATTGAAATTTATAATAATTAATTGAAGTTCACTATAATAACAAATGAGATCATTTTTTATTTTATTTTTTATTACAAAAGTATTGCATACTTTATATCTTCCGTACACACTCAATATAGTATGCACCTACAATGAACATCTTTATAGAACTGCAAAACAAATAGGCCTATAACGGTTCACAGCAATACACTGCTGTGTCTTATTTTAAGTATTAGCAATGTACACAATAAAATCAGAAATTACTGTTGTGTTGTGAACCGTAATAGGCCTAAAAGTATTTTTGTTTTTTTTCTAAGGTTTAGTATCATAAAAATAGAGATATTTATTCCATACACACAGAATTCGTTCGGAAGTTTAATTATCAATTTTTGGCTTCAGTACCCATAAAACTTTAATATTAATTGCAAAAGAGATGATACAATCGAAAATGTTTGTATCGAACGCATAAAATTAATCAAAATGTTTATGCGTTTTGAATATTTTGATTAAACCAAACTTATATATTTGAATTAAATGACTGATGCAAGAAATATTTACCAAAAGTTTTGGTTTCGGGGTTCGGCCATATTGAGGCCGAATAGCCGAAACCGACAAAAAGGGCCCAAAGTGGCCGTAATCGAAACCGAATATTCGGTCGGACAATAGTAATGTACACTTTTTTGGCTTCCAAAGAGCCTACTATTATTTATTAATTGTGAAACAATAAAATTTTAAATATTTCTTATGCTTTATTTTGTATATTTTCAACAGAGCACCGAAAGTGATTACTACGTTCTGCCCTTGCCTGACAGTTCCGAGTGCAACAGATTACTATCTAATAAAGGAATAAATTTTCGGTAACAATATTATTTCTGCTTGTGTATTAATATTGTACACAACACGATTCTATCTATTTTTAAAACAATTTATTCTTCTTTTTCAGCCTTTTGATGTTTTTGCTTAATAAATAAATAAGATTGTGGTTCATTATATTCATAACTTTATTTTCACTATTCAATAAGCTTCTAGTCTAAGAAATTCTAAACTTTATATAAATATTTAAGTTATTCAATCTGAATATTTCAAACACCTTTAATTTGTTAACCACTCCGCCGCTTCTCGCTTTAAACTGAATTATTAAATTTAACATTGAAAATGACTTTTTTGAAAGCTTCTATTGATTAAAAATAAAATAATTACGCGATCGTTTATTGATTGTTATATTAATAAGCAATTATTAAAAAAAGAAACCCCCAAAATTTTTACAAGAAAAATTGTATATTTTTATATTGATTTCTTTTGTAGACATGTTGGTTAGTACTTTTCTTATACGTTATTGAGATGTAGGTACTGCAATACTAATAAATTACAAATTTGTTTTAAAATTGTGTATTACATAAAATTGTCTATTTATTTTTGTGTATTATTAATAAAATTGCCATTATGATAAAACGTGAAGCAAATGGAGTATAAGATAATTACATATAATAAAATTTATTAAAACCCAAAATTGACTCAAAGATTAACAGGAAAAAATTTATTTTGAAAACATGTGTTTATGATCTCATTTAGTGCAAGAGAAACAACATGTATATTTTTATAATATTGATAATTAAGCAGGTAGGTTTTAACTCTATTTTGTCTCGGTCTTTTGGGGGTGGAAAAATTTATTACATTTTTATAAATTGGAAAATTAAATTTAGTATTATAAAATATTAATTTCTTTGTCATATAATTTATAAGGACAGTCGTTTTTGTTGGTATTTAATGGTCAGCTTAATTTTTTGCCTAAGGTCAGGATTATATATGCTGCATTTGAGCATAAATATTTTGTTACGAAATTACATTGCAATAATATCAGTTATATGTATTCTATTTTTATAAAGTTTCATCGCTTAAAACAAACCTTTATTTTTAAAGGTTTTATGTACAAGAAATTTTAATATTATTAATAAAAAAATTTGGTTCGAACAACAAATTGCAATGTTAATAAAAAGAGGGAGTGGTTTAATCACAATGTTTATACCGTTTTCTCTTTTTAAACCTAAATTATCTCCATTTGCTTTGAATGAAAAATATCTTATAATACTGATATTTAGTTATGATATTTACAACAATTATATAAAATTAGCAAAAATAATGACTAATAAAATTTAAACTTTGATAACAAATTACCTTTTTATTTTAATATTAGAAAGAATATTCTGCAAAAACCCCATTTAAAAACTTTGAAACATACAAACCTCAAAACTTGTCCTTTTTAAAAAGTAGTTATCATCGATAATGCAAGCGTTTATATTTTCTGAGAACATTAATGAATTTTAACAATTTTTAAAAAAAAATAAATAACTTAAAAATAAATAAATTTACCATTTCAGCCCTTGGAAGGACATTGGCCGAGCTTCAATTGATCAATTATGTAGTGCGTGTTATTAAATGCTTGAACACAAATGATCGAGAACTAGACCTACGAGTTTTATGTCGACTCCGAACGGCTTGTGGTCTCAAGAAACTTTACATGGCAATTCTTACTCTCTGGGGTTTGCCATTGTCTACAGTGAGTGGCGGCTGAACATAAATTTTAATTCAATTGAAAAACATCCTGTCTGAGCTGGGTTTGAACCACGGTTCTTTAGCTTACGGCCCGTAACTCTAACAGTAGGCTACGGCCAACACTAGATAGATAGATTATTATATAGATTACATACAAAAAACCTTATTTCGTGCTTTGTTTAATAACGGGATTGTATCCTTTTATTATTAATCCTTTATAGAAAAAAAGCAACTGAGGCAAACACAAGCTCAGCATAAAATTCAAGGAGCTTATGGCTTGCAATATTGCATACCATGTATTGCTAACTATGTATGTCAATTGAGCGTTCTTCATTGGCAATATATGTTGTTTGACAGATGATAAGCAATAAAGAGCTGCACGGATGTATTTGTAAGACATTCGTTTGTTGTTCAAATGCTTTTTCTGTTCTACTTTCATATCGAATTACAATGTTTTGAAAATGAATTTTGAAAAGAGTAAAACGAATACAGAGTAAATCGATTATAGAGTAAAACGAATACAGAGTAAATCGATTATAGAGTAAAACGAATATATAGCATAAAATGAATACAGAGTAAAACGAAAACAAGTAAAACGAGAACTTCGGTGAAATAAGCAGATGTAGCTATACTCGAAAGAATCGAAATGATCGATGCAATAAAAAGAGTATTGCGGATATTTTTTAGGATATATTTATTATTTTCTACATAAACAAATTTATTTGTACTAAAATAATTGAAACATTACAATTTAAACAAATCTATACTATTATATAAAAGGAGACTTACGAAATTTGATCCAGAATAAGCTCAGTAACCGCTGACCCGATTTTGATAATTCTTGTTTTATTCTATTGCTATGATAATATAGATTGTTATAGCTTGCCAAGGTTTTCGAAAAATGTATTCTTTAATTATTGCAAAATCACACATTTTATTTGATGCCTACATTCAAACAGCAGCACAATATAACAGCAAACAAAGCTTTTCTCTCTTTGTCGAGAGAGCTTTTTTCAATATAACACGACAGCCATGTTGTGTAGTTAAGCTGAATTCACTGATAACCTTCAGCATGTTTTTGTGTGATTTAAAATAATGTTAATCAAGTTAAGAGCGTGCAGAAATTTTTCTCTCTGAGCGAAAACTTCATATGAAAAAAAAATTTCCAAACATGCTGAAGGTGATCAGTGAATCCAGCCTTACTTTCAGGGAGATTCTTGCTTTCATACAGTGTTAATTAATTTTCTTTGTTAATGTCTTGAGGGGAGTTGCCAGAATTTAGTTATCAGCATTAATTATGTTTTGCAGCCTTGCCAGCCAGCTTTTCCCCACTTGATATTGTGTTAGTCTATCTATACAAATATATAAAAGCGTTGTGACACTGCACGGATGTTTGACAATCACGCAAGAACCACTGAACAGATTAACACGATATAGGTATCAAACGATTTGTTATTCCAACTTTATCGTAATATGCTATGTAAGATTTGCCACGTCTTCTTTCCATGCCCACTTTTTGCAAAAAATGCTATATATCCGACGATTTTGGTCGTATGAGACTAGAATTTGGTAATCTACGTTGCATGGCTACTTTCGCTAACTTTACTAAAAATGGGCATGACCCTCTTTAACTAAGTCCACTTTTCGGGGGATAAGCTTGGAGTAAAGTATATATCTTTTCTAAGTATATATCAGAAAATTCTGATCGTCATGCATTGATGTTTCAAACGGAAACGTCTAGCATGTGTTTTGTTCGAAGGTCAATTTACACATTACAAATTCACAAAACGATCATAAAAAATTCATTGAATTGGGTCAGGACAAATTCTACTATAACTATAACGTTAACTATGAATATATAGATAAGGAAATAGATAAATTCCATTCCCTCAGGATAAGGAAAAACATAGATTTATGTATATAACTTTGGAATAGTTTGAAATATTTGAAATATATTTCACAGAATTATTTTTGAAGCTATATTTGAAAATGTTTTCCACATAAATTAGTTTTTAAGCTGTAACACATTGCAAACAAAGACACAGTTTCGATAGTATCGTAAGTATAGACGTAGAATTCCTTTTTCAATAGCAATAGGGAAAAATTCTCGTTTTCTTTTTGTATATTCTTCAAAACTTTTTTAAAGTATTTTATCTTCTAAATAAAAATTATTCAAAAACAAATTTGTTGTTGTTGTCCTTTTTTAAACTTACCTCATCTAAAAAGCTCACAATTAAATTCACGTAAAAATTTGTTTTGCTTTATAAAAAGTTTTCGTTTGATATTTATGGTGATGAATTTGTTGTTCTTTTTTAAATTTGTAAAAATTTGGTAAATTTGAATTATTTATTTTTCCTGTAGTAAAAAGCATATACATATATGTATGTATATTTTAAAAGTAATTTAAAATTAAAATTTTAGTTAACAAAATAAGTTTTTAATATGGAAAGAATATAATGCATAATAAAAATAGTTCGAATATATTATGGTATTAAAAAAATAAATGTAGTTTTTAAAGCACAACGCATGCTAAGTAACGCATGCGCAAATTTGCGTAGTAGTATACATATGTACATGCTGAAAATAAACATTCGTTTTATTCGTACTCTACCTCATGGCAGAATAACCAGGTAGGGCCGACTTGGAGAGGAATGAAGTAGAAAGCAGAGAAAAGCGAGCTAGTTGTCAAATACAGCTGTTCATGTCAAGTAAAAATGAAGAACATCTAAAAAAATTTCAGCTTACTGAACCAACAATAACTAAACCAAGTAAATCTAAAACAACGACGCACAGAAAAGAGCATGATCACAGCGGTTGAGCAGCGTTAGAGGGGATGAACCGAATCGTCCACAGGAAATAAACAGAACTTTGCTTACAATGTCCCGCTTTTCACTCGTCACTCAAGAAAATTCTCGAGCTTGCGGCGAAAGCAATTATTGCTCCGAGAGCAATAGCAAGATCTTTGTCTCTCTTTTCACTCGGCAATAATTGCCTTTGCCGCAAGCAGTTTGTGAATTATTCGCCCGCATGAGGGGGCTTACGAAAGTCCCCATTAAACCCGAGTAGTCAACAAACTACTTGCGGTGAAAGCAATTATTGCTCATAGAATTGCCGAGTGAAAAACGGCCCTTTGCAGTACATGCAGAACCAAAACAACAATATCAGCAGCTAGTTATGTTGCCAGCTATGTTGGAAAAATTTCGTGGTAATTTTTAATTGCCCTTAGGAATTTTTGTCTCTGGGAATTCCTATTAAATTTTTTAATTCAGCGTGGTATTTTTTAATTGGCGTGGAAATTCAGCGGGATATTATTTAAATTTCCGTGGGAGTTTGGTAATATTCTTCTTACATTTTTTTTTTCTTTTTTAGTAAGCAAAGTTTCTCTTTGGTATTTCAAAATGTTTTTTAAATTGTTTGTTCATATGGGACTTGTGGTATTTTTTAATGCGAATGAGATTTTTGTGGCAATTTTAAATGCATATGGAATTTGTGGGGGTATTTTTAAAACGTGTGGTATTTTTGTGGTAATTTTTAATGATCGTGAGATTTTTTTTTGATATTTTTTTATGGCGGAAGAAACTTTTTTGTTTATCTTTACAATGGTAATTTTTGTTGTGTTTAATTTATGTTATTGTGAAAAAAGTAACTTTTTGTCGGAATTGTTTTAAATTTTAACTGGCAACTTTGGCTAGTAGCAGTACATTTTTTGTAGCCGCATACTGTGCCAGCTAAACGGTACTTAAAACGGCAGCGTCTGATTTGCTGGTATGAAAACGACATGTTTTTGCACCTTTAAACCGTTCACTATATTATTGTAAATTAATTTTTTATATTTATCAAGAATCGAATTGAAATTAATGTCATATTCGCTTGATGCGTCGTTTGTTCTTGTCTTTTTCCCTCTCTTTTTCACCTGTTCGCCAAAAAACTCTAAAATATGCATTGAAATCAAGGTAGTGCAGTTGAGTTACCGTTCATTGTTTAGTTTATTGTTGCAACTTAATAAAAACCATTTCAAGAAAAGGTTACAATTGTTTAACAACATATAAAATTAATATACAACTCAAAGTTTTCTATATGACCTTGTTATTTATTGTGTTGATTTTCTATGATTTAAATACAAATTCTAGTTGTTTGATAGTTTAAAATCGTTTATTGAGCTTTAGGTCAGGTTAGAACAATTAATTGCTCTAACTAGTTAATCAATGCTGTTCTTTCTTTGAAAAAAATTCGTTAGACCAATAAATTGTTCTAACCTGACCTAAAGTGATGTGTATTTATATATGTATGTTTTACATACATATTAATAAAAAACAACAACAGCAACAACAACAAAAGCAGCACAACAACGAACGACGTGATTACGAACCAAACAAGCAAACACAACAACAACAACAACCTTAAAACAGCATAAGCAGTTACTGCAGCTACGCAGCTAAGCAGCTTGTGCATTTCTCATACGAATTTATGAATTTTTCATCTTCTTATATTTTGCTATTTTATTAAATATTCGTTTTATTCCCACTAAAACTGATATTTTGGTATTTTTTTTTTGTTTGTACGATGAATATTAAAGCCTGTAGGTATACCCCAAAGTGTCAAATATCGCTTCAAAAATTCTCGAAACTGACCCCCATACAAACCGCGCTGTAAGACGTAATTCTACGTCAAAATATAACAACATTTTAAGCAAATTAGTTTTCATCAAAAACTCATAGGGGCGGGGGTAGGTGGCCCATGATTTTTAATGATAGAAACTGTTTGTGTCAAAAGTGAACAATTTTTGCAGGTATATTATGTTATATGAAAGAATAAGGAAAATTAAAATTAAAAAACAATTAAAATTAAAAAAAAATATGTACAGGGTTGCAATATTCGAAGCGCCCATCTGGCAACACTGTAACTTTCCGCAGTGATGCCAAATCGACTAATGACATACCGCGTTTGAAGCATCATTCCAAGCAAATGTTTACAATGGAACAGTACACGCCACGCGAACGCTCTAAAATTGTTGAAATTTACATTCAACAAAACAAGTCAATAGTGAAAACTCAACGTGCTTTCAAAAAATGAGCGATGAAGCTCATTTTCAGTTGAACGGAACGGTAAACAAACAAAATTGCCGTATTTATGCCACTAAAAATCCACAAGAGATTCAAGAGGTACCTCTTCACGATGCAAAAGTCACTGTTTGGTGCGGCGTTTGTGCTAAAATGCTCATTGGGCCGTTCTTTTTCGAAGATGATAATGGCCACAGAGTTACTGTCAATCAGGAGCGTTATCGCGATATGATAAACAATTTTTTCATGCCAATCGTTCGTCGAAAGCGTATCAGGCACTACTGGTTTCAACAAGACGGCGCGCCACCACACACAAGCCGCACTACAATCGATTTTTTGAAGCAATTGTTCCCTGGCCGTTTGATGTCAAAAAATGGTGATTTCGATTGGCCGCCAAGATCACCAGATTTAACGCCTCCAGACTTCTTTTTGTGGGGTTATTTGAAATCAAAGGCTTACGTCAACAAGCCAAAGACCCTAGAAGAGCTGAAAACCAACATCCGTCAAGAAATAACCGCCATTCCCATCGAAATGTTGAAGAAAACCATGGAAAATGCTGCAAAACGGGCACAATATGTCGTAGAGGCCAATGGCGACCATTTACGAGATATCATATTCAAGAAATAATGTAAGCAAATCTACTTGAACATAATTAAATGATATTTATGACGAACAGACAAAAAATTGTGGTTTCTTTGATTTATTTAAAAATAAAATGGGCGCTTCGAATATTGGCAACCCTGTACAACAAAAGCCTATTGTTGAGTGCAAGTTGGATATTTTAGAGGTTTTTTGCATTGTATTGGTGAGGTAACGGTAAACCTTTTCTCATTTTCCCAATTTACTTAATTGAACTTTCAAACAAAGAAAATTGGATGAAAATCGATTTGTAAATTTCAATCGTTTTTTTTCTCATTCTGAGGCTTATGAGTTATACTGAGAAAATCTGTACTTTTGAGATATCGCAAGAATTTTAATATCATAAGAACAGGCTTTTATAAAACATACCTAATATCCGTACAAAATATTTCCGAAAAGAAAATTACCGTTAATTTTATTAATCAACGACTGTCTATACAAGAATGCATTGAGAAAGTCTATAGTTTTTGAGATATCGCCAAAAGTTTGGTGTCATTATAACGGTTTTTTTTTTAAATTTAAGAAGAATTGTTGGGCCGAAGCCCAATAACAACAATTAATATCTGAAGAAGGCCGATTAACAACAACAATTTAAGAAGAATATATTTATTTTCAGAATATATGTAAAAAATTACATTTTTGATTAAAAATGTTATACCCAAATTTTTTTATAACGCTGTTATGCAGAACTTTTTCAAAAGTAAAGAAAAAAAGAAAGCCAGGTAAATTTGTCATCATAACAATTACCGTTAAAATAAGTTATTCAATATATACATTCTTAATATATATACCATTTTATCATAATTAAACAAAACAAACACGGTAACTTTTATATTTTGAATTTGCTTTAATACAACTAAATACTTTCGCCTGCAATTTACGCCTGCAATTTATTAATACGCAATTTTAATTCAAACTTTGCTCTCACTCAGTTGATATGTGTGATGAAAAACAAAAAGTAAAAAATCATTTCAATTTATTTTTTGATAAAATAATTCCTAAAGTAACTGTATTGCGATTGCTACTCGTTTTATCTGATTTACTCCTTTGAGCAAAACAAGTAAATGGAGTTTTTTAAAAACTCGAGTGAGAACAAACAAATAGAATAAACGAATGTAGTCGAGTTATTACTTTTCATAAAAACATATTCTATTTTATTCGTTCTGTTGTGAACGAACGGAGTAAAGAGAGAACAAGTAAATCGGATACTTGGTTCCCCATACTGTTTCGAATGCATTCTTGCAGTTGATTAGTAAGCAATGTAGTATTGCCTGTCGAGACGCCAATTTGGACTCGGAGACAAAAATTTAATAACAACAGAAGGAGTGCTCCTATGATAACGTAATTTTGTATGATTATTAGTTTGAGCTAATTAAAAAAAAAATCAAAAATGTTCGAAATCAGACCCTAGGGGTACCTCCCGTGGACCTATATTAATTTTTTACCTGATTTTGTATGGGAGGTACATACAAAGGTTGGCCGATCTTAACAAAAATTTGTTGGAGGTAAAAGAGTAATAGATGAGAACTGAAAATAGTCGGAACAGTTAGACCCTAGGGGTACTTCCTTTGGACCTAAATTAATTTTTTACTTGATTTTGCACGTACATTTTTCCTTTTAAGACATTTTTTGAAAAAATAAATATATATAAACATATTTATAGCACGAAGTAGGAAAAGTTATTTGCAGTTCCTGTGTTTGTATTTTCTTTTCTTCAAAATATGTCAATTTTTTATATTTTTAATTTGGTAATATCATATATTAAAATCACTAAAATAAGTATTAAATTTTATATTTCCTAAGGTTTCGTAATTCTATTTATTTACTCAAATATTTTTATAATAAAAAATTTACTGGGCTCAATTTAATCAAAGCACAAATTTTTGACAATTATTTGTTTAAGAGAACCCCTAGTATAATAATACAAGTAGTAGCGACAGTTCTAGCTACGGATATTAGATATTAAGAGTTAAATAGAGACCACGATCTGTAACTCAGAAGAGCTAGTGACGATCGCAGACAATTCTACCAAAATGAGCCAAAAATACATATCTTATTACAATACAATACAAAAGTACAAAATTATCAGTAACAATTTAATTTTTTTAAAGAAGATTAAACATATGCTGGCCGCGGCTCTTGAGAAAATGGGTAGTTGTCAAGGCTACCTAATAAATTGTTTTATCATGAGAGAACCCAAAACAAATTGAACAAAACGGGATTTTTTTCAAAAACATCTCAAATTTTAAGTGTCACAGCGTAGCCAAAACTGAGTCTTTCCCCTAAATATTATGTTTTTGTCTTATCTATGCAATTACCTGTCGATTGATACATACCAATATTGTTAGGTGTCGAGTCGTCAACAATTTTTATTTTTGTCAATGGGACAGTGCGTTGTGCGCAGGGTCAGTATCAGTGCATTCGTTAGGGAGTGCTTTTAAGTAGTTAAGGAGTCTAAAAAACTTTGGTAGCAAAAAAGTTAAATTCCAGGAAAAACTCAGTCAAAACAGTTCCGAATCTTGCTATTATTTCAATAGAAACTGTCGCAATTCTAGATCATTATGGCATTATTTTTTAATTCATAGTTTTAAATAGGATGTTTAGTATTTATTGAGTCTTTGGAATATATCCTTACAGACTTAAAAAATATTACTTAAAGTATAAGGGCCTCAAATAAACTTAAACTAAATTAAAGTAAACGAATCAACTAACCGACCCGACTTATCCATTATGGAGTTGTGCTCGTATAAAGATGAAATCAATCCGTTGAAACTTCTTCATTTCATGTTTGAACGCAATTTTCTCAGAATTTCGCGTAATAAATCAAAATTGTTTCTATTATCAATTTTGTAATTTATTTAATTCCCTTTTCAATGACATAAAAACAAACATATCTCCAAAAATAAAAAAGTTCTTTGAACTTAAAAAATTTTACTAAATCTTTCGCCCTTTATAATACTACTAGCCAATGCTAGTATAAGCTAGCTAGCTAGTATAAGATGAGCTACTTTCGCTCTTTTCGATTTTATCGGAAATAATTGCCTAGCTGCTGATAGTACGCTGTTAGATAAGTCGAATGCCATAGATATGCATTATCAGAATATTTCTGGTATTAGAACTAAAGCTAGCTCAATAGTTTTCTTGCTGAATTTGATGTCGTCGTTTTCACTGATACATGGCTAAATGCGCACTTTTTTGATTATAAGTTTTTTAATTCAAATATATATAACAAGTTTCGCAAAGATCGCGACTCTCTAAAAACTGGTCGTATAAGAGGTGGTGGTGTGCTGATTGCTGTTAATCGTAAATTTAATGCTTCATTCATCATGCTTCAAAACTTGTCTTCTCTTCTGGATCAGCTGTGTGTTAAATTGATGAGAGCTTCTGGGACGTTACTTATTTGCGTATCTTACATTCCTCCGAATTCCGCAGATAATCTTTATATCGCACATGTTGACAACATCATTGGTTTGCATGCAAATAATGATACATACTTATGCGTGTTAGGTGATTTCAACTTAAACAAATTGAGCAGGTCCTATGTTGATGATGAACATTTTCTTACTCCGTCTAATGTAAACAGCTGCAATGAAATTTATCTAGTCGACAATTTTTTCTTGATTTAGTTCAAATTAATAACATTGCGAATATGCTTAATAGAGTTTTAAATTTGGTTTTTATAAGCAACAATATTAATTTTAAGCTCTTTGAAAATACATTTCCTTTTTCTGCTTCTGACATGCATCACGTTCCGTTAGCCATAGAACTAGAATATAATATATTTTCTCCAATAAATACAACTAGTAATAATAAAGCATTTAATTATAAATTATGTAATTTTAATCTTTTAAATAATATTTTTGATAATATTGATTGGGTTTCTATGTTTAACGGTGCCTCTGAATGTTTTATTCAATTTAAGGCTAGTGTAAATGAGATTTTTAATAACAAAATTTCTCAGATTCCAATTATGTCTTCTAAGTTTCCTTGGTTTACAATGGGTCTTAAATAACTCAAAAACCTAAGAAACAAATTCTTTAAGAAATATAAATAGAGTAATAATACTGTCTTTTACGAAAAATACAAGCATTAGGGAATTTCATTTTCTAAAATACTTGTACAACCAATATATTTTGGGTTTTGAAACTAATATAAAATCTAACCCTAAGGCTTTTTGGCGATTTGTTAAATTTGTCTACAATGACAAAAAAGCAAAAAGTCCTAATGAAGCTGCTGACCTTTTTGCTGAATATTTTCAGTCAAACTTTGAAACTGTTCCAGACAGTGATATTTGTGATTTTCTTATTAATATTCAGTCATCCTTCATTCATATTATCCTCTGCAGATGTCATAAAAGGAATTCTAAGTTTAAAACCATCAATGAAGACAGATATCGATGGTTATCAGCATTTTTGTTAAAAAATTGTTTAGCATTAGTTGAACCCATTAAAATTATTTTAAACAAATCTCTAGCTTCTGGTTTAATTCTTTACGACTGGAAGGTTGCTTTAATAACACCAATTTTTTAAAAATGGTATTAAAAATGATCTAGCTAACTATAGACCAATCTCTAAACTATCTACTTTCTCGATACTTTTTGAAAACATCTTTAAAGCTATATTTTTTAGTTAAACGCTTAATCTGTCCTAATCAACACGTATTTGTAACAGGACGTTTAACTGTTTTATTACAATGGCTACGCTCCTATTTAACAAATAGAACTTAGACTATGGTTGTCGATAATGGTAAATCTGCCCCTTTCATTGCTTCATCGAGGGTTCCACAAGGAAGCATTGTGGGACCACTGTTGTTTATATTGTTCATAAATTATATAAATTCTTGTTTTTCAAAAGCTAATTATGTCTTGTGACATCACGCAGGTGATCTTAAAATATACACTGCAGTTAGTAATAAATCAGACTCGGACTATCTACAGTATGAACAGTCTAACGTTTATGCGTGGTGCTGCCAAAATCGTCTTTCGCTTAATGTCAATAAATGCTTTCAAGTAACGTTTTCCAAGTCACAAAATATTAATACGTCATATCATATCGTCAATACTGTATTGAAAAATGTTAAAAATAGCAGACTTGGGTGTAATTTTCGATACCAAATTTACTTTCTCTAACCATTTTGATTTTATAATCTCGAAAGCTTATGCTATGATAGCCTTTTTTCGCCGAAATAGCTCTGCCTTTTCCGACCCTTACACGCATAAAATTCTTTATACTTCTTTTGCTAGATCTAGACTTGAATATGCTTCCTTAATTTGGAACCCATACTACGCAGTACATATTAATCAATTTGAACGTTTCCAAAACGTCTTTACCCGTTATGCATTACGATCTTTATATTTTAATGAACCTTTTCATTAATTGTTCATTAAACATGAAATGTTTACTTATTGATTTAAAAACATTGCAAAGTAGACGAACAATGCTATCTCTAATGTTTATCTTTGATTTAGTCAGTGGCGCAGGTGTGATTAATTTTAATATTCCTATTAGAAATCTCCGGTCCTATGATATCTTTTACGTTGGAATGATAAGAACTAATTAAGGAACAAATGCTCCTCTAAATCGAGCCTCAATTGAATTTAACAGGCTATCTAAAGATATTGAAATTGATTTTTCATGCTCAAAACTGGTTTTAAAAAATTTGTTAAACAGCTATTATCGTTAATTTTGTTTTAAAATTATATGTATTGGCTTATGATCTTACGATCTTTACTTAATTACAATTTATTTTTATATTTATATTAATTATTTGAGTTAGTTTGGCGACCTCAGTATAATATTTATTTGTTCAAGTTGTCGGGCTTAAGGTCTTATTTATACATAAATAATTAAAAACTTTTAATGTTGTTTTTATTAATTTATTGTTTTTCCAATATTTCGACTTCCATCGGAAGTCATCCTCAGGGAAAAATAAATATTTGTTTGAAACGTTACATTAAACAATTTTTAAACGCGATTATATATTATTACTGACTTAAGCACATATAAAACATTAAACATTGAAAAATGATTACTACAATAAAAACTTCTTTTGCATCCGGCGCTTAGTTTCTGACTAAGTCAGACTAAGTCAGAAAGTAAGGCTGATGTATTTATGAATTTATCAAATATGAACATTTTTTCTTTTATTTTTTAAAGATCAGGAAGTGTGATGATTATATTTTTTTAATGTTAATTTTTCAATGCATTTTAATTTTGTAAAAAAATCACAATCCGATATATCGGACACCCCCTATAAATAAAGTAAATTTATTTTTGGAAACAGTTCATCATATGTAATTTAAGTCTTTTATTTAAATCTTTACAAAAATATTTTATTTAATTAGCATTAAAATATTAATAAACAGCTATCGATATCTTGCCAGAAAATCATCGCAGTCAATATAAATTATTCACATGTTAAAACTATGTAACATAATTTTGTTTCAATAAATTACAAATTTTTGATAATGTTTAAAATTTATCCTTTTTTGTTAAAATGTATTCCTTTTAAAAAATATATACAGAAAAAGGACAAAACATAAAATATATCTAATTAACACATTGAAGTAAACGAAAGATATCGATATAAGCAAAAAATAGATATCTCCGATACATAAACATTAACTAGTGATAAAAACTCATTGCTCAGCCTCCACTGATATCCTTTAAATAAACAGACATCTTATCTTTGTTGACTCTTACGATTTGTTGTCCTTTTCCTAAAATATAAAACAAAATATGGCTTAGGTTGTGTTTTGATTGATACATTACACTAGGCTACAAGCCATATGTATTTCGGTAGTCACTATAAATTTTGTACGTTTTATAGAACTAAAAAAAAAAAATTAAAAAGGTAAATTTTAAAAAACATTCACAACTCAAAACAGATCGTCTGATTAGGATATTAACTAACGCAAAAGAATTAAAACTATAACTAAAAAATGTGACACAGTTTTTCTAAATTTACGTTTTTTCAAAGAAAACTTGAATGGAAATACAAAAAAATTATTGTCACTACACGATTTAAAATGATAAAAAATTTAAACCGAAAAGATGTTTAGTTGTAAACCTAAATTAAATTCAAATAAAACGAGTGTTAATGAAAATCGATAATTTCAATTTGATGGATACTGAATGTTTTGTTGGAATAATTTATTTTTAATAGTTTAATAGCAGACGTTTATAAGAGTGACAGGTGTTAAAAGTAAATATATACACTATTTACCAGCATCACCTTCTGAGCCAATTTAACTGAAGAAATAAAATTCGATTTAATCATCTCCTTAAAAATTTAAGATCAAGTTTGAAAATGATCCCAATCGGAAGAAACCACGACTTCCCGCCATATAAAAGTGTATTTTAATTACCTCACTTTGTATGGGAATTGGGAGTGTTTTTCATCCGATTTAAGTTTGGAATTCAAACTCGAAGTGAATGTTTGAGATCAAAACTTATGTGTCAAATTTCAAGTCATCAGATTAGTTTTTGTGGAATTTTAAAAGACTAAACCGTTTTATAAAGCCACCTTGTATAGAAGGTAAGCGTGGTTCCCAACCGATTCGGCTCATTTTTATAACCCACGCATACTTAAAGGGGTATTACCTTTGTCGCCCCGTTTGTAATGTTTATAAAGAGTCGTGGCAGATATAGAAAAGGTATACATTAGGGCGGGTCAATTTGTATGGACGAATTTTTTGGAGGTCTGGCTCAGCGAAATTCGTAAAATACATGTAATTTCAAGACTTTTTCTCCACTACAGCATATACAAATTCTGAAAAAAAGCTGTGCGGACTTTCGTAAATAGATTTTGTTCTCAATTATAAAATATGAATATATGAATGTATGTGTATGAATCTATTTACGAAAGTCCGCACAGCTTTTTTTCAGAATTTGTATATGCTGTAGTGGAGAAAAAGTCTTGAAATTACATGTATTTTACGAATTTCGCTGAGCCAGAATTTGACCCGCCCTAGTATACATATTCTTGATCAACATCACATCCTGAAGAGTCGATTTAGTCATGTTCGTCTCTTATCATGATAACAGACGTCATTTTATCAAGTACGAAAAGCCAAATCGTACAAAAACGACACCTACCTCTCATTCAAAGTTACTTTATCAGAACGGTAAAAGTTTTATATAAATTCCACAAAAATTAATAAAATCACTTTAATTTTTTAACATAAGCTGTAATCGCAAATATGCACTAAGAGTAGCTTTATGAAAATGGTAAATCTCTTTTTATTCCTTAAAAAATAATGCAATATCTTAAAATTTTCCAAATAAGTTTAATCTTAACTATGCACTTTACATTTGGAATTTGAAAAAAAATTTAACTCCTCGCCTACCTCTCATGCAAAGTGACGTCGTAAAAATAGCAAAACCTGTATATATTCCACAAAAATTAATATTTCACCTTGATATTTTACATATATAAGCTATGATATGTATTTAAAAAGTATTCCGAGTTTTAAATTTGGATAAAATACTCCAATAAAAAGTTATGTCAAAATAATACGATATTTAAAACTTTAAATACACTTAAATATACTGTGGGAATATTTTAGTTTTGGCCCAATCGAAGATAATTCTTCGCTAGTTTAACTTAACCTTAATTTTTTAAACAGAAACTTGTATACATAATTTCATTATAATAGCTTGGCAATTAAGGCTGCAATCGTGATCACAAAAGGAAACACGAAAAGATAGATACCTAAGGGCACCACGAAATAGAACCAAATTGAAATATGCCCCAGTGCAATAACACTCAATTAAATAAGTCCCAGCGAAAATGAAATAAACCCCAAACGAAAAAAATTAAAGAAATCCTAAACGTAATGAAATCATTCTCAATTTGGAAATTTAAATAATCCCCATGCAAAAGCTTTCTAATCTTAAAATGAAATTATCCCCAAAATTAATGAAGTAACCCCCAATGAATAGGCACTACTGTACTCCAGTTATAAACTGGATGATTTTGTGAAAAGTTTGACTAGTACAAATAATAAAAAAATTATGAACCTACAGGAAATAAATCAACACATGAAAAAGAATCTTTTAGAAGCCCGAAGGCGACTACTTAATACGGAGGATATAATTTTCATGCCGTTCCAGAATTTATAATTAATTCCTTTTTCGGAGAGGGGACCTACAAGTCACGATTAATTGCAACAACTTTTGGTTTTGTGAATGGTTTAAGTACAATTCAGTTAATTTCTTTGATACGATGATCAAATATACAAAATGCGAAAAAAGCTTTTATTAAAGTTTTAAAGCAAATCCCAAGCAAAACCCACTTCGACCATATAGTTGGTTTCATATGCGCCTTTTACAGAAGGAATAATTTGTAAAAGGCGCAACTACACGGAAAAAATAACGCAAAAATTTAACAAAAATTAAAAAATGTGAAAAAAATTAAAATGAATTTTATTGTAAGCAACTCTTCGATAACCTAAATTAAGCAAAATGAAAAAGCCCCCAAATAAAATAAAATAATCCCCAAAATTAAAGAAATTAAATAACCCCCAAACCGAATGAAATAAAGCCCAAGAAAAAATCAAAATTAAATATTTTCCAAAATTTATGAAATAGCCCCCAAAAATGGGGAGTTATTTCATATGAAGTAACACCCAAAAATGTATGAACTTTTATACTTAATTAATTAATGAATACTTATTTTTTTTTTGTTTTTTTTCAATTGGTGTCCCTCCTATTTCGTGGTGTCCCTCCTAAGCGTATGATATTAAATAATTAAAAAAAAATTCTACAAACAAAAAATTTGAATTTTTGACAAAATTAGATACCTGTAGCAAATTGCCCATTTATTCAGAAGTTATCCATCGATTTTCATCAAATGACTCGTTTTATTTAAAAATTATCTATTGTTAAAATAAAGTAGCTAAAGTAGAAATTGTTAGTTGTTTTAAATTGCTTATGAAATTTTAAAAAAATGTAAACGAAATTTTATTGAAAAAACTAGTAAATCATCTACATTATCCATTTTTGAGTTGTGAATGAAAATGTACGAGCACATTTTCGAAAATCGGCTTTTTTTAAAAACTTATCCATAGAATTTAAAATATTTTATTTTTAGTTAGAAAATATAACACATTTAGAATGTATGGTTTAGTGGCTACCGACATTTGAACACAGTCAACACAAACATTATTTTGCAATTTCTCGCCTAGTGTTATTATTGTATCAGTGATATCAGAAAATAACAAACTTTTAAGTATGGGCTGCACATGTGGAAGCCTAGTGCCGTTGAGCGCTGCAGGACTAGGTACGTCATCCCATGTATCATAAACGTTATGTGTCACATTAGAAGGACTGTCAGTTAAAACACTTCCTCCTCTGCCGGATTTTCGTCTACGTAACGCTGCTGCTGCACTTGTCGAAGGTTGTGTATCCAATGGTGACGGTTGGTTTCGAGAGCTCGGCAACCTGTTCTCAATAGTTGGAACCTCGTAAATTGTTGTATTAGAACTTGATAAATTTTCAGATTGCGTTGCGAAAATAATGTCGCTTCCTGAGCTAGAGTTTGTAGAACTTCGTTCACTTGAAGGGCCATTGTTTCCAATTGTTTCCAATCTTATTTCTGATACAATGTGTGTTAGACTTGGATTGCGTGGAGTCTTGAATACCATCCTGTCATATGAATCGTTGCAAGATCTACTGCTTGCATTTGTCGAAGAAATAGATGGATCAGAAATACATTGCTTTCGGGATATTAATCGTTTATGTTTGAGTTTGTTAATAGCTGAAGCCCTTTTCATTTCATACACTTGAATGATTTTATTATAGCAGTCCGCACACACTCCATATTCAGGCTATTTAAGCAATTAAAATTCCAGAATTAATATTTCTATTCTAGAGTTGAGAAATGTATGTTAAAGTTTAACTACCTATATAGGCTTATTCCATCAGATTTCGACAAAAAAAAAGTCGCCTCACCATTTAGAAAAAATGTACAAAAATATATGTGAATGCCGGATTGTTGGAGATAACAAAAACCTTTTTTATTTTTTTTTTCTTTTACCGTTAGCCCGTGGTGCCACCCGAAACGCTTTGGGGTCGCTCCAAAAACATGTTTTAGGTCTATACGATTTATCTTATATCTTTTCTTCTAAGATAGGATTGACTTCATTAAATTACAGTTTAACAGAGAATTAACTGTACTGTTAATAACAATAAAATTAAACTTTACTTAATTATGTATAATGTTTGAAATTTTTTTAATCTTTTGCAAAAATATTAAAAATTTTCGATTTAAACTAGTCTGTTTTTGGAAGAATAAGAATTTAGGAAAAAATAATCAATTTTGAAAACTCTAACTAAAAATAGAAAATTTTTAATATTTTTGCAAAAGTTTAAATAATTTGTTTAAACCTTATACATAATTAGGTAAAGATTAATTTTATTGTTTTTAAAAGTACAGTTAATTCTGTGTCGATAAGCAATAATCGCTTAAGTCGACTTAATACAGAACTGAGTTATTGAAGTTACTGCGTTCCACGCATAAAGTACTATAAACATACAAGATCTGAGCCTTTAATCATGACCCTAGCCAAAGTATTGACACGAAAACAAAAGAGCCTTTCATATAACTTATATGGCGATTGAAATCTTTGAAGCAAAATTTCTCGAAACTTTGAAATCAGACTTAAGCTGTTATTGTTTATCGACACAGAATTCTCTGTAAAACTGTTTTTGAATAAAGTCAATACCTATCTTATAAGTAAAGCTATAAGGGAAATCGTATACACCAAAAACATGTTTTTTTGGAGCGACCCCCGATGTATTTCGAGTGGCATCACGGGCTAACGGTAAAAGAAAGCAAATTAAAAAATGTTTATTTCTTGTCTCCTATAACTCTGTAGGTAACTATGAAATATCTCGAGATTTTAATCTGATTGGGAAAAACTGAGTATGCCACTAAATTCTACGACCGAAAAATAAGTTTACTTATCTCGGAATTTTCGTGTCTTTTTGACGTCCCTACAGTGTAATGGGGCATTCACATTTTTTTAAATTTTTTCTAGATGGTGAGGCGTCCCCCCTGTGGAAATCTGATGGAGCCTATATACCTATATATATGTACATAAAAATATGTTTTCCCTAATAACTGAATTTTGTTTATATTTATGAATCAACAACCCTACTCTACAAAAGGCCCATAGCATTTCGATTTTAGAACGTACACAAATAAATTAAGGAAATACAGTACTAATGATTTTTATAGTTTGAAATTTTGTATAATCGTTGGAGTTTAATTTTTAAATAAAGATGCGTGGTAGGAAGATTTTTGTCCATTTTTCTGTTTGATAACGATAACAATCGTAATGTAGTTTAGGATAAAAATTACACCTACTTCCCATACAAAGCGACTTAACCAAAACAGTAAATATCTTTAAATTCCACAAAAATTAGTATTGTGACTTTTAATTTTGCAAATAACCTGCTTTAACCCGAAATATGCACTCAGAGTGAAATTTGTCAAAATCAAATGAAAACGACGAATACCATACAAAGCGGCTTTGTTAAAACGATGAAATGTCTTTAAATTCCACAAAAATTAATACAACGCCCTTGAATTTTGGGTATGAGTTTTAATATTTGTATGCACTCTACATTTGGAATTTGGTAAGATAAAATTAAACTTCGTCTACATCCCATACAAAGTGCAAATAGCAAAACCTTCATACGCATATTCAACAAAAATTAATATATTGACTTAATTGATAAGCATGCACTTGATGTTCAAAACGTGTTTTGAGTTTGAAGTTTGAAAAATTCGAATAAAAAGTGATGTCATTAAAATAATATTGCATTCAAAACTTCGAATACACTAACACACGGCTGTGGGGGTATTTTAACTTCGGCACAATTAAAGATTGTTTCTTACTTGTTATATAACATGATAAAAAATAAGGTGAAAGCAGTTTGGATGGTTCCCAAGGTCAAGAACACAGTCTTAAAAGAGGAGAGAGCAAAGGCGCTCTTGAAAGGACTTCGACCGAGCTTCTTCTGATCAATTGTGTTGTGCGTGTCATTAAATGTTTTTGCACTATGTGCTTTATGTTGACTCCAACCGTTCTCTTACAGTTTTTATTCTGAGGTTTGAAATTGCCTGCATTATGACGGCCGACAGAAATATTGATTTCAATAAAAAAATCAGTGCAGATGGAAGAGATTGAACCAGGGTAGTCTTGACTTATGTGGTACGCATTTAACCAATACGCCACGGACGTCACTTGTTGGAAAAATCTGGTAAAAAAAAAACAAACAGAAATCCGGTACCGACGCTTCAAACAACGGATTTTTTTTCGAAAAGTACCAAAACTGATTTGATCTCACAACAGCTTTTAATATCGGAATCGTTTTACTATATATTAGGCGAAGCCGAAATTTTATCCATCATAAAACTTTTTACAACTGTGAAAACATAAATCTGATTTTGATAATTTTAGTAGGGGTAGAAAGGTTTAGATTTGTGGATAGATGTCGATAGGTCTTTTGTAGAATTTTTGTTTCGCTGCTTTATTTCTTCTTTGAAGAGTCAGCCTGGAAAAATAGCGTAAATAAACTTTGATGTATATTTCCAAAAAACTCTTTTAACAAGGCAACTAAGAAACCAGCCAGCAATCCACCATCTGTTTATGAGTTATACCGGTTTTATTGGGTTTTATCCCGATTAACACAAAAAAAAAATCTAAAATGATTTTACGCAATCAATAAGAAATTAATAGGGCTGATAAAAATTAATATTATTTCATATTTAGATTTGTATATTTTTATATATTGAAGAGTTCGGGGCAACAAGGTGCTAAAACAAGTTTGGAGATAAACGCATTTGAAAGTTTGACGGCTTTTATAAATCGCAATTTTAAATATTTATAATTGTTCATATTTTTCCCATAAAGAGCGTTTTATTAACTTGTTTTTATGATTTTAATTTTTGAAATCCTGCATACAATGGTATTTGCAAACTCAGAACATTAAAATCCTTTCGAAAAAAATGCACATGTTATACTTTCAATGTCGCCTGTTAGCCACACTTTTTAAGATTTTCACGGTTTTTTAATTTTCATTTTTAGAATCTGCATACTCAGTACTTTAAAAGCTTTTGTCTATCGGTGGTAAGAAATTAAAGAAATTTATAAGTGGGTTAGCGCCTTGTTGCCCAAAAAAATTCATATGTAAAAGTTTCAATGTCGCCTGTTAGCCACACCTTTTAACTTTTCACGGTTTTTGAATTTTTAGAAGTCCTGCATACTCAGAACTTTGTCTGTCGGTGGTAAAAAATTAAAGAAATCTATGTGTGGGTTAGCTCCTTGTTGCCGAAAAATTCACATGTAAAACTTTCAATGTCGCCTGTTAGCCACACTTTTTAACATTTTCACGGTTTTTGAATTTTCTTTTTTAGAAATTCTGCATGCAATGGTATCTGCATACTCAGAACTTTAAAATCGTTCGTCTGTCGGTGGTAAAAAATTAAAGAAATTTATATTATTATTAATTAAAAATGTATTTAATTTTTTACCACCGATAGACGAAAGATTCTAAAGTTCTGAGTATGCAGATACCATTGCAAGCAGGACTTCTAAAAAATGAAAATTCAAAATCCGTGAAAAAGAAAAGGTGTGGCTAAAAGGCGACATTGAAAGTTTAACTTGTGAATTTTTTCGACAAGAAGGAGCAAATCCACATACAAATTACTTTAATTTACTACCACCGAAACACGAAAGATTTAAAGTTCTAAGTATGCGGATACCATTATATGGAGGACTTCTAAAAATGAAAGTTCAAAAACCATGATAAAGTTAAAAAGTGTGGCTAACAGGCGACATTGAAAGTTTTACATATGAATTTTTTTGGAAGAATTTTAATATTTTGAGTATGCAAATACCGCAGAACTTCTAATAATTATGCAGAACTTCTAATAATTAAAATTAAGCAAATAACTTTATAAAACACTCTTTAAGGGGAAAATATGAACAATTAAAAATATTGCGATTTAAAAAAGCCGTCAAACTTTCAAATGCGTTAAAATTGTTTTATGTGGGTTAGCACCTTGTTGCCCAAAACTTAAGACTGAATTATGTGCAGCAAAAAGAATATATGCTTGTAGCTCGCTAACGAATAAAGATAACAACTTCATCTTTGGTGCACATATAAAAGAGGTTGCTGTTATTTTTTTGCATACAAAACTCAGTTTTGCTTTCAGTGTGGGTTAGCACCTTGTTGCCCCGAAGCCTTCAATTCTTAAAATCGGAATTTGTGGTTAAAAATCAAAGAAATGTTTGTACATTAAGTATCGTAGTCAATTCTTTTGGTTTTCTTAAAATAAAAATTGTATGCAAAAAGAATTGTTCTTTACGTTGGCGTATAATTCACTAAAGAATTCCATAGAATTTTTTTTTGCAAACCACTCACGACTGGCACGTGACACGTATATGGAAGCATTTGTTGGGCTGGAAAAGGAATCTATGTTTGGCTGATGATCCAGAGAGTCGACCAGAATATCGTTTAACGGTGTTATGCCGTTTTCAAAGTTCGTGCATCCATAAATTTTGGATATGGTGTAGCTGAAAGCAGCCAAATTATCGAAAAACCACCTCTAAAGTTTAGCTTGGTGAAAAAACTGTCAGGACTCTGCAATTCATGGCAATAATAATAAAAACAGTAGGGACCTTCGAGGTTACTTTATTTTTCGTCTGAAAATAATAGATTTCCCACTCTTTTCTAAATGTTTTCTTTTCCACATGAAACCTATTCACTTTAAGGAATTCCTTAAACGCAGATTTTTATTTCAATTTCTTCAAAACTTTTCGATTACTGTTAATCAAAATTTATTGTACACATCGTTTTTGCATTGAAAATTGTCTGAAATGCTAAAGACGGACGATTAATTTAAATGACGATTGCCTTAGTCGACGTGCCGGTATCCTTGCCAGCAAGGTTTTGGCGCTATTAGCTTGTTATTAGTTACAAATGTTAAGTAATTATATATACTAGTAAACCCGTGCGGCGTTAAAATGCCAAAATCAAACATACCTAGATTTTATTTTAAGCTATTGAATAGATTTTCAACGGATCAAAATTGAAATGATATTAATTTTGGCCTTTTTGCAATATACGCGGTATTGCATTCGTGCCCAAATTTCATGCCCAAATTTATTTTAAATATACAGGAGTAAGAATATTTCTTGATTTCCCGTAGAAAAAAGCTTGAACAAAAATGTTTCATTACCAGTTTTCAATGCCTTATTAAATTTTTGTGTAAATTTTAAAAATGAAAACATTTTCCGACCCTGTTGGTTTAGGAATTTTTTTTCAACTGTAAGAAATCATTCCAGTATCACTTTGATATAGATTATATCAATTCATAGTTTTAGCTGTGAAATTATAAAAGATTATTCGTCAGTATAACAGTTTCATAGCTATCGAAAAAAATACCTCACATATTTTTAGGCATATGCTGAAATTAAGACGAGAAAAAGCAACATAACAGCAATTATATGCAAACTTTAACTCGCTATAAATTAAAAAATATATATTTTTAAGAAATAAAAAGTCCAATTTGCACATCTGCAGGTCTAAACCTACCAAACCATACTAAATTTATTAAGATTGGACTTGTACTAAAAACCTTACGCCGGACAAAATTGGCGTTTGCGTAATATATACATATAAGATTGAGCCAACTGCATCAATTGCATTAAATAGAATTTCGCTGAGTTTATATAAAATTGAAAGTAATTGAAAGTTGATCAATTGTGTTATCAGTGTTATTAAATGTTTGTGAAACGAAATGATCGAGAACTAGACCTACGAGTTTTACACAGACTCCGAATGTCCAAGTTATCAAGAAGCTTTACATGACAGTTTGTTGCTCTGAGGTTTGCCATCGTCTGCAGAGGTGAACGCCTAACAGAAATATTAAAAATTCCGTCTCAGCGCGATACAGAAACGCCTGGCGAGATCTGAGAGTAAGCCGTAACCCGACTAAGGGCCGCTTTCTTAATGTCCCGTTAGTCAAGCTCTTAACCAGGAGTTAGCCAACCATATGATAGCTAAAAAATAATTTTGATTTCACCAAGGGCTGGTTAAGCATACGTCGGTTTTTTTGTAATCTTGTCAGCTGTTCCTTCGATAAGCAGCAAACCGAAACCACGATTTGACGTAAACTGAATCAGAACTAAACTGACATTTAAACCTTAACCGAACATTGAGAAAGACCTTTTTTGCTAACTGCTGGTTAAAGTTCTGATTAGTGCTTAACCGGACATTGAGAAAGCGGCCCTAAGAGTTGATATGTCCACATAAGTAAGCAATCACCGTCCTAAAACGCATGAAATGAAAAGATAAAAAAATCGGTATGGTGCCCGTAAACTAGACTTTTTCCTTATTTTTAGGGGTGTACGTGACTACACAATCAAAGCAATATGTCCACCTCATTTTATGATTCCACCAACTGCGGTTTGGTTTAGTCGATTATTCACGTGTTGATCTATTATATTTAATTAATAGAATTAAGTTGATCTATTATATTCATAAAATATAAACAAATAGTTACTGACCCGGAATTCTCTTCGAGACTTTTTCACAAAATTTAAATGCCGCTGGTCGGTAAAGTATTTTGGTTCTCCCACAATCTGATGTGCTCCTAGCGTACAACGCATGGTTTTATTCGACTTATCACACAATTATTTGTATATTATTTATTTTTTACTTCAACTATTCTTATCACAAATTGTTTACAAATAATCAATAACTAGAACATTATCGAACATTTTTGGCGGACTAATAATTTCATTTGCAGAGAAGGGTTAGCCTTGTCCAACAATAGTACTCAAAACCAATGTTGCACAATTACGAACTTTCGTACCATTTTGAATAAGTTTGCCAGTGCTACCAATTCCCAAAAATATTTATCAAAAAAGCTTCATACCTTGAACACATTGACGACGACCATGAACCAATAAGAGAAGATCACGCAAAGAGCAGTGCGAGAAAAAAGTAATTTTTCGTGCAACGTCATCGGTCACAAGCATGCTATGAAACTGTCAATTTGCATATGTTTTGCATGCAAAACATGTGAAAACTCGGATAAAAGTAAAAAATTATAAAATTAATAAGTTTAATTCGCGAAAAAAGTGTTTGAATACGTTGTTTGTTTATATTTCCATGCAGTAACTAAATGTAAAGAACGCTGTAAAAAGAAAAACTGCAAATAAATAGAATACAAAATTGGATGTTCACTTTGTTTTTATTATTGAACTGTTTTGTTCAATTTTCTTTTCCTCTGCATCGAATTGTTCACAATTTCTTTATTTAATAATCTTATTTTAAAAAACATTCGTGCGCGGAAAAAACATTTATTTTTATTTTGTTGTCACAAAAAACATGCTCTGCACTTGTAATGTCCGTCTGCAAATAATTTTTGCTTATCAGCAGCCCGTCGCCATTTTCGTCGTTGAACACTTTTTCCAACGCAGTCATATGCGCCATGAGCTCTTCCGTTGGCTTGGCGAACCGCCTTCGCTTAAATGATCTACCTAACTAAGTGATGCTGCCGCTTCTTCTTGCAGCCTTATGTTCGGAACGTCTTTGTGCAATTTGTTCCAGATGTATCACGCGAGGTTTTCCAAGCCGCTGTTCACTCCAAGAAAAAGATTAAAAATATTGAATTCATAAAATTGTTAAATTTTACTTACACTTGCGAATATAGCTGCCGTATTTTCGCTTGAAGTAACTGCTCTGAAGAGCGGTTAGAAATAGAAGCGTCCCTGTTTAGTTTTTCTATTTCCTCTACAAGAAAAACTTCTACATGACCAACGACTCCTGAAGCAGAGCACTTACGATTTTTTTGTTTTCGCGCTTTAAAATTCGCTGACATCGTTCTGCATTTGCTGGCTGCACCTCCTTGGTCATAACTGTTGGGACAGCGCCCGACTTTAAGCGCATAGCTTTGCCAAAACCTATCGTAACATTTTTTAAAATAATATTTACGTGGAAATGTAGAAGTACTTACCCATTTGAACTTGGACCCATCTTTCGAAGTCTTCAGGCAGAAAATGATCCCCACAGATTCTCGCCATTGCAGTGTCGACATTTAGCCTACAAAAAATCTCCCATTGCTTACATGCAATTTTTGCCTTGGGGAAACGGTAGAAACCAACGTATGTTTTTTTTTTGCTGTTGCAATTAATGCATGTCGCTACAGCACACTTCGTTTTAATATAAAAACACATTACATTTATATGATAACTCTTTAAAATTTTAACAAATAACATTCAACATCCAATCACTAATCGTAAACAAAAGATTTTGTGACCGATGACGTCAGACCTATCAGCTGTTTTTGTTTACAATATGGCGGCTCTTTTCTTTGCATGATCTTTATTTCTTGGTTCATGGACGACGACAGCAACAGTGCGTCAAATGTCAAATTATTTTTACATGCTTTTCTTATGGAGGTGAAAGTGGTGAAAACGTTGCAACGACAATGAGTGATTGCAACAAAGTCGCTGTCGTCGGTTTAGAATTTTTTTCTAATTTGACGTGCGACAACAGAGCAAAATAAGTGTTTGTGTATACGTGAATGAAACAATCTAATGATACTTCCAGATTGTTGTTTCTTTCTTCATGTTGTTTTGCACTGTTGCAGTCGTCATCAATGTGTTCAGTACATTAGCCAAAAACACCTAAAAGATCCGCATTTATTTTTTTTTTATTTATTTATTTCAGTCTACTGATTATGTATCTTACAGACTATTACAAAGATAACTTAATAAATTATGCCATTAATTAAAGAGTATAAATAAATTTAGTCTAAAACGGTGTCTTCAACATTAAAATTAAGAATTAGAGAGATCGTACTACATAAGCATCTTGCGACTGGCTCATTATATGCATAATTTGTAGCGTGCGTTGTCTCACAAAACATAACTTTGAAAAAGGTCAGATAGTTCAGGACAGACTAATTTTCCACTTAGTAATTTATACACAAACATTACAGAGAAAAATGATCTCCTATCCTCCAATGATTGTAAACCAAGTAGCTTGCGCCTGGCTACGTAAGAGGGCATAATATTTACTTAAAAATCCCAAAAAAAATCAATTAAAATTTTGTTATAATCTTTATATATAAATGATTTCATATTTACAAAAAAAAGGTCGGTTTCTTCTGTTTTCAATCAAAACAAGGTGAACGCGATTTTGAATTTTTGTTGTAAAAATCAAACACTCGAGTTATCAAACCATATAAAATAAGATTTTCTGTCTCTTTCACAATTTTTACAGCTTTAGTAAATTATTTAGACGTTACGTTCACCTTGTTTTCTTTTGTTATGGTGACGAGCAGGGAATGAAAAAGAAAAAATTAAGAAATAAGTGCATAGCAAAAACGGAGTAAATTCCAAGACGTTCGTAGTAAATTGGATTAACCAATGCGTAAGATTATCAAAAAGTCTCTAAAAAAACTCCTAAAAATATAAAACCTCTAAAAAATCCCATTCCAGTTTTTTCACCCTAAATTAAGTGGAAAAGCCCCTGTGTGTTTAGGAGAACACTGAAGTTTGCTATTTTCCATGTACGATGTAATATCTACTTTAGAATGAGGTTTACTTTTCTATGGCTAATCTAATAAAATTCAATAAGATTTAGGACTAAATCTAGTCGAGGGCCTTAACCTCGTTTTAATCTCTATATTGTAAGGACTAAAACTTTTGCAAAGTTTTGCCCTACATGTTTTAATAATAATAACTTTCATTTCAGACATCGTTTCCTGCTTGGTCGTACACGGTCGACTATATACAAAAGTCCAACCCAGAATTACCCAGTGCGAAGATTAGCCATGCGAGGGCCACTTCAAGGGTGGTCAAGGCCAGGTCTGGCAGAAGACGAGGAGTGGTTGACCCAGTCTAGGGGCTTAGATTAGGTTTAAATAGGCTAAGGAAAACATGAACTATAGGCTAAGTTATTTTTAATATACTTTTTATTACCTTCTTTTATTTCTTATTACTTATATTTTATTTTTATTAAATTTTATGCTTATACTTATATTTATATAAATAAGTATTTATTTATATAATATAACTAATAAAACAGGAATGAAATTAAACCATACTTACCATGACATTCTTCATCTTAATTAAGTCAGACAGGAACCACTTAGTCATACCAATAAGGTGTGCCCCTTTTTCTCACAGGGATGCTGGAAAGCGTAAAACACATATAGTTAAATTCCATATAACTGTTACTTCGGCAAAACTTAATGCGTAATTAAAAACAACAGCTATACGATCAGGCGATAATTTGTTGTATTTGTTTTTTTCATTGCATGTAACAACGGCACCATCGTACGATGTATATGAGATACGAACACCTGCATGTGATGGAGCATAACAAGCGAGGGTATACCAAACTAGAATCGATGTGAAGAAGTGAGTCTTGTTTGAATCGCGAAACCGAGAAGTCCAAATAAAAACCCATTCTTACTAAAACCGCGAAGTAGAACAGTAAGTCCATCGAGTGAGCAGAAACTACAAGCAGCACAACTTCCTTTACGACAGCTACGCTAAGACAGCGCAGCAGCGACATCGACCGTCAGGACGACAGCGCCAGAGCAGCGCAGTCAACGCAGGCAGCGGACGTGAGTCAACGGTAGCAGCGCCACACAGCGCTGTCAGATCTACCGCATCCTGCCAACAGCGCCAGAGCCGCACAGTTGAAAGAGACTTCGGCTTGAGCAGCAGGATAACTGTGCCAACAGCGCAGTATTGATCATCGACACCGACGACAACAGCATCAGAACCGCACAGCCTAGCGGGCAGCGGACGTGCGTCAATGGTAGCAGCGCCACACAGCGCTGCCAGATCTACCACATCCTGTCAGTAGCGACAGAGCCGCACAGTTGAAAGAGACTTCGGCTTGAGCACCAGGATAACTGCGTCAACAGCGCAGTATTGATCATCGACACCAACGACAAGCAGCACCAAAACCGTATAGCCAAATCGGCAGCAGCAATGCACCAACGACGTCGTAATTAATCAACGACGATTAACAAAGTCGACGCCAACAGCACCAATTTGCAGCAGCCACAGCGTCAGCACCAGGAAGACGTCAACAGCGACAGAGACAGAGCAAAGCCGGCCATACCAGGACAAATCCTGAAGTCAGCAGCAGTAGGACAATACTAAGTATCATTTATTCCTTTTTATTTATTATTTTATTGATTTTGTAGAATGTATTAATTATAATTTTCGTAGAATATTAAATACTTTAAATAATTTAATATCAACGTAACGTAACTAAATTATAAAATATTTTTGTGTACAGATATTTAAATAAATTAATATTAAAAGTGAGTGAAATTAAATAAATTTATAACGGCCAAATTAATTCCTCCTCAAACCTTATTCCCACCTCCTACGAGATTAGTGAGATCGCGAACTCTCGGATCCGCTGTCCAAGGTCGAGCCCGTACCCAACGTAAGCTTGGTCTTTAAACCTAACCTAAGCATCCTTTTCCTCGGCGAACTACAAGCTTTGCGTGAACTGCGACTTGTAGCCCGATTGCATTTTTCCTTGCCTCAAGGTTAGCGAGAACTGCGACCCTTTTGTGCTTCAAAACCATCCTTTCTTTTGGCATTGTAAGGCATTCTCACCGGCTGATTAGACATTTGGGAATTCAAGGACAATATTTAAACTACAGAAACTCACAAATAATATTTGAATTACAAAACATTATTTAAATTACAAAAAATTATTTAAATTATGAAACATTAATTAAACTACGAAACATTATCTAAATTGCGAAACATTATCACAGATCAATTTGATTAGGGTAGCTCTAAGTACATTTAAGTTAGATTTAAGCTACGAATTGTGAATAAATATTGTCATTATTTGAAACCCCTTGAGTTTGATGTAGTGTTTGCAATTACTAAATTCTTGCTACGATCCTGATTCCGGCGAACTTACCTCAGCCGTGAGAACGCATCGTTACAATATGCAATAGTAGTATCACGGCCAACTCGGAAAACACTCAAAAGTTTGCGCAAACATGTTTGTTAAACTTTGTTTTGGCCCCTGACTTGCAATAACCCAACGTGCACAAAAAATTATGCGGATCCGTTTCGAACCCATTACGAGTCCGTCAGTACGCATTTCGCTTTCTTAAACAAGGTCTCTAGACATCTTCAAATTATCAATGAATTCTACAATGACTGGGGAATTCGATTAATGTTTCAAAATCAGAAGCTATCTGCATAAGAAATGCGTCTGGCAAATGCAGAATAACAGTTGTCCCAGAAAGCAAACATTTGAAGCTTTTCCTTAACGGTTCTGAGATAATTTTTAAAAAGAGTTAAACATCTTGGTATAGAGTTTGATAATCTGCTTAAATTTCATAAGCACGCAAGGCTAAGCCTAAAAAATGGTCATAAGTTAACTGGTATGTTTTCTAAACTTCTAAACAACAAATACTTAAGCCAAAACACAAGAAGCAAGGTAAGCATGCGCTCAGTTTTACTATACGCATTTCCAATTTGGTTTTTAATCTCGCCATTGGTATCCAAACAATTGGAGGATTTGGAGCGTAACGTGTTAAGACGTTGTGTTAATAGAAACTATTAAGTATACTCACTAATGATTTTAACAGGATGTTAGCGTTGCTCAGCCAAACCTTAAATAGTGCGTAAAAGCAAAGTATGCCATCTTTTGGCAAATAGTTTTTTCGATATTTTTATGACTGTCACATCTGGGGATTACTTAGCATAAAAGTTTTGACGGATAATTGATTTCATCTAGTGGGTTCTAGACGGGATTTTAGCGTTGCTAGGTGAAACCATAGTGTGCAGAATCTGAGTATGAAAAACAAAAGAAAATATTTTTGTCGACTTTTTCGTGTGTGTGCTCTTTATGGAAATTATTTAGTATAGGAGCTATGGGCTGAACAAGTTATTTCATCCACTTGGACCAGGACAGGATTTTAGCGTTGCTCAGCCAAGCCTTAAATAGAGCGTTAAATAAAATTTTCCCGACATTTTTATATGACTTTCACATCTGGGAATTATTTAGTATAGAAGTTCTGAAGTATAATTGATATCATTCAGTGGGTTCTGGATAGTGGTTTTTGCATTTTCAGATTCTGCAAACGCTTTGAACTTAGAGTAAACAACGCTCGAATGGTAGATACACCTTCGCTTAAGATAACTATTCAGCCTCAGAGCATGTGCATGTTACTGCGCTTGCAACAAGAATCCCTGTTCTAAGAAAACCCCAAGTAACATTGTTGGAGCAACTACATGCGAGTGAGCTCTTAAAGTGTTCTATAGGTTTGGTGCGAAGGTTTACGATTTTTGTTTAAAATTAATTTTTATTTCAAAGCCAATTTTTTATTTTATTTTACAACTTTTTATTAAACAACAATTTTCTTCGAACAAATTTTTATTACTGAAATTTTCAAAATGAAAATTTCTGAAAATATAATAACTGAATACAGTTCACAATGTTTTTTTATAACAAGTGTTTTATAGACAAGTGTAAGTATTTTCAATAATTGCTAAAATGATATAATACGTTATTAATGTAACTAAAGGTAAGTACAATATAACAAAAAGGTAAGTATTAATGTAACTAAAGGTAAGTACAATATAACAAAAAGGTAAGTATTAATATAACAAAAAGGTAAGTATTAATGTAACTAAAGGTAAGTATTAATGTAACTAAAGGTAAAATAGGCTGTAGAGATTTACTCTATGTGGTGATGTAACAGAGCACCACATTATTCCCCCCTCCTCAAATGAATCTTGTTGTATTTCTGGGTAAGTTAAAATGTACTATTTTTCTTTTGGATTGTATTGTAGTTGTTGTGTCTGTATTAATTGATGCTGGTTTTAAACGGTCTAAACTAACTGTAGTATGTGTGTTATTTTTGAGTATTGTAAAGTATTTTGGGTTTCGGTTGATTACCTCGAAAGGACCATCATAGGGTTCCTTGAGCTTGCTGTGTATGGTGTCGTTTCTAACGAAGACAAATTTACAAGTGTTGAGTTCCTTAGGAACGTGTTGTTGGAATTTTGTGTTATGGTGTGAAATGTGTGATTGTTTGTTTTCGACTACTTGTTTTATTTTTGGAAGCATCTCTGAAGGGTTTAAAGTTTCATTGTTGCGAATTACTATTTGTTTCGGTAATCTGAGGGGCTGGCCAAAGACCATCTCAGCTGGCGACGCTTTGATGTCTTCTTTGACTGAGGATCTAAGGCCCAGAAGAACTAGTGGCAACTCTGTGAACCAATTTGTCTGGTTGTTTGTTGCGATAAGGGAAACCTTTAACTGGCGGTGAAAACGCTCTACCATGCCGTTGGCTTGTGGGTGGTAAGCCGAAGTAGTTATATGTTGGCAACCGAGATTTTTAAGAAATGTGTTAAAGGTCGCGGAAGTGAATTGTGCTCCTCGATCAGAGGTAACCTTCAATGGAACTCCAAAACGTGAAATATACTATCTTTGAAGAGTGTCGACTATCATGTCGGTGTTTGTGTCTTTCAGCGGATATGCTTCTGGCCAACGAGTGTTCCTGTCGACTACGGTAAGTAGGTATCTATACCCTTTTGAAATTGGCAAAGGACCGACTATATCAACGTGGATATGTTCGAAACGGCCGTGTGGTATGCTGATTTTGTGTGGTGTTGTCTTCGTGTGCTTGTGTATTTTTGAGCGTTGACATCTTACGCATTCTTGTGCCCATTTGTTAACGTGTGTATTCATATTTGGCCAGAAATATCTTTGTGTAAGTAATCGCCGTGAAGCTCGTGTACCAGGATGTGCTATGTTGTGTAGTTGTTCGAATACTTGTTTTCGTAAAGTCTGTGGTATGTAAGGTCGTGTTAAAGAATTTTTCTGTTCGCACCAAATTTTAATGTTGAGTACCGGTATGAGTATCTGTTCGAGGTTGTATCTGTGGCTATTTAGTATATCTTGCAATTCTGTGTCTGTGTTCTGTTCTTTATGTAGTGTTCTCAGGTTGATGTCTGTGCAGGCAAAAGCTTCTATTTCAGCTCGTGAAAGTGCATCTGCTACAGTGTTTTCTGAACCTTTAATGTGTTTAATGTCATGTGTGAATTGTGCAATGTATTCTAAGTGTCTTGTTTGTCTGGGACTGCGTTCTGTTTGTGAATGTATAGCGTTAATCAGTGGTTTGTGATCTGTATAAACCGTAAAATTGTTTCCTTCTAGGTAGTGTCTAAAGTGTTTGATGTTTAAGTATATGGCTAGTAATTCTCTGTCAAATGTACTGTACTTCGTTTCTGACTTTGATAACTTTTTTGAGAAAAAGGCTAATGGTTCTAGTGTACCGTTATTCTGTTGTTGTAAAACGCCACCAATGGCTTGATGCCATTGTGTTTGATGCGTCTACGGCAACCGATAATTTTGCATTACTACTGATGTGATTGAGTAGTGTTTCCTTTGCAAAACTACCTTTGATTGTTGTAAATGCCTGTAGTGTGTTCTCTGTCCAGTGTTACTGTTTGTTTTTTGTTTTTGATGCTACGGTGACCATGTCATAAATTGGGCCTAGCATGTGTGCGAGTTTTGGGATACAACGGTGGTATTAATTTGTCATGCCTATGAATTCTTGCATTTGTTTGACTGTGGTGGGTTGTGGGTAGTCTCGTATGCACTGTGTACGTTCTTCTGAAGGTCGGATACCTTGTTTAGAAATGTTGTAACTGAGGAAGTTTATGTCTGATGCTCCGAAAGTGCATTTGTTAGGTTTAATGTTTAAGCCGTATTCTGAAAGTCTTTGGAAAACTTGTGTTAAGTGTTTTATGTGTTCTGTCTCGGTCTCGCTAGCTATAAGTACGTCGTCTAAATAAACAAAAATGAAATCTAGTCCCTGTAAGACTTCGTGTATAAATCTTTGGAATGTCTGTGCTGAATTTCTCAAGCCGAAAGGCATTCGGAGAAATTCGAACATTCCGAAAGGTGTTGTTATGGCTGTTTTGTGGATGTCGCTAGGATCCATCGGTATCTGGTGATATGCTCTGATCAGGTCGATTTTTGAATAAAAGTTTGTGTTGTGTAAATTGATGGAAAAGTCGTGTATATGTGGTAAAGGGTAACGGTCAGGTACAGTAATAGCGTTCAGTCGTCTGTAGTCGCCACATGGTCTCCAGTCATTTGGTTCGCGTTTGGCTACAAGGTGTAGTGGAGAAGAGGTTTTCGAGTCGGACGGTCCACAAATTCCTGACTTGACTAGAAAGTCCAATTCTTGTTTTGCGATTTTTAATTTTGATAGGTCTAAACGTCGTGGTCGTGTGAATGGTAACTGTCCTTCTGTAACTATGTGGTGTACTGTTTTGTGTTTGATTGGTGCAGTGTAATCTGGTTCTGTGAAGAGTGAAGGGAATTGTTTGAGTTTTGGTAATTGTGTTTCAGAATACCTCGAAATTGCGTTGACGGATAGTTTTGTAAGGGGGTCAATGAGTTTTCTGTGTTTGAGATCTATTAGAAGTCCATATTTGGTAAGAAAGTCGGCGCCAATGATCGGTCTTGTAATATCTGCTAATATGAAAGTGAAAGGGAATTCTCGTCTGAGTTTTAAATTTACGTTTAACAATTTTTTTTCGTAAGTCGATATTGCTGTGCCATTAGCAGCTTCAAATCAGCAGCAGTGTCAAATCAGATTTTTTATAAATTTTGAATTTGGAGAATGGCAATACGGAAACTTCAGCGCCACTGTCGATTAAGAAATTTAAGTTATTGTCCTTGTCAAATATGAATAAACGGCGTGTTAGTGTTATAGAACTCCCATCATTAGCCGTTGCAATGATGGTGTTTCTTAGTTTTAATGTGTTTGGTGTATTGTGGTTTGGTGTGGATGCCATTTGAGTATACGCGCATGGTTGTTCGCATCGTCTGGCCGCTCTGCCAAATTTGTAGTGGTACCTACAAACCCAGTTGGCTGGTCTTTGTTGTGACACTTCTCTTCTAGATGAACTACGTCTGGAGTACCTTTGGAAGATTGAGTTTTGTGGTCGAGAACGTTCACTTCTCAGTTCTTGTACCTCCAGTGTCAACTTATTAAAGTTTTCTAAAATTTTGGAAGTGGTCTCCGCGAAACGTTGGGTAATCGCCATTACTTCTTCTGAGCCAGAAGTTGGTTTTTCAGACATGGTAGAAATTTCACTACCAGTCATGACTTCCCATAAATCATCTGATAGTTTTAAGAGGGCCTCTAGTTCTCTGTGTCCGGACACGGTCAAGGCGATATTTAAACTTTTTGGCAACTTGCGTAACCATAATTTGTAAATTAAATCGCCACTAACTGTTAATCCAGCTAGTAGAAGAAGTGACCGATAGAACTGAGATGGCCTTTGGTCACCCATCTCAGAATCCGAAAGGATTTTATCTAATCGCTTATTTTCGCTCAGTGAAAATCTATCGAGCAATGTCTTTTTAAGCCCTTCGTATGTGTTTTGTGTTGGCGGTTTTTGGATAAAGTCGAACACAGTGACTATGACTTCTTGTGGTAACGAGGTTACCAAGTATTCGTATTTAGTCTTATCAACTGTGATTCCTTTCGCTTGGAATTGTATTTCCGCATGTGCGAACCAAGCGTCTGGGCAACTCGTCCAGAATGTAGGTAATTTTACCGCAACCGTGTGTATTTGTGTTGGTGGTGAGATGGGTTAGTCTCAAAGTCTATGAATGGTGTGTTATCTCCCTCTCCGGTGTGTGGAGTAAGGGGTGGGAGTGGAGTAAGGGGTGTGTAAGGCAAAATAAAGGCGGCGTTTGTAAAGATTAAAATTAATGATTACTTTATTTTATAGAAAATGAGTTAATATGGTTAATATTAATAATATAAATTGTATCGAGTTGTTTGGTTTGGTTTGTTTCAATCTTGTGTTTTTTGTGAGCTTTATTCACGGCCGTTGCTTCTCGAATGAATTCAAAAATTGATGCTTTCTTCTTCGTTTTCGCTGTTTCTTCAACACAGGGTTGTTAGGTAGCTGTCAGTAACAGCAGGGTTGTTAAACAGCTGTCTGTGTTTACACGTTGCGTTTCATCAACACTCCACCCCCCGTGAATTCCCTGGGAATTCACCACTCACTTTCAAAACTGCCAATCTTGATGCAGGGCGACGGAAGATTCCAGTGGCGGTTTTTATCTCTGCAAAACGTACTTGGCCGTCCTTGGATGGGAATGTTTTTGTAATGCGGCCCTTTTTCCACTGGCTGCGTGGCTGACTAGGATCATAAACAAGTACCAAGTCATTAAATTTGATGGGCTCTGCTCTTTCATGCCACTTAGGTCGGCACAAAAGTTGTGGCAAATACTCCAGTGACCAGCGCTTCCACAAACGATCTTTTAAATTTTGGGCAATATGCCACTGCTTCCGCAGACAGAGTTCACCTTCTTTATGGGGCGTCTGTGTAGAGTTAACACACCCTAGCAGAAAGTGGTTCGGCGTCAGCGGTTCATCTTCTTTTGCTGACAGAGGTATGTCAGTAAGTAAACGGGAATTTATTATGTTCTCTGCTTCAATAAGAACTGCACGCAATGTCTCTAATCGTGGAGCTTCTTCGTGTAGCGTTTTGAGTAAAAGTCGTTTTACAATTCCTATAAGCCGTTCCCAGCATCCACCCGAACTAGGGTTAGCGGGACAGTTAAACACCCACTCAATATTACGTGTTAGGGCCTCTTCGTTGATACGGTCAAAATCTAACAATCTCTCAGATTCTTTCAGTTCCTTCTGTGCACCAATGAAGTTCGTGCCATTGTCACTTCTTATTCTAACTGGAGTCCCGCGCCTGTTGACAAAATTGCGCAACGTAACCAGAAAGGCATCAGTGGATAAATTTTCTGCTAGTTCTAAATGCACTGCTCTCACCGTCAGGCACGTATATATAACTGCCCACCTTTTCTCTCTGCGGCGACCCACAGCAACATTGAACGGACCAAACAAATCCACACCCGTATAGGTAAATGGCCGGACAAACGGGGTGACGTGGTCAGCAGGTAACTGACCCATTAGAGGTGGTACAGGCTTTGCCTTTCTGATTTTGCAACTTAAACAGCTACGTTGAACGTCTTTCAAAACTGATTTGACACGCGGGATCCAAAATTTTTGGCGTAGCTCGTTGATTGTTACGGCAGAGTTTTGGTGGTGACATTTCTCGTGATAGCGACGCATGATGAGCTCCGACACAGTGTGTTTTTGCGGCATTAATATTGGACGTCTGGCGCTGTATGGCAAGCACTTCGCTTCACCGATGCGGCCACCAACTCTAAGCAAACCACATTCGTCGAGAATTGGTGAAAGAGCAAACAGCGGACTCTGCTTTGCTACCGGCTTCGCGCCTTTAAGAGCGACAATCTCATCGACGAAAACGTGTTGTTGTACCATTCGACAAACAAACACCTCTGCTTTCTGAATTTCGCTGACGATAAGTAATTGTTTTTCTGGCGATGTTTTACGTACTCGAGTCAAAAATATTTTGGCTGCTCGCATGACCCATGCCATCGAGCGAATTAGCTTGAAATATGAGGAAAAATTATTAAAATTTATAAATGTATCACTTGCTTGAAACTGTAGATGTAGACAAGGCTTAACTTCTTCTTCTAATGCTCAGACGGAGGTGTGATAGTGGCAAAAAACAAATCTTTATTGGGCAGCTTAAGAAAGGCAGGACCAGTTATCCACTGGCTGTTGGATCGGAATTTTGGTGGGTATGCAGCGCGTGTAGCGCTGTCCGCAGGATTTTTGTCAGTTGGTACCCATCGCCACTGTGACGGCTGTGAAATTTCATGTATGGCGGCAATTCGATGTCCTACAAATGGTTTGAATTTACTTTCGGTAGAATAAATCCAATGCAGAACCGTTCGCGAGTCGCTCCAATATATAATATCTGTGGTATTAATACTGTGACTCCGGCTGATGAGTTTACTGAGACGTGCGCCAAGTATTGCTGCTTGAAGTTCGAGCCTGGACACTGACACCAACTTCTGTGGCGCACAACGAGTTTTTCCGACAACAAAGGCGACCTCGACGATATCTTCGTGAATGATACGAAAACATCCAACAGATGCAAAAGCATCTTGGCTGGCTTCAACAAAAACGTGCAATTGCACGTTGAAAGATTTGTGCAACAACGGCAAATAGCATCTATTGATTTCAAAGGTATTCATTTTCTGAAACTCAACCCACCAGGCAATCCATTTTTTATGCAAATTCCTAGGAATTGGATCATCCCAGTTGATTTTGCACTTCCATGTTTCTTGTACGATCAGTTTTGAAAATATTAAAAAATCTGCAAGTAATCCGAATGGGTCGTAGACGGCCATCACAATCCCGAGCAGCTCTCTTTTGGTTGGAGCTCGCTGACCATTCAAAACGTGCGGTGGAATGCGATGAAATTTTGTCTGAAATTTAAAAACATCATTAGCCGTCTCCCAAAACATTCCCAGCACCTTCTCGGTAGTCGCTTGTCTCTCCATGTTAACACCTTTAACATTGTTAGTCGGCTGTTCATTCATAACATTTTGAATTCGATGTGAATTCGATACAAAGTTTCTTAGCTCGAACCCTGCCTCAGCGTGAATGTGAACTACTTGTTGACATATGACTTTGGCATCTTTTTCGGTTTTGAAACTGCAAACAAAATCATCCACGTAATGTTTATCGATGATGGCGGCTACGGCAGCTGGATACTGTTCCTTGAAATCTTCGGCATTTTTATTCTTTACGTATTCCGCGCAGCATGGCGAACATATGGCTCCAAATATCATAGATGACATGACAAAACATTGCGGCGGCTGAGTTGAATCTCCATCTCGCCAGAGGAAACGTTGAGCATGTTGGTCCCCTGTACGAATCTTCACCTGAGAAAACATCTCGCGGATATCAGCTGCTACTGCTACAGGTCCCTCTCGAAATTTAAACAGAATCGACAACAACGGCTTTGCCTGTTCCGGCCCTTTGAGCAACACTGAATAAAGTGATGTTTTAGCTACAATAGCAGCGGCGTCAAACACAATTCTCATTTTTTCTGGCTTATGCGGGTTATGGACTGCAAAATGGGGCAAATACCAAACTGGGTGTTTTTCCCCCTCTACTTCGTCCTTATCAAGTTTTCTGGCATACCCCTTATCTACATATTTCATCATCTCTGCCTGGTACCTTACAGCAAAATTACTATCACGCTTCATTTTATTTTCGATGGCAACCAATCGTCTTTCAGCCATCTCATAGCTTGCTGGTAACTCCGGCGGAAATTCTTTCCAAATAAGACCAGTCTCAAATTGCTTACCAATACGTCGCGTAGTATTTTCCAAAATATTACGTGCCTTTTTGTCGTCTACGGATTCCAGTACTGAAGTCGAACAATCTATTCCGAAGCTGTCGTTTTCGAAGTAATCTGCAACAACTTCAAACTGCAATCAATGCTTGTTCTTCTCTAATATGTAAAACAATTGTTTGCGATGGTGATATTGGTTTTGAAGGGCCATATGGGACCCATCCCAGTTTAGTTTTTGCAGCTATTGGATTGGTGTCACCATCTTGTACAATTGCTGCTGCCAAGCTGAGATGCACATAATCTAAGCCAATGAGCAAAACTGGCTTAACATTAGCGTAGTTTTGCAACGGCAAGCATTCAAAATGATGGTAATTAGATTTATTGAAAGACTGGACAGGAAGGCACAGGTCCCGAATGGTGCGCACATTTTTTAAGACGTATTTCATATCCTCACTGCCACCGCTTATTTCTAAGTTGACTCTCATCGATATTTCTGTTTTGACTCCCTGGCCATACCACTGAAGTGTAAGTGGATGGGCACGACCATTAAGACCAAGTGTACTAGCAACCTTCTCCTCCAAAATAGTTATTGCTGATCCATCGTCGAACATTGCAAAGACATCTATTTTTCCATTTGGTCCGAAAAGTGTCACTGGGAAAATTTTAAACAGCTGGCTGCATGATGTAGGAGTCAATTGGCAGTTCAAAAATGGCTGGGCGACATGATGCGGTGTTGGCTGTATGGCAGTGTTGTCGGTTGGCGGCGGTTTGTACAGGTTATGACTCAAATTTTTCCCATTGGCGACAACGTTGATTGATGACTGAGCAGCGGCATATGATGACATTCTCGGATTGGACTTGATGTTGTTTTCTTCCTCATGAAGATACTCTTTTATTTCGACAGTTAAATGTATTGTGGCCTTTGCGTAGACAAGCAAAGCACAATTGTAGGTCTTTAACCTTTTGCCAGCGCTCCTGAACGGTAAGCGACCGCTGGAAAACTTTGCAATCAGCAATCATATGCCCTTCTGCACACTGGAAACACTTAAGTTTTTGCTTTGCTGTGACTGAGTTCACATGCATAACTCGACGCGGTTGCTGATATTGTGACGTGCTGCTTCTGGGCGGCATCGAAATCGAGGATGGCATCAAACAAACAACTTTGGCAAGATCGCACAGCCACATAGAAAAGTCTTCAACCATTGGATATGGCTTTATGTTTGCAGCATGTTTCGCCCAATCAAACTGTTTGTTAGCAGGCAGCCTCGGAACTAGTTGGTCTAGCAATGACGGATTTGCTAAATGCTGCTTGCACTCAGCTGACATCAAAAATGCAACTACATTGCGTACTGTAGTCGAAAAAGGAATTATTTGTTCCAGCTTGTTTTCTGCAATAAACGGAATATTTTTAATTTTTTGAAGCTGAAAACGTACCATCAAATCCGGTCTACCAAACCGAAATTGCAACTCCTCTATGGCCTTCGACACGTCTCTCGGATATATGAGCATGGAAGCTACTGCTTCCCTTGCAGCTCCTGTCAAACTCTTATGCAACCGCATAAGGTTCTGTCTGTCACTGTATCTAAACGCGACCGTAGTGTCAGTGAAGTTTGCTTTGAAAAGTGGCCATTCTTCAGCATGGCCCGAAAATTTAGGTAAATCGTATAACTTAAAGCTAGAGCTACCTTCGGCTGGAACTATGGCTAGACTTTCATCAGGTATTGTTGGCGTTCTTACTTCGCGCGAATGGCTGGCTTGCATTTCGTAAGATGGGTGAATTTGACTGCGTGGGCTTTCGTCAGGTGTTATTGGCGATCTTGTTTCGTTTGATGGCTGCATTTGACTACGAATTCTCTGCAAATCCCTTTGGCTTTCTTCTGTGCTGTGTTTAAGTCCCTCCACAGACGTCTTAAGAGCATTGATACTATTAATTATTGCAGACATTTGTTCAGCAGTAACTCCTGTCTGCGGCAAGGACGCAGATTGCTCCATAATTGTAGTATCTAACTCCTCTTCGCTGTCTGTTCCACTTAAACCTGTTCTGGTATCCTTATCGCAGCCGCTTCTCAGGTTGTACGACATTTGCAAGTACCTTTCTTGCAAACACAACTTTTCCGCGAATTACGGCACACAAAAGATTGAAAACTAATGTAAGGCAAAATAAAGGCGGCGTTTGTAAAGATTAAAATTAATGATTACTTTATTTTATAGAAAATGAGTTAATATGGTTAATATTAATAATATAAATTGTATCGAGTTGTTTGGTTTGATTTGTTTCAATCTTGTGTTTTTTGTGAGCTTTATTCACGGCCGTTGCTTCTCGAATGAATTCAAAAATTGATGCTTTCTTCTTCGTTTCGCTGTTTCTTCAACACAAGGTTGTTAGGTAGCTGTCAGCAACAGCAGGGTTGTTAAACAGCTGTCTGTGTTTACACGTTGCGTTTCATCAACAGGGTGTGTGTGGGGGTGTTCGTAGCATTCTTCCCTCTAGATTTGCTTCTATTTGAAAATTCTAACTCTTCCCCTTTTTTTTTTTTTTTTTTTTTTTTTTTTAGTGTACTATGTCCCTAGTGTAGTGTAGTGCCTACGAAAGTGAGACGATAGGTTTCTTACGACCCTATCGTCTAAAGTTCGTTTTAGAAGCTACGTTGTGTGCCTCGTGATGAGCTAAAGTGATACGCAGCCTGAAAAAAAAATTTTATAAATGTCAACAAAAATAAATATAGATTTTTACAAAATATAAAATTTCATGTAAAAAAAATTGTTGCTGCTGCTGACGTTATTGTTTTTGCTGTTGCAAATGTTGTTGTTGTTCTTATTGTTGATGTTGTTGCTGTTGACGTCGCTGCTGCTATTAGTGCCGCTGTTGGCGTTGACGTCGCTGCCGTTGTTGTACGCAGTGACCGTGTCTGCTGCGTTTTATTATCGCTGCTGTTGTTGTTTAGCAGTTGTTTACTGTTGTTATTGCTGCTATTGATGTTCTCGCTGCTGTAATTATCGTTGTTCTTGTTTAGTAGTGCTCTTATTGCAGTGTTTGTACCATGATGTTGTTCGTAGTAAAATTTGGTGATGTTGGTGCTGTTACTCCTGTCGTTTTTGCTCGAAATAGCGTGTTGTTGTTGTTTTGCAAAATAGGTTTTCGGTCAGAGACTTTCCGGAGGAGTTTATGTAAGGATGTCGGGGAGACTTCAAATTTGCTCTGTTGTTTTGTTTGTATTGTTCAAAATTCCGATTATGCTGTCGTCGTCGTGGGCATTTGCTTATGTTTGTTCGAATACGGCAGGATCGCCAGTTTTTGGTGCGAAGGTTTACGATTTTTGTTTAAAATTAATTGTTATTTCAAAGCCAATTTTTTATTTTATTTTACAACTTTTTATTAAACAACAATTTTCTTCGAACAAATTTTTATTACTGAAATTTTCAAAATGAAAATTTCTGAAAATATAATAACTGAATACAATTCAAAATGTTTTTTCATAACAAGTGTTTTATAGACAAGTGTAAGTATTTTCAATAATTGCTAAAATGATATAATACGTTATTAATGTAACTAAAGGTAAGTACAATATAACAAAAAGGTAAGTATTAATGTAACTAAAGGTAAGTACAATATAACAAAAATGTAAGTATTAATATAACAAAAACGTAAGTATTAATGTAACTAAAGGTGAGTATTAATGTAACTAAAGGTAAAATAGGCTGTTGAGATTTACTCTATGTGGTGATGTAACAGAGCACCACATAGGTATATAATATGTAAAGTTTTGCGTTTTTATTGCTGCTTGTTGCTTTAAATTTTAAAGCAACAAGCAACAACTAAATTTTAAATTTTTCGAAGTACTACATTACCGTTTCCGATAAATTCAAAAACGCAACGGAATTCGCATCATGTAACGAATACACGAACATATTTATCGTCTAATATAATTTATTTTATTTAATTTAATCGTCATTCTAATCATCACAAACACATAAAATTTTATATATTTATTGAGTTTGGTAAAAAATCATATATCGAGCATTTTATTTAAAATTAAACCCATTCAGCGGCAAAGCTTTAACTACATACCTATAGAAGAACACTTTGAACTCACTCGCACCTAGTTGCTCCAACAACGTTACTTGGGGTGTCAATTACTTGGTAAGAAATTGGTGTTTTATTAATAGTTTTGAAAGAGCTTACTGTGCCAATTTAATTTATCACTGTCAACAAAAAATAATTTTAATAAAACAAAAAATTTCAGTGCGTTGGTAAGTCATGTGTATATTTAATATGATTAGCTATTACATCTCGTGGATTTTTTTTAAAGTCTGGATCATTTAATAGAGATTGATAAGCGTTCACTTTGCTGATAAACCTGCTTTTTTTCCTTTTGATCTTTTGTTTAACATTCAACTTTTTCAGCTCGTTATCGACTTCTTTGATACCGGTCTTTACTGCGCCTTCCTTATTTAATTGGAAGAGTTCATCCAATGATGGAAGAGCATCCCTAAGCGGTTTCAAGTCGCCTATTACTGCTGTTTTTTCTCGATTTTTCCTAGCAATTTCTTCTTTTCTTTCTTTTTTAATTAACTCAAATTTAGTCATCAAGTTTTTGTGCTTTTGTCTGAACTTCTCTTTTTTGGTTATGGTCTTCTTTGGAACAATGGTTTTACGTAGCAATTTGATTGTATCTTCTGTCTTACATTTTGTATCAATCAATTGTTTGAACTTGCTGCTAGCTTTTATCTTGTTATGCGGTGTTGCGACCCCTATTTTTATCTTTGGGGATATAAGTGGCTTTTTACTAACTTTTCCCATCTTCGCTGCTTTAATTATTTGTATATTTGTCTAAACAAAATGTTGGAGGCAAATAAAAGTGTTTCAAGATAATAACGATAAAATTTCCATTGAAAGTGACAATAACATTTTGAGTAGTAATTCACAGTGTGAAATGATGTATTAAAAATTCAATACTTGGCTGTGCTTACATTAGGACTGTTCACATTTCAAACCGCTCATCAAATCGTTTGTCAAATCCAATAGAACAACGTGAGAATTCCATGTCAATTTCACGTTGTTCTATTGGATTTGACAAACGATTTGATGAGCGGTTTGAAATGTGAACAGCCCTATTCATCAAACTCGTTTCAAACCATGGCAGATTATCCAAGTAGCATTGACAACTGCTTATTTTCTCTTCCAAAGGAAAACAGTCTGTCAAAAACAGCTGTTAGTGAAACGAACCGACAATTAAAGCAAGTGTCGAAATCTAAAATAAAACAGGTGTCGAAAACTATTATAATGTTATAAACACAATTGGGGCTGCAAGCGTGTGAAGTGTGGCGTGTAGCCTGTCATTGTATTGAGCAATATATTTCTTACAGTCCACCCTAAACAAGTGCGCGTGCGTGGTTTAACTGTCAAAATCGGCTCATGCACATACATTTTGTATGAAGCCTACCGAAACACGCACCGGACTACCGCAACATGAATCGAATTTCCAATTTTGACAGTGCGTTCGGATGTGAAGTTGGCTGCATAAAACCAAAGTATTAGAACAAAGAGCAATCAGCTGCTATTAATTTATTAATCTCAATTGCAAATGGAAGTATTTGCAATATTAATAGATTTTTACACAATACTAAAAGTTTTTTAAGATTTTTAAACCATCAGACTGAGCTGGTTCGAGAGCAGCAGTTCTTTCCGCAGCGCACTTGTTTAGGTTAAGCGTAAAATAAAGTTGCGTGGCGCCTGGGTACGCAGCGCAACGCGCACTTGTTTAGGGTGCACTGTTACGTTATAAACACAATCTACATCACACGCAGAGTAGTTTGTTGTGTTGCTACAGAAAACGCTTTAGCCGTGCAATTTTTATTTTATAATTTGACAAGCGTGTATTGATAAACGAAAAAGGTTGTGTTCAGACGAGAATGAAATGATTGCATGAATTCAGTTTTGTTGCTTTTTTCTGCTAAAATATAAACTATGTTACTGTTACGTGACGGTTTCTACCAAATCACACTACTCGCAAGCCGCGTAAATTAATTTCGTCCCAAAAAAATTTAATAGCATTTGCACTTTTGAATTGCAATTATTTTGTTTCTTCTTTTTAAAATTTGATTTCATTAATTTTCGTAAATCGACTTGGACATACATTATGGTTGATTTATCCCGTTTAATACAATTATGCATTCTTTTTTAGAAGATATTTTGTTCTTAGAATACCACATATTGCGGAAATTCGTAACTTATTTTTAAGTTTTGTTTTATTTACATTTATTACTGAAAATATTCTTTCTACGTTTATAGCGGCTACTGTAAAACATAAAGCAGCAGAAACCATTTTTCCCAAAAGACGAAATGCTTCACTACCATCGATTCTTTTTATTTTTAAAAGAGATTTCAAAAAAGACAAAGTTTCGAAAGTATTGTAAGTATAGATGTAGAATTCCTTATTACACAGTACAAGAGCAAAATTCTTGTTTTTTCATTTATATTTTTCAAAACCATTTTAAAGCATTTCATCATATAAATAAAAATTATTTAAAAACAAATTTGTTTTGTATAATAATTGTTCGTTTTTTATTTTAAGTAATGAATTTGTTGTTCTTGTTGGTTAAACTTAAATGTAATTCAAAGTTATGTTTAATAAATGGAAATAAATACTTCGGAAATTTTTTATTTTTCCTGTAATAAGGACCATATATCTGTATAATTAAAAAGTAATTTAAAATTTAAATTTGACTTAACAAAATATTTTTTTAATATGGAGAAATATAATGCATAATGTAAGTAATTCAAATTTATTATATTTCAAAAATAAATAGAGGCTACAAAGGACAACACATGCGCAAACCTGTTTAGCAGTAATAGGCTGAGTTCCTAAATGTATTAATACAATGCATCTGTTCAAGCAGAACTAATGTTTACTAATTTTTTCTATTAAAAACTATTAGATCGTGAATTTAATGAATTTCAGCTTTTGTTTAACACTATTGTTTAGAAATGCGACTTTCAACACTGGTTACTTCTACTCATTTGCTTCTTTCTTTGCAATGGGTTCTGTTAAATCATTCGACTTTTTTGTAAACTGATTAAAGCGGTTTCTATATACAAGAAACTAACTTTTATGTAAACCTAAACTTGATTTAAGCGGTTTCTATATGCAAGGAAATAACCAGTGTCTTGCGGCCAGCATATTATTTTTAAGTCTTTGTAAAATTAGATCAGATTTAAAGCTTGAACACGATCGTTCATAATTAAACTTGTGAGAAAAATTTAATCTATTTTTTTTTAACTTATAATCAAAACATTTTTTGGCGCCCGAGCAGGGACATTCCTTTAAGAAGTTTGTCTTCTAAACGCGAGTGATTCTTTCACTTACATAAAAAAAAATATAAATATTTTTGGACTAAACTTTTAAACAAAATAAGCAACAACTAAGCGGAGACGAGGAGTCACCAACGAGCATCGATGGACAGTCTAAATCAACTTATTACTGAACAGAGGAGCACAAATTCCGCACTAGAGAAGCTGAAGATAAAAGTGCAGAACTTACCACCAGAGCAGCTGTCTAGAGGTTATGCCAAGGTACTCATAGAAAAGGTAGATTCATTGTATGCATCATTTTATTCAAATCACCTTCAAATAATCAAGTCGATAAGTCAGCAAGCCTTGAAAGAGGCGGATATTTCATACTGTAATGAAGATTTATACACGATTTTTGAAGAAAACTACTTTAGTCTCAAAGCGTTTATATATGATGTTTTGCCCAGCAGTAGTAATGTTCCTCCAACCACTTTTCATAGTACTTTTAATCCGCTTCCGTACTCCCATGACACCACTTCTGGTGACGCTAAGTTGCCGAAAATATCGCTTCCATCATTCACTGGTGATTATCTTGAATGGTTTGCCTTTCGAGACCTTTATAGTTCGCTCGTACATGAAAATTCAGCGCTTAGTAAAATTCAAAAGATGTACTACCTAAAAAGTTCTGTAAAAGGCGAGGCAGAACACTTAATTAAACACATTTTTGCCACTGAAGCTAACTACGATCTTGCGTGGAAAACTTTGGAGGATAGATATCATAATAAGCGCATGATAGTCGACACCCTTCTGAAGAAACTTTGTGCTATTCCAAAGTGTCACACTGCATCTCATTATGCAATTAAGTCCCTGTTAGATACCAGCAAAGAGTGCCTTGCTTCACTGGCTAACTTAGATGTTAGGACAAATAATTGGGATCCAATGATAATCCATTTAACAACACAAAAATTAGATACTGAAACTAGGAAAGATTGGGAGCACACGCTTAAAGCAACTAAGGATCTTCCTAAATTAGAAGAACTTTTTGATTTCTTAGAAACCACGTTCCGAACGCTAGAAACACTATGCGAAAACGATACCGTACAGAAAAATAAACCACAGACGGTTCATCAACGCCCATATGTAAAAAACTTTAATTTAAACAAAGTCCAAAAAACGCAGGCCTGCCCTTGCTGCAAAAAATCGCATATTTTATTTAAATGTTGGGCCTTTCGTTCATACACTGCATCAGAGCGAAAAACATTTGTGGAACGAAATTCTCTTTGCATAAATTGCCTCTTCGATGGCCACACCTTTAACGATTGCAATTCTTCTCACACGTGCCATTTGTGTAACCAAAAACACCATACTCTTCTTCACGGAGCTTTTTCAAGCAATTATTCAGATGGTGACACAGCACTTCAGAACAATTTTATTTCTCTTCAAAATCACCACGTAAACAATGTCCCACAGCCACATACTACAGCACACATTCTTCTCGCCACCGTTTTATTAAAAATTGAAACTCCAGAAGGCATGATTAATGCAAGAGCATTACTAGATCAAGGCTCTCAGGGCTCTTTTATAACGGAGCATATGATACAAAACTATAGAATTCCCTGTCGTGCTACGCACGTACAAATTCATGGCGTGAATTCGCAACAAATCAATAATGTAAAAAAAATTGCCAACTTAAACTTGCGCTCGCTGATCGAAAATTCATTCTCACTTGCCGTCGAAGCTCTTGTTTTACCAAATTTGAGCACAAATTTGCCTCAGAGTAGCGTTTCGTATTCAACATTACCACTCAGCACATCGATTACTTTGGCTGACCCACACTATTATAAATCGAGACCTATTGATATGATTCTAGGAGCTGATGTTTATGGTTTAATTTTAAAAGAGAATCAAAAAAAAACTAAGACTGGCCTATTTTATCAAGACACCCATTTTGGATGGATATTATCTGGCCCGATGATGCAGTCAAAAGAAATGTCCATAATAAGCACTCACCTGTGCCATATAGATGATGAACTTAAGCGCTTTTGGGAACAAGAAGAAGTTGAAAATAAACGCATAGTCTCATCGGAAGATTTAGCGTGCGAAAAACATTTTGTTGATACGCATAAAAGATTTGATTCTGGACGTTACTCTGTTGCGCTTCCATTTAAATCCGATTTGCATGGTACTACAAGACCTCAATTTAATAATACTCATCTTGCTGCCATGATAAGATTGCGCAATATGGAGAAAACTTTTCAAATTAAACCGAAATTATATGAAGATTATTGTAAATTCATGGACGAATACGAAAAACTTGGTCACATGCAGGTGGTAGGCGTATACCCAAGTGACGTACAATCCGATTCTTATTTTTTGCCTCACCATGGTGTAGAAAAGTTAAGTAGCTCAACAACAAAATTACGTGTTGTTTTTGACGGTTCAAGCAAATACCGCAATCACCGCTCGCTTAACGAAGAGTTAGCAGCTGGGCCGGCGTTACAGTGCGACTTATCTCAACTCATATTACGTTGGCGTACCCATAAAATTGCTATGTGTTCTGATATTGAAAAAATGTTCAGACAAATTGTTGTACAAAGTGACCATCAAAGGTATCAACAAATTTTATGGAGGAAATCACCAAAAGATCCCGTAAAAATCTTTAAACTAACCACTGTAACGTACGGCACTGCACCAGCTCCGTTTCTTTCTATTAGAGCTCTGCAGCAACTGGCGAAAGATGAATGCAAAAACTACAGCGCGGCATCAGAGAGACTTCTTCGCGACATTTATGTCGACGATTTAATAACGGGAGCAGATGAGGTAGTGGAGGCAGCGTTTTTACAAAAACAACTTTGTAATTTATTGAGCGCTGGTGGTTTTAGTTTGAGAAAATGGGCATCAAATAGTAACGACCCTGCAAGAACACAACCGGTTATATTACTGGTTATATAAAGAAAAGCAATGCGGAAGTTTCGGTCAGTATTTTCTATCAGTTTCTTAAGGGCCATGTGAAAAATCTTACCAAAACATTTGTGTACGTGTGATTTTGTATCCTTTTCTTGCACATACTTTTTCAGAAGTTTAAATTGCATAGTCATCTCGCTCACACATTTTATATGCCAGTTATTCCAATCAGTTATATAATAAGTTAAAGAACTGAAAATATCTGTCAAACTTGCCAGTTAAAGCAATTAGTTAAATAGTGGGTTAAATAACTTATTTATATGGCAAAAATACCAGTCGCAGCTACCAGTGAAATGACTAAGTAATTAACTATTTGCTATGCCAAGTACACCAGTTATACCTACCATTTAACTGACTGGTTAATTCCCTATTATTTTTTAACTATATGAACACATTTATTTTTTGAATTTTTATTGAAAATTGCATATTGAAATTTGCTGCGTAGCTCCATTAACAAATCCACTTGGAAACACTGTGTGTAATAGCAGCAAAAGTATTCGTGATAAGCATGCTAGGAGCTCCTGCTTGATGGGCGAGAACTATCGTATTGGCTATGGCCACGGTGGTCAGACACTTGTTGGCGAAGTATTTTGTTGCACCAAAGTTTGCTGCTGAATGCCAAAGTTAGCAGAACGAAAAGCAAGGTCGTAATATTTCCATTTTATTGAGCCGTAGAGGTGACTGCTGGTGTAGCTTGAGCCTGCGGTTGTGGAGCTGCAGTCAATGGTATTCCAGTAGTACTCGGAGCAGCAGCCATCACCTGCACTTGACGACCACCAGCTTCGTCTATTTCATTAGAAAAGTGTTAAAATATAATTGTTTTAACATTATACAATATTTTATTTAATATATTTCACAATTAAAAGTACTTACGTGCTGTTGCATGATACAAATCGTTCGTTTGAAAATTTTCTAAATTGTGTGTACATCAAATTTATTTTTCTCATAAGAAAGAACAAGACAAAACAAGTATAACACAACGAAAATCATTTGTCTCTGTCTACCACACCAATAAGAGAAAACAGGGATGTACAACTAAATTGCTGCCTGTTAAATAATAGGTTTAATAACTAATAGTATTTTGTACCGCCATTTTAATAACAAAATACCATGCATTTGTGTTAGTGAATACAAAATTTTTTTGTGAATGTGTTAAAGTTTCGGTTAGGAGTGTCTTGCAGGGGAGTTACTGCAATTGATTCCGAAAGAATTAAAAGAAATTTCAAACCCAATCAAGCTCAGTAGGGAAAATTATATTTTGACGCTTGGGTTGCAGTGGAACCCAGTGATAGATTGTTTTTCTTTCGAAGTAACATTTGACACTTCCACTGCTCTCACTAAGAGAAGTTTACTCTCGGATGCATCAAAATTGTTCGATCCGCAAGGCTGGTTTGCGCCAACAACGATCATTGCTAAAATCTTATTTCAGAAGCTGTGGCTTGTCGGCATTGATTGGGACGACCAGCTGCCAGACAACATCTGTTTAGAGTGGTTAGAATACCGAAAAACGCTAAAGTGTCTTGAAAAAATAAAAATAAGTCGCTTTATAGGTACAACAAAATTGATCAAATGCTCACAACATGGATTTTCAGATGCTTCGCAGGTAGGATTCGCTGCGGTCATATACTCAAAAACTATATTGGAAAATGGTGCTATAGAGATAAGAATTTTACAAGCTAAAACTAAAGTCGCACCATTAAAAACAATTTCCATACATAAATTAGAGCTTTGCGGCGCTCATCTGCTCGCGAAGTTAATGTACAAAGTCGTCGAGACGTTACAAGGTTGCATTGAGCATGTGTGTTTGTGGTGCGATAGTACAACTGTACTCGCGTGGATAAGAGAGCAGCCAAATAAATGGAATGTTTATGTGGCGAACCGCGTTGCTGAAATTCAACGGCTAACTACCATAAGCCAATGGCGATATGTGCCTTCACATGATAACCCAGCCGACTGTGCTTCTAGAGGTGTGATGCCTAGTGAATTACCCAATCATCCACTCTGGTGGAGTGGACCAGCGTGGCTTGTTGACACTTCAAAATCATGGCCCAAAGACATTGATCCGCATTTAACTACAATTAAGGAGCAACGGAAAACTTTACAAATTGCTCATATGAGTATCGAATCGTATCCAGAAATTTTGTTTAAGTTTTCAAGTCTTCAAAAAACAATTGCCGTCGTAGCGCATATATTTCGATTCCAATACAACTCAACACACAATAAAAATCGACGCTATGTTCATTTATCACCGATGGAACGGCAGCTTGCTCTACAACGTTTGATCGCCTTATCACAAAAAATCGATTTTCATCTGGAAATCAAGCAACTGTCAATTGGATCTGTTAGAAAAGATAGCCCTATAGCTAAGTTGTATCCATTTCTGGATAAAGATGGCTGTCTGCGTGTAAATGGTCGATTACAACTAGCTAAGATACCTACAACTATGAAACATCAAATTATTTTATCAAAGAAAAATCCACTCACATATGTTCTTTTTTCAGATGCGCACTTAGTAACCTTGCATGGTGGAATAACACTTATGTTAAATTTTATTCGCAGAAAGTACTGGGTTTCAAGTGGACGTAGTGTTGCACAGGATGTTTTAAAGCGCTGCTTAACCTGCTTCAAATACACTGCAAAAACAGCACAGCAACTCATGGGAAACCTGCCTTCTGTACGAGTCACACCAGCGAGACCTTTTTAACACAGTGGTGTAGATTACGCGGGACCCATTGACGTCCGTCAATCTTCACTACGCAACGCGAAGGTCTCGAAGGGTTACATTTGCGTGTTTCTATGTTTGGTTACCAAAGCAATACATTTGGAGGCTGTGTCTAGCTTGACGACGGAAGCATTCTTAGCCGCCTTTCGTAGATTTGTATCAAGGCGAGGAAAATGCACTCAAATTTACTCGGATTGCGGCACTAATTTTATTGGGGCCAGCAACGCACTAAAAGTAATGCATCAACGAAGCTCCTCGTCCATTCCCGAAGACCTTAGGGCAAATCTTGCTAGCGAAGGCACTACCTGGAACTTCATTCCTCCAGCTTCACCACATTTTGGTGGATTATGGGAGGCGGGCGTGAAGTCAACCAAATTTAATTTGAAACGTATTACAAACGACCGAGCATTAAATTATGAGGAGTTGTCGACGTTGCTGACTCAGATCGAGGCGTGCTTAAATTCACGGCCACTTTGCCCCCTAAACGAAGATGTAGAAAACTGTGACGCCTTAACACCTGCTCATTTTTTAATCGGTGAACCAACCATAAACCTTCCGGACGAGGAATTGCTCGATTTCGTTACGTCTGGCATATCCCGATGGCGAATGGTAGAGCAGATAAAGCAACACTTTTGGCAACGATGGTTCTCGGAGTACCTTAGCCGACTGCAAAGCCGCCCCAAGTGGGCAAGAGTTCACTCAAATGCTAAAGTTGGTGACCTTGTACTTTTGTACGATGAAAGATGTCCACCAGGTAAATGGCCCTTGGCGAGAATAGTAGAAGTTCACCCAGGCCAAGACGGTTTAATTCGCGTCGTTACTCTGAAGTGTAAAGGTAATATCTTTAAACGGCCAATACGAAAAATTTGTTTTCTTCCATCAGTAGATCCCCATGATGATATTTCAACTCAAGCTGAAGCCGATGATGACGAAGGAGGCACTTCGGCTGTGAGTCGAGGCACAGCCGTTCAACTTGGCGATAAAACAATCACCTCCAACGGCCTTGCTAACAATCATCTACAACTTTCAGCCTATTGAAGAACTATCGTCCTTGGGGCAGGGAATGTTCAAGCAGAACTAATGTTTACTAATTTTTTCTATTAAAAACTATTAGATCGTGAATTTAATGAATTTCAGCTTTTGTTTAACACTATTGTTTAGAAATGCGACTTTCAACACTGGTTGCTTCTACTCATTTGCTTCTTTCTTTGCAATGGGTTCTGTTAAATCATTCGACTTTTTTGTAAGCTGATTAAAGCGGTTTCTATATACAAGAAACTAACTTTTATGTAAACCTAAACTTGATTTAAGCGGTTTCTATATGCAAGGAAATAACCAGTGTCTTGCGGCCAGCATATTATTTTTAAGTCTTTGTAAAATTAGATCAGATTTAAAGCTTGAACACGATCGTTCATAATTAAACTTGTGAGAAAAATTTAATCTATTTTTTTTTAACTTATAATCAAAACAGCATCAGTGTGTTTTATTTTGAATTAGTCTGAAACTTATTAACCAAAACTGTGCAACCATACTATTTTTAAGAATATTAACAGAGTTGCGCAATTTTCGTACTTAAACTAAGCACCAATTCAAAATAAAATACGATGATGCATTGCATAAATGGATTTAGGAACTCAGTCATACATAGTGGCTCTGTAGCTACACGCATCTGTATTCTCTATTATATTTATCTTGCAGAACAACAAAGTTTTTCAATATGAAAGGAAAAAAAACCACTTTCCTTTCATATTGAAAAACTTTGTTGTTGTTGTTGTTTCTTTGGAAAAATTCGTTAGAACAATTAATTGTTCTAACTTTGACCTTAAGCTCGATAAACGATTTTAAACTGTCAAACAACTAGAATTTGTATTTAAAATCAAGTATGATTTAAACTATCAAACATTTAGAATTTGTATTTAAATCATATAAAGTCAACATAATAAATATAGAGGTCATTTAGAAAAAACTTTAATTCATTAATAATGTTTTAATGTCTTGAGACAGCATGGAGGGCTAAGCTAGGTGAAATTTGGTGGGCATAAACCAAACAATCATCAGCATATAAAATACCTTTTGAGCCAGACAGTTCATATGTGCAATCATAAAGAAAAATATGTACAAAAAATTTTGTGCTTCGTACTGTACAATAAAAAGGTATTCTAAAAAAAAGTAATACTTCTGCAACAGTGGCTGCACAGCTGTTTAATTCCAAAGATTATAAACAAGGTTTAGTTTAATTTTCCAAAATAAATTGTTTACAAAATTTATTCAATATGGATTATGAATTCAAAATGAAAACCCAAATAGAACGAACAAAGGTAGAAGATCTTTTCAACTATGAAGGCTGCAAGGTTGGCCGCGGCACCTATGGGCATGTTTATAAAGCAAAATGGAAGGAGACTAGCGATGGTAAGGAATACGCACTGAAGCAAATCGATGGTACAGGTCTGTCAATGTCTGCATGTCGTGAAATCGCATTGCTGCGCGAGCTCAAGCATCAGAATGTTATCACACTGATACGTGTCTTTCTATCGCACAATGACCGCAAAGTATTTTTACTCATCGACTATGCTGAGCATGATCTCTGGCACATCATAAAATTTCATCGAGCGGCCAAGGCCGCCAAAAAACAGGTTGTAGTGCCTCGTGGTATGGTCAAAAGCTTGCTTTATCAAATTTTGGATGGTATTCACTACTTACATAGCAATTGGGTGTTGCATCGTGATTTAAAACCGGCTAACATTCTGGTCATGGGCGATGGAAACGAACGTGGGCGAGTTAAGATTGCCGATATGGGCTTTGCAAGACTTTTCAATGCTCCTCTTAAGCCGCTTGCCGACTTAGATCCAGTTGTTGTAACATTCTGGTATCGTGCGCCAGAACTTCTACTTGGTGCTCGGCACTATACAAAGGCTATTGATATTTGGGCTATTGGATGCATTTTTGCTGAGCTCCTCACATCAGAGCCAATCTTTCACTGTAGGCAAGAGGACATCAAAACAAGCAATCCATATCATCACGATCAGTTGGATCGAATATTCAATGTAATGGGATTTCCGCAAGACAAAGATTGGGAAGATATTAAAAAAATGCCAGAGCATCACACGCTTACAAAGGATTTTAAGCGTTCTACTTATTCTACATGCTCATTGGCCAAGTATATGGAAAGGCACAAAATCAAACCGGACAGCAAAGCATTTCATTTATTGCAAAAACTTCTGCTAATGGATCCCAACAAACGTATCACATCGGAACAGGCAATGCAAGATCCATACTTTCAAGAGGAACCACTGCCAACGCAAGATGTATTCGCAGGTTGTCCCATACCATACCCGAAACGTGAATTTTTGACAGATGATGATCAAGAGGATAAAAGCGACAATAAGCAACGTCAGCAGCAACAACAGCAGCAGCAGCAACAACAACAACAGCAGCAACAACAACAGCAGCAGCATCAACAACAGCAACAACAACAGCAGCAGCAATCGCAACATCATGAACCAAGTAGCAAGCGTGTACGTCTGTCTGGTCCAGGTGGTGGTGGTCAACAGCAGCAAGTACAGCAACAAGACTTCCACCATCAGCAACAACAACAAATGATGTTTAATCAACAACAGCAAAACTTTCAACAAAGGTTTTAAAATCCTTCACATTCAGTGTTCAATAAATAAACTGCATTTGCACAACGGAAAAGAAACAAACAAATAACTCTATCACAATTATAACTTAAAGTTAGTTTTTTATAAATAGTATATTATAAGAATTAAAAAATAATTGAAAAATTTAAAAGATTGCGATCAATTGCTTACGGATATTAAGAAAAAATAAAACAAACGAAAATTATATTTTGTAATTCATTTTATGCTTACGTTTAGTGAGTTTATCTAAAATAATATCCACTGATGGAACACCTAACACTTATGAGTTCTTTCATGTGAAATAACTCCTAACTTTGTATGGGAAATTTTAGAAGTTATTTTTTTTTGTTAGGAGTTGTTTCGCGGAGCCAAAAAATAACTGTAAAATTTAAGTTATTTTTTTTTGAGTTTACTCCTTTAGAAACGCTTTAAAATATAACCCGTAGTATGAAAATTTTATTCAATCAAAGACGGCCGTGAAGTGGTCTCGTAGTGAGGCAGCAAAAGTTATCCGATACAATCGAAGGACTTTAAGCTGGCTTACTGCACTGGTCACAGGACACGGTCCCTTCATGTACCATCTCGGGAAGATGACTCTGACCGAGGACGATGCGTGTAGGTTATGCCTAGAGGAGCCGGAAACAGCAGCACACATTCTGTGCCAGTGTCCGGCGCTGGCAAGCATAAGATTGACCACTCTGGGACGCCCATTTATTGGCGAAGCCGAGATTGGTCAACTAACCTATAAGGATATGCTTGAGGTGACAAAGGATACTTACACGAGGAGCATGCTCACGTACGAGTACTCCGAGCAGTAGTACCCTTTGTCCAATAGGGGACGAAAAGGGACTCACTGTGGTCTGCTTCGGCAAATCCCCAACTTATTATATATATGAAAATTTTATTGGGAGTGAAATCGATTGTTGGCTTTCATGTGACTCAAGGCCCATTTCCAATAACGCGTGAGATGCGTTTCGTAAATTGGCGCAAATATTCAATACATGAAGACATACCTTACTGGTTTTAACGAACAGCATGCGCTTGCACGCAGCGTAAAATATTCGAGAGTGGGCGAGTCCAAAAATGCATATAAGAACAGGCGGTGGTGCAAATGGTCAGAGGCATTTAAGACGCGCTCCACACTCACGATATACCTGCAGCGGCATGCCGGAGTGCCTAACTATATGGGTGAGTTCCAAAAAGCATTTTTACATTAGCCAAAACTGCGCAATTATACTATTTTTAATAATATCAACAGAGCTGCGCAGTTTTTGTATTTTAACTTAGCACCAATTCAAAATAAAACACTGATGCTTTGTAAAAATGCATTTTTGAACTCGCCCTATCTGTCCATACTGCAGCAAAACCTTTTACGGGACCAATAGTATGCAGGAAGACACAACACAAAGCATAAGTGTATATTATTTTGAATAAACTTTTAAAACTTTTACACACTAATATTATGCTTCGCTAAGCAGAAGACCGGCAACCATATGTTCACGCACACGCTCCATTGGAAATTGCTTTTTTTCCGCAGCTTCCGCAGCGTAAAACGCAACGCATCTCACGCGTTATTGGAAATGGTTGCGTTGCTTTTTTGATAGTTTTTAATTTTGTAAGTTTTCCGTATTATCCGTATTATGTACTTACTTATTCAGCACATACTAAGTATGGACAAAAACCATTGAAACGTTATTCTTCTCCTATTAAGTAAAATATAGCGCTTGTGTCATTAGCGAGTTTAAAAAGCAATAATGATACTTCAAACACGGTATTGCCCATATTACACGATGCTCGCTTGCTCGGCGTGCACATGGCCGTGCAATATCATGATACAAAGAACTACAAATAAAATATTCCCATCGCAACGAAAAATACTTACTGCGCCCCTCGTCATCGGTGCTCGTCAAATGTGACACTTGATGGATACATACAAAAGAAAATGTCAAAAAGAGAAAATTAAACAACAAAGATAGCAAAATGAAAATAAAAAAACAGTAAAAATTCTGTCAAACACAACAAGCCTTATGGAGTTAGCGTAGTATGCAAACACTAGTAGCGCATTCTTTTCTGGAATTCACAGTCGACAGTCGAATCGATCGGACGTATTTTAATTAGCTCCGCAAGTTCTTTAACCAACTCCCCTGCCCTACCTCAACAACGCGTTGCTATATTGCTGTGATAATAAGTGTGCCGCGTAAAAGTGCGATCATTGCACTTTGTCGAAAATAACTGAACATTTAAAAAGTGCGAATATTGCAATTTAGCATTAAAAAACAATAAACAGTGCACATACAAATAAATTAAACTGTGTCAATAGTTCGTTGTACTAAAATACAAACAATTATAAAAATGTCGTGTGGAAATAATAATTGCACAATTGATGACAAAAGTGAACCAATAGTTACCTGCAATGGGATCTGCAACGAATTTTTTCATGGTGGTTGCATTGGCTTGCCTAAGAGGAGCCTTCTCTTCTTAAAGGAATACCCTACCAACTTCCTGTTTTTCTGCGATGAATGCAGGCAAATATTTGTCTCACATTTAATGCTAGCGATTAAATGTTTAAGTGAGTCCTTCGCCACATCACAATCGGAAAACAAAAAACTTTTTATTAAAACTTCTAAGCAATTGAACAATATTGCTCAAATAACAGAAGATGCCAATAAGGCTTTGGAGAGTTCAATGAAGACCACCCAATTGGGTATAACAACTATCTCCAAAAACATAAAAAGTTTGATCGAAGTGGTTGGTGACAATAAATACTCTGACATCGAGACCGCTCTGGATGAATTAAGAAAAGATACTTCGATTATTAAGCCGCTAACTTCCTCGCTTGCTAATGACTGTAAGCAAATTAGCGAGAACATCAAATATCTGCGAAGTGACATCGATGGATTGATGCAAAGCTTGAATTCCTCGACTCCATATGTGCAACAACAGGACTCGCTACTCCCAATTATATTTGAACAAATAACTGAAGTCAGCAACGAAGTCACGGCAACTCGCGTAGAACTTGAAGGTGTTAACGATTTGCTGAAACACGCTTCATGTAATATTGAATGAGTTTCTGAAAAAATTCAGCAGCAATCACAATCATCTTTTCACCAGCAATCAATTCTAGAAGAAATACTGGAAACATCTGACAACAAATCCTTGCCGTTCTTTTACATCTCTCTTGCATTCACCAGCCCTGTCTTCTCCTTCATCGCCTACATCTCCCTGTAAAACAATCACGAACCAAACTGATCTAAGCCCAGTTGCTGCACCTCGTAAATTGGTTCACCACTTTGGAACAACATGGACACTAGCTGATTGGGAAAATAGAATAAAAAAGCTAGCCAGTGGGAATGCTGTTGATAAAACAGCACTATTCATTAAGGGTCTGCCTTTAAGAACAAGTGTATCCTGGGTCTGCAAGCTATTCAAGAATAAGTACGGCATTGTGATTCCAAATGATGACTGCGAGAAAACTTACATAAACCGCAAAAAAAAAAAATGCAGAAATTTCAAAATTAACATTCCAACAAAATTTGCCTGGCTATTTTCTCACACATCCAGTCTCGATGGCGGCAAGGCTGAAGTTTCAATACGGAGTGACAAACCTAGGACGCTGCTTAAAACCTCTAAAACTAAGTCTAACTCTAGTTCTATTTCTTATAATACTAATTTTAATTCTAGATTTAACTCTAAGTCTAATTCTCATATACATACATACTGCTAAAAATAAGGCTAATAATTCTGACTCTAACTTGTATTATAAGTCGCATTGTATTAAAACTCCACATAACCAAAATCCTACCTCGTCTGATCCACACTACACACCCTCGGATAGAAATTTACCCAATTCACATTCTAAATCTGATCCCAATTGGAAACTTAAAACTAATATCTTTCCAACCTTCGCTCCGCAGCTCATTCAAAGCATAAAAACAAAATCTTCTAACTCGAATCAAGCGAATCCCACACTTCAGCACTCTCACCCAAAACGGGTGTCATTTAATCTTAATCCTAATTCACACCAGGTCACCCCAGCAAACAAAAATGAGAGTAATATGCTCCAGACACTATATCCTAACTTTGTACATTCACATACTTTAAACCCATCTCCTTCTGTTCCAACCACAAGTGGAGCCCCTAATCAACCTGGTAGTTCCACTTCTTTCATCGACCCTCTTCAACCACCAAAGATGAAACTAACTTCGAACTCTTGTGTTGACACCGAGAGTAGATATGCCCTATCTCGTCTTAGAGAGAACAGTGTCTACAACAATGTGCACCTCTACCTGGCTTACATGTATAAAGCACCTGTCTCTACTTGTATAGAAGGCAAAACCAAGACAAACCTCAAAGTCTTGATTCAGCAAGAAGGCTTACCTACCGATGTCAATGAATTACGCCATTTGTTCACCAGTTTCCACGTGCAACTTGGCTTGACAAGTCAACAAGTCAAAGAAGACCTTGACACATATGGTGCTCATGTAAGGTCAAAACATATCTCTTATCTTCAAAAAACCCGTAAAGAGCAACAACAATATTATTCCTAACCAGCGTAGTGAACATAATCAAAACCCTAATCGCAGCCCAATTAGTGTTTCCCCGTCAACGACTGCTCTTCGCATATTTTACCACAATTGTTGCGGTATGCGAGGAAAACTTAATAAACTCTTTGTTGACGTGAAATCTTGCCTCTTCCAAGTACTAGTTTTCACCGAAACATGGTTAAACGATACTTTCAAAAACGAAGAGATTCTTGACAGCAATTGGACAGTTCATCGAAATGATCGGGACTTTGGCCACACAGGTCTCTCCCGTGGAGGTGGTGTTATGATTGCAACTCATAACTCTTTAGAAAGCTAGCTTGTTGCAACAACCTCTCACACACTCTTTGAACACCGTATTATCAAAGTTCGCTCAGGGACCAATATTTTTATTTACATTGTTGTCTTCTACATTCCCCCCTTTTCTATCGAAACAACATACAACGATTTATGTGAAACAGTCCAATCGTTAACCGCAACCTTAAATGAGGAAGATAAAGTTATAATTTTTGGAGACTTCAATCGTCCAAATATCTCATTTATCGTCGATGAAAATGACAATTATCTTCTTCCGGTTAACCTTTCAAGCTCGATAGACTTTAATTTACTTAGTACCTTTTATAGCAATGACCTACAACAAGTTAATCCAACCCCAAATCGGAACGGCAACTGGTTGGATTTAGTCTTTGCTAATTCGTATGATGAAATAAAGATTACTGCAACTACTCAGGCTGAACACTTATTTTCTGATACACTCCACCACACTGCTTTAACTGTAGAATTTCCTAGTAACAACATGTCTTTTACCACCTCATTTAATAACACAATTGTGTTCGACTTTCTTAATGCCGATTATGACAGTATAAAAATTGATTTGAATGCCTATAACTGGAACGATCTATTAAATTTGGAAATAGATAGTGCTATTTCACTTTTCTACCAACGCCTTTTCACAAGTATTGAAAAATTTGTGCCTAAGATAAAGAAACTGAAAATAAACTTTCAGAACCATGGCTTGACCTAAGTCTCAGACATATAAGAAACCAAAGAAACAAGCTATACAAATTCATTAAGAAAGGCGTAAATGTAAGCGATGAAATCAAAATGAGATACGAAGAGCTCTACAATGAGTTCTCTATAAAATCAAATGATGCTTATAGAACTTATACCAACCTTATTGGAGAAAAAATTCTTAGAGATCCTAAAAAATTTTTTGATTTCGTTAATGTCAAACGTAAATCAGCTGGATACCCCTCATCTATGTTTAAAGGCAATACAATTTCTTCCAACCTCCAAGAGATTTGTAATCTTTTTGCAAATCACTTTAGAGAAGTTTTCTGTGCTCCCACAACCCAGACTCTCTATTCCTCCCCCTCTCCTAATGCGACAGACATTATAAACAATATCAGTCTGACGCTGGATGAAATTGTTAATGCTATCATGGAACTTGATTCAAACAAAGGACCTGGACCAGACCTCATACCACCAAGTTTGTTAGTTCAATGTATAAACAATCTTGCGATTCCCTTATTTATACTTTTCAACAAATCCTTATCCTTAGGTGTTTTTCCATCCTACTGGAAAATCTCCCATTTGACACCTATATATAAAAGTGGCGATAAAAGGTCTGTTGAAAATTACAGAGGCATTGCCATCTTGTCAGCTATACCAAAATTATTTGAAAAGATAATATGTGATAAGCTGACGAGTCTCATTAATCCCCGCTTAAACGAGCAGCAACATGGGTTTCGGAAAGGCCGATCGACCACCACTAACCTAATGATCATGGTCTCCGATGTGTTAAATCAAATGGAAAAAGGACGCCAAGTAGATGCAGTTTACACAGACTTCAGTAAAGCATTTGACCGTGTCGACCATAATATCTTAATTTTGAAGTTAGAAAAATTTGGCATTTCCGGTTTATTACTCAATTGGATCAAATCCTATCTCTGCGAACGATCCCAGTTTGTTAAATTTCAAGGCATTTTTTCAAATGATATACCGGTCACCTCTGGTGTACCACAAGGTAGTCATCTTGGCCCAATACTTTTCAACATTTTCATTTCAGATTTATCTATTACTCTTTGTGACATTCCCCATCTTATGTACGCAGATGACCTTAAAATATATAAGATCATTAAATCAGAAATTGATGTAACTTTCCTACAATCGAAACTGCTGTCCCTAGAGCAATGGTGTAATCAAAACAAACTCCACTTAAATGTTAAGAAATGTTGCGTGATAAGTTTTTCCCGTAAGAACTTGATACCAGAATGCAGTTACCTCCTTAATAATATTGTTCTGAGCAGAACCAACCATATTGTAGACCTTAGAGTTGTCCGAGATAATAAGCTGAGATTTAATCTACATTTTGATAAAGTCTTATCGAGGGCAAATAAACAGCTGGGATTTATAAAAAGACGTGCTAAAGAATTCCAAAATGTGTGGGTAACCAAAACGTTATACTGTACCTTAGTGCGACCACTTCTTGAATATGCTTGCATCATTTGGAATCCAGCCTTTGAATCTCATAGCGACAAAATTGAATCCATTCAAAAACAATTCCTGCTTTTTGCGTTAAGAGATATCTTTGACCCCCGTGACTATAACAACTTGCCACCGTATGAACAAAGACTCAGGCTCCTCTCTCTGATGCCTCTATCATCAAGAAGAACTTTACTGAGTTCATGTTTCACATTTGATGTTATTAACGGAGCTATTGATAGCGAATATATCTCCAGCAAAATTACACTAAATGACCCAATTAGACGTACTAGGCATACGCGGCTCCTAAATGAATATATTCACCACACTTTTTACGCAAATAATGAACCCATTAGTAGGTGCTGTAGAATTTTTAATAATATTAGCGAGCACTATTCACCATCCATACCAAAATCCACATTTAAGCGAACCCTCTCAAAGTCTCTCTTTGACTCGCAATAATTTGTCCTTTTCAAGCACTGCTCCCTACAGAGTTATGCTTCTTGGTCTAGTCCCCCTCCGTCATCCCCTTAAAGTAGTACTTAAGATATATTAGCGTAGTTTAAGTATTCTTTTGAAATTAATTTAAATATGTAAGTAAAAAAAAAAAAAAAAAAAAAAAACGAAAGTAAAAAATGTAAATAGAATTAGTAAATTGCCTTGCTTGGTGAAATAAATAAATAAATAAAAAATTCTGCATTTTTTCCGTTCTTTTCTAAAAAAAAATGTTGACCTCAAAATAAATCGTGTTCTTTTCTCGAAAATTCTGGCCGCAAAAGTATAACAAATGAGGAATTTTCTGACCTGTAAAATTTGGCGGTATTGCATTCTGCCTTCTAGTAATACCAACATAAAAAAAAAAAATAATTTTGACAATAATATTAGGTCTGTTCGCGTACTTTTCTGGTAAAAAAATGAAACACGTCAAAAGTAATAAAATTCAGAGAGAATTAACTTCAACTTTAAAAAGTAAACGAACGCTTTCTAGTAAAATAATGAAAAATGTCAAATGGGTTTAAGAAAATCTTTTTACAAGATGAAATTCTTCTTGTAAAAACTTTAAAAAACTTGAACGGAGAGAAAATGTGATTTCCTCTTTATTACCCAATTCTCTCAGTAAACGAACGCTTTTCAGGCACTTTCTAGTAAAAACTTTTGAAATATTTCGTTTGCATTCGACTACGCGAACAGACCTATTATATGCTGTGACAATTGTGAGAAGCAAAATGCACCAATTTTGAAAAAATTTTTAAATTTAATTCGAAACAATTTTGATTAAAGTGGTTACTTTTAATAAAACTTAACGGCTCGATGAGTATTTGTTAAAAATTCCATACAGTCGGCACTATACATAACCTCAATCGTAAATACATCTGAATTCAAAACAATAGTGCAGCCAATATCAAATGAAAAAATTTGCATTTTTTCCATTCTTTTCTCAGCTCAAAATAAGTCAACGTTCTGTAAATTCAGGTGATGCTTCACTATCACTAAGCTGGTGAAAAATAGTGAAAATAGAATTTCTTTCAATATATTTTAGTGCTAGTGAAAGGTTGAGTGCACTCAGCATTTAGTGCACTACGCCCAACTCTGGGATAAGTTGTGACTACGGTTGCAACAACGAGCACCACCTACGTCACAGCAAAGATGGCGGACATGCACAATACGTTATCTGCATGTTATAAGGATAGAGGTAGCTGCAGCGCTGACTGTGCTCTCTTTCCATATTGCCATGTCTGTCAAATTTAGCTGTGTGGCGATTGGAAACAAAAGAAAATAAATAAAAATGTTTGCTTCGTTTTGACATTTCTGGTAATATGCTCTCATCTGGTGCATCTACCTGTATCCTTCTACCATGGTTATCTGTAGTTCTATGTATCATAGTGCAACAAGAATGATAGAATACAAAGATTGCGCCGAAGATAAGAAAAAGAGTACAACAAAATTGTCGTTCTTCGCATGCATGGTGTAAGAAATAGAGGTGTTAGTGAGTTTGACACTTCTCTCTCAAAATAATGAAATTATGTTTCCCCGCTCTTGTCAAAAACAGCTGATGGTGAATTGCAATGAAAACAAATTTTGTTAAATTCGTGTCTTTCTGCAAGTTTATAAGATTTTTACTGAGATTAAAGTGAGAATAAAGTGATATGGAAAACAATAAAAAATATATGAGACGCTGTGCGTTATGCAAAAAAAAAACAACGATGTGAATGCAAGACAATTTGCATGCTGGCCAAAGCTTCATGTCGGCGGCACCTTCCAGCGCACGTTTCTGATAAAATGACCAAAACATTTAATAACAAACTTGGCAAATCGGCGAAGACAACTGCAATAACTTTTGTCGGCATCATTAATTGCATTAAATATTTATTTATACTTAATTCGCACAACAAAAACTATAGCACATCTCTAGCAACTCAAACAAATAACACAATTTGACAACTATCAACAGTTCCGCTCTTTCGCTCACAATTTTTTGACAGAAGCAAATAAATTCCTGGTGTTGTCAAAAACTCACTAACACCTGGTTTTCTTACACCATGTTCGCATGTACGTCATAATATCAATGCTGTTTTGGCGAGCGTTCACTTTGCATACGATTTCTACACAGAAATGAAAATTGCATATATTTTAGTTTGTATAATTAAAATATAAGAAGTAAAAAGAAATTTATTGGAACGAGAAGAAGGTAAATTTATTTAGTACTCCTTTGCAAACATTATTTTTACTATTATTTTATTGCAGCCAGTAAGCAGCTTAGTTTAAAAAATTTTGTCAGAAACCAACTTCAGTAAATATTATTTTTCGCGTTGGATTTTATTAAAATGTTTATTACTAGTTTAATTGGTGTAGTGTCAACATTCCCTGATATTTTATTTCCATTAATTTACCTGTGAAAGGACAAATAAATTATAGTTGCTAAACAATGAAACAAATTTTGTTAAGTTATAAGTTATAATATATTTTTGTATTTTCGTTTTCGTTTGTGTGCGTTTTCTACAATTTCTTGTTTTAATTTTTGTATTTATTGCAAACATCAGGTTTCTGAAAAATATTTTTTTTCCCTGTTACCGCAATTAGCAGCTGCACACTTAATTTTTTAAATTTCAAGTTAAAAACTCGGAAATATACTTTGATAAATACACAAATAAATAAAACACAACCGATCGCAATACGTTTCACGAAGAAATAAAATATTGTGACGTAGTCAACTGAACAGCTGGTTGTCAAACTCGATTAGCAGAAGTAACGGTCCTGCGCAAAGCGCAATCTCTTATTCTATCATTCTTGATAGTGCAATATGGTTGTTGTATTCTCCAAAATTTTTGACAGTTTCGCATTGGAAGCAACAACAAAATTATCTGCTCGCCGAGCAAACGAGCATCGTGTAATATATCGTCGACGATATGTATTGTCCTCGCAAAAATCAAAACAAACTAGAAATTAACTGCAAGTTGCAAGCGACTACAAATGCAAGTTGACTAACAATATGTCGTCGAATGCGACAATTCACGCTGCAAATGCAGTTATAAATGTGCTAATCATTATTTAAATAATTAATGAAAATCATAAGAGCATAACCATACAAATTCTTTATTCTTATTTTCAGAGAGAAAAACTTTTCTCTTTTAAGCTCTATTTGAGCAACATACAAAGCCATGGTATAATTATTTGACAAGGTAGCCGTGACAATTTTTCGGCGATTGGTAGTTGTCAAAAACAGCTAAAGGAGTTGTACTTTGCTGCTATTGACTAGCTATGTGCTCTTTTTTAACTTTTCTTTGATTCATTAAATTTGTTCGCGAAGTTTATTGGAATGTTTTTAGTTTGCTGCGATTGACTAGCTATGTTTCAGTCGTTGCTTATTTTTTCACATTTCTTTGATTAATTGCATGAACAGCTTATTTTGACAACTACCCATCGCCGCTCGTGAGAAAAAAGCCAGTCTACGCTACTACCTTGTCAAATAATTATACCATGAAACAAAGCAAAGCTAACAAGGTAGAAAAATTTGTTGTGTTGGAAAATTTATTAATGAATTTTTATTTAGAGAGAAGCTGCCTTTTCAAGCTCTTTTTGAGCAAGATAAAAAGAAGTCAACAAGGTTTGCTAAAAAGAGAAAGCAACATGTATTGTGTGAGGTACCATGATTCAATTATATACAAGGTTGAGTAAGCTGAGAGCACATATCTCTCGGCGAATGTCAAAAACAGCTGTTTGGTGTTGTTATCTTTTACTTTGACATTCGCCGATCCAAATTCTATCCATCCAGCGTTTTCGTTAAAAAATGTCACTGGGCACTTTAAAAAAGGAAACGTTTTCCTTGTTCCAATAGTTTTGGCGAATCGCGTACTTTTTCGGCATTTTGAGGTAGTAACAAAAACTCAAACTCCCAGAAAATTGTTTAAAAATTATTTGAAACACAAATTTAATATTAAAATCCAATAGTTTGACTTCTAGTCAGAAATTTTAATTTGATTGTTTACTTGTCTTTTTTTGTTTTACTTTGACATTTTGCAATCCAAGTTTTGTCTTTGTATGAGAACAATTTCATGGTTACTTAACCTTATATATAATTGACCCTGTTCTCACTCGCCTTAAAAAAGGCAGAGTAATGGCGTTATTTTGACACTATGCATCTGTCAGGTGTTCTTACTACCGACTTTTTTAAGCCCGCCTTATTTTGCATTCCGAGAACAGTCCATAAATGTGGTGTTAAATTTCGGAGAATTCATTACTTTGTAAGTCTTAAATTAAACAGCAACGCAAACAGAAAACCCAACCAATGCAAAACAAAATTTATTTGCGCTAAAACATAAGAGAACCACGAGGAAAATGAGGCACAATGAAACTTCAAAGTAACAGACGTCAAAATGAATCGCAAAATTTTTAAAATTTTTGAAAATGCTGCCTCACGTAACTTGTCACCTTCCCACTTCCCACCTTACCTGTAGACGTCAAAATTAATCCGATGATCCGCCTAACGTAAGGCGCGTGAGAACAGGCTCATTGAATCATGTGAGGTACCAATGCTGCCACCAGCGTTGCCAGAATGACGTTAAATACGTCTTTTTGACGTATTTCGAACCCAAATGACGTTTGAAGTATTTTAAGGCTAAAATGACGTATTTTGCACACGAAAACTAGTTTCTTATATAAAAACACGTAAAACAACACAATAGGGGTATTCAAAATTCAGTGCACTAGCCAGTGCAGTTGAGGACTTGTGCACTTTACAAAAACAAAATACACGTACGTCAAAAATTTGTTCAAGTGCTTTTCTACTGTAGCCTAAATCTTGAGGACTTAGGACTTGAGCAGTTGTACACTTTTGTGCATTGATAAATTTTGACAGCTTTGAAAAAGTGATAGTGATGTGTTCACGAAAACCTAACTGCGCAAGTCCTCAACTACTCAGACAAGTGCACTGAATTGTGAATACCCCTATGGTGAAAATACCTTAAAAGTTGCACTCATATTTTCATGTTCTGCAACACTGCACATATTGACATTTCACATTTTTCTTTTCTTTTTTCTTGAAAAAATTTTTGGTATAAAAAATTAAAATAGGTAAAAAATTAAAAACTTTATGCTTATATTAACCATGCGAACTATTTTTCATTTAAATCGGTTACAAACTATTTGATTTATTGGCTTCTTAGCGTCTTATTTTTATTTGAAATGTCATACAAACCTTAATATGTAATTTCTTGTTTGCTAAAGATTTTTGTACGAATTTTATAATGGCGTAGATGCTTCAAATTTGGCATTTCCTTCAATCTTTAATGCTCATATTACACGATGTCCGTTTGCATGGTATAAGGATAGAGGTAGCTGCAGCGCTGACTGTGCTCTCTTTCCATACTGCCATGTCTGTCAAATTTAGCTGTGTGGCGAATGGAAACAAAAGAAAATAAATAAAAATGTTTGCTTCGTTTTGACATTTCCGGCAGTATGCTCTCATCTGGTGCATCTACCTGTATTCTTCTACCATGTCCCTTTGCTCGACGTACAAATAATTTTGTTGTTGCTTCCAATTGCCCATATTACACGATGCTCGGCGAACTACTTACCTTAAGTAGCTACTAACCTTACCTTACCTAGGGGTACTTACCTTAGGGTAGGGTACTTACCTTAAAAGCTACTTATCCTACCTCATTATTCTGCCATGGTACGGCCAAGTTTACGCCGAGCAAACGGACATCGTGAAATATGGGCATAACCAATTTTAATAAATATTATCTAGTTCCTAGGTTTTAGAATATTATAAGCTTTTTATGTATTGAAATTTACTGAATAAATCCACCGAGTGGTGCTTACAAAAAGTCTAGCTTAAAACTTAAATTATCTTGCGTGATAATTGAGTTTTTAAAAACAATATTTTATTCTTAAGCTGCCTCTTATAAACTAAATTCACAATTATTATCTTTGAAACCTCCAGAGCCAGAGATTGGAAGAATATTGCTTAGTTATCAATATTCTTCCCATATTCCATTTCTGATGAATGGAAGCAGCGATCATGTAAACAATTTATAATGTAAACAATTTATGATGTGAACAATTTATGATGTGAACAATTTATGATGTGTGGCCAGCTTGGTGGTCATGTTACAATTAATGATTGCTAATCATTAATTCTTAAAGAAGGATGTTGATTGTATTTGTATACAATCATCATCATTATTCTGGAGTGGGGTAATGGCCGCATTCTAGCCGAAAAAGTGCTCAAGTAGCGAAGTAGCATAAAATATTTTCGCTATATAAATTGTGACATCTCAAGGAACATGTTCTGTGAGAGCATACCATTCAGCCCGAAAGTTGTGGAACAGTTCTTTCCGCTGAATGCAGGCAATGTATGTAACTCTTAAACTCAGCATAAGTTGCAACGAAAAAGTTAGATCATCATAGCGTATGAATAATTTTAATTGCTTTGAAGTGTTGAAAGCGGGCCAGAAATATGAGCATTGTAAAAGTTCTTAATACAATTTCAAACGATTTTTTCATGTTTATTTGTTTTGCAAAGTTGTTGGTCAGAATAATAGGAACAATTTGCTGAAAAACGATCAAATTATCAAATACAGGGGAAGAAAAAGTGTACAAAAAAAGCGCGCAGTGTAATCTTTAATTTTACATAAGCAATGAAAATTCTGAAGAACCAATAAAGAAATTTTTTGACATATAGTAGAAGTGTGTATAAGTACTCTGAATTTGAAAAATTTTAAATAGCTGATAATATATTTTCCTTGACCTTGAACTTTGTCTTTTTTATAATATTTGTGAAGTCTTAAACCAATAGAAAGTGATAACATAGAAAAATTCAAGACTGAACGAAAATTCACGACTTTTTGAGGCTATCTGTTGCTTAATACCATTTTGTAAAACGTTGAACGGCTTTGTTCCATGTTTCCATACGCATCTTTATTTCTGTTCTTTTCTGTAGGCATGGCATAAATAAACGATCAATTTTACGATATTTTCGTATGTGGTCAACGTCGGACCAAAGACCAAAATTTAATCCAGCCATATAGGATGCTCCAATTATACTGGACTCAGAGTTTTGAGCACGTTCGACTTGAATACCCGTTGTATCTGCTAAAAATTGGCAAACGAAGTTGTTACGAGAAACACCACCATCAACTCTGTGAATGGAAAGAAATAAATTAGAATCAAAGAGTTTTCCCACGAAAACACACCTTAATTTCTTGAGTTTATAGTTCGTTTCTTGCTCTGTCGTCTCGCACAATTGCGCCAAGCGAAATGCAATACTTTCTAATATGGCACGGACTAAATGCGCGTGCGTTGTAGACGGAGTGATACCAAAAAATCCAGAAGCAGCTTTATGATCATTTATAGGAGGCTAAAATTAAAAAGAATTAATATAGACTTTAAGCACAACACTCACTTTTCCTACACCTAATCCACTAAAAGCCGGAACGAAGAAGACGCCACCTGTATCTTCCACTGACTCAGCTATAGCTGACGTTTCTTCCGGATCGTTTATTAGACCACAAGATTGGGCCCATGCTATAACGGTACCCATGTCATGAGCTGCCCCCTCAACGCAGTATGTCGTTTGTAATTTTTTTGAATTATCACAAAATTGCCATGCAACCAGCGGGTACATGCCCAATAAAGATGCGTGGCAACTGGGACCAGTTATTAAATTCAAAAAGGCACCAGTACCCATTGTAATTTTAACATCACCCTCATTGAAGCACTGTGAGCCCCACATGGATGCTGTTTGATCACTTATGGAACAAGCTATTGGTAAATGAACTCCATTCCAATCTGGGTCATGCTGTTGAAATGTGGCAGGATGAACACAGCCGAAGTCTTTGTATCCATTGTCAACTATTTTTGGCAAAAGGGATCTCTAAAAACAGTTTGAATACTCAAGTTTTTTAGGCTGAAATGTCAAGAAACCTACATCTATTCCAAATAATAAGGTGCCCATGGGGGACCAATCCATTATAAAAGGATCAAAAAGTCCAGTTCCTGTGGCTGAGGTTATATCAGTGATATGCTCCACATTGCATTCGAGACCATTGCCGGAACTAAAAATTTAAAGAAAGGTTGTTATCAAATGTTTTATAATGTTTATACCCAGCAGCGGATTTGTAGGTGACTACTGTAAAAATACCTTATCACTCAGTTCCAAGTATATAAGTTAAGCATTACTTTTTCGTAAAAAATATTACAAAGTAATGTACCTTTATTGAGTTTGAAAGGATTACTCAAACTGTTGCTAGTATATAACCTTAATCAAAAAGTAATCTACGATTTGTAAAAATGCAATACAGTTATTAAGGTGGATCGTTTTGTTCAGGGGTAAAAAAACACTTTTTTCGACATTCATATTCTGGGAGCTGGATTCAAGTAAATCTTAAATCCGGAAGGATATCGAAATCGGTGGAACCCTCATCCAGCGGTTTTGATTTTAAAAAATCACTTTTTCGCCAAAAATCACCGGTTTTTTCGCCGTAAGTTTTTATCAATCTAATATAACTACCCAAAAGTTGACTGCTAATGAAAGGTTGAAAGGTTGGACCCCAAGGTTGTAAATAGGAAGATGGTTAGATTCAAGAAATTTTTTAGTGCAACAGTGTTCAGAATTCGGTCAACATTTTGGGTATATTTCACTAAAGTTGCTATAAATTTGCCATTTGTCAGTAAATTTGAAAAATTAAGTATTGTTCAAAAAGACTTGGTGTAATCTATTGATATTAAAAAAAAATAAAAAAATCAAAACAGTGGTATATTGTTTTAAAACTTTTTTGGAAAGTATTTCTGAAAGGGTATTTTTCACAAAAATCTATAAATCCACTTATTTTCAGTAAATTTTAGAAAATTTATAATTTTTTAAATGGTGTGGCTTTGAAGATGCTTCACCTTTCGTGGTGAACAATCAAAAATAAACATATTTATAGCGAATGAACAGCAAATTTATGCGATTTTAGTGAAAAGTACCCAAAATTTTGACCGAATTCTGAGCACTGTTGCACTAAAAAATTTCTTGAATCTAAAAATCTTCCTATTTACTACATTGGTGTCCCAGATACCTTTCATTTGCACCCATTTTTTAGGTAGTTATTTGAGATTGATAAAAAGTTACGGCGAAAAAACCGGTGGTTTTTGGCGAAAAAGTGATTTTTTTTTAAATCAAAACCGCTGGATGACGGTTGCACCGTTTTCGATATCCTTTTGGATTTAAGATATACTTGAATCCAGCTCCCAGAATATGAGTGTCGAAAAAAATGTTTTTTTATCCACCTTAACAGTCATGCTTGTTTGAAATTATCTCTTTCAAAATAAAAGAAAAACATAACGAAGGGTTGTGGATTACGAATAGGTTTTCCTAAAAGTGACAAAATAAAAACTTTTACAATTTTTATGAGTTTTTTTAATAAAAACACATACAAAGGATCTGTTTTAGGATTATAGTTAAATGTATTTTTAACTTTATTTATAATTTTAGTGTGTATTGAAAATATAAACAATATAACGATCGTTATTGGCCTCGGAGGAGATGGCTCCATTGCGTGTACAATACCACCCCTACTATTGGTCTTAAGGGCAGGTTCTCAGAAAGCTCGACCAGAAAACTTAGTTTTTATTTTTTTTTTTTATTTTTCGATAGCTTATGATGTGTACCATATGTTCCCAAATCGGTTTGGCCGATAACAACTACATAACAAGTTATCGCATACGAAAAAACCCACATTTTCAGGAACACATATAAACGCACACGAAACAATCGTTAACCAAATCTTAAAACGCGTTTTCTGAAAAATCATGTTTTACAAACTGGTCTCCATGATTTATCAAGAACTACTCTATGGACTGACTTGGGTTTTTTTTTATTTTAAAGTAGATGCAATTTATTGGATCCCAAACCTAAATTTAAATAATATTTGGCGGTTTTTTTAGAGAACTTTAAAGAGCAAAAAATGTGAAAAAATCGCAACTTAAAATTCAAATGTCCGTAAGTATTGTTATTTTCAACTATTTATTGATATTAGAGGTTCTTCCACTAAGTATAATATAATTTATACAATTTTTTTGTTTTTTTTTATATCAAATGACATGAACTGTGTTGTAGAATGGATGGATGTAGACCGTTTGGGTACCTTTTTTTCAACATGACGTTTGCCACTTTTATGCAACAAAACATATATTTTCCTACATTTTAAGAATCAATAAATAACTGCTAAGAAGCTCAAGGTGTTCATTTATTTCTTTCTATGAATAAAAAAAAATAAAGAACATCCCGTGTTTTTGGCCCTCTAGATGAGAGCCTGCCATTAAATAAAAAATCGACTAGATTAGCCAAAACTACATTAAAGTTGTTGAACTTAATGCAAATTCGAATTTAAATTCACTAGTTTGGTGCTACACGTACTACGTAAGGTTATATTAACTTTATTACTCCGTTTGCGGCGCCTATAAGGGGCGTGACAGGGGTAATTAAAAGTATATATATCTGTGTTCACGAGCAATAATTCCTTAAGTTGTCTAAGTCTGCGGACAGAGTAAACGCTGAAGCAGGCAGGCAGGCAGGTTTGCTTACTTGTCCCAGTGCGAGAAAACTCGCTTCAAACGATTTCATATAAACCTGCTCGAAGTGTGCAGAGTGGAAGCAGGCAGGTCAGATCAGATCAGATCAGGAAACCTGCGCCAGCCTGGTTTCTCGCAACTGAATTTGTTCTTTTTGTGTTGTTTTTTGTAATTTTTCAAGGAAACTTCGTTCTTTTATTATCTTTAGAATACAAGACCAATTAAAACAAATACATTCAACAACAACAACAACAACAACAACAACAACAACAACACGTTGGACGAAACAAACATCCAGCAGCGACCGCGCACATGTTTATGCGAATGTGAGGGTTGTTTTTGGTGGATATTGACAAATTTTGTTAACGTCGATTAAGATTGTGTTGTTGTTGGTGATAATTTGTACATGCGAAAATGATAGATTGATAGAATGGGCAATTGTTGGGCATGTAAGAAACCAAAGAAATACATATAAAACAAATAAAACAAAAAAAAAATTATATTGCTTGGTTTTGCATTTTTTTTAAATATTTTGAACAGGGTCTAATATGTTGGCAACCCTAATACAAAAATCAAAAATACTTAAAAATCATTAATTATAAAGTCTTTTCAAATGAGATAAGACATGACGTTTTTATGATTTTTCTATGATTTTTTTTGTGTTCGAAATGCCAGAAACAGGCATTTAAAAAAAAATCAAGTTTCACCAGCTATAACTTTTCTCTGAGGATTTTGGTTTTTTTTTAAATTTTATGCACAAAATAGCTCAAGAATATGCTTTAACCAGTATTGTTGTTATTGGTTAACATTTTGCATTTTTGGATTTTTGAAAATTTTTTTCGTAAAAGTACTCAAACTCGACATTTTCAAAAGGGTCCACTTCTAATAAAAAATTTCATAACGACCAAGTTATTCAAAAATTAATGACACAATATTTTGTATTTGTATTAAGTGTTGTTTCAGAAAATTGTTTAACAACATTTCATTGCGATTTTTTAAAATTTGGATTTTTACGATTTTTTTTATTACAACAAGAAAGAAAATAGAATTTTTTCGAAAAGTAAAATATCACAACTCTGGTAATTTTCATCCGATTTTTCTCACCGATGACACGTTGTAAAGGTATTTGAATCTACTATTGATTAAAAGTATAGAATTATTTTATCAGTTTACAGAATTTTAGTACACATAATGACAAAACACCTCATTTTCACCCTTTATATCAATGTAAAGAGATTAAATAGCAATGAGCCTTACTTTATCGGTTTCCCATTCGGATAACATTTCTGGAGAGTTATGTTATCGGCCAATGGAACATTTCTAGCCACCGAAAAAAACGTTAATTTTAGTTTGAAATTTTCAGTGCAATTCTGGGCTGGCTGGCCTAGTGGCACAACATATCGCACACCCTCTTTAAAAGAGTCACAGCTCAAAATGTTTACATATATACTTTTTCGTGTAAGACTATTTGTAGTGATCATATACATCGGCTAACTTAATTTTGTACACATATTCTTAGTCTTTAATTAAAAAAAATTGTTTTGTCTCTTTTTTTTTGTATGGTCCCTTGAAGAAAAAAATTGTTTTTTGCTCTTCCTAAAAATTAAATTTTTTGAGTTGTAGCTCTTTTGAAGAAAGTGTGTTATTTATGTATAGAAAAAATATAAAACGCCAATAGCAGAGTTTGCAAAATAGAAAGCAAAAAATAAAGTAAGCGAAAAAATAAATAGCAAACTTTTTCTCGCACTGATCTGATCTGACCTGCTCGCATTCACTCTGCACGGCTTATTTACTGAGCAGATACCTCGTGCGCCTGCCTGCCTGCCTGCTCGCATCAGCGTTTACTCTGTCCGCAGACTTAAGACATAACTGAGTTATTGATGTAGATGTATTCCACGCATATATATTTTTATAAACACACAAAATCTGTAGCTTCTAGCATGATCCTAGTTAAAGTTATGACACAAAAACCATAGACCCTTCCATATAACTCATATGGCGATTACAAACTTTGAAGCAAGATTTCTCGAAACTTTGAAATCAGACTTAAGCTGTTATCGCTTATCGACACAGATATATTTTTGATTTTAGAACTGTCGCTCCCATCAAAAATTAAAAGTAAACTTCGAAAATAAGGCAAATCGGATAAAAACCACACCTACCTCCCATACAAATTTAGTTTATCAAAACGATAAAATTTCTTTAAATTCCACAAAGAATATCTTATAACTTAAAATGTATCCCTTCACGGCTAGACTGGGCAAACAAAATCCCCCTTAAAACCTCCGACATAACAATTTTCATAGATGGGTCCAAACTGCGAGAAAAAGTAGGGGGAGATATTTATTTATTTATTTATTTATTGTCCAAGCAAGGCAATTTACTTATTCTAACAGGTTTGTTTATTTTATTTTATTTTTTGTCCTCCTCTCCCATTTCCTTGTATGCATACATAGCTAAGTATTTTATTTGATAAGAATAGGAGAGATCTGAGAAGGGTATTAGAAAGGATACGCTTCACAAACAGGCTATTTATTATCTTAGCATTTAATTCTTAACGACTAAAAGGACAATACAGGAAGAGCGCAGGATTATTGGGCTTTAAGTAGGGAAATAAGATTTGGAGAGGGTATGCTTGATTATAGATTAAGATTTCAAATATTTACATTTATAAAAAAGCCAAGTATTTATTTATTTATTAACCCAAGCAAGGTTATTCTTAAATAAACTTGAATTTAGCTTAGATTAAGGTGTTGGGAGCCTAGTTACTTGAAGGAAGTTATTATGATGGAAATAGAGACTTGGAAAGATTTTTCTTAAAAGTTAATTTAGACATAGAGGGTGAATAGTACTCGCTGATATTATTGAATTCTCTACAGTACCTATTTATCGGCTCATTTCTTGCGTAGACAGTGTGATGTTGATATTCATTTAAAAGTCGTGTATCGGGTCACTAAATCGTATCTTGTTTGATATATACTCGCTATCAACAACACCGTTAACTACACCGAAGGTAAAACATGAATTAAGTAAAGACCTTCTTGTTGAAAGGGACATTAATTTCAGCAGGGTAAGCTTATAATCATAAGGTGGCAATATATTGTACTCACGGGGGTTATACGGGGTTAATCACAGAATTGAAATCGAAGCGTCCTTTACACTTCCAAATTATTATAGTGCCTACCAAGCGGAAATGATAGCTATTCACGAAACTGCTAAGATTCTAGGTCAAAAAGACCTTGAGGGAAAGAGTATTTCCATCTTTTCAGATAGCCAAGCTGCACTGAAGAGCTGAACTAACATATTGACAACTCTAAAACTCTCACTGAATGCCGCAAATCTCTTAATGAGATGGCAAGGCTACTTAGGATCCAACTCATATGGGTACCCCGACATAGGGATATCAAGGGCAATAATTTGGCTGACGAATTGGCAAGGAAGGGTACGATCTCTAACACCCTCTTAAATGAGGACTTTATGGGTATACGTATTTTCTCCTATAAACTCCAGTGCAAGAACAGATCTTTAAGTCTTGCGCAAAAACGCTGGGAACACCTTGATACAAGTAGGACAACTAAGCTAACATGACCTACCTACGACTTGAAACGCACCAACTCACTGCTTGAATTAAGCAGGGTAAACCTGTCAAAAATAGTAGGAATACTCTCGGGTTACTGCCTAATCGGAACGCATGCTCTTCGGTTGGGACTTGCACCAAATGATTTCTGTAGAAGCTGCAGATGTGAGGAGGAGGTAGAAAATGTTCAGCATTTCCTCTGCGAATGTCTGGCTAAAGCTAAAGCGAGAATGGCAACTCTGGGCCATCCCTTTCTAAATGGACTTGCCGAAGTCTCATGCCTGGATATCAAGCATATCCTAAAATTCATTATCCGCTCGAACTGGTTTGAGGAGGGAAATCTCTAATAGGTTTAAGAGAGATTATGTGGTATCACAACGGGCCTGCACTGACCTAAGTGTACGAGTCGTCTATCGGCTCAGCCACCTTTACTTAACCTAACCTAATCTAATCTAAAATTTTGCACATAAGCTTTTACCTTAAATATTCCCTCTCAGTTTTACATTTGTCAAAATCGAAATAAAACTATGACTATATCCCATTCAAAGTGGCTTTATAAAAACAGTTGTCATTTTTATTATGCACTCTATATTTGGAAATGATTAAAATGCAATATCATACTAAAAGGGCAAATCAAAATTCGTAATAACTTTAAAGGCGTTTTCTGGAAAAAACGTGCTTCGAGCTGGAGACTTTTGACGATTCTTATTTTTTTTTTAAATACGCGTAATTAACTTGTCCATGGAATTTATCATATTCTCACCGAAGCATTGCACATTGAAAATTTTTCAAACGCCGCCATTTTGTGTTTTTTTAAATCAATTTTATTGAAAGTGGCCTATACAATAATCGCACTCACACTAAACAGGAAAAATCTTTTGATTTTTTGTTTCAGATGATTTTTGCCCCGTGTCCTGCTTCAGGATATTAAGTAAATAATCTGAAAATTTTGTACAGTCTTCTTAACAGTACTTTTGATAAACCTGAAAAGTTTTGAGTACCTACATTTTTTACCTTTTCCAGAAAACATTAATGAAAATTGCCTATTTTTCAGCATGTCAAACCAGGACTGGACCCTTAAGTTGTTAATCTTTAATTAGTTTAAAGCTTTATAAATAAAAAGGTGTTCAATGCTGACTCACCGTAGCTTATACAAAATCCATGAATCAAGCAGCTCGATGCGAGCTGTTCTGTTTTTAAAAGCTTGCTGAAGTTTTGTGCTACTGTTTATTGCATGTTTTAAACGTTGTGTGACCTGTAGGTTAAAAAAGTTGTTAATTATTTTTTACTTAAATAGTTAGCAAGGGTAGAGTATCATATAATATTTTTGACGCAAAAAAAACAAAACAGAAAACGAAATACACAGAACATTTCCTGAAATTAGTCAGCCATTACTAAAAAAAAATGCTCCCAATGATTTTGATCTTTAAACAATAGTGCAAAAATATTTGAAGAGCTTATTGCAAAAATATTCTTATTCACAAAAAAATATTTTGAAATAATCAACTTTAAAGTTTTGATGAAATTTATTTTTGTATGAAGAAATGGAGTTGTGTAAAGAACTTTTTGCATATGGGTCCGAAATTTAAAAAAAAAATAGCAGAAATCTCTTCAGTGGGTATTTTAGTAATTCTTTAAGTTATGTATCGAGTCTAAGAAACAGATTTTTTATCATGTGACTTATCATGTTATTGCAATAAGCCTTTATGCTACTTTCTTCTATTCAAAACTGTATTGCTTCTCGTGTCTTTCTCATCTTTGGTGTGCTTCTTCGTGATACAGAATAATGCAGTAAATATTTACAACTTTTCCGGTGTTTAGAGTAACAACACATTCATAGAAAATCATCATTCACTAAAGTATCGCTACCATAACATTTGATTCCTCTGATTGTGAGCATTTTGTATTTACAAATTGACTGTCAAATGAAAAGTGACTTCTTCAGTGTGAGCACCTTTTTTAAAAAATCTGTTTTTCACCTAAAAAGCGAATTTTCGGCCTGTGTGTGAACATAGTATTAAGTTTAAAATAACTTTGTGATGGCAATTTCTTTTTAATACAATTACGCAATTTACTCAGTTTTTATTCAAGGTGGGTTCGTGGAAGTGCTTAGCGTAAACTTATATAAACAATTGCGATTATTCATTTCACAATTTGGGCGATTGTAGCTTGGGCGATTATTCGCTCGGCCGTATTAGTCTGTGCGAATATTCGCCCAAGCTGCAATCGCCCATATTGTGAAATCAATAATCGCCCAAAAGAGAAACGCTAAAATTTTTGGGCGATTGTTCATTTTAAGTTTGGGCGATTGTTAATAATGAATGTTCGCCCAAATTTTGCAGAATGAATGATTTATATATGAACGAATGAAGATAATGATGGACATTATGGCCGTAAAATGATTTGCCCTTATACGGAATTTAAAAAACTACATTCCGTACAAGGGCAAATTTTTTTGGGTGATTGTTCATTTTGGGATTGGGCGATTGCAACTTGGGCGAATATTCGCATAGACTTAAACGTACTAATACGGCTAATACGGCGAATAATCGCCCAAGTTTTAATCGGCCAAAAGTACGAAAATGAGCGATCGCCCAAAAAACCGTCAAAAATTTTTGGGCGATTTTGATTGTTCGTTTTTTTTTTTTTTTTTGGGCGATTGTTTATAATGAACAAACGCCCAAATTTCAAAGAATGAACAATTGCAAACAAAAATATTTTTTGGGCGATTGTACATTATGAACGAACGCCCAAATTTTTTTGGGCGATTATTCATTTCACGATTTGGGCGAAAGTTCGCAGTTTTGGGCGTTTGTTCTTAATGACTGTTTTTGGTTGATTGTAAATTTTTGGGTTTGTGCGATTGTAACTTGGGCGATTATTCGCACAGCCGCATTATTGATATTGGCAAGTGTGCCTATTGGCGCATCCTTCTTTATAAGGACACCAGCGCAAAGAAGTAAAATATAAGGAAGTGGTGTAATAGCAGAAAAGTGTGGTATTTTCTATATTGGTGTTGGTTCACACAAATACAGAAACAATCACAAAGGGCCGTATTCGGTTGTATCGTAAAAGAAGGCCCAAACTGTTACAGTTTGTTCTTATGCATTAAAATTTGAGAAACATTTCAAGAATAGCAACAACTCTAATTATTTAAAAAATTTTTGATTGCTCGCAATTGGCTTAGAAGTTATAGGCATCCAACGTTGGAAAAAGTGGACTAAAAATTTAGCTGATTTTTTAAGTTTTCCAACAAAACTAAACTTTATGGGTATCAAAAGAGAGATAATACAAGTATCTATTCAACAAGATATCAAACATAAAAATACATACATTTAAGATACAACCCTTTTTTACTTAAAATCGCGAGGATTTTCCAAATTTAATAAAAAAAAATAAATGTATCAAAAGGAGGCCTTCGGATGCTGCTTAGGGTTTACAAACCTCAGTAAGTACCACACAGGCTTCTCTGTCTACAGCAGTTATGAATGTAGTTATCTTTTTAATAATTCTCTTTTTAATGTATTGCTTTCGTAAAAGAGAAACCACTAGTCTTTCAGACAAATTCTAATTATAAAAAATTATATCTTAATTAATTCTTATGGAATTCTAAATTTGACACATCGTTGAATAGATACGCACATTACCTTTGTTTTAATACCCATAAAGCTTAGTTTTGTTGAAAAATTAGAAAAACTGCAAGATTTTTAGGTAATTTTTCTATATTTGAAGGCCTATAAATTCTAAACTTCAACGTTAATTACAAATTATATTAGGTTAATTTTTTAAAATCCTTATTTTTTGGGTGTTTCTGCCTAGTTGTTGTGTAAAAATCAGAAAAATTTAACAAATAGGTACTATATCTGATTCACTATGCTGAAAACAAGAGCGCCCCAAACATGTATTCAACTGCGAAAAATGACTGCGCCCCTGAAGCAGTGTTTATGTTTTGACAGATGTGGTTTTATCAAACTGGCGGAAAATCAACGGGGTCTAAATTGCATTTTTAAACCATTTTTAATAAGAAATATATACATTTCCAACACAAATAAGTTAAAAAAATATCGTTAGAAACTAAATAAAGCACTTTTGTTAAAAGAATTTAAACCGTATGGACATATTTACCTGTGGAACGAATGCGCATTGTTTTTAAGTTTTCGGGAATTATTACAATTCTTAACCGCACAACTCATATTGCATTTGTTTTAGTGGTTTTTTCTTTAATTTTGTTGCTTTTTAAGCAGTGAAAAATGCTTAAAATTAAATTATTTTCAACTATTTTGCTGAGGAGTCTTCCAATCAGATGCCAGGGTTCTCAAAAATGTCAAAAAACACACTCTTTCTCGCTTGCACAATTTACGAATGGTGCGACAGTTCACGTACAGTGTATGTGTAAGCAACACCATTTCCTTATATTTTACTTCTTTGCACCAGCGTAACAACAGTAAGAACCCTTTTACATTGATCAAGACTTGAAGTCAAGTTTTTTTGACGTTCTCTTTTGAACTTGACGAAAGCTTTCACATTGGTCAAGACTTGAATTCAATTTCTTGTCTTCTTTCCTTGTTTTCTACAAATAAAACGAGATAGGTAGCAAGCAAATGAATTATAGTTTATAGAAATTTCCAAACTGAATTTTAATTTTTTACCACGATGGAAGTTAACAAAATGTTTTTGCTTAAAAATTTAATGTAAAATTAAATTAAATTAAATGCAAAAAAATTTTAATGCAACCGAAGTTGAACAAACTCACAGATATGCGAAAAATAAAATAAAAAGCACTGTCAACAACGCGAAAATAACAAAAGGAATACGAAAAATTGCCGATACACCTTCAAGTTTCTTTTTCCCTTCCGTCGCTTCCGATGTGCGGCGAATTGCCTACAAACTCTGAAACTTGACTTCAAGTCTTGATCAATATAAAAGGGGTAATCCTGGTTTACACTCGTCAAGACTTGACGGTCAAGTCTTATGTTTCAAGGCGATCGACGCATGTGGAAAGGGGAAAGAACAAATTTGAAAGTACCGTCAATCCTTGGGCAATTCGTTTTGTGTTCGTTCGTTGTCCCGTTATTTCTTATTTTATTTCGGTAGAGAAAGAAACAATTGCTTGTCAACTCTTGACGAGTGCAAATTGAATCGTCAAGTTTAAAGGCTTGATTACCCAAGCGTAACGTGAGGTGGCGCAGCGGGATGTAGCGTAGTGCGACGTTGCCTCGAGGATAAGCGATTACCGAAATCGTAATCCAACGTAGTGCAGGCGGCGTAGTGCAGGGCACTCATTTTATTCTAGAAGGCTTATTTACTTCTCCTCGTCAATAAAAGATTGCATTCTTTCTTATATAGTACTAGCTGAACCCGGTGTGCTTCGCTACCCCCTCGTTTAAAATAAAATTAAAAGTATTTATATATTTACAAAAATTTATTTATTTAATTTAATTATTGCAATGCTTCGCCTCTTTTTTTGTTGTAAACCAATTAGAATTCAGCGCTGAATCGCATGTAATTTGCTTCATGCTCCCCCTTTTTATTTTTAGACCAATCAAAAAGCAGCAATTACACAATCAGCTGTTTCGCAGTCTGTTGTGGGAGAATGAGAATGGGGTTACCCCACTCTCTATTTTAATTAACACGTATTATAAAATCAGCTGTTTTGAAGACAGTGGTAGAAGAAAGAGAATTGAGCTACCCCACTATTTTAATTAATATGTATTTTAATGATTTTAATGACATGATTTGTGGTATAGCCGTTAATAAACGTAGTAAAAAAGTAGGTGCAGAAGTGTGCATGGTCGAAAAATATTATCATGTAATAAGTATTCCTGAGTCAAAGCTGAACGCTGTGAAAATTTAAGATCGGTTATCAGGTCCAGCCTCCAATATATCGCAAACAAAGGGGCGTGCTCTGCCCACTTTTCTTTTGGTACGTATTTCTATTCATGCTAATACCATATATAGCAAATACTGCCGCCGTTGGTCAAAAAATGCCCAAGATATGACGATTTTAAAATTTGGGTTATATGGGCGAGGCCACGCCCCTTCGTCCACTCACAACTTTATATAGTCAAGAATTTATTATTTCGTAAGAATATCCTATTGTGAAAATTTAATGATGATCGGTCCAGTAGTTTAGACTATATTGCGATTTTTAATTTTCTTAAAAAGGGGCGTGGTCCCACCCACTTTTCTCCTGCTACGTATTCCTAACTATGCCAATACCATATGTACCAAATAGCATCAACGTAGGTCAAAAAATGCCCAAAATATGGCGATTTAAATTTTTAGGTTATATGGGCAGTGCCACGCACCTTTGTCAAACAAAAACTTCATATAGCCTTTTATTCTTTCCAGATTCATAGTAAAATGCTGTGAAAGTTTCAGGAAGATCGGTCAAAGGATTTGGCCTCCTATAAAGCACAAACAAACAAACAAACAGACAGACATTCATTTTTATATATATAGATTGAAAGCAGATTTATTATAATTAAAGTAAAATGGGGCGAAAAAGGGGGATTTGGTAATAAAAAATCTATGGCTACCTTACCTGTAGATAAAAACTATATAAAACTTTAGGTAAATACATATTACAAAAAAGTATTTTGTATAGCAAACATTGTTAGTGGTATAAGTAAGTATCTGAATTAAAGAAGGGGGCGGTGAAGTGGGCGTGGTTCATAGTAATATGGCGACGTTAACAGTATTAAGAGCAATATACTACCAAATAAAAAATAATCCGTTGGAAGGAACAAATTTGTACAGAGAACAAAAAGTTTAAAACTTAAATTTGGCGTGAAAAGGGGCGTAAAAGGAGGCGTGGCGTAAGAAATGTTTATTTCTACCTCGCCTGGAGTATAATGTGTATACAATTTGAAGTAAATCTGTTAAAAACTATATGGGAGCCATTACATAATTTTAAAAAAGTGGGCGTAAAAGTGGGCGTGGTCGAAAAAGTACCCTATTAATCATGCCAGAGTCCCAGTTAAATGCTGTGAAATTTTCAGGAAGATCGGTCCAGAGGTTTGGTCTCCTATAAGGTACAAACAAACAAATAAAGAAACACACATTCCATTTTATATATATAGATAGCTTAAACCCGGCGCGTTGCTGCCGCGGCCCCGTTGCCAAACGCGAATAAAATGTTATCAGTGAAATTGTATGTGTAAATTGTGGTCGAATACTCAATTCCATGGCTGTGCGACCTATAACTCAAAAGCTGTAGAATTTCTCAAATTTTGGTTGCATGGGAGGTGACACGCCCCCTTGTCCAACGCCATACAAAGTTATCAGTAAAACTGCATGTGTAAATTGAGTTCGAATGCTGAATTCCGAGGCTTTGTTTGCTTTGTTTGATTGACTCAAAAGCTATTCGATATCGCAAATTTGGGTTGTATAAGAGCTGCCACGCCCCTTTGTCCAACTCCCATAAAATTTTATCAGTAAAACGCCACGTGTAAATTGTGGTCGAATTTCGAATTCCAAGGATATGCGGCCTATAACTCCAAAGCTATTCGTTATCGCAAATTTGGGTTGTATGGGAGGTGCCACGCCCCCTTGTCCAACTCTCACAAAATTTTATCTGCGAAGCGGCACGTGTAAATTGTCGAATACCGAATTCCGAGGCTAAGCGGCTTATAACTCCAAAGATATTCGATATCGCAAATTTGGGTTGTATGGGAGGTGCCACGCCCACTGTTAGTAGGAGGTTGAAATATACTTTACGATCTATTCTCATACCTACAAAATATACTTACAAAATTTCATGAAAATCGGTCGAGCCGTTTTGGAGGAGTTCGATTACGTACCCCGTGACAGAAGAATTTTATATATTAGATTAAAATTTACAAAAATATGAAGTTAAACAAATTTTTTTGCTTGTAACACAGCTGTCGAACTACCAAAAATCGTAACGTTGCGTAGAAATCTATTTTCTACAGACTTCTACGCTGCGTCACGCCACGTTACGATTTCGGTAACGACTTGTACACATTTATCATTAAACAGATTTCAGCTTGACAATTGGCAACGTCGCGCTACGTTACCTTACGCTTGGCTAATCCAGCCTTAAAAGGAAATATGCAAAACTTGAATGTCAAGTTTTGACGAGTGTAAACCACGATCGATTTCTGGAAATCACACTCGCTTTTTTCTTCAGTTGTTTGATTTGTTCTTCCATTTGTGAACGAACGTCGCGTATCGAGTATTTACATCTGACCTGCCCATGTAGTTGCTCGATTGGCTCGCTTTACTATATCAAACGCATGCAAAGACAATATAAGAAACCCACACTCGACGATGTCTATGCTTAAGCTGATTGTCCCGTTACTTGTGTGTTGAATGATATTTGCATGAAAGTTTTCTTATTGTAATAGAAATTAGGCTTGTTGCAGTGTTCTGGAATATTAAATGTGTGTTCATTGTTATGCCATAATTGCAATAAAAGTGTCACATTTATTTTTTAACATATTTAATTTCCGAAAATGAATTATTATAAATATAAACCACATCTTCTTACAGTGTACTTCATGACTTGTGATGTTATTCAATTGATAATTATTTGTTTTGTTTCAGTTTTTGACAAACGCAACGATGTGCAACATTTGTGTTTGTTTTTTATTTTCAAAGCATTGGCCAGCGCTTAAAATTTCTTGGGCACCACTGATTTACAGAATTAAAATAATAACTTGCAAGTCAAAAATTATTAAAGTGAGTTTTTTTATAAACTAAAAAATGAAGGTAAAAATTAGTGTTATATGGAACTATTTCAATGAATAATGAACTACATATTTCAATAATGAACTTTGCAAATACGGCAAAGTGTAAAATTTTTGAGAAAGCCTATTCCAAAAAAGGAAACACAACTTCTTTGTAAAAAGGACATTTAAAGTATGTGCATCTTACTGAATACCATAGTACGGTATTTTTTATAAGGCATAACAGTAACAGTTAACTCACACATCTTTCCTGTACGGGCCTATTTCACTAACAAAAAGGACGATTTTTAATATTGCTTTAATACACATTTTTGGTATTAAAATCTTTGTAACCTTTAAAGTCCTAAAATTTACATTAGCGGTATTCTCATTTTTGAAAGAGAATGCGCAGAGGGAGCTAAAGGACATTCCGAAATTGGCCTACCAAAAATGCTTTCAAGAATGGAAAAAAACGTCGCCTTCAATGGTGATTAAATTGAAGGTGATAAAATTAATATTAAAGATTAATTAACCGTTGTTTTATTTGCACAGTCTGGTTCAATTTAGAAGGGACTGAGCTTTTGCAAATAAAAGCAATTGAAAATTAAAAGAAAGCATTATTGGATTTTTGCTAAAAGTATTTGTAATAACATCAATTCATTGGATATATTTAGAAAAGGAGCCATCCAAGTGAAAATAACGGAAATATTCATATTTTTTTTTAGGCTTTGCTTAAATGTCGCGTCGCGTTTGTAACCAAAAAACGTAATTTGGGTTAATTGTGAATTACGAAAAGTAGCAAATGATTAAGTTTGTATTTTAAATCAAACTCGGCTCGTAGTTTCAGAAAATACAATGCAATCCGGAAATAAAGTTCAAACTGTGAAATGCTTACAAGGAGTCATTCTTTTACAAATCGCACAGATTATGAAGAAAATTCAATTTGACATTTTTAAATCATCTGAAAATTTTTCCAAATTTTCTTTGCGTATAATAAGTTTCCACGTGTATCGGGACTTCTCTCAGAAAATTTTTTTACGAAATATCGTTAGGTAAAAACTGAAAAATTACAAAGTCTTGTAAATGTCTGCGTTTTTAAAAAAGATCAATATCAAATAAATGGATGATTAAATTTTTGACTAAAAATTCATATCGATAAAAATTTCAGATAGAAACTCCATAAAATATTTTGGATAAATTAAATGGCAATGGACTGTTTAACTGTTTCTCATGTTTTTTATCATGCCCTTCAATGAGACCATCGTGATATAATTTTGCATTTTTTAGTTTTTGTTGAGCATACCTGTCCATTCATCATTTTAATAACACTTGCTGCAAGAAAGCGATTGCTTCGCGTTAACAAATACAAGGCATAAGAAACCGTATTTAGTGTTTTGCGCGTAAGTCCATTATTCCACTGGTCAACTAAAGCATCGGAACGCAAATCCTTCCATGTTATAAAATTGTGAAAATATTCCTTCGTTCGATGATTCCAGCTAAGAAAGGTACAACGTTGACTAGATATACCAAGACATGATATTTGTGAAGGCTTAAGTTGGGCACCTGAAAATGGATATGGAGTTGCTTTACAAAATAGTTCTCTCAAAAAGTAAACTTTTTTAATACATTTGCCACGCCTGTAAGGAGAGGATTCTTGGTCATTATCACTTAGTCAATTAAATCATATTTTGGACGTCGCAACGGCGACATGCAATAAGTTATGGCCCAAAAAAAATAATTAAAAAGGCCCTGCAAATTGGGGAGCATGCAATTACACCCCAATACGTAATGATCCCAACAAAAAATGAAAAAAGGCCCCACAATTTTATATATCTTAAATTACAAGCTGCATCTTTAGCTGATGGTGCTCCAAATTATACATGTCCTGTTTGCAGAGCAATTGTGCAAGACTCAATGCAGGCTTTTATCTAAAATATTTGGGGTGATTTTGTATCTTTATAAATAAAAATTTAATAATAAAACCAATTTTGGGATGTTATTTAATTTTTTTTTTCAGTAATTCAGTTCAGTAATTTTGGTGTCTTATTCCATGAAATTGGGGTCTTTTTTCGCAATGCAATTACACCCAAAAAAATAATTTAAAGACAGATGCACTTGCCAGTGAAGTTGAGGACTTGAGGACTTGTGCACTTTGCAAAAACAAAATACACGTACGTCAAAAATCTGCATAAGTGCTTTTCTAATGTAGCCTAAAACTTGAGGACTTGAGCAATTGTGCACTTTGAATAAGTGATAGTAGTGTGTTCACAAAAACCTAACTGCACAATCCTCAAATGCACAGGAAAGTGCACTGAATCGTGAGTACCCCTATTTTAAATAATTTAAAGATAGATGCCATTGCCAGTGCAGTTGAGGACTTGAGGGCTTGTGCACTTTACAAAACAAAAACCTACACGTTTTCTACTGTAGCCTAATGGTCCAGTTAGCCTCGCATGGCATAGCAGTGCATGGCTTAACAAGCGTCACATCGAAATTTGTTAAGTGGGATTTGTGTGTATCTGATTATTCACTAAACCTCTGCACGAGTGCGCTTGAAATGCATTTCAGAACACTGATTTGTGGAGCAAGTGTTGGTTATGTTCTGCTTTCATTAATTAAAACAAACGTAACACTACAGAGAGCACTCGTCACGTGAGCAGAACAAAAACAAACGAAAACCGAAGCAATGTTATGCTTGAGTCGACAGAGAAGAGCGCAGCAGAACGAAATGACTTGAAAGTTATGTGATCAACAGCAGAACGCTTAGAGTTATGATGTGTTGTTTAGGTTTCATAGTTTCTGCATTTCCTTGTGAAGTAAAAATCATATAATAAGAGACTCTTTTATTTACTATGAAAATCAATTTTTTTTTTCATTTTTCACAATATTTAATTCAATAAAAGTTATAAAAAATTAAAAATAAATATATATTTTAATTAACAACAAAAAAAAATTAATTAAATTTTATTGTATTGTTTATGAGGATATTTTTTTGTTGTTTTACTTTTACTATTGGTGGTGGTTTTGTTGATTATTGTTTCTTGCATTCTTATGATGTTGGATTGTTGTTATTGTTGTTTTTTCTGTTGATGATTATAGTGATAATTAATTTGTAAATATGATTACTAGTAATGATGTGATTACGTTTGTTGTTGGCGTTGTTGTTTATGGTAGTATTGGTGTTGTTGTTGGTCTATTGCGATGAAGTTTATGTTTTTCATTGTTATTATTTTGTGGTTGATCTTAGTAAAACTGAATGATCTACTAAAAAATGTGATTTCGGTCTTCAATAATTTCAAATCTAATTTTGTAGAAATATTTAAGGTAATTGAAAAATAACGCCAGTATTTTATGCCAGGGCCGTAGTCAGGATTTACCCATGAGAGGTTTTGATGAATTTTTTTTCAAAATTAAAATATAGGGACAATTATTTGTTTCATTTCAATTTTACGTTAAGTTTTTTATATATTATATAGTATGTATATAAAGGTGCCTCGACTTGTGTGGGGAAAAAGTTATATTTTTACCCTTCTAAAAATTAACCTTAGTCTAATTTAAAACAATTCCCAAAATATTTTAGCTGTTACGATAATCGCCAATGAGCTAAGCCATTTTGCAAAAATCTCCAAAATTCGTTGTGGTTTATTTAAATTTTGGGCTTTTTTGGTCAAGCTGTTTTAAAAATAATGTTTTAAAAAAGAATAAAAACCTTTATTTACATTATTATTTTCCTCCAACGCTTCGCAGATTTCTTTTCTGCTTCTTCAGGGATTTGAATCTGCGAACATTTTTTATTTAGTTTTTAAATATATAACAATATTTTTACAATTAAACTTACATAATTACATAATTTAAAAAAGGAATTTAACTTAACATTTTACACTATACAACCATTAAAAATTAACATTTAGAGCAATTAAACTGCTAACAATTTAATTTCATGTTTAAAATTCATGTTTTTCCTGAATATATTGACTGGTGTAATAGTTTTTACAAACTTTAAGTAAAAATTAAATGAAACAAATAATTGTACCTATATTTTAATTTTGAAAAAAAAAATTTCATCAAGACCTCCCATGGGTAAATCCTGACTACGGCTCTGGCATAAAATACTGCCGTTATTTTTCAAGTACCTTAAATATTTCTAAAAACTTCGAGTTAAAATTATTGAAAAAATACCCTCCGAAATCACATAAAAACTACTTAAATTTGCAAAATATCACGATTTGAACATAAAAATCGAAAATATGCGCATATAATATGCACTTAAAACTCTAAAATATGCGCTAAAAAAAGGTAAAATATGCAATTAAAAATATTTTTCTTATATTTCATTATCGGTGAAAAAATAAATATTGCATTTAATTAAAAAAAAAATAGTTTTTAAATACATATAAAATTAATTTATAAAAAAAATAAAGTGCATTTAAAAGTAGATAACTAATAATTCTAAGTTATCTTTTTCCAAAATATGTCGTATTAAATTTTAATGGTTGCAAATCAAGAAAAGCAAAATATGCAAAAACCACATGAATTTGTTGTATAAAAAATATACGAAATTAATATGCAAAAATATGCATTTTTTGTAAAATATGCAAAACCATGCATTTATTGCAAAATATTTAAAAATATGCACTAACTTTTGAATGCCATTTAGAAGGAATTTTCATTATTCGCAAAGATAACTTTAAAAAGATGCCCAGTAAAAACTTGCATTTGCATGAAATTGCTTGCCCCTAATCATTTTGCCAATGCTCTGCTGCGTTAAGTGTGATCGATGGTTTTCTCGCTGTTATCAATTAATTTTTTTTTATAGAACGAATAACATCGTGTTCTGGTAAAGCACGATGCGAACAAGTTCGCTTTGAAGCCGACGAGTGCTCTGCAGTGCTCGGTTCTTGTCGTTTAATGAATTTGTTATGTTCTGTTTGACTAACAGAGTTATGTTATGTTCTGAACTCGGCACTGTTGGCTCCACTGTTGTAGAAAAAACGAGTGCATTTGTGCACAGGTTTATTATGCAAAACATGGTAACGCATGGCAATGCTCAGATAAAAACAGAAATGCATCTCTGACTACGTAGATAAACTTAGAAGATCTATTCATTTTGATTTCTGTGTATTCTTCTATGTATTTGACGTTTTGGCAAAACAGATGTGAAGTTGTAAAATTGTTTGGCCAAGTGCGGTTAATTTATTAAAAGAAAATCGTTGTATTCTTTTTTTATTGGTTTATTTTGACTACGTGACTATGCGTTGCATAATCACCATTTATTTGGCTGTGTGCTAGCTGCTTATCTGCGTTGCATGCGCTGCTGTGTAGAGATGAGCGATATTTTGATACCGGTGATTTAGTCACCGTGATTGAAAAATCACTGGTAACTGCGGCGATCAAATACTATTAAAAACCGTGATCAGTGACATGGCGGCAACAAAGATTGAGTTTTTTTGCATTTTTGTCGTTTGCAGTGATTCGTGATATAACCAGTGATTTCTTGGCGCAATAATTGCTTGTCTCTGTCTCTCAAGTAAGCATACTATGCTTTGCCACTTGGTATGAGTTTTAATGTTGTTGCAGTCTTTTTCTTAATGCTCACAAAATGTCCAGGCCTGCCACCTTCTTGCAAATGTCTCCGAAGATACGGAAAAATAGTTACTAAAATTTAATACTCCCAATGAAAATGAAAAAAAAGATGCGTCGTTGGACATACGAGAGAATCGAAGCTTTTCTCAGTTTCATAGATTTGATAATTTAATGGTTTTTTTACAACAATACAATAATAAAATAATTTTTAAATTAAAAAATTTAAAATAAAGGTAATTTAAAAAAAAACACTCATGCTACAATTATACCAGTAAATTTTTTTACATTTCTTTATTGTTTTCTTCTATTGCATGATACATTCATTTTGAATAATTTTTGTAAATGTGTGCAATTATTATTATGGAATTTAATTAATGAAATAATGGGTTTATGATAACTAAAATAGCAAACGTATGGTATAGATGTTATGTCGTAAATATATCTAGCAAATACTGCATCACTAGTTGTCCCTAATCGTGTTGTACAAATATTTGAATCGGTTGTTATTTGTAAATTAAATTTATCAAAAAGGAATTGTTTAAGTGCCTTAGAACATTCATGTCTTAAATCGTAATTAAAATCTACACCAAAGGCAATTGGCAAAAGACAATTCAAATAAATCTAGAAAAAATTTTTAGTTTTAGCTACTTGCGATATTTCTGTACTACAAATAGTGTCTCATTGAATTTCTAGATCAATAAATATTTTATATTTTATAATTTTTTAACTCTTGATTCTTCAATCATAAAGTTATATAACTCCACTTTTCAATTATGAACAAAAATCCAGGCTCGAGATTTAATGTCAAAAAGAAATTTGGGAATATGAAGTGTTGATCGAAAAAAATGTTACTTATAAAAAGATTTTAAGAAATTCATGTCTGGAATTCTTGTTGCCAAAACCAAATGTAGAGATTCAGATTAAAATTACAAAACACGATTGATCTTCTTTATTATTAGAATTGAAAAAAAAAGAAAGTAATAAAAAAAGTAGTAACAAAAATACGTTGCAAAAATACAAGGAGGTAACCCTGTTCTTTTAACCACATTTTGTCACAGTTATTGTCTTTTTCTTGCACAAGCATTCTGTAACAGGTATTGTCTTTTTCTTGCACAAGCATTTTTCAGGTTGCAAATATCATTCTATTTTTGCTTTAAGCTTTCTTTCTTATTCGAAATTATTTATTAACTGAATTTTAGCTGCTTCCAACAAGAAACTAGCCCTCAAAATATGCCGGCGATCAAAAATAATTTATAAATTAAAACATAAGCTGACGCCTGCTTACATCTTACAATATTTTACAATGGATTTCCTTTCAAAAAAGAAGAAAACCAGTGAAATGTGGCAGTTTTTTCAGCCCGTGGATGCTTGCTACGCAAAATGCAACATTTGTCAAATAAAATTATCTTATAAGACAACAATTTCTAATCTTAAGAAGCACATGAGCAAAAAACATCCAACTGTGGCATTGCCAGAAAATATGAAACGTGATAATAATGTAAAAAATTTCATGATATATTTAAATTGCAACGCACAAAATAAACTTTTTTTTATAGGTAGAAAGAATAAGGATAACCGATGGGGATGTTGTTTCAGTTTCCTTGTTGGAATCACCTACGTATAACAAAACATCATAGGAATTACCACATCTTCGAATCCTTTGGAAAGTTTTGCAGGAGACCAACCATCCACTGCTGCAAGTCAAAGTAAATGTTTGTCAGACAATAGAGGACAAGCTGCAAAGCAATGCTCATCAAATCTTTTGCGTCAAACAAAATTGCTAACGTGTTTTGGAACTCAAAAGCTTTCTAAGAAATCTACTGAACAAATTCAGAAAAATTTACTTTTGCTCTTTATTTTGGACTTCCAGCCTTTTAGCATAGTGGAGGATTCTGGATTTAAAGCATTTGTCTCAGCCTTAAACCCAGCTTACCAGCTGCCGAGCAGACACTCAATTTCCAAAACTACTATTCCGGCTTTGTATGAGGAATGCCATCATAAAATGAAGGATTTGTTGTCGCAAGGTTTGAAATTTTGCGTTACAACAGACTGTTGGACGTCAAGAGATTCGGTCAGTTACATTGCCGTAACAGCACATTTTTTAAATAATAATTTTAAGTTATGCTCTGTTTTGCTTGAGTGCTGCTCAACGGATTATTCGCATACGTCTGAAAATCTAGCGCAGGAGCTAATGAGAGTAGCGGAATGCTGGGATATCCAAAATAAAATTGCGCTTGCAGTTTCTGATAATGCCGCAAATATCAAAAATGCCATCGTAACAAAATTAAATTGGAAACATTTTGGATGTTTTGCCCATACTCTTAATCTTATTGTTAAAGATTCACTCAAAAATGAAGAGATTTCAGATTTAATCAATAAAATTAAAAACATAGTTTCCCATTTTAAAAAAGGTACATTTCTAATGAAAAGTTGATGGCATATCAAAAGAATGCAGGTAAAGTTCCATTAAAATTACTACAAGATGTAGAAACAAGATGGAATTCAACATTATTTATGCTCCAACGTTTTGTGCAACTTGAGGATGCAGTTAAGACCACTATTGCATTAATTGACAAGGATTTGCCCTCAATATCCCATAGAGAATGGATAATAATTAAGAATTTGTGCACAGTTTTGAAACCATTTGACGATGCAACTAAAAATATCAGCGGCGAATCTTACTGTTCCGCGTCATTGGTTATTCCTATCACAAATGGTCTAAAAAATGTTTATTCAAAGTTGGAAAAAAACGAATATTTAGGGGTTATAATGGAAGTTATTTTAAAAATAAAAGATGGTTTGAAGGTTCGTCTATGCAATGTAGAAAGAAGCAATACATTAGGGCTTCGTACTTTTCTGGATCCGAGGTTTAAAAACTTGGCATTTTCTGACACTACAATAGCAGAAAATATCAAAAGGATTGTAACTTCACCCATTTCTACCCTATGCAATTCGCAGTTATCCCAAACGTTTGCAGAAGTGGAGAGAACTGAAACCGATTTTCCAAAAGAACTGTCCATATGGAACTCTTTCGACACCTATGTTGCTCAATATAAACCTCGAGGGGACATCGACCTCTCGAGCAATAATCGAAGTGCAACGGTATTTGGAAGACGATGTTATTTCAAGAAAGTCAGATCCACTAGAATGGTGGGAGTCTAATAAATTTAAATACCAAAAGCTTTCAGTTGTAGCACAAGAAAATCTCTGTGCCTTGGCCTCTGTGCGTCAGTGCCATGCGAAAGACTTTTTTCATGAGCGGGGCAAGTACTTAATGAGCGTCGAACGCGTCTTAATGACAAAAAAACTAAAATGTTATTATTTTTAAATGCAAACTATAAATATTCGATCTAAATTTGAATAAAATAAAATTTATTTATTCCTTTGATTTCAATCTTATTTAAAGTTTTATCTATTAAATTTTTGTGTCGTACATCCATTTTTGTACACACATATAATAATTTTTATTGGACGTCAGCGATCTGTTATCGCCCTTCACACTTTGCTTATTTACATTTATCATACGTTGAAAGCACAACAATATATTTCTTAACATAAACCTTCCATATTTTGTCACTTTTTTTAGATTTTTAAACCAAGATAAGTATTTAGATTTAACCCATTTATTATCTCAATACGATAAGGAAATGAAAACTTTTGGAGTTTATTAAAATTTGGGCAATATATTATCTTTTTTTTCAATCTAGGCAAATCCTAGCGTTAAGTTGTTTCTAAGGCACATTTTTAAATTCACAAGATAGATTATATAGTATTTTTACATTCAGTAAATATATTTGAAATACAAGATACATAAAATCACAACATCTCTCATATCTAAATACTTGGATATGTCACGGTCACCATTTAAAAGAACGGCGATTTAGAAATCACGTTCACTAAGAACGACGTTCCTAAAAAATCACTGGATCGCTCATCTCTAGTGCTGTGCCATGCGAGGCTGCTGTCGTTCTTCTCGTCGTATCGAAATTTTGTTTAAAGCATCGTTTTTTTCGACCAAAAATTTTTTTAATCTTTTAATAATAAATGTCATTTTAATTTTTCGGAACAAGATTTAATTTCTTAAGGAAAAAAAGAAGGTACCAAAAATTATATTTTTTCCGTTTTTTTAATATTATTTAAAATAATTTAATTTTATTTTTTGTATAGTAAATGTTTAGGTCAAATTTTATTAAAGTAATGGTAAATGTATATTTTAAAAGTGATTTCGGCTCTTTTTTTGTCTGTTATAATTTTCAGAATTTGTTTTTCTAATGAGAAACCATATATTATCGCCCATCATGTTAACGTTTCAGGATCCCTGATATCGTCGCTGCGGAGTCGATCATTTGTGTTCAAACATTTAATAAGACGCACAACACAATTGATCAATAGAAGCTAGGTCAAAGGGCTAAAATGGCGAATGTGTTTTTTTATTCAAGGTAGAGTGATGTAGACAGAAGTGGGCCATGTTTTTATTTTCGGTTGTAAAATGGTGAAAAATTCAAATTTTCAAAAAACATTTTTTTAATCGCAAGAGTACCTCAAGACACAACTTTTCATCACAGCAGATTTCTTAAATTCAGTTGTAAAGAATTTTCCTTTTTCATGTAAATGCAAAGTGTATTTTCCGAGTTTTCCGAAATTGTAGGGAGAAGTGGGCCACCAAAATTTTTATCTGCCATCTGTTTCAAATTCGGCTTCTAGGGGTTTTTAAAGGCGCTGATCACAAATCTATTGTCAAATTCGCAAAATTCAAAATACTTGATGCGAAATGAGGGTCAAAAATTAAGAAAAACATGGACTTTAATAATGTTAATTCAATGTCTGGAAAAAGGAGTGATGAAGTAGAAATTACAAAGTTCTTGTGAAAAAAACATTTCTTAGTGATAAAGCACAGATCTTACTCGCAATTGACGCACGTGAAGTTGGTGCGGTTGGTCATATCGACGCACTGTAAATGGAAGGTTCGGTCGCAGATGTCGCACTCGATGGAATTTTTTTTTGTGAGCTTTGTCGGCATCAATTTAGTGCAAATCATACAAAAATCAATCGGAAATCGGTTGAAAACAAGTTTCAAGTAGCGTTGAAAAGTTGATCTGCTAACATCGGCAGCAGCAGAAGCAACACGTTCTGATGTTTGATTTATCCTTACTTGCTTTATAGCAGCAATCAATTTTTCATAATTTACCACTTTTTTGGTGGTTACCTTTTTTTTGGGGTATAATGGCTAAAATGATAAAAATGAGTGAATAAGACATTTGTATAATTAATAAAAACACTTCATCGTGCAAAGAACGGCATTACTCAAGTGGCCCATGTCTGTCCACAAATAGTGGCCCACTTCTGCCTACAAGCCCCTTTTTTTGCATATGCATTCCACAAAAACACAACGTGAATGATGGGCAAAAATCACTTTGCATTACAAAGATAACATGTTTAACTAACATATTGCATATTTACCTGAGTATTTCTCGTAAAAATTCGATCACAAATCGTATGAAAGGGTACGAGGGTAAAAATTTTCTCGCCAAAATCTGCAGCACGTTTCTCTGGACAGTGCGAAAGCAGGTAAATAACCCACAAATGCTTATAAAAAGTGACCTTGGGTCAAAATACGATAAGTAATGTGCGCGGTTTCACATAGATGTCACTAATCTTAAAATTACTTGGGTGGCCCACTCCAACCTGTGGCCCACGTCTGTCTACATCACCCTATATAAAAAATAATGAATCTTAAAAAATTATAACTGAAATAAAATAGCTTAGATAAATTTTATAAAATGTAAATAGTGTGTGATAAGTGGTAGAAACCAAAAGAGTCGATAAAGTGGTGATCTATCACAATTGCGGTAAAGTGACAACACTGGTATCGTCTCTCTGATAGCGATAGACAGAGAGAGGGAGCGTGAGCCAGAGGGAGGATATTTTGATGAAACAGTATAAATTATTTTTCAGAGTTTTAATTAATTCTCAATTAACAATCCGCAATACAAAACTCAGTGTCAAGGGCAAAAGAAATAATTCAATAAACTTGTTTATCTCAATCAGTATTCTTAAACAAGCTAACTATTTTCACGGCTTAGACCTAATGATTAAATACATTAAATAGATTTGGCCATTTACTCTTACTTTTAATCGCAGTTGTTATCACTTGAACTATTTTACGCCATAATCCTTCCGGTTCAATTTCAAAATAACCCGCCTCCGGATTAAGCAACTCAACCTGTAACAAAAAACATTACTCTTTTATTGCAAACATAAGTATAATTTTTTTAATGTACCAATTCAGTGGCAGATCCTTTAATCTCACATTTTTCATTGACAATAAAACAACGCACAGTTGTTGTTCCTACATCCAGTGAAGCAATGAACGCCATACCAGTGGAGTTTATAGTATAAACACTTGGATGTACTTTGCGTGACTAAACATATGTATCGTTAACCGCATAAAAGATTTCAATTTCAAGCATTGCATACGTATGTATGTGTCGACAAGCAAAGGCATGCGGCACAGTATGTGAGTCTGAATTGGTTTTTTTTTCTAGTTTAGCTTATCTCAGTTTGATAAGCTTGTATTTTAATTGATAAATTGAAAAAATTTACGCCAGTTGCTGCTTACGCTCTGTTTAAGCTCACAGTTAGCCCACTCTTGAAGTTTCTTGATTCTCAGGGTGAACCACCCTCAGAACTTATTAAACAAACTTGAATATGAATCTTCGCTTTCATGTAATCATGGAAATAGTCCAAAAATTGTCATTCATTGACCCTGTTCTCACTCGCCTTAAAAAAGGCAGAGTAATGGCGTTATTTTGACACTATGCATCTGTCAGGTGTTCTTACTACCGACTTTTTTAAGCCCGCCTTATTTTGCATTCCGAGAACAGTCCATAAATGTGGTGTTAAATTTCGGAGAATTCATTACTTTGTAAGTCTTAAATTAAACAGCAACGCAAACAGAAAACCCAACCAATGCAAAACAAAATTTATTTGCGCTAAAACATAAGAGAACCACGAGGAAAATGAGGCACAATGAAACTTCAAAGTAACAGACGTCAAAATGAATCGCAAAATTTTTAAAATTTTTGAAAATGCTGCCTCACGTAACTTGTCACCTTCCCACTTCCCACCTTACCTGTAGACGTCAAAATTAATCCGATGATCCGCCTAACGTAAGGCGCGTGAGAACAGGCTCATTGATTGACAATTTTTGTCAAATATGTGAAATAATCTGAGCGGAACACATTATTTTTATACAGGCCATGGTATAATTATTTGGCAAGGTAGCTACAGTTTTTTGGCGATTGGTAGTTGTCAAAAACAGCTAAAGAAGTTGTAGTTTGCTGCTGTTGACTAGCTATGTGTTTATTTTTAACTTTTCTTTGATTCATTAAATTTATTCGCGAAATTTATGGGAATGTTTTTAGTTTGCTGCGATTGACTAGATATGTTTAATTCGTTGCTTATTTTTTCATATTTCTTTGATTGATTGCATGAACAGCTTATTTTGACAACTACCCATCGCCGCTCGTGAGAAAAAAAGCCAGTCTACGCTACTACCTTGTCAAAAATTTATACCAAGATACAGGCTGTCACTGATTTTATCGAAAACGCTGTCACTTAGCACAATAAAAAACTAAAAAGCAGACACTTATACTTAAAAAACAACTAAAATTTTTTTTGATTTAGACATTGTCGTGCACTAATTAAAGAATTCTAAGACATTTTTCTATAAAGCGCGATTCACTGACCACCAGCGTTACAAACGTTTTACAGAAAAAAAAGTCTACTTCTTAGACTCAAGCCACTATTATTTAAAATTTACAAGTGACAACACTGTCTACCCACTTCAGCACGCTCAGCAGTTTTTTAATATTAAGTTTTCCGCTCTATATCTCTCTCTACACTGAGCCTACAATGACAAAGATCAAAAATGAGTTACAAAAAGGTGCTGCACTCTCTTTGATTTGATTAAAATAATATAAATTATTGCTGAAGGTGAACACTTTATCTCGCTAAAACATTTATGTTATGTATTTAAGAATCAATTGGGAACCAAGACTATCAGGCATATTCTGAAATCCGTTTCAGGTCGGAATCGGGTTTACTTCCAATTACATTTGATTGAAAGGTGTTCTGTTAATATTTGTTGGAATTTAAGTGAAATTCAATCCGTTAAAATTTTTATTGGAGGATTTTTCTCGTTTTAGTGAAATTTGAATACAAAAGAAATAAACAAGTTTCTATACCGACAAATGCTGACATGCGAGATTTCCTCTAACTTTGAATCACTTTTTCAATGTTATTTATTTATTTGACGCTTTTATAATATTTTGGTTTGAAAATTTTAAAATGTGAGTAGTGTATCTTTGGTATTTATATTCGTTATTTGAATCGAGTAACTCGTGATATTTTCAAGTCACTCGTACATTTTGGAGTATTTTTTAACTCAATGCTTATTTTTTTATACATAGGCTGTGTGTCAATCGGAAACTTTTCAGTCGGATGATCAAATTTTGACAGTTGGTAGAGCAATTTTTGTCATTTGTGAGGTGAATATAATTGTCAAAATTTGTAGTAGCCCCTGGGGCTATCGAAAGCGAATTTTTGACTCACTCAAAATAAGGGAAAAAACAACACATCAATTTCCACGACGTATTTAATTCGAGTGCTTGTACCTGCAACTTATTTCGTAAACTTGTAATATTGTAAACTAAAAAAACTTAAAAAATAACAAAATAATAAAAATAAAAAAACTAAAGTGCTTGAGTTTGTGTTTAAGTGTGCGTGGGCCAACGATCTCCCGGTACATCAGCAAGTCCAGCAAAGTTAAATTGGCTTTCTTTGCTGGCAAACGTCCTCCAAGTGCCATTACCAGCAGCACAAGCAATTGCAGTGCAAAATTTCTTGCTAGCCAACATCCTCCAAGTGCCACCAGCAGCAGCACAAGCAAATTCAGCGCAAATTTCTTGTTAGCCAACATCCTCCGAGAACGTTGGCTAACAAAAGAATCAGGAAATTTGCGCTGCACTTGCTTGTGCTGCTGCTGGTGGCACTCGGAGAATGTTGGCTAGCAAGAAATTTTGCACTGCACTTGCTTGTGATTCTGGTGGTGGCACTTGGAGGACGTTCGTCAGCAAAGAAAGCCAATTTAACTTTGCTGCACTTGCTGATGCACCGGGAGATCGTTGGCTCACACACACGCACACACAAACTGAAGCACTTTCGTTTTTTTCATTTTTATTATTTTGTTATTTTTTAAGTTTAACAATATTACAAGTTTACGAAATAAGTTGCAAGTACAAGCACTCGAGTTAAATATGTCGCAAATTGAATAAAATGCAAATTAAATAAAATATTTGCGCTAAAACACGACCGAAATGTGAAACGTCAAAATTTGTAACTGTCAAAATTTCATCGTCCATTTGACACAGCAAAAAAGACAAATTTATTTCAACACACACAAATTTTATTCAACCTGATATTTTCTATCCTACCACGACTGAAAAATTTCCTTTTGACACACAGCCATAATGCTTATGTTCTCAACTTCACTTCAAACAGGGCTGCCACTTTTCTTAGATTATATTTTGTTTGTTAAGACAAGTTGGGTTTAAGGAAAATATATTTTTCCCTACAGTTATTTTTAGTCGAATAGTCAAAAGAATGAGAGCGAGAGTGAAAGATAAATACAACTACATTTGTGCATATGAATTTTTATTGCTCAATTGACTTTACTTTTGCAGATAAATCGAAGATCAATTTATTCGGTTCAGATGGTATACATATATAAATCGAATACCAAGGTCAACAAAAAAAACTTAAAACAAATCGTAAAACATGGCAGTGGCAGGCCTGAATGTCAGCTGCTGGTAGTAGGAAGTTGCCGTTTATTGAAACAATAATTTACAAATTTAAGTACCTACAGATACTGAAGAACAATTTGCTGCATAGTGCAAAGGTTCTGGGTATAAAATTGAATTTCCGATTTTACCAGGATGACGATCAAAAGCACAAAGCGAGTATTGTGCAAACCAGGCTAATATACAGTTGATGACGCCGCCAGCACAATCGCAAGACCTTAATGTTATTGAAAATGTGTGGTCTTTATTGGAAAATAGCATCCGGAAACATAAAATTTCAAACAAAAACCACCTGAAATATGTATTGAAAACGAAGTGGGCGAATGTTTCGCCAACTATGACTCAAAAACTTTTCGCATCAATGCCAAACCACCTTAGATCTGTTGTGGACAACAAGGGCTATCATACCAAATAATAAAAATATCAAATATCATTAATTAATACGAAAAATTTATAAATAACAAGTGACTGCATAAAATAAGCTGTGATATGAAATTAAGCAGTATTTTCTGGTTTCTTAATTTTAAGCCAACTTAATATATATTTTTGCAATAAATTAAGTTAATTTATTAAACTAAACATCTTGTTCTTTTAAATGATACTATATTATTTTTTCTATTCCTGTTAGTTTCGTTGTTATAAAGCCCTGAAATTGAAAGTATGCACTGCTTAAAATAAGCTGTGAGCCACTGTATGTAGTTTTTCTTACAAAAATTAAAGCATTTTGAGATCGTGATTTTTTACTGTTTTTTTAAAAAACAATTTTGTCTTTGCGGGACAGGAAGAGATCCTTATTTTTTTAAAAATAAGGTGAGAAATTTGAAAAGGTAGGTGAGAAATTTAAAAAAATTGCAATTCGATACGCCCTACTGCCCATGACTATACATTTTAACCTTTTAGTTAATAATGGTATTCACTACATTTGTTAAGCCCTGCTAACTTGCTAAATTTAACAAATTTGTTAACTCCTGGCAAAATTTTGTTTGGAAAAAGACTTAGCAGCTTGTTCGCAAGTTAACAAGCTCAGCACCGTGTTTTTGTTTAGCATATACCATTTGTTAAGTCTGAAACGTCAAAGTTATTGAGTGTAGTGATGAATCGTTTTGTGAATGAGTTTTAACAAGTTCCAAATTATTTATGATTTGCAGCTTCCAAGTCTAAAAACTTCCCTTTTATAATAAAAAACAAAAATTTTGTAAAGATGTTGGTAGAGATTTAAGACATTTCAAATTTTCTGAGTAGCAAATGTATTAAAAGTGTTAAAGCACTGTAATATAAAAATAAAAATACATTTTTGGTTACTGAGTACTGGTTTCACGAGTTATTAAAACAACAGATCTATTGCTACATTGAAAGTTGTCAAATTAACATTTGCAAACAATTCTTGAAAAATATTTTAAATTTATTTATTTATAAATGGTTGAAGTAAGAAAGTTATATTTCTATTTAATTAAGCTTTATTATTTATTTATTAGCCAAGTACAAATAAACGCCGTCGTTTGATTTTGTAATAATTCAGTTTTTTAAATTTTAAGCTGTATAAGTCTTCCAGCTGATTTTGACATATCAGTTTATCACCTGATTGTAAAATGTATTAGCAGGTACGTTCACATCAACTGCTGCTAACTTTAACAATTTAGCAGTTTAGCAGGACTTAACAAATTTTAATGAATACCATTAATATATTTGTAAGCTTTTCTTATTTTTGATGTCAATGGAGTGTTTTTTTTTCTTTTTTCTATATCTATATTATTACTAGCTGAAACCCGGCGTGTTTCTGCCACGCCCCTGTTTCCAAATGCCCATCAAATGCCCATCAGTCTTAACTGCTTATGAAAATTGTGGTCGAATACTGAATTCCGTGACTGTTCGACCTTTAACTCAAAAGCTATTCAATTTCTCAAATGTGGGTTGTATGTGAGGTTCCACGCCTCCTTGTCCAACACCCATAAAATGTTATCAGTGAAACAGCACGTTTAAATTTTGTTCGAACACCGAATTCGGAAGCTGTGCGATCTTTTATTCCAAAGCTAATCAATATTGCACATTTGTTCTGCATGAGAAGTGCCACACCACATTTTCCAATGCAAGACCCTCCTTGGTATGTGTTTAATAACTTCCTAAAGTTTCATGAAAATCGGTAAAGACATATAAGCTAAATTACCAAATTTTAGTCTTCTACGGTAAAAAGTCTGATATATAGCATTTTTACGACCACGGGCATTTTTTGGAAAGTTGTCGAGAGTACAAATATCAACTAAATCAACAAATTTTAGTATTTTACGATCAGAATCGTCCGATATATAGAAGTTCTATTGATTTGTGGGCAGTTACGTGAAAACATTTATATATATATATTGACCGCCACTTGGAACACCTACATACCAAGTTTCACTATAAAACGTGTACAGCTCCGAAATTGGCTTGATTTCGAAAAAGTGGGCGTATATAAATTTCGCCCACGCCCATTTTTTGTACAGTTGCCGACAGTAACCGTCTGAGCAAATTACTACATTTTTCTGAAATACATAGTTTCTGAAATTTTCGTAAAGATCGGTTCAGCGTTGTTGGAGTCTACACCTCATATACAAACATACTCACTTACATACATCCATGTTTATATATAAATAAAAAATCATTAAAATTTAGTCGAAGTATCAATAAATCCGCCCCTCCAACGTTCTCTGATTATTATTTATTTAATTTTTAAAATTTTGGTGCTCATTTGAAGAGAAAATTCCTCTTTTTCTCGAAAAATTCCGCCATTTCGTAAATGGAAAGCCCCTTAATTAAAAAACAATCTAAGACTTACTGTTAGAGAAAAGAGTTTAATATGTAGAAGTTTGAAATAAATTAGTAATGTAGTTTTTAAATGACGGACTTTTAAAAGTGGTTTGGAGAAAAACGTGGTTAAAATTGTCGCTGTCGGAGCTATAGTTTAGAGGAGAGGGGACTAATTAGTAAGAAGCTTTACTCTGATTGACTTTAAATATTCTTGAAGCTGGACCTTTCCTGAAACCTTGCTGAAACCCAGCGCGTTTAGTATAAAACTCCACAAAATGTTACCAGTGAAACTGCATGTGTAAATTGAGGCCAAATACTTAATTCTGTGGCTGTGCGACGTCAAAGCCATTCTATAAATCATAAAGTAACTTAATCATAAAAGCCATAACTTTTGATTGGAAAGAGATATTGGGATATTTTTTTCACATAAACTATTTTTGAGACTTGACTTTTTTGCAAAAAAATATAAAAACAACATTTTGGAAAAAAAATTTCACGAAGAAAATTTAAAAGGGGTTGTAATTTTAAAGGGGTAACGCCATACATTTCATTGACGAAAATTGCATATAAATGTTTCAAATTCGTGCAAGACGCAATGCAGCAACGTCGGGATTTATCATGCACGAACCCAATATCGAAATATTGAGGAAGTTTCGTTTACGAAAAGTAGAGAGGAACATAAAGAAAATTCGTCAAGGAATTAAAATCGAAACGTGCTTCTGGACCGAATTCAACGTCGTGCGATATATTTGATCAGGGATAAATATATTTCATCCTCTCTCAACTCTATTGGAAATCGCCGTAATGTTGGTTTCGTAATGGCCTGAAGCTACCACACCGTATGTTTTCCAGGTCCACTCGGGCAGCTATCCAAGCCCATTCCTTTACCATTGCCTTGATGCCACACAGAACCTCACGTTGTAGTGATAATTCGTTCTTTAGTTGTACGGTAAAGTTGTGGAATAGTCTCCCTGCGAGCATGTTTCCCGTCAGTTTTGAGCTGTGCAAATTTAAAACAAATCTTCACCGAAACTACTCCATCTTTTCAACCTCTAACTATCACCCATCTTCCAAATCAACATAATGCTCATACAATTATAAGAAACATCACCTGCGCTTTCACTCTATAAAACAGAAAAAAATTATACCAAATTGTCAAAATCAAACGAATTCGACAGCAATGACACCCAAACAGTAGTGATATCAAATTTAAATACTATCGAAAACCATCGATAGTCAGTCCAAAACTATCGAAAACCATCGATAGTCAGTCCAAAACTATCGATATTCACGATAGTGTGAGATTATCGAACTCTACAGTTTAGCCTCTGAACGATTCGGCGAATTACAACAATCATGAATATCTTGAAGTTGTTGTAAGAGAGCGGTAAAAGTTAGGCGCTGACAACCGCTACTTTGTATTATATTTTGTATGAAATTTTTAAGTCCAGCAGCTCATGCAGAAACTTCCTTTCAGAAATCATCACGAAAAGTTCGGCATGTGTTTAGATGCACTAAAACGGATTAATTTAAATGTCAGAAAGCCAAGATTATGTAGCAGAGCAACTCGCTAAAGACAGAAGTTTTATATGGAACGTTTTGTCCGAAATTCATAAAGAGGACGAAACCATTCTGAGTAGATAAGTATACTGCTGAACTTGCAATAAGCTTCTGAAATATTCGATGAGTCAATCTTCCAATTTAAACCGGCATAGGTGCTGCCAAGCGGTAAAGGAATCGGAATTATTAAAAACGGCAACAGCAGAAGACAAGCAGGCAGCCATAGATATCTGTACAGCATGGATCATCGAAGATTGTCGTCCATTTTCGGCTGTCAGCGGTTCGAGCTTCCAAAAGCTAGTAAAGTTTCATGTGAAAATAGGCGCAACTTATGGCGAGCACGTTGATATAAACGACCTACTTCCAGATGCAACAACGATTTCTCGTAAGGCGCAGAAACAAGCAGATAAAATAAAAAATGAAGTCAAAGAAGAAACAAGTGATGCTGTAAAAAGCGGTGGAGCATCTGTAACAATTGAAATGTTACCGGACAATTATGTCAAAATAATTTTTTAAGAGTTACATTTCACTACCAAAAAGAGTGTAAGATGTTTTATATTGTCTTGGGTATGAAATCAATGGATTTTAAGAGAATCAACAGGCGATAACATACTTAAAAAGTTAAAAAGTTTGTTTTCTGAATTTAATATAAATAATTTTTAAGCTGTTAAATTTGTAACGGACAAAGGAAAAAACATAATGAAAGCCTTACTTTGAAAAGCCCGTGTCCCGCATGTAGGAACTCAAATTTTACAATGTTTAAGAGTATAGTGGATAACATTGTGCAACACATTTTTATAACGGAAAAGCGGACAACACAGAATGATAGTACTGGTTTATAGTAAGAAAACCCTAAAAGGGTTTTGAAAAGTTAGCTCGCTTTTAAAAGATATAGGCATTGCAAGTTTGCCTCTTGCAGAGTATTTTTTAAAAATGAAGTGCTCATTAGGGCGTATCAAATTACAATTTTTTTCGAAATTCGTATTCTAAGAGGTCTCCAAAGTTGCATTGGGAACAAATTTATAGAAAAAAAGGATGCTTCCTCTCCCGCAAGGACAAAGTTGCTTTTTGAGAAAAACTAAAAAAATAACGACCTAAGCTTTGATTTTTGTAAAAAAATTACATATGTTTAAAACAAAAGTAAATATAGACTTAAACTAACAATATCATAGCAAAACAAGATGCCACTCTCGATTTCTACCCTCAGTGTCCTGTATGAAGGATATGCAAATCTAAAGGTACACTCGAAATAACAAAGAACTTTTTATTGTTATCTGATTGTCCAAATTTTGGTGGTATGGAAGTGTTAACGTTTTCCTTAAATTTGGCCATTAAAAATTTGCATAATTTTCGCCAATGAATTTTCTTGTTTTTGAGAAATGTATACGTTAATGCAATTTTATAACTTTTTCAAATTAATTAAAATAAGATATTTTATCTCGGGCATCAGAAGTGGTACCGATGATAATTTTCTGAATTTGGATTCTTCAAATATTTCTGAAGTATATTTTTAAAACACCAGGTTAAGACCGCGATTCCTTTTCGTATTTCAATTTTTAAAACAAGTTGTTCTTCATGCATGAAATTTACATATTATTTCGTCAAAAAAACTTACTTCAGCATTGACAAAAATGTTAAACTAAAATTTTGAGTATTTGAGCTTCCCGTTCGATTTTTCTTAATTGATTTAACAATTGTTGTTAAGATGTGTTTTAAAGAAATAATAACCATAAAGAAGATATGAACAAAATTTTAAAATTTCATGATATCAAGTATTTCTTTTAAATATTATAATAGGAAAAAAAATCTCGGTCTTTTCCTGGTGTTTTAAATAGATCTTTTTAGACATCGTTTTATTCAGAAATATTTCAAGAATCAGAGTAGTAGCGAAAATTATCTTCATTATGTAGTAAAAAACAACAAAAACAAAAAAATATCTTTTCAATTATAAACAAAACATTTAATAAAAAATATGCTTAATTAGCTCATCTTTCAAAGGCTATAACATTAAAAAGCGAGCTAACTTTGCAAAACCATCTTAGAGTTTTGTTGGTCTAGATCAGTACTATTGACCTGTGTTGGTCTCTTTTTCGTTAGATTCTATGACCCTTAAATTGTGGCACAGTGTAATTGGTTCAATATCAATGAAATACTGAAAGAAAAGGAAGAAACTCAGCGCCTTTTATTAATAAACGTTTCCACACTAAAGGTGCTAGTGGACCTCTGCGCAGGTTTTGAAATTATATTAAAGCAAATGCAACTTTGTAGCTCCCCCTCTTTGTTTTATGTTATGCCATTAATAAACAAAATTAAACGCCTATGTGTGCCGAATGTTGCAGATGTACCTGCTATTGCTGAGTTAAAGGAAACATTTTTTGATAAAATTGACTACATATGGGTAAATAATTTGAGTTTGTGGCATAAACTGCTTGTTTTTTATATCAACCAGCTGTAAATATGCAACCAAACGATTTAATACAAATACAGAATTTTTGCATTTCACTAATAAATTATTTTGAAAATGTCAGCAGCAGCTATTTTTCACAGCAAGTATAATCTTCTTCTACACCCAATGATTTATCTCCACAATCTGAATCAGTTTCACAATTTTCATTTCCTCATTTAGTCTCTTTGGTTATATTTTGCATGTCTTCTCTTTCGAACTTAAAAAATTTGTAAATTAACGCTTTCAAGCAACTTCAAGTTGCTTAAATCGAGTAAGGGAACAAACCTTATGTATATGTATACTTGTTAACATTTTTAACGTTTTCTGCATTTTTTTTTTATATTGAATTAAGCATAAAATTTCTAGTTTTTTATAATTATCCATTTTTCTTAATTTTACTAACAAAATAAGAAAAAAAAGAATGCTAAAAATAAATTTAACAGTGCAACTCGACTCGATGTTGTGCATGGAAACACTTTCGAGCTAGCAACGCCATTTTTTAACTTGATAAAACCCCTAAAGGTCGGATTATAATAGACCTAATGTAAAGTAACGAAAAGTTGTCAACTGTCATCGGGACGGGACGTAATGTAAGAAAACGTTGTAGCAATTATAAAAGGCAGTATCCAGGTAGTTGACGTAAATAATTGCACGTTCCCGTTCAAGTTCAATTAAAACTTCGTCATCCATAGCTGTGGATATATAGAACTATCACATTAATAACGCAAACTCATCAAAAAGTGTAGTTCAACAAAATAAAAAAGCGCAACAATCGAATCTAACCTCAATGTTTAGCTGTTTTTTGAACAGACATAATGTAAAGTAACATAGAAATCGAAATTAAACGGATATTTACGTCTCGTTACATTACGTTACGTTTATTATAATCACTTGTATAAAAAAGAATTGTTTGAAACAATAAGTGAAATAACACACTGGTCAATTGACATTCGACCACATTACGTTACTTCTATTATAATTAGGCCTTAACTAGGACTTATAGCCCGTTCATGCTGGAGGAAAAAGCAGCTTTTTTCTATACAAATAACACTAGAAAAAAGCAACTTAATGCAACTTTTATTCAGCTTTTTGTATGTGTCACCAATGTGTTTCTTTCATACTTCTGAAATTCGAAGTTAATTTTTTGTCATATGTCAAAAACAAATGTAATCAACAAATTCAATAAGTAAAGGATTGTAAGTATTTCTATACATTTAGTTATAATATAGCAATTAGTCATTTACATATTTTATATGTATACCAGAAAATAGCAAAGGAAAAGCGATTAGCCTGGACTGCTATATCACACAAACATCAAAATAAAAGCTAATGCTAATAAAAGCCAGCATGAAAGCAGTTCGAAAAAGCATGTTCGAATATGCAAAAAGCAGCTTTTTTATGGGCATGAACATGGTATTAACTCGCCATGGAAACGTAGTAATGTATTATCTTCTTGCAAGTGATTACCTGCACGTGTAGACGCAGTGTTAGTTTAATTATTAACAATATTCACCGAACAGAGCACATAGTATAATCGCGCATTTACAGAACGTACCAAAAATATTAACGTGCATTTCCATGAAAAATTGTGAAATTGTTTACAATAATTTTGTTTTGTAATGGACAACAGTTACCTAAAAACAGCTAAAGTTCTACCTCAGCATTTTATGCTAAACGATATTCCTGAAAAAACGCGCAATTAGTGACAGTTTTTATGTTAGTGCTGATCTCACAAAATAAGAACAATAATATATAAATCTAGAACAAGAATCGCCGACTGCTTTTTTAGGTATCTCCAGTTGCGTAAAAAGATACTTAAAATTACTGTGTTCAGCAAAATCTCATTGACTGCAATTGTGCTTTGTGTGTACAATTTTTGCTAAATTGCTAAAAGGTGAGCCACCATGGATGAACGTAGGTATTCATCTTGGATGTTGGAACGTCTAGCGCTCGGTGAAATTTCTCGCTTACGTCTTGGAATCAGCACCATTGGAAGGCATTCTTCCTCTGTCATTAGAATAAACGACTCTCACTATGTTTCCCGACATCATGCAAAAATTAAAGTCTCCGATGATGGCACGACGGTGGAAATTGAAGATTTGGTAGGATAATTTTTTACGAATATATTAAGACCATGTCTTATGCATTATAATAATTTTTTTTATAGAATTCTGTAAATGGAATTTTTGTCAATAGAGTGCTTTACCGTGAGACTAGCACTGTTCTGAAAGCAGGCGATCATATAGGTATTGGTGTAATAGTAGATGAGGATGTCAACAACGCGGATCCAGATCATCCCGTGTTTTTACTGAGGTATGTGCCGCTTCCATGTCGTTTGGCAGTGAATAAACATCGCCCGTGTCCATTATCTATACGGAATAGTCGACAAATCGTTGTGAAACCTACAGCAGCCATTAATCCTTGCCTAAAACCTTCGACTGGTGGTAAACCACCTTCTTCTGTTGCAGTTTCAGATGAAAATGCATCAATTTCTACTGTTGCTAGTGGTGCTACTGCAAATGCTGCTGTTACTGCTAACGCTGATACAGCACCTGAGACTTGTATAACGATAAGTGACGATGAAGACGCAGTCAAAGATGAAAATGTAAAGAAAACTAATTCACCAACTAATCCATCTCCATCTGACCTAGAACAACCAACAACATCTGTAAACTCTTTAGTTTCTAAGGTTACACCAGATGAGGGAAGTGAATCGATTACATTAAAAGCTATGGATATTATTACTAATGAAACAAAAAAGCCACCAGAACAAAGTGTCATAGAAAAGCGTGCCACTTCTTTTGATCTTACAACAAGTGATAACAATGAAGAAATTGAGTTGACAAAAATGACGCTTTCATCAGTTAATTCAAATTTATCTTTAGAAAAAAATAACTTAACTGTGGATAAAACACTATCAAATAGCAATGAGACTGTTCTGCCTAATATAAATAAAGATAATTGCAGTGATGTAGAAATTACCTCTGAAAAAGATAAAAGTACAATGGCTAAACAAAATAAAGAAATGCAACAAAAAGAAACACCATCAACCTCTAACACTAATACTAAAACAACTCATATGCCAATCATGTCCAGCATTAAGCAAGAACGCGTACGAACTGTCTCCGCTGAAATAAAAAACATTTTTGGCGAAATAGATGAAATAATAACTGATAAAGTAAAAGATATTAATCCGTATATTTACAAAAATTTGAATGGGAAAACATCTAATGAACTAAATGCCGGTGATTACATTAATCTCTTAAGTGACGACGAATGCGAGGATATTGGTGAACTTTTGCCAGCAACCAATCCTGTAAAGACAACAAACATAGACTCTGGCTCGTCTAAAGAAACAGCTAAAGATGCAAAGGAACCATCAACTGAAAATTGCGCCAAGAGAAAAAGCCCTAATATATTCGAATCATCGATGAATGAATCAAATGAAGAAGGAAACATAACATCAAAGCAACCAGATGATCTTCCAAATTCTCCAGAAGCTCAAAGCAGCGGTGATCTTGCCTATGAACAGCGAAACGACTATGAAGAGTTTATGTTTTCACAGGTGGTCATTAATGACATGAAGGCAGAATTAGCGGATGAAAACTTTGATGACTGTATGGCAGACTTGGAACAGGTCATTGATGAGATGCAACTTACTAGTGAGCCACTTAAACTGGAAACTAATAAATCGGCAACTATTAAAAAAGAACTGGATACTTCTGAATGGATAATTAATCATAGTGATGATGAAGACTTTGACGAGGAACTGCAAACTAAAGTCTCTGACTGGTCGGCGAAACTTTTCTCGCAGAGCCTAACTCAAGCAAATATGTCACAAATTTACGATATTGACGATGACAACGATGAAGAAGAAGATTGCTCCTATCAAAGCAATAGAAATGATAAAGTTTCTGATAATAGCGAAGTCTCAGCCGAAGAAGACAATGATGTTGATCTAAACTTCTATACTGGAAATACCGATAAGTTTATAGATGAGTTATACCAATCATTACAACAAAAGTGTGAACCCGTCGAAACTGAAGCAACAGTAGAACAAAATGAATTGCCTACAAAAACTGAAAGCAGTCAATTGGATTCACCAGTAATTAAAAAGAGCTTAAGAACCACGAAAAGAGTATTATCATCTACAGATGAAGAATCAGAAAAAGAAGCAGAAGTGCCAGAAACACACATAAAAGAAACTCCTGCCAAGACTGTCAAGGAAAATCTAAACAATAGTATCAACGAAGCTGATAAAACGGCTTCAGTTGAAAATATATCAACGCTACCAAAGGAAAAGTACAAAACAAGCGGTATTCCAGCTAAAACTAGTTCCTGTAATAAAATTCTAAAACGCAGAAAGTCCACTGTTGGTGAAAGTTACAAAAATGGCATACATTTAGAAAGCGATGTGCAAAGAAAAACATCGGTTTCTTTAGAAACAGTATCAGAAGAGCCTAAAGGAACGGTTAAAGTTCCCATTGTAGAGCCGAAAGAGACAATGATAAAGCTATCAACACCATGCATAAGTAAAGATAAAGCTGAAGTAAAAGATAAACCAAAAAAAGAACGAGGCCCACCTACTATTATCGATGCACCGAAATTACCAAGGCACAAAGGAAAATTAAGAGGTATGCATAAATTTATTTCTCCCCTGTTGACTTACTGGAATAAGATTTAAATTCTTAATTTAACATATAATGATTGAATCATGCTCGAGACAACAAATGATTTGTGTGTTTTTTTTTCTTCACAACATGCTTACGTGTTTATAAATTTTTAATAATAAACAAGATAGAAAATGTTTAAATTTTTATAAACTTCTATATTTTTTTATGATTCATGCAAAATACACACAAGGAAAATTTTGTCAGCATTTTTACCATCTAAAAAATTACTGTCCTTCATTAAATGACAGATATAAATAAAATTTTTTAAAGCGTATATTATGCACTTTTTTGGTGTATTTCATACACCAAATTTTAAAGTATATTTCATACTTTAAAATAAGTGTTACTCCAAAAATGTTTAGATCTGTTTTTACACTCCAGAACGTTGTGTATAAATTGTCTAATATTTGTGAAAAACTTCACTTAGCGGTTAATTTGAGAAGATGTAGTGTTAAAATTTGGTGTATTGGAAATTTTAAATAATTTTAGGTGTATTTTTTTCTATGCACACTGGAGTATAAAGGGTATAAAAAGTGTAAAAAGGATCGCAAAAATAGTCAGCCCTATCGCGACTTATTTTTCACGCGGTATTGGAAAAAGGAGTGTTTTTTTAAGGTAAAGTCAAGAACATTTAGAACTTGTTTTGAACCTATATTTTCCCATAAAAACTGAATTTTCATTAAACAACAACAAAAGGTCAGACCTTACCATTATCCGATCGTCACCAAATTTTATATTTGTTGATTTTAGGCCAAAGGAATCTTTTTTGGCCCTGGAATCGATAATTTAAAAATAATAAACGGTCCAGTGTACATACATATATAAACTCCAAAAAGAAGTGTATAAAATTGTGTAAATGAATGTTGAAATTTTAATAATTTAATTTGTATGGAATATACCAAACAAAATATTTTTTACACAAAAATTGTAAAATATTTGCAATGCTTTCAATAAAACGATTTCCAAATAAAAATAAAGCAAATATTTATTCTTACTTAGTTATATGCTGAAGCAGGTCACTTAAAAAAAGGGACGTCACATTCGCATGCATTAGTTCATAAATTTCTCAAATTTTATTAACAGTTTTTCAATTAAGATGTATCTGGTTAAATAGCTCTTCATAAGTATAATTTATAACAATTATAACATCCTGCATCTTACCACAGCTAACCTAAAATGTGTTATTTTTTTTCGTGCGTTTGGACGTTACTAGAAAAGGAAGTTCTTGTGAGACTAACACTCAAACTTAGAATATTTCTGCGAAATGGTCGATCGCAACTCGAAAACAACAAAATTGCAAATTAAATAAGTTTAAAAAAAGCCCAACATCATATCTTATTTTTAAAGTCACAGTTCACAATTTTTTTTGTTAGGACGTTATGTGTCGGACGTCACACATTTTTCCACTGTAGTATAATTGAGTAATTAGGTAGTTAAGTAATTATGTAATTTAGTAATTAAAAACATATAAATGTAATATTTAAATATAATATTGTCCTTTCCTTGCTTCAACCATTTTTCATTTGCCTTTGTTCACAAACTCACGTCACATGACAAGAATACCAGATTTCTAGTGACGTGACACGAGTGTGAGAACTCTCATATAGGTGAGGTGACAACAAGAATAAAGGCAATTATCTTTAGCCATTGCCTTCCATTTTTATTAAAACAAAAAAGTTTACGAAACATTTACGAAGAAATCTTATTACCGAAGAAGTTCACCTTATGGTTACTTTTACACCGTTTTGGTATTCTGCAACCAAGCGTTACCGATGAATATTGTCTTTATCTTTAGGTGGTAACAAGCAAAACAGATGGCATTTGTATAGCTTGCAGCTGCTCTGAGTGGCTGCGAACAAAATTAACATAAAACTGCAGCTGTGTTGGCGTAGTTCGTTCTTATTTCCTGCTAAGAAAAGTAAATATTATTTGAAAGTTAGCAAAATTCAATTAATTCTTTGCACTTACTTCTCTTTTTCACTTTTTTTTGTTTCACCGCACTCTCCCACAGAACTGCGAGTGCTTTATTTCAATGAGGTGAGTTTACGACGTTTGACAGCGTTACCGATTGCTAAGACCGGTAACGAATTTCGGTAACAAGAATACTATTACCGGTAACGCACAGAATCGATCTGTTATTTAATATCATAAAATAATACGTTATTAATAAGTTTTAATTTTTTGATCATGGTTGACTTTTCTGTGGATTTGTCTATACATATGTCTAGTATCTATTCGAAAGTTTAAAATATAATAAAATTTTGTTGTTTCCTGGTTGCTTTCCGGTTCAAAAGGGTTTAATGTTATGTATAATGCAAACTTACAAAAACATAAAAAATGTTTAAATTTAAATTAAAAAAATGTACATATAAACATTTTTTCTTGTTTTAAGACTTTTTACATATTAAAAGCTTAAGACCCGGTTTCACAAACTATACTTAAGTTAAACTTAAGTATATATAATCTCTGAAAATGCGTTTCATCAAACATTCTTAAGTTCAACTTAAGTATGGAAAATGCGTGACTTAAGTTATACTTTATTATAACTTTTATAGTTTATAGATTTTTATAGATTATATTTTGCAAAATAATTAAACTAATAAGCAAAAACTAATTGGTTAAACTTAACTACAACTATAGTAAAATTGGTGAAACCGGACCTAAGAGTATGACAACCATACAATTCAAGGCCATAATTTCACACTGTAGTCGTCATTACTTTAATACGTAAAAAACTCAAGAAACAACTAACAAAAACTAATTTTTTTTCTAGCTTTATCGTCTCTCTTACTGTTTTGGTTATTGTGCACATGTTAATACTTTGTTTTTAATTTTCCATATCAGGAGTATCTGCGTCGACTTCCAAGGAGAAGCTTAACTCGGTACGTGAATTTATTCGCAGTGATAATAATAAAAAAGATCTTAAACGAAAATGGTTAGAAAAACCTAGTCTGGCGAAAAAACGTGATAAAGAACACTCCAAAATTATTAAGGATTCACGCAAAGAACTCCTTAAGGAACTTGCCAAAAAACAACATAAAATAAAAGAAGCCTCACGAAAGCGCAAAGGAAAATCTGATGAGGAAAGTCATGTGGCGTCTAACATAAAGAAGCCCAAAGTTAAAATAACATCAGTTAACCGAGGTGCATTTCTAACCAAAGATGATGATATCCCCGCCCCAAAAAAATCATTCAAAATTCCAAAAATAGTTAGAACAGAGAGCACCTCCACAAAAGTCTTCACAAAAATAGTATCAAATAAAGAACTTAGCAGTGACAGCGCACCACCATTAAGCAATCCTAAAATCAGCGCAGCTCCTACTTTATTCGAAGAAATATTAAGTAAACCTGATTTGCTGCTCACAAAGCCAAAACAATCAACAGCTGACATTAGTAGCACACCAACAACACGTTCTAGCATAGATTCAGCTGAGGTGGCCCATCAGCCAAACCCTACAATAGCTGCAGTTAGCAAATCAAGTGCTGCAGCACGTGCGAAACGCACAACAAATAAAATCACATTCGCCTCAATGCAGCGCAATTTTGCTGAGTCGCATCAGAATCAAAAAAAACTAGAACATTTAATATCGAATACCCGCACCTGTATAATAGACACAAAAAAACGCAATGAGGATGTCGGAAGAAAGAAAAAAGTAGTACGCTTTAATGACACTCCCGTCATTTACTATATTGAACGTACTTCTGGTGCAACAAAAAAGGTGGACAAAAAAGATGTAATGCCACAGTCCACCATACATAACAGACGTCAAATTATAAGATCCGCTTTTCCAATAGTGGACCACACAAGCGAAATCATATCAATGTTTCTCACATGGAGCAACGATTGGCTGGAGAAACGTAATGCCGACGCACAAGGAGCTGGAGAAACAATTTTACCAATGTCAAATCAATTTACGTCCTTCAATTGCTATAAAAATGTTTTATTCCCGTTGATGAAATTAGAATTTTTATGTGGTATGGAGCGCGAGTATAAACAATGCACTATAAAACCATTCAAAGTCTCACTAGAGTATGTAACAAACATCGATGATCGTTTGATGTTGGTAACAAAATGTAAGTAAATGCTGCAGGAGTTATATCTCTTTAAATATTTGTTTATAACTTGGTATAATTTTCAGATAATAGCCAAAATAAGTCTCGTCTTGAAGTACCCAGATGTGATCTTGTAATATTAGATTTTAATGATAAGCACAACGGTACTTTTGCATATGTTTCAGCGAACCGAAAGGGAAATGGTAAGTACATATTTTGTGCAAGTAGCTAAAGAAATAATCTCGTTAATACAAGGTATGAGTAAAATAAGTAGACAACAAAATTTAAACATTGGTTTTCCTTTTTCCACAAAAATGGTCCGCTCCCTGACCCATTTAAATCTTATATATTTTCTCCATCCACAGGCACATGCAGTACATTTGTTTTCGAAATAATTGGAAAAAATTATACGAAAAATTACTTAAACTGCATCAAAGAGATAAATGTGCGTCCGGTTATTGACAATATACGTGTTGAGTTTGGCGCCTTTAATGCAGTCTATCAATTGGAGTCGACACCACTTTGTAATAAAATTATAAATCCGCTTGAGTTGTTGAAGTGCAAACCGATACCTAAACAGAAAATAAAGTATAAAGGATTTGCTCGATTAAATAGTAACCAGGAGCAAATACTATTAAATACTTATTCAAAAATAATAGATGAAACTACACCGAACATAACGCTCATTAAAGGTCCCCCAGGCACTGGTAAATCATGTCTCATAACCAATTTGGCGTTACAGTGTCTGTATGGTGAAGAGGTGCGTTGCATGGACAAAAAGATACTTATTTGTGCACAAAGCAATGGCGCCATAGACGTTATTGCAGCAAAATTTATCAATGTTCAAATGTGCATGAGGCCAGAAATAAGATTTCGGGTTATACGGTATGGTATGCCTGATAAAATCAGTCCTAGTGTTATGCCAATATCACTTCATAAACTTGTGCAAAATGATCAAATGAAAAAACAAGCTCAACATAACAAGCTCTTCCAAGAAAATAAAGAAAATATTAAGAATGATATGCTAGCACTAGAAGCTCAAATATTAGACATGCAACAAAGAAATATCAAAGGTACCGTTGAAGAAGATGAACTAATTGAAAAAACTAAGCAACTGCAATTAATGCGAAACCTTATAAATCAAACCGTACGTCCAGAAGATGAGCGTAGCATTTATACTTGGCATCTGACTACTGCCAATATTGTGTGTACAACTCTATCTAGTTGTGTGAAATTGTCACAGTAAGCATTGCTCAACAGCATTTGAAATGGGAAATTACAAAATTATTCAACTGAATTTCTATTTCAATATATGTAGATATGTAAACTATTTCGACATCTGCATTATTGATGAAGCTACCCAGTGCACCGAGCCCTGGACATTATTGCCTTTAAAGTTTGGCATTAACTCTCTCGTTCTGGTGGGTGATACGCAACAACTGCCTGCAACTGTGCTATCAAAGGTACATTTAAAGTTATATGCAAAATATGCAACAAAAATGTATTTATACCAATTGTTTTCTTGCAGAAAGCCATGGATTTAGGATTTTGTAATTCAATGTTTACACGCATACAACGTTGTCTTGAAACAGTTCATACAAAAACAGTGCCCGGTGGCACACCTTCTAATGTTATTTGTAATCTTCAAACTCAATATCGCATGCATCCCGAAATTTGTAGATGGCCAAATTTATATTTTTACAAAAATGAGTTAATTAACGCTCAATGCACAGCAATGGTGCTTAAAACGCCTATTGCACCGTTTTCAGTGATAAATTTAGATTATTCACAAAATGAACATTGCAATGATGGTAAAATATCGAATAATCTAGAAGCCGAATTTGTTGTTCAACTGTTAAAGGCACTTGATGGATATATACCAAATAAGTATAACAGCTATGGAGTAATAACACCCTATGTACAACATCGTATGCAGTTGGAGTCATCTCTCAAGTAAGTGTTAAATGGATATATTAAAAACACACGGTGTGACCGATTTCAGGTTTACAAAATGCTAATAGAAAGTGTATACACAGTGTACTAGAAGGTCTTTCCCATGGTATAATTACCCAGGTAGACTTTTTAGAGTTAAGTTCCTACACTGAAAGGCAAATATTTTAAAATTGTCTACAGTTGTTATTAATTTGACAAATTTCGTGTTTAACCTAAAGCTTGTCTGTGAGACTGAAAGTGCACGGTGTCATTTAAGTATGCTTTTAGTAAAAAACCTTCTTACAACTCTATTCTAACAAAGTCACAAAAGCCACCTCAGTAGCAATTGATACTAAGTCACAATTGGTACAAATTCGTATTCTGAGCACTTTGAAAAAGCTCTTTTTGTATCAAGTCATAAAAATGGGTTCTTTTCGGAAATGCATCATGATGCGTAAACTGCTTTTCAGCACAAGCAAAATGTTTGAAAATGGCCTATTTTGCAGCGCTGCAAACGTCAAACATTTTAAAATGTAATTTTTCTATCAAGCGCCTTGCATCAAAAAAATTCACGCTGCAATTTGGAAGCTAAAAAAATGCCCGTTGTGCGCATAATGCAAGTCAATATGCATTTCCGAACAGACCCATAGTGACGAGCAGCAAAGCACGTCACAAATACGTAAAGAGCCAAAATAAGGATAATTTCTAAAACTTATATCAATTTTAAGAAATCGAACCAAGAATTGATTTATTTACAGCTTTATTCTAACAAAGTCACAAAATCCACCTCACTATCAATAGAAGATACTGATAAGATAAGATAAGAATAGATACAGAAGTCAAAATTGATACAAATTCGTATTCTGAGCTCTTTTAAAAAGCTTTTTTTGCATCAACAGTGATCAAAATAGTGACGAGCAGTAAAGTAGATCACAAATACGTAAATAACCAAAATAAGGATAATTTCTAAAACTTATATAAATTTTAAGGAATTTGGAGCCAAGAATTGATTAATTTAATGTTTTAAAAAATTATTTTGCTTTGATTTCTCGCTAAACAAATCTGATTGCAGTAACTTAATTGAAGCCATTAACATAAGCAACGCCAGTGCTTCATAAAATCGTTTTAACATTTGGGCAAAAACATAACTCTTTTAAGCATCAAACTAAAAATTTTACTATCAGCATGTATTTATGTATACAAATCTATGCTCATTGCACAGAATAGCCTTTCACCTTGCTGTGGAGAGTTATAAAAGCTTTTCGGTGAGACAGCTTGCAGTGCACCCTAAACAAGTGCGCGTTGCGCTGCGTACCCAAGCGCCACGCAACTTTAGTTTACGCTTAACGGAAAGAACTGTTGCTCTCGAACCAGCTCAGTCTGATGGTTTAAAAATCTTAACTTTTAATATTGTGTAAAAATCTATTAATATTGCAAATACTTCGATTTGCAATTGAGATTAATTAATTAATAGCAGCTGATTGCTCTTTGTTCTAATACTTTGGTTTTATGCAACTTCACATCCGAACGCACTGTCAAAATTGGAAATTCGATTCATGTTGCGGTAGTCCGGTGCGTGTTTCGGTAGGCTTCATACAAAATGTATGTGCATGAGCCGATTTTGACAGTTAAACCACGCACGCGCACTTGTTTAGGGTGGACTGTTAGACAGAATACGGATCTGTAGAGACGAGATCAAAATTATCACAATTTTTCAGTATCAATTGATTGAGACGGTGATGCCAGAATAGAGCCGTTAATATCAAGTTACTGTTTGATGAAATTGTGTGAAAACATACTAAAAAAGTTTTATAGAAAAGCAAACGTAAGTCATCGGTCTGACAGACCAATGCGGGAGTATACGAAGGCTAAAACATTTTTAATTACAGATTACGATAAAGTAAGAACAAATGTGTTTAAATGTGCTTAGCGACACAGCAAACTGCACTTTTGGCTTTTTGCAAAAAAAAATAAATAAGTACAGCTTACTTTACACATAACAGAGTATAGATGAGAGAGCAAAACGATGAAAAAGATGATCAATAAGAAACAACAGCGACTAGCATACGAAAAACAAAAAAAGTAAGCGACACGTAATAAATTAACAACAACTGTGCTTAAACTGTTACCACGTAACACAAGTGTGCTTGAATGAAAAATGAACACCTTAGGGGTATTCACACTGACTTGGGTATTTGCGTATGGGTAGATTGAGTACTTTTGATTATTGCGAGCAGCATTGCCAAAATGACTTTAAATACGTCTTTTTGGAGTATTTTTAACCCAAATGACGTATTTTGCACTCGAAAACTTGTTTCTTATATAAAAATACGTTAAACACAACATTGTGAAAATACCTTTAAAGTTGTACTCATATTTTCATATTCTGCAACACTGTTTATATTGGCAACACTGCAATATTGACATAAGCAAAATTTTCTTTGTTTTGTGCTTTTCTTTTTTCTTCAATAAATTTTTGGTATAAAAAATGAAAATAGGTACAAAATTAAAAACCTTATGCTTATATTAATCATGCGAACTATTTTTAATTTAAATCGGTTAAAAATTATCTCATTTATTATCTTCTTAGCGTCTTTTTTGAAATCTCATACAAACCTAAAAATGTAATTTCTTTTTGGCTAAAGTAAACAATAACAGCCCAGTTCTGAATAATTTTTGCCGGAGAATTAGAATAGGGAGTTTTCAATTTAAAGACAGCAAATAAATATATCACATTCTTTTTGTTTACACTCATGACTATTGACGGTTGATGAACAAATTGGCATTAAAAATTTCTAAAATGTTTTTGAACTTTATCTTAAAAATGAAAACTCCTTTTTCCGATTCCCCGGGAAATATAATTCAGAATTGGGCTGTGAGTGACAATATTTTTTATGAGTTTTAAAATGGTTTAGATGTTTTGGAATTTCCTTCAATCTTTAACAAATTTAAATTAATATTAGTTCGTGGGATGCAGAATATTATAAGCTTTTTATGTATTGAACTTTGCTGAACAAATGGACCGAGTGGGTCTTACAAAAAGTCTAGCTTAAACTCAGCATTGGTTGCAACGAAAAAATAAGATCATCATAGCGTATGAATAATTTTAATTGCTTTGAAGTGTTGAAAGCGGTTCAGAAATATGAGTTTTGTAAAGTCGATTTTTTATGTTTATTTGTTCAGCAAAGTTGTTGTTGGTCAGAATAATAGGAACAATTTTGCTGAGGAACGATAAAATTATCAAAAACAGGGAAAAAAGTGTACACAAAAGCGCGCAGTGCAATTATTAAATAAAAATAAATAAACTGGCCATTTCAGCCCCTGGAAGGACTTTGACCTAGTTTCTATTGATCAATTGTGTTGTGCGTGTTATTAAATGTTTGATCACAAATGACCGAGAACTGGACCAACGTGTTTTATGCCGACTCCGAACGGCTTATGTTCTCAAGAAGCTTAACATGGCAATTTTTTACTCTCTGAGGTTTGCCATTGTCTGCAGAGAGGTGACGACCGAACAGAAAAATTAATTCAATTGAAAAAACTTTCTGTCTGTGCTGGAATTGAACCCGGGCTACCGCAGTTAATTAGCTTAGAGGCCACGCGCTCAACCCACTAGGCTACGGCCACCACTGCCACCAGTGCAATTATTAATTTTACATAAAAAATTTCTTATCTTTGAAAATTCTGAAGAACCAAGAACGAAATTTTTTTTACATATAATAGAAGTATGCATAAATACTCTGAATTTTAAAAATCGAGAATAGGTGATAACATATTTTAAGAATTGATATTCAAAATGTCCACAGTTTCTATTCATTATGACCTTTCGGTGACCTTGAACTTTGTATTTTGTATAATATTTGTAAAGTCTAAGACAAGTAGAAAGTCAGCGTTAGTTTGGGGTTTTTTTAAATAAAAAGTCCTGTTCAATTAATACAACTTATTATAAATAATGTTTACTTCTCCATCAAAAACAATCATCGAAAAAAATTTGAGAAATTATTTTTTGTGTTGAATTTCCGTATGAAAACTATCATATTCATATCAGCACGATTGGCGTTCGTGATTTCGTCACGGAACAAACCAACAGCAACATAAGCAGCTACTGAAGCATTTAATGCCTGATTTTTCTCATACAAAAATTTGAATTTTTCTTTTATATTTCGCTACTTTGTGACTTTGTTGAAGAAATGATAAAATCCAAAATTAAATATTCGTTTTATTCGCCCCATAACTGATATTTTGGTTTTATGTTTGGGTGTAGGTATATCCCAAAGTGTAAAATGATCCCCATACAACGGCGCTGTAAGACGTATTCAGGTCCTATATAAGTCTAACTAATTATAAACAAAATCCATTTTTTTCGATGTCCGCTTCACAGTAATTCCCTCATTATACAATTCGAATAAAGAGTACATAGTGCACGTTTCTAAAAAAGTTGAACTTATTATTGTTTTGTTTTGTTTTGTCTTATATGAAATACTTTTATATAATATGCATGGTTTTTTTATTATTATGCATTAATAAATGTTTATAAAAATATGTATTTCTTTTTATATGTTTTCTCGAAAATATTTGAAATTGACGTATTTTGAATCGACCAATGACGGTTTTTACTCACAAAATTTTGGCAACACTGATTGCGAGCATACTAAATTGCAATTGAGTACTTTGTAGAATAGTTTTGGGCAGTGCTGCATGTTTGTTTGATCTCCCCAGTTTGTTTAGCTGATGAGAGATGAGTGACACCTGGAAGAGGGCTGCCAACAATTTTTTTTTATCTTGTTACGTGCGAAAAATTTAGGCCATTAATTGGGCGTAAAAAAGTTATTTTATATACGAGTGCTAGTAATTTTTAACGTGCACTTCGCAGCTTTTTATAATTTACTAGTAACCCCGGGCAGACGTTGTCCTGCCACAGATCGACTTACTGCCATAAAAGAAATTTCATGCCAATCGGAAAAATAATTTTATATATCCGAACTGGCATAACTGTAGTGCGACCACGTTCATTTTTAGTTCAGTTTCCGAAAGTAACCATATGAACTAAATTGCCAATAGCCCAAGTCTAATACGAAAACAGTCCGAAATATAGCATTTTTATTGATTTGAGAGCGGTAAAAGGGGCGAAGAAACATTTTTTCCCTAAACCATCTCGTACTCGAAAAAATCGATTGCAAAAATTGCAGCTCAATTAAGCTTAGACCTGGTGCACTTGCTGCACCATCCCCTGAAGCGTAAACATAGGTCGACCACGCCAATTTTTAGTAAAGTTGCCGCCAGTAACCATACGAACTATATTACCAAATTTTAGTGTAATACGACCCAAATCGTCTGAAATATAGGATTTTTTATTTATGGGCGGTAAAAGGGGGTGTGTCATTTTGTTTTTATTAACCGAGATATTAACCTTAATAACAGATATTGTAAATTTGATGGCCTTAGATGTTCCGTTCCTGAGATCTTAAGAGACACCGCACGAACGGTTTTGTAGATATAGCGGTAAAAGTAGGTGTGGCAACATTTATATGTATAGTGACCACCAGTTGGTCTCATAACACATACACACCAAATTTCATTACAAAACCATGCACAACTCCGGAATTATAATGATTTCTGAAAAGTAGGCGTAGCTATAATTCGACCACGACCATTTTTGGTTGAGTTGCCGATCGTAGCCATACGAACTAAATTACAATTTTAAGTCCAATACAACCGAATTCGTCTGAAATATAGAGTTTTTATTGATTGTGGGCGCTAATAGGGCTGTGGGAATTTTTTTATTATTCGAGATATTAGCTTCACAACAAATGTTGTAAATTTGATTTGGTCAATTATTGCCTAATTAGTATATTTTTAAATTATAATTATGCATATTAAAGGTATATAAACAAAACCAAAATCAAAATCTTAAATTAAATTGAAACATACTAGAAACCAGAGCTGTAAAAGAATGCATTCATTTGTGATTTAAAATCATTTAATTCCCAATCAATGATTTAAAAAATTGATTGCATTCATTTTTTCAAATCATTGATTGTGATTTAAAATTTAAAATCTCAATCAATGATTTGAAAAAATGATTGCATTCTTTTTTTCACATCATTGATTGTGATTTGAAATTTCAAGTCCCAATCAATGATTTGAAAAAAAGAATGCAATCATTTTTTCAAATCATTGCTTGAGATTTTAAATTTTAAATCACAATCAATGATTTGAAAAATGAATGCAATCAATTTTTTAAATCATTGATTGGGAATTAAATTATTTAAAATCATAAATGAATGCATTCATTCATTTAAATAATTTTTTTGTTATTTTTTATTTAATTTAAAATATTTTGTTAGAAATGACAAAATTCAAATTTTTAAGGCCTGCAAATTTTCACAACATTTTCGTCAGAGCAGTTCTCTGTTCCGCTGCGTGAAATTATCGCAACATATTTCTGAGCAACATTTTTTCACGACAATTTAATTGTACTGCCTGTTTATTACTACGTTAACCACTGGGCTATTGCGCAATACGAAACAAAAGAAATAAACATGCATATGAACCGAATAGCCTAATATTGAGTTTCAGCATTGCAATATTTCTTTGGTTTAAATTTTAGTACAGAAAAATTTTAGTTATGGGTTAGTATTTGTGAAAGTTTAAATTTTAAACCGCAAGGTTAAAAAATATGCAGTATACTTTTAGCTGTACGAAAATTTAATCCAAGATTTTTAACCGTGTATAAGGAATTTAAATATTAAAAGAGTAAGCTAAACATGTGAAAGAGCGCGAGAGCGAACCGAACAATAAATAACAAAATACAATTAAAAAGCTCTTAAAAATGATTTTTGCTTGCAAGTAACAAAGATAAACTGTTAAACAAATAATATTAGTCTATGAATTTCCAATACTTGTTCAACAGAGATATCAATACTTTTGATAATAAGATGTTACAGAAAAACATGGACCCCCTCTATAAAATGTGTTTTCTCATCTTGTCCCAAGGACTCAATCGAAGCCGGATTGAAGCATTGATCCAAACACACTGTTTAATAAAAAATATCTTACTTACTTCACACTGAAATTTAAAAACATTATGTTATTGAGAGTACAGCGACTGTTTTCAATGATTTAAATAAATGAATGAAATATCGTAAATGCAGTCAATAATTTCCAACCAAGGATTTGAAAAAATGATTGCATTAATTTTTTTCAAATCATTGATTGGGACTTGAAATTTTAAATCACAATCAATGATTTGAAAAAATGAATGCAATCTCTTTTTCAAATCATTGATTGGGACTTGAAATTTCAAATCACAATCAATGATTTGAAAAAATGAATGCAATCATTTTTCATTTTGAATATAAATCACATGATTTAAAATCACAAATGATTGCATTCTTTTACAGCTCTGCTAGAAACAAAGTTTTTAAAATATGATTTCGAAATTGAAAATTCAAAAAAGTACTTAGATGATAATGTGGGAATTTTTTAGTACTATTCCTAACGTTAACACTAATGTTTTAAAAAAGCAACTCTGACAGAGACAAGAACAAATTTTAAAAACTTAACCGAACGAAAAGAAACAAAAGAAGGAGGACAGTTGAAAAAAGACGCATGACCGTGAAGACGTGAATTTTTAAGTCGACTCAATAATCTTCATTTTATTATTAATTATTCAAGTTTTCTTTCTTAAAACCACTTATTAAAAACAAAATAAATAATCTTCAAAATAAAACAGTTTAAAAGTATTTTTTAAAAAACGAAAACTACAATAATTCATTATACAAACACAAAGACCTTGTTATAGGCTCATATAAAGCATAATTTGTTCGATGGAATTTAATGAAAAATAACTTAAAACAACGCAACTGCCTTGTTGGTATATTGAAAAGAGTTAAACTCAGAAGCATAGAGTCATCAATATTACAATACTTACTTACTTACTTAGTTGGCGCTACAACCGTATGTCGGTCTTGGCCTCATCTAAGAATTTGCGCCAGCCATTTCTGTCTTTCGCTTGCTGGCGCCAGTTGGAAATTCCAAGCTTCGTCAGGTTGTCCTCTACTTGGTCTTTCCAACGAAGATGCGGTCGTCCTCTTCTGCGTTGACCGCCGCTGGGTACCGAATCGAATGTTTTCTTCACTGGAGCATCGTCTTTCATGCGCTGAACATGACCAAGCCAGCGTAGCCGCTCGATTTTAATGCGCTTGACTATGTCGATGTCAGCGTACAGCTCATACAGTTCATCATTCCACCGTATTCGGTACTCGCCATTGACGCAGATTGGTCCGTAGATCTTACGAAGAATCTTTCTCTCGAATGCTCCTAAAGTCTTTTCATCTAAACTGCTCAGCGTCCAGGTTTGTGATGCGTAAAGTAGGACGGGCATGATGAGCGATTTATAGAGCGTGATTTTCGTTCGTCGAGAGAGGGCTCTGCTTCTCAATTGCCTACTGAGCCCAAAGTAACACCTGTTGGCAAGAGTTATTCTTCGTTTGATCTCAATGCTGATGTCGTTGGTTGAATTAATGCTGGATCCCAGATAAACGAAGTTCTTCACAACCTCGAAGGAGGTATTGTCAACGGTAACGTGGGTTCCAAGACGCTGGGACTGTTTGTTTGTTGACACTAAGTATTTCGTCTTATCTGCATTCACTGACAGACCCATTCGACTTGACTCTCTTTCTAATCTGGAAAATGCTGCACTGACTTCGCGCGTATTATGGCCAATGATATCTATGTCATCAGCATACGCAAGCAGCATAACACTCATGTAGAATATTGTGCCACTACGTCTCAGATCAGCAGCTCGGATGATCTTTTCCATCATTAGGTTGAAAAAGTCGCACGATAAGGAATCACCTTGTCTGAAACCTCGTTTGGTAATAAATGGTGGGGAGAGGTCCTTCCCGATTTTAACTGCGCTGCTGGTGTTGCTCAGTGTCATCCTGCAAAGTCGTATTAGTTTTGCAGGAATACCAAATTCAGACATGGTGGAGTACAGGTGCTTCCTTATTGGGCTGTCGAAGGCGACTTTGTAGTCGACAAAAAGGTGGTGGGTGTCGACTTGTTTTTCTTGAGTCTTCTCCAAGATTTGTCGTAGCGTGAAAATCTGGTCGATGGTGGACTTTCCAGGTCTGAAGCCACACTGATAAGGTCCGATCAGTTCGTTTACAATGGGCTTCAATCTTTCACATAAAACGCTCGACAGGACCTTATATGCGATATTAAGAAGGCTTATCCCACGGTAATTGGCACAGATAGTGGGATCGCCTTTCTTGTGGATTGGGCAGAGCACACTGAGATTCCAATCGTTCGGAATGTATTCTTCCGACCATATTCTGCATAGAAGCTCGTGAATGCATTTAAGTAGAGCTTCGCCTCCGTTCTTAAACAGCTCAGCAGGTAAGCCATCAGCTCCCGCGGCTTTGTTATTTTTAAGCCGAGCTATAGCTGTCAGAACTTCATCATAGTCGGGCAGCGGAACCTCGACGCTGTCATCCGCAATTGGGGTTTCCGGAATATCATCTCTATTGGCGGGATTGTTGTCAGCGTCGCCATTTAGAAGCTTAGAGAAATGTTCCCTCCATAACGTCAGTGTACTCTGGACATCTGTCACTAGATTCCCGTTTTCATCCTTGCAGGAAGAGGCCCCGGTTTTAAAACCATCGGCAAGGCGTCTTATTTTTTCGAACAATTTTCGGGCCTCATTCCTGTCACCATACATCTCAATCTTCTCCTGCTCGCGCTTTTCTGCCTCTCTTTTTTTCCGCCTGAAAATATGTCTCTCTTCCCTCCTCTTTTCTTTGTATCGCTCCTTAGCAGCGCGCGTTACAACCGACTGCAGGGTGGCTTTGTAGGCGGCGTCTTTCTCTGCAGTGGCGTCGCGACACTCCTGGTCGTACCACTGGTTTCGGCAAGGGCGTTGGTAGCCAATCACCTCTTCAGCAGCCGCACGCATGGAGTTGGAAATGTGTGTCCACTGCGCGCATATATCATCGATTGGAGGAGTGCTTTGAAGCAGGAGTGAGAGTCGAGTGGCGAAAGCATCGGCTGTCTGTTTCGATTGCAGCTTGTCGACGTCTAGCTTTCTCTGTGTAGGGTTGCGTGTATTTTTAGCTGCGCACAGACGTGTACGGATCTTGGCTGCAACAAGATAGTGATCCGAGTCAATGTTTGCACCACGGATCGTGCGTACATCCAATACACTGGAAGAGTGCCTTCCGTCGATCAAAACGTGATCAATTTGATTTTTTGTTTTTTGATCAGGGGACATCCAGGTGGCTTTATGAATATTGAGATGCTTGAATCTAGTGCTACTTACGACCATGTTTCGTGCTGCGGCGAAGTCAATCAGCCTCATTCCGTTATCGGAGGTGTTGTCGTGGAGGCTGAACTTTCCAACTGTTGGACCAAAAATATTTTCCTTGCCCACCTTAGCGTTGAAGTCACCAAGCACGATTTTTACGTCGTGGCGGGGGCAGCGCTCGTAAGCATTTTCAAGGCGCTCATAGAAAATTTCCTTGATCTCATCGTCCTTATCTTCTGTCGGAGCGTGCGCACATATTAGGCTGATATTGAAGAATCTAACCTTGATGTTCGAAGTCGTTCGTTCACAGGTGTGAATCGCAGGACGTGGGGCCGTAGTCTCTTGCCAACTACAAATCCGCATCCAAACTCGTGCTTCTCCGCATGGCCGCTGTAGTAGATATCACAGGGTGCATGCCGAATGCAACCCTGTCCCTTCCATCGCATTTCTTGGATAGCAGTGATATCAGCTTTGTATCTTTCCAAGACATCAGCCAGTTGGATAGATGCACCTTCCCAATTAAGGGTTCGGACATTCCAGTAGCTCGTTCTTGTAACTCATAACGATCGCAGTTACCGATCCATGTTACCGCTTTGACGTCACTCTGACGTAATTCTCACCTACACTGTTTGTGTAATAATCTGAATCGATTTCTGTTCTATTCGTTTGTTCCAAATCGATAAGTTGTCACATGTTCCGATTTCACTTCAATAGAATCTTTAAAAAAAGTGTTTGTGTAAGAAAAGTGAATCGATAAAACTTCATGTTTTTCTCACTCACTCTGCGGCAAGTGAGAATTCTACCGATCTACCGAATTAATATTCTTAAACGGGTATTTTCGCTTAAGTTAAATTTTTTGATTGGAATACTCTGTTTCTAATACTGTTTTTGTTTTAAAACGTTTTAACTTTCAACGTAATGCAGAATATTTGTTAGAGCAATGCAAAAGAACCCGGTTGCAAATATTTGCTAAGTTTTTTATTATTTTCAAATTATTTACAATCATAATAGTTGATTATTTCCGCAAATATTATAACACATATAAAAAATCAAATAATCACTTTTTAATAACAAGACCATCACCTTTTTATTATAAAATTTAGCGCACATATAAAAAATAAATGCAAGTAGACAGCTGCTTGCCATTTGAATCAATTTCGCAACGTTTCTTCTCGATTTGTGTTCTTTTTTATCACGGACCGAATTTTTACCGATTTCAACTTACACAAACATTAGTTATCACGAAATCGGTAACTAGGGATCGTTAACGCGTGACGTCACACAAATCGGTAACTTGCCGATTTTGTTACAGGAACAGGCTACAGGTGCATATCCGTAAATCATTATCAGTTTTTCGTTTGCGGTAGTCGTCATCAGATTTGGGGATCATTTTTCTTCTATTCTTATATGTTTTCATTGAAATTGGCTTTTACGGGTGGGCTTCAAACCCGACGCACAACCTATTTTAAGCCTAGGGAGGCCCGCCGCTCAGATTAGCCGCCAAACTAACGGTTGTCAGTTTTGACGTTGCCCAGGAAACACCACGTGGAGGTTTGAGTCGACTTGAGGCGATTTCACAAAGATTATGCTGGCCTCGCCAGGTTGAGACAGTCAGACATGTTACATTGTTCCATCGCCCCCAGTTTCCCTCATCAATATTACTGGATATAATATCATAAATGAACATTTATGAGTTAATTTTCCTCCTGATTTCTCACTGGGTCTTTAAACCAGTAATAAGCACTGAGCATTATAAGAGAGTAAATCAGATTTATAAATAGTGCAATAAAGCATGTACTTGGTAGCTAGTTTTTGAACCTTTTCTAGCCTTGACAAATGAAAATATAGGGGTCTTTAAATTCTTGGAATAAAGGCAAGCAGTGAATAAACTTTAGGTAGCAAAAAATGTAGATGCTCAGCAAAGGTAACTTTTGAATCAAAGATGATACCCAGATCCCGGATTGTATTTACTTTTTGAAGTGGGATATCGGAAATTGAATAATGAGGTAATGTCCTGATTAATAGATTTGCTGAAAGATATATGATAACATTTACTAGTGTTCAGCGGTAGTCCATTACAGATGATTCGTACAAAAATATTGTCAAGTCTTCTTGCAGTAATGCCGCACCAGCGAAACAGTTTGTCTTTGCGAATATTTTCAGGTCATAGCATAAATAAGATAACTAGCAAAATGAAAATAATGTGTAATAACATTGATAAAAAGCACAAAGGCAAAGGCCCATTTAAATTCAATAATTTTGTGGGAAAATAATTTTTTTTGGACTTTTTAATCGGACAAAAGGAATGAAAACAAAATAATAAATAAATAAATTTTTTGTAAATTGCCATTTTGTTGGATTTAGCGAGTTGGTTCGAACGTTAGAGACGATATGTTGTTTAAATTTTTAAAAAACACCTTTGTTATTATGATTTTATATCCTTTTCTAACGCATAGTTTATTTGTGATAGAATACATATAGGCATCTCACTCGCACTGGCTTATACCAGTGGAAATTACCAGTAAACTAACCGAGTACTACCTTGGACTAGCTATTTTACTACTTATTTTTGTTAGTTAACCCAGTTATAGCTACCATAGAAATAACCAGTAAATTAAACAAATATTAATGTTAGTTTAACCAGTTATAGCTACCATGGAAATAACCAGTAAATTCTGAAACCAGTACTGCCATTGAAATGATTAGAAAATTCTATTTAAATTTTTTTTGTTTAATTTTAAAGTATGTTTTTATTCTCGGGTTTTTTTTAATTGAATAATGTTTCTGCTTATGTCTATTGTGGCTTAATTTAAGCGCTTTTTTATGGATTTTTCGAAGCTAATTCTTCCTTCCAATTTAAAAATATCTAAAATAAATAAAAAAATATGTAAGGAACATATTAAAAAATTGAAAAGGCCATACATACCAAACAAATTTACTTAGAGCTTAAGTTTCTGGAGCGCTTTTTTACCACATCTACCGTCCAAAAAGATTCGCTTGAAAATGGAGTCTATATCTCCGTCGGCTCCTTTTAGTCTGTAAAAATATGTCGTCTGCAGTAAAAGGAATGCATAATGAAGAATTTAAATTACATATTAACATTATGAAAACTTATTTTCTATTACCGTTGCTTCAGAGTATTCATTTGTTTTTAACTTTTCCTCAACATCGAAAGCTGCATCTACTGATAACAGTGGCAAGGTGGTAGCAATTGCAATTTGAAGTTCATCTTCTACCTTCCCTCTCAGGATACGAACTGTATGTAAAACTTCACTTGTCATCACTTTTGTCTCTCTGATAGAGTGGTTTAGTGCCATTATTAAATCTTTCTTTTCACTACTTATTAAATTTTCAAGAGTCTTTTTATTCATTTTAAATATTATGCAAAATTTTGTTCGGTTGAAATTCACAATATCAAATTTCTGTTGGGGGGCACACATACGGAATCCGGAATCCGAATGGAATTCACAATAAGGCTGAATATGATATTCGAACATACACAATAGTCAGCCCAATCGATGCATGTAACTTTGGTTTAAATTCTCGAAATAGAAGTGAAGATATTGAGACTGAAAGTTAACCGCACAATCGATGCATTCAGGTCGGAAGGGGTTAAAGAAAATTTCTTTCAGAAAAGTTAAACATCAAAATTTGTTTATCAAACAAGCAGTTTTTTAAATAAAATTCAATAATAGATTTAAAAAAAACTTCCTTTATTTTTAAAACAAATAGTATTGCTCAATAAATACTATGTGTCAATGTAGTATAAACTACTTCTAGACTCCTCTAAAGTCCTCTAGTTCTAAAAACTCATATAAGTAAAAAATCTAAAGCTTTCAAAATTAAATCCAAATTATGTTTAAAAGGCAACTAAAAGATTTTTGACATTTTTCAGAGCTTCTGGTCTGACCAACATAATGGTGAATACCATCGATTCCTATCAGGGCCTAGAAAAGGATGTTATTGTCATCTCGAATGCGCGCACTCGCGGCATTGGTTTCTTATCCAACTATCAGCGTTTAAATGTCGCCCTCACCAGACCGAAGAAGTGTCTTATTCTCTGCGGAAATTTCAAGAATTTAGAGGTAAGTCAAAAACAACGCATTTACATTCTTTAACGACTATTCAATTGCTTTTTATCTCTTTTAAATAGTCTGTTCCATCTTGGCGTAGTTTACTTAATAATGCACGAGAACGTAAAGTGTATCATGAAGTTAGTGCCGAATGTGCCCAAGATATTCATCGCAACGTTATTGAAAAAATTAAAATAAAGCAGTAACTGAAATTTCATTATGATCAAAGCTGTGCAACAAATTACTTATAATTATACTCATGTTATAAATTGAGATTTTTTTTACCAACACCTGCTATGGTGTTATTATTATTAATCTATAATTTAACTTTTGCTTAAAACTAATTAATGCCTTAAAACTTTGAGCTTATAAGTCAGTTTCATTAAAAAACTTATGAAGTTTGTTAATTTAATATTTCCTCAACAGTGGCACTTTTCGTAAAAGTTACTTTGAATGCCAAAAATGAATTCAAGTCTTCTAATGAATAAATTTAAGGTATTTTTTTATACAAAAGCTGTAAAGCTTAAAATATTGGTCGAATAATATATAAAAAAGAATTAAAATATAAACGTTATATTTTTGTGTTACATTTATTTAAATTCAATTACACAATGACTTTAATTTTACTATTAAATATGTTATGCATCATGTTTTCTTAAAATATTTTCATTTCATAATAAATATATTTCTTCGCTAAATACACATATTCCATTAACTTAGCATTATATTGTATAAGTAACAATTTTTGTATTTGGCTTCGTTGCGGAACCATTTTTTTTCAAAAAATCCAGCTGGAAAAGCTTTTTTGTTTATCAAATTCATTATTCTTTAACACTCACAAATGCTGATTTCGTGCATGTAAGCTAGTATCAGGAATTGAGGATGGTAGAAGTATGAACGTTTCAAGTTAATTGGATTAAATATACTCTATTTTGTTCTTTTTAACAATAATCCAAGCATATTGGAATTTAATCCAATAAACTACGTCATTCTTCAATAAAAGTTAAGATACAAAAATATCTTGTTTGTTTATTTTAGGGAAATACTTAACAATTCAGCTTATTTATAACTTATTAAAATTTTTGTAGAAATATTTTGACAAAAAGTTTTTGCAGTTAGTTGCGGTTTGCTGTATATATTTGTCATGTTCTCGCTCTGATAGTAAACTCTCAAACAAATAACTAAACAATCTTTACAATTCGACTAACACGTTCGCATTTCTTTATCGTGACTTAATTTCTTAATCGAATACAGTTATTTATATGATAAAAAGAGGAACGACATTCTTTTATTGCACAACAGCGTTAATTGTTTGTCAAATTAGGAACCACCACTTGAACTCAAAATCAAAATCGTTACAAGATATACGTATAAAAAAGATAAGAAAATGTTAAAACAAAACAATAAAATTGCACATAAACACGATTATCGTAAACATAACACAGTGAGACAGTTAAAATGTATTTTGGAAACCGCTGCTTGCTTCTAGTAGAGGACCAATCCCAAAAACGTAAAGATTCTTGTAAAAAATTATTCCCGATTCCTCCTGATCAAGCACTCTTCTCATATTTATTTTACAGAAATTTAAATTTTTGTTTCAATCACGAAACATATTCTCCCGGAAGATGTAAAGAGAGTTTCCGGCTTTAAGCAGGCAGTAGAACGTGACTTCAGAAAACTAAGCAAGATTAGGATAGAGTTGAAAATAACACCCCAAAATCGTACTAGTTGTCGCGTAGGCGTCGTCGAAGTCCCATGTCCCTCTAGAGTCGAAAGAAAACAAAGAAGAATAATATTCTTCTTCAGTTAACAAGTCATTTGTGTGACTATTTAATTGTTTTCTTTAAGTTAATTTGTATTTTCAAAAACACTGCTGCAAAGATTTTTAACATATAAAAAAATATATGTGTACCCAAAACTTATAAGGTCAAGTAAAGTAAATCTGCATATCTAAATTTTTCCAGAACATGAAGATTATTTTTAAAGATAACTCGAATTTTCATACAAATATTTTGATAAAAATAATTTTTATTTCTGATAGGGAAAATATCGATCAATGATCATTTTTGTATCTGATCAATAACCGATATAATAATAATTGCTTTAAAGTAATACAAGTTATCTTAAAAATCATGAAAAAATCATATCAAAAAATGGAATCTCTAGTTCTCTTAGCTCACATAACTATATTTAAAAGTTATGTAATTACAACAACTTTATATTCATGATCTTTTAATCTGAAAATTCAAAAATAATCCTTTTCTGTCCTTGGTTTTAAGTCTTTCAGAGCCACTTTTAGTACGGTGGTGCCGAACATTCCAAATTGGGCTGATGGTAAATTTTAGACCTAAATAAGCTATATAAACATTTTCAAAGTCATATTACATTCCTAATAGAGCCTACAAAAAAAAATTTAAAAATTCGAGCTCTCAAAATATCAAAATATTTTTAAATTAAAAGTCTGAGTAATTCTTATTTTTATACTTGGACATTTGATAAACTTGTCTTAAAAAAATTCTCGGAAATATTTAAACAAGGCAGCAAACACGGACATGTGTTCACTATGTAATGTGAAGGAGGACGACAACCATTTGATTTTTACATGTAATCGCTTTACAAATATTCGCAATAATTACAATTTCCATGTAAATTATAACAATCTGGAGGAGCTGCTGATTGCAAGGAACATGTTGGACTATAAAAGTATTGTCAATTTTATTCATGAAGCTGAAATATAGATGTATTTTTAACTTCTGCATTTAATCATCCCTGCTTGGATTTGTGCTTAATCACTTTGTTTTTTCTACAATCAACCTTTTATTCTTTTTGCTATCTACATTCAACATGCAACTTTTTCATTTACCTCATTCAACATTTGACTTTTCATTTATTCAAGACAACATTCAACATTTAGTTTTTCTGATATTCATCTTGCCTTATTATTGGAGTAATAATATGCAAGATAATAAGCTGCTGTGAATATATCTATCTTTGAAACAATTGGTGATGGCGTTATAATTCATTGAATTGGCCAATAAAGCTCTATTCTCTTATTAGAGGGCTAGAGTAACTTCAAATCAAAAAAAAAAATAAAATATTAAAAAATATATATTTTAATTTGATCTTTTGAAGTCCGGTGTCGGAATAAATTGCGATAACAATCAATTTACTAATTTACTAATTTTAAAAAATTAGTTAATTCAGCCCTCAAACGGTTTTAGCCCGAGCTTCTACCAATTAGTTATGTTGCGCGTGTTATTAAATATTTGAACACAAATGATTGAGAACTAGACCTGCAAGTTTTATGCCGACTCCGGACATATTATGTTCTCAAAATGTTTTACATGGCAGTTTCTACTCTCTGAGGTTTGTCTTTGTTTGCAGAGAGGTGGAGAAATTCAAATTAAATTAAAAAATAATCTGTCTGAGCTGTGAATTGGACCCGGACTACCGCAGTTTCTTAGCACACAGTTTCTCTACCCAGTAAGCTGCGGCTATCACATCGTCTCCGTTATTTACCACATTTCAGTCTGTTATTTAATATTTACTGTTGTAAATCAGTAAACATTCGAAGTCTGAAGAAAAATTCGGACTTTCTAAAAAGAAAATTGATATGCAGTTTTATTTTACTTAACCACTTGTCTTGAAGGTACATATATTGATTTTTTTAGTATTGGAAAAATATTCAATATGTAACACGGTGTCAGAAATAAATGAGTTGTAAATATTTATACTTAATAAAAAACAGAACAGTGTCGTGTTGGGAAATTTGTAATGTTTTAATGATTCGCTGATCTGCCTATATAGTGGTTTTTTATAGTTAATTTTCTTAAGACAAATTAGACTATAAAAATGTTCTAATTGCCATTTGACAACTATCAGTTGGTTGATCCGACTCCCTTTAGAGCTATTACTTAAAGTGATATTTAGCTTTGGAATTGACTTAGGTTTATAAATTCTATTTTGAAAAACAATAACACATAGGAGGTTGAATTTTGTTTACACATAATACACTAAAAAACAATATTCTAAAATATTTTGTTTTAATGAATATTTTTCTCGCTAGGTGACGTTTTCAAGAAGAAAAATATATCTCTGCTTCTACGCAACCGATTTAATCGTAGTTAGTCTTAATTTCATCGCTAAGCCAATCACTAAAACATACTCTAGGATTTTTCATTTGACCGAAATATGAACCCACCAGTGTTTTTAACTATTAAAATATCGAGTTTTATTTTTTAACCAAGTGGTTTTATCCTAGATTAAGTTATGTCCTTAGACTATAAAATGCGTATGATAAAGTCTTCTAGAGGAAAAAATATCCGTTAAAAATTTAACATTTAGTTTTACATGTACAAAAATTTTCAAGTGACTATGTATTATAGTTTTTTCATAATAAATATTAAAACTTAATTCTATTTTTAAAATTCTAACGCTACATATCACCTTAAGTTTTACCACTTACGTTACATTTATAATGGTAAAAGGAACAAGCTAGCACTAGGAAACAGAATTAAAAATCAAAAACGTTCCCATTCCTTGTGGTCACTTGCCATACCAGGACGTGGCCTTTCATTAGCTACGTGCCTAGTATATTGAAGTGTATTTTGAACAAAAAATTTTACCGATTTCTCAATACATTCGCTCTTAGATATATTTTGCTCTCGCTATATTTTGCACTTAAATTAAGTAAACTGGTGCATTGATTTTTTGGACATATATATATATATATATATTTGTTTCTTTTCCAACATTTTAGAGATAGCTCGGATGTCGGCTAACGATTTGTTATTTGTTTTTTTTTATCAATGAATGAAATGTTTGCAATATTTTTAGATAACAGTATTTTAGGAAATTGAAAGACTTATTACTAAAATGCAAAAATCTTGTTTGACATTCATCATTTGCGAAAACCTACATAAATTTTGTTTTGTATTTTGAAAGTTTTTCACGATTCACATGACCAGAAAGTTCAGCAATTATTTAACTAAATTCGAATTAATACAAATATATAAAATACAATTTATATTATATAATGGAATAGTTTTTAGTTCAGTAAAACACAACAAATATCCATATTTTTCTGATTTTCTAATTATGTGAAGATTGACTAACTTAACTAAACTAAACTAAAAAGAAAACAACACTAAACTAAAACGAAAAATTTAACAGTAATTAAGAAAATAGTTTTAGATTGTTTATAATCAGCATGCTTGGATGCGTCCTTTGCCTAAAATAATTCTTTTTTTATATTAAATTTAGTTAAGAATGTCGAGATTTCTTTTGAGTGCTGTGAAAATTTGCAACTGTTGTTCGGGTTTTAAATTGTATATCTGTAAAAATGGAAAATATAGAAAACAAAGCTCATGGATAAAGATAAGGTAAGGCATACTTGTGTCAACAACTTGGCTGGCGATGGAGTTCTTATAAAACTGGAAATATAAACATTCACAAAAGTAGCCATTAAAAACTGACAATCAAAACGGTCCATTATGCCACCATGACCAGGAATCATATCTCCAAAGTCCTAAAAACCAAAAAGAAAATAGTTTTTTACAACCAAAAATTATTAATTTAGTTTACCTTTATTTTGAATGCACGTTTAAAGCCCGAAGCAAAGAATCCACCAAAAGGACCAATAATTGAGCTGAATAAGCTCAGTGAAATTGAGTGCCATACAAATGGATAAATGCTGATAGATTTACCGATACCAAACTGTGAATTAAATAGCATAGACGTAAGTCCTGCCCAGAAAATCATATTTCTGTAACTCACCACTCCAAGGCTATACTCTTGAGGAGTAAACAAATAGCTTGGTACACATTCCATTGTCATGCGTCCCAAAGCCTCAGAGTATTGTATGGGACATACAAAGTATTGAAACCGACATATTATATAGGAAAAAAGTATACCAAAGGCTACTGTAGCAAAACCACCGCCTATAAAACCTTCCCAAGTTTTCTTTGGGCTTAACTTGATCAACGGTGTTTTGCCAAAGAAAAATCCAAACATGTAGGCCATAACATCATTGCAGACAATCATGGAGACTGGAACAATGAACCAAACCAAACCTGCAAGCAAATAAAAATATGTATGTAGTCAACTTAATATAAACTAAATATGCTTCATTATAATTACCTTCAAAAATATTTTGTATTATCAGATAGCTCTGTGTGACAACAATTAGCAGGGAAACGTGTGTCCAAGCAAATAGACTAAATTGCTTCATGTAATACTTTTTAACCAATGACAAAACGAACCAAACAAAACCAATGCAATACAAAGCAAAGGACAAAAAGCGATGATAGGTAACCAAAAACTTCAGATATTCCTGCAAGTAAAAATATGGTAAACAATAAATGTGACAAAATGTGTTTTTTTTTTTGTGCTGTGACATACCACGCGATTAATGACTACGCCAAAGTAATCAACCAGATTTTCACCATAGAAGAAATAATTGGATGTTAGCAAAAAATACCAGGAGAGACTGCGAAACCAGGGCAATCCATGAATGCGATACACTTGATAGCCAATTGAAATAATTTCTTCAAAACATTTAACTTGCACTAACAGAGTCTTAAATGAAAAATTAAAACTGCAATTGAACAAGAAAATGTTTTGTTTAAAGATTTAGTGCAAACATACCGTTATCATCAATGCCAATGGACCGCCATAAATAATCAATGCAAATCCACAAATCATTATCCAAGTGAAAATACCGCGAATCACCCAATTTTTCCATCTACAAAGTAAAGGTAAACAAATAATTTAATACTATTTTATTTTTTTGCTGGATAATGACATCGTCCACCTGTTCTTTGTTTAAACATTTCAAGCGTCGCCGCGAATAACGTTGTAAGCGACAAACGAATCAAACATGTTTTTTTTTTGCTTACTACCGTTAAAAATGCTCTGACTTGGATTTGGATATTTTTCGTTCATTTACAGGAAAATTTCTTTACAACTCTTAACACTCTTTATTTACAACCAATAACCAATAAAGAGAAAATTGAGATCAAATGGTTTTAAATGCGCCATTCAAATCGTTTTTTTCAATTTCGGAAAACATATAATTTTGTCGCTTACAACGTTATTCGCGGCGACGCTTCATTTATATATTTATAAACATTTTTCAGTAGGTGTCAAAAACAAGCAATTGCTTTTAATTGGCCAGAATTGAGGTCAATGTAACTGTTTCAACCATATCATGAATAATTTTTCACGCGAAATCGAAAAAGGTTGTTTTCATTTTTAAGATAAAGCTATTTTAATGCGAATTTGTTCATCAACGGCTTATCAACAAATTTGCATTAAAAATTTCCAAAATGTTCTTGAGCTTTATCTTTAAAATGAAAACTCCCTTTTCCGATTCTGCGTGAAAAATTATTCATGATGGTGCTGAATATTAAATGCAGTTGTAATTCTATACCGTAAGCTTACCGATCTGGCAAATCTTTCAATGCCGAATCCAAGATTTCCGGTGTTTTGTCTGTGCCTTGTGGCAAATTTTTGGACAACTCTTCCACGAATTTTTCTTCCGGCAATTTTTCTTCCTCGGAATCGATCTGAAATAATAAAATTTAATAATAGAATAATCTAAATAATATACCGCTAGTATTTAACTAACTATATTCGGGATCGGGCCGATTGCTTCAATGTCAAAATCTTGAAACAACCACAATCTTGAAAAAAAGCAATCTTGAAATAAAAAATTTTTCAAAAAAATCTTAAAAATCTTCAAAAAAAGTCTAGAAAACAAAAAAAAAATGTATAAATCTTAAAAAAAAAACTTTTAAAAATCTTAAAATTTTAAAAAATTCTGTTATTTCGAATAAAATGTAAAATTTCGAGAAAAAAAACGGAAAAAGTGTCAAATTTCGAAAACAACAATGTCAAATTTTGGCAAAAGTATACATTTTTTAATAATCATAAATATTCATTTTGAATTTATTTAAATTAAATTATCTTATGTTTTATTAACATGTTTTTTTAATCTTATTTTTTCATAACATACTTACTTATTAGTAAATTTTTCATTTATTTTAATATTATCTTTTCATAAAATTAAAACTTTTAACTTACCCTAGGGAAATTTTTTAAGCCATTCCCATAAAAAAAGTCTAATTTTTGACTTTGTTCCCGGTTATTGACGGCAATTTTTATGCGTTCTTATTTTTAACGTATTTATTGTTATGTATGTGATTTTTAATTTTTGGTAGATTTAATTTTTGGCGCACTGAGTAGTGCGTAATCTTTTATATGGGTATTTCCATCGTAACTCACGCGACATGCGTACGACTTAAAGCTTCGTTTTCTCAGAAGTTTATGTTATTAATGTAAAAAAATTTCTTATGAACATATGTCTTACAAGGCATAGTAATGGTATGATCTACCAAATTTATCTCATTTCCACGTAGGTCCTTCGGGTGGACAATGGCCGCAAACCAGTTAAAATGAGTATAGTGTTCGGATTGCTTTTGAACTCAGGATTGTTATTTCGAGTACCTTAAATTATTGATCACTATTATTTTAACTCGATGTTGCTTATTTAAATAGATTCAAATATACTTAAATACGCGTTTTATATATATATTCAATTTTTAAATTCCGCTGAAAAGCCAATTAATGTGCTTAGTGGAAAATCCTAATTGCCAATAGGGGGTATGTTTTAGTACGTAGGTGCATTCCGTCTGTCCCGGCTGATCCGGGCAGGATCTAGAATGTAAATCGTGCATGCGTACTGGACGGGTATACGTATCTTTGGAAGATTTCATACCTCCGGGCGAATAAAAAAAAAATTTCGTTCCTGTAACTAATTAACCCATTTCCAGCTATTGGTGCATTTTTGCACCAGTAACCTTAGAATTTTCTCCAGTGGCCCTATTCTGTAACTGTGAGTTTTGAAGTGTACATGGGCTGTCATAAGAACTCACTGGTTTTAAGTCGGGAGTTAAGTTAGAAAAAGTGTTCACGTTAAAACTCACAGTTACAAAACAGGGGCCCAGGTGAGCGCGAAAGTGATATTACCTGCCACTGTAGGGATTATGTTGGTATGGACCTTTAACAATATACATTGTTTTTGATTCGAGTCGATTCGGTCGTTTACTTGGATTTTACGCCCACGGCACGTCACAATCTTTGGGTTTTTTTTTTTGATTTTTTAAAATTCCGGAAAAATTTCAAATCGCAATATCGATAATTGCTTTTCAATAGTAACTATTATAAGTTTTAAATTTTATCTTAAAATAAATTTAGAGCCCGTTTGCTGTTTCAAAATGGGTAGATACGGCTGTAAAGATATATGATGCAGCTAGTGGTGCAAAAATACATCAGTCCGCCCAGCCCTTACTTGTGGAGGTAAAAATTTTAAATTTTGCCAGATAAAGTTTAAGGCCATATATAGACTCTGGACGAAGTTTCATAGATTTTGAACCGGTAGTTAAGGAGCCGCCGGAAATGGGTTAAGAGTGTAGTGTAATGGGAAAACAGTGAAGTTTCATAATAAACCCACTCTACCTATGGACTTTGCTTATTTGAAAATATATTGAGTTTCCAAAAAATATTTGCCGTAACTCACGCGACATAACCCACACGACAAAATTTTTTTAAATTTAACTTGGATGATTAAGTAATTAGGTAGTAAAGTAATTATGTAATTTAGTACTTAACAAACAAATTTAATATATTGTCCTCTTCTTGCCTCAATCATTTTTCTATTATCTTTAGCCAATGCCTTCCATTTTTACTAAAACAAAAAGTTGACGAAACATTTAATAAACATTTACGAAAAAGGTAACTAAATTTTTGAAACAGTGCAGACGATTTGATCATCATTAATGAATTTATGTAGAAATTTCTTAAATTAATAAAATTAAAATGTTTTTCTTAATAATATCATAAAATAAAATGTTTTTAATAAGTTTTAAGTTTTTGGTCACGGTAGACTTTTTTCTGGAAATGCCCATATAAAATACACGCTAAAAACATACAAGCGAGCAAATGTTTATTATGCCTGCATGCTTTGCATAGTTTTTATGAAAAGGAATTTAAAAAGGTTTATAACGTGTTCTTAAACAGCGTAGCCGGTGTTGGATTTGAGGGAGACCTACTACAGATAAAATTATTTGACTTTGCAAGGAATGTTAAAAACAAGCTTGATATGATAATTTTTGAACTTTTCACGAATTTTATTTCCTAAACTACTTGTGAGCGTGTTTTCCAAATACATACAATTAAAATATTAAAAAAATTAAAGTTTTTTCTAAATGACCTCTATATTTATTATGTTGACTTTATATGATTTAAATACAAATTCTAAATGTTTGATAGTTTAAATCATACTTGATTTTAAATACAAATTCTAGTTGTTTGACAGTTTAAAATCGTTTATCGAGCTTAAGGTCAAAGTTAGAACAATTAATTGTTCTAACGAATTTTTCTAAAGAAACAACAACCACAACAAAGTTTTTCAATATGAAAGGAAAAAAAACCACTAGCAAATTGATTTTATTGTACAATTTCTGCGTGCTAAACGCGTCATCAGAAATCTTTGTGATTGCCCGTGCAAGTGCGTAGACGCACTGCACCATCGGGGCGATGAGATTTTGAAGCTTCAATTTCTCATTTTTCTCAATTTCTCAGAAACTAAAGTAAAACAGAAATACAACAACAAATGTGGCATTATGAAATTAAGGGGAAAAAAATGAGAAATTGAAGCTTCAAAATCTCATCGCCCCGATGGTGCAGTGCGTCTACGCACTTGCACGGGCAATCACAAAGATTTCTGATGACGCGTTTAGCACGCAGAAATTGTACAATAAAATCAATTTGCTAGTGGTTTTTTTTCCTTTCATATTGAAAAACTTTGTTGTGGTTGTTGTTTCTTTAGAAAAATTCGTTAGAACAATTAATTGTTCTAACTTTGACCTTAAGCTCGATAAACGATTTTAAACTGTCAAACAACTAGAATTTGTATTTAAAATCAAGTATGATTTAAACTATCAAACATTTAGAATTTGTATTTAAATCATATAAAGTCAACATATTAAAAAAATTTTTAGTGTGGACCCTAAAGTAGAAATGATTCCTTTATTTATTAAATTTCGCACCTATTCGAAATTTGACACTTTAACATTTTTTAAAATTTGACAATTTTTTGCAATATTTGAAATTTCAAACTTATTTGCAATATTTGAAATTTGAAACTTATTAAAAATTTTTAATATTTTTTTTTAATTTTACATTTTTCGAAGAATGACATTTTTAAACATTTTTGAAATTATTTTCACTTTTCGAAATAGTGTAAAATTTTCAATACAGAATTAAAGAATATATTCTATGCGTAAGTTTTTGAAGATTTTGAGTTTCAAGTTTTTTTTTTAAAATTTTTTTTAGATTTTGTTTTTAAGATTTTGAAATTCTGCGAAACGAAACAAAGGTTTTGAATGAATATGTTGAATTTGAAATTTTGCAATCGCTTGTTTTTATTTTTTTGTGATAAAATAATTTGTCAAAAATGTTCACTTCCGATCTTGCCTTTAAATAAAAAAGTTTATTTTAATTATTTCTTAAACAAATTATTTTAATGTCACTATATACCAGGGGTCGGCCCGTGTGAGGTCAAGAGCCACATTAAGATTTTCTTTAAAATAAAGCCCTGATTTTCAGACAACCAGAGTTATTTACGACTGCTTACTTACGAGGAAATTAGTAGTAACTTGATATTTTATAATAAAACAAACAGTATACCTGAGCCAAAAGGAAAAAGCAGTTCTCTGGCATCGACGCCTTAATCATATTGATCAAAACAGAATGAACACTGTTATTAAAAAAAAATATGATTCCGTGTTCAAATAAAAAATCAGAAAAGATTGTTTTCTGTGACACATTTGATGAACGAAGAAAATGTTAAATTTATTTTGGATTCGCTGAAGATGAAGCGTTGAAGTCTCTCCGCCAACTGAATAAGAGAACTTCGTGCGTGTGATCGTGTCAGTGTAATGTTCGAATTGGAACTCGAGTACGCGAACTATGAAATGGAGACAGACCACTGATTTAAAAGATAAAATTTGCTAAAGTTAAAAAATTTTCATTTTGTATGCATTTTAATTATGTTAAGTATTTAAAGTATGTATATGAAAATATTCATATCTTTTATATGTAAAAGTAGTTTAATGTTTACTTATTATAAGGTTAAACATGATCTTTGAAATTGTGATTTTTTAATAGATTTTTAATAAAAATAAGAAAAAATATTTGAGTCCAAAGTAAAATTGTGCTCAATCTTTTTTTGATACAACACAAGTCAGAGTAAAATGACACCTGGAACGAAAACAATTTGACTTCTGTTTGATTTTCTCCACAATGATTTTCTTGATCAAATATAAGTTTTAAGTATTTAATTTTGTTCACGAATATAAGGCGCTGACATCAGCAATGTTTAGAACGGCGATATTAAGGCCCAAAATTGGCCAAGGATTCGATTATCTATCTAAGGAACATATAGAAAAGAGTAATGGTACAAATTCAAAGGAATTCAAGTTGACCCAACTATATCCTATTAGCCTGAGAGCATTAACTAGGAGGAAGTTAGATCTATGTGGTTGAATTGAATTGAATTGTTTCCACCGAAACAGATGTGGAACGAAGCCGCAATTGGTGTAACATATACACTCAATCGTAGCCTAGCAAAATTATAAGAAAATTCGATAATGGCAGCCGAGTTGTGGTTTGGAAGTAAACTAGATTTAGAGAAGTTGCAACTGTTTCGATATAAAGTGTTTGACTGGATTTCAGCCGCATGTGGAGACCGTGCAAGGCACCTGGGAGCGAGCTCATCAGGAGAGCGATAGTAAATTGTATTTAAAAATATTGGAGTTATTTGAAGACCTTGAACGTGTAAGAAAACATATTTATAGTTTATGCAAAGAAAGTTGTAAGCATTTTTCATAAGGCGCAAACTGTAATTAAATTAATTTTGTATTTAATTGAAAAAGCGCTCAAAAAATGTGAAGTAGTTCTTTTTGATATTAAAAAGTTAAAAAAAAATTTAAAGAAGTATTCACAAGTGACTTTTTATTATAATTCTAAAGGCGCGCACAAATCATGAAAAATAAATAGACTCATCTCATTTAAATACTTTATATAAGATAATATTAATTTATAAATCTAAATATTTTAAAGAAAAACTGTTTTCAATGTCATGTGTTGCATAGCTGCATGGTTTGTTCTAAAAATATTGGTGAAAAGTCATAATATTGTTCGAGTCATCGAGGTTCAATATTATTTAAGCTAACTGTTGTGAAAAATTTTTAGCCAAATGCTGTCATTGCATATATAACTGTATTAACAAGTCCTGTATCGGTTCCATCAGCTGAAATAAGTTCTTCCTTATTTACATTAAAGATAATTTAAAATAATCTTCGAAATTCGATAAAACAAGAGTGATAAACGGCTTAGCCACATCGATTCAATATGAAATTGCAAATTCTATTCAATATGATGAAATTATCGATTTGCATCTTCAAAAACACGAAAAGATGGCTTCTACTAAATACAGCAACATTTAAGACATAACATATCCATATTATTCATCGAATAAAAACAAAACAATCTGAATATACAAAATTTTCATTTCGTACAAAAATGTGTTTTTGTTTTTTTAACAATCTTTAGGGTATTACAATTATTGGGGCGCATGATCGAATTCCAACGGAGGTACCTAAAGCTCATGAACAGGCGCTGGCTGCAAGAGATGTTAAATTTTACTAAACAGAAATCCCATTTCAGCATGTAACTAAATGACTCAGCTAAAAATAATTCGGAGTTTCAAGTTTCCATAGCAATGATCAAAAGGGGGATGCCGAAATTTTAGTAGCGGATTCCGAAATAAAATATTTTCATATTACGAGATATGAGCAATATTTATAACAGCAATATTAATGCTTAGTATTGCAGCTGACTGTGTACATAAAAACTAAACAATCTTACAAGTTTTGAACTCACTGTGCGACTTTCAATATTGTTATCGTCTTCATAAAGTATCAATACATTTTAAGAAAAGTCTAAATTGTTAAACTATATAGAATAAGGGAAATATCTATAGACAGAGCTAATTCCGGTAAACAGCTTATCAGACAATGAATTCAGAACAATCGCGTTAGTTATATGGCGTGGAGCTATTATCTTTTGTCACGATTTGTCTGCCAATTTAATGTCGTACTTTAAAAATTTATAATAAACATTGGTATTGAAACTTGCTGTTTTTTAGGACGAAAAAAACTAACTGAGCAAATTTAAAAAATTATTTAAGGCTTTTGCATACGATCGAATTTCTCTAGTTACCAGCTGGTTAGAGATATTCAGAGGTGAACAATTTGGCCCTAAGAGTCAATGAAATTGATATAATTTAACAAAATTATTACTAAATTAATATTAATTTAGTGTAGTGAATCATGCTGTTACTTTATTAAAATAATTTTGTAATTTATTATAAGTATTTCTGATAAAGCTAGAATCCGAAATATCGTTTCCTTATATCAATAACTAACAATGCGACAGTCCGTGAAGTGTTGAAAGCATCGTTTCCAGTTCCAAGGCTATCTATCCCCTTGTAGGCATATATGCGCTTCCAGTGTCATTAAATTTTACTTTATTTTGCTTTTTGACCATTCGAATATAATGTACAACAGAGTAAATGAAAATAATTGGATTAGCAACATTAGAAGACCTATTTTTAATTTTGTTTATATTAGTACTTTGATCAGGCGAGCAGCCAATGCTTAGCAGTTGTTTTGTTTTGCTTCCTCTAACGTATTGATGTACAGAAAAAATAAATTTTTTTTTTCTAAATTCCAAACTTACATGATCCGAAGAATCAGCTGCCGAAGAATTACGTTTATCATTTTCTCCCAACTTTGCTCCAGCGGAATCGTCTCCAGACTCATTTTCGGCTTTTCTGCGTCTTACTTCGGCCATGGTTTCTATTGCTTCCTTTTTTTTTTTTTTTTTGAGCAAAAATTAATTTAAGCAACTTTAATTCACTAGTCTTTAATTTTCACAGATAGTTTGGTTGATTTGTTTTTATATTTTTTATCGATATCAATATTTTTTTATCCACTGCGCCGCCTCTGCACTGCAGCAGTTGCTTTGTGGTGGTTGCTTGGAAATTACTGACGGTGCCTCTGTGTTTGGAGCACCTCAGTTCATTTTTTTTGTATCCACACTTTGATGACCCACCAACTCGCTGTTGTGGCTTCTAATTTGTTTTCCTTCCTACTTCGATGGCTTAATTCTATTCGAGTGCTGCGCTCCAACTGATTGTGAGCAATTGAATGCATTTGTTACTTGCATGAATGGAATTTTATTCTATTAATTAAATTATATATTCTTTTTATCGCGCACTGGTTAAACTGTCAAACAAACGAAAATATTTCTAATCAATAATCAGGTGAAATATTCAAAGTAGTTGAATATGTTGAATTCCATTTTACCCATTAATCAGTGTTGCCGTTTTGAGCTACGAATAAACTTTCGTACAAATCCCCAGCTGGACAGCTCCTACGTCTTCACAAACACTACGAAACAAAATTTGGTTTTCAGCAATACATTCATACGTTCTGTTGTAATGTTAAACAAGGAAAGTTATGTATGTTTATATATCTTGCTTTTTTACTGTCAAAAATATTATAAACTAGCAACAAAAATAACAACCAAACAAAATTAGCACACAATCGAAAGGAAGTATGCAAATAATACAAACCAAATAAAACAATTCAACATTTTTTTTTCTTTTCAGAAGACTAAATAGGATTCCAGAAAAACATTTCCATTGTCTGGATTGACTACAATCTCAACTCAAACAACTGCTGCTGTAGCTGGAGCTATTGCTGTTGTAAGGAAATAATTGCAAAACCCATGGATATTATATGCATTGTGTTTGTTTTTGTTCTAATTTTTAAAGCCGTAATATTTTAACCCGTAACCTCAAGGTAATGTATGCATTTCAAAAAATATATAAAAATTGATTCAAAAATTGTCTTTGTAATTTAATTAAACATGTCAGAGTTCTAATCTCTGGGCTAGGGGGTGGTCAGGATATAGCGGCATGGGGGGGAGAAGATTGCAAAGCAGATTTTCTTATTGGTGCGAGCAGTTCAGCTAAACTTTTTTTTTATGGCTAAAACATGTGTGGCAGACAGAGATGCCAGATCACACAGATGAGCGTCTGTCCATATATATAGTATTTTGGTAGAACAAATTTAACGTACAATGTATGGAGAATTTTATATGACTTTAACGTCAAGGTCGCTACGTATATGCCATATATACGGAATATTTAACAGTTAGCTGTCTAGCTGGGTCACGTAACATGCAAAAATCTTGGGAGACTACGATTTCTGGGGCGCCTCGATTTGGTAATGGATTGATGAAGAACTTTAAAAAAAGTAAGAATGGCCGAAGTTTGGGGGTGATTACGATTTCCGTGATCCCTCGATTTGAGTATGCAGTTTGAAGTACTCTTTTAGAAAATAAGATACACCGAAGGACTTATCGATATATCGATTTTTCAAAAAATGTTTACTTAACGGAACCAATATTTAAATTCGGTTATATCTTTGCTATTATTTGTCCGATCTGAATGATTTAGGTGTCATTCGAAAGATATTTAAAATATTTTTAATATTGAAAAAAGATATGGTTCTGGCTTTACAAAATGTACTTTTTCTGTAAAAGGAGCCAGATAGATTTTTATTAAAGGTTGTTTGTTGTATTATGAAGTACATATTTCCTAATTTTTATAAAAAAAGTGGCTCTGCCTTTTACAAATTGCACAATTATTTGTTTTTTTTAATGATACCAAAATTATCCCGATCGGTCAAATATTAGCATAGATATAGTCGAAATAGGTGGCGGCCGTAGCCTAGTGGGTAGAGTGCGTGGCTCCTAAGCTAAATAACCGTGGTAGACCGGGTTCAATTCCAGCTCAGACAAAAAGTTTTTTCAACTGAATTAATTTTTCTGTTCGGTCGTCACCTCTTTGCAGACAATGGCAATCCTCAGAGAGTAAAAATTGCCATGTAAAGCTTCTTGAGAACATAAGCCGTTCGGAGTCGGCATTAAACTTGTAGGTCCAGTTCTCGATCATTTGTGTTCAAACATTTAATAACACGCACAACACAATTGATCAATAGAAGCTAGGTCAAAGTCCTTCCAAGGGCTGAAATGGCCAGTTTATTTATATATTATTATTATAGTCGAATTTACATTAAGACTTATTTTAGAAAAATCGATAGCTAATCGATATATCAACAAATCCTTCAAAACTGCATATTCAGATCTTGGGGCCACAAAAATCGTAATCGTGCCGAAGTTTGTTCTCAAGTTATCAATTTTTTAAGAATTTTTTTTTAGATCGGGTAAGAAAATTGGATATATATTTCTTCGTGTATAACCGATATTGCTGTTTAAGGCATTATTTAAAATGTAATACAAGGCTTTCACGTATATTTTAAATTAATCAAATCTGTTGAGAATTTAATGTTTTATAGCGATTTTATGCAAAAGTAAAGTATGTGTTAATTTAAAACTGTTATTTTCTCAAAAACTACCGTTATTAATATGAGTAATAAAAACTAAATTATTGAAGCTTGAAAATTTATCTTTCATTTGGTATATAATATATATGATTTATTTGATTTTTTATGGTGTATTTTTTATGATGAAATGGTTTGTTCTTGTACGGAAAGTTTTGAATTCAAGCATATTTACCTTAGTTGTTTTGTATTCTTATTATATATTTTCTTACATCACCATTACATTAAATAACTGTTCTTATGGCAAAATTGTAGCTGTAATACTTATATGAATGAATAGGATTTTCTAGCCAACGAAAAAAATTTTAAATTTTTAGTTGATTAGTTTTGGACAATGCCATTCACAAATGCATTCGCTTATGCCATTCACAAATGCAAATGTTGTTACGGCCAATTGCGATTTATGTGACCATTTTCAAAAAAATGCATTTATGATAAATGGAGGAGCATTGGAAAAACTTATTATATCGCTTTTATTTAACAAAATCTTTCTTACGCGTATTTTGTTACATTCTATACGTGTTTTCATTTCGACACTAAAGTTTGATTGCTTATCGTTGCGTCGGTAATGTAAGTGCCACTGACAAAATGATTATGTTTGTGTGTTGTATGTAAAAAAGTGTTTGCGCTACTGGGTATGCCTTACTGCTGTTTGAATAAATAAGTACCGATACATTTTTAATCAATCGGAAGTTATTTTTGACCAAGACATCACGTGGTGAGTGTTAATTTAATGTGATTTCAAAAGTGTTAACGAAAACAAGTATTTTGCGTGCATTAAAATTGACTTTTATAATAAACATCCACTGCTTCACTCGAAGCTGGAGAATTTTTCTATATTCTATTCCTTTCATGGAATTTTAGAAATTAAAGAGAAGACGATAGCGGTGTCCGAAGAAATTGGATTAATTCCAAAAAAAGTCTTCTATTCCTCCTGATTCTTTCGGATTACCGATGGCTGTTGAGAATTGCATTAAGAAAAAAACTTGGATGGAGATGTTCCAGATGCTCTTTCCAAAAAATAAAGACTCAAAAGGCTGCAGGAAGACTGTGAATCCAAGATTGTAACTGTATTTAATGGCAAATCATGCCGTATTAACGTTCAAGACGTGCTGGTAGTGCTTTTTTATATTAAAAATTAAAGCAATGGATGTTTATAAACATCTCCTAAGTTTGCGTCACCACAATGAGGAATCTGAACTTAGTGTGTCCACTATTATAGACTACTAGCTGAAACCCGGCGCGTTGCTGCCACTCTCCCTTGTCAAACGCCCATAAAATGTTATCAGTTAAACAGCATGTCTAAATTGAGGTCAAATATTGAATTCCGAGACTGTGCGACCTATATCCACAAAGCTATTCGATATAACAATTTTGGGTTGTATAGGAAGTGCCACGCCCTCTTGATCACCCCTCATAGAACGTAATCAATTAAACTGCATGTGTTCATGGAGGTCGAATACCGAATACCAAAACTGTTCGACATATAACTCCAAAACTATTCGATAACACAAATTTGGGTTGTATGGGAGGTGCCACTCCCCTTTTCCCTACACCCATAAAATTTCAGGTCCAATACTGAATTCAAAAACTGTGTGACCTATAATCCCAAAGATTATAGGTCGCTTGATATCTTTAATTTGGGTTAATTGAAACTGCATGTGTAAATTGAGGTCAAAAACTGAATTACAAAGCTGAATTTCTATAACTTCAAAGCTATTCGATATCACCAATTTGGGTTGTATGAGAGGTGCTCCTCCTCCTTGTCCAACTCCCATAAAAATTTTATCACTAAAACGGTACGTCTAAATTGTGGTCGAATACCGAATTTCTAAGCTGTGCAACCCATAACTCTAAAGCTAATCGATAACACAAATTGTTTTATATTTATGGGAGGTAAAATAAGGTGTGGCATTTCTTCTTAAACCATCTCGTACTCAAAGCAAAGCCACTTACAAAATTTTGAGCTCAATCGGACCAATAGTTTCGAAGTATTGCGATATTTCCAAAAGTAGGCGTAGATGAAATGTGACAACGCCCGTTTTTATTTAAGATAATGACCGTCATCATAAAAACTTATTTACCAAATTTTAATTTAATATGACCAAAACCGTCTTAAATGTAGCATTTTTATTGATTTGTGGGCGATAAAAGGGGTGTGGCATTACTTTTTCCTAAACCTTTGCGTAGCAATTACGAACAAACCAGTAAAAGGAAGTATCCAATTTGGTTCAGTCCTTTTCAAGTTTTAAGCATCCGAACAAATCACGATTCATTTTTATATATACAGATATTGATTTGTGGGCGGTAAAAGTGGGCGTGAAAACATTTATGTATAGTGACTGCCTCTTGGAGCACCTGCACAGCAAGTTTCACTATAAAAATGTGTAGAACTCCGGAATTGCCATTATTTCGAATAAGTGGGCGTATGTTTAATGCGACCACGCCCATTTTTTGTACAGTTACTGACAGTAACTATCTAAACAAAATTACTAAATCTTAGTTTTTACGATCGAAACCGTCTGATATATCCTTTATTTGGTTTGTGGTCGATAGCGCAAATTTGGCTTGTATGGGAGGTACCACGCCCCTCGTCCAAACGTTACCAAACCTAACAGGAACACTCACTCTCCTCGGTAGACATTGTTCTGCCACAGACCACCTTACTGCCATATACGAAAATGCCAAGAAATGCACAATATATTCACCATTTCCAGTATAGCTGCCGAAAGTAGCCATATGCACTAAATAAGCAAATTTTAGTCTAATACGATCAAAACCGTGCGAAATATAGCATTTTTTTGTTTTGCAAGCGGTAAACAGTGGTGCGGCAAAATATTTCCCTTGAGCCATCTCGTAATCGAAACAAATCGACTGCCCCAATTTCAGCTCAATTTAGGTTGAGCCGGGCGCACTTTACTTCACTCGACGCTAACTCCCCGAAAAGTGTGTTTAACTAAAGTGGGACAGGCCTATTTTTAGTGCACTTGTCGAGACTAACCATATGAACTGAATTATCAAATTTTTGTCTATTACGACCTAAACCGTTGAAATAAAACGTTTTCATTGGTTTGTGGGCGGTAAAAGGGGGGCGTGGAAACCAATTTTTAGTGCAGTTGCTGACAGTAACCGTACAAACTAAGCCAAAATTTTAGCTCCATCGGCCCAGTAGTCAATTTTAATGATTTATCAAAAAGTGGGTGTGGCTGTATAGCGATGACGCCCTTTTTTAGTACAATTTCAGAAAGTAATCATACAAACTTAGGTATCACATGTTAGTCTAATACGGCCAAAACTGCTTTAAATATAGCATTTTCACTGATTTGTGGGCGCGAAAAGGGTGCGTGGAAACCAATTCTTCGTACAGTTACTGTCAGTAACTACACAAACCAAAGTACCAAATTTAAGTCTTATATGACCAAAACCGTCTGAAATAAACCATTTTTATTTATTTGTGGGCGGTAAAAGAGGTCGTGGCAACCCATTTTTAGTACAGTTGTCGACAGTAGGTGTACATAAAAAATTTCAAAATTTTTGCCTTATACGACACAAACCGACTGAAATATAACATTTTTATTGATTTAGGGGAGGTAAAAGGGGGTGTGGCAAAAAAATTTCCTCAACCATCTCGTACCTGAAACAAATCGACTGCCAAAATTTCAGGTCAATCGGTTCAGTAGTTTTGTAGTCTATAGACATCACGCAGACAGACACACATCGTTTTGCTTTATATATATATAGATATTGATTTGTGGGCGGTAAAAGTCGGCGTGAAAACATTTATATATAGTGACCGCCTCCTAGAGCACCTACACAGCAAGTTTCACTATAAAAATGTCTATAACTTCGCAATTGCCATGATTTCGAAAAAATGGGCGTATATATATTTTGACCACGCCCATTTTTTGTACAGTTACCGACACTAACCATCTGAACAAAATTGCCAAATTTTAGTTTTTTACGATCGAAACCGTCTGATATATACACTTTTTTTTGTTTGTGGTCGATAGCGCAAATTTGGCTTGTATGGGAGGTACCACGCCCCCTTGTCCAATCGTTACCAAACCTCACAGGAACACTCTCAAGATGTGGGTTCAGTTTCCCTGAAAATTTCAAAACAATCGGTTCAGCGGTTTCGGAGTCTATATGTGATATAGCCACATACCCACATACGCACATACCCACATATCCACATACCCACATACCCACATACATACATCCATTTTTATATATATAGATTATAGTTATTGTAGAGAAGTCGCTGAAGTTGTTGCGTCCAACGCTAATATTAGTCTCGGTGGTGAAGGCAAAACAATTCAGATCGATGAAACTTTTTTGACTACCAGAAAATACAATCGAGGCCGTATAACAAGTCAAAGGACAATAGTAGTTCTTGGCATTTATTGTAAAGAAGATTGCAGTGGCCTCTTTTTTAAGGTAAATGCTAATTTAAATAATAATTATTCATTGTAAAATTTCTAGATTCAATTAGAATACTCACTTTCTTACATTTTAGGTAAATTCAAAAAGTAAGGCAGATATTTGGCCTTATCTTAAAAATATATTGATCCATCTACAAGTGTTGTATGCACCGATAGTGCATATCAGTATATGGGCGTGGAAAAATTGTTTAGTTCTGACACTGATCATATGCAAACAAACCATAGCAAAGGCGAGTTTGTTGAGAGGGGCAATAGTAGAAATACGATTAATGATTTGCAGAATCAAAATAAACTACTTAAAAAAGTATACTTTGCCGCAGAACTCCGAAACTGCTTCACCAATACATGGCCCTGCATTTCTATAGCCAAATATTTTTAAGAAAAGCTCTACAAAGACTGCGTTGGCTCTCAAATAATGCACTTTTTAGATGATGTAAAGGATTATATCCTGTATTTGTAAACAGTATGCGCGGAGTTGGGTTGCAGCTTAAGGAAATTGACGTTCCTACGGTTGAGTCCGAAAACCTCGAAGAAATGATTCCCGAAAAACGTCAGCGTGTTTTAACGATTCAGGAGGAGATAGAGGCATTGGAAGATGACGATGAAGAAAAAACTGGCGATAATTATTATTAAAAGTCTCTTATAAAACCTTTTCCCGTTTCGGTCTGCCATAGTCAATTCTCAAAATAATAAAACTTGCAAGTTTATTATGTATGAGAATTTAACGAAAGATCGATGATGAAGAAGAGTGCCGTCTTCAGAAATAGTTTTGTATATTTTGCAAATAGCAATTTTATGTAATATAGCGTAAATTAAAAAGAATATATATAAATGTATTACATCAAACGAAAGGTTAAATTGTAAACCTTAAAAATAAAATATATTTTAGTACCTTGATAACGCAAATTTAGTAGAAAATAACGTATTTTAAATTACAAATTTCATATAATATAGTTTTTCTTATAAAATGACACGTTCGCTAGCAATAGCTGCGTTCCATTCGCTTCAAAATACTCGATTATTTTTTTTACATGCAAAGCAAAAACAAAAATAATAATCCTATTACAAATAGGATTATTTTTGCTATCCATATAAAATTGTGATATAACCTTTAAAAATTTTGAAACACAGGTGCCGCACCTGTATATTTTTATGAACTGTCACTTCATTTTTTGAATTATTTGTTTGTTTGATACAATGACTATTAGGTAGCCATGACAGCTACCTATTTTCTCACGAGATGCGACCATCGAATATTAAACAAAAGAAAGATAAAAACAAGCCGCATGTGTCACACACATTGGACGCATTCAGCGGAGCCAACAATTGCACTTAAATTTTTTATGTAATTGCATAATATTAATAATTAAATTAAGTAATGTACAATTTTTCTGACGTTTAGAGTAAAACGCATTCAGAGAAAAACATCGTTTACTAAGGTATCGCTACCATAACCGTTAACAACAGTTTTGAACGACACACGTTCTCATCGCACATAATAGTTATTGTATCATGATTGCTTGTTTGAATTTAATTTTGACTGCAACGGTAGTACCCTCTACGAGTAGTTTTTCTTGCCGTTCCTTTGAGAAAATTTGTTATCGCGATTATATGAATGCGAAAGGAACGCAGCTAATGATATAAGTATTGTATTCTATATCATTGCAAAGGGAATTTGATTATCTTTCAAATTACATACTAAGTTCTTAGATCCAGTGGATAATGGCAAAGAAATGGATGTTTTTTGAAGATCTTTTAGCAAAAAAAAAAAGAAAATCTAAGAAATCGATAACTAGTTGAGAAATCGACTTTTTGTTCGGCAAATCATATTTTTTGTAGTTCTCTCAGGGTTAAAAAATGTTCACTCATGTAACAGAAATCTCCAACATAAATGTAAATTAACACTATTTGAAGCACACAACACACAATTTTATTTTCATTTCATTTTTGTGTGTAACGTAGTTACCGTGTTGTTGATCATCCAACATGAATTCTTCGTTTTAATATTTGCTTGTGTGTCACAAACTCAAACAATGATCGATCTCAACAATTCTCTGTGTTTCAGTTTTACACTTATGTTTGCGTCAAAATGTTCATGTTGGAGATTCAAGCATTTGTCAAAACCAAAACAAAGACAATTTTCCAACATGAACAAGTGGTGTTTGCAAAATTGTCTTTGTTTGTGTCGGCCATTAAGATCGATCACTACCGTCGTGTGGCGTAAAAAACAAATGATGTTCTGGTTGCTGTGCAGCGTATTGAACTGGTTTTTGGCCAAGTGTAGCTGTTATCAACTCAGCCAGTCTATAATTTTCTTATTTCTTTATATTTGAGATGTAACCTTTTTTATTGTAACATGCACATGTAAACTCATTTTGGTCACCAGCAACACTGTTTTATCTAGTGCCTATGGCAACACTGTTTCTTTGTCTTACACATTTTGTTCTTATTTTCTCATTCTCTAAAAATCAAATTAACGGCAGCGTCGGTGACCAAAGTAAGTTAAATTGAAATTGATATATAATTATTATTATTACTAATTTAATTTATAGTTTTTTAAAGCCCCATATAAACTTTATGAATTAATCAAAGTAAGTGTTTGATTTGATTGTACATGAAGGGTGTGCTCGTAAAGTTGGAATATCCGAAACAACATTTTCAACATTCTTTAAAAAATTTGTTGAATGAAAGGTGCTGCTCAAAGTCAAGCAAGAACAAACAAAATTTCCAAGTTTAAGCAAACTGCAACCATTGTCTTCAACGCGGATGCAACGAGTAGCAATGGGTGGCAAAAAAACAGGAACTCTGCCTAAGGCACCTAAAGAAAGAAGTTGTTCTGTGTGCAGGCAGCCGGACAATATGCAGATGGTCCAGTGCGACAGATGCGATATGTGGTATCATTATGAGTGTGCTCAAGTCTCAGAAGAGGTGGCGAACATTGATTGGAGTTGCGATAAGTGCACTGCGGCCATGAAGGATGCTGAACAACATACTGCAGAAGCGAATAACGACATTTTTCAGTCACCATTGACAAGAACAGATGAGAGGGTCGATGTAAATAACTCGGTATGTATGAATTTAAAGAATAAATCTCCATGCGAAAGCAAGTGAGGCTCGTCCAAAGCACGGCGCAAGTCAAAATTACTATTAATGCGTCTAGAGGAAGAAAAAAAGGCAAATATGATGTATATTCAAGAAAAATATGCGGTTCTTATGCAAGATAGCTCAGAAGAGTCCGATTTCGACGATGATACTGTACAACAACGTGTGGTACATTGGGTAGAAGGCATGGGCTGTGCAGGCATAAGTAATGAGGTAGAGGGTTGCAAAACGGCGAACAATGTCAAACGTTTGAATGTGGGTATTCGTACAACAACTCAAAATTATGAAAAGCCGTGCTCTAAGGATGGCGCACATACATTTATTCAATCAGAGTGCGCTCAAGGTGCTCCTCCAGAAGTTTCTGAAGAAGGCGCACGCTCAATGCATTCAGCAATGCCACCAATAATAAGATCTGAGCAGATGTATGCTCGCCAAGTAGTCCCAAGAGAATTGCCGGTATTTAATGGTAGACCAGAAGAGTGGCCGCTTTTTATAAGCAGTTTTGAAACCTCAACAAAACTATGCGGATTCAGTAATGACGAAAATCTTCTTAGGTTGCAACGCGCGCTAAAAGGTAAAGCACTTGATTATGTAGGCAGTAAATTAATGTTGCCAGCATTAGTTCCCGAAATTATTTCAACCTTGCGTATGGCATTCGGTAGGCCGGAACATATTATTAATTGTTTACTCGCAAATATTCGATCGTCACCAGGGGTAAACGCAAACAAGCTTGAAACACTCGTCAACTTTTCACTGGAAGTAAAAAACATTGCTGCAACTATGGAGGCATCTGGCCTCTATTCACATCTAAATAATCCACTACTTATACAAGATTTAATTGAAAAGCTCCCCGCTCAGATGCGGCTGGACTGGGCCATTTTTTCACAATCTAATGAACACGTTAATTTGACAAATTTTAGTAACTGGCTTTTTAAGTTGGCGGAAGCAGCTAGCAGTGTAATTTCATTTTCAAACCCAAACATGAACACAGCGGCGTCTGAGAGGCGCAAAACACATCGAGTTAACTTTCATAAGGACAAGAGCACTGACGTAGACAAAACACCTGAGGTTTCGTCAAGGTCACAAAGTTGCTACCTTTGTAATGAAGTGCACTTAATAACAAAATGTGACAAATTTAGTAAACTTTCCTATAACAATAAATGGAACGTAGTGCATAATAAAAAACTTTGCCGCACATGTCTTAAGTGTCACGATTTAAATTATTGTCAGGAGCGTAAAGAGTGCGGGGTCAATGCGTGTACAGCGAAGCATCATCCTCTTTTGCACAAGCCTGATGTGAAAAAAGACAAAACTAATAATGCGCAGGCGGTTGTTGCAATTCATCAGCAGCTAACTTCGAAAATACTCTTCAGAATCGTGCCTATAACAATTCATGGGAAAAGTTCATCTGTTGATGTTTATGCATTTCTCGACGATGGCTCAGCTCCAACCCTTATTGAAAAAAGTATTTTAGATAAACTTCAGGTACAAGGCGCCAAATCTGACTTGTGTCTAAGGTGGACTGATGGCACTGTCCGAAAAGAGAAAAATTCGGAAATTGTTAATTTGGAAGTGTCCTCTAAGGGTAATGGAAAGAAGAAGTACTCATTGCGTGATGTGCGTTCAGTAAGCCAGCTTGATCTGCCATCTCAGACATTAATGCTTTCAGAATTAACCAACAAATATAAGCATTTGAAAGGATTGCCAGTTGAGTCATATGAAAACATAGTTCCAAAAGTCATAATTGGTATAAATAATAAAAGTGTAGCCATGCCACTAAAATTCCGCGAGGGAAAGCCTTACGAACCTGCTGCTACCAAAACGAGACTGGGCTGGACAATATATGGTGAGTTGAATCCAGAACGATTAGATGATGTCACGCAAAACACTGAAAACCGTCAATTGCATATTTGTGAATGCGATAATGATGTGGCTCTACAAAAATTAATTATCGAAAACATGAAAATTGAAGATGTTCATTGTAAGGTACGACAAGAAGAAAAAGGTTTTGTTGAAAACAGAAACTTACAAGAATGCGTGCAACGAGATGGTGACCGATTCGTTACAAGATTGCTATGGAAGTCAAGTAATATTACCATGCCTGACAATTGGGCAGCAGCTATGCGCAGATTAAGGTGCTTTGAGTCAAGATTGAACAAGGACCCTATTTTAAGAAAGCAAGTTGGCAGTCACATTAGGAGCTTGGAAGAAAAAGGGTATATCCGCAAATTAAGTGATTTTGAAATAAACACGAACTACGCACGGAGGTGGTACTTACCAATGTTTGTGGTCAAGAACCCAAATAAGCCAAAAAAAATAAGAATAGTCTGGGATGCCGCCGCGGAATGCAAAGGCGTATCATTAAATAGATGTCTCGAAAAGGGACCCGACTTCTTGACGTCACTTTTCGAGGTGTTGCTTAACTTTCGAGTAGGTAAGATTGGCATATGTGGAGATATATGCGAAATGTTTCATCGCATAGCAGTACACGCCGATGATCAACAATCTCAGCGATTTTTGTGGCGGAATTCTGATGTTCTTTCACCTGATGTTTATGTGCTACAAGTAATGAGTTTTGGCGCAAGCTGCTCGCCTTCCCTAGCTCAGTACGTCAAAAATAGAAATGCGCACGAATATAGGGACAAGTATCCCAGAGCTGTAAAATCCATCTTAGAAAGACACTATGTTGACGACATGCTAGACAGCGTCGACTCGGTTCAAGAAGCTATTCAGCTAGCAAAAGAGGTTCGTGAAGTACACAAACATGCCAATTTCCATATTCGAAATTGGCTTTCAAACTCACCGGATGTAATATCGTCTCTCGGAGAGGAAGGCACTGAGAAACAATTCTGCCAAGCGGGGAAGACTGTTGACCAAATTGTTGAAGCAGACAAGGTACTCGGAATGTGGTGGGAGACTACAAGAGATACATTTACCTTTAATTTAAAGTTCACGAAAGCAAGCGAAGATATATTGTGTGGCGATAAATTTCCAACCAAGAGAGAGTTACTCAGGCTTCTCATGTCAATTTTCGATCCGTTGGGATTATTGTCATTTTATTGTATTTACATGAAAATTCTGTTTCAAGACATTTGGCGCACCGGGATAGCTTGGGACGATACCATCCCTGATGAATATGTGAATGCATGGAAACGATGGCTATCTCTCCTAAAGAAGGTACAAGAAATTCACATACCAAGATGCTACTTTGGAATTTTACAAAACGGCAGAAGTAAGATTGAACTTCACGTTTTTGTCGACGCTAGCGAGAGTGCGTATGCTGCAGTAGCATACTTTCGAATTTTGAGCGACATAAGAGTCGAAACATCGTTAGTTTGTTCCAAGACAAAGGTGGCACCCTTGCGTCCGATATCAATTCCTCGTATGGAACTTCTTGCTGCAGTCATTGGAGCACGCCTTGGAAATGCAATCAGCAAGTCCCATGATATAAAGATTGATTCTACGCATTATTGGTCCGACTCAAAAACGGTTTTATTATGGTTGCAATCTGATCCAAGAAAATACAAGCAATTTGTCACGTTCCGAGTCGGAGAGATTCAAGAAACAACTGTCATCTCAAACTGGAACTATATTCCATCCAAACAGAACGTAGCTGATTTAGCTACCAAGTGGACCCAGCAACCCGATTTTGACCTAAATGGTCCATGGTTCAAAGGACCAACTTTTTTACGAAAACCTCAAGAAAGTTGGCCAAAGGAAACTCAGATAGAAAAGAACGAAGATTGTGATGATGAACTCAAATCCACTCCTAAGATGCAACTGGCAGTACACATACAAGTATCCAATATCATCGTTGACGTAACCAGATTTTCCAAGTGGGAGCGCTTACTGAGATGCATGGCGTACGTAAAAAGATTTATCACAAGAACAAGAATATCAACTGCTCCAATGAAAACCGCTATACATGAGCCAAAACCGTTTAAATGCAATAATCTGAATTCAAGCGAGTTGCTATCGAGCCAACAATTTTTGTATCGCATGGCTCAAACCCAAGCCTTTAACAGTGAAAAATGCCTTCTACTTCAGAATACTGCCACCTCATTACCTAGGTCAAGCCCATTACGAAAACTGTCCCCGTTTGTTGATAAAGATTTAATAATTCGAATGAAAGGCCGTTTAGAGAAAGCTACTTTAATAAGTGACGAAACAAAAAACCCTATTATCATGCCCAAAGATCACATTATAACACGCCTTTTAGTCGACTGGTACCACAGACGCTACAAACACGTTAACCATGAGACCGCGATTAATGAGATATTTCAAACATTTCACATTTCAAGCTTACGCACCCTACTTCGAACAATTCGAAGTAATTGTCAGCTATGTAAAATTCGCCGGATACAACCGAAACCACCCGAAATGGGTCCGTTACCCCAAGCACGTTTGTCAGCATTCACAAGGCCATTCTCGTACGTCGGAATCGATTTTTTTGGACCATTTATAGTCACCATTGGCAGACGCTCAGAAAAACGATACGGAGCTGTTTTCACATGCCTTACATGTCGAGCTGTTCATTTGGAGGTAGCGCATAGCCTGGCCATGAACTCATGTGCGATCGTGATTCGTAACTTTATCGCTCGAAGAGGCACACCTATTCACATCTACAGCGACAATGGCACCAATTTGAAGGCAGCAGAGAAAGAGCTTCGAGAAGCTCATAGTAAAGTTGATTTTAATGGTCTTCAAGCCGAGTTTATAAGTCCTCACACTAAGTGGACCTCTATACCACCAGCAAGCCCGCACATGGGAGGCGCTTGGGAACGAATGGTGCGATCTATTAAGACCGTGCTATATAAAATAATCACACCCGATACGAAAATGACGGACGAGACACTCTACAATGTGTTGTTAGAGGCAGAAAGTATTATAAACAGTAGGCCTCTCACTTATCTGTCCCTGGACACTGCGGAACAGGAGGCCCTCACTCCGAACCATTTTTTGTTGGGCTCATCAAGCGGCAGCAAGCCACCTGGAAACTTTGATATGACGGATAGATATACGAAGTCGTCATGGCGCTATTCACAGCTGCTTGCCGATAGATTTTGGAAGAGATGGGTAGCAGAAGTTTTGCCAACACTTACTAGGCGTACGAACTGGTTTCAAAAGGCCAAACCTATTGAAGTAGGCGACATCGTAATAATCATCGATTCTAATCTACCGCGCCACTGCTGGCCGAAGGGAGTTGTGACCAGCATTATTGCAGCAAAGGACGGACAAGTGAGAAGCGCAATTGTGCGCACCGCCACCGGAGAATATCACCGCCCGTCTGCAAAAATAGCAGTTCTTGATGTCGGCAATGGTTGTGGCAGCGTTGATGAACCATGTGAGGTATTCGCTCCAACGGATCGAGATACCGGGGGGGAGGATGTTATCAACTCAGCCAGTCTATAATTTTCTTATTTCTTTATATTTGAGATGTAACCTTTTTTATTGTAACATGCACATGTAAACTCATTTTGGTCACCAGCAACACTGTTTTATCTAGTGCCTATGGCAACACTGTTTCTTTGTCTTACACATTTTGTTCTTATTTTCTCATTCTCTAAAAATCAAATTAACGGCAGCGTCGGTGACCAAAGTAAGTTAAATTGAAATTGATATATAATTATTATTATTACTAATTTAATTTATAGTTTTTTAAAGCCCCATATAAACTTTATGAATTAATCAAAGTAAGTGTTTGATTTGATTGTACATGAAGGGTGTGCTCGTAAAGTTGGAATATCCGAAACAACATTTTCAACAGTAGCAAATTTCGGCAAGTGTGTCAATTAGAAAATATTTTAAAATATTAAAATATAACCTAATAATATGTGTTTTAAAGAGTTTTAAACGTCATTTATCAGTGTTAAGGGGTCGCTGATTTCGAATCTAAAGTCAGAATTTTAAAATTCAAAATGGTGGATAGGGTTGCCACCTTAATTTTTTGTAGTTTTATGAATTCGGGGCTGGCAAAAAAAATGGTATGCCAAAAATGGGTCCCTGAATCTGAATACCACTGAATTTTAAAATTCTGACTTTAGATTCGAAATTAGCGACCCCTTAACACTGATAAACGACGTTTAAAACTCTTGAAAAGTCATAATATTTGGTGGCAACCCTATTATTTCAAAATTTTACAATTTGGAAATTCTGAAAACGGATTCGAATTCAGCGACCCATTTTTGGTGTACCATTTTTTTTCACAAACAACCCCGAATTCACAAACAAATACAATTTTGCAAACACCACTTGTTCATTTTGGAAAAATTGTGTTTGTTTTGGTTTTGACAAAGGCCTGATTTCTCCAACATGAACATTTTGACTCAAACATAAGTGTAAAACTGAAACACGGAGAATTGTTGAGATCGATCATTGTTTGAGTTTGTAACACACAAGCAAATAATAAAACGAAGAATTCATGTTGGATGATCAACAACACGCCAACTCCGTTACACAGAAAAAGGAAGTGAAAATAAAATTGTGTGTTGTGTGCTTCAAGCAAATGTTTGTGAGTGAAGGTGTGTGAATATTCTGAACCCTGAGTTCTCTACAAGAAAGCACGGCTTTTTTTTGCGGCTTTTTGAATTGCGGCTCCCTGGAAATCGTAATCATGTCCGGGGAGGTTTTTTTGTTAATCTCCTTAACGCCTTTGAGACAGGACAATTTTTTCATACATGTGCTAAGCCACGTTTATCCGGCACTTTAAAGCGCATTCTCTTACATCGTTTTGACTCAGTACAGTTTAATGCCGCATGTTTATACCCAAGCACTGAATCAGCTTCAGTAAAAGCGATTGAGGAAGCGTTTTGAAAATTTTACAACTCAAAACAGCAACTCAAATAAAGTTTGACAATAAAAGCAAAATTCCCTATTTTCGGAACGGTTTAAAAATAAATTCGTGTTTACGAGCACTTTCTAAGCGACTTGAAAATTTAAGAACCGATTTGAAATTTGATCTTATTAAATCGCTTTGAAATTTTCAAGACGGTTTGAAGTTCAGTTTATGCAATGGTTTGAGTCCAATCGACTTGAAGCGTCGGATAAACGTAGTAATAGTCGATAAATGTAATAGCGCACAAGTTATGAGCATAGGAAATAACTAGGGTTTTCACAAACTGTCGTATTGTTGTATTGTCGTATTTTTTACAACAGTTGTATATTTTTTGTTGTTACCTTCCATATAAAACTAATTTACGACAATTCAATCGCGTTGCGTATGTTTACTATTTGTCGTATTTCACCAGTACTGTTATTTCTTGTTACGAATTTGTTATTACCGTGCACATTTCATAAGTAACATCACTACCAAATATGTTTGAAGAAGAACTTGAAATTTTTGATGAGGCTTTTTGATTCATAACAAGATCAAATCTATACTTTTCACACAAAGCTCTTGTTATTTCATTCCTTTCGTTTTGTTTAGGCATTTGTGTTTGTGTTTCAGACTGTTTCTGCAGTCAGCTGTATAATGTCGTATTTATAACAAAATAAACCCTTAGGGTATGTTCACAGTTGTTGTATTTTTTATTTCAAACGCAATACGACATACAACAATACGACAGCTTGTGAAAACCCTAAACATCTGCACCGAATTTTATTTGTGCATCAATCATTACACACACCAATCATCACATCAAATTTTCATTCTTTATTATTTTTCGTGGAATACAGACGTGCGATGAGTTAAACGGAGGTTTGTATCGCGTATATTGCATTACTTGCAAATCAACTAATTATTGGCTACGCTTTGAAAAAATGTAAAAATAAAAGGAAAAGAGTCTATAAACTCTGCCAAAAATAGTTTGTCATTTTTTTACAGTTTCTTTTTTACTGCGGATTTTGACCGGTGTTTAAAACATTACATTTAAAAATAGGTCTATTCCTATCGTCTATTCTATTGGTTTATTTCGTTTTGGAGCAGTGTTGCCATTTTGAAAGACGGTAGCCCTATCTGGTTATTTCGAGACCAGATTTCTTTTATTTTTTCAACTAACAAATTACCTTTAGATTACGGCTTAGAAATTAATAGATGTATCATCACACAAAATTTTTATAAAAATGTGTTTTTATATAAACAGCAAATGTGGCACCAGCGACAGCAGCAATTGCTTGAAAAAATGTTTAAGTTGAAATCCTGTTTTATAATGATTATCCAGTTAACCGAAAATGTCTCCCGGGAATCTGCTTGATGTTCTGAAAAGAAAAAATTTTTTAATTTTTAATTGATTTAAATTATATTATTTGGATACTTCCCAATAAACATTTACCTTGGAGATCGGCTTGACCTCAAGTGGAGCTCCAGTTCGTTTCTCCAATCTCCAGTGCTGGATATCAACTTGGCATCCACTTGAGATTCAAGCCCTTCTCCAGGGAAATGGACCTTCAATCACCAACTGAGATAAGGCTGGATCTCCACTTGATCTCCAAAGTCTTTCTCTAACCGATCTCCAACCCAAAATTAAAAATAAATAGTTTTTTAAGAGAAAGCTTTACCAATTATTTTTTTATTTCAATCAATGAAAATAGTTTTAAATTTAATATTACTCATTTTCATAAAAGTATTTAAAATAAATTATATTATTATTATTCAAATACTAAATGGAAACGTTTTGGTTGCATGCATTAATTATGTTTTTTAAAAAAAGACTGTTTACACATTTTTATAAATTAATGAAAATATTTTATTTGATTTTTTTCGCTTATCTTAAAAATAATAATGGTATTCAGTAAAATTTGTTAAGACCTGCTAAGCTGCTAAATTGTTAAAGTTGATGTGAACACATCTGCTAAGATATTTGCAAATGCTAGTTTGACAACTTTCAATGCAGCAATAGATCTGTGGTTTTAATAACTCGTGTAACCAGTACTCAGTATCCAAAAATGTATTTTAATTTTTATATTACAGAGCGTGAAAACATTTGATACATTTGCCACTTAAAAACTTTAAAATGTTTTAAATTTCTACCAACCCCATTAAAAAATTATATTTTTATAATAAAGAGCAGTTATCAGACTTTGAAACTGAAAATCAACAATAATTTGGTACTTGTTAGAACTCATTCCCAAAGTTATTCATCACTACACTCAATAAGTTTGACGTTCCCGACTTAAAAAATTGTATCTGCTTAGCAAAAATACGGTGCTCAGCCTGTTAACTTGCTAACAAGCTGCGTTTTCTTTTTACATACAAATTTTTGACAGGACTTAACAAATTTGTTAAGTTTTGCAAGTTAGCAGGACTTAAAAAATGTTGTGAATACCATTAATATAAAATAAATAAATGTATTCCCGTTCCAATCCTTCCTTTCGCTGAATGCAGCAATTGTTTATTTTCGACTTTATTCCACAAACTAAATATTTTGCACTGAATTTTGAAACGTTCGCGAATTTTATCTCCTAAGCCATTCGAGGCCGATATTTTATTTTTGCATTGTTGACTAAGGAGTCCAAAATACTTTTAATAAAAATTAGAAAAAATTATCTACGCACGGGCCATAAACTGCACTTATGTCTGTTATTTTTGGACTTTTGGACAAAGGATTGCAAAAACGTTTACTAAAGATAAGACAAAAATATTAACGCGTGTGCCGTAAACTGCACTTATGCGTAATTTGTTGCAGTTTCTACAGACTTTATTCAATCAACTTTTATTATTTTGCTGCAATTCACAAATTCACTTTTCTACAAATTCCAACAAGAAACACAATAACTAATACAACCTAGTTACAACAAAAACCTCTAAGATGTTGGAGTTGACTTGAAGAAATGAGCTGGAGATCAAGTAGAGGTTGGAGACTTTTTTTCAAGCTTGGAGAAAAATATTTTTCTTGCCTGTTGGGTTCCTTTCGATTGCACTGCTTATTTTGTTTGGTTTATTTTTTTTTTTGCTAGTTCAGTATATTTTTGGCCGCAAAAGAGCAAGATATACAAACATGTATAACTTTCCTTTTTTATCATAACATCAGAAAGTAAGAATGTATTGGTGAAAACCAAATTTTGTTTCGATGTGTTTGTGAACACGTTATTGCTGTACAGGTACCTTGTCTAGTTATACTATGGTACACACTGCAGCCCTGAAAATGACGCTTAAAGTGAACAGAACTTTTTACACAATATAGTGGCAAATTATCGGCAATCCACGCTAATTTCTTGATATTTCAATTAAACTTTCTGTAGGACTGTATAAAACTTGCAAAGTTCATATTTTACATACATTTTTTGACTTAACTTCAATTTGGAAGACTTTTTAAAATGGCTGCAACACTTTCTGGTATATTCCCGCCGTCTATGCAAGAAAAAATACAACAATCTAAGTTGCTTGTGGTTGGTGCCGGTGGCATTGGATGTGAAATCCTTAAAAATTTAGTATTATCAGGATTTCCAGATATTGAAATTGTATGTCGTTGACTTAACAAATCTTTGAAATTATCCATTGATTTAAATTTTTCATCACAGATTGATTTGGACACCATCGACTTAAGTAACCTCAATCGGCAGTTTCTATTTCATCGCGAACATGTCGGAAAATCAAAGGCGCAAGTTGCCAGAGAGAGTGCTTTGCAATTTAATCCGGACGTCAAAATTAAAGCCTATCATGACAGCATTATGGCGTACGTTTTGGTTATGTGTTAAGGATTATATTTTATTAAAACTTCATCTTTTCATAGCACTGAATATGGTGTGAATTTTTTTAAGAAATTTCACGTTGTGCTGAACGCACTTGACAACCGACAAGCTCGCAATCACGTGAATCGTATGTGTTTAAATGCAGAAGTTCCATTAATCGAGAGTGGAACAGCAGGGTACAACGGGCAAGTAGAATTGATCAAGAAAGGTTTGACCCAGTGTTACGAGTGCACACCAAAAGCAGTGCAAAAAAGTTTTCCCGGTTGCACCATTCGAAATACGCCATCGGAGCCAATTCATTGCATTGTTTGGGCCAAGCATCTCTTCAAGTGAGTAATGAAACAGTTGGATGAACTTATTAAGGAATTAACGTTTGTAACTTTTATTGTAGTCAACTTTTTGGTGAAACTGTTGATGATGAAGATATCTCGCCTGATGTTGCTGATCCTGAAGCAAAATTGGCTGAAGATGCAGCTGCTGGCGATGGTGAACCTAATAATAAGGATTCTGATAAGGGAAACGTGGTGCGTGTGAATACACGTCAGTGGGCTAAGGACGCAGATTTCGATGCAGAAACTCTATTCAATAAGTTCTTCTGCGATGACATTCATTATCTGCTGTCCATGTCAAACCTCTGGAAATCACGCAAGGCACCAACACCCATCAAGTGGGATAGTGTCTTGATAAGAGACGCCAGTCTTGGCGGCAACAATCCAGATTTCTTGCGCCAGTATCATAAAATTTGGTCACTAGCTGAATGTGCTGCCGTTTTTGCTGATTGCCTGAAGAATCTCAAGCAATCGTTTGCAAAGTTAGGTGATAACGAATCAATCGTCTGGGATAAAGACGATCAGCCAGCAATGGATTTTGTTGCTGCATGCGCTAATATAAGAGCGTACATATTTGAAATTGGCAAAAAGTCACGGTTCGAAGTCAAGTCCATGGCTGGCAACATTATACCAGCTATAGCAACAACAAATGCAATCACCGCTGGTGTCGTAGTTCTGCAAACATTTAAAGTCTTGCAAGATGAACTCAAGAAATGCAAATCGGTGTATATGCGCCTACGTCAGAATCCACGTCAACAGCTGTTAGTGCCAGAAAAATTTCTAACTGCACCAAATCCCAACTGCTATGTTTGTTCAGCTGAACCCGCTATACACTTAAAGATCGATACCAAGCAAATGAAGATCAAAGAGTTTCGTGATGAGGTCCTCATCAAAACCCTTAACATGGTTAATCCTGATGTTATAATAGACGCAAAAGGTGTGGTTGTGATATCATCAGAAGAGGGTGAAACTGAATGCAATGAGGGCAAGCTTATGAGTGAAATGGAAATAGTTGATGGTGTTCTCTTGAAGTGTGATGACTTTTTCCAGAACTACGAATTAAGTATTATAATTGTACACATCGATGCAGAACGTGAAGAGCCCCTTTTCGAGGTATACTCCATAGCTGGTGTATTTATAAATATGTATAGCTTATAATTTACTTGTTTTTAGGTTATTGCCGATAAAAACCAGCTGAAACCAAAAGAAGAGGAAACCCAATCTCAAGCAAATGGCAAGTCTGCATCATCCAAGGCTGTTGATGATGCCACTGATGGTCCGTCAACTTCGAAGAAATGCCGTGTTGAAGAAGTTGAAGATGATGATGATTTGTGCTTAATAGAAGACGATGATGAAGATGCCGCCGAGCAAGTAGTAGCTGCCACTGATAAACTTAGTGTTACAACTCCACCAGTTGCCAAGCGTCAACCAGCACAGTTGGCGACTAAACGTAAACCTTCATCTGATGATGGTGATGAAGTCACTGAGCTAGTTGATTCTGAAGATGAAGTTGGACCCACTCAAAGCAAGCGCACTCGCACTGTTCTGCAAGCGGACGAAAACAATCGTTCCACTTAATTACGACATTTGTAATATGAAATCGAATTTTCACTTATCCTTGAAGTAATGTATTTCCATTGGAATATATATAATTTATATTTAAGTTTTAATAAAAGTATAAATTATCACTCAAAATAGTTTTTTTAATTTATTTATTTTGGTTTTTGACGAAGAACAATCTGAAACTTAAGCATTTCCTGAGTTCAAAAAGTTAGAAAAAAAACTTATAGCGTGTATACAGTACAGAAGTGATACTTCTTAAAATTAAGAATACGAGACATTTTTGTGAAAGAGACGGAAAGAGAGCCTTTTTTCCCTCAACATTTCTTCTTAGCACACCTACACTCTATCTGCCACCCTTCTGGGGGTCCTATCATAGATCTGCAACGAATCATATTTTTAAATCAATAAGCCACTTACTCAAAAATGAGTATGAACAAGCATAAGTAGTTTCCAAAGTAGTATTCATATGTGATTGATTAAAAACAAGTGAATCATATTTTTGAATCATGGGCCACTTACACAAAAATGAGTATGAATGAGTATAAGTAGTTTCCAAAGTAGTACTCATATGTTATTGATTCAATACAAATAAGTATGAAATAAATATTAAGGGCTTCCACCTAATAATATGTATTTTTAAGAGTTTTAAACATAATTTAACAGTGCTATGCTAAATTAACACTGACAGCTAAATGCGCATTTAGAGCATCTATAGTAATAAAACTCATTTTCTGTTTGTTTGTTTGTTTGTTTGACCTTTATACAAATCTAAACGGCTCAACGGATTTTGCTCAAACTAGGTATACATATTAAGTACATCCCAACTTAAAATGTTACATACTTAGTTTTAGCCACGCCCCCTCTGAAATTTTTCAACTAACGGTAATTTTGTTATTATAAAACTTTTTAGTATCGGAGATTTTTTTGTATTTAATTTTAAAAAATTTTTGTTATTTTGACATCAAAAACATTCACATATCTTCAAAATTGGAGAAATTTTCAGTATAACGACTTTTTCATAAAACATCGTTGCCTAAGAATGAGAAAAAAACGACATGAAAATCAAAGTTTGGTCTTTCGATGCAAATATCTCCGCTGCCCATTAATATATTTCATTCAAATTTTTTTTGTTCAAAAGTTCAATAAAATCACTTCACAAAAATAGGTTGAACTGTACCGTTAAGTCAGTGTATATATGTTTTATGATTATGTCAAAAAAGGTCCAAAATATTGACTTTTTACTCAAAAAATGACTCAAAAATTGTTGTTGTTGTAAAAATGAAATCAATTAAAAACAGCAAATCGAACTACCTTTCATATGACATAGCATTTATTTGCAAAAATTCTTCCAGCTAAGCGCAAAAATTATTTTACTGTTTTTGTCATCAAAACAACAAGGGTACCCCCTTTGATTTTTTTCGCAAAATTTATTTTTTTCAAAATATTGTTTTTATATTTTTTACAAAAAAGTCAAGTCTCAAAAATAATTTATGTGAAAAAATTACCCCAATATCTCTTTCCAATCAAAAGTAATGGCTAAAAATCTATTTTTTCATACAATTGACTATCTATAGTAATAAAACTCATTTTCTGTTTGTTTGTTTGTTTGTTTGACCTTTATACAAATCTAAACGGCTCAACGGATTTTGCTCAAACTAGGTATACATATTAAGTACATCCCAACTTAAAATGTTACATACTTAGTTTTAGCCACGCCCCCTCTGAAATTTTTCAACTAACGGTAATTTTGTTATTATAAAACTTTTTAGTATCGGAGATTTTTTTGTATTTAATTTTAAAAAATTTTTGTTATTTTGACATCAAAAACATTCACATATCTTCAAAATTGGAGAAATTTTCAGTATAACGACTTTTTCATAAAACATCGTTGCCTAAGAATGAGAAAAAAACGACATGAAAATCAAAGTTTGGTCTTTCGATGCAAATATCTCCGCTGCCCATTAATATATTTCATTCAAATTTTTTTTGTTCAAAAGTTCAATAAAATCACTTCACAAAAATAGGTTGAACTGTACCGTTAAGTCAGTGTATATATGTTTTATGATTATGTCAAAAAAGGTCCAAAATATTGACTTTTTACTCAAAAAATGACTCAAAAATTGTTGTTGTTGTAAAAATGAAATCAATTAAAAACAGCAAATCGAACTACCTTTCATATGACATAGCATTTATTTGCAAAAATTCTTCCAGCTAAGCGCAAAAATTATTTTACTGTTTTTGTCATCAAAACAACAAGGGTACCCCCTTTGATTTTTTTCGCGAAATTTATTTTTTCCAAAATATTGTTTTTATATTTTTTACAAAAAAGTCAAGTCTCAAAAATAATTTATGTGAAAAAATTACCCCAATATCTCTTTCCAATCAAAAGTAATGGCTAAAAATCTATTTTTCATACCAGACTATTAATAAAATTTAGTTTTGTGTTAAAATTCTCTATATAGTTTGAACGTCCCCATATATATCTCTAAGAATGCAGTTGTGTGTCTAAAGTAATTACGAACATTTTGGATTATACAAAATTTTCTTTATAGTGATCATCTACTTATATTTTGCCTCCCCACCCCCCGCCCCCCTCCTGTTAAATTTGTTTTGTTGTGATGGCTCTATTTGTTCTCACTATTGTGTCACCGTTGTCAATTAGTTCTTTATCAATGGTACTTTAAATGTTGTATATATATCACAATTTTATCGAAAAGATGACTGTGAATAAGAATGCTGTAAAAGTTAATATTTTCATGTAATCAGTTTAAGCTATATGGCGATATAAAAAAAAATATGCGCATCTGGTCAGCACAATTATTTCATTAGTTTTGATCTGTGCGTTAAATTTACAGATAGATGGCGCCACATGTGTAAGATGTGTGGGTACAAACTAAACGTACACCTTGCGTTGAATAGCTGAATTATGTTTTTGCAAAAGTTTCTTCAAATTTAACCCCACATGATTGGGATTACAGACAGGTGGCGCTATTTTCTGCTTACAGAAGAATATCTGATGTTCTTATGCAGCTAGCAGATAAGTTTTGCGAAATATTTTGCGAAAATGCTATTGCTACCAAACTTTTAAAAAGTAAAATAATGCAGTACTGCCAGTTTTTTTTTAGAAATTTTAGTAGGTACAATCATTTTTAGCACAACGAATTTTCATAAAACATTGATAGCTAATAATGAGAAAAAAATTATATGAAAATCAAAGTATTTACTTTTAATGCCAATAACTCTGCTGTTTTTAATATATTTCATTAACATTTTTTTTTTTGTTAAAAAGTTCAATATGTTTTTTAATATAAATCTTTGTTTAGACGTTAAAATGTCCATATCTCAAGGACGCATTGAGTCCCATCATAATTTTTATTTTGTTGAAAAGGTAATTGCGCTTGCTTTAAGATTGAGTAAATATAAAAATTCTTTTTAATTTTTAAAATCTGTTTTTCGTACCACTTCTTTGAATTCAATTAGCTCACCGCAAGAGATGGAACCACCAACAAAAAAATTTTTTCTAAACTTTTTTGGATCAATGTTCGTTCAATTACCTAGCAAACGGTGGATAAATAAAATTAAATAAAATAAAATTCAAATAAAATTCAACATGTTTTTCATTATTCCCGATTTTAAAAAACATTTAATCGAGAAGTGTATGTTAAAATGTTTATATAAATGACTCTCGAGTAACACCGGGTATATCAGCTAGTTTACTCTATATATTTGTCTCTGTTACTCTTTATAACGAGTAAAGGGCTGTTCGTTAATGTGGATTTCGTAAATGTGCATTTAGCTCTCAGTGTGAATATACCATTAGGGGGTCGCTGATTTCAAATCTGAGTTCAGAATTTTAAAATTCAAAATGGTTAATAGGGTTGTCACCTTAATTTTTTAACGAATTCGGTGCTGGAGCGAACATTAGAAAAAAATGGTTTGCCGAATCCGAATCCGTTGTCAGAATTTCAAAATTATGTAATTTTTTATAATAATATCAAATATTATTAATAATCAAATAGTCTGCACTTTCCCACAAATGTACTTTTTCTTTTTCGTAAATATTTCTTCGTACACATCGTCCATAATGATAGTTTGGAACTGCCCATTTGAATGTATCAACATTAAAAAAATGTTTAAAAACACTTGAAGACATGAGTGGATGAAGGTGATATGTCGCATTTTCGGATTTTCGGTGTTCTACGCATGGAAGGTCTTATGTGCTTACAAACCATTTTAAAACAGCCATGTTTGTGGCTATTTAAGAAATTATATACTTCACAAAGTTTGATTTAGTATAGATTTCAGTACAAAAGTGAAAGTTTGAACTCAATTTTCTCGATACTAGATTTTTGCGACATATCCCCATCATCCACTCATGTCTTCACTTATTATTTTTTTAAATTGCAACAATGTTTACTTCTAAGCTACTTGAAAGCGGTCTGCAATTTTTTCACTATTAGCTTTTTAGCTCTAAATACTCATTTTGAAAAAATTAAAAAAGGCAATTTTAGCTAAGAGCAAGAACAAAGAAAGAGTTTCCGATCGGGCAGCAGTGTATGGTATACCATATTTACAATCTGTTCCATCAGCCCAATGATTTTTTGCGCACAAATATGTTTGTTTCGTGCTCCATGAGTATGTGGTCGAGGCATTCTTCAAGCAGTTCTACACAGAGCGTCTTTGCATTACTAATAGGGGTGTTCACATTTCAAACCGCTCATCAAATCGTTTGTCAAATCCAATAGAACAACGTGGGAATTCCATGAAAATTTCACGTTGTTCTATTGTATTTGACAAACGATTTGATGAGCGATTTGAAATGTGAACAGCCCTAATGTTGTTTGGGTATTTGATCAGCTTGCATTATTAAAAAAAGCAACACTGTTGCCTCGCTTATTAGTTTTGCTACAAACCGCTATGAGGCTTCAAAACATTATGAATGCCGAAAATCAACATATGTTTAATGTCAAGAAAATATAACCAAAAATAAATTGCAGGTAAAATATAATTTTTTCTTCGCTTCACAATATTCAAATTAATTCACAATTAATAAACCATATTCCCAGATGGCTCTAGCAACAAAAATAAAAACGTCCCTTGTAACATGTCTGCGTGCATTCACAGGCGTTTCGCGTAGTTCCACGCGCAGTTTTCAGACTATGATGAAGCCAATGCCACTGACAGCTATTACAACACCATTAGTAACAATGCCGCTGCCTGCTGTTCCAACAGCAAGTTTACAAAAGCTGCTTAAACCTTTCAACACATTGCTGACCCAAGTTGCCGGTTTTAAGGTGAAGGGTAGGATTAAGCGCCGTTGTAAGGACTGCTATATTGTGATTAGGCAACAGCGTCAATATGTCATCTGTCCAACGCATCCACGACACAAGCAGATGAGCATGAAGCAACGAGACTATAAATCATGGATCCTTACACACGCTACACAATCGAAGGTTAGAGGATACTGAAAGGTGCAGCTATATTATTAAAATCAAATTAAATATTTGCGAAAAGTTAAACCAAAATAAAATAAATTTCATTTATTGATTTGTACTTTTAGTTTTGAAATTATATCGGAAAATGGAACATTTCAAAAACAGCGTCAACTCTATTTTCTTAAGTGTTTTATTTTTTACGGATTATATGGATTTTGGCCTGCTAAGTTAAAATCTGGCCGCTCGCAATTGGTTCAGAAGTTATAAGCCTCCAAAGTTGGAAAAATGGCCTGCAAATTTTACTGTTTTTTCAGTGTTCCAACAACCTACGCTTTATAAGTATCATAAGAAAGGTAATGTAAGTACCTATTCAATAAGTTGTCGAACATAAAAATCCATGCATAAGTTTTTAAAATATAACCATTTTTAATGTATTGCTTTCACAAAAGGGAAACCACTAGTTTTTCAGACAAATTGTAAATATAAGAAGAGTTATATCTTAAAAAGATATGCATGGATTTTTATGTGTGATACCTCGTTAAATATGTACTCGAATTACCTTTCTGCTGATACCCATAATGCGTAGTTTTGTTGGAACACTGAAAACAACCAGATTTGTAGGTAATTTTTATTAAATTAATAAACGCAGAAAGAACGCAGCAAATTTAAGTGAGAAACCTTTGCAATTGATTTAAATTTACATAAAAATTAAATTGAATCTAACTTCTGACGTGTAGTGTAGCAACACATCCAGAGAAAAACATCGTGAACTAAGGTAGCGCTACCATTACAGTTCACAACAGTTGTCTGCGCTGAATGCGGCCAATCTAATGATACTTCCAGACATGATACAATTATTTTACAAGGTAGCCGTGACAGCTTTTTGGCGATTGGTAGTTGTCAAAAACAGCTAAAGAATGTTGTAGTTTGCTGCTGTTGACTAGCTATGTGCTTATTATTAACTTACCTTTGATTCATTAAATTTATTCGCGAAGTTGATTGAAATGTTTTTAGTTTGTTGCGGTTGACTACCTATGCTTAATTCGTCGCTTATTTTTTTCACTTTTCTTTGATTAATTGCATAAACAGCTAATTTTGACAACTACAAATCGCCGCTCGTGAGAAAAAAGCCAGTCTACGCGGCTACCTTGTAAAATAATTGTATCATGCTTCCAGATTGTGCTTTCTTTCTTCATGTTGTTTCGCTTAATCTATTTTCCAGAGTAGCAGGGTATGAAATAAAAACTGCAGTAAAGGGGTAAATATGTATATGAAAGCTTAAGCAATTGCTTTCATGGACTTTGTAATACCTTTTAAGAATTTGCAATCTAAAATCTCAACACTGAAGCCACTATTTTTCATATTATCTTATTTTAATTAATAAAATTTAATAAAACAAAGATTCCAGTAAAAACTAAAAAAGTTTAATATAAAAAATATGTTTATTTTCAAACATGCATTGAATTGAGGTTACCACATTTTGAATTTTTTAAATCTCAGTGCATAAAAATGATGTGGAAAAAGAGATAGTGGAAAAAGTCCAAAAACCAATATGAATCGATTATTAAGGCAAAAAAATCGACTTCGAAAAAATCGTTCTTTGGCAGAGAGTATAAATTATATAGAGGTCCCAATTTGAGTTCGAATGCTATTTCACTCAAGTTTCGTTGTACAAGCGTCCGGAGAATAAAGAAATAAACGAAAATAGTCATGTTTTGCCTCAGCGTTCGTTTTGACGCTGCCTATACTTCTCTGTAGGTGCGCATGAAATAGCTGCTGAGGCAAAAGAACAATTATTTTTGTTTTGTTTTTCTATTTTCCGGACGCTTGTACAACGAAACCTCAGTGAACTTCAAACTGATATCTCTATATAATTTATACTCTCTGTCTTTGGAAAATTTAAACTATTTTATGCGTGTCAACGAAAGTGAAACAAAAATACTCAAATATTTTGATATCAGGCATGGTATAATTATTTGACAAGGTAGCCGTGACAGTTTTTTGGCGATTGGTAGTTGTCAAAAACAGCTGAAGGAGTTGTAGTTTGCTGCTGTTGACTAGCTATGTGCTTATTTTTAACTTTTCTTTGATTCATTAAATTTGTTCGCGAAGTTTATTGGAATGTTTTTAGTTTGCTGCGATTGACTAGTTATTTTAAGTCGTTGCTTATTTGTCACATTTCTTTGATAAATTGCATGAACAGCTAATTTTGACAACTACCCATCGCTGCTCGTGAGAAAAAAGCCAGTCTACGCCATGAACCAATAAGAGAAGATCACGCAAAGAGCAGTGCGAGAAAAAAGTAATTTTTCGTGAAACGTCATCGGTCACAAGCAAGCTATGAAACTGTCAATTTGCATATGTTTTGCATGCAAAACATGTGAAAACTCGGATAAAAGTGAAAAATTATAAAATTAATAAGTTTAATTCGCGAAAAAAGTGTTTGAATACTTTGTTTGTTTTTATTTCCATGCAGTAACTAAATGTAAAGAACGCTGTAAAAAGAAAAACTGCAAATAAATAGAATACAAAATTGGATGTTCACTTTGTTTTTATTATTGAACTGTTTTGTTCAATTTTCTTTTCCTCTGCATCGAATTGTTCACAATTTATTTATTTAATAATCTTATTTTAAAAAACATTCGTGCGCGGAAAAACATTTTTTTTATTTTGTTGTCACAAATAACATGCTCTGCACTTGCAATGTGCGTCTGCAAATAATTTTTGCTTATTATCAGCCCGTCGCCGTTTACGTCGTTGAACACTTTTTCGAACGCAGTCATATGCGCCATGAGCTCTTCCGTTGGCTTGGCGAACCGCCTTCGCTTAAATGATCTACCTAACTAAGTGATGCTGCCGCTTCTTCTTCCAGCCTTATGTTCGGAACGTCTTTGTGCAATTTGTGGCAGATGTATCACGCGAGGTTTTCCAAACCGCTGTTCACTCCAAGAAAAAGATTAAAAATATTGAATTCATAAAATTGTTAAATTTTACTTACACTTGCGAATATAGCTGCCGTATTTTCGCTTGAAGTAACTGCTCTGAAGAGCGGTTAGAAATAGAAGCGTCCCTGTTTAGTTTTTCTATTTCCTCTACAGGAAAAACTTCTCCATGACCAACGACTCTTAAAGCAGAGCACTTACGATTTATTTTGTTTTCGCGCTTTAAAATTCGCTGACATCGTTCTGCATTTGCTGACTGCACCTCCTTGGTCATAACTGTTGGAACAGCTCTCGACTTTAAGCACATAGCTTTGCCAAAACCTATTGTAACATTTTTTAAAAGAATATTTACGTGGAAATGTAGAAGTACTTACCCATTTGAACTTGGACCCTTCTTTCGAAGTCTTCAGGCAGAAAATGATCTCCACAGATTCTTGCCATTTCAGTGTCGACATTTAGCCGACAAAAAATCTCCCATTGCTTACAAGCAATTTTTTCCTTGGGGAAACGGTAGAAACCAACGTATTTGTTTTTTTTTTGCTGTTGCAATTAATGCATGTCGCTACAGCACACTTCGTTTTAATATAAAAACACATTATATTTATATGATAATTCTTTAAAATTTTAACAAATAACATTCAACATCCAATCACTAATCGTAAACAAAAGATTTTGTGACCGATGACGTCAGACCTATCAGCTGTTTTTGTTTACAATATGGCGGCTCTTTTCTTTGCATGATCTTTATTTCTTGGTTCATGAGTCTACGCTACTTCCTTGTCAAATAATTATACCATGATATCAGGTGGCAACGCCACTTGTACGTTCTTCATATTCGATTGCATTTATTGAAAAGTGATTGAAAATTTATTCGGTGAGGGTAAACAAATTGGTAAAAGTTTATTTAGAAAAATGTCTGCGCTTTTTGTCACAATTCTGCGACAGGCATTCAAAACATTTGATCGGTCTAATCAGAATGCGTTCAGCACAAATTTTATGCTTCTCAAGCAACTGACCGAACAGCTGACATTCCGTGATATCCATGTTAATCAGCAGCTCTTCGCGGAGAATGTTTTTGAACGACCCGGAAAGGCTCCCTGCACATTTGTCCAAATATTCGAGAACGCAAATGTTTCCATGAGCGTGTTTGTTATGCGAAGTGGTTACACGATGCCGTTACACGACCATCCTATGATGCATGGCATCTTGAGAGGCATTCACGGTAACTTGAAAATCTTGAGCTACACCCAACAGCTTGCTGGACCTAATGAAAAACTTGTATATGACAAGACGGCACGAGAAATAGACGTTGTGGCTGAAGAGACAAAATTCGTTAGTCCGGAAACAGAATGCGCCATACTTACACCGCGTGAGCGAAATTTCCATGAAATAACGGCAGTGGGAGGTGTTGCGGCTTTTTTCGATATATTAAGTCCACCATATGATACTAATATTCCAAACTATGGCACTCGAAAATGCCGCTTTTATCAAACTGCCCCACTGTTGCAGGCAGAAATTGATATAGGCACTGATCAACAGCTGGAACATGCTCTGCCAACTGAGTCGGGCACCAGACTAAAATTGTACTGTATACCAGCTCCAGAAACTTATTACTGTGATACTGCAGAGGCAGCCGACGAAGTGACAGAGTGCACATTTATATGCTCGTCAGAAGCTTATAGTTCATAATCGAGTGACATGAGAGCTAGCTCAATAAGGGTTTGAGAGCTAAAGTTGCTCTTAAAAATAATTTCAATCCTTTCGTAAGCAAATCATTTAAATTTGGAAATTAATACGTTGTAAATATTGTTAAATGTACTTTAATTTATTAAAGATCCCTAGACCGATTACTTGCCTGTTTATTTCCAATGTTCAAATGTGAGAAACGGAAACGTTTCTATAGTGTTAGATGAAAAATTACTATTTTTTATTTAATTAAACGAAAAAATGCATGTTTATCATGTTTTAGGAAAGACAAAATTAACTTGTGTTTCAAGGGATATCTCATTTGGCATTATCCATTTTTATTTGCTAGAGGGACAGAATTTAATAAAATTTAAACAAAATACAACTCTGTGGCAGCGAATAGCTCAAATTTATTCCTCCTCATTATCTTTGTATATTTCTAAATTACGCCGTTTAAATTTTTTAATAGGTGGTTTTGAACTGCATTCCAGTGTAACTTGCTGCTGAGCCTTTAAATCCTCCACAATCTCACTTAGTTTATCTTCAATGCCATCGATTGATTGAACTGTTTCCTTGCTGTCTTCAGTTTTTGGCAATGGAGTTGGTGAGTGCGATAGAGCCACTGAGTCTAATAAAGGTGGTGACATCCTATTGCTAGTGTTTTGGTTTAAGGCTGGCTGCGGTAAATTTAAACCTAAACTACTTTTGCGTTTATTTGGTGAGCTTTGCTCTAATAAAGCTGCTACTGACTGCTCGCATTCCGTCGATGAGTTCCAGACCGACTGCTCCCCCAACATCAGGCTGGAATCATTTATATCGCTACTGTCTAAGGTGCTGGAATGGCTTAGTTCATGTCCATTGATCAGCATGGCCAAACTGAGTGGATCGTCTATTCCAAGCGTGTCACAGAACTGCAATGACTGTGGATTTATTTGGGCTTTTGGTTGCTGCGGGTTTGATGGAATTTCATTGGGGCTATAAGGTTCAACTGTTCGACAGAAATTCCTAGGTATGCTTAAATCGCACATGAATTTTTGACGTACATGCTCCATTTCTTCTGCAGTCGGTGTGAAATTATAGCGTTCACCATTCATGCCGCCTTTTGCACCCGGCATGTAATAATTTGAACTTTTTATATTAATTAAATGATTTGTCAGATATAAGATTGCCAGCCATTCCAGGTCGTGTTCAAATTTAAGCTCACCCTCGTCAGTGTGTTCCACGGAATTAATGTCTAACACCTGAAGAAATCTTCTCTTCGGTAGGCATTTGTCAAGTGCCAAAAATTTGGTTATGCGTTCCGAAGTAGGATCAGGCTCTGTATGCGTACTTTTATTAACGTTGTCACTGTTATCATCCTCATCGTGACATACAATAGCTGCAAATTTGCAGTGCAGGTGAGCAGCAAACCAGTGAGACGGCTTTAACAGCCTTAAAAGTTCTTCGCATGGTCGGCTTCCAAGTTGGTCCTGTTCCATTTCATCCCTTAAAATTTAATAAAGACATGAAAAAGCTTTATCATTCATTAACACCACATAAATTTTACCTGAAATGTGGCTTGAACCTAACTAATTGTGCCTTGTTTCCATAATTATAAATACCGCGTGGCCAATCGTGTGACATGAAGATATCAATTCTTCCAGATAACTGTTTCATACGATAAACTTCTAGCTGCCGGACATGATATACACTCTTTTTTGTACCCTCACTAAAGGGCGAAAATTCGTGATGGCCACGCAAAAAATCATGACCTTTATATATACCCGAAATTCCACCAATCCGTATGCCATTTACTAGGACAACACCAGCATATCCCATGTAATATATATTGGGTGCCACCCAGCCGCCATAGGGTAGCTCTTGCAAATAATTTGAGGCTTCGTGGTTACCACCAATGAAAATCGTCAGTAGTGGCGCAACTCTTTCTCCACTGTAATATCTTCAGAAGAGTTTTCCACTTTGTTAGCTTTTTAATGAGTTGCTTTTTACAATAAATACTAACTTGTAAAATGAGCAAATATCCTGGTACTTTTTCGGAACAGCCATTGTTTGTAGATCGTCCAGATTACGTGTTGCCTGAAAATCTCCGCAACACAACAAGAGGTCCACTTTAATACGTTCTTCCTTTTCAATGTTCTGAATCGTATCATATATTTTTTCAAGCTCTCCGTGAGCACAACCTTCCACCGCAATCTTCATTTTTGTTAACTCTACAGATTGTTTTTTTAATTATATTTACAATTATATAGTGATGAAATTTCAATGGTTACCGAGAGTACCGAATTAAAGTTACTAGTGCTGCCAGATGAAAGAAAGCACTCACAAAACATGCCAAATGGAAAGGACTAACTTTTTAGCGGGGAAACTCCGATTACCGTGGAGCCAAGATCTGCAAATGCAGTTTTGAATTTGCTGAGAAAAAACGGCAAAAATTCAACATCTTTTTTCATTTGATATTGGCTGCGCTGTTGTTTTGAATTCCTATGTATTTACGATTGAGGTTATATATAGTGCCGACTGCATGGAATTTTTAACAAATATTCAATCAAATAGTCATCGAGAAGTTTGGTTTTATTAACAGTCGACTTTATTTTGACTATGATAATGGGCCAATATAATTAGGTTTCAGAAAAATTTTAAATTTGTATTCGTTGAGTATTTCACATTTTATAGCTGTTTGTATGTAAAAGTAAAATTTTTTCTTACATATAAGCGTTATTTTCTCAAAAACTACCGTCATTACTATGAATTACGGATAGGCAAAATGGCTGAGTTTGACACTTATTAGGTCTATTTCCGTATCAAGAAGAACAAGCAAATGTAAAATATACATTTCTTGTTTGCTTCATTGTGGAAGAAAACAAGGTGACAGCAAATTTTAAATTTTTTTGTAAAAATGTTACACTTAAGTTGTTAAACCATACACACTTAAAAATTTGTATAGAATTTTTACACCGATCCAGGGAGTCCTACACCGTTCAGTGTTAAAAAAACACCATGTCAAAGTGCTAGTCCGAAAGAGCATATTTTTTTCACACCGATCGGCGTAAAAAGTAAATATCAGATAGGTTGTTTGTTTTGCACTCTGTTAGGTGTATATTTATAATACGCAAAATTATAATTTTTTTAACACCGAAGGTGTAATTTTTAAATATTCGAAAATATGTTTTTTAAAATTTTTATTAAATTGTCATTAAATTTATGAATTGTCAAATGAAATAAGCCCCAAATAAAATTTGATTGGGACTTATTTCATTGGGCTTTATTTTATAATGAAATATGACCCAAACCAAAAAATTAAATATATCCCAAAATTTATGAAATAGTCCCCAAAAATTTTGAGTTATTTCATATGAAGTAACACACAAAAATGTATGGACATTTTTTGGGCTTTTTCATTTTTTGGGGTCAATTTTGTGGTGTCAAAATTACATTTAAGTCTTTAATCAATATTTATAAAATTAAACTGAAAAAATTCCATTGCGAAATTAAAATTTTTAATTTGTTTATCTATGAGAATATGAATTTAATATTGCTTTTCTTCTTTGCTTTTCTTATTTCACACCGAGAAAGCGGTGTAAATGAACACCGTTCAGTGTAAAAAATGTAAATATCCGCTCACCGGTGTGTATTTATTTTTGAAAATTTTTAGTGTGTACGCAATCAACTTTTCTGTCTCTTTTACTAATTTACAAGTTTGACAGCTTAAGCAAACGACGTTGACGTCACTTACACCTTGATTTCTTACACCATAGTTTGCTTATGTTGTGGGGTGAAAAATAAATTTATAAATTGTTAAATAACCTAATAAATGTTAAATAATATTATTAAAGGTAGTTCAGTTGTGTGGTAGTGCACGCACATGTGAGAGCAACAGAGACAGACAGGGTTCACGATGCCCGCGCACGGCTGCCACCTTTGTGGGAAAAATCCCATTTGTGGTTATTTTTAATTGCCGTGGGAGATGGGAACTCCCATGGGATTTTTTAACTGTGTGGTTTTTTAATTCACGTGGGATTTTTTTGTTTTGAAGGAATTATTTTTATTTTTCAGTTAAAATATGTATAAATATATATATATAAAAGCGTATATTTTTCATATTTTGTTGATTGTCAAAATCGTCTTAGCCCATCTATATGAGTTTCGCAACGAATTCGTTAAGATTTCGGTTACTTTGGTTTGGTGGGAAGTTATTTCACTCTTGACATATTTACATGCATTGGGAAAATAGGTTTCAGTGAATTTTTTTCTTTTTTTATCAATATACAAAATTGGTATATCTTAAAATTGATTTGTGATTGGCCATTATTACGAGTTGCTTTCGACGTAATGTTCGCTGGTTATCAAACAACGAGTATCGAACGTCAAACCCTGTCTAAATGTTCGTTGTTCATTGCATTTTCAGTCGAATAGAATTTTGCTTTTGATGCGGTGCGTGCTGAGCAATAATTGTTAAAAAATAAGAATTTCGTGATTGTGTTTTGCTTTTTAAAAACTAAAAACTAAAAACTGATTTGGAATTCTTTTTGTAAACTTTATACAGGTTTAAGGTGGATTAAACAAATATTGTAGGTAGAAATACTAAAAGACCTATTAGAACACAGACGACGAAATATTCTAGTTCTTTTTAATTTTTTAAATTTTTTGTTTAATTTTTGACAACTTGTTATGTCTGTTTTATTTACAGTGGTAATTTTTAATAGAAAAGAGATTTTTTTATAGTGATCCCACAGGCATAAAAAATCTCTTTTCTATTAAAAATTACCACTGTAGCTTATGCCTGTGGGATCACTGCTTTAAATAATCTCGGAAAGTTTATTTGCTTGCTTCAAAAACAAAAATTACAAATTCAAATTGACACAGTTTGCATTTGATAGAACAGCTGTTTTGTGGTTGAAACTAGCTAGAGGTCGTTTCGTAATTTTGACACTATTTTCAAATTTAATTTTACTCACTCAGCTTCAAGGCTCATTTATAAGGTTGTGGCACTTGAGAGCGAGCTCGGTCGAACTGTCAGAATGGATGAAAAGAAATGAAGAAAATGAATGCTTAGAACAAGGAAAATCACAATGACAGTTCGAGCAAAGTCGGGAAAAAGAGTGCATTTCTCTCAAGTGCCACAACCTTATAAATGATCCTTGCTCAGCTTGAACTTTACTCGGCAATGAAGAAAGAGAGCATATTCAGCCCTAACACTACCTTGATTAGTTATACTATGATCATGGTGCAAGAATTGTTCTCATCCCATGACACTTTTAAATATTTTTCTGTGAAAGGCTTTCTTATTTAAAAAAAAGGCTGTGAAAAAATTTCAAATGAAATGCCAAGGCAGCCTATTTTGTCTGATATTCCGAATGATCAAGTCGAAGAGAGTGCAGCAAGTTTTTGTTACTCTCTTCATGAGTGTGGAGAGAGTTAAATCTCAAAAACTTCATATAAAACCCAGAAGCATGGTATGAGAAATAAGGGTGTTAGCGAATTTTCATTTTTGTTGTAAAAATCTTATACTGAAGTTGTGAAACCATACGAAATTAAATTTGCTGTCTCTTTCACAAGTCTTACAGCTTTAGATAAATATTAAGACGTCACTAAGACTGTGTGTCAATTGGAAACTTTTCAGTCGGATGATAAAATTTTGACAGTTGGTAGAGCAATTTTTGGCATTTGTGAGGTGAATATAATTGTCAAAATTTGTGCTAGCCCCAGGGGCTACTACACACAGTCCTTTTGCAGACGCACACACAAGTTCAAGCACTTTCGTTTTTTTATTATTATTTTGTTATTTTTTTAGTTTACAACATTACAAGTTTACGAAATAAGTTGCAAGTACCAGCACTCGAATTAAATGTGTCGCAAATTGAATAGAATGCAAATTAAATAAAATATTTGCGCTAAAACACGACCGAAATGTGAAACGTCAAAATTTATAATTGTCAAAATTTCATAGTCCATTTGACACAGCAAAAAAGACAAATTTATTTCAACTCACACAAATTTTATTCAACTTGATATTTTCTATCCTACCACGACTGAAAAGTTTCCTTTTGACACACAGCCTAACAACTTGATTTCTTACACCATGGCCAGAAGCATGGTAAAATGAGACAAGGTAGTGTTAGGGCGGAGAGCCGGTGACCGAAACAGATAAAACGAAGTTAACTCATAAAAAATCTGCAACCAGTGAGAATTCAATATGAAAGAAAAATTTGGCAAAAATACCAAAATAGCTGAGTTATGGTCACTAATGGCGTTTTCGTTTGTCGAAAAAATGTTACATTTTTTCTGCCCTCTTTCTTGCCATCTTTGAGAAATGTGAATTTCTTCTTTCGAGGTCAACATTTTCGTGAAAATAACACGATTATATTTTAGAGGTCACTATTTTTATTCTCACGAAGGCAGAATTTCCAAAAAGGGCAGAAAGAAGTTTAATTTTTTCGAGAAACGAAAACGCCATAAGAGAACACATTCTTCCCTAACACGACCTTGTCTAGTTATACTATGGCCAGAAGGAAATTAATAAAGTTAACTTGCTGAAGGTCATGGTGAAATTATAATAGGTCTGTTCGCGTAGTCGAATGCAAACGAAATATTTCAAAAGAGTTTATTAGAAAGTGCCTGAAAAGCGTTCGTTTACTGAGAGAATTGGGTATAGGCTGCCTTATTTTGGCATTTCATTTGAAATTTTTTATATGACAGCATGTCACAGAAAAATATTGAAAAATGTCATGGGATGAGAACACCTTATAATTCTTAAGGCCCAGTTATAATAGACGTAATGTAAAGTAACGTAATGTTGTCAACTGTCATCGTGACGGGACGTAATGTAAGAAAACGTTGTAGCAATTATAATAGGCAGTAGCCAGGCAGTTGTTTGTCGTAAATAATTGCACGTTCCTGTACAAAAACAATTAAATCTTCGTCATCCATAGCTGTGGATACATAAAACTATCACATTAATAACGAAAACTCAACAAAAAGCGTAGTTCAACAATATAAAATAGCGCAATAATCGAATGTAACCTCAATGTTTAGTTGTTCTTTGAACAGACGTAATGTAAAGTAACGTAGAAATCGAAATCCAACGGATCTTTACGTCCCGTTACATTACGTTACTTCTATTATAATCACTTGTATAAGAAAAGTATTGATTGAAACAGTAAGTGACAGAACACACTGCTGCAGTGACATTTCACTACATTACGTTACGTCTATTATAACTGGGCCTTTACACCATGCTGAAGGTAGTTAGTGAATCCACCTTTAGTTTCGTCTGTTGTGTGTGTTTTTTTGTATGTATTTTTATGCGACGTAAATTTTATTTTTCACGCACTGAGCGTGCAATCCTTTATATATAATTCTTGGTACAGTGCATGGTAGAAGAATAGAGGTAGTCGCACGGCTGAGAGCGAACTACCATGACTATCAAAAGGCAATTGACGGCTCATACAAAATCTGCAACCGATGAGAATGCGATTAGAAAGGAAAAATTAAAAAGAATTTGTTATGGCTGAAACTCTTTTGCTTTTTTAATTTTTTATTGATCAATCAATTAAAATAGGATTTTGTGCAGCTGTTGAAGTTATTTATATGGTTGTTATTCAATTTTGATGGTGGTGGATGGCAGACTACGTTTTCGTGGAAGTGTCTATAGCAAGCACGAGCATCTTGTTTAAAATTTTTGGAACATCGTTGCCTTCTAGGCTCGTCAGCTGGAACACGAAAACCCGGCCCATTTTGCTTGCCCAAATGTTTTTGGGTCAACACGCACTTCATTTTAATTAAAAAAATAAGTAATTCACTTTTATTCAAGTTTTTAAACACAACACAAAAGTATCACATTGGAGTAGTTTAATATTTTGCTGTTATCTTTGTTTTCTTTTAAAAAAAAAACTGATTTTGTCAATTCTGGTAGTATGAGCGAAGAGATCACGATTAGCCACGAGACTACCTGTAATATTCTACCATGGTATAGTGTATTGTAATAGATTTAATACGTAAATTAAAGAGATAGAGATACAAGTTTACTTATAAGAGAAACTTGTAATCCCATTAGCCTTAAAATTATAAATGAAATATATACAAATTCTAACAGCCGTATTCATAAAAAGTTACAAACTTCTTGTAAGCCCTTTGTAAGACACATGCCTAAAAATGTTATTCATAAACGTTCAATAACGAAAAAAACCTCTTGTAACAGCTTCACAAATGAGAGAATTTTAAAATAGGAAAAAACCTTCTGTAAACCACCTACAAAGTTATTTTAAATTTTAAAGTCTCCATTGAGAACAATCTTCTCATTTTGTGACAAACTAAAATGTCAACAAACAAATAAATAAATGAAAATAATTGTGGTTTGTGATCAGTGTCACCATATGGTCAGATAAAACTTTTTGTTGGCACTTTTTTGAGTTGTTGGGTAGACAGTTTTACAGTTTTTGCCTAAAAATAGAGTTTTTTTATTTTACCCAGTTTTCAAGTTTTTTCGATTAAAACAATGCTTACTAGTTTAATGAATCAAATACAATAAATAAAATAAATTGTATGTTACTACAAAAATATAAGTAACATTTGAAGCTGCTACTCATTTTAATACTACTTTTCACGCCCTTTCAAAAATTTCTTTATGAAGTGGTAGCGCAGTTGCTATTATTGTTGCTTTCGTTGTTTTTGTTCTTTTGTCTCGATTTTAATTCGTCAAGTCTGGACGGTCAATATATATATATGAGAATATATGCTTTGAAAACTACAAAGAAATTTACGTAAATGATTTCAAGTTCTTAAAAAATCCTAAAGACATTTATTTAGGAGTCGAGGTATATTCGTCTTTAAACTCTACGCGTAAATTATTCGAATAGGGGCCCTCAAACGATACTACATGTCGGACGTACATGTAGTTCGATAAAGTAACGGGACTTTTTTCGTTGCCCTCACACACGTCGCACATGTCGGATAGCGTCGGATAGACTTCATTATTTTTTAGCTGCCGAAGAGGTAACATCAATTAAAAATATTATTAATTGTTTTGAACATTTATTTTTATTTTTTTTTTTTTGCTTTAAATATTCTAAGCCATCACAATTTTAGGTAAAGATAAAAAAATTCGCGTCAAAATATAACATTTATTACGTTCGGCAGTTTTGCCGCGAGATGTGCTCTCTCTGAAAATTTTCAACAAATGGCAAAATGTACTAAGTTGGATGGCCACGCACGCAAACGGAACTACATGTCCGACGTACTTAGCAAAAAGTCAAAAATTTCCGACTTAACCTAGAGATAATTCCGAAGTCTTTCCATTACTTACAAAACTAGTTTATGTTGTTTTAACGATACCTGTAGTAACAGCAAACGTAGAACGTATTTTTTCACAAATAAATATTAATAAAACTAAAATCAGAAATAAATTAGTAATTTCCACCTTGTGTGGGATTTTTTAAGCTAAAATTTTTTAAGGAAAAGCGATTGGAACTACACAAATTAAAACAGTTATCAGAAATTATAAAAAAGTTTGATCAAAAAATGTTTGAAAAATAATTTAATTTTTCAGATTTCATCATTTGTTTGATTTTTCTTAAACAGTCTTTCCATTGCAAAATTTCACAAAAGGTTTGATATAAAATATATTTCTGATTTTGGGTTTATTACTACAGATTTGAGAAAAAATGCTTTCTGCTTTTGCTGGTGCTTCAGGAATCGATAAAACAGCATAAACCACTTTCCTTTGTAATGACCAGACTTGAAATTATCTCCTCATTTCTTAAATTAATCTACTAAAATTAATTTGATTTATTAATGAGTAAAACTATTTTATGTGGGATGTAATTAACTATGATCTCAAAAATTGGTAATGACATTTACATTCATATAAATATCAAATGTATATTTTTTCAGGTAAGTAAAGTGGGTTGCCATGTAGAGCTAGTTCAACAAACATGGGAATAAATTTGCATGCCATCTTTGTGAGCTTGCGTCGAAAGATATAAAAGCTATTGTATCTTGTGCTGTGCGTATTTTGTTAGTATATATTTTGTGTAAGTAAAGTTTTTTTTTGAATTTGCAAGGTAAGTGTGGCTCATTTTACAGTATTGAAGAAGATGCTTATTGACTTAACGACTATATGAAAGTTATAAATCTGATGATGATGAAGTTGAAAATATTCCATAACCAACAATGTTCGAAAGAAATAACTTCGCAAACAAAAATTTAATTATTTACATAATATTTTATTCTATAACTCGAATTTTCCATAACTTGAAGTTAGATTCTGGTCCCTTGACACTTCGAGTTAGGGTAGTTTCACTGTACTAATGCAATCTTGTGAATTTATAAAGAAAATTCATTTGAACTAAATGAAAGGTTGATTAATTAATTTAACGATAAATGCACATTTTAAAGGCTGTCCCTATTAATTTGGCAACCCACTTTACTTACCTGATATGAAACTTATAACCCTAGTCATACGATTTAAACTGCAGTGATGTTTTTCTAATTGTTCTTATTATTTAATATAATATATTACTAAGTAGAATGAGAAACTTAAAAAACATTTATGCTTTACTTAATTAAAATTGTTTCAAGCTGTATTTTATTTGAGTTCAACACATATTTGCCTCAGTGTATGTATTATTCCTAAATTTTGAAAAAATTCCGTTATTATGTCTTCAAACTTTTAGCTATATCTCGAAAAATAGAGATTTTCTTAGTACAACGAATTTGTATAAAAAGTTGTTGGTTTATAAAAGTAACGGTAAACGAAAGCTTTTCCGAAAATATATTGCAAGGGTAAAAAACAAATTAAAAATGTCCGTTATTATGATATCAAAGTTATTGCGATATCTCGAAAACTATAGATTTTATCAGTATAAAGCATTTTCTTAAGCCTCAGAATGAGAAAAAACCGATTGATATTTAAAGTTTTGTCTTAGCAAGCAAACATTGCTAATTTTTAATCGCCATTTTTAAATCGATTTTCAACAATTTTTTTTTATCTGAAAGTGTTCGACCAAGTGAATTTGTAGAAATGACAAAAGATTTACCATTGCCTCACCATGGCAATAGAATATTTTATACTGTTTTCAAAAAATTTCTAAAATATTAAATTTTTGCTAAAAAATAGGGTAAAAGTTGCTTTTGTTGTAAATTTTTTAAAATTTATATTTTCTCTACTCTTTCATATTCATTTATAAGGTCATAAGGACAATAAATAATTTCAGTGTAATAATAAAAATA